>CM067335.1:96135000-97510000 GCA_034376525.1 Nicotiana benthamiana
AAACTTGCAGCTTGAAAAATATTCCCTTATTCTACATGTGGACGCCTGATTACCAAAGCTTGCATCTTGAATAATATTCCCTTGTTCTACTCGTGGTCGCCTGCTTACTAAAACTTGCAAATTTAAAAGTATTCCCTTGTTCTACAGGTGGTGGCCTGAATACAAAAACTTGCATCTTGAAAAATATTCTCTTATTCTACAAACGGGAGCCTGATTACCAAAACATAGAATCTTGAAAAATATTCCCTTCTTCTACAGCTGGGCGCCTGATTACTAAAACTTGCATCTTGAAAAATATTCCCTTGTTCTACAGGTGTGCGCCTCATTACAAAGACTTGCATCTTGAAATATATTCCCTTGTTCTACATGTGGGCACCTGATTACCAAAACATGTAATATAAGAAAATATTCCCTTTTTCTACAGGAGGGCGCTTGATTACCAAAAATTGTAACTTGAAAAATATTCCCTTGTTCTAAAGGTGCGCGCCTGATTACAAAAACTTGTATCTTCAAAATATTCACTTATTCTACAAGTGGGCGCCTGATTACTTAAATATAGAATCTTGAAAATTATTCCTTTTTTCTTTAGGTGGGTGCCTAATTACTAAAACTTGCATCTTGAAAAATTTTCCCTGGTTCTACAAGTCGGCGCCTGATTACCAAAACTTGTATGTTGAAAAGTAGTCCCTTGTTCTACAAGTGGGAGCTGATTAATAAAACATGCATCTTCAAAAATATTCCCTTGATCAACAGGTCGGCGCTTGATTACCAAAAAATGCATCTTGAAAAATAGTACCTTGTTCTACAAATGAGCGCCTTATTACTAAATCTTGCAACTTGAAAACATTACCTTATTCTAAAGGTGGGCACCTGATTACCAAAACTGGCATTTTCAAAAATATTCCCTTATTCTACAGGTGGGCTCCTGATTACAAAAACTTGCAAGTGCAAAAATATTCTCTAATTTTACAAGTGGGCGCCTGCTTACCAAAACTTAGAATCTTGAAAAATATTTCCTTGTTCTACCAGAGGGTCCCTGATTACTAAAACTTGCAACATGAGAAATATTCCCTTATACTACAGGTGGGCGCCTGATTACCAAAACTTGCATCTTCAAAAATATTCACTTATATGCTACAAGTGGGCGCCTGATTTCCAAAACTTGAATCTTGAAAAATATTCCCTTATTCTACATGTGGGTGCCAGATTACCAAAATTTGCATCTTGAAAAATATTCTCTTGTTCTACAGGTGGGCGCCTGATTACCAATACTTGCATATTGAAAAATAGTCCCTTGTTCTACAAATGGGCGCCTGATTACTAAAACTTGCAACTTGAAAACTATTCCCTTATACTACAGGTGGGCGCCGAATTACCAAAACTTGCATCTTCAAAAATATTCACTTATTCTACTGGTGGGCGCCTGATTTCCAAAACTTGCATCTTGAAAAATATTCCCTTATTCTACATGTAGGCGCCTGATTACCAAAGCTTGCATCTTGAATAATATTCCCTTGTTCTACTCGTGGTCGCCTGCTTACAAAAACTTGCAACTTTAAAAGTATTCCCTTGTTCTACAGGTGGTGGCCTGAATACAAAAACTTGCATGTTGAAAAATATTCTCTTATTCTACAAACTGGAGCCTGATTACCAAAACATAGAATCTTGAAAAATATTCCCTTCTTCTACAGCTGGGCGCCTAATTACTAAAACTTGCATCTTGAAAAATATTCCCTTATTCTACAGGTGTGCGCCTAATTACAAAGACTTGCATCTTGAAAAATATTCCCTTGTTCTACATGTGGTCACCTGATTACCAAAACATGTAATATTAAAAAATATTCCCTTTTTCTACAGGAGGGCGCTTGATTACCAAAAATTGTAACTTGAAAAATATTCCCTTGTTCTGCAGGTGGGCGCCTGATTACAAAAACTTGCATCTTCAAAATATTCACTTATTCTACAAGTGGGCGCCTGATTACCAAAATATAGAATCTTTAAAATTATTCCCTTTGTCTTTAGGTGGGTGCCTAATTACTAAAACTTGCATCTTGAATAATTTTCCCTAGATCTACAAGTCGGCGCCTGATTACCAAAACTTGTATCTTGAAAAGTAGTCCCTTGTTCTACAAGTGGGAGCCTGATTAAAAAACTTGCATCTTCAAAAATATTCCCTTTATCAACAGGTCGGCGCTTGATTACCAAAAAATTCATCTTGAAAAATAGTACCTTGTTCTACAAATGAGCGCCTTATTACTAAAACTTGCAACTTGAAAACATTCCCTTATTCTAAAGGTGGGCACCTGATTACAAAAATTTGCATTTTCAAAAATATTCCCTTATTCTACAGGTGGGCGCCTCATTACCAGAACTTGCATCTTGAAAAATATTCCCTTCTTCTACAGCCGGGCGCCTGATTATTAAAACTTGCATCTTGAAAAATATTCCCTATTCTACATGTGGGCGCCTAATTACAAAGACTTGCATCATGAAAAATATTCCCTTGTTCTACATGTGGGCACCTGATTACCAAAACATGGAATCTTGAAAAATATTCCCTTTTTCTACAGGAGGGCGCTTGATTACCAAAAATTGTAACTTGGAAAAAAATATTCCCTCATTCTACAGGTGGGTGTCTGATTACAAAAACTTATATCTTGTAAATATTCCCTTTTTCTACGGGTGGGCGCCTGATTACCAAAACTTGCATGTTGAATAATATTCCCTTGTTCTACAGCTAGGCGTTTGATTACAAAAACTTGCATCTTGAAAAATATTCCCTAGTTCTACTAGAGGGCGCCCCATTACCTAAACTTGCAACTTGAAAAATATTCCCTTGTTCTACAGGTGGGCGCCTGCTTACTAAAACTTGCAACTTAAAAAATATTTCCTTGCTCTACAGGTTCCCGCCTGCTTACTAAAACTTGCAACTTTAAAAATAATCCCTTGATCTACAGGTGGCCGCCTGATTACAAAAACTTGCACCTTGACCAATATTCCCTTGTTCTAGAGCTGGGCACCTGATTACAAAAACTTGCATCTTGAAAAATATTCCCTTGTTCTACAGGTGGGCGCCCGATTACCGAAACTTGCAACTTAAAAAATATTCCCTTGTTCAACAGGTGGGCGCTGCTTACTAAAACTTGCAACTTTTAATATATTCCATTGCTCTACAGGTGGGCGCCTGATTACAAAAACTTGCAAGTTCAACAATATTCTCTAATTCTACAAGTGGGCGCGTGATTACCAAAACTTAGAATCTTGAAAAATATTCCCTTGTTCTACAAGTGGGTGCCTGATTACTAAAACTTGAAACTTGAAAAACATTCCTTTGTACTACAGGTGGGCGCCTGATTACCAAAACTTGCATCTTCAAAAATATTCACTTATTCTACAGGTGGGCGCTTGATTTCCAAAACTTGCATCTTGAAAAATATTCCCTTATTCTACATGTGGGCGCCTGATTACTACAACTTGCATCTTCAAAAATATTCCCTTGTTCTACAGGTGGGCGCCTGATTACCAAAACTTGCACATTGAAAAATAGTCCCTTGTGCTACAAGTGGGCGCCTGATTACTAAAACCTGCAACTTGAAAAACATTACCTTATACTACAGGTGGGCGCCTGATTACCAAAACTTGCATCTTCAAAAATATTCACTTATTCTACAGGTGGGCGCCTGATTACAAAAACTTGCAAGTTCAAAAATATTCTCTAATTCTACAAGTGGGAGCCTGAATACCAAAACTTAGAATCTTGAAAAATATTCCCTTTTTCTACAAGTGGGTGCCTGATTACTAAAACTTGCAACTTGAAAAACATTCCATTATACTACAGATGGGCGCCTGATTACAAAAACTTGCATCTTGAAAACATTCCCTTATTCTACAGGTGGGCGCCTGATTACCAAAACTTGCATATTGAAAAATATTCCCTTGTTCTACAGCTTGGCGCCTGATTACAGAAACTTGCATCTTGAAATATATTCCCTTGTGCTACATGTGGGTGCCCGATTATCGAAACTTGCAACTTAAAAAATAATCCCTTGTATTACAGGTGGGCGCCTGCTTACTAAAACTTGCAACTTGAAAAATATTCCCATGTTCTTTAGGTGGGAGCCTGATTACCAAAACTTGAATCTTGAATAATATTCCGTTGTTCTACAGGTCGGCACCTGATTAACAAAACTTTCATCTTGAAAAATAGTCCCTTGTTCTGCAAGTGGGCGCCAGATTACTAATTTTTGCAACTTGGAAACATTCACTTATTCTACAGGTGAGCGCGTGATTACCAAAACTTGGATCTTATAAAATATTTCCTTATTCTACAGGTGGGCTCCTGATTACCAAAACTTGCATCTTGAAAAATATAGTCCCTTGTTCTATAGCTGGGCGCCTGATTACAAAAACTTGTATCTCGAAAAATATTCCCTTATTCTACTGGTGGGCACCTTATTACCAATACTTGCATCTTAAAAAATATTCCCTTGTTCTACAAGTGGCCGCCTGATTTCCAAAACTTGGAATCTTGAAAAATATTCCCTTGTTCTACAGGAGGGCGCTTGATTACCAAAACTTGCAACTTGAAAAATATTCCCTTGATCTACAGGTGGGTGCCTGATTACAAATACTTGTATCTTGAAAAATATTCCCTTGTTCTACACCAAAACATGCATCTTGAAAAATATTCCCTTGATCTACAGGTGGGTGCCTGATTACAAATACTTGTATCTTGAAAAATATTCCCTTGTTCTACACCAAAACATGCATCTTGAAAAATATTCCCTTGTTCTACAGCTGAGCGCCTGATTAAAAAAACTTGCATCTCGAAAAGTATTCCCTTGTTCTGCAGGTGGGCGCTGGATACCAAAACTTGCAACTTAAAAAATATTCCCTTGTTCTACAGGTGGGCGCCTGCTTACTAAAACTTGCAACTTTAAAAAAATTCCCTTGTTCTGCAGGTGGGCTCCTGATTACAAAAACTTGCAAGTTCAAAAATATTCTATAATTTTACAAGTGTGCGCCTGTTTACCAAAACTTAGAATCTTGAAAAATATTCCTTGTTCTACAAGAGGGTGCCTAATTACTTGCACTTTCTAATATATTCCCTTATACTACAGGTGGGCGCCTGATTACCAAAACTTGCATCTTGAAAAATATTCACTTATTCTACAAGTGGGCGCTTGATTTCCAAAACTTGAATCTTGAAAAATATTCCCTTATTCTACATGTGGGCGCCAAATTACCAATATTTGCATCTTGAAAAATATTTCGTTGTTCTATAGGTGGGCGCCTGATTACCAAAACTTGCATATTGAAAAATAGTCCCTTGTTCTACAAATGGGCGCCTGATTACATACACTTGCAACTTGAAAACCATTCCCTTATACTACAGGTGGGCGTCTGATTACGAAAACTTGCATCTTCAAAAATATTCACTTATTCTACAGGTGGGCGCCTGATTTCCAAAACCTGCATCTTGAAAAATATTCCCTTATTCTACATGTGGGCGCCTGATTACCAAAGCTTGCATCTTGAAAAATATTCCCTTGTTCTACTCGTGGTCGCCTGCTTACTAAAACTTGCAACTTTAAAAGTATTCCTTTGTTCTACAGGTGGTGGCCTGAATACAAAAACTTGCATCTTGAAAAATATTCTCTTATTCTACAAACGGGAGTCTGATTACCAAAACATAGAATCTTGAAAAATATTCCCTTCTTCTAGAGCTGGGCGCCTCATTTCCAAAACATGCATCTTAAAAAATATTCCCTTATTCTACATGTGGGCGCCTGATTACCAAAGCTTGCATCTTGAATAATATTCCCTTGTTCTACTCGTGGTCGCCTGCTTACTAGAACTTGCAAATTTAAAAGTATTCCCTTGTTCTACAGGTGGTGGCCTGAATACAAAAACTTGCATCTTGAAAAATATTCTCTTATTCTACAAACGGGAGCCTGATTACCAAAACATAGAATCTTGAAATATATTCCCTTCTTCTACAGCTGGGCGCCTGATTACTAAAACTTGCATCTGGAAAAATATTCCCTTGTTCTATAGGTGTGCGCCTAATTACAAAGACTTGTATCTTGAAAAATATTCCCTTGTTCTACATGTGGGCACCTGATTACCAAAACATGTAATATTAGAAAATATTCCCTTTTTCTACAGGAGGGCACTTGATTACCAAAAATTGTAACTTGAAAAATATTCCCTTGTTCTACAGGTGGGCGCCTGATTACAAAAACTTGCATCTTGAAAAGTTTTCCCTGGTTCTACAAGTCGGCGCCTGATTACCAAAACTTGTATCTTGAAAAGTAGTCCCTTGTTCTACAAGTGGGAGCTGATTAATAAAACTTGCATCTTAAAAAATATTCCCTTGATCAACAGGTCGGTGCTTGATTACCAAATAATGCATCATGAAAAATACCTTGTTCTACAAATGAGCGCCTTATTACTAAAACTTGCAACTTGAAAACATTCCCTTATTCTAAAGGTGGGCACCTGATTACCAAAACTGGCATTTTGAAAAATATTCCCTTGTTCTACAGGTGGGCTCCTGATTACAAAAACTTGCAAGTGCAAAAATATTTCCTTGTTCTACCAGAGGGTCCCTGATTACTAAAACTTGCAACTTGAAAAATATTCCCTTATTTTACAGGTGGGCACCTGATTACCAAAACTTGCATCTTCAAAAATATTCACTTATGCTACAAGTGGGCACCTGATTTCCAAAACTTGAATCTTGAAAAATATTCCCTTATTCTACATGTGGGCGCCAGATTACCAAAATTTACATCTTGAAAAATATTCCCTTGTTCTACAGGTGGGCGCCTGATTACCAAAACTTGCATATTGAAAAATAGTCCCTTGTTCTACAAATGGGTGCCTGATTACTAAAACTTGCAACTTGAAAACTATTCCCTTATACTATAGGTGGGCGCCTAATTACCAAAACTTGCATCTTCAAAAATATTCACTTATTCTACTGGTGGGCGCTTGATTTCCAAAACTTGCATCTTGAAAAATATTCCCTTATTCTACATGTGGGCACCTGATTACCAAAGCTTGCATCTTGAATAATATTCCCTTGTTCTACTCGCGGTCTCCTGCTTACTAAAACTTGCAACTTTAAAAGTATTCCCTTGTTCTACAGGTGGTGGCCTGAATAAAAAAACTTGCATCTTGAAAACTATTCTCTTATTCTACAAACGGGAGCATGATTACCAAAACATAGAATCTTGAAAAATATTCCCTTCTTCTACAGCTGGGCGCCTGATTACTAATACTTCCATCTTGAAAAATATTCCCTTATTCTACAGGTGTGCGCCTAATTACAAAGACTTGCATCTTCAAAAATATTCCCTTGTTCTACATGTGGGCACCTGATTACCAAAACATGTAATATTAAAAAATATTCCCTTTTTCTACAGGAGGGCGCTTGATTACCAAAAATTGTAACTTGAAAAATTTTCTCTTGTTCTGCAGGTGGGCGCCTGATTACAAAAACTTGCATCTTCAAAATATTCACTTATTCTACAAGTGGGCGCCTGATTACCAAAATATAGAATCTTTAAAATTATTCCCTTTGTCTTTAGGTGGGTGCCTAATTACTAAAACTTGCATCTTGAAAAATTTTCCCTGGTTCTACAAGTCGGCGCCTGATTACCAAAACTTGTATCTTGAAAAGTAGTCCCTTGTTCTACAAGTGGGAGCCTGATTAAATAAACTTGTATCTTCAAAAATATTCCCTTGATCAACAGGTCGGCGCTTGATTACCAAAAAATTCATCTTGAAAAATAGTACCTTGTTCTACAAATGAGCGCCTTATTACTAAAACTTGCAACTTGAAAACATTCCCTTATTCTAAAGGTGGGCACCTGATTACAAAAACTTGCAGCTTCAAAAATATTCCCTTATTCTACAGGTGGGCGCCTCATTACCAAAACTTGCATCTTGAAAAATATTCCCTTCTTCTACAGCTGGGCGCCTGATTGTTAAAACTTGCATCTTGAAGAATATTCCCTTATTCTACAGGTGGGCGCCTAATTACAAAGACTTGCATCTTGAAAAATATTCCCCTGTTCTACATGTGGGCACCTGATTACCAAAACATGGAATGTTGAAAAATATTCCCTTTTTCTACAGGAGGGCACTTGATTACCAAAAATTTTAACTTGGAAAATATTCCCTCATTCTACAGGTGGGTGTCTGATTACGAAAACTTATATCTTGATAAATATTCCCTTTTTCTACGGGTGGGCGCCTGATTACCAAAACTTGCATGTTGAAAAATATTCCCTTGTTCTACAGCTAGGCGCTTGATTACAAAAACTTGCATCTTGAAAAATATTCCCTTATTCTACTAGAGGGCGCCCCATTACCTAAACTTGCAACTTGAAAAATATTCTCTTGTTCTACAGGTGGGCGCCTGCTTACAAAAACTTGCTACTTAAAAAATATTTCCTTGCTCTACAGGTGCCCGCCTGCTTACTAAAACTTGCAACTTTAAAAATAATCCCTTGATCTACAGGTGGCCGCCTGATTACAAAAACTTGCACCTTGACCAATATTCCCTTGTTCTAGAGCTGGGCACCTTATTACAAAATCTTGCATCTTGAAAAGTATTCCCTTGTTCTACAGGTGGGCGCCCGATTACCGAAACTTGCAACTTAAAAAATATACCCTTGTTCAACAGGTGGGTCCTGCTTACTAAAACTTGCAACTTTTAATATATTCCATTGTTCAACAGGTGGAGCTGACCGTAACTGTATAGTGAAAGGTCTTATTCCTCTTAAGTACCTTGAAAAAAGTACAACTCGTTTATACTCCGCCACTGATGAGCGAATGAAAATTGATTACAAATTGTCTAAAGCCCATATTTGTAATAACAATATTTGCTTTACAAATGATTTTGTAATCACTGAAAATATCAATGAAGATATTATTTTGGGTATGCCATTCATTAGCCAGCTTAAACCTTATACTAATGATATAGATGGCATTCATGCTTGTATCCTCGGTCAAGAGGTATTTTTCCCTTTTGTTTAAACTCTTTCACCTAAAGAATCATGTGAAGGTGTTTTTTGCGGATGTCCTTCCAATACCCTTAGTATGATCACATCGGACTCCAAGGAAGTCCTTTTTGATATTATTGATCACATCAAGGATGATGAATCTCGTGCCAAGTATTTGATTGAACTAAAGAAAATTATCCTGGGGTCTGACCAAAAGAAACCTTCTTCGTCAATGGCCATAGAACCTTTTAGTATGAAACATGTGTTCAATAGGTTTGATAAACCTGCTGGGCCATCGATGTCTGACTTGCGTCAAGAGATGAATTCTCTTAAGCAAGAAGTTAGACAATTAAAATCTCGTCTTGACAAAATCGAGACGGAATCCCTTACGTCCTTCATGACACTTTTGAGAAGATTGACTCTTTTCCTGAAAAAGGGTGTGATTTTCCTGGAGATCAACCTGTTGATCCAGGTCTTCTGAATACTACTGCTTCCAGTAATCCCGGTCCTTCTGTGACCACTATTAAATCTATTAGTGAACATATTCCTGTCAAAATAGTAATTGCAAAAAATTTTGTTCTTAACAAAGTTGCTTTATTTGACAGTGGAGCTGAACGTAACTGTATAGTGAAAGGTCTTATTCCTCTTAAGTACCTTGAAAAAAGTACAACTCGTTTATACTCCGCCAATGGTGAGTGAATGAAAATTGATTACAAATTGTCTAAAGCCCATATTTGTAATAACAATATTTGCTTTACAAATGCTTTTGTAATCACTGAAAATATCAATGAAGATATTATTTTGGGTATGCCATTCATTAGCCAGCTTAAACCTTATACTAATGATATAGATGGCATTCATGCTTGTATCCTCGGTCAAGAGGTATTTTTCCCTTTTGTTCAAACTCTTTCACCTAAAGAAAGTATGTTTTTAAAAGAAAAAACTATTCTTAAAATTAATTGTCTTTCTAATCATATTTCTTTTTTAAAGGAAGAGATTACTATAGAAAGAATTAAACAAACTCTAAAAACCCCGGGAATGATGTCTAAGATAGATTCCCTTCAAAAGAAGTTTGTAAATGAAGTTTGTTCAAATCTTCCTACTGCTTTTTGGAATATAAAAAAGCATTCTGTTGCATTACCTTACATTGATGGTTTTGATGAACAAAACATACCTACTAAGGCTAGGCCTATTCAAATGAACCATGAAATGGTTGAAATTTGTAAAACTGAGATTAACCATTTACTTGATAATGGTATTATTAGGCTCTCTAACTCTCCTTGGAGTTGTTCTGCTTTTTATGTTAATAATAGTGCAGAAAAGGAAAGAGGTGCACCAAGGCTTGTTATTAATTATAAGCCTTTGAATTCGGTCCTTAAATGGATCCGACATCCAATCCCTAACAAAAGGGATCTCCTTAAACGAACTTATAAAGCAAACCTTTACAGTAAGTTCGATATGAAATCTGGATTTTGGCAAATTCAAATTAAAGAGAATGATCGTTATAAAACTGCATTCAATGTACCTTTTGGTCATTATGAGTGGAATGTTATGCCTTTTGGGTTAAAAAATACCCCTTCTGAATTTCAGAATATTATGAATAATATTTTCAATCCTTATTCTTATATGTCAATTGTTTATATTGATGATGTGCTAATATTTTCTGAGGACATTGATTCTCATTTTAAGCATCTTTCCACATTCTTTAAAGTTGTGAAAAATAATGGTTTGGTTGTTAGTGCTAAAAAGATTAAGCTCTTTCAAACCTCTATTAGGTTTTTAGGTCATGACCTATACCAAGGTACCTAAAAACCTATTTGTAGAGCCATTGAATTCTCGTCCAAATTTCCTGATGAAATGAAGGATAAGACCCAGCTTCAGAGATACTTAGGAAGTCTTAATTATGTTGCTGACTTTATCCCTAAAGTTAGACAAACTTTTGAGCCTTTATATCTTAGGCTTAGAAAGAATCCTATACCTTGGGGGAGATGAACAAACCCAAAGTGTTAAGAAGATTAAGAGATTAGTCCAAAAGCTTCCTTGTTTAGGGATACCCAATCCCGATGCTTTTATGATAGTTGAAACTGATGCATCTGACATAGGATACGAAGGTATTCTAAAACAGCAAATAGACCAAAATAGTTGCGAGCAACTGGTGAGGTTTACTTCTGGTATTTGGAATAATACCCAGAAAAATTATAGTACTGTTAAAAAAGAAGTTTTATCTATAGTACTATGTATTACTAAATTCCAGGACGATTTGGTAAACAAAGAATTTTTACTTCGGGTTGATTGCAAATCGGCCAAAGAAATTTTACAAAAAGATGTTAAAAATCTTGTTTCAAAACAAATATTTGCTAGATGGCAAGCTCTACTATCTAGTTTTGATTTCAAAATTGATTTTATAAAAGGGGAAAATAATTCTCTTCCAGACTTTCTAACCCGAGAATTTCTTCAGGGCCATGAAGCCATCAAAAACTAGCCCATTCAAGAATGTCAGGACTGAAAGGCAGCTATTAACAGCTAGACCTTTCATTCCCGCTAATTTGGCCCAATTAAGGCCTTCCTTTCCTCCTCTTCCTAGTCCGGCCCAAAGCCAAAACAAGTTTACCGTTTTAGGAGAACTCCCAAAACTTCCAGGCCCAAAGCCTGAATCCTCCTCTGGATCCACTTCTAAGGTCCAGAACAAATCTAGTTACGAAATGAAGACCCCCGAGTCTTTTGCCCAAGCTGTGGACCCTAAAGTCCAAATTCAAAATCCTTCTTCTCAGCCCATTGAGACTTTTGAATTCTTAACCATTAAGGTTTCTCCCATCTTAGCCCTCGATAAAGATTTTGAATCAGGTCGAGTCCAAGACCTTGTAATGCCTTGTTACAATTCGTCCAACTACGTTGATAGTTCTGACCCTCTTCACACTCGCCTTTATTTTGAGGCCATTTTAGTTGACACAGATTCCATTGAAGTGGAACATGTTTATTATGATAGAAATCCTGATTTAGCCTTATATTCTCAATTTACAATCAGAAAGATTTTATCTCCTTTTGAATGGCATGTTGACCATCTTCTTACTCCTACACGTCTTAGTATGAACTGTAAACCACAGACATACAACTGGTATACATACCAACAAGCTTGGTATAATTTCATGTATCTTAGACCAGGTCATACTTGGTTTATTAAATACAGTCCTGAAGTTATTAAGGCCATTATTCCCAGATGGTTCTATGACTGGTGGAAGACATTTGGAGGAAAGTTAGAAAACCTCCCACAACAATTTCTTAAGAAATTCGAAAATTTCCAAAGTACACAAGAGATCACTACTCTTCCTTCCCACATTAAAATGTGTAAGTATTATATCCAAAAGAGGATTTCTTTTATTATCAGCTGGGATTTCAAAGTTGCGGAATTCGATAGGATTAGATACCTATCCAAAGAAGTAAAAGTTAAAGGTTGGATTCCAAAACCTAAGGCATCAACTCCTGATAAAGGAAAAATTGTCGTGGGAAAGACATCTCCACAGTCCAAGTCATCCAAAGCAGAAATCAGGAAGAAGCTCGAGAAGGCTCTTCAAGATATTGACAACCAGGATGAAGAAACTATTATGCAGCTTCTTCAAGAAGCTACATCGTCTGCTGAGTCAGGTAACGATGATATGTGTAATCCTAAAGGTATTGCTCAAGCATATCTAGAAGGATTTTATGATTAGGATTTACTTTTCCGAAGAGTCAAGTTACTATTCGGTGGGAATGCCCACTTTGTGTCCTGTGAATACCCACTTTATCACTACCTTCCAAAAGAAGGAAAAACTGAGGGGTATGCGTCTTATTATTGTCTACTAAGGTCAAGTCTAATTATTGTCCACAAAGGTCAAAAAGTTGGGTCCCATGATGGTCCCCAGGTCATAAGGAATCTTATCCTTATCTTTTTTCACATGGGTTCACGTTTCTTTAATAATTAAAGAACCCCACGGTATTGTCGGCAAGATCTAAGCCGTCCACATGTATCTAAAGAGATAAACTCTTTTGGTGTCAGGGGTCTATATAAAGGTTGTCGTCTTGTAATATGAGCAGGTCCAATTTTCGACTTAGAAAATTTTAGGCACTTCCTCTTGCAATAATCCCTTTGTTTCTCTTGTAATAATCCTTTCGTTTTGTAATATCCCTTCATGTTCATTGAATAAAAGCTTGTTTTAAGTAAGTATTTCATCTTCTTTACTACTGTTTTACTGCTTTTATTAATTAATTTCCGGTCCTGTTCCCTATTGGTATCAGAGCCATGATGGCTGTATATGTATTTAGCATGAGCAACTAAATACATATACTGTCCGGAGCTCAATACTTTTGCAAATCTTAGTATAGTTATTTTGATGATATCTCATAACTTGATTAAATTATTTCTAAGTATTAAATCTTTTATCCTGTTTCATATCTGATCTATTTTGTGTGAGGTACTTATTTCTCTCTAAGTGTGTGAGGTATCCGATTAATATCCGGAGAGTACGTTGGCAAGCCTGTCCTTGTGGTCCTTGTTAGCCGCGGTAGGCGTTTATTGTGACCCTTAGGTGTTCCCGTAGCCAAGATAACTCTAGAGAGAAAAGAGGTAAAACCAAGAGAACGTTTAGATCTTTATGAACCTAGATATTTAGATTTAGGACTTTCTATAATTTGATCTTTGTTATTTGCTTTTATCTGAATATCTTATACTTGTGATTTTGCACCTGTATTAGTTCCAGGACAGTATTTTAATTTTGACATGAATCAAAATATTTTGAATACTGTTAACTTATCTTCTAGATCTACTCAGATTGCTTTAACTGAGTCTAATTTGGATAACCGGAGTATCCCTGCTGAACCTTTTCATAAGATCTACCAGATAGGTCACTTTAATTTCATTAAGAAGCATAATATTAAAACATGTGAATCAACTGTTACTATTAATAATTCTTTAGAAGTTATAAAATTGTTACATAAGCATGATATAATTAGATATAAATCTAGTTTTAATTATTTGCATATTGGCCTTGTGCAAGTTGCTGTTAAGCCTTTGTTTAGAAAAGGACTTAATATCCCTGTTTGTGCACTTTTACGTGATGCACGTTTTCTTAACTTTGATGATTCTTTGTTAGGAGCACTTGAAAGTAATTTAGCAGGTGGCCCTGTTTATTTCAATTGTTATCCTAATTTCTCTGTTGATATTAATGATCCTAATGTGTTAGATACATTAACGCTTAATATCAAAACTCTTAATATGAACAGCAAATCCGAAACTCGTGAAATAGCTGTTATATACCGTGTTTATTATCGGTTGATGTCTACTACCCTTGCTCCGAAAGCAAGGATAGAGAGTACCAAAGGTGCGACTATGTTAATGGAAGCTAACCATGAACATAGTACCATCTTTGTTCCTCGCCTTCTTCAGTGGAATGACCTTTTAGCCAATACTGATTGGCACTTTGAAGCCATTACCCAACCTGTATCCTCTCATACAGAGAATCGCCAAATAGAACGAATCATCCAAAACTCCGATGGTTCAGTTGACCTTAAATTCCTGAACTCTCGACCTCGTAGAAGTTTCACCGTAGGTTCTACTTCTTCAAACCCCAGGGAAGAAGTATTTACTCGTTCTTGCTCCTTTGGATCTGCTATTAATAAATCTGTTATTAATAGTCAAGTTGATGGTGTAGATTTTTCGGGAGAAATCCCAAAAGTCTTTTATAAAACTCAAGTTCATGAACCTATTCAGGAACCCTCTAGTCCCACAGAGTCTGATATGGCGCCTCCAAGGCAAAATTCAGACCCTGGTCTTCATGTCATTAAAATCGAGGAAGATTATACCCCTAATCTTACCGCTTTGAAAAGACTCTGGCTTGACCCTAAAAACGCTTTAAGGGTCAAATGGTACACTGCTACCTATTCGAAGAGTCAGCAAGCGATTTTTGGAAAACAATGGATTTCCGATATGAAGCGCTTGAAGTGTGATATTGAATATTTTAAGTGGTTTGAAATCACTAGAAAATTAGATGACCAGAATGAGTCTTTACAAGTTCTGGTAAATAAGTGGTATACTCAAACCAACAAGGTTGTTGAGTCTGTCACTCCTCCTCTTGAAGGAATTAAAATTCCTCATTCCAACACCATTGTTTCTGCTTCTCCTTTTAAACTCAAAAGCAGTAATCCTACGAGTACACCCTCTAATGCGGACATAGAAAAAATTGTCGAACAAAACAATTACACTAACAAGTTGTTGCACACTGTTTCCCTTCAAATTGAAGAAACAAATCCTAGACTAACTCCTAGTCTAAGTATCCCTAGGCCTAGTACAAATAGTACTATACAGCCTAATCCCATATTCAACCCTCCTGAATTTCGCCGGGAATTGTTTCCTAAACTTAGCGAAAATATCTCTGTCTCTAGTAAACTGGTTGAACAGATTACCGAAAAACTAGCCAACTTTCATGTTTCAAGTGAGAGTAAGGTAAAAGAAGTTTCTAATGCTTCAAAAGCAAAAGAGACTTCTAATCAAACATCCAGTTCTCGACCAACTAAAGAGAACAACACCAACAATTCTGAGAGTGTTAGAACCCTTTCTGATAACTCTCTTCTCAAACTTTCCGATAGATACCCCCATAGGCGAAACTATTATAGTCGTCCCTCTTTTCCTGATACTCAGTATGAGGAAGATGGTTTCCAGTCTCAATCATCTCATGATGGTAGAGGCATCGTTGAATGGAATATTTATGGTCTTGCCGAACATCAAATCTATCGTGTCCTTCACGAAATGGGTGTGTGTATTACCAGTTATAAGCTGCGAAATTCTTCTGATAAAGAAGTAGCTGCCATGATCACTGCTGGTTTTACTGGTATGCTTAGGTATTGGTGGGATAATTATGTCACTGAAGAACTTAAGCTTCAAATCCTCAACGCAACCACCATTATTACTACTGTTAAAACAGTTAGTGATATGGACACCTCTGAATCTGAAACTAGAGAGGATGCTTGTGCCACTCTGCTCTACCACATTGCCAAACACTTTGTAGGTGAGCCAAAACTCTTCCAAGACAGGAGTCTTGAAATCCTTAACAATCTTCGTTGCCCTCGACTAAGTGACTTTAGGTGGTATAAAGACCAATTTATGGTCAAAATTATGACTAGACCTGACTGCAATAGCGATTTCTGGAAAGACAGATTTATTAGCGATCTTCCCCCTTTATTTGCCGAAAAGGTTAGATCAAAAATAAGAGATAGGTGTGGCGGTAAGAAAAGAACAAATTTAGGAAGAAAAGACCTTCCCATAAAGAAGATGTCTGTTGGACTTGTGGTAAGTCTGGTCATAGAGCTAACCAGTGTAAATCTTCTAAAAAGAAGAAGAAGATAAACCTTTTAGGACTAGATGAGGATACTAAAGAAAAACTCTTTTTTATCCTTCAGGAAAGCGAGTCTGATTCTAGCAATTCCTCTTCCGAAGAGTACAGTGACGAAGAGAATATCAACGTCGCTTATGAAACTGATGACAGTCAGTCAGAATCTGATGATTCTTGCGAAGAATCATGTGAAGGTGTTTTTTTCGGATGTCCTTCCAATACCCTTAGTATGATCACATCGGACTCCAAGGAAGTCCTTTTTGACATTATTGATCACATCAAGGATGATGAATCTCGTGCCAGGTATTTGATTGAACTAAAGAAAATTATCCTAGGGTCTGACCAAAAGAAACCTTCTTCGTCAATGGCCATAGAACCTTTTAGTATGAAACAAGTTTTCAATAGGTTTGATAAACCTGCTGAGCCATCGATGTCTGACTTGCGCCAAGAGATGAATTCTCTTAAGCAAGATGTTAGACAGTTAAAATCTCGTCTTGACAAAATTGAGACGGAATCCCTTACTTCTCAAGTCCTTCATGACACTTTTGAGAAGATTGACTCTTTTCCTAAAAAAGGGTCTGATTTTCCTGGAGATCAACCTGTTGATCCAGGTCTTCTGAATACTACTGCTTCAACTAATCCCGGTCCTTCTGTGTCCACTATTAAATCTATTAGTGAACATATTCCTGTCAAAATAGTAATTGCAAAAAATTTTGTTCTTAACAAAGTTGCTTTATTTGACAGTGGAGCTGACCGTAACTGTATAGTGAAAGGTCTTATTCCTCTTAAGTACCTTGAAAAAAGTACAACTCGTTTATACTCCGCCACTTGTGAGCGAATGAAAATTGATTACAAATTGTCTAAAGCTCATATTTGTAATAACAATATTTGCTTTACAAATAATTTTGTAATCATTGAAAATATCAATGAAGATATTATTTTGGGTATGCCATTCATTAGCCAGCTTAAACCTTAATGATATAGATGGCATTCATGCTTTTTCCCTTTTGTTCAAACTCTTTCACCTAAAGAAAGTATGTTTTTAAAAGAAAAAACTATTTTTCAAATTAATTGTCTTTCTAATCATATTTCTTTTTTAAAAGAAGAGATTACTATAGAAAGAATTAAAGAAACTCTAAAAACCCCGGGAATGATGTCTAAGATAGATTCCCTTCAAAAGAAGTTTGAAAATGAAGTTTGTTCAAATCTTCCTACTGCTTTTTCGAATATAAAAAAGCATTCTGTTGCTCTGATACCAATAGGGAACAGGACCGGAAATTAATTAATAAAAGCAGTAAAACAGTAGTAAAGAAGATGAAATACTTACTTAAAACCAGCTTTTATTCAATGAACATGAAGGGATATTGCAAAACGAAAGGATTATTACAAGAGAGACAAAGGGATTATTGCAAGAGGAAGTGCCTAAAATTTTCTAAGTCGAAAATTGGACCTGCTCATATTACAAGACGAGAGTCTTTATATAGACCTCTGACACCAAAAGAGTTTATCTCTTTAGATACAAGTGGACGGCTTAGATCTTGCCGACAATACCGTGGGGTTCTTTAATTATTAAAGAAACGTGAACACATGTGAAAAAAGATAAGGATAAGATTCCTTATGACCCGGGGACCATCATGGGACCCAACTTTCTGACCTTTGTGGACAATAATTAGACTTGACCTTAGTGGACAATAATAAGACGCATACCCCTCAGTTTTTCCTTCTTTTGTAAGGTAGTGATAAAGTGGGTATTCACAGGACACAAAGTGGGCATTCCCACCGAATAGTAACTTGACTCTTCGGAAAAGTAAATCCTAATCATAAAATCCTTCTAGATATGCTTGAGCAATACCTTTAGGATTACACATATCATCGTTACCTGACTCAGCAGACGATGTAGCTTCTTCAAGAAGCTGCATAATAGTTTCTTCATCATGGTTGTCAATATCTTGAAGAGCCTTCTGGAGCTTCTTCTGATTTCTGCTTTGGATGACTTGGACTGTGGAGATGTCTTTCCCACGACAACTTTTCCTTTATCAGGAGTTGATGCCTTAGGTTTTGGAATCCAACCTTTAACTTTTACTTCTTTGATAGGTATCTAATCCTATCGAATTCCGCAACTTTGAAATCCCAGCTGATAATAAAAGAAATCCTCTTTTGGATATAATACTTACACATTTTAATGTGGGAAGGAAGAGTAATGATCTCTTGTGTAGTTTGGAAATTTTCGAATTTTTTAAGAAATTGTTGTGGGAGGTTTTCTAACTTTCCTCCAAAAGTCTTCCACCAGTCATAGAACCATCTGGGAATAATGGCCTTAATAACTTCAGGACTGTATTTAATAAACCAAGTATGACCTGGTCTAAGATACATGAAATTATACCAAGCTTGTTGGTATGTATACCAGTTGTATGTCTGTGGTTTATGGTTCATACTAAGACGTATGGGAGTAAGAAGATGGTCAACATGCCATTCAAAAGGAGATAAAATCTTTCTGATTGTAAATTGAGAATATAAGATAAAATCAGGATTTCTATCAGAATAAACATGTTCCACTTCAATGGAATCTGTGTCAACTAAAATGGCCTCAAAATAAAGGCGAGTGTGAAGAGGGTCAGAACTATCAACGTAGTTGGACGAATTGTAACAAGGCTTTACAAGGTCTTGGACTCGACCTGATTCAAACTCTTTATCGAGAGCTAAGATGGGAGAAACCTTAATGGTTAAGAATTCAAAAGTCTCAATGGGCTGAGAAGAAGGATTTTGAATTTGGACTTTAGGGTCCACAGCTTGGGCAAAAGACTCGGGGGTCTTCATTTCGTAACTAGATTTGTTCTGGACCTTAGAAGTGGATCCAGAGGAGGATTCAGGCTTTGGGCCTGGAAGTTTTGGGAGTTCTCCTAAAATGGTAAACTTGTTTTGGCTTTGGGCCGGACTAGGAAGAGGAGGAAAGGAAGGTCTTAATTGGGCCAAATTAGCGGGAATGAAAGGTCTAGCTGTTGATAGCTGCCTTTCAGTCTTGACATTCTTGAATGGGCTAGTTTTTGATGGCTTCATGGCCCTGAAGAAATTCTCGGGTTAAAAAGTCTGGAAGAGAATTATTTTCCCCTTTTATAAAATCAATTTTGAAATCAAAACTAGATAGTAGAGCTTGCCATCTAGCAAATATTTGTTTTGAAACAAGATTTTTAACATCTTTTTATAAAATTTCTTTGGCCGATTTGCAATCAACCCGAAGTAAAAATTCTTTGTTTACCAAATCGTCCTGGAATTTAGTAATACATAGTACTATAGATAAAACTTCTTTTTTAACAGTACTATAATTTTTCTGGGTATTATTCCAGATACCAGAAGTAAACCTCACCAGTTGCTCGCAACTATTTTGGTCTATTTGCTGTTTTAGAATACCTCCGTATCCTATATCAGATGCATCAGTTTCAACTATCATAAAAGCATCGGGATTGGGTATCCTTAATCAAGGAAGATTTTGGACTAATCTCTTAATCTTCTTAACACTTTGGGTTTGTTCATCTCCCCAAGGTATAGGATTCTTTCTAAGCCTAAGATATAAAGGCTCACAAGTTTGTCTAACTTTAGGGATAAAGTCAGCAACATAATTAAGACTTCCTAAGAATCTCTGAAGCTGGGTCTTATCCTTAAATTCATCAGGAAATTTGGACGAGAATTCAATGGCTCTACAAATAGGTTTGTAGGTACCTTGGTATAGGTCATGAACTAAAAACCTAATAGAGGTTTGAAAGAGCTTAATCTTTTTAGCACTAACAAACAAACCATTATTTTTCACAACTTTAAAGAGTGTGGAAAGATGCTTAAAATGAGAATCAATGTCCTCAGAAAATATTAGCACATCATCAATATAAACAATTGACATATAAGAATAAGAATTGAAACTATTATTCATAATATTCTGAAATTCAGAAGGGGCATTTTTTAACCCAAAAGGCATAACATTCCACTCATAATGACCAAAAGGTACATTGAATGCAGTTTTATAACGATCTTTCTCTTTAATCTGAATTTGCCAAAATCCAGATTTCATATCGAACTTACTGTAAAGATTTGCTTTATAAGTTCGTTTAAGGAGATCCCTTTTGTTAGGGATTGGATGTCGGATCCATTTAAGGACCGAATTCAAAGGCTTATAATTAATAACAAGCCTTGGTGCACCTCTTTCCTTTTCTGCACTATTATTAACATAAAAAGCAGAACAACTCCAAGGAGAGTTAGAGAGCCTAATAATACCATTATCAAGTAAATGGTTAATCTCAGTTTTACAAATTTCAACCATTTCATGGTTCATTTGAATAGGCCTAGCCTTAGTAGGTATGTTTTGTTCATCAAAACCATCAATGTAAGGTAATGCAACAGAATGCTTTTTTATATTCCAAAAAGCAGTAGGAAGATTTGAACAAACTTCATTTTCAAACTTCTTTTGAAGGGAATCTATCTTAGACATCATTCCCGGGGTTTTTAGAGTTTGTTTAATTCTTTCTATTGTAATCTCTTCCTATAAAAAAGAAATATGATTAGAAAGACAATTAATTTTAAAAATAGTTTTTTCTTTTAAAAACATACTTTCTTTAGGTGAAAGAGTTTGAACAAAAGGGAAAAATACCTCTTGACCGAGGATACAAGCATGAATGCCATCTATATCATTAGTATAAGGTTTAAGCTGGCTAATGAATGGCATACCCAAAATAATATCTTCATTGATATTTTCAGTGATTACAAAATCATTTGTAAAGCAAATATTGTTATTACAAATATGGGCTTTAGACAATTTGTAATCAATTTTCATTCGCTCACCAGTGGCGGAGTATAAACGAGTTGTACTTTTTTCAAGGTACTTAAGAGGAATAAGACCTTTCACTATACAGTTACGGTCAGCTCCACTGTCAAATAAAGCAACTTTGTTAAGAACAAAATTTTTTGCAATTACTATTTTGACAGCAATATGTTCACTAATAGATTTAATAGTGGACACAGAAGGACCGGGATTAGTGGAAGCAGTAGTATTCAGAAGACCTGGATCAACAGGTTGATCTCCAGGAAAATCAGACCCTTTTTCAGGAAAAGAGTCAATCTTCTCAAAAGTATAATGAAGGACTTGAGAAGTAAGGGATTCCGTCTCGATTTTGTCAAGAGGAGATTTTAACTGTCTAACTTCTTGCTTAAGAGAATTCATCTCTTGACGCAAGTCAGACATCGATGGCTCAGCAGGTTTATCAAACCTATTGAAAACTTGTTTCATACTAAAAGGTTCTATGGCCATTGACGAAGAAGGTTTCTTTTGGTCAGACCCCAGGATAATTTTATTTAGTTCAATCAAATACTTGGCACGAGATTCATCATCCTTGATGTGATCAATAATATCAAAAAGGACTTCCTTGGAGTCCGATGTGATCATACTAAGGGTATTCGAAGGACATCTGCAAAAAACACATTCACATGATTCTTCGCAAGAATCATCAGATTTTGACTGACTGTCATCAGTTTCATAAGCGACGTTGATATTCTCTTCGTCACTGTACTCTTCGGAAGAGGAATTGCTAGAATCAGACTAGCTTTCCTGAAGGATAGAAAAGAGTTTTTCTTTAGTATCCTCATCTAGTCCTAAAAGGTTTATCTTCTTCTTCATTTTAGAAGATTTACACTGGTTAGCTCTATGACCAGACTTACCACAAGTCCAACAGACATCTTCTTTATGGGAAGGTCTTTTCTTCCTAAATTTGTTCTTCTTAGGTTCATACGACCTATCCTTAGAATTGTTTTTTCTAGGCTTTCTAGATTTATAAGAGGACTTAGACTTAGATTTCTTCTTAGCATGCTTAGAAAGAGGATAGTCTATATTGCCATAACCAAAGTCTCTACAGAAACTACCTAATTCTGCTTTGGAGGTCAATCTATCTTACTTAAGGTGACTCTTAAGTTTTAGGTCCGTACATAGTTCTAGAGCTGTGGTATTAATAAGACTAATAATGTCTCCATAAGTCATAAGATCATAGGGTACCTTACCGCCACACCTATCTCTTATTTTTGATCTAACCTTTTCGGCAAATAAAGGGGGAAGACCGCTAATAAATCTGTCTTTCCAGAAATCGCTATTGCAGTCAGGTCTAGTCATAATTTTGACCATAAATTGGTCTTTATAACACCTAAAGTCACTTAGTCGAGGGCAACGAAGATTGTTAAGGATTTCAAGACTCCTGTCTTGGAAGAGTTTTGGCTCACCTACAAAGTGTTTGGCAATGTGGTAGAGCAGAGTGGCACAAGCATCCTCTCTAGTTTCAGATTCAGAGGTTTCCATATCACTAACTGTTTTAACAGTAGTAATAATGGTGGTTTGCGTTGAGGATTTGAAGCTTAAGTTCTTCAGTGACATAGTTATCCCACCAATACCTAAGCATACCAGTAAAACCAGCAGTGATCATGGCAGCTGCTTCTTTATCAGAAGAATTTCGCAGCTTATAACTGGTAATACACACACCCATTTCGTGAAGGACACGATAGATTTGATGTTCGGCAAGACCATCAATATTCCATTCAACGATGCCTCTACCATCATGAGATGATTGAGACTGGAAACCATCTTCCTCATACTTAGTATCAGGAAAAGAGGGACGACTATAATAGTTTCGCCTATGGGGGTATCTATCGGAAAGTTTGAGAAGAGATTTATCAGAAAGGGTTCTAACACTCTTAGAATTGTTGGTGCTGTTCTCTTTAGTTTGTCGAGAACTGGATGTTTGATTAGAAGTCTCTTTTGCTTTTGAAGCATTAGAAACTTCTTTTACCTTACTCTCACTTGAAACATGAAAGTTGGCTAGTTTTTCGGTAATCTGTTCAACCAGTTTACCAGAGACAGAGATATTTTCGCTAAGTTTAGGAAACAATTCCCGGCGAAATTCAGGAGGCTTGAATATGGGATTAGGCTCTATAGTACTATTTGTACTAGGCCTAAGGATACTTACACTAGGAGTTAGTCTAGGATTTGTTTCTTCAATTTGAAGGGAAACAGTGTGCAACAACTTGTTAGTGTAATTGTTTTGTTCGACAATTTTGTCTACGTCCGCATTAGAGGGTGTACTCGTAGGATTACTGCTTTTGAGTTTAAAAGGAGAAGCAGAAACAATGGTGTTGGAATGAGAAATTTTAATTCCTTCAAGAGGAGGAGTGACAGACTCAACAACCTTGTTGGTTTGAGTATACCACTTATTTACCAGAACTTGTAAAGACTCATTCTGGTCATCTAATTTTCCAGTGATTTCAAACCACTTAAAATATTCAATATCACACTTCAAGTGCTTCATATCGGAAATACATTGTTTTCCAAAAATCGCTTGCTGACTCTTCGAATAGGTAGCAGTGTACCATTTGACCCTTAAAGCGTTTTTAGGGTCAAGCCAGAGTCTTTTCAAAGCGGTAAGATTAGGGGTATAATCTTCCTCGATTTCAATGACATGAAGACCAGGGTCTGAATTTTGCCTTGGAGGCGCCATATAAGACTCTGTGGGACTAGAGGGTTCCTGAATAGGTTCATGAACTTGAGTTTGATAAAAGACTTTTGGGATTTCTCCCGAAAAATCTACACCATCAACTTGACTATTAATTACAGATTTATTAATAGCAGATCTAAAGGAGCAAGAACGAGTAAATACTTCTTCCCCGGGGTTTGAAGAAGTAGAACCTACGGTGAAACTTCTACGAGGTCGAGAGTTCAGGAATTTAAGGTCAACTGAACCATCGGAGTTTTGGATGATTCGTTCTATTTGGCGATTCTCTGTATGAGAGGATACAGGTTGGGTAATGGCTTCAAAGTGCCAATCAGTATTGGCTAAAAGGTCATTCCACTGAAGAAGGCGAGGAACAAAGATGGTACTATGTTCATGGTTAGCTTCCATTAACATAGTCGCACCTTTGGTACTCTCTATCCTTGCTTTCGGAGCAAGGGTAGTAGACATCAGCCATCATGGGACCCAACTTTTTGACCTTTGTGGACAATAATTAGACTTGACCTTAGTGGACAATAATAAGCCGCATACCCCTAGGATTTACTTTTCCGAAGAGTCAAGTTACTATTCGGTGGGAATGCATCATATTTCTTTTTTAAATGAAGAGATTACTATAGAAAGAATTAAACAAACTCTAAAAACCCCGGGAATGATGTCTAAGATAGATTCCCTTCAAATATAGGTGGGCGCCTTATTACCAAAACTTGCATATTGAAAAATAGTCCCTTGTTCTACAAATGGCGCCTGATTACTAAAACTTGCAACTTGAAAACCATTCCCTTATACTACAGGTGGGCGCCTGATTACCAAAACATGCATCTTCAAAAATATTCACTTATTCTACAGGTGGGCGCCTGATTTCCAAAACTTGCATCTTGAAAAATATTCCCTTATTCTACATGTGGGCGCCTGATTACCAAAGCTTGCATGTTGAAAAATATTCCCTTGTTCTACTCGTGGTCGCCTGCTTACTAATACTTGCAACTTTAAAAGTATTCCCTTGTTCTACAGGTGGTGGCCTGAATACAAAAACTTGCATCTTGAAAAATATTCTCTTATTCTACAAATGGGAGTCTAATTACCAAAACATAGAATCTTGAAAAATATTCCCTTCTTCTACAGTTGGGCGCTGATTTCCAAAACTTGCATCTTGAAAAATATTCCCTTATTCTACATGTGGGCGCCTGATTACCAAAGCATGCATCTTGAAAAATATTCCCTTGTTCTACTCGTGGTCGCCTGCTTACTAAAACTTGCAAAATTAAAAGTATTCCCTTGTTCTATGGGTGGTGGCCTAAATACAAAAACTTGCATCTTGAAAAATATTCTCTTATTCTACAAACGGGAGCCTGATTACCAAAACATAGAATCTTGAAAAATATTCCCTTCTTCTACAGATGGGCGCCTGATTACTAAAACTTGCATCTTGAAAAATATTCCCTTGTTCTACAGGGGCGCCTAATTACAAAGACTTGCATCTTGAAAAATATTCCCTTGTTCTACATGTGGGCGCCTGATTACCAAAACATGTAATATTAGAAAATATTCCCTTTTTCTACAGGAGGGCGCTTGATTACCAAAAATTGTAACTTGAAAAATATTCCCTTGTTCTACAGGTGGGCGCCTGATTACAAAAACTTGCATCTTCAAAATGTTCACTTATTCTACAAGTGGGCGCCTGATTACCAAAATATAGAATCTTGAAAATTATTCCCTTTTTCTTTAGGTGGGTGCCAAATTACTAAAACTTGCATCTTGAAAAATTTTCCCTGGTTCTACAAGTCGGCGCCTGATTACCAAAACTTGTATCTTGAAAAGTAGTCCCTTGTTCTACAAGTGGGAGCTGATTAATAAAACTTGCATCTTCAAAAATATTCCCTTGATCAACAGGTCGGCGCTTGATTACCAAAAAATGCATCTTGAAAAATAGTACCTTGTTCTACAAATGAGCGCCTTATTACTAAAACTTGCAACTTGAAAACATTCCCTTATTCTAAAGGTGGGCACCTGATTACCAAAATTTGCATTTTCAAAAATATTCCCTTGTTCTACAGGTGGGCTCCTGATTACAAAAACATGCAAGTTCAAAAATATTCTCTAATTTTACAAGTGGGCGCCTGCTTACCAAAACTTAGAATCTTGAAAAATATTTCCTTTTTCTACCAGAGGGTCCCTGATTACTAAAACTTGCAACTTGAAAAATATTCGCTTATTTTACAGGTGGGCGCCTGATTACCAAAACTTGCATCTTCAAAAATATTCACTTATGCTACAAGTGGGCACCTGATTTCCAAAATTTGAATCTTGAAAAATATTCCCTTATTCTACATGTGGGCGCCAGATTACCAAAATTTGCATCTTGAAAAATAATCCCTTGTTCTACAGGTGGGCGCCTGATTACCAATACTTGCATATTGAAAAATAGTCCCTTGTTCTACAAATGGGTGCCTGATTACTAAAACTTGCAACTTGAAAACTATTCCCTTATACTACAGGTGGGCGCCTAATTACCAAAACTTGCATCTTCTAAAATATTCACTTATTCTACTGGTGGCGCTTGATTTCCAAAACTTGCATCTTGAAAAATATTCCCTTGATCTACAGGTGGGTGCCTGATGACAAATACTTTTATCTTGAAAAATATTCCCTTTTTCTACACCAAAACATGCATCTTGAAAAATATTCCCTTGTTCTACAGCTGGGCGCTTGATTAAAAAAACTTGCATCTCGAAAAGTATTCCCTTGTTCTGCAGGTGGGCGCTGGATTACCAAAACTTGCAACTTAAAAATTATTCCCTTGTTCTACAGGTGGGCGCCTGCTTACTAATGCTTGCAACTTTAAAAAAATTCCCTTGTTCTACAGGTGGGCTCCTGAATACAAAAACTTGCAAGTTCAAAAATATTCTCTAATTTTACAAGTGGGCGCCTGCTTAACAAAACTTAGAATCTTGAAAAATAATTCCTTGTTCTACAAGAGGGTGCCTGATTACTAAAACATTGCAACTTCTAATATATTCCCTAATACTACAGGTGGGTGCCTGATTACCAAAACTTGCATCTTGAAAATATTCACTTATTCTACAAGTGGGCGCCTGATTTCCAAAACTTGAATCTTGAAAATTATTCCCTTATTCTACATGTGGGCGCCAAATTACCAATATTTGCATCTTGAAAAATATTCCGTTGTTCTATAGGTGGGCGCCTTATTACCAAAACTCGCATATTGAAAAATAGTCCCTTGTTCTACAAATGGGCGCCTGATTACTAAAACTTGCAACTTGAAAACCATTCCCTTATACTACAGGTGGGCGCCTGATTACCAAAACTTGCATCTTCAAAAATATTCACTTATTCTACAACTGGGCGCCTGATTACTAAAACTTGCATCTTGAAAAATATTCCCTTATTCTACTTGTGGGCGCCTAATTAACAAAGCTTGCATCTTGAAAAATATTCCCTTGTTCTACATGTGGGCACCTGATTACCAAAACATGTAATATTGGAAAATATTCCCTTTTTCTATAGGAGGGCGCTTGATTACCAAAAGTTGTAACTTGAAAATATTCCCTTGTTCTACAGGTGGGCGCCTGATTACAAAAACTTGCATCTTCAAAATATTCACTTATTCTACAAGTAGGCGCCTGATTGCCAAAATATAGAATCTTGAAAATTATTCCCTTTTTCTTTAGGTCGGTGCCTAATTACTAATACTTGCATCTTGAAAAATTTTCCCTGGTTCTACAAGTCGGCGCCTGATTACCAAAACTTGTATCTTGAAAAGTAGTCCCTTGTTCTACAAGTGGGAGCTGATTAATAAAACTTGCATCTTCAAAAATATTCCCTTGATCAACAGGTCGGCGCTTGATTACCAAAAAATGCATCTTGAAAAATAGTACCTTGTTCTACAAATGAGCGCCTCATTACTAAAACTTGCAACTTGAAAACATTCCCTTATTCTAAAGGTGGGCACCTGATTACCAAAACTTGCATTTTCAAAAATATTCCCTTGTTCAACAGGAGGGCTCCTGATTAGAAAAACTTGCAAGTTCAAAAATATTCTCTAATTTTACAAGTGGGCGCTTGCTTACCAAAACTTAGAATCTTAAAAAATATTTCCTTGTCCTACCAGAGGGTCCCTGATTACTAAAACTTGCAACTTGAAAAATATTCCCTTATACTACAGGTGGGCGCCTGATTACCAAAACTTGCATCTTCAAAAATATTCGCCTGATTTCCAAAACTTGAATCTTGAAAAATATTCCCTTATTCTACATGTGGGCGCCAGATTACCAAAATTTGCATCTTGAAAAATATTCCCTTGTTCTACAGGTGGGCGCCTGATTACCAAAACTTGCAAATTGAAAAATAGTCCCTTGTTCTACAAATGGGCGCCTGATTACTAAAACTTGCAACTTGAAAACTATTCCCTTATACTACAGGTGGGCGCCTAGTTACCAAAACTTGCATCTTCAAAAATATTCACTTATTCTACTGGTGGACGCCTGATTTACTAAACTTGCATCTTGAAAAATATTCCCTTATTCTACATGTGGGCGCCTGATTACCAAAGCTTGCATCTTGAATAATATTCCCTTGTTCTACTCGTGGTCGCCTGCTTACTAAAACTTGCAACTTTAAAAGTATTCCCTTGTTCTACAGGTGGTGGCCTGAATACAAAAACATGCATCTTGAAAAATATTCTCTTATTCTACAAACGGGAGCCTGATTACCAAAACATAGAATCTTGAAAAATATTCCCTTCTTCTACAGCTGGGCGCCTGATTATTAAAACTTGCATCTTGAAAAATATTCCCTTATTCTATGTGCGCCTAATTACAAAGACTTGCATCTTGAAAAATATTCCCTTGTTCTACATGTGGGCACCTGATTACCAAAACATGTAATATTAAAAAATATTCCCTTTTTCTACAGGAGGGCGCTTGATTACCAAAAATTGTAACTTGAAAAATATTCCCTTGTTCTGCAGGTGGGCGCCTGATTACAAAAACTTGCATCTTCAAAAATATTCCCTTGATCAACAGGTCGGGGCTTGATTACCAAAAAATTCATCTGGAAAAATAGTACCTTGTTATACAAATGAGCGCCTTATTATTAAATCTTGCAACTTGAAAACATTCCCTTATTCTAAAGGTGGGCACCTGATTACCAAAACTTGCAGCTTCAAGAATATTCCCTTATTCTACAGGTGGGCGCCTCATTACCAATACTTGCATCTTGAAAAATATTCCCTTCTTCTACAGCTGGGCGCCTGATTACTAAAACTTGCATCTTGAAAAATATTCCCTTATTCTACAGGCGGGCGCCTAACTACAAAGACTTGCATCTTGAAAAATATTCCCTTGTTCTACATGTGGGCACCTGAATACCAAACCATGGAATCTTGAAAAATATTCCCTTTTTCCACAGGAGGGCGCTTGATTACCAAAAATTGTAACTTGGAAAATATTCCCTCATTCTACAGGTGGGTGTCTGATTACAAAAACTTATATCTTGATAAATATTCCCTTTTTCTACGGGTGGGCGCCTGATTACCAAAACTTGCATGTTGAAAAATATTCCCTTGTTCTTCTAGAGGGCGCCCCATTACCTAAACTTGCAACTTGAAAAATATTTCCTTGTTCTACAGGTGGGCGCCTGCTTACTAAAACTTGCAACTTAAAAAATATTTCCTTGCTCTACAGGTGCCCGCCTGCTTACTAAAACTTGCAACTTAGAAAATATTCCCTTGATCTACAGGTGGCCGCCTGATTACAAAAACTTGCACCTTGACCAATATTCCCTTGTTCTAGAGCTGGGCACCTGATTACAAAAACTTGCATCTCGAAAAATATTCCCTTGTTCCACAGGTGGGCGCCCGATTACCGAAACTTGCAACATAAGAAATATTCCCTTGTTCAACAGGTGGGCGCTGCTTACTAAAACTTGCAACTTTTAATATATTCCATTGTTCTACAGGTGGGCGCCTGATTACAAAAACTTGCAAGTTCAAAAATATTCTCTAATTCTACAAGTGGGCACCTGATTACCAAAACTTAGAATCTTGAAAAATATTCCCTTGTTCTACAAGTGGGTGCCTGATTACTAAAACTTGAAACTTGAAAAATATTCCCTTATACTACAGGTGGGCGCCTGATTACCAAAACTTGCATCTTCAAAAATATTCACTTATGCTACAAGTGGGCGCCTGATTTCCAAAACTTGAATCTTGAAAAATATTCCCTTATTCTACATGTGGGCGCCAGATTACCAAAATTTGCATCTTGAAAAATATTCCCTTGTTCTACAGGTGGGCGCCTGATTACCAAAACTTGCAAATTGAAAAATAGTCCCTTGTTCTACAAATGGGCGCCTGATTACTAAAACTTGCAACTTGAAAACTATTCCCTTATACTACAGGTGGGCGCCTAGTTACCAAAACTTGCATCTTCAAAAATATTCACTTATTCTACTGGTGGACGCCTGATTTACTAAACTTGCATCTTGAAAAATATTCCCTTATTCTACATGTGGGCGCCTGATTACCAAAGCTTGCATCTTGAATAATATTCCCTTGTTCTACTCGTGGTCGCCTGCTTACTAAAACTTGCAACTTTAAAAGTATTGCCTTGTTCTACAGGTGGTGGCCTGAATACAAAAACATGCATCTTGAAAAATATTCTCTTATTCTACAAACGGGAGCCTGATTACCAAAACATAGAATCTTGAAAAATATTCCCTTCTTCTACAGCTGGGCGCCTGATTATTAAAACTTGCATCTTGAAAAATATTCCCTTATTCTATGTGCGCCTAATTACAAAGACTTGCATCTTGAAAAATATTCCCTTGTTCTACATGTGGGCACCTGATTACCAAAACATGTAATATTAAAAAATATTCCCTTTTTCTACAGGAGGGCGCTTGATTACCAAAAATTGTAACTTGAAAAATATTCCCTTGTTCTGCAGGTGGGCGCCTGATTACAAAAACTTGCATCTTCAAAAATATTCCCTTGATCAACTGGTCGGCGCTTGATTACCAAAAAATTCATCTGGAAAAATAGTACCTTGTTATACAAATGAGCGCCTTATTATTAAATCTTGCAACTTGAAAACATTCCCTTATTCTAAAGGTGGGCACCTGATTACCAAAACTTGCAGCTTCAAGAATATTCCCTTATTCTACAGGTGGGCGCCTCATTACCAATACTTGCATCTTGAAAAATATTCCCTTCTTCTACAGCTGGGCGCCTGATTACTAAAACTTGCATCTTGAAAAATATTCCCTTATTCTACAGGCGGGCGCCTAATTACAAAGACTTGCATCTTGAAAAATATTCCCTTGTTCTACATGTGGGCACCTGAATACCAAACCATGGAATCTTGAAAAATATTCCCTTTTTCTACAGGAGGGCGCTTGATTACCAAAAATTGTAACTTGGAAAATATTCCCTCATTCTACAGGTGGGTGTCTGATTACAAAAACTTATATCTTGATAAATATTCCCTTTTTCTACGGGTGGGCGCCTGATTACAAAATCTTGCATCTTGAAAAATATTCCCTTGTTCTTCTAGAGGGCGCCCCATTACCTAAACTTGCAACTTGAAAAATATTTCCTTGTTCTACAGGTGGGCGCCTGCTTACTAAAACTTGCAACTTAAAAAATATTTCCTTGCTCTACAGGTGCCCGCCTGCTTACTAAAACTTGCAACTTAGAAAATATTCCCTTGATCTACAGGTGGCCGCCTGATTACAAAAACTTGCACCTTGACCAATATTCCCTTGTTCTAGAGCTGGGCACCTGATTACAAAAACTTGCATCTCGAAAAATATTCCCTTGTTCCACAGGTGGGCGCCCGATTACCGAAACTTGCAACATAAGAAATATTCCCTTGTTCAACAGGTGGGCGCTGCTTACTAAAACTTGCAACTTTTAATATATTCCATTGTTCTACAGGTGGGCGCCTGATTACAAAAACTTGCAAGTTCAAAAATATTCTCTAATTCTACAAGTGGGCACCTGATTACCAAAACTTAGAATCTTGGAAAATATTCCCTTGTTCTACAAGTGGGTGCCTGATTACTAAAACTTGAAACTTGAAAAACATTCCCTTATACTACAGGTGGGCGCCTGATTACCAAAACTTGCATCTTCAAAAATATTCACTTATTCTACAGGTGGGCGCTTGATTTCCAAAACATGCATCTTGAAAAATATTCCCTTATTCTACATGTGGGCGCCTGATTACCACAACTTGCATCTTGAAAAATATTCCCTTGTTCTACAGGTGGGCGCCTGATTACCATAACTTGCACATTGAAAAATAGTCCCTTGTGCTACAAGTGGGCGCCTGATTACTAAAACCTGCAACTTGAAAAACATTACCTTATACTACAGGTGGGCGCCTGATTACCAAAACTTGCATCTTCGAAAATATTCATTTATTCTACAGGTGGGCGCCTGATTACAAAAACATGCAAGTTCAAAAATATTCTCTAATTCTACAAGTGGGAGCCTGAATACCAAAACTTAGAATCTTGAAAAATATTCGCTTTTTCTACAAGTGGGTGCCTGATTACTAAAACTTGCAACTTGAAAAACATTCCATTATACTACAGATGGGCACCTGATTACAAAAACTTGCATCTTGAGAAACATTCCCTTATTCTACAGGTGGGCGCCTGATTACCAAAACTTGCATATTAAAAAATATTCCCTTGTTCTACAGCTGGGCGCCTGATTACAGAAACTTGCATCTTGAAATATATTCCCTTGTGCTATAGGTGGGTGCCCGATTATCGAAACTTGCAACTAAAAAAATATTCCCTTGTATTACTGGTGGGCGCCTGCTTACTAAAAGTTGCAACTTGAAAAATATTCCCATGTTCTTTAGGTGGGAGCCTGATTACCAAAACTTGAATCTTGAGTAATATTCCGTTGTTCTACAGGTCGGCATCTGATTACCAAAACATTCATCTTGAAAAATAGTCCCTTGTTATGCAAGTGGGCGCCAGATTACTAATACTTGCAACTTGGAAACATTCACTTATTCTACAGGTGAGCGCGTGATTACCAAAACTTGGATCTTATAAAATATTGCCTTATTCTATAGGTGGGCTCCTGATTACCAAAACTTGCATCTTGAAAAATATAGTCCCTTGTTCTATAGCTGGGCGCCTGATTTCAAAAACTTGTATCTCGAAAAATATTCCCTTATTCTACAGGTGGGCACCTTATTACCAAAACTTGCATCTTAAAAAATATTCCCTTGTTCTACACCAATACATGCATCTTGAAAAATATTCCCTTGATCTACAGGTGGGTGCCTGATTACAAATACTTGTATCTTGAGAAATATTCCCTTGTTCTACACCAAAACATGCATCTTGAAATATATTCCCTTGTTCTACAGCTGGGCGCCTGATTAAAAAAACTTGCATCTCGAAAAGTATTCCCTTATTCTGTAGGTGGGCGCTGGATTACCAAAACTTGCAACTTAAAAAATATTCCCTTGTTCTACCGGTGGGCGCCTGCTTACTAAAATTTGCAACTTTAAAAAAATTCCCTTGTTCTGCAGGTGGGCTCCTGATTACAAAAACTTGCAAGTTCAAAAATATTCTCTAATTTTACAAGTGGGCGCCTGTTTACCAAAACTTAGAATCTTGAAAAATATTTCCTTGTTCTACAAGAGGGTGCCTGATTACTAAAACTTGCAACTTCTAATATATTCCCTTATACCACAGGTGGGCGCCTGATTACCAAAACTTGCATCTTGAAAAATATTCACTTATTCTACAAGTGGGTGCCTGATATCAAAAACTTGAATCTTGAAAAACATTCCCTTATTCTACATGTGGGCGCGAAATTACCAATATTTGCATCTTGAAAAATATTCCGTTGTTCTATAGGTGGGCGCCTGATTACCAAAACTTGCATATTGAAAAATAGTCCCTTGTTCTACAAATGGGCGCCTGATTACTAAAACTTGCAACTTGAAAACCATTCCCTTATACTACAGGTGGGCGCCTGATTACCAAAACTTGCATCTTCAAAAATATTCACTTATTCTACAGGTGGGCGCCTGATTTCGAAAACTTGCATCTTGAAAAATATTCCCTTGTTCTACTAGAGGGCGCCCCATTACCTAAACTTGCAACTTGAAAAATATTCCCTTGTTCTAAAGGTGGGCGCCTTCTTACTAAAACTTGCAACTTAAAAAATATTTCCTTGCTCTACAGGTGCCCGCCTGCTTACTAAAATTTGCAACTTTAAATATATTCCCTTGATCTACAGGTGGCCGCCTGATTACAAAAACTTGCATCTTGACCAATATTCCCTTTTTCTAGAGCTGGGCACCTTATTACAAAAACTTGCATCTTGAAAAATATTCCCTTGTTCTACAGGTGGGCGCCCGATTACCGAAACTTGCAACTTAAAAAATATTCCCTTGTTCAACAGGTGGGCGCTGCTTACTAAATCTTGCAACTTTTAATATATTCCATTGTTCTACAGGTGGGCGCCTGATTACAAAAACTTGCAAGTTCAAAAATATTCTCTAATTCTACAAGTGGGCGGCTGATTACCAAAACTTAGAATCTTGAAAAATATTCCCTTGTTCTACAAGTGGGTGCCTGATTACAAAAACTTGAAACTTGAAAAACGTTCCGTTATACTACAGGTGGGCGCCTGATTATCAAAACTTGCATCTTCAAAAATATTCACTTATTCTACCGGTGGGCGCTTGATTTCCAAAACTTACATCTTGAAAAATATTTCCTTATTCTACATGTGGGCGCCTGATTACCAAAACTTGCATCTTGAAAAATACTCCCTTGTTCTACAGGTGGGCGCCTGATTACCAAAACTTGCACATTGAAAAATAGTCCCTTGTTCTAGAAGTGGTTGCCTGATTACTAAAACCTGCAACTTGAAAAACATTCCCTTATACTAAAGGTGGGGGCCTGATTAGCAAAACTTGCATCTTCAAAAATATTCACTTATTCTACAGGTGGGCGCCTGATTAAAAAAACTTGCAAGTTCAAAAATATTCTCTAATTCTACAAATGGGAGCCTGAATACCAAAACTTAGAATCTTGAAAAATATTCCCTTTTTCTACAAGTGGGTGCCTGATTACTAAAACTTCCAACTTGAAAAACATTCCCTTATTCTACAGGTGGGCGCCTGATTTCCAAAACTTGCATATTGAAAAATATTCCCTTGTTCTACAGCTGGGCGCCTGACTACAGAAACTTGCATCTTGAAATATATTCCCTTGTTCTACAGGAGGGTGCCCGATTATCGAAACTAGCAACTTAAAAAATATTCCCTTGAATTACAGGTGGGCGCCTGCCTACAAATACTTGCAACTTGAAAAATATTCCCATGTTCTTTAGGTGGGAGCCTGATTACCAAAACTTGAATCTTGAATAATATTCCGTTGTTCTACAGGTCGGCACCTGATTACCAAAACTTTCATCTTGAAAAATAGTCCCTTGTTCTGCAAGTGGGCGCCAGATTACTAATACTTGCAACTTGGAAACATTCACTTATTCTACAGGTGGGCGTGTGATTACCAAAACTTGGATCTTAAAAAATATTGCCTTATTCTACAGGTGGGCTCCTGATTACCAAAACTTGCATCTTGAAAAATATAGTCCCTTGTTCTATAGCTGGGCGCCTGATTACATAAACATGTATCTCGAATAATATTCCCTTATTCTACAGGTGGGCACCTTATTACCAAAACTTGCATCTTAAAAAATATTCCCTTGTTCTACAGGTGGCCGCCTGATTTCCAAGACTTGGAATCTTGAAAAATATTCCCTTGTTCTACAGGAGGGCGCTTGATTACCAAAACTTGCAACTAGAAAAATATTCCCTTGATCTACAGGTGGGTGCCTGATTACAAATACTTGTATCTTGAAAAGTATTCCCTTGTTCTACACAAAAACATGCATCTTGAAAAATATTCCCTTGTTCTACAGCTGGGCGCCTGATTAAAAAAACTTGCATCTTGAAAAGTATTCCCTTGTTCTGCAGGTGGTCGTTGGATTACCAAAACTTGCAACTTAAAAAATATTCCCTTGTTCTACAGGTGGGCGCCTGCTTACTAAAACTTGCAACTTTAAAAAAATTCCCATGTTCTACAGGTGGGCTCTTGATTACAAAAACTTGCAAGTTCAAAAATATTCTCTAATTTTACAAGTGGGCGCCTACTTACCAAAACTTGGAATCCTAAAAAATATTTCCTTGTTCTACAAGAGGGTGCCTGATTACTAAAACTTGCAACTTGAAAAATATTCCCTTATACTACAGGTGGGCGCCTGATTACCAAAACTTGCATCTTCAAAAATATTCATTTATTCTACAAGTGGGCGCCTGATTTCCCAAACTTGAATCTTAAAAAATATTCCCCTATTCTACATGTGGGCGCCAGATTACCAAAATTTGCATCTTGAAAAATATTCCCTTGCTCTACAGGTGGGCGCCTGATTACCCAAATCAAATTGAAAAATAGTCCCTTGTTCTACAAATGGACGCCTGATTACTAAAACTTGCAACTTGAAAATACTATGGTGGGTGCCTGATTAGCAAAACTTGCATCTTCAAAAATATTAATTTATTCTACAGGTGGGCGCCTGATTTCCAAAACTTGCATGTTGAAAAATATACCCTAATTCTACATGTCGGCGCCTAATTACAAAAGCTTGCATCTTGAATAATATTTCCTTGTTCTACTCGTGGTCGCCTGCTTACTAAAACTTGTAATAGTATTCCCTTGTTCTACAGGTGGTGGCCTGAATACAAAAACTTACATCTTGAAAAATATTCTGTTATTCTACAAACGGGAGCCTGATTACCAAAACATAGAATCTTGAAAAATATTCCCTTCTTCTACAGCTGGGCGCCTGATTTCCAAAACTTGCATCTTGAAAAATATTCCCTTATTCTACAGGTGTGCGCCTAATTACAAAGACATGCATCTTGAAAAATATTCTCTTGTTCTACATGTGGGCACCTGATTACCAAAACATGTAATATTAGAAAATATTCCCTTTTTCTACAGGAGGGCGCTTGATTACCAAAAATTGTAACTTGAAAAATATTCCCTTGTTCTACAGGTGGGCGCCTGATTACAAAAACTTGCATCTTCAAAATATTCACTTATTCTACAAGTGGGCGCCTGATTACCAAAATATAGAATCTTGAAAATTATTCCCTTTTTCTTTAGGTGGGTGCCTAATTACTAAAACTTGCATCTTGAAAAATTTTCCCTAGTTCTACAAGTCGGCGCCTGATTACCAAAACTTGTATCTTGAAAAGTAGTCCCTTGTTCTACAAGTGGGAGCCTGATTAATAAAACTTGCATCTTCAAAAATATTCCCTTGATCAACAGGTCGGCGCTTGATTACCAAAAAATGCATCTTGAAAAATAGTACCTTGTTCTACAAATGAGCGCCTTATTACTAAAACTTGCAACTTGAAAACATTCCCTTATTATAAAGGTGGGAACCTGATTACCAAAACATGCATCTTCAAAAATATTCCCTTGTTCTAGGTGGGCTCCTGATTACAAAAACTTGCAAGTTCAAAAATATTCTCTAATTTTACAAGTGGGTGCCTGCTTACCAAACCTTAAAATCTTGAAAAATATTTCCTTGTTCTACAAGTGGGTGCCTGATTACTAAAATTTGCAACTTGAAAAAATATTCCCATATACTACAAGTGGGCGCCTGATTTCCAAAACTTGAATCTTGGAAAATATTCCCTTATTCTACATGTGGGCGCCAGATTACCAAAATTTACATCTTGAAAAATATTCCCTTGTTCTACAGGTGGGCGCCTGATTACCATAACTTGCATATTGAAAAAAAGTCCCTTGTTCTATAAATGGGCGCCTGATTACTAAAACTTGCAACTTGAAAACCATTCCCTTATACTATATGTGGGCGCCTGATTACCAAAACTTGCATCTACAAAAATATTCACTTATTCTACAGGTGGGCGCCTTATTTCCAAAACTTGCATCTTGAAAAATATTCCCTTATTCTACATGTGGGCGCCTGATTACCAAAGCTTGCATCTTGAAAAATATTCCCTTGTTCTACTCGTGGACGCCTGCTTACTGAAACTTGCAACATTAAATGTATTCCCTTGTTCTACAGGTGGTGGCTCGAATACAAAAACTTGCATCTTGAAAAATATTCTCTTATTCTACAAACGGGAGCCTGATTACCAAAACATAGAATCTTGAAAAATATTCCCTTCTTCTACAGCTGGGCGCCTGATTACTAAAACTTGCATCTTGAAAAATATTCCCTTATTCTACAGGTGTGCGCCTAGTTACAAAGACTTGCATCTTGAAAAATATGCCCTTGTTCTACATATGGGCACCTGATTACCAAAACATGTAATATTAAAAAATATTCCCTTTTTCTACAGGAGGTCGCTCGATTACCAAAAATTGTAACTTGAAAAATATTCCCTTGTTCTATAGGTGGGCGCCTGATTACAAAAACATGCATCTTCTAAATATTCACTTATTCTACAAGTGGGCGCCTGATTACCAAAATATAGAATCTTGAAAATTATTCTTTTTTCTTTATGTGGGTGCCTAATTACTTAACTTGCATCTTCAAAAATTTTCCCTGGTTCTACAAGTCGGCGTCTGATTACCAAAACTTGTATCTTGAAAAGTAGTCCCTTGTTCTACAAGTGGGAGCCTGATTAATAAAACTTGCATCTTCAAAAATATTCCCTCGATCAACAGGTCGGCGCTTGATTACCAAAAAATGCATCTTGAAAAATAGTACCTTGTTCTACAAATGAGCGCCTTATTACTAAAACATGCAACTTGAAAACATTCCCTTATTCTATAGGTGGGCACCTGATTACAAAAACTTGCATCTTCAAAAATATTCCCTTATTCTACTGGTGGGCGCCTCATTACCAAAACTTGCATCTTGAAAAATATTCCCTTCTTCTACAGCTGGGCGCCTGATTATTAAAACTTGCATCTTGAAAAATTTTCCCTTATTCTACAAGTGGGTGCCTAATTACAAAGACTTGCATCTTGAAAAATATTCCCTTGTTTTATATTTGGGCACCTGATTACCAAAACATGGAATCTTTAAAAATATTCGCTTTTTCTACAGGAGGGTGCTTGATTACCAAAAATTGTAACTTTAAAAATATTCCCTTATTCTACAGGTGGGTGTCTGATTACAAAAACTTGTATCTTGAAAAATATTCCCTTTTTCTACGGGTGGGCGCCTGATTACCAAAACTTGCATGTTGAAAAATATTCCCTTGTTCTACAGGTGGGCGCCAGCTTACTAAAACTTGCAACTTAAAAAATATTTCCTTGCTCTACAGGTGCCCGCCTGCTTACTAATACTTGCAACTTTAAAAATATTCCCTTGATCTACAGGTAGCCGCCTGATTACCAAAACTTGCATCTTCAAAAATATTCCCTTGTTAGACAGGTGGGCTCCTGATTACAAAAACTTGCAAGTTCAAAAATATTCTCTAATTTTACAAGTGGGTGCCTGCTTACCAAAACTTAGAATCTTGAAAAATATTTCCTTGTTCTACAAGAGGGTGCTTGATTACTAAAATTTGCAACATGAAAAATATTCCCTTATACTACAGGTGGGCGCCTGATTACCAAAACTTGCATCTTCAAAAATATTCACTTATGCTACAAGCGGGCGCCTGATTTCCAAAACTTGAATCTTGAAAAATATTCCCTTATTCTACATGTGGGCGCCAGATTACCAAAATTTGCATATTGAAAAATATTCCCTTGTTCTACAGGTGGGCGCCTGATTACCAAAACTTCCATATTGAAAAATAGTCCCTTGTTCTACAATTGGGCGCCTAATTACTAAAACTTGCAACTTGAAAACCATTCCCTTATGCTATAGGCGGGCGCCTGATTACCAAAACTTGCATCTTCAAAAATATTCACTTATTCTACAGGTGGGCGCCTGATTTCCAAAACTTGCATCTTGAAAAATATTCCCTTATTCTACATGTGGGCGCCTGATTACCAAAGCTTGCATCTTGAAAAATATTCCCTTGTTCTACTCGTGGTCGCCTGCTTACTAAAACTTGCAAAATTAAAAGTATTCCCTTGTTCTACAGGTGGTGGCCTGAATACAAAAACTTGCATCTTGAAAAATATTCTCTTATTCTACAAACGGGAGCCTGATTACCAAAACATAGAATCTTGAAAAATATTCCCTTCTTCTACAGCTGGGCGCCTGATTACTAAAACTTGCATCTTGGAAAATATTCCCTTATTCTACAGGTGTGCGCCTAATTACAAAGACTTGCATCTTGAAAAATATTCCCTTGTTCTACATGTGGGCACCCGATTAACAAAACATGTAATATTAAAAAATATTCCCTTTTTCTACAGGAGGGCGCTTGATTACCAAAAATTGTAACTTGAAAAATATTCCCTTGTTCTACAGGTGGACGCCTGATTACAAAAACTTGCATCTTCAAAATATTCACTTATTCTACAAGTGGGCACCTGATTACGAAAATATAGAATCTTGAAAATTATTCCCTTTTTCTTTAGGTGGGTGCCTATTTACTAAAACTTGCATCTTGAAAAATTTTCCCTGGTTCTACAAGTCGGCTCCTGATTACCAAAACTTGTATCTTGAAAAGTAGTCCCTTGTTCTACAAGTGGGAGCCTGATTAATAAAATTTGCATCTTCAAAAATATTCCCTTGATAAACAGGTCGGCGCTTGATTACCAAAAAATGCATCTTGAAAAATAGTACCTTGTTCTACAAATGAGCTCCTTATTACTAAAACTTGCAACTTGAAAACATTCCCTTATTCTAAAGGTGGCCACCTGATTACAAAAACTTGCATCTTCAAAAATATTCCCTTATTCTACAGGTGGGTGCCTCATTACCAAAACTTGCATCTTGAAAAATATTCCCTTCTTCTACAGCTGGGTGCCTGATTATTAAAACTTGCATCTTGAAAAATATTCCCTTATTCTACAGGTGGGCGCCTAATTACAAACACTTGCATCTTGAAAAATATTCCCTTGTTCTACATTTGGGCACCTGATACCAAAACATGGAATCTTTAAAAATATTCCCTTATTCTACAGGAGGGCGCTTGATTACCAAAAATTGTAACTTTAAAATTATTCCCTTATTCTACAGGTGGGTGTCTGATTACAAAAACTTGTATCTTGAAAAATATTCCCTTTTTCTACGGGTGGGCGCCTGATTACCAAAACTTGCATGTTGAAAAATATTCCCTTGTTCTACAGCTAGGCGCTTGACTACAAAAACTTGCATCTTGAAAAATTTTCCCTTGTTCTACTAGAGGGTGCCCGATTACCTAATCTTGCAACTTGAAAAATATTCCCTTGTTCTACAGGTGGGCGCCAGCTTACTAAAACTTGCAACTTAAGAAATATTCCCTTGATCTACAGGTGGCCGCCTGATTACAAAAACTTGCATCTTAACCAATATTCCCTTGTTCTAGAGGTGGGCACCTGATTAGAAAAACTTGCATCTTGAAAAATATTCCCTTGTTCTACAGGTGGGCGCCCGATTACCGAAACTTGCAACTTAAAAAATATTCCCTTGTTCAACATGTGGGCGCTGCTTACTAATACTTGCAACTTTTAATATATTCCATTGTTCTACAGGTGGGCGCCTGATTACAAAAACTTGCAAGTTCAAAAATATTCTCTAATTCTACAAGTGGGCGCCTGATTACCTAATCTTAGAATCTTGAAAAATATTCCCTTGTTCTACAAGTGGGTGCCTGATTACTAAAACTTGCAACTTGAAAAACATTCCCTTATACTACAGGTGGGCGCGTGATTACCAAAACTTGCATCTTCAAAAAGATTCACTTATTCTACCGGTGGGCGCTTGATTTCCAAAACTTACATCTTGACAAATATTTCCTTATTCTACATGTGGGCGCCTGATTACCAAAACTTGCATCTTGAAAAATACTCCCTTGTTCTACAGGTGGGCGCCTGATTACCAAAACTTGCACATTGAAAAATAGTCCCTTGTTCTGCAAGTGGGTGCCTGATTACTAAAACCTGCAACTTGAAAAACATTCCCTTACACTAAAGGTGGGGGCCTGATTAGCAAAACTTGCATCTTCAAAAATATTCACTTATTCTACAGGTGGGCGCGTGATTTCCAAAACTTGCTTCTTGAAAAATATTCCCTTATTCTACATGTGGGCTCCTGATTACCAATACTTGCATCTTGAAAAATGTTCCCTTGTTCTACAGGTGGGAGCATGCTTACTAATACTTGCAACTTTAAAATAATTCCCTTGTTCTATAGATGGTCGCCTGATTACAAAAACTTGCATCTTGAAAAATATTCTCTTATTCTACAAGCGGGCACCTGATTACCAAAACATTAAATATTGAAAAGTATTTCTTTAGGTGGGCGCCTAATTACCAAAACTTGCATCTTGAATGATATTCCCTTGTTCTACAGGTCACCGCTTGATTATCAAAAATTGCATTTTGAAAAATAGTCCCTTGTTCTACAGGTGGGCGCCTACTTACTAACACTTACAACTATTAAAATATTCCCTTATTCTACAGGTGGGCGCCTGATTACCAAAACTTACAACTTGATAAATATTCCCTTGTTCTACAGTGGGCGCCTGATTACAAAAACTTGCATCTTTAAAAATATTCTCTTATTCTACAAGTGGGCGCCTTATTAACAAAATATAGAATCTTGAAAAATATTCCCTTTTTCTTTAGGTAGGTGCCTAGTTACCAAAACTTGCTTCTTGAAAAATTTTCCGTGGTTCTAAAGGTCGGCGCCAAATTACCAAAACTTGCATCTTGAAAAATAGTCCCTTGTTCTACAAGTGGGAGCCTGATTAATAAAACTTGCAACTTGAAAACATTCCCTTATTCTACAGGTGGGTGGCTGATTACCAAAACTTGAATCTTCAAAAATATTCCCTTGATCAACAAGTCGGCGCTTGATTACCTAAACATGTATCTTGAAAAATGGTCCCTTGTTCTACAAATGAGCGCCTGATTACTAATACATGCAACTAGAAAACATTCCCTTATTCTAATGGTGGGTGCTTGATTACCAAAACTTGCATATTCAAAATTATTCCCTTATTCTACAGGTGGGCGCCTCATTACCAAAACTTGCATCTTCAAAAATATTCCCTTCTTCTACAGCTGGGCGCCTGATTGCTAAAACATGCATCTTGAAAAGTATTCCCTTTTTCTACAGGTGGGAGCCTTATTACCAAGACTTGCATCTTGAAAAATATTCCCTTTTTCTACATGCGGGCGCCTGATTACCAAAACGTGGAATCTTGAACAATATTCCCTTGTTCAACAAGAGGTCGCTTGATTACTAAAAATTTTAACTTGAAAAATATTCCCTCGTTCAACAGGTGGGTGCCTGATTAGAAAAACTTCTATCTTGAAAAGTATTCCCTTTTTCTACGGGTGGGCGCCTGATTACCCAAACTTGCATCTTGAAAAATATTCCCTTGTTCTACAGCTTGGCGCCTGATTACAAAAACATGCATCTTGAACAATATTCACTTGTTCTACCGGTGGGCACCTGATTACCTAAACTTGCAACTTAATAATTATTCCCTTGTTCTACAGGTGGGTGCCTGCTTACTAAAAGTTGCAACTTAAAAAATATTCCCTTGTTCTACAGGTGGCCGCCAGATTAAAAAAATTTGCATCTTGAAAAATAGTCCGTTGTTCTACAAGTGGGATTAATAAGACTTGCAACTTGAAAACATTCCCTTATTCTACAAGTGGGTGGCTGATTACCAAAACTTGCATCCTCAAAAGTATTCCCTTGATCAACAGGTCGGCGCTGGATTACCTAAACATGCATCTTGAAAAATAGTCCCTTGTTCTACAAATGAGCGCCTGATTACTAACACATGCAACTTGAAAACATTCCCTTATTCTAATGGTGGGCGCCTGATTACCAAAGCTTGCATATTCAATAATATTCCTTTATTCTACAGGTGGACGTCTCATTACCAAAAGTTGCATCTTGAAAAATATTCCCTTCTTCTACTGCTGGGCGCCTGATTGCCAAAACATGCATCTAGAAATATATTCCCTTATTCTATAGGTGGGCGCTTGATTACCAAGACTTGCATCTTGAAAATATTTCCTTTTTCTACATGCGGGCGCCTAATTACCAAAACGTGGAATCTTGAAAAATATTCCCTTGTTCTACAAGAGGGCGCTTGATTACAAAAAATTGTAACTTGAAAAATATTCCCTCGTTCTACAAGTGGGTGCTCGATTACAAAAACTTGTATCTTGAAAAAATATTCCCTTTTTCTACGGGTGGGCGCCTGATTACCAAAACTTGCATCTTGAAAAATATTCCCTTGTTCTACAGCTTGGCCCCTAATTACACAAACTTGCATCTTGAAAAATATTCCCTTGTTCTACTGGTGGGCACCCGATTACCGAAACTTGCAACTTAACAAATATTCCCTTGTTCTACAGGTGGGCGCCTGCTTTCTAAAACTTGCAACTTAAAAAATATTTCCTTGTTCTACAGGTGGGCGCCTACTTACTAATAGTTGCAACTACAAAAATATTCCCTTGTTGTACAGGTGGCCGCCAGATTACAAAAACCTGCAAGTTCAAAAATATTCTCTTATTCTACAAGCGGGCATCTTATTACCAAAGCTTAGAATCTTGAAAAAAATTCCCTTGTTCTTTAGGTGGATGCCTGATTACCAAGACTTGCATCTTGAAAAATATTCCCTTGTACTAAAGGTTGAAGCATGATTACCAAAACTTGCATATTGAAAAATAGTCCCTTGTTCTACAAGTTGGCGCCTAATTACTAAAACTTGCAACTTGAAAAACATTCCATTATACAATAGGTGGGTGCCTTATTACCAAAACTTGAATCTTTAAAAATATTCACTTATTCTACAGGTGGGCGCCTGATTTCCAAAACTTGCATCCTCAAAAATATTACTTAATTTTACATGTGGGTACCTGATTACCAAGACTTGCATCTTGAAAAATATTCCCTTGTTATACTGGTGTGTGTCTGATTACATAAAGTTATATCTTAAAAAATATTCCCTTGTTCTACATGTGGGCGCCTGATTACCAAAACTTGCATCTTGACAAATATTCCCTTGTTCTACAGGTGGGAGCCTGTTTACTAATCTTGCAACTTCTAAAAAATTCGCATTTTCTACAGGTGGTCGCCTGATTACCAAAACTTGCAACTTGAGAAGTATTCCCTTGTTCTACAGGTGGGCTCCTGATTACAAAAATTTGCATCTTGAAAAATATTCTCTTATTCTACAAGTGGGCGCCTTATTACCAAAACTTAGAATCTTGAAAAATATTATTATTCTTTAGCTGGGCGCCTAGTTACCAAAACTTGCATCTTGAAAAATATTTCCTTGTTCAACAGGTCGGCGCAGGATTACCAAAACTTGCATCTTAAAAAATAGTCCCTTGTTCTACAAGTGGGAGCCTGATTAATAGAACTTGCAACTTCAAATCATTCCCTTATTCTAATGGTGGGCGCCTTATTACCAAAACTTGCATATTAAAAAATATTCACTTATTCTACAGGTGGGCGCCTCATTACCAAAACTTGCATCTTGAAAAATATTCCCTTCATCTACAGCTGGGCGCCTGATTACTAAAACTTGCATCTTGAAAAATATTCCCTTATTCTACAGGTGGGCGCCTGATTACCAAGACTTGCATCTTGAAAAATATTCCCTTGTTCTACAGGTGGGCGCCTGATTACCAAAACATGGAATCTTGAAAAATATTCCCTTGTTCTACAGGTGAACGCCCAATTACCGAAACTTTCAACTTAAAAAATACTCCCTTGTTCTACAGGTGGCCGCCTGCTTACTAAAACTTGCAACTTTATAAATATCCCCTTGTTCTACAGGTGGGCGCCTAATTACCAAAACTTGCAACTTGAAAAATATTCCCTTGTTCTACAGGTCGGCGCCTTATTACAAAAACTTGCATCTTGAAAAATATTCGCTTATTCTACAAGTGGGCGCCTAATTACCAAAACTTAGAATCTTGAGAAATATTCCCTTGTTCTTTATGTGGGCGCCTACTTACCAAAACTTGCATCTTGAATAATATTACCTTGTTATACATGTCAGCGCCTCATTACCAAAACTTGCATCTTGAAAAATAGTCCCTTGTTCTACAGGTGGGCGCCTGCTTACTAAAACTTGCAACATTAAAAATATTCCCTTGTTCTACAGGTGGGCGCCTGATTACCGAAACTTGCAACTTGAAAAATATTCCCTTATTCTACAGGTCGGCACCTGATTACAAAAACTTGGTTCTTGAAAAATATTTCTTATTCTACAAGTGGGCGCCTTATTACCAAAACTTAGAATCTTGCAAAATATTCCCTTATCTTTTAGGTGGGCTCCTAGTTACCAAAACTTAGAGGTTTAGATCCCTTGTTCTGCAGGTGGGCGCCTGATTACTAAAACTTGAAACTTGAAAAAATACACTTATTCTACAGGTGGGCACTTGATTACCAAAACTAGAATCTTCAAAAATATTCCATTATTCTACAACTGGTCGCTTGATTACAAAAACTTGCATCTTGAAAAATATTCCCTTGTTCTACAGGTGGGCTCCCGATTACCGAAACTTGCAACTTGAAAAATATTCTCTTGTTCTACAGTTGGGCGCCTGCATACTATTACTTGCAACAATAAAAATATTCCCTTGTTCTACAGGTGGAAGCCCGATTACCAAAACATGCAACTTGAAAAATAGTCCTTTGTTTCTAAAGGTGGGCGCCTGCTTACTAAAACTTAAAACTTGAAAAATATTCCCTGGTTCTACAGGTGGACTCCTGATTACCAAAACTTAGAATCTTGAAAAATATTCCCTTGTTCTTTAGGTGGGCGCCTAGTTACCAAAACTTGCATCCTGAAAAATATTCCCTTATTCTACAGGTCGGCGCCGGATTACCAAAACTTGTATCTTGAAAAATATTCTTTTATTCTATAAGTGGGCGCCTAATTACCAAAACTTAGAATCTTGAAAAATATTCCCTCGTTCTACAGGTCAGCGCCTGCATACTAAAACTTGCAACTTGAAAAATATTCTCTTGTTTTACAAGTGGGCGCCTAATTACAAAAACATAGAATCTTGAAAAATATTCCCTTGTTCTACAGGTGGGCGCCTTCTTACTAAAACTTGCAACTTGAAAAATATTCCCTTGTTCTACAGGTGGACGTCTGATTACCAAAACTTGCAACTTGCAAAATATTCCCTTGTTCTAGAGGTGGGCGCCTGATTACAAAAACTTGCATGTTGAAATATATTATTTTATTCTACAAGTGGGCTCCTGATTACCAAAACTTAGAATCTTGAAAAATATTCCCCTGTTCTTTATTTGGGCACCTAATTACAAAAACTTGCATCTTGAAAAATATTCCCTTTTTATACAAGTCGGCGCCTAATTACCAAAACTTGCATCTCGAAAAATATTCCCTTGTTCTACAGGTGGGCACCTGATTACTAATACTTGAAACTTGAAAAAAATTCCCTTATTCTACAGGTGGGCGCTTGATTGCCAAAACTGGAATCTTCAACAATATTCCCTTATTCTATAGGTGGGCGCCTTATTACTATAACTTTCATCTTGAAAAATATTCCATTGTTCAACTCTTGTCGCCCAATTACCAATACTTGCATCTTGAAAAATGTTCCCTTGTTCTACAGTTGGGTGCCTGCTTACTAAAACTTGCAACAATAAAAATATTCCCTTTTTCTACAGGTGGAAGCCCGATTACCAAAACTTGCAACATGAAAAATAGTCCCTTGTTCTACAGGTGGGCGCTTGCTTTCTAAAACTTGCAACTTGAAAAATATTCCCTTCTTCTACAGGTGGACACCTGATTACAAAACTTGCAACTAGAAAAATATTCCCTTTTCTATAGGTGGGCGCCTAATTACCAAATCTTGCATCTTGAAAAATATTCCCATGTTCTACAGGTGGGCACCTGATTACTAAAACTTGAAACTTGAAAAAAATTACCTTGTTCTACAGGTGGGCGCTTGTTTACCAAAACTTGAATCTTCAAAAATATTCCCTTATTATATAGGTGGGCGCCTTATTACTATAACATTCATCTTGAAAAATATTCCCTTGTTCTACAACTGGTCGCCTGATTACAAAAACTTGTATCTTGAAAAATATTCCCTTGTTATACAGATGGGCTCCCGATTACCAAAACTTGCAACTTGAAAAATATTCTCTTGTTCTACTGTTGTATGCCTGCTTACAAAAACTTGCGACAATAAAAATATTTCCTTGTTCTACAGGTGGAAGCCCGATTACCAATACTTGCAACTTTAAAAATAGTCCCTTGTTCTACAGGTGGGAACCGGCTTACTAAAACTTGCAACTTGAAAAATATTCCTTTGTTCTACAGGTGGGCGCCTAGTTACCAGAACTTGCATCTTGAAAAATATTCCCTTATTCTACAGGTCGGCGCCTTATGACCAAAACTTGCGTCTTGAAAAATATTCTCTTATTCTACAAGTGTGCGCCTAATTACCAAAACATAATATCTTGAAAAATATTCCCTTGTTCTACAGGTGGGTGCCTGCTTACTAAAACTTGCAACTTGAAAAATATCCCTTCTTCTACAGGTGGACGCCTGATTATCAAATCTTGCAATTTGAAAAATATTCCTTGTTCTTTAGGTGGGCGCCTAATTACCAAAACTTGCATCTTGAAAAATATTCTCTTGTTCTACAGGTGGGCACCAGATTACTAAAACTTGAAACTTGAAAACAATTCCCTTATTCTACAGGTGGTCTCTTGATTACCAAAACTTGAATCTTCAAAAATATTCCCTTATTCTATAGGTGGGCGCCTTATTACTATAACTTTCATCTTGAAAAATATTCGCTTGTTCCACAGCTGGTCGCCTGATTACAAAAACTTGTATCTTGAAAAATATTCCCTTGTTATACAGATGGGCTCCCGATTACAATAACTTGCAACTTGAAAAATATTCTCTTGTTCTACAGTTGGGTGCCTGCTTACAAAAACATGCAACAATAAAAATATTCCCTTGTTCTACAGGTGGAAGCGCGATTACCAATACTTAAAACTTGAAAAATAGTCCCTTGTTCTACCGGTGGACGCCTGCTTACTAAAACTTCCAACTTGAAAAATATTCCCTTATTCTAAAGGTGGACCCCTGATTACCAAACCATGCAACTTGAAATATATTCCCTTGTTCTAGAGGTGGGCGCTTGATTACAAAAACTTAGGATCTTGATAAATATTTCCTTGTTCCTTAGGTGGGCGCCTACTTACCAAAACTTGCATCTTGAGAAATAATTCCTTATTCTACAGGTCGGCGCCTGATTACCAAAAATTAGAATCTTGAAAATAATTCCCTTGTTCTTTGGGTGGGCGCCTAGTTACCAAAACTTGTATCTTGAAAAATATTTCCTTATTCTACAGGTCAGCGCTTGATTACCAAATCATGCATCTTGAAAAATATACCCTTGTCCTACAGCTGGGCGCCTGATTACAAAAAATTGCATCTTGAAAAATATTCCCTTATTCTACAGGTGGGCGCTTGATTACCAAAACTCGAATCTTCAAAAATATTACCTTATTCTATAGGTGGGCGCCTTATTACTATAACTTTCATCTTGAAAAATATTCCATTGTTCAACTCTGGTCGCCCAATTACCAATACTTGCATGTTGAAAAATATTCCCTTGTTCTACAGTTGGGTGCCTGCTTACTAAAACTTGCAACAATAAAAATATTCCCTTTTTCTACTGGTGGAAGCCCGATTACCAAAACTTGCAACAAGAAAAGTAGTCCCTTGTTCTGCAGGTGGGCGCTTGCTTTCTAAAACTTGCAACTTGAAAAATATTCCCTTCTTCTACAGGTGGACACCTGATTACAAAACTTGCAACTAGAAAAATATTCCCTTTTCTATAGGTGGGCGCCTAATTACCAAAACTTGCATCTTGAAAAATATTCCCTTGTTCTACAGGTGGGTACCTGATTACTAAACTTGAAACTTGAAAAAAATTACCTTGTTCTACAGGTGGGCGCTTGTTTACCAAAACTTGAATCTTCAAAAATATTCCCTTATTATATAGGTGGGCGCCTTATTACTATAACATTCATCTTGAAAAATATTCCCTTGTTCTACAACTGGCCGCCTGATTACAAAAACTTGCATCTTGAAAAATATTCCCTTGTTATACAGATGGGCTCCCAATTACCAAAACTTGCAACTTGAAAAATATTCTCTTGTTCTACTGTTGATGCCTGCTTACAAAAACTTGCGACAATAAAAATATTTCCTTGTTCTACAGGTGGAAGCCCGATTACCAATACTTGCAACTTTAAAAATAGTCCCTTGTTCTGCAGGTGGGAACCAGCTTACTAAAACTTGCAACTTGAAAAATATTCCTTTGTTCTACAGGTGGGCGCCTAGTTACCAGAACTTGCATCTTGAAAAATATTCCCTTATTCTATAGGTCGGCGCCTTATGACCAAAACTTGCGTCTTGAAAAATATTCTCTTATTCTACAAGTGTGCGCCTAATTACCAAAACTTAATATCTTGAAAAATATTCCCTTGTTCTACAGGTGGGTGCCTGCTTACTAAAACTTGCAACTTGAAAAATATCCCTTCTTTAACAGGTGGACGCCTGATTATAAAATCTTGCAACTTGAAAAATATTCCTTGTTCTTTAGGTGGGCGCCTAATTACCAAAACTTGCATCTTGAAAAATATTCCCTTGTTCTACATGTGGGCACCAGATTACTAAAACTTGAAACTTGAAAAAAATTCCCTTATTCTACAGGTGGTCTCTTGATTACCAAAACTTGAATCTTCAAAAATATTCCCTTATTCTATAGGTGGGCGCCTTATTACTATAACTTTCATCTTGAAAAATATTCGCTTGTTCTACAGCTGGTCGCCTGATTACAAAATCTTGTATCTTGAAAAATATTCCCTTGTTATACAGATGGGCTCCCGATTACAATAACTTGCAACTTGAAAAATATTCTCTTGTTCTACAGTTGGGTGCCTGCTTACAAAAACATGCAACAATAAAAATATTCCCTTGTTCTACAGGTGGAAGCGCGATTACCAATACTTAAAACATTAAAAATAGTCCCTTGTTCTACCGGTGGACGCCTGCTTACTAAAACTTCCAACTTGAAAAATATTCCCTTATTCTAAAGGTGGACCCCTGATTACCAAACCGTGCAACTTGAAATATATTCCCTTGTTCTAGAGGTGGGCGCTTGATTACAAAAACTTAGAATCTTGATAACTATTTCCTTGTTCCTTAGGTGGGCGCCTACTTACCAAAACTTGCATCTTGAAAAATAATTCCTTATTCTACAGGTCGGCGCCTGATTACCAAAACTTAGAATCTTGAAAATAATTCCCTTGTTCTTTAGGTGCGCGCCGAGTTACCAAAACTTGTATCTTGAAAAATATTTCCTTATTCTACAGGTCAGCGCTTGATTACCAAAACTTGCATCTTGAAAAATATTATCTTATTCTACAAGTGGACGCCTAATTACCATAACTTAGAATTTTGAAAAATATTCCCTTGATCTACAGGTGGGAGCCTGCTTACTAAAACTTCCAACTTGAAAACATCCCTTATTATATAGGTGGGCGCCTTATTACTATAACATTCGTCTTGAAAAATATTCCCTTGTTCTACAACTGGTCGTCTGATTACGAAAACTTGCATCTTGAAAAATATTCCCTTGTTATACAGATGGGCTCCCGATTACCAAAACTTGCAAATCTAAAAATATTCTCTTGTTCTACTGTTGGGTGCCTGCATACAAAAACTTGCAACAATAAACATATTCCCTTGTTCTACAGGTCGAAGCCATATTACAATACTTGCAACTTTAAAAATAGTCCCTTGTTCTGCAGGTGGGCGCCGGCTTACTAAAACTTGCAACTTGAAAAATATTCCTTTGTTCTACAGGTGGGCGCCTAGTTACCAAAACTTGCATCTTGAAAAATATTCCCTTATTCTACAGGTCGGCCCCTTATTACCAAAACTTGCATCTTGAAAAATATTCTCTTATTCTACAAGTGTGTGCCTAATTACCAAAACTTAGAATCTTAAAAAAAATTCCCTTTTTCTACAGGTGGGTGGCTACTTACTAAAACTTGCAACTTGAAAAATATCCCCTCTTCTACAGGTGGACGCCTGATTATCAAATCTTGCAACTTGAAAAATATTCCTTGTTCTTTAGGTGGGAGCCTAATTACCAAAACTTGCATCTTGAAAAATATTCCCTTGTTCTACAGGTGGGCACCTGATTACTAAAACTTGAAACTTGAAAAAAATTCCCTTATTCTACAGGTGGTCTCTTGATTACCAAAACTTGAATCTTCAAAAATATTCCAATATTCTTTAGGTGGGCGCCTTATTACTATAACTTTCATCTTGAAAAATATTCCCTTGTTCTACAGCAGGTCGCCTGATTACAAAAACTTGTATCTTGAAAAATATTCCCTTGTTATATAGACGGGCTCCCGATTACCAAAACTTAAAACTTGAAAAATAGTCCCTTGTTCTACAGGTGGGCCCTTCCTTACTAAAACTTCCAACTTGAAAAATATTCCCTTATTCTATAGGTGGACCCCTGATTAACAAAACATGCACTTGAAAAATATTCCCTTGTTCTTGAGGTGGGTGCTTGATTACAAAAACTTAGAATCTTGATAAATATTCCCTTGTTCTTTAGGTGGGCGCCTAGTTACCAAAACTTGCATCTTGAAAAATATTCCTTTATTCTACAGGTTGGCGCGTGATTACCAACACTTAGAATCTTGAAAATAATTCCCTTGTTCTTTAGGTGGGCGCCTAGTTACAAAAACTTGCATCTAGAAAAATATTCCCTTATTCTACAGGTCGGCGCTTGATTACCAAAACTTGCATCTTGAAAAATATTCTCTTTTTCAACAAGTGGGCGCCTAATTACCAAAACTTAGAATCTTTAAAAATATTCCCTTGATCTACAGGTGGGCGCCTGCTTACTAATACTTGCAACTTTAAAACTATTCCCTTGTTCTGCAGGTGGATGCCTGATTACCAAAAATTTGCAACTTGAAAAATATTTCCTTGTTCTCAAGATGGACGCCTGATTAGCAAAACTCGGAATCTTGATAAATATTCCCTTGTTTATTGGTGGGCACCTGATTACCAAAACATGCATGTTGAAAAAAATTCCGTTGTTCTACAGCTGCGCGCCGTATTACCAGAACATGCATCTTGAAAATATTTTCCCTTGTTCTACAGGTGGGCGCCAGATTAGCAAAACCTGCAACTTGAAAAGTATTCTATTGTTCTACAACTTGGCGCCTGATTACCAAAACATAGAATCTTGAAAAAAATTCCCTTGTTCTACATGTGGGCGCCTAATTATTAAAACTTTCAACTTGAAAGATATTTCCTTATTCTACAGGTGGGGGTCTGATTACCAAAACTTGCATCTTCAAAAATATTCCCTTATTCTACAGGTGAGAGCCTTATTACCAAACCTTGCATATTGAAAAATATTCTCTTGTTCTACAGCTGAGCGCTTGATAACAAACACTTGCATCTTGAAAAAGATTTCCTTGTTCTACGGGTGGGCGCCTGATTACCGAAACTTGCAACTTAAAAAGTATACCCTTGTTCTACAGGTGGGCGCTTGCTTAGCAAAACTTTCAACTTGAAAAATATTCCCTTGATCTACAGGTGGGTTCCTGATTACAAAACTTGTATCTTGAAAAATATTCCCTCGTTCTACATGTGGGCGCCTGATTACCAAAACTTGCATCTTGAAAAATATTTCCATTTTCTGTAGATGCACGCTTGATTACCAAAAGTTGCATCTTCAAAAATATTTCCTTGTTATACAGGTGGGCGCTAGATTACCAAAACTTGGAATTTTAAAAATATTCCCTTGTTCTACAAGTAGGCACTTGATTAAAAAAATTTGCAACTTAAAAAATATTCCCTTGTTCTCAAGGTGGGCGCCAGATTAGCAAAACTGGGAATCTTGAAAAATAGTCCCTTGTTCTGCAGGTAGCGCCTGATTACTAAAACTTGCAACTTGAAGAATATTCCCTTATCTACTGGTGGGCGCTTGATTACCAAAACTCGCATCTTCAAAAATATTCCCTTATTCTACAGGTGGGCGCCTGATTACCAAAACATGCATCTTGAAAAATATTCCCTTGTTCTACATCTGGTCGCGTGATTACAAAAACTTGCATCTTCAAAAATATTTCCTTGTTATACAGGTGGGTGCCCTTTGCTGAAACTTGAAACTAAAAACAAATTCACTTGTTCTACAGTTGGGCGCCTGCTTACTAAAACTTGCAACTTTAAAAATATTCCCTTGTTCTACAGGTAGACGCCTGATTACTAAAACTTGCAACTTGAAAAAATTCCCTTGCTCTACAGGAGGGCGCCTGATTACAAAAACTTGCATCTTGAAAAATATTCTCTTATTCTACAAGTGGGCGTCTGATTATCAAAATTTAGAATCTTGAAAAAATATTCCCTTTTTCTTTAGGTGGGCGCCTAATTACCAAAACATGCATCTTGAAAAATATTCCCTTGTTCTACAGGTGGGCGCTGATAAGCAAAACATTCATCTTGAAAAATATTCCCTTGTTCTGCAAGTGGGCACCTGATTACCAAAATTTGCAACTTGAAAGATATTCCCTTGTTCTGTAGGAGGCCACTTGATTACAAAAAAATGCAACTTGAAAAATATTCCCTTGATGTATATGTGGGTTACTGATTACAAAAATTTGTATCTTGAAAAATATTCCCTAGTTCTACAGGTGGGCGCTTGATTACAAAAACTTGCATGTTGAAAAATATTCCTTTGTTCACAGCTGCGCGCCTGATTACCAAAACTTGCATCTTGAAAAACTTTTCTCTTCTTCTACAGGTCAGCCTGATTAGCAAAACTTGAACTTGTAACTTATTCCCTTGTTCTACAAGTAGGCGCCTGATTACCAAATATTGCAACTTGAAAAATATTCCCCTTTTCTCAAGGTGGGTGCTTGATTAGCAAAACTTGCACTTGAAAAATATTCCCTTGTTCTACAGGTGGGCGCCTGATTACCAAAACATGCATCTTGAAAAATATTCCCTTGTTCTATTGCTGGGCTCCTGATTACCATAACATGGAATCTTATAAAATATTCTCATGTTCTGCAGGTGGGCACCTGAGTACCAAAACATGCAAGTTGAAAAATATTCCCTTATTCTGCAGGTGGGCGCGTGATTACCAAAATTTGCAAATTGAAAAATATTCCCCCCTTCTACAGGTGGAAGCCGGATTACCAAACCTTGCAATTTGAAAAATATTCCCTTGTACTACAGCGGCGCGCCTGATTACAAAAACTTGCATCTTCAAAACTATTCCCTTGTTCAACAGGTGGGTGCCAGATTACCAAAACTTGGAATCTTGAAAAATATTCCGTTGTTCTACAAGTAGGTGGTTAATTACAAAAATTTGCAACTTGAAAAATATTCCCTTGAGCTCAAGGTTGGCGCCGGATTAGCAAAACTCGGGATCTAATAAAATAGTCTCTTATTCTACAAGTGGGCGTCTGATTACCAAAATTTAGAATCTTGAAAAAATATTCCCTTTATCTTTAGGTGGGCGCCTAATTACAAAAACATGCATCTTGAAAAATATTCCCTTGTTCTGCAAGTGGGCACCTGATTACCAAAATTTGCAACTTGAAAAATATTCACTTGTTCTATAGGAGGGCACTTGATTACAAAAAAATGCAACTTGAAAAATATTCCCTTGATGTATATGTGGGTTACTGATTACAAAAACTTGTATCTTGAAAAATATTCCCTAGTTCTACAGGTGGGCGCTTGATTACCAAAACTTGCATGTTGAAAAATGTTTCATTGTTCTACAGCTGCGCGCCTGATTACCAAATCATGCATCTTGAAAAACTTTTCTCTTGTTTTAAAGGTCAGCCTGATTAGCAAAACTTGAACTTGTAATTTATTCGCTTGTTCTACAAGTAGGCACGTGATTACAAAACATTGCAACTTGAAAAATATTCCCTTTTTCTCAAGGTGGGCGCTTGATTAGCAAAACTTGCACTTGAAAAATATTCCCTTGTTCTACAGGTGGGCGCCTGATTACCAAAACATGCATCTTGAAAAATATTCCCTTGTTCTATAGCTGGGCGCCTGATTGCCAAAACATGGAATCTAATAAAATATTCTCATGTTCTGCAGGTGGGCACCTGATTACCAAAACTTGCAAGTTGAAACATATTCCCTTATTCTGCAGGTGGGCGCCTGATTAACAAAATTTGCAAATTGAAAAATATTCCCCCCTTCTACAGGTGGAAGCCTGATTACCAAACCTTGCAATTTGAAAAATATTCCCTTGTACTACAGCGGCGCGCCTGATTACAAACACTTGCATCTTCAAAACTATTACCTTGTTCAACAGGTGGGTGCTAGATTACCAAAACTTGGAATCTTGAAAAATATTCCCTTGTTCTACAAGTAGGTGGTTGATTACAAAAATTTGCAACTTGAATAATATTCCCTTGTGCTCAAGGTGGGCGCCAGATTAGCAAAACTCGGAATCTTATAAAATATTCTCTTGTTCTACAGGTGGGCACCTTATTACCAAAACATGCATCTTAAAAAAAATTCCCTTGTTCCACAGCTGCGCGTCGTATTACCAGATCTTGCATATTGAAAAAATTTTCCCTTGTTCTACAGGTGGGTGCCTATTTAGCAAAACTTGCAACATGAAAAATATTCTCTTGTTCTACAACTGGGCGCCTGATTACCAAAGCTTAGAGTCTTAAAAATACTCCCTTGTTCTACATGTGGGCGCCTAATTATTAAAACTTTCATCTTGATACCAAAACATGCATCTTGAAAAAGATTCTCTTACTCTATGAGTGGGCGCCTAATTGCCAAAACATGCATCTGGAAAAATATTCTCTTGTTCTACAGCTGGGCGCCTGATAAAAAAAACATGCATCTTGAAAAAGATTTCCTTGTTCTACAGGCGAGCGCGTGATTACCGAAACTTGCAACTTAAAAAATATTCTCTTGTTCTACAGGTGGGCGCTTGCTTACCAAAACTTGCAACTTGAAAAATATTCCCTTGATCTACAGGTGGGTGCCTGATTACAAAACTTGTATCTTGAAAAATTTTCCCTCGTTTTACACGTGGGCGCCTGATTAACAAAACTTGCATCTTGAAAAATATTCCCTTGTTTTGTAGATGCGCGCCTGATTACGAAAACTTGCATCTTCAAAAATATTCCCTTGTTCAACACGTGGGCGCCAGATTACCAAAACTTTAAATCCTGAAAAATATTCCCTTGTTCTACAAGTACGCGCATGATTAAAAATATATGCATCTTGAAAAATATTCCCTTATTCTCAAGGTGGGCGCCGGATTAGCAAAACTCGGAATTTTGAAAAATATTCCCTTGTTCTGCAGGTGGGCACCTGATTTAAAAAACTTGCATCTTGAAAAATATTCCTTGTTCTACAGCTGCACGCCGTATTACCAAAACTTGCATCTTGAAAAAATTTTCCCTTGTTCTACAGGTGGGTGCCTGATGAGTAAATGTTGCAACTTAAAAAATATTCCCTAGTTCTACAAGTAGGCGCCTGAGTACAAAACTTTGCAACTTGAAAATTATTCCCTTTTTCTCGAGGTGGGCGCTTGAATAGCAAAACTTGCACTTGAAAAATATTCCCTTGTTCTACAACTGGGCGCCTTATTACAAAAATTTGCATCTTGAAAAATATTCCCCTGCTCTATAGGTGGGCGCCTGAATACGAAAACTTGGAATTTTATAAAATATTCCCTTGTTCTGCAGGTGGGCACCGGATCACCATAACTTGCAACTTGAAAAATATTCCCTTATTCTGCAGGTGGGCGCCGGATCACCAAAACTTGCGTCTTGAAAAATATTCTCTTATTCTACAAGTGTGCGCCTAATTACCAAAACATAATATCTTGAAAAATATTCCCTTGTTCTACAGGTGGGTGCCTGCTTACTAAAACTTGCAACTTGAAAAATATCCCTTCTTCTACAGGTGGACGCCTGATTATCAAATCTTGCAATTTGAAAAATATTCCTTGTTCTTTAGGTGGGCGCCTAATTACCAAAACTTGCATCTTGAAAAATATTCTCTTGTTCTACAGGTGGGCACCAGATTACTAAAACTTGAAACTTGAAAAAAATTCCCTTATTCTACAGGTGGTCTCTTGATTACCAAAACTTGAATCTTCAAAAATATTCCCTTATTCTATAGGTGGGCGCCTTATTACTATAACTTTCATCTTGAAAAATATTCGCTTGTTCCACAGCTGGTCGCCTGATTACAAAAACTTGTATCTTGAAAAATATTCCCTTGTTATACAGATGGGCTCCCGATTACAATAACTTGCAACTTGAAAAATATTCTCTTGTTCTACAGTTGGGTGCCTGCTTACAAAAACATGCAACAATAAAAATATTCCCTTGTTCTAAAGGTGGAAGCGCGATTACCAATACTTAAAACTTGAAAAATAGTCCCTTGTTCTACCGGTGGACGCCTGCTTACTAAAACTTCCAACTTGAAAAATATTCCCTTATTCTAAAGGTGGACCTCTGATTACCAAACCATGCAACATGAAATATATTCCCTTGTTCTAGAGGTGGGCGCTTGATTACAAAAACTTAGGATCTTGATAAATATTTCCTTGTTCCTTAGGTGGGCGCCTACTTACCAAAACTTGCATCTTGAGAAATAATTCCTTATTCTACAGGTCGGCGCCTGATTACCAAAAATTAGAATCTTGAAAATAATTCCCTTGTTCTTTGGGTGGGCGCCTAGTTACCAAAACTTGTATCTTGAAAAATATTTCCTTATTCTACAGGTCAGCGCTTGATTACCAAATCATGCAACTTGAAAAATATACCCTTGTCCTACAGCTGGGCGCCTGATTACAAAAAATTGCATCTTGAAAAATATTCCCTTATTCTACAGGTGGGCGCTTGATTACCAAAACTCGAATCTTCAAAAATATTACCTTATTCTATAGGTGGGCGCCTTATTACTATAACTTTCATCTTGAAAAATATTCCATTGTTCAACTCTGGTCGCCCAATTACCAATACTTGCATGTTGAAAAATATTCCCTTGTTCTACAGTTGGGTGCCTGCTTACTAAAACTTGCATAAATAAAAATATTCCCTTTTTCTACTGGTGGAAGCCCGATTACCAAAACTTGCAACAAGAAAAGTAGTCCCTTGTTCTGCAGGTGGGCGCTTGCTTTCTAAAACTTGCAACTTGAAAAATATTCCCTTCTTCTACAGGTGGACACCTGATTACAAAACTTGCAACTAGAAAAATATTCCCTTTTCTATAGGTGGGCGCCTAATTACCAAAACTTGCATCTTGAAAAATATTCCCTTGTTCTACAGGTGGGTACCTGATTACTAAACTTGAAACTTGAAAAAAATTACCTTGTTCTACAGGTGGGCGCTTGTTTACCAAAACTTGAATCTTCAAAAATATTCCCTTATTATATAGGTGGGCGCCTTATTACTATAACATTCATCTTGAAAAATATTCCCTTGTTCTACAACTGGCCGCCTGATTACAAAAACTTGCATCTTGAAAAATATTCCCTTGTTATACAGATGGGCTCCCAATTACCAAAACTTGCAACTTGAAAAATATTCTCTTGTTCTACTGTTGTATGCCTGCTTACAAAAACTTGCGACAATAAAAATATTTCCTTGTTCTACAGGTGGAAGCCCGATTACCAATACTTGCAACTTTAAAAATAGTCCCTTGTTCTGCAGGTGGGAACCGGCTTACTAAAACTTGCAACTTGAAAAATATTCCTTTGTTCTACAGGTGGGCGCCAAGTTACCAGAACTTGCATCTTGAAAAATATTCCCTTATTCTATAGGTCGGCGCCTTATGACCAAAACTTGCGTCTTGAAAAATATTCTCTTATTCTACAAGTGTGCGCCTAATTACCAAAACTTAATATCTTGAAAAATATTCCCTTGTTCTACAGGTGGGTGCCTGCTTACTAAAACTTGCAACTTGAAAAATATCCCTTCTTTAACAGGTGGACGCCTGATTATAAAATCTTGCAACTTGAAAAATATTCCTTGTTCTTTAGGTGGGCGCCTAATTACCAAAACTTGCATCTTGAAAAATATTCCCTTGTTCTACATGTGGGCAGCAGATTACTAAAACTTGAAACTTGAAAAAAATTCCCTTATTCTACAGGTGGTCTCTTGATTACCAAAACTTGAATCTTCAAAAATATTCCCTTATTCTATAGGTGGGCGCCTTATTACTATAACTTTCATCTTGAAAAATATTCGCTTGTTCTACAGCTGGTCGCCTGATTACAAAAACTTGTATCTTGAAAAATATTCCCTTGTTATACAGATGGGCTCCCGATTACAATAACTTGCAACTTGAAAAATATTCTCTTGTTCTACAGTTGGGTGCCTGCTTACAAAAACATGCAACAATAAAAATATTCCCTTGTTCTACAGGTGGAAGCGCGATTACCAATACTTAAATCATTAAAAATAGTCCCTTGTTCTACCGGTGGACGCCTGCTTACTAAAACTTCCAACTTGAAAAATATTCCCTTATTCTAAAGGTGGACCCCTGATTACCAAACCGTGCAACTTGAAATATATTCCCTTGTTCTAGAGGTGGGCGCTTGATTACAAAAACTTAGAATCTTGATAACTATTTCCTTGTTCCTTAGGTGGGCGCCTACTTACCAAAACTTGCATCTTGAAAAATAATTCCTTATTCTACAGGTCGGCGCCTGATTACCAAAACTTAGAATCTTGAAAATAATTCCCTTGTTCTTTAGGTGGGCGCCGAGTTACCAAAACTTGTATCTTGAAAAATATTTCCTTATTCTACAGGTCAGCGCTTGATTACCAAAACTTGCATCTTGAAAAATATTATCTTATTCTACAAGTGGACGCCTAATTACCATAACTTAGAATTTTGAAAAATATTCCCTTGATCTACAGGTGGGAGCCTGCTTACTAAAACTTCAAACTTGAAAACATCCCTTATTATATAGGTGGGCGCCTTATTACTATAACATTCGTCTTGAAAAATATTCCCTTGTTCTACAACTGGTCGTCTGATTACGAAAACTTGCATCTTGAAAAATATTCCCTTGTTATACAGATGGGCTCCCGATTACCAAAACTTGCAAATTTAAAAATATTCTCTTGTTCTACTGTTGGGTGCCTGCATACAAAAACTTGCAACAATAAACATATTCCCTTGTTCTACAGGTCGAAGCCCTATTAAAATACTTGCAACTTTAAAAATAGTCCCTTGTTCTGCAGGTGGGCGCCGGCTTACTAAAACTTGCAACTTGAAAAATATTCCTTTGTTCTACAGGTGGGCGCCTAGTTACCAAAACTTGCATCTTGAAAAATATTCCCTTATTCTACAGGTCGGCCCCTTATTACCAAAACTTGCATCTTGAAAAATATTCTCTTATTCTACAAGTGTGTGCCTAATTACCAAAACTTAGAATCTTGAAAAAAATTCCCTTTTTCTACAGGTGGGTGGCTACTTACTAAAACTTGCAACTTGAAAAATATCCCCTCTTCTACAGGTGGACGCCTGATTATCAAATCTTGCAACTTGAAAAATATTCCTTGTTCTTTAGGTGGGAGCCTAATTACCAAAACATGCATCTTGAAAAATATTCCCTTGTTCTACAGGTGGGCACCTGATTACTAAAACTTGAAACTTGAAAAAAATTCCCTTATTCTACAGGTGGTCTCTTGATTACCAAAACTTGAATCTTCAAAAATATTCCAATATTCTATAGGTGGGCGCCTTATTACTATAACTTTCATCTTGAAAAATATTCCCTTGTTCTACAGCAGGTCGCCTGATTACAAAAACTTGTATCTTGAAAAATATTCCCTTGTTATATAGACGGGCTCCCGATTACCAAAACTTAAAACTTGAAAAATAGTCCCTTGTTCTACAGGTGGGCCCTTCCTTACTAAAACTTCCAACTTGAAAAATATTCCCTTATTCTATAGGTGGACCCCTGATTAACAAAACATGCACTTGAAAAATATTCCCTTGTTCTTGAGGTGGGTGCTTGATTACAAAAACTTAGAATCTTGATAAATATTCCCTTGTTCTTTAGGTGGGCGCCTAGTTACCAAAACTTGCATCTTGAAAAATATTCCTTTATTCTACAGGTTGGCGCGTGATTACCAACACTTAGAATCTTGAAAATAATTCCCTTGTTCTTTAGGTGGCGCCTAGTTACAAAAACTTGCATCTAGAAAAATATTCCCTTATTCTACAGGTCGGCGCTTGATTACCAAAACTTGCATCTTGAAAAATATTCTCTTTTTCAACAAGTGGGCGCCTAATTACCAAAACTTAGAATCTTTAAAAATATTCCCTTGATCTACAGGTGGGCGCCTGCTTACTAATACTTGCAACTTTAAAACTATTCCCTTGTTCTGCAGGTGGATGCCTGATTACCAAAAATTTGCAACTTGAAAAATATTTCCTTGTTCTCAAGATGGACGCCTGATTAGCAAAACTCGGAATCTTGATAAATATTCCCTTGTTTATTGGTGGGCACCTGATTACCAAAACATGCATGTTGAAAAAAATTCCCTTGTTCTACAGCTGCGCGCCGTATTACCAGAACATGCATCTTGAAAATATTTTCCCTTGTTCTACAGGTGGGCGCCAGATTAGCAAAACCTGCAACTTGAAAAGTATTCTATTGTTCTACAACTTGGCGCCTGATTACCAAAACATAGAATCTTGAAAAAAATTCCCTTGTTCTACATGTGGGCGCCTAATTATTAAAACTTTCATCTTGAAAGATATTTCCTTATTCTACAGGTGGGGGTCTGATTGCCAAAACTTGCATCTTCAAAAATATTCCCTTATTCTACAGGTGAGAGCCTTATTACCAAACCTTGCATATTGAAAAATATTCTCTTGTCCTACAGCTGAGCGCTTGATAACAAACACTTGCATCTTGAAAAAGATTTCCTTGTTCTACGGGTGGGCGCCTGATTACCGAAACTTGCAACTTAAAAAGTATTCCCTTGTTCTACAGGTGGGCGCTTGCTTAGCAAAACTTTCAACTTGAAAAATATTCCCTTGATCTACAGGTGGGTTCCTGATTACAAAACTTGTATCTTGAAAAATATTCCCTCGTTCTACATGTGGGCGCCTGATTACCAAAACTTGCATCTTCAAAAATATTTCCATTTTCTGTAGATGCACGCTTGATTACCAAAAGTTGCATCTTCAAAAATATTTCCTTGTTATACAGGTGGGCGCTAGATTACCAAAACTTGGAATTTTAAAAATATTCCCTTGTTCTACAAGTAGGCACTTGATTAAAAAAATTTGCAACTTAAAAAATATTCCCTTGTTCTCAAGGTGGGCGCCGGATTAGCAAAACTGGGAATCTTGAAAAATAGTCCCTTGTTCTGCAGGTAGCGCCTGATTACTAAAACTTGCAACTTGAAGAATATTCCCTTATCTACTGGTGGGCGCTTGATTACCAAAACTCGCATCTTCAAAAATATTCCCTTATTCTACAGGTGGGCGCCTAATTACCAAAACATGCATCTTGAAAAATATTCCCTTGTTCTACATCTGGTCGCGTGATTACAAAAACTTGCATCTTCAAAAATATTTCCTTGTTATACAGGTGGGTGCCCTTTGCTGAAACTTGAAACTAAAAACAAATTCACTTGTTCTACAGTTGGGCGCCTGCTTACTAAAACTTGCAACTTTAAAAATATTCCCTTGTTCTACAGGTAGACGCCTGATTACTAAAACTTGCAACTTGAAAAAATTCCCTTGCTCTACAGGAGGGCGCCTGATTACAAAAACTTGCATCTTGAAAAATATTCTCTTATTCTACAAGTGGGCGTCTGATTATCAAAATTTAGAATCTTGAAAAAATATTCCCTTTTTCTTTAGGTGGGCGCCTAATTACCAAAACATGCATCTTGAAAAATATTCCCTTGTTCTACAGGTGGGCGCTGATAAGCAAAACATTCATCTTGAAAAATATTCCCTTGTTCTGCAAGTGGGCACCTGATTACCAAAATTTGCAACTTGAAAGATATTCCCTTGTTCTGTAGGAGGCCACTTGATTACAAAAAAATGCAACTTGAAAAATATTCCCTTGATGTATATGTGGGTTACTGATTACAAAAATTTGTATCTTGAAAAATATTCCCTAGTTCTACAGGTGGGCGCTTGATTACAAAAACTTGCATGTTGAAAAATATTCCTTTGTTCACAGCTGCGCGCCTGATTACCAAAACTTGCATCTTGAAAAACTTTTCTCTTCTTCTACAGGTCAGCCTGATTAGCAAAACTTGAACTTGTAACTTATTCCCTTGTTCTACAAGTAGGCGCCTGATTACCAAATATTGCAACTTGAAAAATATTCCCCTTTTCTCAAGGTGGGTGCTTGATTAGCAAAACTTGCACTTGAAAAATATTCCCTTGTTCTACAGGTGGGCGCCTGATTACCAAAACATGCATCTTGAAAAATATTCCCTTTTTCTATTGCTGGGCTCCTGATTACCATAACATGGAATCTTATAAAATATTCTCATGTTCTGCAGGTGGGCACCTGATTACCAAAACATGCAAGTTGAAAAATATTCCCTTATTCTGCAGGTGGGCGCGTGATTACCAAAATTTGCAAATTGAAAAATATTCCCCCCTTCTACAGGTGGAAGCCGGATTACCAAACCTTGCAATTTGAAAAATATTCCCTTGTACTACAGCGGCGCGCCTGATTACAAAAACTTGCATCTTCAAAACTATTCCCTTGTTCAACAGGTGGGTGCCAGATTACCAAAACTTGGAATCTTGAAAAATATTCCGTTGTTCTACAAGTAGGTGGTTAATTACAAAAATTTGCAACTTGAAAAATATTCCCTTGAGCTCAAGGTTGGCGCCGGATTAGCAAAACTCGGGATCTAATAAAATAGTCTCTTATTCTACAAGTGGGCGTCTGATTACCAAAATTTAGAATCTTGAAAAAATATTCCCTTTATCTTTAGGTGGGCGCCTAATTACCAAAACATGCATCTTGAAAAATATTCCCTTGTTCTGCAAGTGGGCACCTGATTACCAAAATTTGCAACTTGAAAAATATTCACTTGTTCTATAGGAGGGCACTTGATTACAAAAAAATGCAACTTGAAAAATATTCCCTTGATGTATATGTGGGTTACTGATTACAAAAACTTGTATCTTGAAAAATATTCCCTAGTTCTACAGGTGGGCGCTTGATTACCAAAACTTGCATGTTGAAAAATGTTTCATTGTTCTACAGCTGCGCGCCTGATTACCAAATCATGCATCTTGAAAAACTTTTCTCTTGTTTTAAAGGTCAGCCTGATTAGCAAAACTTGAACTTGTAATTTATTCGCTTGTTCTACAAGTAGGCACGTGATTACAAAACATTGCAACTTGAAAAATATTCCCTTTTTCTCAAGGTGGGCGCTTGATTAGCAAAACTTGCACTTGAAAAATATTCCCTTGTTCTACAGGTGGGCGCCTGATTACCAAAACATGCATCTTGAAAAATATTCCCTTGTTCTATAGCTGGGCGCCTGATTGCCAAAACATGGAATCTAATAAAATATTCTCATGTTCTGCAGGTGGGCACCTGATTACCAAAACTTGCAAGTTGAAACATATTCCCTTATTCTGCAGGTGGGCGCCTGATTACCAAAATTTGCAAATTGAAAAATATTCCCCCCTTCTACAGGTGGAAGCCTGATTACCAAACCTTGCAATTTGAAAAATATTCCCTTGTACTACAGCGGCGCGCCTGATTACAAACACTTGCATCTTCAAAACTATTCCCTTGTTCAACAGGTGGGTGCTAGATTACCAAAACTTGGAATCTTGAAAAATATTCCCTTGTTCTACAAGTAGGTGGTTGATTACAAAAATTTGCAACTTGAATAATATTCCCTTGTGCTCAAGGTGGGCGCCAGATTAGCAAAACTCGGAATCTTATAAAATATTCTCTTGTTCTACAGGTGGGCACCTTATTACCAAAACATGCATCTTGAAAAAAATTCCCTTGTTCCACAGCTGCGCGTCGTATTACCAGATCTTGCATATTGAAAAAATTTTCCCTTGTTCTACAGGTGGGTGCCTATTTAGCAAAACTTGCAACATGAAAAATATTCTCTTGTTCTACAACTGGGCGCCTGATTACCAAATCTTAGAGTCTTAAAAATACTCCCTTGTTCTACATGTGGGCGCCTAATTATTAAAACTTTCATCTTGATACCAAAACATGCATCTTGAAAAAGATTCTCTTACTCTATGAGTGGGCGCCTAATTGCCAAAACATGCATCTGGAAAAATATTCTCTTGTTCTACAGCTGGGCGCCTGATAAAAAAAACATGCATCTTGAAAAAGATTTCCTTGTTCTACAGGCGAGCGCGTGATTACCGAAACTTGCAACTTAAAAATTATTCTCTTGTTCTACAGGTGGGCGCTTGCTTACCAAAACTTGCAACTTGAAAAATATTCCCTTGATCTACAGGTGGGTGCCTGATTACAAAACTTGTATCTTGAAAAATTTTCCCTCGTTTTACACGTGGGCGCCTGATTAACAAAACTTGCATCTTGAAAAATATTCCCTTGTTTTGTAGATGCGCGCCTGATTACGAAAACTTGCATCTTCAAAAATATTCCCTTGTTCAACACGTGGGCGCCAGATTACCAAAACTTTGAATCCTGAAAAATATTCCCTTGTTCTACAAGTACGCGCATGATTAAAAATATATGCATCTTGAAAAATATTCCCTTATTCTCAAGGTGGGCGCCAGATTAGCAAAACTCGGAATTTTGAAAAATATTCCCTTGTTCTGCAGGTGGGCACCTGATTTAAAAAACTTGCATCTTGAAAAATATTCCTTGTTCTACAGCTGCACGCCGTATTACCAAAACTTGCATCTTGAAAAAATTTTCCCTTGTTCTACAGGTGGGTGCCTGATGAGTAAATGTTGCAACTTAAAAAATATTCCCTAGTTCTACAAGTAGGCGCCTGAGTACAAAACTTTGCAACTTGAAAATTATTCCCTTTTTCTCGAGGTGGGCGCTTGAATAGCAAAACTTGCACTTGAAAAATATTCCCTTGTTCTACAACTGGGCGCCTTATTACAAAAACTTGCATCTTGAAAAATATTCCCCTGCTCTATAGGTGGGCGCCTGATTACGAAAACTTGGAATTTTATAAAATATTCCCTTGTTCTGCAGGTGGGCACCGGATCACCATAACTTGCAACTTGAAAAATATTCCCTTATTCTGCAGGTGGGCGCCGGATCACCAAAACTTGCGTCTTGAAAAATATTCTCTTATTCTACAAGTGTGCGCCTAATTACCAAAACATAATATCTTGAAAAATATTCTCTTGTTCTACAGGTGGGTGCCTGCTTACTAAAACTTGCAACTTGAAAAATATCCCTTCTTCTACAGGTGGACGCCTGATTATCAAATCTTGCAATTTGAAAAATATTCCTTGTTCTTTAGGTGGGCGCCTAATTACCAAAACTTGCATCTTGAAAAATATTCTCTTGTTCTACAGGTGGGCACCAGATTACTAAAACTTGAAACTTGAAAAAAATTCCCTTATTCTACAGGTGGTCTCTTGATTACCAAAACTTGAATCTTCAAAAATATTCCCTTATTCTATAGGTGGGCGCCTTATTACTATAACTTTCATCTTGAAAAATATTCGCTTGTTCCACAGCTGGTCGCCTGATTACAAAAACTTGTATCTTGAAAAATATTCCCTTGTTATACAGATGGGCTCCCGATTACAATAACTTGCAACTTGAAAAATATTCTCTTGTTCTACAGTTGGGTGCCTGCTTACAAAAACATGCAACAATAAAAATATTCCCTTGTTCTAAAGGTGGAAGCGCGATTACCAATACTTAAAACTTGAAAAATAGTCCCTTGTTCTACCGGTGGACGCCTGCTTACTAAAACTTCCAACTTGAAAAATATTCCCTTATTCTAAAGGTGGACCCCTGATTACCAAACCATGCAACATGAAATATATTCCCTTGTTCTAGAGGTGGGCGCTTGATTACAAAAACTTAGGATCTTGATAAATATTTCCTTGTTCCTTAGGTGGGCGCCTACTTACCAAAACTTGCATCTTGAGAAATAATTCCTTATTCTACAGGTCGGCGCCTGATTACCAAAAATTAGAATCTTGAAAATAATTCCCTTGTTCTTTGGGTGGGCGCCTAGTTACCAAAACTTGTATCTTGAAAAATATTTCCTTATTCTACAGGTCAGCGCTTGATTACCAAATCATGCATCTTGAAAAATATACCCTTGTCCTACAGCTGGGCGCCTGATTACAAAAAATTGCATCTTGAAAAATATTCCCTTATTCTACAGGTGGGCGCTTGATTACCAAAACTCGAATCTTCAAAAATATTACCTTATTCTATAGGTGGGCGCCTTATTACTATAACTTTCATCTTGAAAAATATTCCATTGTTCAACTCTGGTCGCCCAATTACCAATACTTGCATGTTGAAAAATATTCCCTTGTTCTACAGTTGGGTGCCTGCTTACTAAAACTTGCAACAATAAAAATATTCCCTTTTTCTACTGGTGGAAGCCCGATTACCAAAACTTGCAACAAGAAAAGTAGTCCCTTGTTCTGCAGGTGGGCGCTTGCTTTCTAAAACTTGCAACTTGAAAAATATTCCCTTCTTCTACAGGTGGACACCTGATTACAAAACTGGCAACTAGAAAAATATTCCCTTTTCTATAGGTGGGCGCCTAATTACCAAAACTTGCATCTTGAAAAATATTCCCTTGTTCTACAGGTGGGTACCTGATTACTAAACTTGAAACTTGAAAAAAATTACCTTGTTCTACAGGTGGGCGCTTGTTTACCAAAACTTGAATCTTCAAAAATATTCCCTTATTATATAGGTGGGCGCCTTATTACTATAACATTCATCTTGAAAAATATTCCCTTGTTCTACAACTGGCCGCCTGATTACAAAAACTTGCATCTTGAAAAATATTCCCTTGTTATACAGATGGGCTCCCAATTACCAAAACTTGCAACTTGAAAAATATTCTCTTGTTCTACTGTTGTATGCCTGCTTACAAAAACTTGCGACAATAAAAATATTTCCTTGTTCTACAGGTGGAAGCCCGATTACCAATACTTGCAACTTTAAAAATAGTCCCTTGTTCTGCAGGTGGGAACCGGCTTACTAAAACTTGCAACTTGAAAAATATTCCTTTGTTCTACAGTGGGCGCCTAGTTACCAGAACTTGCATCTTGAAAAATATTCCCTTATTCTATAGGTCGGCGCCTTATGACCAAAACTTGCGTCTTGAAAAATATTCTCTTATTCTACAAGTGTGCGCCTAATTACCAAAACTTAATATCTTGAAAAATATTCCCTTGTTCTACAGGTGGGTGCCTGCTTACTAAAACTTGCAACTTGAAAAATATCCCTTCTTTAACAGGTGGACGCCTGATTATAAAATCTTGCAACTTGAAAAATATTCCTTGTTCTTTAGGTGGGCGCCTAATTACCAAAACTTGCATCTTGAAAAATATTCCCTTGTTCTACATGTGGGCACCAGATTACTAAAACTTGAAACTTGAAAAAAATTCCCTTATTCTACAGGTGGTCTCTTGATTACCAAAACTTGAATCTTCAAAAATATTCCCTTATTCTATAGGTGGGCGCCTTATTACTATAACTTTCATCTTGAAAAATATTCGCTTGTTCTACAGCTGGTCGCCTGATTACAAAAACTTGTATCTTGAAAAATATTCCCTTGTTATACAGATGGGCTCCCGATTACAATAACTTGCAACTTGAAAAATATTCTCTTGTTCTACAGTTGGGTGCCTGCTTACAAAAACATGCAACAATAAAAATATTCCCTTGTTCTACAGGTGGAAGCGCGATTACCAATACTTAAAACATTAAAAATAGTCCCTTGTTCTACCGGTGGACGCCTGCTTACTAAAACTTCCAACTTGAAAAATATTCCCTTATTCTAAAGGTGGACCCCTGATTACCAAACCGTGCAACTTGAAATATATTCCCTTGTTCTAGAGGTGGGCGCTTGATTACAAAAACTTAGAATCTTGATAACTATTTCCTTGTTCCTTAGGTGGGCGCCTACTCACCAAAACTTGCATCTTGAAAAATAATTCCTTATTCTACAGGTCGGCGCCTGATTACCAAAACTTAGAATCTTGAAAATAATTCCCTTGTTCTTTAGGTGGGCGCCGAGTTACCAAAACTTGTATCTTGAAAAATATTTCCTTATTCTACAGGTCAGCGCTTGATTACCAAAACTTGCATCTTGAAAAATATTATCTTATTCTACAAGTGGACGCCTAATTACAATAACTTAGAATTTTGAAAAATATTCCCTTGATCTACAGGTGGGAGCCTGCTTACTAAAACTTCCAACTTGAAAACATCCCTTATTATATAGGTGGGCGCCTTATTACTATAACATTCGTCTTGAAAAATATTCCCTTGTTCTACAACTGGTCGTCTGATTACGAAAACTTGCATCTTGAAAAATATTCCCTTGTTATACAGATGGGCTCCCGATTACCAAAACTTGCAAATTTAAAAATATTCTCTTGTTCTACTGTTGGGTGCCTGCATACAAAAACTTGCAACAATAAACATATTCCCTTGTTCTACAGGTCGAAGCCCTATTACAATACTTGCAACTTTAAAAATAGTCCCTTGTTCTGCAGGTGGGCGCCGGCTTACTAAAACTTGCAACTTGAAAAATATTCCTTTGTTCTACAGGTGGGCGCCTAGTTACCAAAACTTGCATCTTGAAAAATATTCCCTTATTCTACAGGTCGGCCCCTTATTACCAAAACTTGCATCTTGAAAAATATTCTCTTATTCTACAAGTGTGTGCCTAATTACCAAAACTTAGAATCTTGAAAAAAATTCCCTTTTTCTACAGGTGGGTGGCTACTTACTAAAACTTGCAACTTGAAAAATATCCCCTCTTCTACAGGTGGACGCCTGATTATCAAATCTTGCAACTTGAAAAATATTCCTTGTTCTTTAGGTGGGAGCCTAATTACCAAAACTTGCATCTTGAAAAATATTCCCTTGTTCTACAGGTGGGCACCTGATTACTAAAACTTGAAACTTGAAAAAAATTCCCTTATTCTACAGGTGGTCTCTTGATTACCAAAACTTGAATCTTCAAAAATATTCCAATATTCTATAGGTGGGCGCCTTATTACTATAACTTTCATCTTGAAAAATATTCCCTTGTTCTACAGCAGGTCGCCTGATTACAAAAACTTGTATCTTGAAAAATATTCCCTTGTTATATAGACGGGCTCCCGATTACCAAAACTTAAAACTTGAAAAATAGTCCCTTGTTCTACAGGTGGGCCCTTCCTTACTAAAACTTCCAACTTGAAAAATATTCCCTTATTCTATAGGTGGACCCCTGATTAACAAAACATGCACTTGAAAAATATTCCCTTGTTCTTGAGGTGGGTGCTTGATTACAAAAACTTAGAATCTTGATAAATATTCCCTTGTTCTTTAGGTGGCCGCCTAGTTACCAAAACTTGCATCTTGAAAAATATTCCTTTATTCTACAGGTTGGCGCGTGATTACCAACACTTAGAATCTTGAAAATAATTCCCTTGTTCTTTAGGTGGGCGCCTAGTTACAAAAACTTGCATCTAGAAAAATATTCCCTTATTCTACAGGTCGGCGCTTGATTACCAAAACTTGCATCTTGAAAAATATTCTCTTTTTCAACAAGTGGGCGCCTAATTACCAAAACTTAGAATCTTTAAAAATATTCCCTTGATCTACAGGTGGGCGCCTGCTTACTAATACTTGCAACTTTAAAACTATTCCCTTGTTCTGCAGGTGGATGCCTGATTACCAAAAATTTGCAACTTGAAAAATATTTCCTTGTTCTCAAGATGGACGCCTGATTAGCAAAACTCGGAATCTTGATAAATATTCCCTTGTTTATTGGTGGGCACCTGATTACCAAAACATGCATGTTGAAAAAAATTCCCTTGTTCTACAGCTGCGCGCCGTATTACCAGAACATGCATCTTGAAAATATTTTCCCTTGTTCTACAGGTGGGCGCCAGATTAGCAAAACCTGCAACTTGAAAAGTATTCTATTGTTCTACAACTTGGCGCCTGATTACCAAAACATAGAATCTTGAAAAAAATTCCCTTGTTCTACATGTGGGCGCCTAATTATTAAAACTTTCATCTTGAAAGATATTTCCTTATTCTACAGGTGGGGGTCTGATTACCAAAACTTGCATCTTCAAAAATATTCCCTTATTCTACAGGTGAGAGCCTTATTACCAAACCTTGCATATTGAAAAATATTCTCTTGTTCTACAGCTGAGCGCTTGATAACAAACACTTGCATCTTGAAAAAGATTTCCTTGTTCTACGGGTGGGCGCCTGATTACCGAAACTTGCAACTTAAAAAGTATTCCCTTGTTCTACAGGTGGGCGCTTGCTTAGCAAAACTTTCAACTTGAAAAATATTCCCTTGATCTACAGGTGGGTTCCTGATTACAAAACTTGTATCTTGAAAAATATTCCCTCGTTCTACATGTGGGCGCCTGATTACCAAAACTTGCATCTTGAAAAATATTTCCATTTTCTGTAGATGCACGCTTGATTACCAAAAGTTGCATCTTCAAAAATATTTCCTTGTTATACAGGTGGGCGCTAGATTACCAAAACTTGGAATTTTAAAAATATTCCCTTGTTCTACAAGTAGGCACTTGATTAAAAAAATTTGCAACTTAAAAAATATTCCCTTGTTCTCAAGGTGGGCGCCGGATTAGCAAAACTGGGAATCTTGAAAAATAGTCCCTTGCTCTGCAGGTAGCGCCTGATTACTAAAACTTACAACTTGAAGAATATTCCCTTATCTACTGGTGGGCGCTTGATTACCAAAACTCGCATCTTCAAAAATATTCCCTTATTCTACAGGTGGGCGCCTGATTACCAAAACATGCATCTTGAAAAATATTCCCTTGTTCTACATCTGGTCGCGTGATTACAAAAACTTGCATCTTCAAAAATATTTCCTTGTTATACAGGTGGGTGCCCTTTGCTGAAACTTGAAACTAAAAACAAATTCACTTGTTCTACAGTTGGGCGCCTGCTTACTAAAACTTGCAACTTTAAAAATATTCCCTTGTTCTACAGGTAGACGCCTGATTACTAAAACTTGCAACTTGAAAAAATTCCCTTGCTCTACAGGAGGGCGCCTGATTACAAAAACTTGCATCTTGAAAAATATTCTCTTATTCTACAAGTGGGCGTCTGATTATCAAAATTTAGAATCTTGAAAAAATATTCCCTTTTTCTTTAGGTGGGCGCCTAATTACCAAAACATGCATCTTGAAAAATATTCCCTTGTTCTACAGGTGGGCGCTGATAAGCAAAACATTCATCTTGAAAAATATTCCCTTGTTCTGCAAGTGGGCACCTGATTACCAAAATTTGCAACTTGAAAGATATTCCCTTGTTCTGTAGGAGGCCACTTGATTACAAAAAAATGCAACTTGAAAAATATTCCCTTGATGTATATGTGGGTTACTGATTACAAAAATTTGTATCTTGAAAAATATTCCCTAGTTCTACAGGTGGGCGCTTGATTACAAAAACTTGCATGTTGAAAAATATTCCTTTGTTCACAGCTGCGCGCCTGATTACCAAAACTTGCATCTTGAAAAACTTTTCTCTTCTTCTACAGGTCAGCCTGATTAGCAAAACTTGAACTTGTAACTTATTCCCTTGTTCTACAAGTAGGCGCCTGATTACCAAATATTGCAACTTGAAAAATATTCCCCTTTTCTCAAGGTGGGTGCTTGATTAGCAAAACTTGCACTTGAAAAATATTCCCTTGTTCTACAGGTGGGCGCCTGATTACCGAAACATGCATCTTGAAAAATATTCCCTTGTTCTATTGCTGGGCTCCTGATTACCATAACATGGAATCTTATAAAATATTCTCATGTTCTGCAGGTGGGCACCTGATTACCAAAACATGCAAGTTGAAAAATATTCCCTTATTCTGCAGGTGGGCGCGTGATTACCAAAATTTGCAAATTGAAAAATATTCCCCCCTTCTACAGGTGGAAGCCGGATTACCAAACCTTGCAATTTGAAAAATATTCCCTTGTACTACAGCGGCGCGCCTGATTACAAAAACTTGCATCTTCAAAACTATTCCCTTGTTCAACAGGTGGGTGCCAGATTACCAAAACTTGGAATCTTGAAAAATATTCCGTTGTTCTACAAGTAGGTGGTTAATTACAAAAATTTGCAACTTGAAAAATATTCCCTTGAGCTCAAGGTTGGCGCAGGATTAGCAAAACTCGGGATCTAATAAAATAGTCTCTTATTCTACAAGTGGGCGTCTGATTACCAAAATTTAGAATCTTGAAAAAATATTCCCTTTATCTTTAGGTGGGCGCCTAATTACCAAAACATGCATCTTGAAAAATATTCCCTTGTTCTGCAAGTGGGCACCTGATTACCAAAATTTGCAACTTGAAAAATATTCACTTGTTCTATAGGAGGGCACTTGATTACAAAAAAATGCAACTTGAAAAATATTCCCTTGATGTATATGTGGGTTACTGATTACAAAAACTTGTATCTTGAAAAATATTCCCTAGTTCTACAGGTGGGCGCTTGATTACCAAAACTTGCATGTTGAAAAATGTTTCATTGTTCTACAGCTGCGCGCCTGATTACCAAATCATGCATCTTGAAAAACTTTTCTCTTGTTTTAAAGGTCAGCCTGATTAGCAAAACTTGAACTTGTAATTTATTCGCTTGTTCTACAAGTAGGCACGTGATTACAAAACATTGCAACTTGAAAAATATTCCCTTTTTCTCAAGGTGGGCGCTTGATTAGCAAAACTTGCACTTGAAAAATATTCCCTTGTTCTACAGGTGGGCGCCTGATTACCAAAACATGCATCTTGAAAAATATTCCCTTGTTCTATAGCTGGGCGCCTGATTGCCAAAACATGGAATCTAATAAAATATTCTCATGTTCTGCAGGTGGGCACCTGATTACCAAAACTTGCAAGTTGAAACATATTCCCTTATTCTGCAGGTGGGCGCCTGATTACCAAAATTTGCAAATTGAAAAATATTCCCCCCTTCTACAGGTGGAAGCCTGATTACCAAACCTTGCAATTTGAAAAATATTCCCTTGTACTACAGCGGCGCGCCTGATTACAAACACTTGCATCTTCAAAACTATTCCCTTGTTCAACAGGTGGGTGCTAGATTACCAAAACTTGGAATCTTGAAAAATATTCCCTTGTTCTACAAGTAGGTGGTTGATTACAAAAATTTGCAACTTGAATAATATTCCCTTGTGCTCAAGGTGGGCGCCAGATTAGTAAAACTCGGAATCTTATAAAATATTCTCTTGTTCTACAGGTGGGCACCTTATTACCAAAACATGCATCTTGAAAAAAATTCCCTTGTTCCACAGCTGCGCGTCGTATTACCAGATCTTGCATATTGAAAAAATTTTCCCTTGTTCTACAGGTGGGTGCCTATTTAGCAAAACTTGCAACATGAAAAATATTCTCTTGTTCTACAACTGGGCGCCTGATTACCAAAGCTTAGAGTCTTAAAAATACTCCCTTGTTCTACATGTGGGCGCCTAATTATTAAAACTTTCATCTTGATACCAAAACATGCATCTTGAAAAAGATTCTCTTACTCTATGAGTGGGCGCCTAATTGCCAAAACATGCATCTGGAAAAATATTCTCTTGTTCTACAGCTGGGCGCCTGATAAAAAAAACATGCATCTTGAAAAAGATTTCCTTGTTCTACAGGCGAGCGCGTGATTACCGAAACTTGCAACTTAAAAAATATTCTCTTGTTCTACAGGTGGGCGCTTGCTTACCAAAACTTGCAACTTGAAAAATATTCCCTTGATCTACAGGTGGGTGCCTGATTACAAAACTTGTATCTTGAAAAATTTTCCCTCGTTTTACACGTGGGCGCCTGATTAACAAAACTTGCATCTTGAAAAATATTCCCTTGTTTTGTAGATGCGCGCCTGATTACGAAAACTTGCATCTTCAAAAATATTCCCTTGTTCAACACGTGGGCGCCAGATTACCAAAACATTGAATCCTGAAAAATATTCCCTTGTTCTACAAGTACGCGCATGATTAAAAATATATGCATCTTGAAAAATATTCCCTTATTCTCAAGGTGGGCGCCGGATTAGCAAAACTCGGAATTTTGAAAAATATTCCCTTGTTCTGCAGGTGGCCACCTGATTTAAAAAACTTGCATCTTGAAAAATATTCCTTGTTCTACAGCTGCACGCCGTATTACCAAAACTTGTATCTTGAAAAAATTTTCCCTTGTTCTACAGGTGGGTGCCTGATGAGTAAATGTTGCAACTTAAAAAATATTCCCTAGTTCTACAAGTAGGCGCCTGAGTACAAAACTTTGCAACTTGAAAATTATTCCCTTTTTCTCGAGGTGGGCGCTTGAATAGCAAAACTTGCACTTGAAAAATATTCCCTTGTTCTACAACTGGGCGCCTTATTACAAAAACTTGCATCTTGAAAAATATTCCCCTGCTCTATAGGTGGGCGCCTGATTACGAAAACTTGGAATTTTATAAAATATTCCCTTGTTCTGCAGGTGGGCACCGGATCACCATAACTTGCAACTTGAAAAATATTCCCTTATTCTGCAGGTGGGCGCCTGATTACAAAAATTTGCAACTTGAAAAATATTCCCTTATTCTACAGGTGGGCTCCTGATTACCAAAACTTGAAAATTGAAAAATATTCCCTTGTTCTACAATTGCGCGCCTCAGTACCAAAACGTGCATCTTAAAATATATTCCCTTGTTATGCAGGTGGCCGCCTGATCACCAATACTTGGAATCATGAAAAATATTCCCTTGTTCTACAAGTAGGCGCTTGATTACAAAAATTTGCAACTTGAAAAATATTCCCTTGTTCTCAAGGTGACCGCCAGATTAGCAAAACTCGGAATCTTGAAAAATATTCCCTTGTTCTGCAGGTGGGCACCTGATTACCAAAACTTGAAAAATATTCCCTTATTCTGCAGGTGGGCGCCTGATTACAAAAATTTGCAACTTGAAAAATATTCCCTTATTCTACATGTGGGCGCCTGATTACCAAAACTTGAAAATTGAAAAATATTCCCTTGTTCTACAACTGCGCGTCTCAGTACCAAAACGTGCATCTTATAATATAATCCCTTGTTATACAGGTGGCCGCTGATTACCAGAACATGGAATCTTGAAAAATATTCCCTTGTTCTACAAGTAGGCGCTTGATTACAAAAATTTGCAACTTCAAAAATGTTCCCTTGTTCTCAAGGTGGGCGCCGGATTAGCAAATCTAGGAATCTTGCAAATATTCCCTTGTTCTGCAGGTGGTCTCCTAATTACCAAAACTTGAAACTTGAAAAATATTACCTTATTATGCAGGTGGACGCCCGATTACCAAAATTTGCACCTTGAAAAACTTTTCCCTCATTCTACAGGTGGACGCCTGATTAGCATAACTTGGAACTTGAAAAATATTCCCTATTTCTTCAAGTAGGCGCCTTATTACAAAACTTTGCAACTTGAAAAATATTCCCTTTTTCTCAAGGTGGGCGCCTGATTAGCAAAACTTGCACTTGAAAAATATTATCTTGTTCTACAGGTGGGCGCCTGATTAGCATAACTTGGAACTTGAAAAATATTCCCTAGTTCTACAAGTAGGCACCTGATTACAAAACTTTGCAACTTGAAAAATATTCCCTTTTTCTCAAGGTGGGCGCCTGATTAGCAAAACTTGCACTTGAAAAATATTCCCTTGTTCTACGAGTCGGCGCCTGATTACGAAAACTTGCAACTAAAAAAATATTCCCTTGTTCTACAGTGGGCGCCTGCATACATAAACTTGAACCTTCAATCACATTCCCTTGTTCTACATGTGGGCGCCTGATTACAAAAACCTGCAACTTGAAAAATATTCCCTTGCTCTACAGGTGGGCGCCTGATTACAAAAACTTGCATCTTGAAAAATATTCTCTTGTTATACAAGTAGGCGCCTAATTACCAAAACTTGCATCTTGAAAAATACCTCCTTATTCTACAGCAGGGCACCTATTTTCCAAAACTTGAATCTTTAAAAATATTCCCTTATTCTATTGCTGGGCACCTGATAAAAAAAATTTGCATCTTGAAAACAATTATCTTGTTCTACAAGTGGGCGCTTGTTTACAAAAACTTGAAATCTTGAAAAATTTTCGCTTGTTCTATTGGTGAGCGCCTGATTACCAAATCTGGCATCTTGAAAAAAATATTCCCTTGTTCTACAGGTGGGCGTCTGATTATTAAATCTTGCATCTTATGAAATATTCGCTTAGTAAATAGTTGGGCGCCTGATTACCAAAACTTGCATCTTCAAAAATATTCCCTTATTCTACAAGTAGGTGCTTAATTACCAATACTTGCATCTTGAAAAATATTCCCTTGTTCTACAGCTAGGCGCCTGATTACCAAAACTTGCATCTTGAAAAATATTCCCTTGTTCTACAGGTGGTCGCCTGATTACCCAAACTTGCAACTTAAAAAATATTCCCTTGTTCTACAGGTGGGCGCCCACTTACCAAAACTTGCAACTTTAAAAATATTCCCTTGTACTACAGGTGGGCGCCTGATTACCAAAACTTGAAATCTAGAAAAATATTACCATGTTCTATAGGTGGGCACCTGAGTACAAAAACTTGCACCTTGAAAAAATATTCTTTTATTCTACAGGTGGGCGCCTGATTACCAAAACGTGCATCTTGAAAAATATTCCCTTATTCTACAGGTGGGCGCCTTATTACTATTACTTTCCTCTTGAAAAATATTCCCTTATTCAACAGCTGGACGCCTGATTACAAAAACTTTCATCTTGAAAAATATTCTCTTATTCTACAGGTGGGCGCCTTATTACCAAAACTTATTATCCCCTTCTCGTTGTGAGCTATCTTCAATTGATTTTTCTCTTATATCTATAACCAATTTTCCTACATCTTAAATCTTATTTTCAAGATATACTGTAGCAACAAGAATTTTCTGGTTCTACAGCAACGTAGGAGTTTTCTGTTCGTTTCAATGGTTTAGAATTCTATCATCTTCAAGGATTCTCGCGTGTTGTTGTAAGCTTGGCAGCCATGGCTGCATTGATCTCTCCCCAGCCTTTGGCTGTGGGAGAGACAATTCAAAACCACATCAAAGCTAATCCAAAAGAAGTCGTAAAGCAATCGTATGCTACATCATTGCTAGCATATCAGTCTACTCCTTCAAAGTTACAACTGTATCCAGTTATTATCGATCATAGTGAACCTGTAATACAATTCACAATGGAAGAGGTTAATAACTTCACTAGGGAAGAAGGATTGCACCAGGCTGTTGTTTTATATTTTCGTATGGCAGACCCGATCTATCGGAAGTGCGAAGAATTTTTTCATCACAATTCGATGTTCAAGGTCAATGTATCATTGGGCAGTTGGAGTTTAGTCACCTGTTAATCATGTTTAATCTCTTCAATGGTTATGTTCATTTCCTTTTAAAGTCGACTGGATATCTTAAATCCAAAGGAGACGATTACTTCTTTAGTACATTTCCATGGACTTTTGGCTTTAATCCGAAGGAAGAGACGTCGATGGCAGTTGTGTGGATTTCTCTGCCAAGGCTACCACCTAATTTTTTTGCTAAGAGGTCGTTAATGTCAATAGCCTCAGCTGTGGGAAACCTCTTGTTGTGGACAAGGCAACGCAAGATAGAACGAGACCTAGCGCGACAAGAGTTAAGGTTATAATTGATCTTTTGGATAAGCATCCAAAAAATGTCAAGCTGCAGATCTTAGATAGAGGTTTAGGTAAATCAGTCGAGTTCCCCCAAGACATAGTGTACGACAACCTTCCTAAGTATTTTACCTATTGCAAGCATCAAGGACACGATGAGAAGACGTGTAGAATTAAAAAAGATAAAGTTGGAACAGATGTGGTGACAGAGGAAAATTTGGATACTGATCTGCTTGGTAACGAGGTTGTTGATATTGAAAAATTACAAGGGGATGCAAGGGACTACTTAAATGCTAAAAGAACTGAACAAGGAACTAAAGATTTACAAGAAAAATATTGGATTGAAGGATGTTGTTGGTCGAGGTGATTCAGCTGCACAAACTATTATTGTAACAGATGTTACGAAAAGTATTGATGCCCTGAATTCTTCTCATCCTACTACGAATGATAGGGAAGATGTTATGTCTAGGAGTGCTGTGGTTGATGCAGTATCAGATGCAGCACATGGAGCAGTTACAGTTCAGAATATTGAGGTTGTACTGAAGCTGGATAAACGACCTTCTAAGTTTTCTACAGATGCTCCAGTTTCTAATAGCTATGCACAAACAAATGTGGTTATTGCTGGGGCAATGTAGAGTAATGTAGATGGTTGTCCTTCTAGTACACTATCTGGCAGGTGATTGATCTGGATGGACATCAGCACAGGTGCAATTTGCAGCCTAATGAGATTGATAATGCAGGACAAACAAGTTTTTTTGGCTCATTTCCCACAAATGCTGAAGATCGATCAATGCAAAAATCTCATTTTGCTCTACTTGGTAAAAAGGACAGGCAATTCTTTAGAGCAGCAACTGTTGGAGCAGGAAAATTAGAATCAAAACACTGTAAGTATTGGGCAGTCAGCAATGCAAATCTAACTCATGCTTCAAAATGTACTGGAAAACAAGACCATATTGAATTGAATAAGCCTTCAGCTTAGATTACAACCAATCTGTCCACTTTAACAGAAAACTATGAACAACATATTTACAGTGTCAATGAAGAGGTGAAACATCATTGTCATGTTATGGAATTTGAGCTTGAAGCATCAATACCAAAGGTTAACAAGAATTCCATCCTGGCAGTTCAGACTGAGGCAGTTCATGTTGTTCCTAACAGTTTTTATGATCGACAGTTAACTCGGAGTGATCACCAGGACTCTTTGATTGAAATGCTTCAAAGATCAGCATGTCCTGATTTGGCTTAAAAACAACATTCTGTAAACTCTTGCATAGCTCTTGCTGCTGCAACTATCCACAATGCAGATTTAGTACAAGGTGAGGTTGATCAACAGGGGAATGAAGTTTGCAGATCACAACATACTCAAGCAAGTCAACACATAGAGGAAGCTGGAGAAATTCATTATATGGAAAAGTGGACATCGATTTCCAACAAAAACAGAAATCCAATAAGCAAGATACAACAACAGACGTAACAGAAAAGTACAGATGTACCAACAATTCAAAATTCTTTTGCTGCACTTGGCAATGCCAATGAAGATGATGAAAAGGTCAATACAGTTTACTCCCAGATGACTGACAGTAACGATCACAATAACTCGTCAGAGACAAAGACCTTGAATAAATATCCAGTGCCAAGGGATCAAACTGTCACCAAGATAAACAGGATAAAATGATGTCCAATGTTCCTAAGTTCAATCAATCTTTGGCTTCACTGCATCAATCATTTGAATCAACTGACGAGGAACAACAATATGGGCAACCAGAAATCTCTTTTGGCAGTAACAAAGCAGTAACTCAAGCAAACATGAGGAAGATGGTCATTAACTCGAAACTGTGGAAAGACCAACGAGAGTATGATGACGATGAGGGATGGGGAGTCGGTTTTGCTGGTTTTTCAACTGAAAAAGACGATCAAGAAACTGATCAGGATAGTTCAGGAGAGGACATTAACGCTTCAATCAAACAAAAATTCATTGGGAGACCTGCATCATCAAAACAGACCAATCTGAATTGTCGTACATCTGCGGCAAATACAGCAAACCCAATCAGTAAGTTGAACCATAAAGCTTCAGTGTTTCTTCAACAAATACTGTGAAAGCAGTTAACTCAAATACGGCAATACCAAAGAACGACAATATAGCAAAAGGAATTCACATCCAACCAGACCAACTTTCAGCAGAAAAATATGCTTCTGCTCGACAAAAAACTTGACAGAATCATTTTGTTACAATGGAACCGGCCAGTATTTTAGAGTAGAGGAATCACGTCGATGGAACGAGCCAACCTTTGGATTCAAGTCATAGTTCTGAACAGTGGCAAGAGGATGAACGACACTTCGTAACAAATAACCCTTTATTCTCTTCAGAAGAAAGACATCTTTTGGATGCGAAGATAAATACAGATGCTCTAGCCCTTGATAATTCCAGTTCAAGCCCTGCGAAATGATAGGAACAAATCGCAAAAACAAATGCAAAGCAAGGCAATTTCGGCAAATGTACAAGCTGAAACAACGTTGCTAATTCAAGGCGATTTTAAAGATATGCCAAATCCAATTTTGAACAAGTATATATATATATATATATATATATGAAGAAGGGGAGGAAGAGGATATCTTACAGAAATGCTGGGCAGACGCTTCAAAAAATGGTGATTTATCACCATTGCATAGTGGAAAAAGTGTCAACTCGCGTGCAAGGAATAGAAGTTGGGACGACAGGGTGATAGAAGGCGATTTGATAAGGAGACCCCCAATGAGAAACGCAAAACAAAAACAACTCAATCAAACAATAGCTTCAAGGGCCAATTAATTGATAAAAAAACCATGAATTTTGAAGTATATTTGAAAAATCTTGTGGAGGATGATATCAATCTACAAATGTAACTATTCACAAATCTAGGAAAAAAAAGAGAACCAAGGTGGTTTCATCATCTCATTATTTTACTATCTCATTAGTATCATAATTGGTAATATCATTACAGAGTACGTTATAAACTCTGTGATGATTAACAAATTCTTAGTTCTTGCTAGTTCTTTTTTTTTACATGCTTGCTAATATGTGAGGTTTTTATTTGCCTCAATAGGACTATTAGGATAAGGTTTACACTGGTTGTGTTATATGGGTAACAACACCGGTGCTAATCCTTATTTTAATTTTCCTAATTGTTGTAATTTTCTGTTTGAATATTAATAAAGTCAAGCCCTAGGCACTTGCCTAGTGGATTTCCCAAAAAAAATTACTAAAACATGCATCTTGAAAAATATTCCCTTGTTCTACAGGTGGGCGCCTCCTTACCAAAACATGGTTCTTTAAAAGTGTTCCCTTGTTCTATAAGGTGGTGCCTTATTACCAAAAGTTGAAACTTGAAAAAATATTCCCTTGTTTTACAGGTCGACGCCTGATTACCAAAACTTGCATCTTGAAAACTATTTCCTTATTCTACAGGTGGGAGCCTGATTAAAAAAACTTAAAATCTTGAAAAGTATTCCCTTGTTCTACAGGTAGGCGCCTGATTACCAAAACGTGCATCTTGAAAAATATTGCCTTGTTCTACAGGTGGGCACCTGATTACAAAAACTTGCATCTTTAAAAATATTCCCTTGTTCTACAGGTGGGCGCCTGATTACCCAAACTTGCAACTTAAAAAATATTCCCTTGTTCTACAGGTGGGCGCCCGCTTACCAAAACATGCAACTGTAAAAATATTCCCTTGTACTACAGGTGGGCGCCTGATTACCAAATCTTGAAATCTTGAAAAATATTCCCATGTTCTATACGTGGGCACCTGATTACAAAAACTTGCACCTTGAAAAAAATATTCCTTAATTCTACAAGTGGGCGCCTGATTACCAAAACGTGCATCTTGAAAAATAATCCCTTATCCTACAGGTGGGCCCCTTATTACCATAACATTCCTCTTGAAAAATATTCCCCTGTTCAACAGCTGGATGCCTGATTACAAAAACTTTCATCTTGAAAAATATTCTATTATTCTACAGGTGGGCGCCTTATTACCAAAACATGCATCTTGAAAAATATTCCCTTGTTCTACAGGTGGGCGCCTCCTTACCGAAACATGGATCTTTAAAAATGTTCCCTTGTTCTACAGGGTGGTGCCTAATTACCAAAAGCTGAAACTTGAAAATATATTCCCTTGTTCTACAGATGGACGCCTGATTACCAAAACTTGCATCTTGAAAAATATTCCCTTATTCTACAGGTGGGATCCTGATTACAAAAACTAGAACCTTGAAAAGTATTCCCTTGTTCAACAGGTTGGCGCCCGATTACCACAACGTGCATCTTGAAAAATATTGCCTTGTTCTACAAGTGGGCACCTGATTACAAAAACATGCTTCTTTAGAAATATTCCCTTGTTCTACAGGTGGGCGCCTGATTACAAAAACTTGCAAACGTAAATCATATTCCCTTGTTCTACAAGTGGTGGCCTGGTTACAAAAACTTAGAATCTTGAAAAATATTCGCTTGTTCTATAGATGGTCACCTGATTACCAAAACTTGCATCTTAAAAAGATATATTCCCTTGTTCTATAAGTGGGCACCTGATTCTTAAAACTTGCATCTTGAAAAATATTCCCTTATTCTACAGTTTGACGCCTAATTACCAAAATTTGCATCTTAAAAAATATTCCCTTATTCTAGAGGTGGGCGCCTAATTACCAATACTTGCATCATGAAAAATATTACATTGTTCTACAGCTGGGCTCCGGATTAGCATAACTTGGAACTTGAAAAATGTCCCCTAGTTCTACAAGTAGGCGCCTGATTACAAATCTTTGCAACTTGAAAAATATTCCCTTTTTCTCAAGGTGGGCGCCTGATTAGCAAAACTTGCACTTGAAAAGTATTCCCTTGTTCTACAGATGGGCGCCTGATTACCAAAACTTGCATCTAGAAAAATATTCCCTTGTTCTATATGCGGGTGCCTAGTTACCAAAACTTGCAATTTTAAAAATATTCTCTTGTTCTACAGGTGGGCTCCTGATTATCAAAAGTTGCAAAAACTTTTCCCTTGTTCTATAGGTGGCCGCCCGATTAGCATAACATGGAACTTGAAAAATATTCCCTAGTTCTAAAAGGAGGCACCTGAATACAAAACTTTGCAACTTGAAAAAATTCACTTTTTCTCAAGGTGGGCGCCTGATTAGCAAAACTTGCACTTGAAAAATATTTCCTTGTTGTACAGGTAGGCTCCTGCTTACAAAAACTTACAACATTAAAAATATTCCCTTGTACTGCAGGTGGGCGCCAGGTTACCAAAACTTGAAATTTTGAAAATATTCCCTTGTTCTATAGGTGGGCGCCTGATTACCAAAGCTTGCATATTGAAAAAAATACTCCCTTGTTCTATAGGTGGGCGCCTGATTATTAAAACATGCATCTTGAAAAATGTTCCCCTTATTCTAGAGGTGGGCGCCTGAATACCGAAACTTGCATCTTGAAAAATATACCCTTATTCTACAGGTGGGCGCCTTATTACCAAAACTTGCATCTTGAAAAATATTCCTTTGTTCTTTGGGTGGCCGCCTCATTACCAAAACTTGCAACTTAAAAAATATTATCTTGTTCAACAGGTGGGTGCCTGCTTACCAAAACTTGCAACATTAAAATTATTCCGTTGTTCTACAGGTTGACGCCTGATCACCAAAACATGCAACTTCAAAAATACTCCTTTGTTCTACAGGTGGGTGCCTTATTACAATAACTTGCATCTTGAAAAATATTCTGTTGTTCTACAATTGGGCGCCTGATTACCAAAACTTAGAATCTTGGAAAATATTCCCTTGTTCTAGAGGTGGGCGCCTTACTATTAAAACTTATATCTTAAAAAATATTACCTTATTCTACAGGTGGACGCCTGATTACCAAAACTTGCATCTTGAAAAATATTCCCTTATTCTACAGGTGATCGCCTTGTTACCAAAACTTGAATCTTGATTAATATTCCCTTGTCCATACAGCTGGGCGCCTGATTACAAAAACTTTCATCTTGAAAAATTTTCGCTTGTTCTACAGGTGGGCACCTCATTACCAAAACTTGCAACTTATTAATATTACCTTTTTCTTCATGTGGGCATCTGATTACAAAAACTTGCATCTTTAATAATATTCTCTTGTTCTACAATTGGGCGACTGATTACCAAAACATACATCTTAAAAAATATTCCCTTGTTCTACAGCTGGGCGCCTCTCGTTCTCAAAACTTGCATCTTGAAAAATATTCCCTTGTTGTACAAGTGGGCGCCTGATTACCGAAACTTGCAATTTAAAAAATATTCCCTTGTTCTACAGGTAAGCCCCTACTTACCAAATCTTGCAACTTTAAAAATATTCCCTTGTTCTACAGGTGGGCGCCTGATTACAAAAACTTGCAACTTGAAAAATATTCCCTTGTTCAACAGGTGGGCGCCTGATTACAAAAACTTGAATCTTGAAAAATATTCTCTTGTTCTACAAGTGGGTGCCTAATTACCAACACTTAGAATCTTGAAAAATATTCTCACTTTCTACAGGTGGGCACCTAATTACAAAAACTTGCATCTTGAAAAATTTTCCCTTGCTCTAAAGGTCGGCGCCTGATTACCTAGACTAAAAATCTTGAAAAATATTCCCTTGTTCTATAGGTAGGCGCGGGATTCCCAAAACTTGCATGTAGAAAAAAATATTCCCTTGTTTTACAGGTAGGCGCCTGATAATTAAAACTTGCATCTTGAAAAAATATTCCCTTGTTCTATAGGTGGGCATCTCATTACCATAACTTGCATCTTCAAAAATATTTCCTTGTTCTATAGGTGGGCGCCTAATTACAAAAACTTGCATTTTGAAAAATCATCCCTAGTTCTACACGTGGTCGCCTGATTACGGAAACTTGCAACTTAAAAACATTCCCTTTTACAGGTGGGCGCGTGATTACTGAAACTTGAAAAATTAAAAAATATTTCCTTGTCCTACGGGTGGGAGCCTAATGATTAAAACTTGCATCTTTAAAAATATTCCCTTATTCTACAGGTGGACGCCTGCTTACCAAGACTTGCATCTTGAAAAATATTACCTTATTCTACAGGTGGGCGCCTTATTACCAAAACCTGCATCTTGAAAAATATTACCTTGTCCATACAGCTGGGTGCTTGATTACAAAAACTTGCATCTTGAAAAATATTCTCTTCTTCTACAAGTGGGCGCCTGATTACCAAAACTTAGAATCTTGGAAAATATTCCATTGTTCTACAGATGGGCGCCTGATTATTAAAACTTGCATCTTGAAAAATATTCCCTTATTCTACAGGTGGACGCCTGATTACCAAAACTTGTATCTTGAAAAATATTCCCTTATTATACAGGTGAGCGCCTTATTACCAATACTTGCATCTTGAATAATATTCCCTTGTCCATACAGCTGGGCGCCTGATTACAAAAACTTTCATCTTGAATAATTTTCGCTTGTTCTACAGGTGGGCACTTCTTTACCAAAACTTGCAACTTCATAATATTACCTTGTTCTACATATGGGCATCTGAATACCAAAACTTGCATCTTTAATAATATTCTCTTGTTCTACAAGTGGGCGCCTGATTACCAAAACATGTATCTTAAAAAATATTCCCTTGTTCTACAGCTGGGCCCCTTATTACCGAAACTTGCAACTTAAAAAATATTCCCTTGTTCTAAAGGTGAGCCCCTACTTACCAAATCGTGCAACATTAAAAATATTTCCTTGTTCTACAGGTGGGCGGCTGATTACCAAAACTTGCAACTTGAAATATATTCCCTTGTTCTACAGGTGGGCGGCTGATTACCAAAACTTGCAACTTGAAAAATATTCCCTAGTTCTACAGGTGGGCGCCTAATTACAAAAACGTGCATCTTGAAAAATATTCTCTTGTTCTACAAGTGGGCGCCTGATTACCAAAACATAGAATCTTGAAAAATATTCCCACTTTCTACAGGTGGGCGCCTAATTAGAAAAACATGCATCTTGAAAAATATTCCCTTGCTCTAAAGGTCGGCGCCTGATTACCAAGACTTAAAATCATGAAAAATATTCCCTTGTTCAATAGGTAGGCGCCTGATTACAAAAACTTGCATCTACAAAAAATATTCCCTTGTTTTACAGATAGGCGCCTGATTATTAAAAATTGCATTTTGAAAAAATATTCCCTTGTCCTATAGGTGGGAATCTGATTACCATAACTTGCATCCTCAAAAATATTTCCTTGTTCTACATGTGGGCGCCTAATTACAAAAACTTGCATTTTGAAAAATCTTTCCTTGCTCTACAGGTGGTCGCCTAATTACCGAAGCTTGCAACTTAAAAACATTCCCTTGTACAGGTGGGCGCGTGATTACTGAAACTTGAAAAATTAAAAAATATTTCCTTGTCCTCAGGTGGGAGCCTAATGATTAAAACTAGCATCTTTAAAAATTTTCCCTTATTCTTCAGGTGGATGCCTAATTACCAACACTTGAATCATGAAAAATATTCCCTTATTCTACAGGTGGGCGCCATATTACCAAAACCTGCATCTTGAAAAATATTACCTTGTCCATACAGCTGGGCGCTTGATTACAAAAACTTGCATCTTGAAAAATATTCTCTTCTTCTACAAGTGGGCGCCTGATTACCAAAACTTAGAATCTTGGAAAATATTCCATTGTTCTACAGATGGGCGCCTGATTATTAAAACTTGCATCTTGAAAAATATTCCCTTATTCTACAGGTGGACGCCTGATTACCAAAACTTGCATCTTGAAAAATATTCCCTTATTATACAGGTGAGCACCTTATTACAAATACTTGCATCTTTAATAATATTCTCTTGTCTATACAGCTGGGCGCCTGATTACAAAAACTTTCATCTTGAATAATTTTCGCTTGTTCAACAGGTGGGCACCTCTTTACCAAAACTTGCAACTTCATAATATTACCTTGTTCTACATGTGGGCATCTGAATACCAAAACTTGCATCTTTAATAATATTCTCTTGTTCTACAAGTGGGCGTCTGATTAGCAAAACATGCATCTTAAAAGATATTCCCTTGTTCTACAGCTGGGCGCTTCTTGTTCTCAAAACTTGCATCTTGAAATATATTCCCTTGTTCTACAGGTGGGCGCCTGATTACCGAAACTTGCAACTTAAAAAATATTCCCTTGTTCTACAGGTGAGCCCCTACTTACCAAATCTTGCAACTTTAAAAATATTCCCTTGTTCTACAGGTGGGCGGCTGATTACCAAAACTTGCAATTTAAAAAATATTCCCTAGTTCTACAGGTGGGTGCCTAATTACAAAAACGTGCATCTTGAAAAATATTCTCTTGCTCTACAAGTGGCGCCTGATTACCAAACCTTAAAATCTTGAAAAATATTCCCTTGTTCTATAGGTAGGAGCCTGATTACAAAAACTTGCATCGAAAAAAAAATATTCCCTTGTTTTACAGATAGGCGCCTGATTATTAAAAATTGTATTTTGAAAAAATATTTCCTTGTCCTATAGGTGGGAATCTGATTACCATAACTTGCATCTTCAAAAATATTTCCTTCTTCTACATGTGGGCGCCTAATTATAAAAACTTGCATTTTGAAAAATCTTCCCTTGCTCTACAGGTGGTCGCCTAATTACCGAAACTTGCAACTTAAAAACATTCCCTTGTACAGGTGGGCGCGTGATTACTGAAACTTGAAAAATTAAAAAATATTTCCTTCTCCTACAGGTCAGAGCCTAATTATTAAAACTTGCATCTTGAAAAATATACCCTTATTCTACAGGTGGAAGCCTGATTACTAAAACTTGCATCTTGAAAAATATTTCCTTATTCTACAGGTGGGTGCCTTATTACCAAAACTTGCATCTTGAAAAAGATTCCCTTGTCCATACAGCTGGGCGCCTGATTACAAAAACTTTCATGATGAAATATATTCCCTTGTACTACAAGTGGGCGCCTGATTACCAAAACTTGCAACTTAAAAAATATTCCCTTGTTCTACAGGTGGCCATCTGATTTCTAAAACTTGCATCTTGAAATATATTCTCTTGTTCTATAAGTGGGTGCCTGATTACCAAAACATGCATCTTAAAAAGTATTTCCTTGTTCTACAGCCGGGCATTTCATTGCAAAAAACATGCATCTTAAAAAATATTCTTTTCTTCTACAGGTGGACGCCTGATTTCTGAAACTTGCAACTTTAAAAATATTCCTTTCTTCTACAGGTGAGGGCCTGCATAACAAATCTAGCAACTTTAATTCCCTTGTTCTACAGGTGGGCATCTGATTACCAAAACTTGCAACTTGAAAAAATATTCCCTTATTCAACAAGTGGGCGCCTGATAACAAAAACTTGCATCTTGAAAAAAGTTACCTTTTTCGATAGGTGAGCGCCTGATTACCAAACCTTGCATCTTGAAAAAACTGTTCCCTTGTTCTACAGGTGGGCGCCTGATTATAAAAACTTGCATCTTAATAAATATTCCCTTATTCTATAGGTGGGCGCCTGATTACCAAAAAATGCATCTTCAAAAATATTCCCTTATTCTACAAGTGGGTGCCTAATTACCAAAACTTGCATCCTGAAAGATATTCCCTTATTCTACAGCTGGGCGCCTGATTACCAAAACTTGCATCTTCAAAAATATTCCCTTGTTCTACAGGTGGTCGCCTGATTACCCAAACTTGCAACTTAAAAAATATTCGCTTGTTATACAGGTGGGCGCCCGCTTACCAAAACTTGCCACTTTAAAAATATGCCCTTGTACTACAGGTGGGCGCCTGATTACCAAAACATGAAATCTTGAAAAATATTCCCATGTTCTATAGGTGGGCACCTAATTACAAAAACTTGCACCTTGAAAAAAATATTCCCTTATTCTACAGGTGGGCGCCTTATTATTAAAACTTGCATCAAGAAAAATATTCTTTTATTCTACAGGTGGGCGCCTGATTACCAAAACGTGCATCTTGAAAAATATTCCCTTATTCTACAGGTGGGCGCCTTATTACCATAACTTTCCTCTTGAAAAATATTCCCTTGTTCAACAGTTGCACGGCTGATTACAAAAACTTTCATCTTGAGAAATTTCCCTTATTCTACAGGTGGGCGCCTTATTACAAAAACGTGCATCTTGAAAAATATTCCCTTGTTCTAAAGGTGGGCGCCTCCTTTCCAACATGGATCTTTAAAAATGTTCCCTTGTTCTACAGGGTGGTGCCTAATTACCAAAAGTTGAAACATGAAAAAATATTTCCTTGTTCTACAGGTGGACGCCTGATTACCAAAACATGCATCTTGAAAACTATTCCCTTATCCTACAGCTGGGAGCCTGATTACAAAACTTAGAATCTTGAAAAGTATTCCCTTGGTCTACAGGTGGGCGCCTGATTACCAAAACGTGCATCTTGAGAAATATTGCCTTGTTCTACTGGTGCGCACCTAATTACAAAATCTTGCATCTTTAAAAATATTCCCTTGTTCTACAGGTGGGCGCCTGATTACCAAAACATGCAACTTAAATCATGTTCCCTTGTTCTACAGGTGGTGGCCTGATTAAATGAACTTTGAATCTTGAAAATTATTCGCTGTTCTATAGGTGGGCACCTGATTACAAAAACTTGCATCTTAAAAAAATATATTCCCTTATTCTACAAGTGGGCGCCTGATTCTTAATACTTGCATCATGAAAAATATTCCCTTATTCTACAGGTGGACGCCTGATTACCAAAACTTGCATCTTAAAAATATTCCCTTATTCTACCGGTGGGCTCCTAATTACCAATACTTGCATCTAGAAAAATATTTCCTAGTTCTACACGTAGGCGCCTGATTACAAAACTTTGCAACTTTAAAATTATTCCCTTTTTCTCAAGGTGGGCGCCTGATTAGCAAAACTTGCACTTGAAAAATATTCCCTTGTTCTACAGTTGGCCGCCTGATTACCAAGACTTGCATCTTGAAAAATATTACCTTGTTTTATAAGTGGGTGCCTAGTTACCAAAACTTGCAATTTTAAAAATATTCTCTTGTTCTACAGGTGGGCTCCTGATTATCAAAAGTTGCATCCTGAAAAACTTTTCCCTTGTTCTATAGGTGGCCGCCCGATTAGCATTAAATGGAACTTGAAAAATATTCCCTAGTTCTAAAAGTAGGCACCTGATTACAAAACTTTGCAACTTGAAAAATATTCACTTTTTCTCAAGGTGGGCGCCTGATTAGCAAAACTTGCACTTGAAAAATATTTCCTTGTCGTACAGGTAGCCTCCTGCTTACAAAAACTTACAACTTTAAAAATATTCCCTTGTACTGCAGGTGGGCGCCAGATTACCAAAACATGAAATCTTGAAAAATATTCCCTTGTTCTATAGGTGGGTGCCTGATTACCAAAGCTTGCATATTGAAAAAATACTCCCTTGTTCTATAGGTGGGCGCCTGATTATTAAAACATGCATCTTGAAAAATATTCCCTTATTCTAGAGGTGGGCGCCTGATTAATGAGACTTGCATCTTGAAAAATATACCCTTATTCTACAGGTGGGCGCCTTATTACCAAAACTTGCATCTTGAAAAATATTCCTTTGTTCTTTAGGTGGCCGCCTAATTACAAAAACTTGCAACTTAAAAAATATTATCTTGTTCAAAAGGTGGGCGCCTGCTTACCAAAACTTGCAACATTAAAATTATTCCCTCGTTCTACAGGTTGACGCCTGATCACCAAAACATGCAACTTCAAAAATATTCCCTTGTTCTACAGGTGGGTGCCTAATTACAAAAACTTGCATCTTAAAAAATATTCTCTTGTTCTACAATTGGCCGCCTGATTACCAAAACTTAGAATCTTGGAAAATATTCCCTTGTTCTACAGGTGGGGCCTTACTATTAAAACTTATATCTTGAAAAATATCCCTTTTTTCTCAAGGTGGGCGCCTGATTAGCAAAACTTGCACTTGAAAAATGTTCCCTTGTTCTACAGATGGGCGCCTTATTACCAAAGCTTGAATCTTGAATAATATTCCCTTGTCCATGCAGCTGGGCGCCTGATTACGAAAACTTTCATCTTGAAAAATTTTCGCTTGTTCTACAGGTGGGCACCTCATTACCAAAACTTGCAACTTAATAATATTACCTTGTTCTTCATGTGGGCATCTGATTAACAAAACTTGCATCTTTAATAATATTCTCTTGTTCTACAATTGGGCGACTGATTACCAAAACATACATCTTAAAAAATATTCCCTTGTTCTACAGCTGGGCGCCTCTTGTTCTCAAAACTTGCATCTTGAAAAATATTCCCTTGTTGTACAAGTGGGCGCCTGATTACCGAAACTTGCAATTTAAAAAATATTCCCTTGTTCAACAGGTAAGCCCCTACTTACCAAATCTTGCAACTTTAATAATATTCCCTTGTTCTACAGGTGAGCGCCTGATTACAAAAACTTGCAACTTGAAAAATATTCCCTTGTACTACAGGTGGGCGCCTGACTACAAAAACTTGAATCTTGAAAAGTATTCTCTTGTTCTACAAGTGGGCGCCTAACTACCAACACTTAGAATCTTGAAAAATATTCCCACTTTCTACAGGTGGGCACCTAATTACAAAAACTTGCATCTTGAAAAATTTTCCCTTGCTCTAAAGGTCGGCGCCTGATTACCTAGACGTAAAATCTTGAAAAATATTCCCTTGTTCCATAGGTAGTCGCCGAATTCCCAAAACTTGCATCTAGAAAAAAATATTCCCTTGTTTTACTGGTAGGCGCCTGATAATTAAAACTTGCATCTTGAAAAAATATTCCCTTGTTCTATAGGTGGGCATCTCATTACCATAACTTGCATCTTCAAAAATATTTCCTTGTTCTATAGGTGGGCGCCTAATTACAAAAACTTGCATTTTGAAAAATCGTCCCTAGTTCTACAGGTGGTCGCCTGATTACGGAAACTTGCAACTTAAAAACATTCCCTTTTACAGGTGGGCGCGTGATTACTGAAACTTGAAAAATTAAAAAATATTTCCTTGTATTACAGGTGGGAGCCTAATGATTAAAACTTGCATCTTTAAAAATATTCCCTTATTCTACAGGTGGACTCCTGATTACCAAGACTTGCATCTTGAAAAATATTCCCTTATTCTACAGGTGGGCGCCTTATTACCAAAACTTGCATCTTGAAAAATATTACCTTGTCCATACAGCTGGGCGCTTGATTACAAAAACTTCCATATTGAAAAATATTCTCTTCTTCTACAAATGGGCGCCTGATTACCAAAACATAGAATTTTGGAAAATATTCCATTGTTCTACAGATGGGCGCCTGATTATTAAAACATGCATCTTGAAAAATATTCCCTTATTCTACAGGTGGACGCCTGATTACCAAAACTTGCATCTTGAAAAATATTCCCTTATTATACAGGTGAGCGCCTTATTACCAGTACTTGCATATTGAATAATATTCCCTTGTCCATACTGCTAGGCGCCTGATTACAAAAACTTTCATCTTGAATAATTTTCGCTTGTTTTACAGGTGGGCACCTCCTTACCAAAACTTGCAACTTCATAATACTACCTTGTTCTACATGTGGGCATCTGAATACCAAAACTTGCATCTTTAATAATATTACCTTGTTCTACAAGTGGGCGCCTGATTACCAAAACATGCATCTTAAAAAATATTCCCTTGTTCTACAGCTGGGCCCCTGATTACCGAAACTTGCAACTTAAAAAATATTCCTTTGTTCTACAGGTGAGCCCCTACTTACCAAATCTTGCAACTTTAAAAATATTCCCTTGTTCTACAGGTGGGCGGCTGATTACCAAAACTTCCAACTTGAAAAATATTCCCTTGTTCTACAGGTGGGCGGCTGATTACCAAAACTTGCAACTTGAAAAATATTCCCTAGTTCAACAGGTGGGCGCCTAATTTCAAAAACGTGCATCTTGAAAAATATTCTCTTGTTCTACAAGTGGGCGCCTGATTACCAAAACTTAGAATCTTGAAAAATATTCCCACTTTCTACTAGTGGGCGCCTAATTACAAAAACATGCATCTTGAAAAATATTCCCTTGCTCTAAAGGTCGGCGCCTGATTACCATGACTTAAAATCTTGAAAAATATTCCCTTGTTCTATAGGTAGGCGCCTGATTACAAAAACTTGCATCTAGAAAAAAATATTCCCTTGTTTTACAGATAGGCGCCTGATTATTAAAAATTGCATTTTGAAAAAATATTCCCTTGTCCTATAGGTGGGAATCTGATTACCATAACTTGCATCTTCAAAAATATTTCCTTGTTCTAAATGTGGGCTCCTGATTACAAAAACTTGCATTTTGAAAAATCTTCCCTTGCTCTACAGGTGGTCGCCTAATTACCGAAGCTTGCAACTTAAAAACATTCTTGTACAGGTGGGCGCGTGATTACTGAAACTTGAAAAATTAAAAAATATTTCCTTGTCCTACAGGTGGGATCCTAATGATTAAAACTTGCATCTTTAAATATATTCCCTTATTCTACAGGTGGACGCCTAATTACCAAGACTTGCATCTTGAAAAATATTCCCTTATTCTACAGGTGGGCGCCTTATTACCAAAACCTGCATCTTGAAAAATATTACCTTATCCATACAGCTGGGCGCTTGATTACAAAAACTTGCATCTTGAAAAATATTCTCTTCTTCTACAAGTGGGCGCCTGATTACCAAAACTTAGAATCTTGGAAAATATTCCATTGCTCTACAGATGGGCGCCTGATTATTAAAACTTGCATCCTGAAAAATATTCCATTATTCTACAGGTGGACGCCTGATTACTAAAACTTGCATCTTCAAAAATATTCCCTTATTATACGGGTGAGTGCCTTATTACAAATACTTGCATCTTGAATAATATTCCCTTGTCCATACAGCTGGGCGCCTGATTACAAAAACTTTCATCTTGAATAATTTTCGCTTGTTCTAGAGGTGGGCACCTCTTTACCAAAACTTGCAACTTCATAATATTACCTTGTTCTACATGTGGGCATCTGAATACCAAAACTTGCATCTTTAATAATATTCTCTTGTTCTACAAGTGGGCGCCTGATTACCAAAACATGCATCTTAAAAGATATTCCCTTGTTCTACAGTTGGGCGCTTCTTGTTCTCAAGACTTGCATCTTGAAAAATATTCCCTTGTTCTACAGGTGGGCGCCTGATTATCGAAACTTGCAACTTAAAAAATTTTCCCTTGTTCTACAGGTGAGCCCCTACTTACCGAATCTTGCAACTTTAATAATATTCCCTTGTTCTACAGGTGGGCGGCTGATTACCAAAACTTGCAACTTGAAAAATATTCCCTAGTTCTATAGGTGGGCGCCTCATTACAAAAACGTGCATCTTGAAAAATATTCTCTTGTTCTACAAGTGGGCGCCTGATTACCAAAACTTAGAATCTTGAAAATTATTCCCACTTTCTACAGGTGGGCGCCTAATTACAAACACATGCATCTTGAAAAATATTCCCTTGCTCTAAAGGTCGGCGCCTGATTACCAAGACTTAAAATCTTGAAAAATATTCCCTTGTTCTATAGGTAGGCGCCTGACTACAAAAACATGCATCTAGAAAAAAATATTCCCTTGTTTTACAGATAGGCGCCTGATTATCAAAAATTGCATTTTGAAAAAATATTCCCTTGTCCTATAGGTGGGAATCTGATTACCATAACTTGCATCTTCAAAAATATTTCCTTGTTCTACATGTGGGCGCCTAATTATAAAAACTTGCATTTTGAAAAATCTTCCCTTGCTCTACAGGTGGTCGCCTAATTACCGAAACTTGCAACTTAAAAACATTCCCTTGTACAGGTGGGCGCGTTATTACTGAAACTTGAAAAATTAAAAGATATTTCCTTCTCCTACAGGTGGGAGCCTAATTATTAAAACTTGCATCTTGAAAAATATTCCCTCATTCTACAGGTGGACGCCTGATTACCAAAACTTGCATCTTGAAAAATATTTCCTTATTCTACAGGTGGGCGCCTTATTACCAAAACTTGCATCTTGAATAAGATTCCCTTGTCCATACAGCTGGGCGCCTGATTACAAAAAATTTCATGTTGAAATATATTCCCTTGTACTACAAGTGGGCGCCTGATTACCAAAACTTGCAACTTAAAAAATATTCCCTTGTTCTACAGGTGGGCATCTGATTACCAAAACTTGCATCTTGAAATATATTCTCTTGTTCTATAAGTGGGCGCCTGATTACCAAAACATGCATCTTAAAAAATATTCCCTTGTTCTACAGCCGGGCAATTCATTGCAAAAACATGCATCTTACAAAATATTCTCTTCTTCTACAGGTGGACGCCTGATTTCTGAAACTTGCAACTTTAAAAATATTCCTTTCTTCTACAGGTGAGGGCCTGCTTACCAAATCTTGCAAATTTAATTCCCTTGTTCTACAGGTGGGCATCTGATTACCAAAACTTCCAACTTGAAAAAATATTCCCTTATTCAACAAGTGGGCACCTGATAACAAAAACTTGCATCTTGAAAAAAATTACCTTGTTCGATAGGTGAGCGCCAGATTACCAAATCTTGCATCTTGAAAAAACTGTTCCCTTGTTCTACAGGTGGGCGCCTGATTATAAAAACTTGCATCTTAATTAATATTCCCTTATTGTGGGCGCCTGATTACCAAAAACTGCATCTTCAAAAATATTCACTTATTCTACAAGTGGGTGCCTAATTACCAAAACTTGCATCCTGAAAGATATTCCCTTGTTCTACAGCTGGGCGCCTGATTACCAAAACTTGCATCTTCAAAAATATTCCCTTGTTCTACAGGTGGGCGCCTGATTACCCAAACTTGCAACTTAAAAAATATTCTCTTGTTCTACAGGTGGGCGCCTGCTTACCAAAACTTGCCACTTTAAAAATATTCCCTTGTACTACAGGAGGGCGCCTGATTACCAAAACATGAAATCTTGAAAATATATTCCCATGTTCTATAGGTGGGCACCTGATTACAAATACTTGCACCTTGAAATAAATATTCCCTTATTCTACAGGTGGGCGCCTTATTATTAAAACTTGCATCTTCAAAAATATTCATTTATTCTACAGGTGGGCGCCTGATTACCAAAATGTGCATCTTGAAAAATATTCCCTTATTCTACAGGTGGGCGCCTTATTACCATAACTTTCCTCTTGAAAAGTATTCCCTTGTTCAACACTTGCACGCCTGATTACAAAAACTTTCATCTTGAGAAATTTCCCTTATTCTACAGGTGGGCGCCTTATTACCAAAACGTGCATCTTGAAAAATATTCCCTTGTTCTAAAGGTGGGCGCCTCCTTTCAACATGGATCTTTAAAAATGTTCCCTTGTTCTACAGGGTGGTGCCAAATTACCAAAAGTTAAAACATGAAAAAATATTCCCTTGTTCTACAGGTGGACGCCTGATTACCAAAACATGCATCTTGAAAACTATTCTGTTATTCTACAGCTGGGAGCCTGATTACAAAACATAGAATCTTGAAAAGTATTCCCTTGTTCTATAGGTGGGCGCCTGATACCAAAACGTGCATCTTGAAAAATATTGCCTTGTTCTACAGGTGCGCACCTAATTACAAAAACTTGCATCTTTAAAAATATTCCCTTGTTCTACAGGTGGGCGCCTGATTACCAAAACTTGCAACTTAAATCATATTCCCTTGTTCTACAGGTGTTTGCCTGATTAAAAAAACTTTGAATCTTGAAAAATATTCGCTTGTTCAATATGTGGGCACCTGATTACCAGAACTTGCATCTTAAAAAAATATATTCCCTTATTCTACAAGTGGGCGCCTGATTCTTAATACTTGCATCATGAAAAATATTCCCTTATTCTACAGGTGGACGCCTGATTACTAAAACATGCATCTTAAAAAATATTCCTTTATTCTACAGGTGGGCTCCTAATTAACAATACTTGCATAACTTGGAACTTGAAAAATATTCCCTAGTTCAACACGTAGGCGCCTGATTACAAAACTTTGCAACTTGAAAAATATCCCCTTTTTCTCAAGGTGGGCGCCTGATTAGCAAAACTTGCACTTGAAAAATGTTCCCTTGTTCTACAGATGGGCGCATGATTACCAAAACTTGCATCTTGAAAAATATTCCCTTGTTCTATAGGTGGGCGCCTGATAACCATAACTTGGAACTTGAATAATATTCCCTAGTTCTACAAGTAGGCGCCTGATTACAAAACTTTGCAACTTGACAAATATTCCCTTTTTCTCAAGGTGGTCGCTTGATTAATAAGACTTGCACTTGAAAATATTCCCTAGTTGTACAGGTGGGCGCCTGCTTACAAAAATTTGCAACTTTAAAAATATTCCCTTGTAGTGCAGGTGGGCACTTGATTACCAAAATTTAAAATCTGGAAAAATATTCCCTTTTTCTATAGGTGGGCGCCTGATTACCAAAACATGCATATTGAAAAAAATATTCCCTTGTTCAATAGGTGGGCGCCTGATTATTAAAGAATGCATCTTGAAAAATATTCCCTTATTCTACAGGTGGACGCCTGATTACTGAAACTTGCATCTTGAAAAATATTCCCTTATTCTACAGGTGGGCGCCATATTACCAAATTTTGCATCTTGAAAAATATTCCTTTGTTCTTTAGGTGGCCGCCTGATTACCAAAACATGCAACTTAAAAAATATTCTCTTATTCTACAGGTGGGTGCCTGCTTAAAAAACCTGGTAACTTTAAAAATATTCCCTTGTTATACAGGTGGGCCCCTGATCACCAAAACTTGCAACTTCAAAAATATTCCCTTCTTCTACAGGGGGTGCCTGATTAAAAAAACTTGCATCTTGAAAAATATTCTCTTGTTCTACAAGTGGGCGCCTGATTACCAAAACTTAGAATCTTGGAAAATATTCCCTTGTTCTATAGGTGGGCGCCTGATTATTAAAACTTGCATCTTGAAAAACATTCCCTTATTCTACAGGTGGACGCCTGATTACCAACACTTGCATCTTGAAAAATATTCCCTTATTCTACTGGTGAGCACCTTATTACAGAAACTTGCATCTTGAATAATATCCCCTCGTCCATACAGCTGGGCGCCTGATTACAAAAACTTTCATCTTGAAAAATTTTCGCTTGTTCTACAGGTGGGCACCTCATTACCAAAACTTGCAACATAATAATATTACCTTGTTCTACATGTGGGCATCTGATTACCAAAATTTGCATCTTTGATAATATTCTCTTGTTCTACAAATGGGCGCCTGATTACCAAAACATGCATCTTAAAAAATATTCCCTTGTTCTACAGCTAGGCGCCTCTTGTTCTCAAAACTTGCATCTTGAAAAATATTCCCTTGTTCTACAGGTGGGCGCCTAATTACCGAAACTTGCAACTTAAAAAATATTCCCTTGTTCAAGATGCTGGGCGCCTGATTACAAAAACTTTCATCTTGAAAACTTTTCGCGTGTTCTACAGGTGGACACCTGATTACAAAAACTTGCAACTTAATAATATTACCTTGTTCTACAATTGGGCATCTGATTACCAAAACTTGTATCTTTAATAATATTCTCTTGTTCTACAAGTGGACGCCTTGTTACAAAAACATGGATCTCATAAAATATTCGCGCCTCTTGTTCTCAAAACTTGCATCTTGAATAATATTTTCTTGTTCTACATGTGGGCGCCTGATTACTGAAACATGCAACTAAAAAAATATTCCCTTGTTCTACAGGTGAGCCCCTACTTACCAAATCTTGCAACTTCAAAAATATTCCCTTATTCGACAGGTGGGTGCCTGAATACCAAAACTTGCAACTTGAAAAATATTCCCTTGCTCCACAGGTTGGCGCCTGATTACAAAAACTTGCATCTTGAAAAATATTGTCTTGTTCTACAAGTGGGCCCCTGATTACCAAAACTTAGAATATTGAAAAATATTCCCAATTTCTACAGGTGGGCCCCTAATTATAAAAACTTGCATCTTGAAAAATATTCCCTTGCTCTAAAGGTCGGCGCCTGATTACCAAGACCTATAGTCTTGATAAATATTCCATTGTTCTATAGGGAGGCGCCTGATAAATGAAACTTGCATTTAGAAAAAAATATTCCGTTGTTTTACAGGTAGGTGCCTGATTATTAAAACTTGCATCTTGAAAAAATAATTCCTTGTTCTATAGGTGGGCATCTGATTACCATAACTTGCATCTTCAAAAATATTTCCTTATTTTGCAGGTGAGCGCCTAATTAAAAAACTTGCATTTTGAAAAATCTTCCCTTGTTCTACAGGTGGTCGCCTGATTACCAAAACTTGCAACTTAGAAACATTCCATTGTACAGGTGGGCGCGTGATTACAGAAACTTGAAAAATTAAAATATATTTCCATGTCCTAAAGGTGGGAGCCTAATTATTAAAACTTGCATCTTAAAAAATATTCCCTTATTCTACAGGTGGACGTGCGATTACCAAAACTTGCATCATGAAAAATATTCGCTTATTCTACAGGTGGGCGCCTTACTACCAAAACATGCATCTTGAAAAATATTCCCTTGTCCATACAGCTGGGCGCCTGATTACAAAAACATTCATCTTGAAATATATTCCCTTGTTCTACAGGTGGGCGCATGATTACCAAAACATGCAACTTAAAAAATATTCCCTTGTTCTACAGGTGGCCATCTGATTACCAAAACTTGCATCTTGAAATATATTCTCTTGTTCTATAAGTGGGCGCCTGATTACTAAAACATGCATCTTAAAAAATATTCCCTTGTTTTACAGCCGGGCGTTTCATTTCAAAAACATGCATCTTGAAAAATATTTCCTTCTTCTACAGGTGGATGCTTGAATACTGAAACTTGCTACTTAAAAAATATACCCTTGTTCTACAGGTGAGGGCCTCCTTACAAAATCTTGCAACTATAAAAAGATTCCCTTGTTCTACAGGTGGGCGTCTAATTACTAATACTGTCAACTTGAAAAAATATTCCCTTTATCTACAAGTGGGCGCCTGATTGACAACACTTAGAATCTTGAAAAATATTCCCACTTTCTACAGGTGTGCGCCAAATTACAAAAACTTTCATCTTATAAAATATTCCCTTGCTCTAAAGGTCGGCGCCAGATTACCAAAACTTAAAATCTTGAAAAATATGCCTGATTACCAAAACATGCATCTTAAAAAATATTCCCTTGTTCTACAGCCTGGCGCCTCATTGCAAAATTCTATGTTTTGGTAATCGGGCTCCCACCTAAAGATGCACGTTTTGGTATGCAGGCGCCCACCCATAGAACAAGAGAAAATTTTTTAAGTTGCAAGTTTCGGTAATTTGACGCTTACCTGTAGAACAAGGGAATATTTTTTCAAAATGCATGTTTTGGTAATCAGGCGCCATCCTCTAGAACAAGGGAATACTTTTTAAGATTCTAAGTTTTGGTAATGTGGCGCCCACCATTAGAACAAGGGAATAGTTTTCAACATGCAACTTTTGGTAATTAGGCGCACTCCTGCAGAATAAAGGAATATTTTTCAAGTTGCAACCATTGGTAATTAGGCGCCCACCTGTAGAACAAGGGAATATTTTTAAAGATGCAATTTTTGGTAAGAAGGCGCCCACCTATAGAACAAGTGAATATTTTTTAACTTGCAAGTTCCAGTAATCAGGAGCCCACCTGTAGAACAAGGGAATATTTTTATAGATGCAAGTTTTAATAATCAGGCGTCAACCTGTAGAACAAGAGAATATATTTTTCAAGATGCAAGTTTCTGTAATCAGGAGCCCACCTATAGAACAAGGGAATATTTTTAAAGATTCCAAGGTTTGGTAATCAGGCAGCCACCTGTAGAATAATGAAATATTTTTCAAGTTAAAAGTTTTAATAAACATGCCCCCACCTGTAGAACATGGGAATATTTTTTTCAAGATGCAAGTTTCGGTAATAAGGAGCCTACCTATAGAACAAAGAAATGATTTTCAAGATTCCAATTTTTTGTAATCAGGTGCCCACATGTAGAATAAGGGAATATTTTTCAAGAGGATAGTTTTAATAATCAGGCACCCACCTGTAGAACAAGGAAGTGTTTTTGAAGATGCAAGTTTTGGTAATAAGGTGCCCACCTGTAGAACAAGGAAATATTTTTCAAAATGCAAGTTTTAATAATCAGACGCCCACCTGTAGAACAAGTGAATATTTTTTTCAGCATGCATGTTTTGGTAATCAAGCGCCCAACTGTAAAACAAGAGAATTTTTTGAAGATTAAAAGTTTTGGTAATCAGGAGCCCCTTTGTAGAACACGGTAATATTTTTCAAGATGCAAGTTTTGGTAATCAGGCGCCCACCTTAGAAAAAGGGAATATATTTTATATTGCAAGTTTTGGTAATCAGGTGCCCACATATAGAGCAAGGGAATATTTTTCAAGCTGCAAGTTTTTGTAATCAGGCCACCACCTGTAGAACAAGGGTAAGTTGCAAGTTTCGGTAATTATGCGCCCACCTGTAGAACAAGGGAATATTTCTAAAATGCTAGTTTTAATAATCAGGCGCCAACCTATAGAACAAGGAAATATAGTTTTCAAGATGCAAGTTTCCGTAATCACGCGCCAACATATAGAACAAGGGAATAATATTAAAGATTCAAAGTTTGCTTAATCAGGAGCCCACCTGTAGAATAATGAAATATTTTTCAAGTTGAATGTTTTAATATATAGGCGCCCACCTGTAGAACAAGGGAATATTTTTTTCAAGATGCAAGTTTTGGTAATAAGAAGCCTACCTATGAACATGGAAATATTTTTCAAGATTCCAAGTTTTGGTAATCAGGCGGCCACCTGTATAATAAGGGAATATTTTTCAAGATACTAGTTTTGAAAATCAGGCACCGACCTGTAGAACAAGGAAGTATTTTTGAAGATGCAAGTATTGGTAATCAGGCGCCCACCTGTAGAACAAGGGAATATTTTTTATGATGCAAATTTTAATGATCAGACGCCCACCTATAGAACAAGGTAATATTTTTTTCAAGATGCATGTTTTGGTAATTAGGCGCCCACCCGTAGAACAAGGGAATATTTTTCATGATTTAAAGTTTTGGAAATGAGGAGCCCACATGTAGAATAATAGAATATTTTTCAAGATGCAAGTTTTGGTAATCAGGCGCCCACCTTAGAACAAGGGAATATTTTTTAAATTGCAAGTTTGGGTAATCAGGCGCGCACCTGTAGAGCAAGGGAATATTTTTCAAGTTGCAAGTTTTGGTAATCAGGCCACCACCTATAGAAAGAGGGAATAATTGCAAGTTCGGGTAATTAGGCGGCCACCTGTATAACAAGGAAATATTATTAAATATGCAAGTTTTTATAATCAGATGCCCACCAATAGAACAAGTCAATATTTTTCAAGATGCAAGTTTTGGTAATCAGGCACCCACCTGTAGAACATGGGCATATTTTTCAAGATTCTAAGTTTTGGTAATCGCGCTCCCACCTAAAGATGCAAGTCTTGGTATGCAGGCGCCCACCCATAGAACAAGAGAAAATTTTTTAAGTTCCAAATTTCGGTAATCAAACGCTTACCTGTAGAACAAGAGAATATTTTCAAAATGCATGTTTTGGTAATCAGGTGCCCACCTCTAGAATAAGGAAATACTTGTTAAGACTAAGTTTTCGTAATCAGGTGCCCACCTGTAAAACAAGGGAATTGTTTTCAACATGCAACTTTTGGTAATTAGGCGCACTCCTGCAGAATAAGGGAATATTTTTCAAGTTGCAACCTTTGGTAATTAGGCGCCCACCTGTAGAACAAGGGAATATTTTTAAAGATGCAAGTTTTGGTAAGGAGGCGCACACCTGTAGAACAAGGGAATATGTTTTAAGTTGCAAGTTTCAGTAATCAGGAGCCCACCAGTAGAACAATGGAATATTTTTTAAGTTTCAAGATTCAGTAATAAGGCGCCCACTTGTAGAACAAGGGAATATTTTTCAAGATGCAAGCTTTGGTAATCAGGCGCCTACTAGATCAAATAAATATTTTTGAAGATTCCCACCAATAGAACAAGGGAATATTTTTCAATATGCAAGCTTTGGTTATCGGGCTCCCACCTATAGAACAAGGAAAATTTTTCCAGTTTCAACTTTTAGTAACTTGGCGCCCACCTGTAGAACAAGGAAACATTTTTAAAGATGCAAGGTTTGGTAAGCAGGCGCCCACCTATAGAACAGGAGAATATTTTTTAAGTTACAAGTTTTGGTAATTAGGCGCTTACCTGTAGAATAAGACAATATTTTTCAAAATGCAAGTTTTTGTAATCAGGCGCCCACCTGTAGAACACGGGAATACTTTTAAGATTCAAAGTTTTGGTAATCAGGCACCCACATGAAGAACAAGACAATATTTTTCAACATACAACTTTTGGTAATCAGGCGCCCACCTATAGAATAAGGGAATATTTTTCAAGATGCTAGTTTTGCTAATCAGGAGCCCACCCGTAGAACAAGGGAATATTTTTCATGTTGCAACTTTTGGTATTTAGGCGCACACCTGTAGAACAAGAGAATGTTTTTGAAGATGCAAGTTTTTGAAAGCAGGCGCCCACCTTTTGAACTAGGGAATATTTTTTAAGTTGCAAGTTTCAGTAATCACGTGCCCACCTATAAAAGGGAATGATTTTTAAGTTGCAAGTTTCTGTAATCAGGCGCCCACCTGTAAATCAAGGTAATATTTTTCAACATGCAAGTTTTGGTAATCAGGCGCCCACCTGTAGAACAAGGGAATACTAATCAAGATTCTATGTTTTTGAAATCAGGCGCTCACCTGCAGAATAAGGGAATATTTTTCAACATTCTATGTTTTGCTAATCAGGCGCCCACCTAGAACGAAGAAATATTTTTCAAGAGGCAAATATTGGTAATCAGGCGCTCACATGTAGAACAAGGGAATATTTTTCATGTTGCAACTTTTGGTAACTAGGCGCCCACCTGTAGAACATGGAAATATTTTAAACGATGCAAGTTTTTGTAAGCAGGCGCCCACCTGTAGAACTAGGGAATATTTTTTGAGTTGCAAGTTTCAATAATCAGGTGCCCACCTGTACAAGGGAATGTTTTTTATGTTGCAAGTTTCTGTAATCAGGCGCCCACCTATAGAACAAGGGAATGTTTTTTATGTTGCAAGTTTCTGTAATCAGGCGCCCACCTATAGAACAAGGGAATATTTTTAAAGATGCAAGTTTTGGTAATCAAGTGCCTATCTGTAGAACAAGGGAATATATTTCAAGATGCTTGTTTTAATAATTAGGCGTCAACCTTTAGAACAAGGGAATATATTTTTAAAGATGCAAGTTATTGTAATAAGGCGCCTACCAATAGAACAAGGGAATATTTTTCAAGATTCCAAGTATTGGTAATCAGGCGCCCACCTGTAGAAAAAGGTAATATTTTTGTAGATGCAAGTTTTGGTAATTAGGCGCCCACATGTAGAAAAAGGAAAATTTTGAAGATACAAGTTTTTGTAATCAGGTGCCCACCTGTAGAACAAGGGAATATTTTTCAAGATGCAAGTTTTAATAATCAGGCGACCACCTGTAGAAAAAGGAAATATTTTTTTCAAGATGCAAGTTTTGGTAATCAGGCGCCCACCTATAGAACAAGGGAGTACTTTTTAAGATTCCATGTTTTGGTAATCAGGCGGCCACCTGTAGAACAAGGGAATATGTTTCAAGTTACAAGTTTTGGTAACCAGGCGACCAGCTGCAGAACAAGGGAATATTTTTCCAGATGCAAGTTTTGGTAATCAGTCGCGTACCTGTAGAACAACAGAATATTTTTAAAGATGAAACTTTTGGTGATTAGGTGCCCACCTGTAGAATAAGCGGAATATTTTTAAAGATGCGTTTTGGTAAGCAGGCGCCCTTTTGTAGGACAAGGTAATATTTTTTTGTTGCAAGTTTCGGTAATCAGGCACCCACCTGTACCAAAAGGGAATCCTTTTCAAAATGCAAGGTCTGCTAATTAGGCGCTCACCTGTAGAACAAAGAAACATTTTTGATGATGCAAGTTTTGGTAATTAGGCGCCCACCTGTAGAATAAGGGAATTTTTTTCAAGATTAATGTTTTAATAATCAGGCGCCCACATGAAGAAGAAGGGAATACTTTTTTCAATTTACAATTTTTGGTAATCAGGTGCCCATCTGTAGAACAAGGGAATATTTTTCATGTTTCATGTTTTGCTAATCAGGAGCCCACATGTAGAACAATGGAATTTGTTTCATGATGCAAGTTTGGGTAACCGGGCGCCCACCAAACAAGGGAATATTTTTCAAGCTGCAAATTTTTGTAATCTGGCGCCCATCTGCAGAATAAGGAAATATTTTTCAAGATTCTATGTTTTGATAATCAGGCGCCCACCTGTAGAAAGAGGGTATATTTTTCAAGATGCAAGTTTTAGTAATCAGGCGCCAACCTGTAGAACAAGGGAATATATTTTTCAAGATGTAAGTTTTGGTAATCAGGCGCCCACCTGTAGAACACGGAAGTATTTTTTAAGATGCAAGTTGGTAATCAGGCGCCCACCTGTAGAACAAGGGAATATTTTTCAAGATGCATGTTTTAATAATAAGGCGCCAACTTGTAGAACAAGTGAATATATTTTTCAAGTTGAATGTTTTTGTAATAAGGCGCCTACCTATAGAACAAGGGAATATTTTTCAAGATTCCTAGTTTTGCTAATCTGGCGCCCACCTGTAGAATAAGGGAATATTTTTCAAGATGCAAGTTTTGGTAATCAGGCGCCCACTTGTAGAACAAGTGAATACTTTTTAAGTTGCAAGTTTCGGTAATCAGGCGCCCACCTGTACAAAAAGGGAATTGTTTTCAAAATGTAAGGTCCGATAATCACGCGCTCACCTGTAGAACAAAGAAACATTTTTGATAATTCAAGTTTTAGTAATTACGCGCCCACCTGTAGAATAAGGGAGTGCTATTAATGATTCAAGTTTTAATAATCAGGCGCCTCTATGCAGAAGAAGGGAATAATTCTTTCTATATACAATTTTTGGTAATCAGGCGCCCATCTGTAGAACAAGGGAATAATTTTCTAGTTGCAAGTTTTGCTAATCAGGATCCCACATGTAGAACAATGGAATTTGTTTCAAGGTGCAAGTTTGGGTAATCAGGCACCCACCAGTAAACAGGGGTATATTTCTTAAGTTGCAAATTTTTGTAATCAGGCGCCCACCTATAGAATAAGGAAATATTTTTCAAGATTCTATGTTTTGGTAATCAGGCGCCCCCCTGTAGAAAGAGGGTATATTTTTCAATATGCAAGTTTTAATAATCAGGCGCCAACCTGTAGAACAAGGGAATATATTTTTCAAGATGCAAGTTTTGGTAATTAGGTGCCTACCTGTAGAACAAGGAAGTATTTTTTAAGATGCAAATTTGGTAATCAGGCGCCCACCTGTAGAACAAGGGAATATTTTTCAAGATGCAAGTCTTATTAATTAGACGCCCACCTATAGAAGAAGGGAATATTTTTTTCAAGATGCAACTTTTGGTAATCAGGCACCACCTGTTGAACAAGGGAATATTTTTCAAGATTACAAGTTTTGGTAATGAGGCGTCCACCTGTAGAATAAGGGAATATTTTTCAAGATGCAAGTTTTGGTAATTAGGCGCCCACTTGTAGAACAAGTGAATACTTTTTATGTTTCAAGTTTCGGTAATCAGGCGCCCACCAGTACAAAAAGGGAATTGTTTTCAAAATGCAAGGTCTGATAATCACGCGCCCACCTGTAGAACAAAGAAACATTTTTGATAATTCAAGTTTTAGTAATTAGGCGCCCACCTGTAGAATAAGGGAGTGCTTTTAATGATTCAAGTTTTAATAATCAGGTGCCTCTATGCAGAAGAAGGGAATATTTCTTTCTATATACAATTTTTGGTAATCAGGCGCCCATCTGTAGAACAAGGGAATATTTTTCAAGTTGCAAGTTTTGCTAATCAGGAGCCCACATGTAGAACAATGGAATTTGTTTAAAGATGCAAGTTTGGGTAATCAGGCGTCCACCAGTAAACAGGGGAATATTTCTCAAGTTGCAAATTTTTGTAATCAGGCGCCCTCCTATAGAATAAGGAAATATTTTTCAAGATTCTATGTTTTGGTAATCAGGCGCCCACCTGTAGAAAGAGTGTATATTTTTCAAGATGCAAGTTTGAATAATCAGGCGCCAACCTGCAGAACAAGGGAATATATTTTTCAAGATGCAAGTTTTGGTAATCAGGTGCCCACCTGTAGAACAAGCAAGTATTTTTTAAGATGCAAATTTGGTAATCAGGCGCCCACCTGTAGAACAAGGGAATATTTCCCAAGATGCAAGTCTTATTAATCAGACGCCCACCTATAGAAGAAGGGAATATTTTTTTCAAGATGCAGGTTTTGGTAATCAGGCACCCACCTTTTGAACAAGGGAATATTTTTCAAGATTACAAGTTTTGGTAATTAGGCGCCCACCTGTAGAATAAGGGAATATTTTTCAAGATGAAAGTTTCGGTAATTAGGCGCCCACCTGTAGACCAAGGGAATATTGTTAAAGATGAATGTTTTTGTAATTAGGTGCCCACCTGTAGAATAAGGAAATATTTTTCAAGATGCAATTACGGTAATCAGGCGCCCACCTGTAGAAGGGAATAATTTTCAAGATTTTATGTTTTTGTAATCAGGTGCCCACCTAAAGAATAAGGGAATATTTTTCAAAATTCTATGTTTTGGTAATCAGACGCCCACCTGTAGAACGAGGAAATATTTTTGAAGATGTATGTTTTGGTAATCTGGCGCCCACATGTAAAACAAGGGAATATTTTTCAAGTTGCAACTTTTTGTAATTAGGCGCCCACCTGTAGAACAAGGAAATATTTTTAAAGATGCAAGTTTTGTAAGTAGGCACCCATATGTAAAATTAGGGAATATTTTTTATGTTGCAAGTTTCTGTAATCAGGCGCCCACCTGTACAGTGGAATGTTTTTTAAGTAGCAAGTTTTGGTAATCAGGCGCCCACCTATAGATCAAGGGAATATTTTTCAAATGCAAGTTTTGGTAATCAGGCGCCCACCTGTAGAACAAGGAAATATTTTTGATTATCCAAGTTTTGGTAATCAGGCGCCCATTTGTAGAACGAGGGATATTTTTCAAGATGCATGTTTTAATAATAAGGCGCCAACTTCTAGAACAAGTGAATATATTTTTCAAGTTGCATGTTTTTGTAATAAGGCGCCTACCTATAGAACAAGGGAATATTTTTTAGATTCCAAGTATTGGTATTCTGGCACCCACCTGTAGAATAAGGGAATATTTTTCAAGATTCAAGTTTTGGTATTCAGGCGCCCACTTGTAGAATAAGTGAATACTTTTTAAGTTGCAAGTTTTGGTAATCAGGCGCCCACGTGTACAAAAAGGGAATTGTTTTTAAAATGCAAGGTCTGATAATCAGGCGCTCACCTGTAGAACAAAGAAACATTTTTGATGATGCAAGTTTTAGTAATTAGGCGCCACCTGTAGAATAAGGGAGTGCTTTTAAAGAGTCAAGTATTAATAATCAGGCGCCTCTATGCAGAAGAAGGGAATAATTCTTTCTAATACAATTTTTGGTAATCAGGCGCCCATCAGTAGAACAAGGGAATATTTTTCAAATTGAAAATTTTGGTAATCAGGAGCCCACATGTAGAACAATGGAATTTTTTTCAAGATGCAAGTTTGGGTAATCAGGCGCCCACCAGTAAATTAGGGAATATCGTTCAAGTTGCAATTTTGGTAAGGAAGCGCCCACCTGCAGAATAAGGAAATATTTATCAAGATTCTAAGTTTTGGTAATCAGGCGCCCACCTGTAGAACGAGGGTATATTTTTCAAGAGGCAAGTTTTGGTAATCAGGCACCCGCATGTAGAACATGGAATATTTTTCATGTTGCAACTTTTGGTAACTAGGCGCCCACCTGTAGAACATGGAAATATTTTAGACGATGCAAGTTTTTGTAAGCAGGCGCCCACCTGTAGAACTAGGGAATATTCTTTGAGTTGCAAGTTTCAGTAATCAGGCACCCACCTGTACAAGGGAATGTTTTTTAAGTTGCGAGTTTCGGTAATCAGGCGCCCACCTATCGAACAAGGGAATATTTTTTAAAATGCAAGTTTTGATATTCAAGCGCCCACCTGTAGAACAAAGAAATATTTTTGAAGATGCAAGTTTTGCTAATCAAGCGCCCATCTGTAGAACAAGGGAATATTTTTCAAGTTGCAAGTTTTTATAATCAGGCGCCCACCTGTAAATCAAGGTATTATTTTTCAAGATTCTAACTTTTTGAAATCAGGCGCTCACCTGCAGAATAAGCGAGTATTTTCGACATTCTAAGTTTTGATAATCAGGCGCCCACCTATAGAACGAAGAAATATTTTTTAAGAGGCAAGTTTTGGTAATCAGGCGTCGATCTGTAGAACAAGGGAATATTTTTCAAGTTGCAAGTTTCGGTAATCAGGCGCCCACCTGTAAATCAAGGTAATATTATTCAAAATGCAAGTATTGGTAATCAGGCGCCAACCTGTAGGTCAAGGGAATACTCTTCAAGATTCTATGTTTTTCAAATCAGGCGCCACCTATATAACAAGGGAATATTTTTTTAAATGCAAGTTTTGATAATCAGGCGCTCACCTGTAGAACAAGGAAATATTTTTTAAGATGCAAGTTTTGGAAGTCAGGAGCCCACATGTAGAACAAGGGAATATTTTTCAAGATGAAACTTTTGGAAATTAGGCGCCCACCTGTAGAACAAGGAAATATTTTTAAAGATGCAAGTTTTTGTAAGCAGGCGCCCACCTGTAGAACTAGGGAATAATTTTTATTTTGCAAGTTTCAGTAATCAGGCGCCCACCTGTACTAGAGAATGATTATTAAGTTGCAAGTTCGGTGATCAGGCGCCCACCAATAGATCAAGGGAATATTTTTCAAATGCAAGTTTTGGTAATCAGGCGCCCACCTGTAGAACAAAGAAATATTTTTGAAGATGCATGTTTTGGTAATCAGGCTCCAATCTGTAGAACAAGGGAATATTTTTCAAGATGCATGTTTTAATAATAAGGCACCAACTTGTAGAACAAGTGAATATATTTTTCAAGTTGCAAGTTTTGGTAATAAGGCACCTACCTATAGAACAAGGGAACATTTTTCAAGATTCCAAGTTTTGGTAATCTGGCGTCCACCTGTAGAATAAGGGAATATTCTTCAAGATACAAGTTTTGGTAATCAGGTGCTCTTTTGTAGAACAAGGAAGTACTTTTGAAGATGCATGTTTTTGTAATCAGACGCCCACCCGTAGAACAAGGGAATATTTTTCAAGATGCAAGTTTTAATAATCAGACGCCCGCATGTAGAACAAGGGAATATTTTTTCGAGATGCAAGTTTTTGTAATCAAGCGTGCACCTATAGAACTAGGGAATATTTTTCGAGATTTCAAGATTTGGTAATTAGGCGCCCGCCTGTATATAATGGAATATTTTTCAAGATGCAAGTTTTGGTAATCAGGCGCCCACCTGAGAATAAGGGAATATTTTTTAAATTGCAAGTTTTGGTAATCAGCCGACCACCTATAGAGCAAGGGGAATATTTTTCAAGTTGCATGTTTTTGTAATCAGGACACCATCTGTAGAACAAGGAAATAAGTTGCATGTTTCGGTAATTAGGCGCCCTCCTGTAGAACAAGGGAATATTCTTAAAGATACAAGTTTTTGTAATTAGGTGCCCACCTGTAGAACAACGAAATATTTTTCAAGATGCAAGATTTGGTAATCAGGTTCCCACCTGTAGAAAAAGGGAATACTTTTCAAGGTTCTAGGTTTTTGTAATCAGGCTCCCACCCGTAGAACAAGGGAATATTTATCAAGACGCAGGTTTTTGTAATCAGGCGCCTACCTGGAGAACAAGGGAACATTTTTAAAGATGCAAGTTTTGTCAAGGAGGCGTCCACCTATAGAACAAGGGAATATTTTTGAGGATACAAGTTTTGGTAATTAGGCGCCCACCTGTAAAACAAGGGAATATTTTTCAAGATACAAGTTTAACTAATCAGGTGCCCACCTGTAGAACAAGGGAATATTTTTTTCAAGATGCAAGTTGTTATATTGAGGCGTCCACCTATAGAACTAGGGAATATTTTTATAGATTCCAAGTTTTGGTAATCAGGCACCCACCTATAGAACAAGGGAATATTTTTAAAATAGCAAGTTCTTGAAATCAAGCGCCCACATGTAGAACAAGGGAACGTGTTTCAAGTAACAAGTTATTGTCATCAGGCGCCTACTTGAAGAACAAGGGAATATTTTTCAAGATTCCAAGTTTTGCTAATCAGACGTCCACCTGTAGAACAAGAAAATATTTTTACAAGATGCAAGTTTTGGTAATCAGGCGCCCACCTGTAGAACAACGGAATATGTTTCAAGTTGCATGTTTTGGTAATCAGGAGCCCACTTGCAGAACAAGGGAATATTTTCAAGATTCCAAGTTTTGGTAATCGGACGCCCTCCTGCAGAACAAGGAAATATTTTTTCAAGATGCAAGTTTTGGTAATTAGGCATCCACCTACAGAACAAGGGAATATTTTTCAAGATGCAAGTTTTGGTAATCAGGAGCCCATATTGTGAAAAAGGGAATATTTTCTGTAAGTTTCAAACTTTTGTAATCAGGCGCCCACTTGTAGAACATGTGAATGTTTTTCAAGTTTCAATATTTGCCAATCAGGTGCCCACCTGTGTATTTTTCAAGATGCAAGTTTTGGTAATCAGGCGCCTAGCTGTAGAACAAGAGAATATTTTTAAAATTGCAACTTTTGTTAATTAGGTGCCCACCTGTAGATCAAGGGAATATTTTTAATTATGCAAGTTTTGGTAAGCAGGCGCCCTCCTTTAGAACAAGGGAATATTTTATACGTTGCAAGTTTAGGTAATCAAGCGCACACGTGTACAAGGGAATGTTTTTAAGTAGCATGTTTCGGTAATCATGCGCCCACCTGTATAACAAAGGAATGTTTTTCAAAATGCAAGGATTGGTAATCATGCGCTTACCTGTAGAACAAAGAAATATTTTTGATGATGCAAGTTTTTGTAATTAAGCGCCCCCTGTAGAATAAGGGAATATTTTTCCAGATGCAAGTTTTAATAATCAGGCGTCCACCAGTAGAACAAAGGAATATTGTTTTCAAGATGCAAGTTTTGTTAATCAGGCGCCCTCCTGTAGAACAAGGGAATATTATTCAAGTTGCAGCTTTTGGTAATTAGGAGCCCACCCGTAGAACAAAGGAATATTTATAAAGATGCGAGTTTTGGTAACCAGGCGCCCACTTGTAGAACAAGGGAATATTTTATAAGTCGGAAGTTTCAGTAATCAGGCGGCCACCTGTATAAAGGAATGTTTTTTAATTTGCAAGTTTCAGTAATCATGCGCCCACCTGTAGATCAAGGGAATATTTTATAAAATTCAAGTTTTAGTAATAACGCGTCTACTTGTAGAACTAGGAAATATTTTTAATGATGCAAGTTTTGGTAATCAGGCGCCCAGCTGTAGAACAAGAGAATATTTTTCAAGATACAAGTATTAATACTCTGGCACCCAACCCTAAAGGACAAGGGAATATTTTCTTCAAGATGCAAGTTTTTGTAATCAGGCGACCACATATAGAACAAGGAAATATTCTTCAAGATGCAAGTTATGGTAATCAGGCACCCACTTATATAACAAGTGAATATTCGTCAAGATTCAAGTTTTGATAATCAGGCGCCCACCTGTAGAACAAGGGAATATTTTTCAAAATTCCAAGTATTGGTAATCAGGTGCCCACATGTAGAGCAAGGGAATATTATTCAAGTTCTAATTTCCAGTAATCAGGCGACCAGCTGCAGAACAAGGGAATATATTTAAAGATTCCATTTTTTGGTAATCAGACGCCCTCCTACAGAACAAGGAATTATTTTTTCAAGATGCAAGTTTTGGTAATTAGGCGTCCACCTACAAAACAAGGGAATATTTTTCAAGGTGCAAGTTTTGGCAATCAGGAGCCCATATTGAGAACAAGGGAATATTTTTCTAAGTTTCAAACTTTTGTAATCAGGCGCCCACTTGTAGAACATGCGAATGTTTTTCAAGTTTCAATTTTTGCCAATCAGGCGCCCACCTGTTTATTTTTCAAGATGCAAGTTTTGGTAATCAGGTGCCTAGCTGTAGAACAAGAGAATATTTTTAAAGTTGCAACTTTTGATAATTAGGTTCCCACCTGTAGATCAAGGGAATATTAATAAAGATGCAAGTTTTGGTAAGCAGGCGCCCTCCTTTAGAACAAGGGAATATTTTTTATGTTGCAAGTTTAGGTAATCAAGCGCTCACCTGTACAAGGGAATGTTTTTTCAGTAGCATGATACGGTAATCATGCGCCCACCTGTATAACAAAGGAATATTTTTCAAAATGCAAGGATTGGTAATCATGCGCTTACCTGTAGAACAAAGAAATATTTTTGATGATGCAAGTTTTTGTAACTAAGCGCCCCCCTGTAGAATAAGGGAATATTTTTCCAGATGCAAGTTTTAATAATCAGGCGCCCACCTGTAGAATAGAGGAATATTGTTTTCAAGATGCATGTTTTGATAATCAGGTGCCCTCCTGTAGAACAAGGGAATATTATTCAAGTTGCAACTTTTGGTAATTAGGAGCCCAGCCGTAGAACAAAGGAATATTTTTAATGATGCGAGTTTTGGCAACCAGGAGCCCACTTGTAGAATAAGGGAATATCTTATAAGTCGGAAGTTTCAGTAATCAGGCGCCCACCTGTATATAGGAATGTTTTTTAATTTGCAAGTTTCAGTAATCATGCGCCCACCTGTAGATCAAGGGAATATTTTATGAAATTCAAGTTTTGGTAATAACGCGCCTACTTGTAGAAAGAGGAAATATTTTTAATGATGCAAGTTTTGGTAATCAGGCGCCCAGCTATAGAACAAGAGAATATTTTTCAAGATACAAGTATTAATACTCAGGTGCCCACCTGTAGGACAAGGGAATATTTTCTTCAAGATGCAAGTTTTTGTAATCAGGCACCCACATATAGAACAAGGAAATATTTTTCAAGATGCAAGTTTTGGTAATCAGGCCCCACCTATATAACAAGCGAATATTCGTCAAGATTCAAGTTTTGATAATCAGGCGCCCACCTGTAGAACAAGGGAATATTTTTCAAAATTCCAAGTATTGGTAATCAGGTGCCCACATGTAGAGCAAGGGAATATATTTCAAGTTCAAATTTCCGGTAATCACGCGACCACCTGCAGAACAAGGGAATATATTTAAAGATTCCAAGTTTTTGTAAACAGGGGCCCACTTGCAGAACAAGGGAATATTTTTAAAGATTCCAAGTTTTGGTAATCAGGTGCCCACCTGACGAACAAGGGAATATTTTTAAAGATACCAAGTTTTGAAAATGAGGCGCCGACCTGCAGAACAAGGGAAAATTTTTCAACATGCAAGTTTTGGTAATCAGGCGCCCACCTGTAGAACAAGTGAATATTTTTGAAGATGCAAGTTTTGGTAATCAGGCACCCACCTATTGAACAAGGGAATATTTTTCAAAATTCCAAGTTTTGGTAATCAGCCGCCCACCTGTACAGTAGGAAATATTTTTCAAGTTCCATGTTTTGCAAATCAAGCGCCCACCAATAGAAAAAGGGAATATTTTTCAAGATGCAAGTTTTGGTAATCAGGCGCCCACCTCTAGAACAAGGGAATATTTTTCAAAATTTGAAGTTTTGGTAATCAGGCGCCCACCTGTAGAACAAGGGAATATGTTTCAAGTTCCAAGTTTTGGTAGTCAAGCGGCCACCTACAAGACAAGGGAATATTTTTAATGATTCCAAATTTTGGTAATCAGGCGCCCACCTGCAGAACAAGGGAATATTTTTAAAGATTCCAAGTTTTGGTAATCAGGCGCCCACCTGCAGAACAAGGGAATATTTTTCAAGATATAAGTGTTGGTAATTAGGCGCCCACTTATAGACCAAGGGAACTTTTCAAGATGCAAGTACTGGTAATCAGGCGCCCACCTGTAGAACAAGCGGATATTTTTCAAGATGCAAGTTTTGGTAATCAGGTGATCACCTATAGAACAAGGAAACATTTTTCAAGTTGCATGTTATGCAAATCAGGAGCCCACCTGTAGAACGAGGGAATATTTTTCAAAATGCAAGTTTTGGTAATCAGGCGCCTAGCTGTAGAACAAGGGAATATTTTTCAAGTTGCAAATTTCTGTAATTAGGTTCCAACATGTAGAACAAGGAAATATTTTTAAAGAAGCAAGTTTTGGTAATATGGCGCCCTCCATTAGAACAAGGGAATATTTTTTAAATTGCTAGTTTCGGTAATCAGGCGCTCACCACTACAAGGGAATATTTTTTAAGTTGCATGTTTTGGTAATTAGGCGTCCACCTGTAGGCCTAGCGAATATTCTTCAAGATGCATGTTTTGGTAATTAGACGCCCACCTGTAAAACAAGGGAATATTTTTCAAAATTCCAAGTTTTGGTAAATAGGTGCCCACCTGTAGAGCAAGTGAATATTTTTCAAGTTCCAAGTTGTGGTGATCAGGCGCCCACCTGCAGAACAAGGTAATATTTTTAAAGATTCCAAGTTTTTGTAATCAGGAGCCCACTTGCAGAACAAGGGAATATTTTTAAAGATTCCAAGTTTTGGTTATCAGGCACACTTGTAGAACAAGGGAATATTTTTAATGATTCCAAGTTTTGGAAATCATGCGCCGATCAGCAGAACAAGAGAATATTTTTTAACATGCAAGTTTTGGTAATTAGGCGACCACCTATAGAGCAACGGAATATTTTTCAATATGCAAGTTTTGGTAATCAGGCATCCACCTGTAGAACAAAGGAATATTTTTGAAGATGCAAGTTTTGGTAATAAGGCGCACCTATAGAACAAGGGAATATATTTAAAAATTCCAAATTTTGGTAATCAGCCGCCTACCTGTAGAGTAGGGAATATTTTTCAAGTTCCAAGTATTGCAAATCAAGCGCCCACCTGTAGAAAAAGGGAATATGTTTTAACATGCAAGTTTTTGTAATCAGGCACCCACCTATAGAACAATGGAATATTTATCAAAATTCCAAGTTTTGGTAATCAACCGCCCACCTGTAGAAAAGGGAATATTTTTCAAGTTCCAAGTTTTTCAAATCAAGCGCCCACCTGTAGAAAAAGGGAATACTTTTCAAGATGTAAATTTTTGTAATCAGGCACCCACCTATAGAACAAGGGAATATTTTTCAAAATTTAGAGTTTTGGTAATCGCTCCCATCTGTAGAACAGGGAATATGTTTCAAGTTGCAAGTTTTGGTAATCAAGGGCCCAACTGCATAACAAGGGAATAGTTTTTTGTAGATTCCCTGTTTTGGTAATCAGGCGCCCACCTGCAGAACAAGAGAATAATTTTTTAGATGCAAGTTTTGGTAATTAGGCCACCACCTATAGAACAACGGAATATTTTTCAATATGCAAGTTTTGGTAATCAGACGTCCACCTGTTGAACAACGAAATATTTTAGAAGATGCAAGTTTTGGTAATCGGGCGCCCACCTATAGAATAAGGGAATACTTTTTAAAATTCCTAGTTTTGGTAATCAGCCGCCAACCTGTAGAGTAGGGAATATTTTTCAAGTTCCAAGATTTGCAAATCAATTGCCCACCTGTAGAAAAAGGGAATATTTTTCAAGATGCAAGTTTTGGTAATCAGGCGCCCACCTATGGAACAAGGGAATATTTTTCAAAATATCAAGTTTTGGTAATCAGCCGCCCACCAGTAGAACAAGGGAATATGTTTCAAGTTGCAAATTTTGGTAATCAAGCGCCCAACTGCATAACAAGGAATGGTTTTTTGAAGATTCCAAGTTATGGTAATCAGGCGCCCACCTGCAGAACAAGGGTATATTTTTAAAGATTCCATGTTTTGGTAATCAGGCGCCGACCTGCAGAACAAGGGAATATTTTTCAAGATGCAAGTTTTGGTAATTAGGCGCCCACCTATAGAACAAGGAAATATTTTACAAGATGCATGTTTTGGTAATCAGGCGCCCACGTGTAGAACAAGCGAATATTTTTCAAGATGAAAGTTTTGGTAATCAGGCGATCACCTGTTGATCAAGGGAAAATGTTGCAAGTTATGCAAATCAGGCGCCCACCTGTAGAACGAGGGAATATTTTTCGAGATGCAAGTTTTGGTAATCAGGCGCCTAGCTGTAGAACAAGGGAATATTTTTTCAAGTTGTAAGTTTTAGTAATTAGGTGCACACCTGTAGAACAAGGAAAAATTTTTAAAGATGCAAGTTTTGGTAATATGGCGCCCTCCATTAGAACAAGGGAATATTTTTTAAGTTGCTAGTTTCGGCAGTCATGCGCTCACCTGTACAAGGGAATGTTTTTTAAGTTGCATGTTTCGGTAATCAGGCGCCCACCTATAGAACAAAGGAATATTATACAAAATGCAAGGTTTGGTAATCAGGCGCTCACCTGTAGAATAAAGAAATATTTTTGTGATGCCAATTTCGGTAATTAGGCGCCCAGCTATAGAATAAGAGAATATTTTTCAAGATGCAAGTTTAAGTAATCTAGCGCCTACCTGTAGAACAAGGGAATATGTTTTTTATGATGCAAGTTTTGGTAATCAGGCGTCCACCTGTAGAATTGGGGAATATTTTTCATGTTGCAACTTTATGTATCTAGGCGCCCACCTGGAGAACAAGGGAATATTTTTAAGGATGCAAGTTTTGGTAACCAGGTGCCCACTTGTAGAACAAGGGAATATTTTTTTCAAGATGCAACTTTTGGTAATCAGGCGGCCACATATTGAGCAAGGGAATATTTTTAAAGATTCCATGTTTTTGTAATAAGGCGCCCACCTGTAGAACAAGGGAATATTTTTCAAGTTCCAAGTTCTGGTAATCAGGCACCCACAAGTAGAAAAAGGGAATATTTTTTTCAAGATGGAAATTTCTGTAGTTAGGCGCCTACCTGTAGAACAAGGAAATATTTTTCAAGATTCCAGATTTTGGTAATCAGGGCGCACCTGTAGAATAAGGGAATATGTTTCAAGATGCAAGTCTTTCCAATCAGGCACCCACTTATAGAACAAGGGAATATTTTTCTAGATTCTAAGTTTTGGTACTCAAGCGCCCACCTGTGGAACAAGGGAATATTTTTAAAGATAGAAGTTTTGGTAATCAGGCTCCCACCTGTAGAAAAAGGGAATATTTTTCAAAATTGTAAATTTTTGGTAATCACTCGCCCACCTGTAGAACAAGGGAATATTTTTATCAAGATACAAGTTTTTGCAATAAGGCGCCTACCTATAGAACAAGGGAATATTATTAAATATTCCATGTTTTTATAATTAGGTGCCCACGTGTAGAACAAGAGAATAATTTTCAAGATGCAAGTTTCAATTATCAGGCGGCAACCTGTAGAACAAGGGAATATTTTTTTCAAGATGCAAGTTTCGGTAATCAGGCGCCTACCTATCGAAAAAGGGAATGATTTTCAAGATTCCAAGTTCTGGTAATCAGGCGCCCACATGTAGAATAAGGGAATATTTTTTAAGATTCCAAGTTATAGTAATCAGACGCCCTCCTGTAAAACAAGGGAATATTTTTCAAGATGCAAGTTTTGGTATTCAGGCACCCACCTGTACAACAAGGGATTACTTTTGTAGATGCAAGTTTTGGTAATCGGTTGCCCACCTGTAGAATGAGGGAATAGTTTTCAAGATACAAGTATTAATAATCAGGCGCGATTTTGTAGAACAAGGGAATATTTTTTTCAAGATCAAAGTTTCTGTAATCAGGCGCCCACTTATAAAACAAGGGAATATTTTTCAAGATTCCAAGTTTTGATAATCAGGCTCCTACCTGTAGAAAAAGGCAATATTTTTCAAGTGGCTAGTTTTAATAATTAGGCGCCCACCTGTAGAGCAAGGGAATATTTTTTTCAAGATGCAAGTTTTGGTAATAAGACGCCTACCTATCGAACATAGGAATACATTTCAAGATGGAAGTTATGGTAATTAGGCGCCCACCTATAGAATAAGGGAATATTTTTGAAGATGCAAGTTTTGGTAATGAGGCGCCCACCTGTAGAACAAGGGATTACATTAGAAGATGCAAGTGTTTGTAAACAGTTGCCCACCTGTAGAACAAGGGAATATTTTTCAAGATGCAAGTTTTAATAATCAGGCGCCGACTTGTAAAACAAGGGAATATTTTCTTCAATATGCAAGTTTCTGTAATCACACGCCCACTTATTGAACTAGGGAATATTTTTAAAGATTTTAAGTTTTGGTAATCAGGCGCCTACCTGTAGAATAAGGGAATATTTTTGAAGATGCAAGTTTTAGTAATAAGGCGCCCACCTGTAGAACAAGGAAATATTTTTCAAAATTCTATGTTTGGGTAATCAAGAGCCTACCTGTGGAACAAGGGAATATTTTTCAAGATGGATGTTTTTGTAATCATGCGCCCACCTGTAGAACATCGACATATTTTTCAAATTGTAAATTTTGGTAATCACGCGGCCACCTGTAGAACAAGGGTATATTTTTCAAGTTGTAATTTTTGGATCCTGTGGAGACTTTAACCTGAAAAAAGGACCTGTTGGAAAATTATATGAAAAGAAATATTCTTCTTATCATATTTTTTACCACACCTGGCCTTCCATAACTCCTAGCATATGATGGTTGGACTGATTTGAAGTATGAACTTGTGTACATTATTTTTCGGAGGTGTGCTCCCCCATTGGGTTAAGATGCATGAAATATTCTTGCCCGTTGTCTGGAATCCCAATGGATGAGACATAGAAGTTCTTATCCTCCTTGCTATTTTGCTATTTGCAAAGACATGGTTTATAGATTCTTCTTCTGGTACCTTGCATCGACAACATCTAAAGATTATGTTTGTAACAAATTTTTGAATAATACCATCAAGTGGAAGCCTGTCTTTCAAATTATCCATGCTATGAAGTAGATTTTAAAAGGTATGTGCTTGTTCTAGATTATGGATAGGAGTGGGGAGTTTTCTTTTATTTTCCTGAGAAGCTGGTAAGCAGATGAGTTGGAGAAAGTTCCTTGAGGATTGAGGGTCCACACGCCTTGATCCTGCATATGATCGGACCAATGTTGATACGTTTAACCTCATTAACATCTTCTTGAGGAACAGTTCCTTATAGGAACTCAATGTTCCATTCGTGGTTATTGAGGAAAGTACTGACATTAGTGTTTCCTGGTTTTGATGGTGGATTTACCATTGTTTTGATGGTGCCTGAGGGTAACCATCTATCCCACCAAAACAAACTACTACCCTTGTTGATTTTCCATTGAATGTTGAGATCCACTTTGTTTCTAGCTCCCAATAGACTCCTCCATGACTTAGAATCCTTGGGGTCTAGCTTTTTGGACATTGGGTTGGATCTTTGGCTGTACTTAGTACATAGGAATCTTGTCCATAATTGTTTTCTACAATGAATCTCCACCACCTTTTTGTTTCAAGTACGTAGGAATCTTGTCCATAATTATTTTCTACCATGAATCTCCACCACCTTTTTGTTGCAAATGAGTTGAAAATGTCTAGGAGCGTTTTGAAGCCAACTCCTCCCTCTTCAGTTGGATAACTCATGTTTTCCCAGGAACACCAATCGTAGTTTTTCTTGCCTTCTTCTTCCCCCAAACAAAATTTGTCAAGTACATTTTAATTGGCTTGATAATGGCGTTAGGAGGTTCCATAGCTGCAAATAGATATAAACTTCGGGATTGTAGGATATGTTTGATGATAATATCTTTACCACCAGATGATAGGAGTTTCCTTTGCAAACCTCCCGCTTTGTTTTGAACTTTTGTTGCTAGGTTAGCGAAATAACATATCTTCTTTATGCCTATATATTTGGGCATCCGGGGTATGTGAATGGGAATTCCATATGCTTGAAGCCTGTCCATTTCCGAATTATTTTGTTGTGCCTATTGTCCCCATGGGTGTACTTTAGGAAAAAGATTTTATCTTTGTTGATCTCTTGTCCAGATGCATCCTGGTAATCCTCTAGGATTTCCATTAGCAGCTTCACTATTTTCCTTTCACCAGAAGAAAAAAGAATTAGATCATCCGCATAGCTTAGGTTGTTTATCTTTGGCCATTTGGGACTCGTAGAGGAACTAATAAACTGGTTGTTCTCATTGAGTCTTTTAAGGGCCCTAGATATAAGGTCTCAATAGCTAGAATAAATAGGGAGAAAGAGGTTTTTTCTATTTCAATCTTCTAGTTGACTTGAAGAAGCCATGTGTTGTGCCATTAATTAAAATGGAATACCAATTCTCATAAATCAGCCTGTGAATGGAGTCAATGATGATTTCGGAGAAATTCATTTACCTTAGCAGAGCTGTGAGGAACCACCAAGATAGCTTGTCGTAGGCTATTGACATGTCAAGCTTAATGACTATGTTTCCTCCTTTGTTAGTCTTCTTGATCCCATGTACCAGCTCTTGGGCAGCAAGGATGGTTTTGGCTATTAGTCTACTTTAACAAAACCAGACTGATTAACAGAAATTAAGTTAGGAAGGATGTTATCAATCCTAGCACTGATAATTTTAGAGATGATTTTGTTGGAAATATTACACAGGCTAATAGGCCTTAGTTTTGATAGGGATGAGGGGGAGGTTACATTAGGGATAAGGACCATGTTCGTATGGGTGTAGAACCTACACAGGTTATATCCATTAAAGAAATTTTGAACAAATTTGCAAACCTCCCTTTTGATAATGTCCCATGATGCTTGGAAGAAGTGGCCATTGAAACCATCGGGACCTGCAGAGCTATTGGGATCAATTGAGAATACTTCTTTTTTGATCTTTTCTTTTTCAGGGATTTGATTCAGGTAGTGGTTGTCTTCCTCTATGATCATAGGGTCAATGCAATCCAGTATAGACAGGTTATTATCACTATGATTGTGGGTGAATAAGTTGCTGAAGTGATCAATTTCAGCTTGTGCAATAGCTTCATTGCCCTCCGTCCATACTCCTTGGTCATCCATAATTCTGTAGATATCTGCTCTCCTCCTTTTCTCCTTAATCACATTATGGAAATATATGGAGTTGGAGTCACCTTCTTCAACCCATTTAATTCTGGCTTTCTGCTTGAGGATTGATTCTTGCATCTTAAGCCATCTAGTGTATTAAGCTTGAGCCTTATATAGATTTTTCCTATTGGCATAATTATTATTAGACTCATATTCATGCTCCAATTCACACATCTCCAGTTCTAGTAGTTTGACTGAGGTGTAGACATCTCTAATAGACTATTTGGACCAACTGCTATGGCATCTGCCTAGAGCTTTCAATTGTTGTTGTAGAATCCATTGATCGTTACCCTATACCTCCTTGTTCCAGGTGTGTTCAACTAAGGAGTTGTAATCACTCTGCTCAGTCCCGAAATTAAGGAACCTGAAGTATTTGATAGCTTCATGGTTCTCATTTCCAAGTATAAAGGTAATGAGGCTATGATCCGACCTTGATTTAGCATGGTGGTCGACTCTGTTAATTTGAAATTTTTCTGCCCAATCCTAATTTATTAAAACCCTGTCCAGTTTAGTGCTAATTCTTCTTCTACCCCTGCTACCATCGCACCATGTGAAGGGATTCCCTGTATAGCCAAGCTCAGTCATTCCACAGTAATTCATGCAGCGAATGAAGTCTGAACTCTTGCTAAGAAAATGAGGAGTTCCACCCTTCTTTTCCTATAGGGCCATAATGATGTTGAAGTCACCAAGGATTGACCATGGTCCATTTACTCTGTTGCTTATGTTTCTCAGCTTTTTCTACAGTTTTCTTATTTTTACTCTATTGTTCCTTTCATATATTGTTGTGATCCCGTAGGTATAATCATCTTGCTTGATCTTGAAAGTGATCTCTTGTCGGCTATTGTCACATTGCAGTCCATTATTCCAAAAGCACAACAATTTGCTGCAATTATTTGTAATCAGGCACCCACCTATAGAACAAGGGAATAGTTTTCAATATTCCAAGTTTGGTAATCAGGCGCCCAGCTTTAGATATAAGGGAATATTTTTCAAGATGCAAGTTTTGCTAATCAGGCGCCCACCTGTAGAACTAGTGAATATTTTTCAAGATTCTAAGTTTTTGTAATCAAGCGCCCACCTATGGAACAAGGGAATATTTTCCAAGATACATGTTATGGTAATCAGGTGCCCACCTGTACAACAAGGGCATATTTTTCAAATTCAAAATTTTGGTAATCACGCGCCAACCTGTACAACAAGGGAATATTTTTTTCAAGATGCAAGTTTTGGTAATAAGGCGCATACCTGTTAAACAGAGGAATATTTTTCAAGATTCCAATTTTTGGTAATCAGGCACCCATCTGTAGAATAAGGAAATATTCTCAAGATGAAAGTTTTGATAATCAGGTGCCCACCTGTAGAACAAGAGAATATGTTTCAAGTTTCAACTTTTGGTAATTAGGCACCCACCAATAGAACAAGGGAACATTCTGAAAGATGCAAGTTTTGGTATCCAGGCTCCCACCTCTAGAACAAGGGAATATTTTTAAAGTTGCAAGTTTTGGTAATCAGGCGCCCACCTGTAGAACAAGGAATATTTTTCAAGATGCATGTTTTGGTAACGAGGTGCCCAATTGTATAACAAGGAAATTTTTAAAGATACAAGTTTTGGTAATCAGATGCCCACCTATAGAACAAGGGAATATTTTTCAAGGTGCAAGTTTTAATTATCAGGCATCCAATTGTAGAAAAAAGAAATATGTTTTTCATGATGCAAGTTTTTGTAATCAGGCGCCCACCTATAGAATAAGGAAATATTTTTCAAGTTGCAAGTTCTAGTAATCAGGCGCCCACCTGTAGAACAAGCGAATATTTTTCAAGATGCAAGTTTTGGTAATCAGGCGCCCACCTGCAGAACAAAGGAATATTTTTCAAGATTCCAAGTTTTGGAAATCAGACGCCCCTTTGTAAAATAGGGAAATATTTTTTGAAGATGCAAGTTTTGGTAACTAGGCGCCCACCTTTAGAACAAGGGAATATTTTTCAAGATGCAAGTTTTGGTAATCAGGCGCCGACGTTGAGAACAAGGGAATATTTTTTCAAGCTGCGAATATTTGTAATAAGGCACCCACTTGTAGAACAAAGGAAAAATTTTCAAGTTGCAAGTTTTGCTAATCAGGTGCCCACCTATAGAACAAGGGAATATTTTTCAAGATTCAAGTTTTAATAATCAGGCACCCACCAGTAAACAAGGGAATATATTTCAAGTTGAAAATTTTTGTAATCAGGCACCCACCTGCAAAATAAGGGTATTTATTTCAAGATTCAATGTTTTGGTAATCAGGCGTTCACCTGTAGAACGAGGGAACATTTTTAAAGATGCATGTTTTGGTGATCATGCGTCTACCTGTAGAACAAGTGAAAATTTTTAAAATTGCCTGTATTGGTAAGTAGTCGCCCACCTGTAGAACAAGGGAATATTTTTTAAGTGGCAAGTTTTGGTAATCAGGCGCCCACCTGTACATGGGAATGTTTTTTAAATTGCATGTTTCGGTATTCAAGCGCCCACCTGTAGAACAAGGGAATACTTTTCAAAATGCAAGTTTTGGTAATTAGGCGTTCACCTGTAGAACAAAGAAATATTTTTTAAGTTGCAAGTTTCGGTAATCAGGCGCCCACCTGTACAAGGGAATGTCTTTGAAATTGCTTGTTTCGCTATTCAGGCGCCCACCTGTAGAACAATGAAATACTTTTCAAAATGCAAGTTTGGGTAAATAGGCACTCACTTGTAGAACAAAGAAATATTTTTGAAGATGCAAGTTTTGGTAATCACGCATCCACCTTTAGAATAAGGAAATATTTTTGAGGATGCAAGTTTCAATAATCAGGCGCCCACTTTTAGAACAAAGGAATATTTGTTTCAAGATGCAAGTATTGGTAATCCGGCGCCTACCTGTACAACAAGGGTATATTTTTTAAGTTGTAACTTTTGGTAATTAGGTGTCCAACTGTAGAATAAGGGAATGTTATTTAAGGTGGATGTTTCATTAATCAGGCGCCAACCTGTACAAGGGAATGTTTTTTAAGTTGTAAGTTTCGGTAATCAGGCTCTTACCGGTAGAACAAGGGAATATTTTCTCGAAATGCAAGTTTTTGTAATCAAGCGCCCACCTGTAGAACAAGGAAATATTTTTGAAGATAAAAGTTTTGGTAACTAGGCGCCCACCTGAAAAACAAGGGAATACTTTTAAAAATCCAAGTTTTTGTAATCAGGCGCTCACCTGTTGAACAATGAAATAATTTTGAAGATGCAAGTTTTGGTAATCAGGCGCCCACCTGTATAATAAGGGAATATTTTTCAAGAAGCACGTTTTAATATCAGGCGCCCACTTGTAGAATTAGGGAATATTTTTTTCAAGATGCAAGTTTTGGTAATCAGGCGCCCACCTATAGAATAAGGGAATATTTTTCAAGAAGCACGTTCTAGTATCAGGCGCCCACTTGTAGAATTAGGGAATATATTTTTTCAAGATGCAGGTTTTGGTAATCAGGCGCCCACCCATTGAATAAGGGAATATTTTTCAAGATGAAAGTTTTGATAATCAGGCGCCCACCTATAGAACAAGGAAATATTTTTGAAGATTCCAAGTTTTGGTAATCAGGCGCCCACCTGTAGAACAAGGTAATATTTTTCAAGATTCCAAGTATTTGTAATTAGGCGTCCACCTGTAGAATAAGGGAATATTTTTCAAGAAGCACGTTTTAATATCGGGCGCCCACTTGTAGAGCAAGGGAATATTTTTTTCAAGATGGAAGTTTTGGTAATAAGGCGCCTACCTATATATCAATGGAATATTTTTCAAGATTCAAAGTTTTGGTAATCAGGAGCCCACCTGTAGAACAAGGTAATATTGTTCAAGATTCCAAGTTTTGGTAATCATGCGCCCACCTATAGAATAAGGGAATATTTTTCAAGAAGCACATTTCAATATCAGGCGCCCACTTGTAGAACAAGGGAATATTTTTTTCAAGATGCAAGTTTTGGTAATCAGGCGCCTACCTGTAGAAAAAGATAATATTTTTCAAACTGCAAATTTTAGTAATTAGGTGCCCACCTGTAGGACAAGGGAATATTATTAAAGATGCATGTTTTTGTAAGCAGGCACCCACCTGTAAAACAATGAAATATTTGTTATGTTGGAAGTTTCATAAATCAGGCGCCCACCTGTACAAGGGAATGTTTATAAGTTGCAAGTTTCAGTAATCATGCACCCACCTGTACAAGGGAATGTTTTTTAAGTTGCAAGTTTCAGTAATCAGGCGCCCATTTGTAGAACAAGGAAATATTTTTTGAAGATACAAGTTTTGGTAATCAGGCGCACACCTGTAGAAGAAGGGCATATTTTTCAAGATGCCAGTTAATCTGGCACCCACTTGTAGAACAAGGGAATATTTTTTTAAAGATGCAAGTTTTTGTATTCTGGCACCACTTATAGAACAAGAGAATATATTTCAAGATACCAACTTTTGATAATCAGGTGCCCACCTGTAGAGCAAGGGAATATTTTTCAAAGTTCCAAGTTCTGGTAATCAGGCTCCCACCTGTGGAACAAGGGAATAATTTTCAAGTTTCATGTTTTGGTAATCAAACGCCCACCTGTAGAACAAGGGAATATTTTCAAATATTCCAAGTTTTGGTAATAAGGCGCCCACCTGCAGAATAAGGGAATATTTTTCAAGATTCAAGTTTGGTAATCAGGCGCCCACTTAAAGAACAAGGGAATATTTTTCAAGATGCAAGTTTTGGTAATCTGGCGCCCAACTGTAGAACAAGGGAATATTTTTTTTAGATGCAAATTTTTGTAATCAGGCGCCCACATATAGAACAAGGGAATATTTTTCAATATTCAAATTTTTGGTGATCAGGCGTCCACCCGTAGAATAAGGGAAAATTTTTTTCAAGATGCAAGTTGTACTAATCAGGCGCCCACCTGTAGAACCAGGAATATTTTTCAAGATTCTATATATTGGTAATCAAGCACCCACATATGGAACAAGGGAATATGTTTAAAGATACATGTTTTTTTAATCAGGCGCCCACCTGTAGAACAAGGGTATATTTTTCAAATTGAAAATTTTGGTAATCACGCGCCAATCTGTTCAACAACGGAATATTTTTTTCATGATGCATGTTTTGGTAATAAGGCGCCTACCTATATATCAAGGGAATATTTTACAAGATTCCAAGTTTTGGGAATCAGGCGCCAACCTGTAGAATAAGGAAATATTTTTCAAGATGAAACTTTTGATAAACAGGCGCCCACCTATAGAGCAAGGAAATATTTTTGAAGATTCAAGTTTTGGTAATCATGCGCCCACCTGTAAAACAAGGGAATATTTTTCAAGTTGCAACTTTTAATAATAAGGCACAAACCTGTAGAACAAGGGAATTACTTTCAAGATTCCAAGTTTTGGTAATCAGGCGCCCACCTTTAGAATAAGGGAATATTTTTCAAAATGCAAGCTTTGGTAATCAGGCGCCCATCCGTAGAACAAGAGAATATTTGTCAAGATTCTAAGTTTTGGTAATCATGCGCCCACCTGTGGAACAAGGGAATATTATTCAAGATGCATGTTTTGGTAATTAGGCGCCCACCTGTAGAATAAGGGAATATTTTTCAAGATGCAGATTTTATAATCAGGCCCCACCTGTAGACTAAGGGAATATTTTTTTCAAGATGCAAGATTTGATAATCATGCGCCCACCTGTAGAACAAGGGTATATTTTTCAAATTGAAACATTTGGTAACGAGGTGCCAACCTGTAGAAGAAGGGAATATTTTAAAACATGCAAGTTTTTGTGAGCAGGCACCCACCTGTAGAACAAGGGAATATTTTTAATGTTACAAGTTTCAGTAATCAGGTGCCCGCCTATACAAGGGAATGTTTTTTAAGTTGCAAGTTTCATTAATCAGGCGCCCACCTTTAGAATAAGGGAATATTTTTCAAAATGCAAGTTTTGGTAATCAGGCACCCACCTGTAGAGCAAGGGACTATTTTTAAAGATTCTAAGTTTTGGTAATCAATCTTCCACCTGTGGAACAATGAAATATTTTTCAAGATGCAAGTTTTGGTAATCAGGCGCCCACCTGTAGAATAGGGCATATTTTTTAAATTGAAAATTTGGTAATCACGCGCCCACCTGTAGAACAAGGGTATATTTTTCGAGTTGCAATTTTTTGTAATCAGGCACCCATATGTAGAAAAAGGAAATATTTTATGGGTTGCAAGTTTTGGTAATCTGTCGCCCACCTGTAGAACAAGGGAGTATTTTTCAAGATTCTAAGTATTAGTAATCAGGCGCTTACCTGTAGAAAGAGGGACTATTTATCAAGATGCAAGTTTTGGTAATCAGGCGCCCACCTGTTGAACAAGGGTATATTTTTCAACATGCAAGTTTTGGTATTCAGGCGCCAATTTGTAGAACATGGGAATATTTTTCAAGATGCAAGTTTTGGTATTCAGGCGCCCACCTGTAGAAGAATGGAATATCTTTTAAGATGCAAGTTTCGTTATTCATGCGCCCATTTGTAGAACAAAGAAATATTTTCAAAGATGCATGTTTTAATAATCAGGCACCAACCTGTATAACTAGGGAATATTTTTCAAGATCCATGTTTTGGTGATCAGGCGCCCACTTGTAGAACAAGAAAATATTTTTCAAGTTGCAAGTTTTAATAATCAGACGCCCCCTGTAGAAAGAAGGAAATATTTTTTCAAGATGCAAGTTTTGGTAATCAGGCGCCCATCTGTAAAACAATGAATAATTTTTCAAGATTCAACTTTGGTAATCAGGCGCCCACCTGTAGAACAAGGGAATGTTTTTCAAGAAGCGAGTTTTAACAATTAGGCACCAACCTGTAGAACAAGGGAATATTTTTTTCAAGATGCAAGTTTCTTTTATCAGGCGCCCACTATAGAACAACGGAATGATTTTCAAGATTCCTAGTTTTGATAATCAGGCGCTCACCTGTAGAATAAGGGAATATTTTTCCTATTATGACTTTTGGTAACAAGGCGCCCACCTATAGAACAAGGGAATATTTTTTTCAAGATACAAGTTTCTTTAATCGGCGCCCACCTATAGAACAAGGGAATGATTTTCAAGATTCCTAGTTTTGGTAATCAGACGCTCACTTTCAGAATAAGGGAATATTTTTCAAATTAAATATTTTGGTAACACGGCGCCCACCTGTAGAACAAGGGAATATTTTTAAAGATGCCAGTTTTGGTAAGCAAGCGCCCACCTGTAGAACAAGGGAATATTTTTGAAGTTGCAAGTTTCATTAATCAATTGCCACTTGTACAAGGGAATGTTTTTTTAGTTGCAAGTTTCAATAATCAGGAGCCCACCATTAAAATAAGGGAATATTTTTCAAAATGCAAGTTTTAGCAATGAGGCGCTCACTTGGAGAGTAAGGGAATATTTTTCATGTTTCTAAGTTTTGGTAATCAGGCGCCCACCTGTAGAACAAGGGAATATTTTTAAAGTTGCAAGTTTTGGTAATCTGCCACCCACCTGTAGAACAAGGGAGTATTTTTCAAGATTCTAAGTTTTGGTAATCAGGCGCCCACCTGTAGAATAAGTGAATATTTTTCAAGATACAAGTTTTGGTAATCAGGCGCCCACCAGTAGAACAAGGGCATATTTTTCAAATTCAAAATTTTGGTAATCACGTGCCACCTGTACAACAAGGGAATATTTTTTCCAAGATGCAAGTTTTGGTAATAAGGCGCCTACCTGTAAAACAGAGGAATATTTTTCAAGATTCCAATTTTTGGTAATCAGGCACCCATCTGTAGAATAAGGAAATATTCTTCAAGATGAAAGTTTTGATAATCAGGTGCCCACGTGTAGAACAAGGGAATATGTTTCAAGTTTCAACTTTTGGTAATTAGGCACCCTCCTATAGAACAAGGGAACATTATTAAAGATGCAAGTTTTGGTATCCAGGCTCCCACCTCTAGAACAAGGGAATATTTTTAAAGTTGCAAGTTTTGGTAATCAGGCGCCCACTTGTAGAACAAGGAATATTTTTCTAGATGCATGTTTTGGTAACGAGGCACTCAATTGTATAACAAGGAAATTATTAAAGATACAGGTTTTGGTAATCAGATACCCACCTATAGAAAAAGGGAATACTTTTCAAGGTGCAAGTTTTAATTATCAGGGGTCCAATTGTAGAAAAAAGAAATATTTTTCTCATGATGCAAGTTTTTGTAATCAGGCGCCCACCTATAGAACAAGGGATTATTTTTCAAGATTCCATGTTTTGGTAATGAGGTGCCACCTGTAGAATAAGGGAATATTTTTCAAGTTGCAAGTTCTAGTAATTAGGCGCCCACCTGTAGAACAAGGGAATATGTTTCAAGTTGCAAGTTTTGGTAATCAGGCGCCCACCTGCAAAACAAGGGAATATAGATTCCAAGTTTTGGAAATCAGACGCCCCCCTTGTAAAATAGGGAAATATTTTATCAAGATGCAAGTTTTGGTAATTAGGCGCCCACGTATAGAACGAAGGAATATTTTTCAAGATGAAAGTTTTGGTAATTAGGCGCCGACGTTGAGAACAAGGGAATATTTTTTCAAGCTGCAAATGTTTGTAATAAGGCACCCACTTGTAGAACAAAGGAAAATTTTTCAAGTTGCAAGTTTTGCTAATCAGGCGCCCACCTATAGAACAAGGGAATATTTTTCAAGATGCAAGTTTTGGTATTCAGGCGCCCACCTGTAGAACAAAGGAATATTTTTTAAGATGCAAGTTTCGTTATTCAGGCGCCCATTTGTAGAACAAAGAAATATTTTAAAAGATGCATGTCTTAATAATCAGGCACCAACCTGTATAACAAGGGAATTTTTTTCAAGCTTCCATGTTTTGGTAATCAGGCGCCCACTTGTATAACAAGAAAATATTTTTCAAGTTGCAAGTTTTAATAATCAGACGCCCCCCTGTAGAAAGAAGGAAATAATTTTTCAAGATGCAAGTTTGGGTAATCAGGCGCCCATCTGTAAAACAAGGAATTATTTTCAAGATTCAAGTTTGGTAATCAGGCGCCCACCTATAGAACAAGGGAATATTTTTCAAGAAGCGAGTTCTAACAATCAGGCACCAACCAGTAGAACAAGGGAATATTTTTTTCAAGATGCAAGTTTCTTTTATCAGGCGCCCACCTATAGAACAACAGAATGATTTTCAAGATTCCTAGTTTTGGTAATCAGGCGCTCACCTGTAGAATAAGGGAATATTTTCCCAATTATAACTTTTGGTAACAAGGCGCCCACCTGTAGAACAAGGGAATATTTTTTTCAAGATGCAAGTTTATTTAATCGGCGCCCACCTATAGAACAAGGGAATGAATTTCAAGATTCCTAGTTTTAGTAATCAGACGCTCACCTTTAGAACAAGGGAATGTTTTTCAAATTAAAACTTTTGGTAACTAGGCGCCCACCTGTAGAACAAGGGAATATTTTTAGAGATGCAAGTTTTGGTAAGCAAGCGCCCACCTGTAGAACAAGGGAATATTTTTGAAGTTGCAAGTTTCAGTAATCAAGTGCCACTTGTACAAGGGATTGTATTTTAAGATGCAAGTTTCAGTAATCAGGAGCCCACGTTTAGAATAAGGGAACATTTTTCAAAATGCAAGTTTTAGTAATCAGGCGCTCACTTGGAGAGTAAGGGAATAGTTTTCAAGTTTCTAAGTTTTGGTAATCAGGCGCCCACCTGTAGAATAAGGGCATATTCTTAAAACTGAAAATTTTTGTAATCATGCGCCCACCTGTAGAACAAGGGTATATTTATCAAGTTGCAATTTTTGGTAATCTGCCACCCAACTGTAGAACAAGGGAGTATTTTTCAAGATTCTAAGTTTTGGTAATCAGGCGCCCACCTGTTGAATAAGGGAATATTTTTCAAGATGCAAGTTTTGCTAATCATGCGCCACCTGTAGAACTAGTGAATTTATTTCAACATTCAAAGTTTTTGTAATCAAGCGCCCACCTATGGAACAAAGGGAATATTTTCCATGATACAAGTTTTGGTAATCAGGCTCCCACCTGTAGAACAAGGGCATACTTTTCAAATTCAAAATTTTGGTAATCACGCGCCAACATGTACAACAAGGAAATATTTTTTTCAAGATCAAGTTTTGGTAATAAGTCGCCTACCTATAAAACAGAGGAATATTTTTCAAGATTCCAATTTTTGGTAATCAGGCACCCATCTGTAGATTAAGGAAATATTCTTCAAGATGAAAGTTTTGATAATCAGGTGCCCACCTGTAGAACAAGGGAATATGTTTCAAGTTTCAACTTTTGGTAATTAGGCACCCACCTATAGAACAAGGGAACATTTTTAAAGATGCAAGTTTTGGTATCCAGGCTCCCACCTCTAGAACATGGGAATATTTTTGAAGTTGCATGTTTTGGTAATCAGGCGCCCACCTGTAGAACAAGGAATATTTTTCAAGATGCATGTTTTGGTTGTTGGAAATCATGTATATCTATGATATGTGCTCTTTGGTTGTATGAGCATGATTTTCAGGTATAGGTTTTGATGAATGACAAACAATGAAGTCAAGTGTCAAACAACGATATAATATGACAGTCAATCAAATGGCGAGAAGCATACTGATGACGGAAATTGCATGAACGAGCCAAAGAGTTCAAGACCGAAGACCCAAGACGTAGGTCGTTTGGTATAACCAATGTAAGGACAACGTTTAAGTTATCTTATCCTTTGGCTCAACATTAGGTCATCATAAACATGCATAAAATATTTTATTAAATCATATTTATCATAAACATGCATCTTTTGATTTGTATTTTAATCATAATGGTTTTTAAACATGTCTTTTAAATCTGGACCTAAACAATCGATTATATGCTCCTTACAATCAATTGTGTTTTTCAAAATAGCAAACAATCGATTATACAGTTTTGATAATCGATTGTATTAAGACAGTGTGATCTGAAGTTTTTCAAAATAGCAAACAGCCGATTGTCTACTTTTAACAATCGATTATTTTGAGACAGTGTGCAACCAAAGTTTTTAAACATCTAAACAATCGATTGTTTTTGTCATACAATCGATTATATTCATAAAAAATCGATTGTCATTTTCATACAATCGATTATATTTTGACCGTTCCCACAGAATACTAAATTGATTTTTGAATGTTGAATATAATCGATTATTCAGTCCATACAATCGATTGTTTGGCCTAATATCAGGAATCTGTTTTTTGAACGTTGGTCAAACAATCGATTATCTACTCCAAACAATCGATTGTTTGAGCACAGAATCAGGGATTTTATTTGTCAATTAAGCAACGGTCAGCACCACTTTTTCACCTATAAAAAGAGGTCTTTTGAGTTGATTTTAAACACACAACTCCTCCCTACATTGTTATACATATTGATCATTTTCAAGCATCATTTTAGAGCTTTTGTTGAGCCATTTGATAGACAACTTTGTGTTGTTCATACAGCTTATTGTGTATCTCTTTATCCACTCAATTGAGAGAGTATTTGTTGTAAGAGAGAGTTGTTTGAGAAGAACATATCTTCTCATTTGTCGGGTTTGCAAAGTACCCAAAGTCTTAGTGGTTGAAGTCTTGGGGTGAGGTATCCTCAAGCAAGTGAAGTCTTAAAGTTGGGTATCCTTGAGCAACTAAAACGGTTTGTTAGGCACCCGTAAGCTTGACGAAGATAGTGGAAATCTCGAGAGAGTCTCTCGGGGACTGGACTAGCCACGGGTTGTGGTGAACCAGGATACATCGGTGCGTTTGTTCCTTATTATTTACTTATCGCACTTATTTCATTCCTGCAATTTTTAAATTCCGCAAGTTTACGCTATTTTTTATTATAACGCTATTCACCCCCCCCTCTAGCGTTAAGCGTATTTTCTAACAATTGGTATCAGAGACTAACTCTCTGAAAGCGTTAACCGGTTGAGAGAAATATATATTTTTTTCTGTTGAGAATATTGAACGCAGGAACGATGGATGAAGGACAGTCCACCACCTGTGCTCCACTATTTGACGGAACAAACTATACATATTGGAAAGAACGGATGAGTATCTTCCTCAAAGCAAACAGTTTTCGTTTGTGGCGAATCATCAAAAATGGTGAACCAATGCCAACAAAGAAAGTTGGAGAAACCAGGGTTCTAAAGAAGGAAGATGAATATGATGCCGAGGACATCAAGAAAGTTGAAAATAATGCAAGGGCCATCCATGTATTATATTGTGTTGTGAATCCAGATGTTTATCAAAAAATCTCTTGCTGCACAACCTCCAAGGAGATGTGGGATAAGCTCGAGATCATTTATGAAGGTACGCCTCAAGTCCGAGAAGCCAAAATTGATTTTCTAACACATAAATATGAAATATTTAAAATGGAGAAGGAACCCATTGGTGTTATGTTTGAACGATTTTTAAGAATCGTCAACGATCTCCATGCTCTCGGGAAAGTTTACACGAACAAAGATCTTGTTCGAAAAGTCATACGAAGTCTCACTCCCGAATGGCGCTCCAAAGCCAATGCCATCCAAGAGTCGATGGAATTCACGGATATCACAATTGATGGACTAAGAGGTAACCTCGAAACTTATGATAGCACAATTCTTAATCCTTATCATAGAAGCAATTCGAATTTCGCCTTCAAAGCCTCATCCTCTAAACGAGAAGAGGTAAGTGATTCGGAAAGGGATGATGATAATATTTCAAATGATATAATTGAAAAGTCTTGTAAGTCTATGAAGAAGGACAAGAAAAAGAAGAAACACCATAGGCGCGTATCACGGGATTCGAACAGCTCGGGCGATGAAACTGCCGCATTATGCTTCATGGCCGACAAAGAAGAAGAGGTAAGTACTTCTAACTCTCACTCGTTTGAAGAATTACAAAATGCCTATGATGAATTGTATGGTGAATTTGTTAATGCTTCCAAAATGATAAAAGATTTGAAGAGAACACTTTCTTTGCAAAAAACAGATTTTCAGAAAACACTTTCTTTACAAGAAAAAGACTTTGAAAAATCATCTTCTTTGAAAGAAATAGATTTTGAAAAATTGAATAATGAAAATGATGTTCTTAAAAATAAAATTGAAGTTTTAGAAAAAGAAAATAAATTTTTGAAAAATGACATTGTTGATTTTAAAAATAAAATCAAGGAATTGAATGAAGCCTCCTCTATTGATAAATGTTCCAATTGTTCTTCTTGTAGTTCTTTAATACTAGAGAACACAGAACTTAGGAAAGCAGTAGAAACACGTAGTATTGATAGTCCTAAAATTGAAGATATTAAAAAGGATGAAAGTAATGAGGTCGGACCATCTAGAAAGAATTCTAGGAACCTCACTAATGAGTCTAAGATTAATTGTTTTAGACCACCTAGAAACAACTCTAGGAATTTACAAATGAGTCTAGAATGAATAATTTTAGACCACCTAGACATGACTCTAGGAAATTCAACGTTTCTAGGGGGAACAACTTTAGATCACCTAGAACGCTTTTGGCTCAACCTAGACATATGCACAATCCTAATGTTATATGTCACCATTATAATCGGGTAGGACACATTGCACCCGTTTCTTTTGCTAAACATAGAGATTTATGTGTTGATTATGACTATTGTTACCCTAACCCCCAAGGACCCAAAAGAAGTTGGGTACCAAAAACCTATTTTTAGGTTCTTTTTGCAGATGTGCTTGAAGACTACAATATTGTAGTGGATGCACCAAGCACGAAACCTTAATGCATTAAGGGGGAACGTCGGTTAGTTATTGTATTTTGAATAAAAACGCAATGAGTTGATATGTGCAAATAATCAATATCAGTTTTGGTTGATACATGCTTTAACAAGTTTTATTTTTGAATAACAATTAGTATCAATTGGTTTTATAATAAATGATTGATTCATGTTATGATGAATATTTTTAGTTTAAATAACAATTGGCATAGTTGAGAAAAATGATCGTTATTATTAGTATGCCATTTACTAACTTTTTATATAATCTTGTCTATACGATTGGTATCGTCAATGGTTTAAATAACTTTTGGTATACTCTTTCTGCTAATGCCAAAAGGGGGAAGAATATGGGCGATATGCATGCTTTAATTGAGGGGAATATTCAATTAAGGGGGAATTATATTGAATTGAACTGGTTGCATAAATTGTATGTTGAGATATAGCATCTATTTAGGGGGAATTCAGTATGCATATCTTCCGTTGTTTGTCATTATCAAAAAGGGGGAAATTGTTGGAAATCATGTATATCTATGATATGTGCGCTTTGGTTGTATGAGCATGATTTTCAGGTATAGGTTTTGATGAATGACAAACAATGAAGTAAAGTGTCAAACAACGATATAATATGACAATCAATCAAATGGCGAGAAGCATACTGATGACGGAATTGCATGAACGAGCCAAAGAGATCAAGAACGAAGACCCAAGACGTAGGTCGTTTGGTAGAACCAATGTAAGGACAACATTTAAGTTATCTTATCCTTTGGCTCAACATTAGATCATCATAAACATGCATAAAATATTTTATTAAATCATATTTATCATAAACATGCATCTTTTGATTTGTATTTTAATCAAAATGGTTTTTAAACATGTCTTTTAAATCTGGACCTAAACAATCGATTATATGCTCCTTAAAATCGATTGTGTTTTTCAACATAGAAAACAATCGATTATACAGTTTTAACACTCGATTGTATTAAGACAGTGTGATCTGAAGTTTTTCAAAATAGCAAACAATCGATTGTCTACTTTTAACAATCGATTATTTGGAGACAGTGTGCAACAGAAGTTTTTAAACATCTAAACAATCGATTGTTTTTGTCATACAATCGATTATTTTCATAAACAATCGATTGTCATTTTCATACAATCGATTAAATTTTGACCGTTCCCACAGAATCCTAATTGATTTTTGAACGTTGAATACAATCGATTATTTAGTCCATACAATCGATTGTTTAGCCTAAAATCAGGAATCTGTTTTTTGAACGTTGGTCAAACAATCGATTATCTACTCCAAACAATCGATGGTTTGAGCACAGAATCAGGGATTTTATTTGTTAATTAAGCAACGGTCAGCACCACTTTTTCACCTATAAAAAGAGGTCTTTTGAGTTGATTTTAAACACACAACTCCTCCCTACATTGTTATACATATTGATCATTTTCAAGCATCATTTTAGAGCTTTTGTTGAGCCATTTGATAGACAACTTTGTGTTGTTCATAGAGCTTATTTTGTATCTCTTTATTGAGAGAGTATTTGTTGTAAAAGAGAGTTGTTTGAGAAGAACATATCTTCTCATTTGTCGGGTTTGCGAAGTACCCAAAGTCTTAGTGGTTGAAGTCTTGGGGTGAGGTATCCTCAAGCAAGTGAAGTCTTAAGGTGTGGTACCCTTGAGCAACTAAAACGGTTTGTTAAGCACCCGTAAGCTTGACGAAGATAGTGGAAATCTCGAGAGAGTCTCTCGGGTCCTGGACTAGCCACGGGTTGTGGTGAACCAGGATACATCGGTGCGTTTGTTCCTTATTATTTACTTATCGCACTTATTTCATTCCTGCAATTTTTAAATTCCGCAAGTTTACGCAATTTTTTATTATAACGCTATTCACCCCCCCCCCTCTAGCGTTAAGCGTATTTTCTAACAATTGGTATCAGAGCCTAACTCTCTGAAAGCCTTAACCGGTTGAGAGAAATATATATTTTTTTCTGTTGAGAATATTGAACGCAGGAACGATGGATGAAGGACAGTCCACCACCTGTGCTCCACTATTTGACGGAACAAACTATACATATTGGAAAGAACGGATGAGTATCTTCCTCAAAGCAAACAGTTTTCGTTTGTGGCGAATCATCAAAAATGGTGAACCAATGCCAACAAAGAAGGTTGGAGAAACCACGGTTCCAAAGAAGGAAGATGACTATGATGCCGAGGACATCAAGAAAGTTGAAAATAATGCAAGGGCCATCCATGTATTATACTGTGTGGTGAATCCAGATGTTTATCGAAAAATCTCTTGCTGCACAACCTCCAAGGAGATGTGGGATAAGCTCGAGATCATTTATGAAGGTACGCCTCAAGTCCGAGAAGCCAAAATTGATTTTCTAACACATAAATATGAAATCTTTAAAATGGAGAAGGAAACCATTGGTGTTATGTTTGAACGATTTTTAAGAATCGTCAACGATCTCCATGTTCTCGGGAAAGTTTACACGAACAAAGATCTTGTTCGAAAAGTCATACGAAGTCTCACTCCCGAATGGCGCTCCAAAGCCAATGCCATCCAAGAGTCGATGGAATTCACGGATATCACAATTGATGGACTAAGAGGTAACTCGAAACTTATGATAGCACAATTCTTAATCCTTATCTTAGAAGCATTTCGAATTTCGCCTTCAAAGCCTCATCCTCTAAACGAGAAGAGGTAAGTGATTCGGAAAGGGATGATGATAATATTTCAAATGATATAATTGAAAAGTCTTGTAAGTCTATGAAGAAGGACAAGAAAAAGAAGAAACACCATAGGCGCGTATCACGGGATTCAAACAGCTCGGGCGATGAAACTGCCGCATTCTTTTTCATGGCCGACAAAGAAGAAGAGGTAAGTACTTCTAACTCTCACTCGTTTGAAGAATTACAAAATGCCTATGATGAATTGTATGGTGAATTTGTTAATGCTTCCAAAATGATAAAAGATTTGAAGAAAACACTTTCTTTGCAAGAAACAGATTTTCAGAAAACACTTTCTTTACAAGAAAAAGATTTTGAAAAATCATCTTCTTTGAAAGAAATAGATTTTGAAAAATTGAATAATGAAAATGATGTTCTTAAAAATAAAATTGAAGTTTTAGAAAAAGAAAATAAATTTTTGAAAAATGACATTGTTGATTTTAAAAATAAAATCAAGGAATTGAATGAAGCCTCCTCTATTGATAAATGTTCCAATTGTTCTTCTTGTAGTTCTTTAATACTAGAGAACACAGAACTTAGGAAAGCAGTAGAAACACGTAGTATTGATAGTCCTAAAATTGAAGATATTAAAAAGGATGAAAGTAATGAGGTCGGACCATCTAGAAAGAATTCTAGGAACCTCACTAATGAGTCTAAGATTAATTGTTTTAGACCACCTAGAAACAACTCTAGGAATTTACAAATGAGTCTAGAATGAATAATTTTAGACCACCTAGACATGACTCTAGGAAATTCAACGTTTCTAGGGGGAACAACTTTAGATCACCTAGAACGCTTTTGGCTCAACCTAGACATATGCACAATCCTAATGTTATATGTCACCATTATAATCGGGTAGGACACATTGCACCCGTTTGTTTTGCTAAACATAGAGATTTATGTGTTGATTATGACTATTAGTACCCTAACCCCCAAGGACCCAAAAGAAGTTGGGTACCAAAAACCTATTTTTAGGTTCTTTTTGCAGATGTGCTTGAAGACTACAATATTGTAGTGGATGCACCAAGCACGAAACCTTAATGCATTAAGGGGAAACGTCAGTTAGTTATTGTATTTTGAAAAAAAACGTAATGAGTTGAAATGTGCAAATAATCTATATCAGTTTTGGTTGATACATGCTTTAACAAGTTTTATTTTTGAATAACAATTAGTATCAATTGGTTTATAATAAATGATTGATTCATGTTATGATGAATATTTTTAGTTTAAATAACAATTGGCATAGTTGAGAAAAATGATCGTTATTATTAGTATGCCATTTACTAACTTTTTATATAGTCTTGTCTATACGATTGGTATCGTCAATGGTTTAAATAACTTTTGGTATACTCTTTCTGCTAATGCCAAAAGGGGGAAGAATATGGGCGATATGCATGCTTTAATTAAGGGGGAATATTCAATTAAGGGGGAATTATATTGAATTGAATTGGTTGCATAAATTGTATGTTGAGATATAGCATCTATTTAGGGGGAATTCAATATGCATATCTTCCGTTGTTTGTCATTATCAAAAAGGGGGAAATTGTTGGAAATCATGTATATCTATGATATGTGCGCTTTGATTGTATGAGCATGATTTTCAGGTATAGGTTTTGATGAATGACAAACAATGAAGTAAAGTGTCAAACAACGATATAATATGACAATCAATCAAATGGCGAGAAGCATACTGATGACGGAATTGCATGAACGAGCAAAAGAGATCAAGAACAAGACCCAAGACGTAGGTCGTTTGGTAGAACCAATGTAAGGACAACGTTTAAGTTATCTTATCCTTTGGCTCAACATTAGATCATCATAAACATGCATAAAATATTTTATTAAATCATATTTATCATAAACATGCATCTTTTGATTTGTATTTTAATCAAAATGGTTTTTAAACATGTCTTTTAAATCTGGACCTAAACAATCGATTATATGCTCCTTAAAATCGATTGTGTTTTTCAAAATAGCAAACAATCGATTATACAGTTCTAACAATCGATTGTATTAAGACAGTGTGATCTGGTTTTTCAAAATAGCAAACAATCGATTGTCTACTTTTAACAATCGATTATTTTGAGATAGTGCGCAACCGAAGTTTTTAAACATCTAAACAATCGATTGTTTTTGTCATACAATCGATTATTTTCATAAACAATCGATTGTCATTTTCAGACAATCGATTATATTTTGACCGTTCCCACAGAATCCTAATTGATTTTTGAACGTTGAATACAATCGATTATTTAGTCCATACAATCGATTGTTTAGCCTAAAATCAGGAATCTGTTTTTTGAACGTTGGTCAAACAATCGATTATCTACTCCAAACAATCGATTGTTTGAGCACAGAATCAGGGATTTTATTTGTCAATTAAGCAACGGTCACCACCACTTTTTCACCTATAAAAAGAGGTCTTTTGAGCTGATTTTAAACACACAACTCCTCCCTACATTGTTATACATATTGATCATTTTCAAGCATCATTTTAGAGCTTTTGTTGAGCCATTTGATAGACAACTTTGTGTTGTTCATAGAGCTTATTGTGTATCTCTTTGTCCACTCTATTGAGAGAGTATTTGTTGTAAAAGAGAGTTGTTTGAGAAGAACATATCTTCCCATTTGTCGGGTTTGCTAAGTACCCAAAGTCTTAGTGGTTGAAGTCTTGGGGTGAGTTATCCTCAAGCAAGTGAAGTCTTAAGGTGTGGTATCCTTGAGCAACTGTAACGGTTTGTTAAGCACCCGTAAGCTTGACGAAGATAGTGGAAATCGCGAGAGAGTCTCTCGGGGACTGGACTAGCCACGGGTTGTGGTGAACCAGGATACATCGGCGCATTTGTTCCTTATTATTTACTTATCGCACTTATTTCATTCCTGCAATTTTTAAATTCCGCAAGTTTATGCTATTTTTTATTATAAGGCTATTCACCCCCCCTCTAGCGTTAAGCGTATTTTCTAACATTGGTAACGAGGCCCCCAATTGTATAACAAGGAAATTATTAAAGATACAAGTTTTGGTAATCAGATGCCCGCCTATAGAACTAGGGAATTCATTTCAAGGTGCAAGTTTTAATTATCAGGCGTCCAATTGTAGAAAAAAGAAATATTTTTTTCATGATGCAAGTTTTTGTAATCAGGCGCCCAGCTATAGAACAAGGGATTATTTTTCAAGATTCCAAGTTTTGGTAATGAGGTGCCACCTGTAGAATAAGGGAATATTTTTCAAGTTGCAAGTTCTAGTAATCAGGCTCCCACCTATAGAACAAGGGAATATGTTTCAAGTTGTAAGTTTTGGTAATCAGGCGCCCACCTGCAGAACAAGGGAATATTTTTCAAGATTCCATGTTTTGGAAATCAGCTCCCCCCTGTAAAATAGGGAAATATTGTTTCAAGATGCAAGTTTTGGTAATTAGGCGCCCACCTAAAGAACAAAGGAATATTTTTCAAGATGCAAGTTTTGGTAATTAGGCGCTGACGTTGAGAACAAGGGAATATTTTTTCACGCTACAAATGTTTGTAATAAGGCACCCACTTGTAGAACAAAGGAAAAATTTTCAAGTTGCAAGTTTTGCTAATCAGGCGCCCACCTATAGAACAAGGGAATATTTTTCAAGATGCAAGTTTTAATAATAAGGCGCCAACCAGTAAACAAGGGAATATATTTCAAGTTGCAAATTTTTGTAATCAGGCGCCCACCTGCAAAATAAGGGAATATATTTCAAGAATCAATGATTTGGTAATCAGGCGTTCACCTGTATAACGAGGGAACATTTTTCAAGATGCATGTTTTGGTGATCAGGCGTCTACCTGTAGAACAAGGAAAGTTTTTAAAATTGCCTATTTTGGTAAGCAGTCGCCCACCTGTAGAACAAGGGAATATTTTTTAAGTTGCAAGTTTCGGTAATCAGGCGCCCACCTGTACATGGGAATGTTTATTAAATTGCATGTTTCGGTATTCAAGCGCCCACCCGTAGAACAAAGGAATACTTTTCAAAATGCAAGTTTTGGTAATCAGACGCTCACCTGTAGAACAAAGAAATATTTTTTAAGTTGCAAGTTTCGGTAATCAGGCGCCCACCTGTACAAGGGAATGTTTTTTAAATTGCTTGTGTCGCTATTCAGGCGGCCACCTGTAGAACAATGAAATACTTTTCAAAATGCAAGTTTTGGTAATTAGGCGCTCACTTGTAGAACAAAGAAATATTTCTGAAGATGCAAGTTTTGGTAATCAGGCATCCACCTTTAGAATAAGGAAATATTTTTGAGGATGCAAGTTTTAATAATCAGGCGCCCACTTGTAGAACAACGGAATATTTGTTTCAAGATGCAAGTTTTGGTAATCCGGCGCCTACCTGTACAACAAGGGTATATTTTTTAAGTTGCAACTTTTGGTAATTAGGCATCCACCTGTAGAACAAGGGAATGTTATTTAAGGTGGAAGTTTCATTAATCAGGCGCCAACCTGTACAACGGAATGTTTTTTAAGTTGTATGTTTCGGTAATCATGCTCTCACCGGTAGAACAAGGGAATTTTTCGAAATGCAAGTTTTGATAATCAAGTGCCCACCTATAGAACAAGGAAATATTGTTGAAGATATAAGTTTTGGTAACTAGGCGCCCACCTGAAAAACAAGGGAATACTTTTCAAAATCCAAGTTTTTGTAATCAGGCGCTCACCTGTTGAACAATGAAATAATTTTGAAGAGCAAGTTTTTGTAATCAGGCGCCCACCTGTATAATAAGGGAATATTTTTCAAGAAGCACGTTTTAATATCAGGCGCCCACTTGTAGAAGAAGGGAATATTTTTTTCAAGATGCAAGTTTTGGTGATCAGGCGCCCACCTGTAGAATAAGGGAATATTTTTCAAGAAGCACGTTTTAATATCAGGCGCCCACTTGTAGAATTAGGGAATATTTTTTTCAAGATGCAAGTTTTGGTAATCAGGCGCCCACCTATAGAATAAGGGAATATTTTTCAAGATGAAAGTTTTGATAATCAGGCGCCCACCTATAGAACAAGGAAATATTTTTGAAGATTCCAAGTTTTGGTAATCAGGCGCCCACCGGTAGAACAAGGTAATATTTTTCAAGATTCCAAGTATTTGATATCAGGCGCCCACCTATAGAATAAGGGAATATTTTTCAAGAAGCACGTTTTAATATCAGGCGCCCACTTGTAGAACAAGGGAATATTTTTTTCAAGATGGAAGTTTTGGTAATAAGGCACCTACCTATGTATCAATGGAATATTTTTCAAGATTCCAAGTTTTGGTAATCAGGAGCCCACTTGTAGAACAAGGTAATATCGTTCAAGATTCCAAATTTTGGTAATCAGGCGCCCACCTGTAGAATAAGGGAATATTTTTCAAGAACCACATTTTAATATCAGGCGCCGACTTGTAGAACAAGGGAAATTATTTTTCAAGATGCAAGTTTTGGTAATCAGGCTCCTACCTGTAGAAAAAGATAATATTTTTCAAGCTGCAACTTTTGGTAACTAGGTGCCCACCATTAGGACAAGGGAATATTACTAAAGATGCATGTTTTTGTAAGCAGGCGCCCACCTGTAAAAAATGAAATATTTTTTAAGTTGGAAGTTTCATAAATCAGGCACCTACCTGTACAAGGGAATGTTTATAAGTTGCAAATTTCAGTAATCACGCACCCACCTTTAAAAGGGAATGTTTTTTAAGTAGCAAGTTTCAGTAATCAGGCGCCCATTTGTAGAACAAGGAAATATTTTTGAAGATACAAGTTTTGGTAATCAGGCGCCGACCTGTAGAACAAGGGCATATTTTTCAAGATGCCGGTTAATCTGGCGCCCACTTGTAGAACAAGGGAATATTTTTTTAAAGATGCAAGTTTCTGTAAATAGGCGCCACATATAGAACAAGAGAATATATTTCAAGATACCAAGTTTTGATAATCAGGTGCCCACCTGTAGAGCAAGGGAATAATTTTCAAGTTCCAAGTTCTGGTAATCAGGCTCCCAGCTGTAGAACAAGGGAATAATTTTAAAGTTTCAAGTTTTGGTAGTCAAACGCCCACCTGCAGAACAAGGGAATATTTTCAAATATTCCAAGTTTTGGTAATAAGGTCCCCACCTGCAAAATAAGGGAATATTTTACAGATTCAAGTTTTGGTGATTAGGCGCCCACCTATAGAACAAGGGAATATTTTTCAAGATGCAAGTTTTGGTAATCAGGCGCCCACCTGTAGAACAAGGGAATATTTTTTTTAAGATGCAAGTTTTTGTAATCAAGCGCCCACATATAGAACAAAGGAATATTTTTCAATATTCAAATTTTTGGTAATCAGGCGTCCACTTGTAGAATAAGGGAAAATTTTTTTTAAGATGCAAGTTTTACTAATCGGGCGCCCACCTATAGTACCAGGAATATTTTTCAAGATTCTATATATTGGTAATCAAGCACCCACATACGGAACAAGGGAATATGTTTAAAGATATATGTTTGGGTAATCAGGCGCCCACCTGTAGAACAAGGGTACATTTTTCAAATTGAAAGTTTTGGTAATCACGCGCCAACCTGTACAACAAGGGAATATTTTTTTCATGATGCAAGTTTTGGTAATAAGGCGCCTACCTATATAACAAGGGAATATTTTTCACGATTCCAAGTTTGGGAATCAGGCGCCCACCTGTAGAATAAGGGAATATTTTTCAAGAAGCACGTTTTAATATCAGGCGCCCACTTGTAGAATTAGGGAATATTTTTTTCAAGATGCAAGTTTTGGTAATCAGGCGCCCACCTATAGAATAAGGGAATATTTTTCAAGATGAAAGTTTTGATAATCAGGCGCCCACCTATAGAACAAGGAAATATTTTTGAAGATTCCAAGTTTTGGTAATCAGGCGCCCACCGGTAGAACAAGGTAATATTTTTCAAGATTCCAAGTATTTGTTATCAGGCGCCCACCTGTAGAATAAGGGAATATTTTTCAAGAAGCACGTTTTAATATCAGGCGCCCACTTGTAGAACAAGGGAATATTTTTTTCAAGATGGAAGTTTTGGTAATAAGGCACCTACCTATGTATCAATGGAATATTTTTCAAGATTCCAAGTTTTGGTAATCAGGAGCCCGCTTGTAGAACAAGGTAATATCGTTCAAGATTCCAAATTTTGGTAATCAGGCGCCCACCTGTAGAATAAGGGAATATTTTTCAAGAAGCACATTTTAATATCAGGCGCCGACTTGTAGAACAAGGGAAATTTTTTTTCAAGATGCAAGTTTTGGTAATCAGGCGCCTACCTGTAGAAAAAGATAATATTTTTCAAGCTGCAACTTTTGGTAATTAGGTGCCCACCATTAGGACAAGGGAATATTACTAAAGATGCATGTTTTTTTAAGCAGGCGCCCACCTGTAAAAAATGAAATATTTTTTAAGTTGGAAGTTTCATAAATCAGGCACCTACCTGTACAAGGGAATGTTTATAAGTTGCAAGTTTCAGTAATCACGCACCCACCTTTAAAAGGGAATGTTTTTTAAGTAGCAAGTTTCAGTAATCAGGCGCCCATTTGTAGAACAAGGAAATATTTTTGAAGATACAAGTTTTGGTAATCAGGCGCCGACCTGTAGAACAAGGGCATATTTTTCAAGATGCCGGTTAATCTGGCGCCCACTTGTAGAACAAGGGAATAGTTTTTTAAAGATGCAAGTTTCTGTAAATAGGCGCCACATATAGAACAAGAGAATATATTTCAAGATACCAAGTTTTGATAATCAGGTGCCCACCTGTAGAGCAAGGGAATAATTTTCAAGTTCCAAGTTCTGGTAATCAGGCTCCCAGCTGTAGAACAAGGGAATAATTTTAACGTTTCAAGTATTGGTAATCAAACGCCCACCTACAGAACAAGGGAATATTTTAAAATATTCCAAGTTTTGGTAATAAGGCGCCCACCTGCAAAATAAGGGAATATTTTACAGATTCAAGTTTTGGTGATTAGGCGCCCACCTATAGAACAAGGGAATATTTTTCAAGATGCAAGTTTTGGTAATCAGGCGCCCACCTGTAGAACAAGGGAATACTTTTTTTAAGATGCAAGTTTTTGTAATCAAGCGCCCACATATAGAACAAGGGAATATTTTTCAATATTCAAATTTTGGTAATCAGGCGTCCACTTGTAGAATAGGGAAATTTTTTTTTAAGATGCAAGTTTTACTAATCAGGCGCCCACCTATAGTACCATGAATATTTTTCAAGATTCTATATATTGGTAATCTAGCACCCACATATGGAACAAGGGAATATGTTTAAAGATACATGTTTGGGTAATCAGGCGCCCACCTGAAGAACAAGGGTATATTTTTCAAATTGAAAGTTTTGGTAATCACGCGCCAACCTGTACAACAAGGGAATATTTTTTTCATGATGCAAGTTTTGGTAATAAGGCGCCTACCTATATAACATGGGAATATTTTTCACGATTCCAAGTTTGGGAATCAGGCGCCCACCTGTAGAATAAGGGAATATTTTTCAGGATGAAAGTTTTGATAATCAGGCGCCCACCTATAGAGCAAGGAAACATTTTTGAAGATTCAAGTTTTGGTAATGAGGCGCCCACCTTGAAAACAAGGGAATATTTTTCAAGATGCAACTTTTAATAATCAGGCACAAACCTGTAGAACAAGGGTATTATTTTGAAGATTCCAAGTTTTGGTAATCAGGCGCCTATCTTTACAATAAGGGAATATTTTTCAAAATGCAAGTTTTGGTAATCAGGTGCCCATCTGTAGAACAAGAGAATATTTTTCAAGATTCTAAGCTTTGGTAACCAATCGCCCACCTGTGGGACAAGGGAATATTATTCAAGATACATGATTCGGTAATTAGGCGCCCACCTATAGAATAAGATAATATTTTTCAAGATGCAGATTTTATAATCAGGCCCCCACCTGTAGACCAAGGGAAATTTTTTTCAAGATGCAAGATTTCATAATCAGACGCCCACCTGTAGAACAAGGGTATTTTTTTCAAATTGAAACATTTGGTAACTAGGCGCCCACCTGTAGAAGAAGGGAATATTTTTAAAGATCCAAGTTTTTGTAAGCAGGCACCCACCTGTTTAATGTTACAAGTTTCAGTAATCAGGTGCCCACCTATACAAGGGAATGTTTTTTAAGTTGCAAGTTTCATTAATCAGGCGCCCACCTTCAGAATTAGGGAATATTTTTCAAAATGCAAGTCTTGGTAATCAGGTGCCCATCTGTAGAGCAAGGGACTATTTTTAAAGATTCTAAGTTTTGGTAATCAAGCTTCCACCTGTGGAACAATGAAATATTTTTCAAGATGCAAGTTTTGGTAATCAGGCGACCACCTGTAGAATAAGGGCATATTTTTTAAATTGAAAATTTGGTACACGCGCCACCGGTAGAACAAGGGTATATTTTTCAAGTTGCAATTTTTTGTAATCAGGCACCCATATGTAGAACAAGGGAATATTTTTTAAGTTGCAAGTTTTGGTAATTTGTCGCCCACCTGTATAACAAGGGAGTATTTTTCAAGATTCTAAGATTTAGTAATCAGGCGCTTACCTGTAGAACAAGGGAATATTTTTCAAGATGCATGTTTTGGTAATCAGGCGCCCAGCTGTACAACAAGGGAATATTTTTCAACATACAAGTTTTGGTATTCAGGCGCCAATTTGTAGAACATGGGAATATTTTTCAAGATGCAAGTTTTGGTATTCAGGCGCCCACCTGTAGAACAATGGAATATTTTTTAAGATGAATGTTTTGTTATTCAGGCGCCTATTTGCAGAACAAAGAAGTATTTTCAAAGATGAATTTTTTAATAACCAGGCACCAACCTGTATAACAAGGGAATATTTTTCAAGATTCCATGTTTTGGTAATTAAGCGCCCACTTGTTGAACAAGAAATTATTTTTCAAGTTGCAAGTTTTAATAATCAGGCGCCCCCTGTAGAAAGAAGGAAATATTTTTTCAAGATGCAAGTTTTGGTAATCAGGCGCCCATCTGTAAAACAAGGAATTATTTTTCAAGATTCAAGTTTGGTAATTAGGCGCCCACCTGTAGAACAAGGGAATATTTTTCTAGAAGGGAGTTTTAAAAATCAGGCACCAACCTTTAGAACAAGGGAATATTTTTTTCAAGATGCAAGTTTCTTTTATCAGGCGCCCACCTATAGAACAACTGAATGATTTTCAAGATTCCTAGTTTTGGTAATCAGGCGCTCACCTGTAGAATAAGGGAATATTTTTCCAATTATAGCTTTTAATAACAAGGCGCCCACCTGTAGAACAAGGGAATATTTTTTTCAAGATGCAAGTTTCTTTAATTGGCGCCCACCTATAGAACAAGGGAATGATTTTCAAGATTCCTAGTTTTGGTAGTCAGACGCTCACCTATAGAATAAGGGAATATTTTTCAAATTAAAACTTTTGGTAACTAGGCGCCCACCTGTAGAACAAGGGAATATTTTTAAAGATGCAAGTTTATGTAATCAAGCGCCCACCTGTAGAACAAGGGCATATTTTTGAAGTTGCAAGTTAGTAATCAAGTGCCACTTGTACAAGGGAATGTTTTTTAAGTTGCAAGTTTCAGTAATCAGGCGCCCACCTTTAGAATAAGGGAATATTTTTCAAAATGCAAGTTTTAATAATCAGGCACTCACTTGTAGAGTAAGGGAATATTTTTCAAGTTTCTAAGTTTTGGTAATCAGGCGCCCACCTGTAAAACAAGGGCATATTCTTAAAATTGAAAATATTTGTAATCACGCACCCACCTATAGAACAAGGGTATATTTATCAAGTTGCAATTTTTGGTAATCAGAAACCCACCTGAAGAACAAGGGAATATTTTTAAAGTTGCAAGTTATGGTAATCTGCCACGCACCTGTAGAACAAGGGAGTATTTTTCTAGATTCTAGGTTTTGGTATTCAGGCGCCCACCGGTAGAAAAAGTGAATATTTTTCAAGATTTTATGTTTTGGTAATGAAGCGCCCACCTGTGGAACAAGGGAAAATTTTACAAGATGCAAGTTTTGGTAATCAGACGCCTACATGCAGAACAAGGGAATATTTTTCAAAATGAAAATATTTGTAATCACGCGCCCACCTGTAGAACAAGGGTAAATTTTTCAAGTTGCAAGTTTTGGTAATCAGGCACCCACCTGTAGAATAATGGAATATTTTGTAAGTTGCAATTTTTGATAATTTTGCACACACCTGTAGAACAAGGGAGTATTTTTCAAGATTCTAAGTTTTTGTAATAGAGGTGCCCACCTGTAGATTAAGGGAATATCTTTCAAGATGCAAGTTTTGGTATTCACGCGCCCACCAGTAGAACAAGGGAATATTTTTCAAGTTGCAACTTTTTGTAATTAGGCGGCCACCTGTAAAACAAGAGAATATTTTTAAAGGATAACCTTTTGGTAAGCAGGCACCCACCTGTACAACAAGAGAATACTTTTTAAGTTGCAAGTTTCGGTCATGCGCCTACCTATAGAACAAGAGAATATTTTCAAGATTCTATGTTTTCCTGATCAGGCGCCTACTTTTAGAACAAGTGAATATTTTCAAGATTCTAAGTTTTTGTAATCAGGCGTCCACCTATTGAACAAGGAAATATTTTTCAAGATGAAATTTTTTATAATCAGGCACCCACCTGTAGAACAAGGGAATATTTTTTCAGGCGCAAGTTTAGGTAATCAGGCACACACCTGTAAAACAAGGGTATATTTTCCATGTTGCAATTTTTGGTAATCAAGCACACACCTGTAGAACAACTGAATATTTTTTAAGTTGCAAGTTTTGGTAATTAGGCACCCAGCTGTGGAACAAGGGAGTATTTTTCAAGATTCTAAGTTTTGGTAATCACGCCCACCTGTAGAACAAGGGAATATTTTTATAGAAGCAAGTCTTTGTAATCGTTAACCACCTGTAGAACAAGGGAATATTTTTCAAGTTGAAACTTTCGGTAACTAGGCGTCCACCTGTAGAACAAGAGATTATTTTTAAAATGCAACTTTTGGTAAGCAGGCGCCCACCTATAGAACAAGAGAATATTTATTAAGTTGCAAGTTTCGGTAATTTAGCGCCAACATATGGAACAAGAGAATATTTTCAAGATTCCATGTTTTGGTAATCAGGCGCCTACCTGTAGAACAAGGAATATTTTCAAGATTATAAGTTTTGGTAATTAGGCCTCAACCTGTAGAACAAGAGAATATTTTTCAAGATTATAAGTTTTGGTAATCATGCGCCCACCTGTGGAACAAGGGAATACAATTCAAGATGCAAGTTTTGGTAATCAGGCGCCCACCTGTAAAATAAGGGTATATTTTTCAAATTGTAAATTTTGGTAATCACACGCTCACCTAATGAACAAGGGTATATATTTTCAAATTGCTTATTTTGGTAATTTGGCACCCACCTGTAGAACAAGGGGATATTTTTCAAGATTCTATGTTTTGGTAATCAGGCGCCCACCTGTAGAACAAGGAAATATTTTTCAAGATGGAAATTGTGGTAATCATGCGCCGACCTGTAGAACAAGGGAATATTTTTCAAGATGCAAGTTTTGGTAGTCAGGCGCCCACCTATAGAACAAGGGCACATTTTACAAGATTCTAAGTTTTGGTAATCTTGCGCCCACTTGTGGAACAAGGGAATTTATTTCAAGATTTTATGTTTTTGTAATCAGACGTCCACCTGTAGAACAAGGGAATTATTTTTAAAGATTCTAAGTTTTGGTAATCAAGCGCCCACCTGTGCAACAAGGGAATATTTTTCAAGATGCAAGTATTGGTAATCAGGCGCCCACTAGTTAAAAAATGGCATATTTTTCAAGATTCTATGTTTTGGTAATCTTTCGCCCAACCTGTGGAACAAGGAAATATATTTCAAGATGCATGTTTTGGTAATCAGGCGCCCACCTGTAAAACAAGGGTATATTTTTCAAATTGAAAATTTTGGTAATTACGCGCCCACCTTGTAGAACAAGGGTATATTTTTTAAGTTGCAAGTTTTGGTAATCAGGCACCCACCTGTAGAACAAGGAAACATTTTTTAAGTTGCAAGTTTTGGTAATTTGGCACCCACCTGTAGAACAAGGGGATATTTTTCAAGATTCTAAGTTTTGGTAATCAGGCGCCCACCTCTAGAACAAGGAAATATTTTTCAAGATGCTATTTTTTGTAATCATGTGCCTACCTGTAGAACAAGGGAATATTTTCCAAGTTGCAACTTTTGGTAATTAGGCGACCACCCGTAGAACAAGAGAATATTTTTAAAGATGCAACTTTTGGTAAGCAGCGTCCACCAATAGAACAAGAGAATATTTTTAAGTTGCAAGTTTCGGTAATCAAGCGCCTACCTATAAAATAGGAGAATATTTTCAAGATTTTATGTTTTGGTAATCAGGCGCCTAACTGTAGAATAAGGCTATTTCAAGGTTCTAAGTTTTGGTATTCAGGCATCCACATGTAGAACAAGGAAATATTTTTCAAGATGGAAGTTTTGGTAATGAGGCACCCATCTGTAAAACAAGGTAATATTTTTCAAGATGGAAGGTTTGGTAATCAGGCGCCCACCTGTAGAACAAGGGAATATTTTTAAGGAATCTAAGTTTCTGTAATCAGGCGCCCACCTGCAGAGCAAGGGAATATTTTTCAAGACGCAAGTTTTTGTAATCAAGCGCCCACCTGTTGAACAAGGGAATATTTTTCAAGTTTCAACTTTTGTTAATTAGGCGCCCACCTGTAGAACAAGGGAACATTATTAAAGATGCAAGTTTTGGTAAGTAGGCGCCCACCTGTAGAACAAGGAAATATTATTAAGTTGCACGTTTCGGTAATAAAGCGCTCACCAGTAGAACAAGGGAATATTTTTCAAGATGCAAGTTTTGGTAATCAGGCGCCCACTTCTAGAACAACAAATTTTTTGAAGATACAAGTTTTAATAATCAGGAGCCCACCTGTAGAACAAGGGACTATTTTTTCAAGATGAAAGTGTTGGTAATCAGGCGCCTACATGCAGAACGATGGTGTATTTTCAAGATTCCATGTTTTGGTAATCAGGCGCCCACCTATAGAAGAAGGGAATATTTTTCAAGATTCTAAGTTTTTGTAATAAGGCGCTCACCTGTAGAGCAAGGGAATATTTTCCAACATTCAAGATTTGGTAATCAAGCGCCCACCTGTAGAACAAGGAAATATTTTTCAAGTTTAAACTTTTGGTAATTAGGCGCCCACCTGTAGAACAACGAAATATTTTTTAAGTTGCAAGTTTCGGTAATAAGGCGCCCACTGTAGAACAAGGGAATATTTTTCAACATGCAAGTTTTGGTAATCAGGTGAACACTTGTAGAACGACAAAATTTTTGAAGATACAAGTTTTTGTAATCAGGCGCCCATCTGTAGAACAAGGGAATATTTTTCAAGATGCAAGTTCTAATAATCAGGCACCCACCTGTAGAACAACGGAATATTTTTTTCAAGATGCAAGTTTTGGTAATCAGGCGCCCACATGCAGAACAATTGTATATTTTTCAAGATTCCAAGTTTTGGTAATCAGGAGCCCACCAGTAGAACAAGGGAATATTTCTCAAGATGCAAGTTTTAATAATCAGGTTCCCACATGTACAACAAGGGAATATTTTTTTCAAGATCCAAGTTTTGTTAATCAGGCACCCACCTATTGAATAAGGGAATATTTTTAGAGATTCTATGTTTTGGTAATCAGGCGCCCACTTGTGCAACAAGGGAATATTCTTACTCAGATGCAAGTTTTGGTAATTAGGCGCCCCTCTATAGAACAAGGGAAAATTGTTCAAGATTCATGTTTGGTAATGAAGCGCCCAGCTTGAGGACAAGTGAATATTTTTCAAGTTGCAAATTATTATAATCAGGCGCCCACTTGTAGAACAAGGGAATATTTTTCAAGTTGCAACTTTTGGTAATTAGGCGACCACCAGTAGAACAAGAGTATATTTTAAAGATGCAACTTTTGGTAAGCAGTCACCCACCTATAAAACAAGAGAATATTTTTAAGTTGCAAGTTTCGGTAATCAAGCGCCTACCTATAAAACAAGAGAATATTTTCAAGATTTTATGTTTTGGTAATCAGGCGCCTAACTGTAGAATAAGGCTATTTTCAAGGTTCAAAGTTTTGGTATTCAGGCATCCACTTGTAGAACAAGGAAATATTTTTCAAGATGGAAGTTTTGGTAATGAGGCACCCACCTGTAAAACAAGGTAATATTTTTCAAGATGGAAGGTTTGGTAATCAGGCGCCCACCTGTAGAACAAGGGAATATTTTTAAAGAATCTAAGTTTCTGTAATCAGGGGCCCACCTGTAGAGCAAGGGAATATTTTTGAATATGCAAGTTTTTGTAATCAAGCTTCCACCTGATAAACAAGAGAATATTTTTCACGTTTCAACTTTTGTTAATTAGGCGCCCACTTGTAGAACAAGGGAACATTTTTAAAGATGCAAGTATTGGTAAGCAGGCGTCCACCTGTAGAACATGGGAATATTTTTTAAGTTGCAAGCTTCAGTAATCGGGCGACCACCTGTAGAACAAGGAAATATTTTTTAAGTTGCAAGTTTCGGTAATCAAGCGCCCACCTGTAGAACAAGGGAATATTTTTCAAGATGCAGGTTTTGGTGATCAGGCGCCCACTTGTAGAACAACGAAATTTTTGAAAATACAAGTTTTTAATAATCAGGAGCCCACCTGTAGAACACGGGAAATTTTTTTTCAAGATGCAAGTTTTGGTAATCAGGCACCCACATGCAGAACAATGGTGTATTTTAAAGATTCCAAGTTTTGGTAATCAGGCACCCACCTGTAGAACAAGGGAATATTTTTCAAGATTCTAAGTTTTTGTAATCAGGCGCCCACCTGTAGAGCCAGGGAATATTTTCCAAGATTCAAGTTTTTGGTAATCAAGCGCCCACCTGTAGAACAAGGGAATATTTTTCAAGTTTAAACTTTTGGTAATTAGGCGCCCACCTGTAGAACAAGGGATCACTTTTAAAGATGCAAGTTTGGTAAGCAGGCGCCCACCTGTAGAACAACGGAATATTTTTTAAGTTGCGTGTTTTGGTAATCAGGCGCCCACCTGTAGAACAAGAGAATATTTTTCAAGATGCAAGTTTTGGTAATCAAGTGCCCACTTGTAGAACGACGAAATTTTTGAAGATACAAGTTTTTGTCATCAGGCGCGCATCTGTAGAACAAGGGAATATTTTTCAAGATGCAAGTTTTAATAATCAGGCGCTCTCCTGCAGAACAACGGAATATTTTTTTCAAGATGTAACTTTTGTTAATCAGGCGCGCACATGCAGAACAATTATAAATATTTCAAGATTCCAAGTTTTGGTAATCAGGAGCCCACGTGTAGAACAAGGGAATATTTCTAAAGATGCAAGTTTAAATAATCAGGTTCCTACATGTACAACAAGGGAATATTTTTTTCAAGATCCAAGTTTTGTTAATCAGGCACCCACCTATAGAACAAGGGAATATTTTTCGAGATTCAAAGTTTTGGTAATCAGGCGCCCACCTATACAACAAGGGAATATTCTTATTAAGATGCATGTTTAGGTAATTAGGGGCCCACCTATAGAACAAGGGAAAATTTCTCAAGATTCTTGTTGTTGGAAACACGTTCTCAAGGCATTATACTAAACGTGTGTTCATATTTGTAGGTTTTGATGAATGACAAACTATGCGCAATTGACATATGACGAGGTCCAAGCACAAGCGCAAAATTGATAGATAACGAGATTCAAGCACAAGACAAAGATCGAGATTAAGTTTTATATGAGTCGTTATTTAATTGTGATCTTGATCCGACAACTTAAACTCAAGACTTGGCTTCTCTCGTAAAAATATTTTTAACAAATCATGCATATTTAATTTAGAGCAAAATGATTTTAAATAATGCATATTTACTTTATCAAAATGATTTTTAAACATGCCTCTAAAATCTGGACTAAGATAATCGATTATGTACTTATGATAATCGATTATGTTTAAGTCAGCTGCTTGACAATCGATTGTGAACTTATGACAATCGATTGTGTTAAGGCAGTGAGCATCAGATTTTTCAAATCTGCATGACAATCGATTGTGAACCTTATGAGAATCGATTGTGATGAGGCAGTGCCCATCAAAGTTTTTCAACGCTCAAAATAATCGATTGTGAAGCTAATGACAATCGATTGTGAAGAGACAGTGTCCATCAGATTTTTCAAAGTCACAAAATAATCGATTGTGAACTTATGACAATCGATTGTGTTGAGGCAGTATCTTCCAGACTTTTTCAAAGTTATTAAATAATCGATTGTGAATGTGTAACAATCGATTGTCAAGAGGCAATGTCTAAATTGATTTTTCAAGACTGATATATAATCGATTGTTAACTTAGTATAATCAATTGTATAAATGACCGTCGCCAAAATGTTTTCAAATACCGTCAGGTAATCGATTATTGATTTCTCATAATCGATTGTTTTAAGTAAAATCCGGAAATGATTTTTTGAACGTTGCTGAGTAATCGATTGTAGATTCCTGACAATCGATTGTTTTACGAAAAATCTGGAAATGATTTTTTGAACGTTGCCAGTAATCGATTATTGATCTTAGATAATCGATTGTTAAGCGTAAAATCTGGGATTGATTTTTGGAAGAACTGGCAAACAATCGATTGTGGTAAGTTGACAATCGATTGTCACTCAGTAAAATCAGCAACTCTTAATTGGCAATTAGGCAACGTTTATACCAAGTTTTTCAACTATAAATACAGCTTCAATTCAGTCTTTTAAGAACAACAACACACAACAACCGATCATACAATTGCTAAAGCTTGCATACTTTATTGCTTATCATTTTATATTCATTACATAAGCTTTTGAGAGCCAAATTCTTGTCAAAAGTTGTTGCGATCTTGAGCGTGTTCTTTTTACTCATATTTACTCTTAAAGGAGTGTCTTGTTTGAGTGCATAGGTGTTTTTGTACACTTGAAGGGAAGTTTTAGTCCCTTGTGTTGTAAGAAGGAACTTGTGTTTCCTTGGTTGAAGTCTTGGAGTGTTGTATCTCCGAGCAAAGGTTGTTGAGGCTTGTGTCCTCAAGTTGTAACGGTTTGTTGAGCACCCGTAAGCTTAACAAGTTAGTGGAAATCTCGAGAGAGTCTCTCGGGGACTGGACTAGCCACAGGTTGTGGTGAACCAGGATATATCGGTGCGTTTGTTCTAATTTATTTACTTATCGCACTTATTTATTTCCTACAATTTTTAAATTCCGCAAGTTTACGCTATTTTTATTATAACGCTATTCACCCCCCCCCCTCTAGTGTTAAGCGTATTATCTAACACTTGTTTGGTAATCAAGCGCCCAGCTTGAGGACAAGGGAATATTTTTCAAGGTGAAAATATTTATAATCAGGCGCCCACTTGTAGAACAAGGGAATATTTTTCAAGTTGCATGTTTTGCTAATCAAGCGTTCACCTGTAGAACAAGGAAATTTTTTTCAAGATGCAAGTTTTGGTAATCAAGCGCCCACCAGTAAACAATGGAATATTTTTCAAGTTGCAAATTTTGGTAATCACGCGCCCACCTGCAGGATAAGGGAATATTTTTTAAGATTCTAAGTTTTGGTAATCAGGCGTCCACCTGTAGAACAAGGGAATAATTTCAAGATGCATGTTTTTGTAATCAGGCGCCTTTATGTAGAACAAGGAAATATTTTTCAAGTTGCAACTTTTGGTAATGAGGCACCCACCTGTTGAACAAGGGATTATTTAAAGATGCAAGTTTTGGCAAGCAGGCGCCCACCTGTAGAACAAGGGAACATATTTTATGTTGCAAGTTTCGGTAATTAGGAGCCCACCTATACAAGGGAATGTTTTTTAAGTTGCATGTCTCAGTAATCAGGCGTCCACCTGTAGAACAAGGGAATATTTTTTTTATGCACGTTTTGGTATTCAGGCGCTCACCTTTAGAACAAAGAAAAATTTTGAAGATGCAAGTTTTGGTAATCAGGCGCACATCTGTAGAATAAGGGAATATTTTTCAAGATGCAAGTTTTAATAATCAGGCGCCAACCTGTAGAACATGGGAATATTGTTTTCAAGATGCAAGTTTTGGTAATCAGGCGCCCACCTATAGAACAAGGGAATATTTTTCAAGTTGCCACTTTTGGTAATTTGGCGCCCACATGTAGAACAAGGGAATATTTTTAAAGATGAAAATTTTGGTAAGAAGGCGCCCACCTGTAGGACAAGGAAATATGTTTTATTTGCAAGTTTCAGTAATCAGGTGCCCACTTGTACAAGGGAATGTTTTTAAAGTTGCATGTTTTAGTAATCAGGCACCCACCTGTAGAACTAGGGAATTTTTTTTTCAAGATGCATGTTTGGGTAATAAGGCGCCTACCTATAGAAAAAAGGGAATATTTTTCAAGATTCATGTTTTGGTAATCAAGCGCCCACCTGCAGAACAAGGCAATATTTTTCAAGATGCAAGTTTTAATAATCAGACGCCCACCTGTAGAACAAGGGAATATTTATTTCAAGATGCAAGTTTTGGTAATCAGGCGCCCACTTGTAGAACAAGGGAATATTTTTTAAATTGCATGTTTTTGTAATCAGGCGCCAACATGTAGAGCAAGGAAATATTTTTTTAGTTGCAAGTTTTGGTAATCTACCACCCACCTGTAGAACAAGGGTGTATTTTTCAAGATTCTATGTTACGATAACCAGGCGCCCACCTGCAGAACAAGGGAATATTTTTCAAGATCCAAATTTTTATAATCAGGTGCCCACCTGTAGATTAAGGTAATACTTTTCAAGATTCTAAGTTTCTTTAATCAGGCACCCACCTGTAGAGCAAGGGAATATTTTTCAAGATGCAAGTTTTGGTAATCAAGCGCCCACCTGTTGAACAAGGGAACATTTTTATAGATGAAAGTTTTAGTAAGTAGGCGCCCACCCGTAGAACAAGGGAATATTTTTCAAGATGAAAGTTTTTGTAATTAGACACCCTCATGTAGAACAAGGGAATATTGAAACTTTTGGTAACTAGGCGCCCACCTCCAGAACAAGGGAATATTATTAAAGTTGCAAGGTTTGGTAAGCAGGCGCCCACCTATAGAACAAGGGAATATTTTTCAAGATGCAAGTTTTGGTAATTAGATGCCCACTTGTAGAACAACGAAATTTTTGAAGATACAAATTTTAATAATCAAGCGCCCACCTATAGAACAAGGGAATATTTTTTTCAAGATGCAAGTTTTGGTAATAAGGCGCCCACATGCAGAACAATAATATTCAAGTTTTGGTAATCAGGCGCCCACCTGTAGAACAAGGGAATATTTTTCAAGATTCTATGTTTCTGTAATCAAGCGCCCACCTGTAGAGGAAGGGAATATTTTTCAAGATGCAAGTTTTCGTAATCAAGCTCCCACCTATAGAACAAGGGAATATTTTGCAAGTTTCTACTTTTGGTAATTAGGCGCCCACCTGTAGCACAAGGGAACATTTTTAAAGATGCAAGTATTGGTTAGCAGGCGCCCACCTGTAGAACATGGGAATATTTTTTAAGTAGCAAGTTTCGGTAATCGGGCGCCCACTTGTAGAACAAGGGAATATTTTTCAAGATGCAAGTTTTGGTAATCGGGCGCCCACCTGTAGAACAAGGGTATATTTTTCAAGTTGCAATTTTTGGTAATCAGGCACCCACCTGTAGAATAAGGGAATATTTTCTAAGTTGCAAGGTTTGGTAATCTGCCACCCACCTGTAGAACAAGGAAATATTTTTCTAGATTCTATGTTTCGGTAATCAGGCGCACACATGTAGAACAAGCGAATATTTTTCAAGATGCAAGATTTGGTAATCAGGCGCCCACCTGTAGAACATGGTAATATTATTCAAGATGCAAGTTTTGGTAATCAGTCGCCCACCAGTAAAACAAGGAAATATTTTTCAAGATACAACTTTTTCTAATCAGGCGCCCACCTGTACAACAAGAGAATATTTTTTCAAGATGCAAGTTTTGGTAATAAGTCGCCTACCTACAAAAAAAGGGAATATTTTTGAAATTGATAACTTTGGTAATCACGCGCCCACCTGTAGAACAAGGGTATATTTTTCAAGTTGTAGTTTTTGGTAATCAGGCACACACCTGTAGAACAATGGAATATTTTTTATGTTGGAATTTTTGGCAATTTGGCACCCAGCTGTAGAAAAAGGGAGTATTTTTCAAGATTCTAAGTTTTGGTAATCAGGCGCCCACCTGTAGAACAAGGATATATTTTCATAGATGCAAGTTTTTGTAATCGTGCGCCCACCTGTAGAACAAGGGAATATTTTTCAAGTTTCAACTTTTGTTAATTAGGCGCCCACCTGTAGAACAAGGGAACATTGTTAAAGATGCAAATTTTGGTAAGCAGGCGCCCACCTTTAGAACAAGAGAATATTTTTTACGTTGCTAGTTTCATTAATCAAGCGCCAACCTATAGAACAAGAAAATATATTCAAGATTCTATGTTTTGGTAATCAGGTGCCTACCTGTAGAATAAGGAATATTTTAAAGATTTTAAGTTTTGGTAATAAGGCGTCCACCTGTAGAACAAGGGAATATTTTTCAAGATTCTAAGTTTTGATAATCAAGCGCCCACCTGGGGAACAAGGGATTATTTTTCAAGATGCAAGTTTTTGTAATCAGGCGCCCACCTGTAGAACAAGGGCATATTTTTCAAGATTCTAAGTTTCTGTAATCAGGCACCCACATGTAGAGCAAGGGAATAGTTTTCAAGATGCAAGTTTTGGTAATCAAGCGCCCACCTGTTGAACAAGGGAACGTTTTGATAGATGCAAGTTTTGGTAAGTAGGCGCCCACCTATAGAACAAGGGAATATTATTCAAGTTGCAATTTTTGGTAATCAGGCACCCACCCGTAGAACAAGGAAATACTTTTTAAGTTGCAAGTTTTGGTAATTTAGCACCCACCTGTAGAACAAGGGGATATTTTTCAAGGTTGTAAGTTTTGGTAATAAGGCGCCCACCTGTAGAACAAGGAAATATTTCTCAAGATGCATATTGTGGTAATCAGGCGCCCGCCTGTAGAACAAGGGAATATTTTTCAAGATGCAAGTTTTGGTAATCAGGCGCCCACCTGTAGAACAAGGGCATATATTTCAAGATTCTAAGTTTTGGTAATCTTTGCCCACTTGTGGAACAAGGGAATGTTTTTAAAGATTTTATGTTTTTGTAATAAGACGTCTACCTGTAGAACAAGGGAATATTTTTCAATATTCTAAGTTTTGGTAATCAAGCTCCCACCCGTGGAACAAGGGAATATTTTTCAAGATGCAAGTTTTTGTAATCAGGCGCCCACCTGTAGAACAATGGCATATTTTTCAAGATTCCAAGTTTTGGTAATCTTGCGCCCACCAGTGGAACCAGGGAATATATTTCAACATGCAAGTTTACGTAATCAGGCGCCCACCTGTAAAACTAGGGTATATTTTTCAAATTGAAAGTTTTGGTAATCACGCGCCCACCTGTAGAACAAGGGTATATTTTTTAAGTTGCATTTTTTGGTAATCAGGCACCCACCTGTAGAACAAGGAAATATTTTTTGAGTTGCAAGTTTTAGTAATTTGGCACCCACCTGTAGAACAAGGGGATATTTTTCAAGATTCTAAGTTTTGGTAATCAGGCGCCCACCTGTAGAACAAGGAAATATTTTTCAAGATGCTAATTTTTGTAATCATGCGCCCACCTGTAGATCAACACAATATTTTCAAGTTGCAACTTATGGTAATTAGGCGACCACTTGTAGATTAAGAGAATATTTTTAAAGATGCAACTTTTGGTAAGCAGGCGCCCACCTATAGAACAAGAGAATATTTTTAAGTTTCAATTTTCGGTAATCAAGCGGCTACCTATAAAACAAGAGAATATTTTCAAGATTTTATGTTTTGGTAATTAGGAACCTAACTGTAGAATAAGGGTATTTTTCAAGATTCTATGTTTTGGTAATCAGGCATCCACTTGTAGAACGAGGAAATATTTTGCAAGATTGAAGTTTTGGTAATGAGGCGGACACCTGTAAAACAAGGTAATATTTTTCAAGATGCAAGTTTTGGTAATCAGGCGCCCACCTGTAGAACAAGGGAATATTTTTCAAGATTCTAAGTTTCTGTAATCAGGTGTCCACCTGTACAGCAAGGGAATATTATTCAAGATACAAGTTTTTGTAATCAAGCGCCCACCTGTTGAACAAGGGAATATTTTTCAAGTTTCAACTTTTGTTAATTAGGCGCCCACCTGTAGAACAAGGGAACATTGTTAAAGATGCAAATTTTGGTAAGCAGGCGCCCACCTTTAGAAAAAGGAAATATTTTTTAAGTTGCAAGTTTCGGTAATCAAGCGCCCACAAGATGCAAATTTTGGTAATCCGGCGCCAACTTGTCGAACAACGAAATTTTTGAAGATACAAGTATTAATAATCAAGAGCCCACCAATAGAACATGGGAATATTTTTTTCAAGATGCAAGTTTGGGTAATCAGGCACCCACATGGAGAACAATGGTATATTTTCAAGATTCCATGTTTTGGTAATCAGGCGCCCACCTGTAGAACAAGGGAATATTTTTCAAGATTCCAAGTTTCTTTAATCAGGCGTCCACCTGTAGAGCAAGGGAATATTTTCCAAGATTCAAGTTTTGGTAATCAAGCGCCCCCCTGTAGAACAAGGAAATATTTTTCATTTTTAATCTTTTGGTAATTAGGCGCCCACCTGTGGAACAAAGAAACATTTTTAAAGATGCAAGTTTTGGTAAGCATGCGCCCACCTGTAGAACAACGTAATATTTTTGAAGTTGCAAGTTTCGGTAATCAGGCGCCCACCTGTAGAACAAGGGAATATTTTTCAAGATGCAAGTTTTGGTAATCAGGTGCCCACTTGTAGAACAACGAAATTTTCTAAGATACAAGTTTTTGTAATAAGGCGCCCATCTGTAGAACAAGGGAATATTTTTCAAGATGCAAGTTTTAATAATCAGGCGCCCACCTGTAGAACAACGGAATATTTTTTTCAAGATGCAAGTTTTTGTAATCAGGCGCCCACATGCAGAACAATTGTATATTTTTCAAGATTCCAAGTTTTGGTAATCAGGAGCCCACCTGTAGAACAAGGGGAATATTTCTCAAGAAGCAAGTTTTAATAATCAGGTTCCCACATGTACAACAAGGGAATATTTTTTAAAAGATTCAAGTTTTGTTAATCAAGCACTCACCTATAGAACAAGGGAATATTTTTCGAGATTCTTGTTGAAACACGTTCTCAAGGCACTAAACTAAACGTGTGTTCATATTTGTAGGTTTTGATAAATGACAATCGACGCGCAATTGACATATAACGAGGTCCAAGCACAAGCGCGCAATTGACACATAACGAGGTTCAAGCACAAGACGAACAAAGATCATGATCAAGCAAAGAAATAAAGTTATACATGAGTCGTTCTTTAATTGTGATCTTGATCCGACAATTAACTCAAGACTTGGCTTCTCTCGTAAAATCATTTTTATCAAATCATGCATATTTAATTTAAAGCAAAATGATTTTCAAACATTTTATTTTAGCCAAAATGATTTTTAAACATGCCTCTCAAATCTGGAGAAAGATAATCGATTATGTACTTTATGATAATCGATTATGTTAAGACAATGTACACCAGATTTACAAAGCTGAACAATAATCGATTATGTACCATATGATAATCGATTATGTTAAGGCAGTGTACATTAGATTTTTCAAAGCTACAAGATAATCGATTATGTACCTTATGATAATCGATTATGTTACGGCAGTGTACATTAGATTTTTCAAAGCAATAAAATAATCGATTATGCACATTATGATAATCGATTATGTTGAGGCAGTGTCTATCAAATTTTACAAGACTGTAAAATAACCGATTATGTACTTTATGATAAACGATTATGTTAAGACAGTGTAGTCCGAAGTTTTCAAAATATAAAAGATAATCGATTATCCTTATAGCATAATCGATTATGCAAATGACCGTTGCCAAAGTATTTTTAAACTCTGAAAGATAATCTATTATACACAATCTGATAATCGATTATGCTAAGTAAAATCTAAATATATTTTTTTGAGCGTTGTCATGTAATCGATTATATGATTTGGATAATCGATTATGCTGCTTAAAATCTGGGAATGATTTTTGAACGATTGGAAAATAATCGATTATGCAAATCAGATAATCGATTATCTTAGCACAAAATCAGCAATTCTTGATTGGCAATTAGGCAACGGTTGTGGGGGTTTTGAACACTATAAATACAACTCAAAATCAGTCTTCTAAGTATAACAACTGATCATATTCTTGCTAAAGCTTGCATACTCTCATATTCATCATTTTCTATTCATTTGATAAGTTTTTGATAGCCAAACTCTTGACGAAAGTTGTTGTGTTCTTGAGCGTATTTACTTTACTCATATCTACTCTTACAGAGAGTCTTGTCTTGAGTGCTAAGTGTTTGTATACACTTGAAGGGAAGTGTTAGTCCCTTGTGGTTGTAAGAAGGAACGTTTTCATTCCTTCGGTTGAAGTCTTGAAGTGTGGTATCTTCGAGCAAATGTTGTTGAGGCTTGTGTGACTCAAGTTCTCAGTTTGTAACGGTATGTTAAGCACCCGTAAGCTTAACGAAGTTAGTGGAATCTCGAGAGAGTCTCTCGGGGACTGGATTAGCCGCAGGTTGTGGTGAACCAGGATAATTTCTGTGCGTTCGTTCCTTATTATTTACTTACCGCACTTATTTCAATCCTCCAATTTTTAATTCCGCAAGTTTATATTGTTTTTTTATTATAACGCTATTCACCCCCCCTCTAGCGTTAAGCATATATTCTAACAATTGGTATCAGAGCCCAAATCTCTGAAAGACTTAATCGTTTGAGAGAAACAATCCATGGCTTCTACTCGTGACTTTATTGTAGGAATAGGTGAAGGACAATGCTCCACCAGACCACCACTGTTCGACGGCACAAACTATACGTACTGGAAGGAGAGGATGAGAATATTCATCCAATCGAATAATTTTCATCTATGGAAGGTTATAACGAAGGGAGAACAAATTCCAACCAAAAAGGTTGAAAATGAATGGGTTCCAAAATCCGAAGATGAATACGATGCGGATGATATCCGAAAAGTGCAGAACAACGCTAGAGCCATCAACTTATTATATTGTGCTGTAAATGCTGATGATTACAGAAAAATATCATGTTGCACAACGGCTAAGCAAATGTGGGATAAGCTGGAATCACGTACGAAGGTACGGACCAGGTAAGAGAAGCTAAAATTGATTTTCTTACCCATGCATATGAACTGTTTCACATGAAGGAAGGCGAGAGGATCGATGACATGTTCGAACGATTTTCAAAAATTGTCAATGACTTACATGCTCTTAAGAAGACCTTCACGGATAAGGAACTTGTCCGAAAAATTCTCCGAAGTCTCACTCCGGAATGGCGCTCCAAGGCCGACGCGATTCAAGAGTCTATCAGCGTTTCAAATGTCACCATCGACGGACTAAGAGGTAATCTTAAAACCTATGAATCTACTATAATTAATCCTCCGTTTAATGATCAAAGGAAACAAAGAATCTCCCTCAAGGCAAGCACGGCTCAACCTCAAAATGATGAGGACTCAAACAACGGAGATAACGAGTTCGGACTCGTTATTAAGAGGTTTCAAAAGTTCATGCGAAAAGAGTATGAACGAAAAGACAAACAACAAGGAGATCAAGTAAAGTGCTATGGATGCGGAGAAATTGGGCACATTAAATCAAATTGCCCAAATGTCAAAAAGGAGAAGAAACCCTTCAAGAAACAACGAGCATACATATCTTGGGGAGGTGACTCCAGAGACGAATCAAGCCACGATGAAGAAGACGAAGCCGCAAATCTATGTCTCATGGCACACGAAGACAATCAAGTAGAGGTATGTCAAATTTCTTCAAAAAATTTCTTTTCTCTTGAGGAAATGCAAAATGCTTTTGATGAATTGTATAGTGAATTCATTAGAGTTTCGAAACTGTTAGAGACGTAAAGAAAAACTCTTCTTTGAAAGAAAAAGATTTTGAAAAACAACTCTCTTTGAAAGAAAAAGATTTGGAAAAATTGATTTTGGAAACTGAGAAGTTGAAAGAAGAAAACAAATTTTTCGGCAAGAGAAGCGCCGACAAACCCGATAGTTCTAGTAAAAATTGTATTTCTTGCATGCATCTAAAAGATGAAGTAGAAAGACTTAAGGGCACCCTAGATAAGTTCAATTCTTCTCATATAAATTTGGATGATGTTCTTGTCAATTTGAAATCGACCAAACATGGCATAGGTTTTAAAAACGAGCCTAAAGAAAAAGTTGAAGCCATCCCCCAACAACCCAAGGCTCAACCTAGGATAAATAAAATAAACATTCATCCTAGAAATAACCATCCTAGAATCAACATGCATCCTAGACCAAACACTAGAAGAAACTTTGAACATTTTAGAACACCTAGAAATGGCCTTCAACAATCGCAACCTAGACATACTCGACCTAGAAACAATTATTCTAGAAACGCTGCATATCCTAGAACAAACAATAGGAGAAATGATTTTCAAGGATTGCGCAATAGCCATATTGTCAAAAATAGAGCAAACGATCTTCGTACCTCCAACTACTACCAACCTAGAAGAATGCATAATCCAAATGTCATTTGTCACTATTGTAGTCGAATAGGACATATTGCTCCTGCTTGTTTTACTAGACACAGACACTTAACTGCATATCAAGCACAACAGCATTTTACACCTAACTCTCGAGGACCCAAAACAGCTTGGGTACCAAAAACTCATTGATTTGTCTTTTAGGTATGTTTGAAGGGATCAAGTGTACTTTCGTACCTTGATAGTGGATGCTCCAAACACATGACCGGAGACGCATCCAAGTTCCTTCAACTAGAACACAAGGAAGGAGGAACGTTATTTTTGGAGAAAACAACAAAGGAAAAATTATCGGCATTGGTTCGGTCGGTAAGAATGAATCTTCTTCCATTAAGCATATATTGCTAGTTAAAGGTCTAAAACATAATCTCTTGAGCATAAGTCAATTATGTGACAAGGGAAATCTTGTTTTGTTTGATTCGGAAGAATGCTTAGTTTTTCGTCGTAGTGATTTTAAAATTATTCCTCGTGGTTTTAGAATTGATAACATCTATACGGTTGATCTTGAAAACTCTTCATCAGAGTATGTGAATTGTCTTATGAGTAAAGAAGTTGATATGTTGTTATGTCATCGTAGAGTAGCTCATATCAACATGCATCTTTTAAACAAATTGGTTTCACAAAATTTAGTTATTGGTCTTCCAAATTTGAAATTTGAAAATGACACTATTTGTGATTCTTGTCAAAAAGGGAAGCAAATAAAGGCATCTTTTAAATCTAAGAATATTGTTTCAACTACAAGACCTTTGCAACTTCTTCACATGGGATCTCTTTGGACCATCTCGCATTGAAAGTCTTGGTAGAAATCGTTATGCTTTTGTTATTGTTGATGATTATTCTAGATTTACATGGACACTATTTCTTGCTCACAAAAGTGAGGCTTTTCAAAATTTTAAATGCTTTCTTAAACGTGTTCAAAATGAAAAGAACACAACCGTCACTTCCATAAGAAGTGATCATGGGGGAGAGTTCGATCACAATCTCTTCACGGACTTTTGTGACGAACTCGGTATTGAGCACACCTTCTCTGCTTCACGTACACCACAACAAAATGGAGTGGTGGAACGAAAAAATAGGTGTCTCGAAGAAATGGCTAGAACCATGCTCGATGAGGCTAAGATTCCCAAATAATTTTGGGCGGATGCCGTGAGTACCGCATGCTACGTTTTAAACAGAGTTGTCATAAGGCCAATACTCATGAAAACTCCCTATGAACTCTATAAGGGAAGGAAACCTAATCTCTACCATCTCATAGTATTCGGTTGTAAATGCTTTATTCATAACAACGGAAAAGATAATTTGGGAAAATTTGATGCCAAATCGGATGAAGGAATTTTTCTTGGTTATTCATCACGTAGCAAAGCATATAGAGTATTCAATAATAGAGCCGAAACTGTTGAGGAATCCCCTCATATTGTGTTTTCCAAAAATAATGCTTGCTTGGCAAGAAAGGATTCTGGTTTTGATCTTGCAGGTATTATAAACACAATAAGTCCTCAAGACAAAGTACAAGAGGAAAATCCAAAGGAAATTCAAGATGAAATCTTGAAACAATTATCGGAGGAAGCGCCACCACTGGTGAAAGAAACGAAACTGCCTAACGCGTGGAGGACAATCAAAGACCATCCTCTCGAAAAGGTAATTGGCGACATTGAACAAAAGGTAAGTACTCGAAACACTCTTAAGAACACCTTAGGACACACTTCTTAAGAGATCACCTTTTTCAATTGGTCAACATCTTCACCAAGCTCTTAGAGAAAGAATTCTTAAATCTTGACTCCACAGTGATCTATGTCATACATTGCATTTTTTTCACTAACTTGAGCGTCGGAGGCGCCTAATTCTGTTTTGCAGGCATCGCCCCAAAGAGAGGGGGAATTATAAAGCACTGGTGCAGAAAAATCGATCTCTTTTAAGAATAATCGATTTCTCTTAAGCACATAATCGATTATCAAGTATCAATAATCGATTATGTTGACATTATATTGTCCCTTTTATAATTGCGGTTTTTGGTTAATCAATAAACAAGTTATTTACTAATGTTTTGTTTTGCAAATGTCAAAAGGGGGAAGAATAAGGGCTATGCACTTAATGTATATTGGCATAAATTGAGGGGGATTCATATGTTGAGGGGGAACTAATTGTATATCTATATACTTGTCTTGGATCGTCATTATGAATTATCTAATATGCATATCCCGATATTGGTTTGCCATTATCAAAAAGGGGGAAATTGTTGAAACACGTTCTCAAGGCACTAAACTAAACGTGTGTTCAAATTTGTAGGTTTTGATAAATGACAAACGACGCGCAATTGACATATGACGAGGTCCAAGCACAAGCGCGCAATTGACACATAACGAGGTTCAAGCACAAGACGAACAAAGATCATGATCAAGCAAAGAAATAAAGTTATACATGAGTCGTTCTTTAATTGTGATCTTGATCCGACAATTAACTCAAGACTTGGCTTCTCTCGTAAAATCATTTTTATCAAATCATGCATATTTAATTTAAAGCAAAATGATTTTCAAACATTTTATTTTAGCCAAAATGATTTTTAAACATGCCTCTCAAATCTGGAGAAAGATAATCGATTATGTACTTTATGATAATCGATTATGTTAAGACAATGTACACCAGATTTACAAAGCTGAACAATAATCGATTATGTACCATATGATAATCGATTATGTTAAGGCAGTGTACATTAGATTTTTCAAAGCTACAAGATAATCGATTATGTACCTTATAATAATCCATTATGTTAAGGCAGTGTACATTAGATTTTTCAAAGCTATAAAATAATCGATTATGCACATTATGATAACCGATTATGTTGAGGCAGTGTTTATCAAATTTTACAAGACTTTAAAATCATTGATTATGTACTTTATGATAATCGATTATGTTAAGACAGTGTAGTCCGAAGTTTTCAAAATATAAAAGATAATCGATCATCCTTCTAGCATAATCGATTATGCAAATGTTCGTTGCCAAAGTATTTTTAATCTCTGAAAGATAATCGATTATACACAATCTGATAATCGATTATGCTAAGTAAAGTCTGAATATGATTTTTTGAACGTTGTCAGGTAATCGATTATACGATTTGGATAATCGATTATGCTGCTTAAAACCTGGGAATGATTTTTGAACGATTGGAAAATAATCGATTATGCAAATCAGATAATCGATTATCTTAGCACAAAATCAGCAATTCTTGATTGGCAATTAGGCAATGGTTGTGGGGGTTTTGAACATATAAATACAACTCAAAATCAGTCTTCTAAGTATAGCAACTGATCATATTCTTGCTAAAGCTTGCATACTCTCATATTCATCATTTTCTATTCATTTGATAAGTTTTTGAGAGCCAAACTCTTGACGAAAGTTGTTGTGTTCTTGAGCGTATTTACTTTACTCATAACTACTCTTAAAGAGAGTCTTGTCTTGGGTGCAAAGTGTTTGTATACACTTGAAGGGAAGTGTTAATCCCTTGTGGTTGTAAGAAGGAACGTTTTCATTCCTTCGGTTGAAGTCTTGAAGTGTGGTATCTTTGAGCAAAGGTTGTTGAGGCTTGTGTGACTCAAGTTCTAAGTTTGTAACGGTTTGTTAAGCACCCGTAAGCTTAACGAAGTTAGTGGAATCTCGAGATAGTCTCTCGGGGACTGGACTAGCCACAGGTTGTGGTGAACCAGGATAATTTCGGTGCGTTCGTTCCTTATTATTTACTTACCGCACTTATTTCAATCCTGCAATTTTTAATTCCACAAGTTTATATTGTTTTTTTATTATAACGCTATTCACCCCCCCTCTAGCGTTAAGCGTATATTCTTACAATTCTAAGTATTGGTAATCAGGCGCCCACCTGTACAACAAGGGAATATTCTTATTAAGATACAAGTTTTGGTAATTAGGCGCCCACTTATAGAACTAGGGAAAATTGTTCAAGATTCATGTTTGGTAATCAAGCGCCCAGCTTGAGGACAAGGGAATATTTTTCAAGTTGCAAATTTATATAATCAGGCGCCCACTTGTAGAACAAGGGAATATTTTTCAAGTTGCAACTTTTGGTAACCAAGCGACCACCTGTAGAACAAGAGAATAAAGATGCAACTTTTGGTAAGCAGGCACCCACCTATAGAACAAGAGAATATTTTTAAGTTGCAAGTTTCGGCAATCAAGCGCCTACCGATTAAATAAGAGAATATATTCAAGATTTTATGTTTTGGTAATCAGGCGCCTAACTGTAGAATAAGGGAATTTTTTCAAGATGCAAGTTTTGGTAATCAAGCGCCCACCAGTAAACAAGGGAATATTTTTTAAGATTCTATGTTTTGGTAATCGGGCGTCAACCTGTAGAACAAGGGAATATTTCTCAAGATGCATGTTTTGGTAATTAGGCGCTAATATGTAGAACGAGGAAATATTTTTCAAGTTGCAACTTTTGGTAATGAGGCGTCCACCTGTAGAACAAGGGATTATTTTTAAAGATGCAGGTTTTGGCAAGCAGGCGCCCACCTGTAGTACAAGGGAAAATATTTTATGTTGCAAGTTTCGGTAATGAGGAGCCCACCTATGCAAGGAAATACTTTTTAAAATGCACGTTCTGGTAATCAGGCGCTCACCTTTAGAACAAAGAAAAATTTTGAAGATGCAAGTTTTGATAATCAAGCGCCCACCTGTAGAATAAGGGAATATTTTTCAAGATGCAAGTTTTAATAATCAGGCGCCTACCTGTAGAACAAGGGAATATTGTTTTCAAGATGAATGTTTTGGTAGTCAGGCGCCCACATATAGAACAAGGGAATATTATTCAAGTTGCCACTTTTGGTAATTTGGCGCCCACATGTAGAACAAGGGAATATTTTTAAAGATGCAAATTTTGGTAAGAAGGCGCTCACCTGTAGGACAAGGAAATATGTTTTATGTTGCAAGTTTCAGTAATCAGGCGCCCACTTGTACAAGGGAATGTTTATTAAGATGCATGTTTCAGTAATTAGGCACCCACCTGTAGAACAAGGGAATATTTTTCAAAATGCAAGTTTTGGTAATCAGGCGCCCACCTGTAAAACAAGAAAATATTTTTGAAGATGCGAGTTGTGGTAATCATGCGCCCACCTATAGAACAAGGGAATATTTTTCAAGATCCAAGTATTAATAATCAGCCGCCTACCACTATAAAAAGGGAATATTGTTTTCAAGATGCAAGCTTTGGTAATCAGGCGCCCCCTATAGAACAAGGTAATATTTTTCATGATTTTATGTTTTGGTAACAGGCGCCGACCTTTAAAGCAAGGAAATATTTTTCAAGATGCAAGTATTCGTTATTAGGCGCCTACCTGTAGAAAGTGGGAATATTTTTCAAGATTCTATGTATTTGTAATCAGGCGCCCACTTAGAGAACAAGAGAATATTTTTCAAGACGCAAGTTTTTGTAATCTGGCGCCCACCTGTAGAACAAGGGACTATTTTTAAAAATTTCATGTTATTGTAATCACACACCCACATGTAGTACAAGAGAATATTTTTAGAGTTGAAAGTTTTGTTAAGCAGGCTCCCACCTGTAGAATAAGGGAATATTTTTAATGTTGCAAGTTTCAGTAATCAGGGGACCGACTGTAGAAAGAGGAAATATTTTTCAAGATGCATGTTTTTGTTATCAGGCGCCCGTCTCTAGAACAAGGGAATATTTTTAATGATGCAAGATTTAGTAATGAGGAGCGCACCTGTTGAACAAGGGAATATTTTTGAAGATGCAAGTTTTGGTAATCAGGCGCCCACCAATAGAACAAGCGAATATTTTTTAAGATTTGAAGTTTTGGTAATCCGGCGCCCATCGGTAGAACAAGGTAACATTTTTCAAGATGCAAGTTTTGGCTATCAGGCTCCCACCTGTAGAACAAGAAAATATTTTTAAAGAATCAAGTTTTGGTAAACAGGTGCCCTGGTGTAGAACAAAGAAGTATTTGTAACATGCAAGTTTTGGTAATCAGGCGCCCACTAAAGGAATATTTTTCAAGATTCCAAGTTTTAGTAATTAGGTGACCACCTGTAGAACAAGGGAATATTTTTCAAGGTGCATGTTTTGGTAATGAAGAACCCACCTGTATAACAAGGGAATATTTTGGAAGATGCATTTTAATAATCAAGCGCCACCTGTAGAACAAGAGAACATTTTTCAAGTTGCAAGTTTTGGTAATCAGGCGCCCACCTGTAGAACAAGTGAATATTTTTCTATATACACGTTTTTGTAATCAGGCGCCCACCTGTACAGCAAGGTAATATTTTTCAAGCTGCAAGTTTTGATTATCAAGTGTCCACCCGTAGAACAAGGAAATATATTTAAAGATGCAAGTTTTGGTAATCAGGGGCCCTCCTATAGAACAAGGAAGTATTTTTAATGATTCATTTTTTGCTAATTAGGCGCCCACTTGCAGATCAAAGGAATATTTTTCAAGATTTCATGTTTTGGTAATCAAGTGTCCACCTGTAGAACAAGGGAATATTTTTGAAGATGCAAGAGTTAATAATCAAGCGCCCACCTGTAGAACAATAGAACATTTTTCAAGTTGCAAGTTTTGGTAATCAGGCGCCCACCTGTAGAACAAGGGAATATGATTTAAGTTGCATGTTTCGGTAATCAGGAACCCACCAATAGAACAAGAGAATATTTTTCAAGATACAAGTTTTTGTAATCTGGCGCCCACCAGTAGAACAAGGCAATATTTTTCAAGATGCAAGTTTTGGAAATAAGGCGCCCAAATGTAGAACAAGGTAATATTTTTCAAGATTCTATGTTTTGGTACTAAGGTTCCCACCAGTAGAATAAGGGAATATTTTTCAAATTTAAAGTTTTACTAATCTGGCGCCCACCTAAAGAACAAGGTAATATTTTTCAAGTTGCAATATTTTGTAATCTAGCGGCCACTTGTAGAACAAGGAAATATTTTTCAAGATTCCAAGTTTTGGTAATCAAATGCGCCCAACTAGAACAAGGGAATATTTTTCAAATTGCAAATTTTTGTAATCAGGCGCCCACCTGCAGAATAAAGGAATATTTTTCAAGTTGCAAATTTTGGTAATCAGGTGCCCACCTACAGAACAAGGGAATATTTTTCAAGATTCCAAGTTTTGGTAATCTGGCGCCCACCTGTAGAACAAGGGAATATTTTTCAAGATGTAAGTTTTTGTAATTAGGCGCCCACCGATAGAATAAGGGAATTTTTTTTCAAGATGCAAGTTTTGGTAATCAGACGCCCACCTGTAGAACAAGGGAATATTTTTCATGTTGCAAGTTTTGCTAATCAGGCGACCACCATCTGAACAAGGGAATATTTTTCAAGTTGCAAATTTTTTTAATCAGGCGCCCACCTGTAGAACAAGGGAATATTTTCCAAGTTGCAAGTTTTACTAATTAGGCGCCCACCTGCAGAACAAGAGAACATTTTTCAATATGCAAGGTTTGGTAATCAGGCGTGCACCTGTAGAACAAGGGAATATTATTCAAATTGAGAGTTTCGGTAATGACGCGCCCACTTACAAGGGAATATTTTGCAAGTTGCGAATTTTTTTAATCAGGCGCCCACCTGCAGAATAAGGTAATATTTTTCAAGTTACAAGTTTTGGTAATTAGGTGAACACCTTGAGAACAAGGGAATATCTTTCAAGTTGCAAATTTATGTAATCAAGCGCCTACTCTTAGATCTAGGGAATATTTTTCAAGATTCCTAGTTTTTGTAATCAGGTGCCCACCTGTCGAACAAGGGAATATTTTTCAAATTACAAGTATTAGTAATCAGGGGCCCACCTGTAGAACAAGCGAAACTTATTAAAGATGCAAGTTTCGGTCATCAGTCGTCCATTAGTATAACGAGCGAATATTTTTCAAGATTTTAAGTTTTGGTAATCAGGCGTTCACCTTTTGAGCAAGGGAATATTTTTCAATATTTTTAAGTTGCAAGTTTTGGTAATAAGGCGCCCACCTGTAGAACAAGGGAATATATTTCAAGATTTCATGTTTTTGTAATCAGACACTCACCTGTAGTACAAGGGAATATTTTTAAAATTGAAAATTTTTAGTAAGAAGGCGTCCACCTATAGAACAAGGGAATATTTTTTAAGTTGCAAGTTTCAGTAATCAGGCGCCCAACTGTAGAATGAGGAAATATTTTAGAGATTCAAGTTTTTGTTTTCAGGCGCCCAGCTGTAGAACAACGGAATATTTTTCAAGATGCAAGCATAAGTAATTAGGCGCCCACTTGTAGAATAAGGGAATATTTTTGAAGATGCAAGTTTTGGTAATCAGCGTCCACCTGTAGAATAAGGGAATATTTTTTAAGATGCAAATTTTAATAATCAGGCGCGCAACTGTAGGACAAGGGAATATTTTTTCAAGATGCAAATTTTGGTAATCAGGCGCCCACCTGTAGAAAAAGGTAATATTTTTCAAGATGCAAGTTTTGGTTATCAGGAGCCCACCTATAGAACAAGGGAATATTTTTAAAGAAGAAAGTTTTGGTAAGCAGGTGCCCTGTTCTAGAACAAGGAAGTATTTTTCAAATTGCAAGTTTTGGTAATCAAGCACCCACCTATAGAACAAGGAAAATTTTTCAAGAATCCAAATTTTAGTAATCAGGTGCCCACCTATAGAACAAGGGAATATTTTTCAAGATGCAGGTTTTGGTAATCAAGCACCCACCTGTAGAACAAGGAAATATTTTTGAAGATGCAAGTTTAATAATCAAGCGCACCCTGTAGAACAAGAGAATATTTTTCAGGTTGCATGTTTTGGTAATCAAACCGCCCACCTGTAGAAGTGAATAATTTTCAATATACAAGATTTATTAATCAGGGGCCCACCTTTTGAACTAGGCAATATTATTCAAGATGCAAGTTTTGGTAATCAATCGCCCACCTGTACAACAAGGTAATATGTTTCAAGCTGCAAGTATTGGTTATCAGGCGCCCACCTGTAGAATAAGAGAATATTTTTCAAGATGCAACTTTTGGTAATCTGGCGCCCACCTGTAGACAAGGAAATATTTTTCAAGATGTAAGTTTTTGTATTTAGGCGCCCACCTATAGAATAAGGGAATTTTTTTCAAGATGCAAGTTTTGGTAGTCAGGCGCCCACCTGTAGAACAAGGGAATATTTTTCAAGTTGCAAGTTTCAGTAATCAGGCGCCCAACTGTAGAACGAGGAAATATTTATAGAGATTCAAGTTTTTGTTATCAGCCGCCCAGCTGTAGAACAATGTAATATTTTTCAAGATGCAAGTATAAGTAATAAGGCGCCCACCTGTAGAATAAGGGAATATTTTTGAAGATGCATGTTTTGGTAATTGGCATCCACCTTTAGAATAAGGGAATATTTTTCAAGATGCAAGTTTTAATAATGAGGCGCGCAGCTGATTACCTTGTTTTGGTAATCAGGCGCCCACAAATAGAACAAGCGAATATTTTTCAAAAGATGAAGTTTGTGTAATCAAGCGCCCACCTGTAGAACAAGGTAATATTTTTGAAGATGCAAGTTATGGTTATCAGGCGCCCACCTGTAGAACAAGGGAATTTTATAAAGAAGCAAGTTTTGGTAAACAGGTGCCCTATTCTAGAACAAGGAAGTATTTTTCAAGTTGCAAGTTTTGGTAATCAGGCGCCACCTACAGATCAAAGGAATATTTTTCAAGACTCCAAGTTTTAGTAATCAGGTGCCCACCTATAGAAAAAGGGAATATTTTTCAAGATTCAAGTTTTTGTAATCAAGCACCCACCTGTAGAACAAGGAAATATTTTTGAAGATGCAAGTTTAATAATCAAGCGCACACTGTAGAACAAGAGAATATTTTTCAAGTGTTGCAAGTTTTGGTAATTAGGCGCCCACCTGTAGAAGTGAATATTTTTCGATATACAAGTTTTTGTAACCAGGCGCCCCACCTTTAGAACTAGGCAATATTTTTCAAGATGCAAGTTTTGGTAATCATTAGCCCACCTGTACAACAAGGTAATATTTTTCAAGCTGCAAGTTTTGGTTATCAGGCGCCCACCTGTAGAATAAGGGAATATATTTCAAGATGGAAGTTTTTGTAATCTGGCGCCCACCTGTAGAACTAGGGAACATTTTTCAAGATGTATGTTTTTGTAATTAGGCGACCACCTATAGAATAAGGGAATTTTTTTGAAGATGCAAGTTTTGGTAATCAGGCGCCCACCTGTAGAACTAGGGAATATTTTTCAAGTTACAAGTTTTGCTAATCAGACGCCCACCTTGAGAACAAGGGAATATTTTTCAAGTTGCAAATTTTTTTAATCAGACGCCCCCTGTAGAACAAGGGAATATTTTCCAAGTTGCAAGTTTTACTAATCAGGCGCCCACCTTTAGAACAAGGGAATATTTTTCAAGATGCAAGGTTTGGTAATCAGGCGCGCACCTGTAGAACAAGGGCATATTTTTCAAATTGCAAGTTTCGGTAATCACGCGCCCACCTATAGAACAAGGGAATTATTTTCAAGTTGCAATTTTTTTTAATCAGGCGCCAACCTGCAGAATAAGGTAATATTTTTCAAGTTACAAGTTTTGGTAATCAAGTGACCACCTTGAGAACAAGGGAATAATTTTTCAAGTTGCAAATTTTTGTAATCAAGCGCCTACATATAGAACAAGGGAATATTTTTCATGATTCCAAGTTTTGGTAATCAGGCGCCCACTTGTAGAACCAGAGAATATTGTTCAAATTGCAAGTATTAGTAATCGGTGGCCCACCTGTAGAACATGGGAAACTTTTTATAGATGCATGTTTTGGTAATCAGGCATCCACCAATAGAACGAGCGAATATTTTTCAAGTTCTAAGTTTTGGTAATCAGGCGTTCACCTTTTGAGCAAGGGAATATTTTTCAAGATGCAAGTTTTTGTAATTAGGCGCCGACCTGTAGAAAGTGGGAATATTTTTCAATATTCTAAGTTTTGGAAATCAGGCGCCCACTTGTAGAACAAGAGAATAGTTTTCAAGATGCATGTTTTTGTAATAAGGCGCCCACCTGTAGAACGACGGAAAATTTTTTAAATTGCAAGTTTTGGTAATAAGGCGCCTACCTCTAGAACAAAGGAATTTTTTTCAAGATTTCAAGTTTTTTTAATCAGGCACCCACATGTAGTACAAGGGAATATTTTTAAAGTTGAAAGTTTTAGTAAGCAGGCGTCCACCTATAGAACAAGGGAATATTTTTTAAGTTGCAAGTTTCAGTAATTAGGCGCCCAGCTGTAGAACGAGGAAATATCCTTAGAGATGCAAGTTTTTGTTTATCAGGCGCCCAACTGTAAAACAAGTGAATATTTTTCAAGATGCAAGTTTAAGTAATTAGGCGCCCACCTGTAGAATAAGGGAATATTTTTGAAGATGCATTTTTTGGTGATCAGGCGTCCACCTGTAGAATAAGGGAATATTATTTAAGATGCAAGTTTTAATAATTTGTGGCGCAACTGTAAAACAAGGGAATATTTTTTCAAAATGCAAATTTTGGTAATCAGGCGTCCACGAATAGAATAAGCGAATATTGTTCAAAAGTTGAAGTTTTTGTAATCAGGCGCCCACCTGTAGAACAAGGTAATATTTTTCAAGATGCAAGTTTTGGTTATCAGACGCCCACCTGTAGAACAAGGGAATATGTTAAAGAAGCAAGTTTTGGTAAACAGGTGCCCTGTTCTAGAACAAGGAAGTATTTTTGAAGTTGCAAGTTTTGGTAGTCAGGCGCCAACCTGCAGATCAAAGAAATATTTTTCAAGAATCTAAGTTTTAGTAATCAGGTGCCCACCTATAGAACAAGGGAATATTTTTCAAGATTCAAGTTTTTGTAATCAAGCACCCACCTGTAGAACAAGGAAATATTTTTGAAGATGCAAGTTTAATAATCAAGCGCACCCTGTAGAACAAGAGAATATTTTTCATGTTGCAAGATTTGGTAATCAGGCGCCCACCTGTAGAATTGAATATTTTTCAATATACAAGTATTTGTAATCCGGCGCCCACCATTAGAACTATGCAATATTTTTCAAGATGCAAGCACCCACCTGTACAACAAGGTAATATTTTTGGCGCTGCAAGTTTTGGTTATCACGCGCCCACCTGTAGTACAAGGGTATATATTTAAAGATACATGTTTTGGTAATAAGGCGCGCACCTGTAGAACAAGGGAATATTTTTCAAATTGCAAGTTTTGGTAATCATGTGCTCACCTGTAGAACAAGGGAATATTATTGAAGATGCAAGTTTTAATAATCAAGCGCCCACCTGTAATACAAGAGAATATTTTTCATGTGGCAAGTTTCATGAATCAGGCACCCACCAATAGAATTTTTTGTAATCAGGTGCACACCTGTAGAACAAGGCAATATTTTTCAAGAAGCAAGTTTTGGTTATCAGGTGCCCACATGTAGAATAAGGGAATATTTTTGAAGATTCTATGTTTTTGTAATCAGATTTCCACCAGTAGAACAAGGGAATATTTTTCAAGCTGCAAGTTTTGCTAATCATACGCCCACCATGAGAACAAGAGAATATTTTTAAAGAAGCAAGTTTTGGTAAACAGTTGCCCTGTTCTAGAACAAGGAAGTAATTTTCAAGTTGCACGTTTTGGTAATAAGGCGCCCAGCTGCAAATCAAAGAAATATTTTTCAAGAATCCAAGTTTTAGTAATCAGGTGCCCACCTATAGAACAAGGGAATATTTTTCAAATTGCAAGTTTTGGTAATCAGCCGCTCACCTGTAGAACAAGGTAATATTTTTTAAGATGCAAGTTTTAATAATCAAGCGCCCACCTGTAGAACAAGAGAATATTTTTCAAGTTGCCAGTTTCGGTGATCAGGCACCCACCAATAGAATTTTTTGTAATCAGGAGCCCACCTGTAGAACAAGGCAATATTTTTCAAGGTGCAAGTTTTGGTAATCAGGCACCCACATGTAGAACAAGGGAATATTTTTCAAGATTCTACGTTTTAGTAATCAGGTTCGCACTAGTGAATGTTTTGCTAATCAGGTGCCCACCTATAGAACAAGGTAATATTTTTCAAGTTGCAATATTTGGTAATCAAGCGCCCACTTGTAGAACAAGGAAATATTTTTCCAGATTCCATTTTTTTGTAATAAGGCGTCCACCTGTCGAACAAGGGAATATTTTACAAGATGCAAGTTTTGGGAATCAAAAGCGCACAACTAGAACAAGGGAATATTTTTCAAAATTCAATTTTTGGTAATCAGGCGCCCACATGCTGAATAAATGAATATTTTTCAAGTTGCATGTTTTGGTATTCAGGTGTCCACCTACAGAACAAGGGAATATTTTTCAAGATTCCAAGTTTTGGTAATCCGGCGCCCACCTGTAGAACAAGGGAATATTATTCAAGGTGTAAGTTTTTGTAATTAGGCGCCCACCTATAGAATAAGGAAATATTTATCAAGATGCAAGTTTTGGTAATCAGGCACCCACTTCTAGAACAAGGGAATATTTTTCAAGTTGCAAATTTTTTTAATCAGGCGCCTACTTGTAGAACTAGGAATATTTTCTAAGTTGCTAGTTTTACTAATCAGGCGCCTACCTGTAGAACTAGGGAATATTTTTCAAATGCAAGTTTTGGTAACCAGGCGCGCACCTATAGAACAAGTGATTATTATTCAAATTGCAAGTTTTGGTAATCAGGTGCTCACCTATAGAACAAGGGAATATTTTTGAAGATGCAAGTTTTAATAATCAAGCGCCCACTTGTAGATCAAGAGAATATTATTCAGGTTGCAAGTTTCGTTAATCAGGCACCACCAATAGAATTTTTTGTAATCAGGCTCCCACCTGTAGAACAAGGCAATATTTTTCAAGGTGCAAGTTTTTGTAATCAGGCGCCCACAAGTAGAACAAGGGAATATTTTTCAAGATTCTATGTTTTTGTAATCAGGTTCCCACCATTAGAATAAGGGAATATTTTTCAAATTGAAAGTTTTGCTAATCAGGTACCCACCAATATAACTAGGTAATATATATCAAGTTGCAATATTTGGTAATCAAGCGCCCACTTGAAGAACAAGGAAATATTTTTCAAGATTACAAGTTAATGAAATCAGGCGCCCACCTGTACAACAAGGGAATATTATACAAGATGCAAGTTTTGGTAATCAGAGCGCACAACTAGAACAAGGGAATATTTTTCAAATTGCAATTTTTGGTAATCAGGCGCCCACCTGCAGAATAAATGAATATTTTTCAAGTTGCAAGTTTTAGTAATCTGGTGCCCACCTACAGAACAAGGGAATATTTTTCAACATTCCAAGTTTTGGTAATCTGGCGCCCACCTGTAGAACAAGGGAATATTTTTTAAGATGTAAGTTTTTGTAATTAGGCGCCCTCCTATAGAATTAGGGAATATTTTTAAAGATGCAAGTTTTGGTAATCAGGCGCCCACCTCTAGAACAAGGGAATATTTTTCAAGTTGCAAGTTTTGATAACCAGGTGCCCACCTACAGAACAAGGGAATATTTTTCAAGATTCCAAGTTTTGGTAATCTGGCGCCCACCTGTAGAACAAGGGAATATTTTTCAAGATGTAAGTTTTTGTATTTAGGCCCCCTCCTATAGAATAAGGGAATATATTTCAAGATGCAAGTTTTGGTAATCAGGATCCCACCTGTAGAACAAGGGAATATGTTTCACGTTGCAAGTTTTGCTAATCAGGCGCCCACTTGAGAACAAGAGAATATTTTTAAAGAAGCAAGTGTTGGCAATCAGGCGCTCACCATTAGAACAAGGTAATATTTTTTAAGATGCAAGTATTAATAATCAAGCGCCCACCTGTAGAACAAGAGAATATTTTTCAAATTGCAAGTTTCGGTAATCAGGCACCCACCAATAGAATTTTTTTGTAATCAGGCGCCCATCTGTAGAACAAGGCAATATTTTTCAAGATGCAAGTTTTTGTAATCAAGCGCCCACATGTAGAACAAGGGAAATTTTTTCAAGATTCAATGTTTTTGTAATCAGGTTCCCACCAGTAGAATAAGGGAATATTTTTTAAATTGAATGTTTTGTCAATCAGGTGCCCACCTATACAACAAAGTAATATTTTTCAAGTTGCAATATTTTGTAATCAAGCGCCCACTTGAAGAACAAGGAAATATTTTTGAAGATTAAAAGTTTTTGTAATCAGGCGCCCACCTGTAGAACAAGGAAATATTTTACAAGATGCGAGTTTTGGTAATCAAAAGCGCACAACTAGAACAAGGGAATATTTTTCAAATTGCAATTATTTCTAATCAGGCGCCCACCTCCAGAATAATGGAATATTTTTCACGTTGCAAGTTTTGGTAATCAGGTGCCCACCTACAGAACAAGGTAATGTTTTTCAAGTTGCAATATTTGGTAATCAAGCGCCCACTTGTAGAATAAGGAAATATTTTTCCAGATTCCATTTTCTTGTAATAAGGCGTCCACATGTCGAACAAGGGAATATTTTACAAGATGCAAGTTTTGGTAATCAAAAGCGCACAACTTGAACAAGGGAATATTTTTCAAAATTCCATTTTTGGTAATCAGGCACCCACATGCAGAATAAATGAATATTTTTCAAGTTGCATGTTTTGGTAATCAGGTGCCCACCTACAGAACAAGGAAATATTTTTCAAGATTCCAAGTTTTGGTAATCAGACGCCCACCTGTAGAACAAGGGAATATTATTCAAGGTGTAAGTTTTTGTAATTAGGCGCCCACCTATAGAATAAGGGAATATTTTTCAAGATGCAAGTTTTGGTAATCAGGCGCCCACTTGTAGAACAAGGGAATATTTTTCAAGTTGCAAATTTTTTTAATCAGGCGCCTACTTGAAGAACTAGGGAATATTTTCTAAGTTGCAAGTTTTACAAATCAGGCGCCTACCTGTAGAACAAGGGAATATTTTTCAAGATGCAAGTTATGGTAACCAGGCGCGCACCTATAGAACAAGTGAATATTATTCAAATTGCAAGGTTTGGTAATCAAGTGCTCACCTATAGAACAAGGGAATATTTTTTAAGAGGCAAGTTTTAATAATCAAGCACCCACCTATAGATCAAGAGAATATTTTTCAAGTTGCAAGTTTCGGTAATCAGGCACCACCAATAGAATTTTTTGTAATCAGGCTCCCACCTGTAGAACAAGGCAATATTTTTCAAGGTGGAAGTTTTTGTAATCAGGCGCCCACATGTAGAACAAGGGAATATTTTTAAAGATTCTATGTTTTTGTAATCAGGTTCCCACCATTAGAATAAGGGAATATTTTTCAATTTGAAAGTTTTGCTAATCAGGTACCCACCTATATAACTAGGTAATATTTATCAAGTAGCAATATTTGGTAATCAAGCGCCCACTTGATGAACAAGGAAATATTTTTCAAGATTACAAGTTAATGTAATCAGGCGCCCACCTGTATAACAAGAGAATATTTTACAAGATGCAAGTTTTGGCAATCAGAGCGCACAACTAGAACAAGGGAATATTTTTCAAATTGCAATTTTTGGTATTCAGGCGCCCACCTGCAGAATAAAGGAATATTTTTCAAGTTGCAAGTTTTGGTATCTGGTGCCCACCTACAGAACAAGGGAATATTTTTCAAGATTCCAAGTTTTGGTAATCAGGCGCCCACCTGTAGAACAAGGGAATATTTTTCAAGATGTAAGTTTTTGTAATTAGGCGCCCTCCTATAGAATTAGGGAATATTTTTCAAGATGCAAGTTTTGGTGATCAGGCGCCCACCTGTAGAACAAGGGAATATTTTTCAAGTAGCAAGTTATGATAATCAGGTGCCCACCTACAGAATAAGGGAATATTTTTCAAGATTCCAAGTTTTGGTAATCTAGCGCCCACCTATAGAACAAGGGAATATTTTTCAAGATGTAAGTTTTTGTATTTAGGCGCCCTCCTATAGAATAAGGGAATATTTGAAGATGCAAGTGTTGCTAACCAGGCGCCCACCTTGAGAACAAGGGAATATTTTTAAAGAAGCAAGTTATGGTAAACAGGTCAGCTGTTCTAGAACAAGGAAGTATTTTTCAAGTTGCAAGTTTTGCTAATCGGGCGTCCACCTGTGGATCGAAGGAACATTTTTCAAGAATCCAAATTTTAGTAATCAGGCACCTACCTGTACAACAAGGGAATATTTTTCAAATTACAAGTTTTTGTAATCCGGCGCTCACCTGTACAACAAGGGAATATTTCTGAAGATGGATGTTTTAATAATCAAGCGCCCACCTGTTGACCAAGAGCATATTTTTAAAGTTGCAAGATTCAGTAAACAGGCACCCACCAATAGATTTTTTTGTAATCAGGCGCCCAGCTGTAGAACAAGGTAATGTTCTTCAAGATGCATGTTATGGTAATCAGGCGCCCTCATGTAGAACAAGGGAATATTTTTCAAGATTCTACATTTTTGTAATCAGGTTCCCACCAGTAGAATAAGGGAATATTTTTCAAATTGAAAGTTTTGCTAATCAGCTGCCCACCTATAGAACAAGGTAATATTTTTCAAGTTTCAATATTTGGTAACAAGCGCCTACTTGAAGAACAATGAAATACTTTTCAAGATTTCTAGTTTCTTGTAATCAGGCGCCCACCTGCAAAACAACGGAATATTTTACAAGGTGCAAGTTTTGGTAATCAAAACCGCACAACTAGGACAAGGGAATATTTTTCAAATTGCAATTTTTGGTAATCAGGCGCCCACCAGCAGAATAAAGAAATATTTTTCAAGCTGCAAGTGTTGGTAATCAGGTTCCCACCTACAAAACAAGGGAATATTTTTCAAAATTCAAAGTTTTGGTATTCTGGCGCCCACATATAAAAGAAGGGAAGATTTTTCAAGATGTAAGTTTTTGTAATTAGGCGCCCTCTTATAGAATAAGGGAATATTTTTCAAGATGCAAGTTTTGGTAATCAGGCGCCCACCTGTAGAATAAGGGAATAATTTTCAAGTTGCAAGTTTTGGTAATTAGGTGCCCACATACAGAACAAGGGAATATTTTTTAAGATTCAAAGTTATGGTAATCTGGCGCCCACCTGTAGAAAAAGGTAATATATTTCAAGATGTAAGTTTTTGTAATTAGGCGCCCTCCTATAGAATAAGAGAATATTTTTCAGGATGCAAGTTTTAATAATCAAGCGCACACCTGTTGAACAAGAGAATATTTTTCAGGTTGCAAGTTTCGGTAATGAGGCACCCACCAATAGAATTTTTCGCAAACAGGCGCCCACCTGTAGAACAAGGAAGTATTTTTCAAGATGCAAGTTTTGGTAATCAGGCGCCCACATGTAGAATAGGGGAATATTTTACAAGATTCTATGTTTTTGTAATCAGGTTCCCACCATTAGAATAAGGGAATATTTTTCAAATTGAAAGTTTTGCTAATCAGGTACCCACCAATATAACTAGGTAATATATATCAAGTTGCAATATTTGGTAATCAAGCGCCCACTTGAAGAAGAAGGAATTATTTTTAAAGATTGCAAGTTTTTGTAATCAGGCGCCCGCCTATAGAACAAGGGAATATTTTACAAGATGCATGTTTGGGTAATCAAAAGCGCACAACTAGAATGAGGGAATATTTTTCAAACGGCATTTTTTGGTAATCCGGCGCCCACCTGCAGAATAAAGGAATATTTATAAAGTTGTAAGTTTTGGTAATCAGGTGCCCACCTACAGAACAAGGGAATATTTTTCAAGATTCCAAGTTTTTGTAATCGGGCGCCACCTGTAGAACAAGGGAATATTTTTCAAGTTGCAAGTATTGGTAATCAGGTGCCCACATACAGAACAAGGGAATATATTTAAAGATTCTAAGTTTTGTTAATCTGGCGCCCACATGTAGAACAAGGGAATATTTTTTAAGATGTAAGTTTTTGTAATTAGGCGCCCTACTATAGAACAAGGGAATATTTTTCAAGATGCAAGTTTTGGTAATCAGGCGCCCAGCTGTAGAACAAGGGAATATTTTTCAAGCTGCAAGTTTTGTTAATCACGCGCCCACCTTGAGAACGAGGGAATATTTTTGAAGAAGCAAGTTTTGGTGATCAGGCGATCACCTGTAGAACAAGGGAATATTTTTGAAGATGCAAGTTTTAATAATCAAGCGCCCACCTGTAGAACAAGAGAATATTTTTCAAGTTTCATCTTTCGGTAATCGGGCACCCACCAAAAGAATTTTTCGTATTCAGGCGCCCACCTGTAGAACAAGGCAATAATTTTCAAGATGCAAGTTTTGGTAATCATGCGCCCACATGTAGAACAAGAGAATATTTTTCAAGTTGCAAGTTGTAGTAATAAGGCACCCACCAATAGAATTTTAAGTAATCAAGCGCCCAGCTGTAGAACAAGGTAATATTCTTCAAGATGCATGTATTGGTAATCAGGCGCCCACATGTAGAACATGGGAATATTTTTCAAGATTCTATGTTTTTGTAATCAGGTTCCCACCAGTAGAATAACGGAATATTTTTCAAATTGAAAGTTTTGCTAATCAGGTGCCCACCTATAGAAAGACGTAATATTTTTCAAGTTGCAATATTTGGTAATCTAGCGCCCACTTGAAGAACAATGAAATATTTTTCAGGATTCCAAGTTTTTGTAATCAAGCGCCCACCTGTAGAACAAGGGAATATTTTCCAAGATGCAAGTATTGGTAATCAAAGCACAGAACTAGGACAAGGGAATATTTTTCAAATTGCAATTTTTATTAATCAGGCGCCCACTTACAGAATAAAGGAATATTTTTCAAGTTGCAAGTTTTGGTAATGAGGTGCCCACCTACAGAACAAGGGAATATTTTTCAAAATTCCAAGGTTTGGTAATATGGCACCCACCTGTAAAACAAGAGTATATTTTTCAAGATGTAAGTTGTTATAGTTAGGCGCCCTTCTATAGAATAGGGGAATATTTTTCAAGATGCATGTTTTGGTAATCAGGCGCCCACCCGTAGAACAAGGGAATATTTTTCAAGTTGCAAGTTCTGGTAATCAGGTGCCCACATACAGAACAACGGAATATTTTTCAATATTCCAAGTTTTGGTAATCTGGCGCCCACCTGTAGAACAAGCGAATATTTTTCAAGATGTAAGTTTTGGTAATTAGGTGCCCACCTACAGATCAAGGGAAAATTTTTCAAAATTCAAAGTTTTGGTATTCTGGCGCCCACCTATAAAAGAAGGGAAGAATTTCAAGATGTAAGTTTTTGTAATTAGGCGCCCTCTTATAGAATAAGGGAATATTTTTCAAGATGCAAGCTTTGGTAATCAGGCGCCCACCTGTAGAATAAGGGAATATTTTTCAAGTTGCAAGTTTTGGTAATCAGGTGCCCACATACAGAACAAGGGAATATTTTTTAAGATTCCAAGTTATGGTAATCTGGCGCCCACCTATAGAAAAAGGTAATATATTTCAAGATGTAAGTTTTTGTAATTAGGTGCCCTCCTATTGAATAAGAGAATATTTTTCAAGATGCAAGTTTTAATAATCAAGCGCACACCTGTACAACAAGAGAATATTTTTCAGGTTGCAAGTTTCGGTAATCAGGCACCCACCAATAGAATTTTTCGCAATCAGGCGCCCACCTGTAGAACAAGGAAGTATTTTTCAAGATGCAAGTTTTGGTAATCAGGCGCCCACATGTAGAACAGGGGAATATTTTGCAAGACTCTATGTTTTTGTAATCAGGTTCCCACCAGTAGAATAAGGAAATATTTTTCAAATTGAAAGTTTTGCTAATCTGGTGCCTACCAATAGAACAAGGTAATATTTTTCAAGTTGCAATATTTGGTAATCAAGCGCCCACTTAAGAACAAGGAATTATTTTTAAAGATTGCAAGTTTTTGTAATCAGGCGCCCACCTGTTGAACAAGGGAATATTTTACAAGATGCATGTTTGGGTAATCAAAAGGGCACAACTAGAATGAGGGAATATTTTTCAAACTGCATTTTTTGGTAATCAGGCACCCACCTGCAGAATAAAGGAATATTTATAAAGTTGCAAGTTTTGGTAATCAGGTGCCCACCTACAGAACAAGGGAATATTTTTCAACATTCCAAGTTTTGGTAATCGGGCGCCCACTTGTAGAACAAGGGAATATTTTTCAAGTTGCAAGTATTGGTAATCAGGTGCCCACCTACAGAACAAGGGAATATTTTTGAAGATTCCAAGTTTTATTAATCTGGCGCCCACATGTAGAACAAGGGAATATTTTTCAAGATGTAAGTTTTTGTAATTAGGCGCCCTACTATAGAATAAGGGAATATTTTTCAAGATGCAAGTTTTTGTAATCAGGCGCCCAGCTGTAGAACAAGGGAATATTTTTAGAGCTGCAAGTTTTGTTAATCACGCGCCCACCTTGAGAACGAGGGAATATTTTTAAAGAAGCAAGTTTTGGTGATCAGGCGATCACCTGTAGAACAAGGGAATATTTTTGAAGATGCAAGTTTTAATAATCAAGCGCCCACCTGTAGAACAAGAGAATACTTTTCAAGTTTCATGTTTCGGTAATCGGGCACCCACCAATAGAATTTTTGTGTATTCAGGCGCCCACCTGTAGAACAAGGCAATAATTTTCATGATGCAAGTTTTGGTAATCATGCGCCCACATGTAGAACAAGAGAATATTTTTCAAGTTGCAAGTTTCAGTAATCAGGCACCCACCAATAGAATTATTAGTAATCAAGCGCCCAGTTGTAGAACAAGGTAATATTTTTCAAGATGCATGTTTTGGTAATCAGGCGCCCACATGTAGAACATGGGAATATTTTTCAAGATTCTATGTTTTTGTAATCAGGTTCCCACTAGTAGAATAACGGAATATTTTTCAAATTGAAAGTTTTGCTAATCAGGTGCCCACCTATAAAAAGAGGTAATATTAATCAAGTTGCAATATTTGGTAATCTAGCGCACACTTGAAGAACAATGAAATATTTTTCAGGATTCCAAGTTTTTGTAATCAAGCGCCCACCTGTAGAACAAGGGAATATTTTCCAAAATGCAAGTATTGATAATCAAAGCACACAACTAGGACAAGGGAATATTTTTCAAATTGCAATTTTTGTTAATCAGGCGCCCACTTACAGAATAAAGGAATATTTGTCAAGTTGCAAGTTTTGGTAATGAGGTGCCCACCTACAGAAAAAGGGAATATTTTTCAAGATTCCAAGGTTTGGTAATATGGCGCCCACCTGTAAAACAAGAGTATATTTTTCAAGATGTAAGTTTTTATAATTAGGCGCCCTTCTATAGAATAGGGGAATATTTTTCAAGATGCAAGTTTTGGTAATCAGGCGCCCACCCGTAGAACAAGGGAATATTTTTCAAGTTGCAAGTTTTGGTAATCAGGTGCCCACATACAGAACAACGGAATATTTTTCAATATTCCAAGTTTTGGTAATCTGGCGCCCACCTGTAGAACAAGGGAATATTTTTCAAGATGTAAGTTTTGGTAATCAGGTGCCCACCTACAGAACAAGGGAAAATTTTTGAAAATTCAAAGTTTTGGTATTCTGGCGCCCACCTATAAAAGAAGGGAAAATTTTTCAAGATGTAAGTTTTTGTAATTAGGCGCCCTCTTATAGAATAAGAGAATATTTTTCAAGATGCAAGTTTTAATAATCAAGCGCACACCTGTAGAACAAGAGAATATTTTTCAGGTTGCAAGTTTCGGTAATCAGGCACCCACCAATAGAATTTTTCGCAATCAGGCGCCCACCTGTAGAACAAGGAAGTATTTTTCAAGATGCAAGTTTTGGTAATCAGGCGCCCACATGTAGAACAGGCGAATATTTTACAAGATTCTATGTTTTTGTAATCAGGTTCCCACCAGTAGAATAAGGAAATATTTTTCAAATTGAAACTTTTGCTAATCAGGTGCCCACCAATAGAACAAGGTAATATTTTTCAAGTTGCAATAATTGGTAATCAAGCGCCCACTTAAGAACAAGGAATTATTTTTAAAGATTGCAAGTTTTTGTAATCAGGCGCCCACCTGTAGAACAAGGGAATATTTTACAAGATGCATGTTTGGGTAATCAAAAGGGCACAACTAGAATGAGGGAATATTATTCAAACTGCATTTTTTGGTAATCAGGCACCCACCTGCAGAATAAAGGAATATTTATAAAGTTGCAAGTTTTGGAAATCAGGTGCCCACCTACAGAACAAGGGAATATTTTTCAACATTCCAAGTTTTGGTAATCGGGCGCCCACCTGTAGAACAATGGAATATTTTTCAAGTTGCAAGTATTGGTAATCAGGTGCCCACCTACAGAACAAGGGAATATTTTTAAAGATTCCAAGTTTTGTTAATCTGGCGCCCACATGTAGAACAAGAGAATATTTTTCAAGATGTATGTTTTTGTAATTAGGCGCCCTACTATTGAATAAGAGAATATTTTTCAAGATGCAAGTTTTTGTAATCAGGCGCCCAGCTGTAGAACAAGGGAATATTTTTCAAGCTGCAAGTTTTGTTAATCACGTGCCCACCTTGAGAATGAGGGAATATTCTTAAAGAAGCAAGTTTTGGTGATCAGGCGATCACCTGTAGAACAAGGGAATATTTTTGAAGATGCAAGTTTTAATAATCAAGCGCCCACCTGTAGAACAAGAGAATATTTTTCAAGTTTCATGTTTCGGTAATCGGGCACCAACCAATAGAATTTTTCTTATTCAGGCGCCCATCTGTAGAACAAGGCAATAATTTTCAAGATGCAAGTTTTGGTAATCATGCGCCCACATGTAGAACAAGAGAATATTTTTCAAGTTGCAAGTTTCAGTAATCAGGCACCCACCAATAGAATTTTTAGTAATCAAGCGCCCAGCTGTAGAACAAGGTAATATTCTTCAAGATGCATGTTTTGGTAATCAGGCGCCCACATGTAGAACATGGGAATATTTTTCAAGATTCTATGTTTTTGTAATCAGGTTCCCACCAGTAGAATAACGGAATATTTTTCAAATTGAAAGTTTTGCTAATCAGGTGCCCACCTATAGAAAGAGGCAAATATTATTCAAGTTGCAATATTTGGTAATCTAGCGCCCACTTGAAGAACAATGAAATATTTTTCAGGATTCCAAGTTTTTGTAATCAAGCGCCCACCTATAGAACAGGGGAATATTTTCCAAAATGCAAGTATTGATAATCAAAGCACACAACTAGGACAAGGGAATATTTTTCAAATTGCAATTTTTGTTAATCAGGCGCCCACTTACAGAATAAAGGAATATTTTTCAAGTTGCAAGTATTGGTAATGAGGTGCCCACCTACAGAAAAAGGGAATATTTTTCAAGATTCCAAGGTTAGGTAATATGGCGCCCACCTGTAAAACAAGAGTATATTTTTCAAGATGTAAGTTTTTATAATTAGGCGCCCTTCTATAGAATAGGGGAATATTTTTCAAGATGCAAGTTTTGGTAATCAGGCGCCCACCCATAGAACAAGGGAATATTTTTCAAGTTGCAAGTTTTGGTAATCAGGTGCCCACATACAGAACAACGGAATATTTTTCAATATTCCAAGTTTTGGTAATCTGGCGCCCACCTGTAGAACAAGGGAATATTTTTCAAGATGTAAGTTTTTGTAATTAGGCGCCCTCCTATAGAATAAGGGAATATTTTTCAAGATGCAAGTTTTGGTAATCAGGCGCCCACCTGTAGAACAAGGGAATATTTTTTCAAGCTGCAAGTTTTGCTGATCACGCGCCCACATTGAGAACAAGGGAGTATTTTTAAAGAAGCAAGTTTTGGTTAACAGGTGCCCTGTTCTAGAACAAGGAAGTATTTTTCAAGTTGTTAGTTTTGGTAATCAGGTGCCCATCTGCATATCAAAGAAATATTTTTCAAGAATCGAAGTTTTAGTAATCAGGTGCCCACTTGTAGAACAAGGGAATATTTTTCAAATTGTAAGTTTTGGTAATAAGGCGCTCACCTGTAGAACAAGGGAATATTTTTGAAGATGCATGTTTTAATAATCAAGCGCCTACTTGTAGAACAAGAGAATATTTTTCAAGTCGCAAGTTTCAGTAATCAGACACCCACCAATAGAATTTTTTGTAATCAGGCGCCCACCTGTAGGACAAGTCAATATTTTTCAAGGTGCAAGTTTTGGTAATCACGCGCCCACATGTAGAACAAGGGAATATTTTTCAAGATTCTATATTTTAGTAATCAGGTTCCCACCAGTAGAATAAGGGAATATTTTTCAAATTGGAAGTTTTTGCTAATCAGGTGCCAGCCTATAGAACCAGGTAATATTTTTCAAGTTGCAATATTTGGTAATCAAGCGCCCACGTGTAAAACAAGAAAATATTTTTCAAGATTCCAAGTTTTTTTAATCAGGCGCCCACCTCTAAAACAAGGGAATATTTTTCAAGATTCTATATTTTAGTAATCAGGTTCCCACCAGTAAAATAAGGGAATATTTTTCAAATTGAAAGTTTTGCTAATCAGGTGCCTACCTATAGAACCAGGTAATATTTTTCATGTTGCAATATTTGGTAATCAAGCGCCCACTTGTAGATAAAGAAAATATTTTTCAAGACTCCAAGTTTTTGTAATCAGGCGCCCACCTGTAAAACAAGGGAATATTTTACAAGATGCTAGTTTTAGTAAGCAAAAGCTGACAACCAGAACAAGGGAATATTTTTTAAGATTCCACGTTTCGGTAGTCCGGCACCCACCTGTAGAATAAGGGAATTTTTTTCAAGATGTAGGTTTTTGTAATTAGGCGCCCACCTGTAGAATAAGGGAATACTTTTCAAGATACAAGTTTTGGTAATCAGGCGCCCACTTGTAGAACAAGGGAATATTTTTCAAGTTGCAAGTTTTGCTAATCAGGCGCCCACCTTGAGAACTAGAGAATACATTTCAAGTTGCAAATTTTTTAATTCGGGCGCCTACTTGTAGAACAAGGGAATATTTTCAAAGTTGCAAGTTTTACTAATCAGGTGCCGACCTGTATAAAAAAGGGAATATTTTTGAAGATGCAAGTTTTGGTAATTAGGCGTGCACCCGTAGAACAAGGGAATATTTTTTAAATGGCAAGTTTCGGTAATCACACGCCCACCTATAGAAAAATGGAATATTTTTCAAGTTGCTAATTTTTGTAATCAGGCGCCCACCTGCAGAATAAGGTAATATTTTTCAAGTAACAAGTTTTGGTAATTACATGCTGACCTTGAGAACAAGGGAATATTATTAAAGTTGCAAATTTTTTTAATCAAGCGCGTACTATTTGAACAAAGGAATATTTTTCATGATTTCAAGTTTTGGTAATCAGGCGCCTACCTGTAGAACATGGGAATATTTTTCAATTTGCAAGTATTAGTAATCAAGGGCCCACCTGTAGAACAAGGGAAAAACTTTCAAGTTGCAAGTTTTGCTAATTAGGCGCCCACCTTAAGAATAAGGGAATCTTTTTCAAGTTGCAAATTTTTGTAATCAGGCGCTTACTTGTAGGACAAGGGAAGATTTTTCAAGTTGCAAGTTTTGGTAATCAGGCGCCCACCTGTAGAACAGCGAAATTTTTTATGATACAAGTTTTGGTAATCAGGCGCCAACCTTTAGAAAAAGGGAAAATTTTACAAGATGCAAGTTTTGATAATCAGGTGCCCACCGGTAGAACAAGGGAATATTTTTTTCATGATGCAAGTTTTGCTAATCAGGCGCCCACCAATAGAACAAGAAAAAATATTTTTCAAGATTTCAAGTTTTGGTAATCAAACCCCCACCTGTAGAACAATGGAATATTTTTATAAGATGCAAGTTTTGGTAATTAGGCGCCCACCTATAGAACCAGGGAATATTTTTCAAGATGCATGTTTTGGTAATCAAGCGCCCACCTTGAGGACAAGAAAATATTTTTCATGTTGCAAATTTTTAGAATCAGGCACCCACCAGTAAACAAGGGAATATTTTTCAAGTTGCAAATTTTGGTAATCAGGCGTCCACCTACATAATAAGGGACTATGTTACAAGTTTTTAATTTTTTGTAATCAGGCACCCACCTCTAGCACACAGAAGTATTTTTCAAGTTGCAACTATTGGTTATTAGGCGCCCACCTATGGAAGAAATAAATATTTTTAAAGATGCAAGTTTTGGTAAGGAAGTGCCCACCTGTAGAACAAGGGAATACTTATTAAGTTGCAAGTTTCGGTAATCAGGAGCCCACCTGTACAAGGGAATGTTTTTTAAGTTGCATGTTTCGGTAATCAGGCGCCCACTTGTAGAACAAGGGAATATTTTTTCAAGATGCAAGTTTTGGTAATCAGGCGTCCACAAATAGAACAAGCGAATATTGTTTAAAAGTTGAAGTTTTGGTAATCAGGCGTCCACCTGTAGAATAAGAAAATATTTTTTAAGATGCGTCTTTGCAAAGAGGCGCCCAGTTGTAGAACAAGGGAATACTTTTTAAGATGCATGTTATGGTAATCAGGCGCCCACTTGTAGAAATAGAGAATATTTTTAAGATGCAAGTTTTACTAATCAGATGCCCACCTGTAGAACAAGGGAATATTTTTTATGTTGCAAGTTTTGGTAATCAGGTACCCACCTGTAGAAAATATATTTCAAGATGAAAGTTTTTGTAATCAGGCGCCCAACTGTATGGACAAGGGAATATTATTCACGATGCAAGTTTTGGTAATAAGGAGCCCACCTGTAGAATAAGGGAAGATTTTTCAAGATGCAAGTTTTGGTAAAAAGGCGTCCACCTGTAGAATAAAGGAATATTTTTCAAGATGCAAGTATTAATAATTAGGCGCCCACCGGTAGAACATGGGAATATTTTTCAAGATTCTAAGTTTTTGAAATCAGGCGCCCACTTATAGGACAAGAGAATATTTTTCAAGATGCAAGTTTGTGTAATCAGGCGCCCACCTGTAGAACAAGGGAATATTTTTAAAGTTCCAAGTTTTGGTAATCAGGCGCCCACCTGTAGAATAAGGGAATATTTTTAAATTTGCAAGTTTGTAAGCAGGCGCCCACGTGTAAAACAAGGGAATTTTTTTAAGTTGCAAGTTTTGGTAAGCAGGAGCCCACCTAAAGAACAAGGGAATATTTTTATAGATTAATGTTTTGGTAATCACGCGCCCACCTGTAGAAGAAAGTAATATTTTTCAAGATGCAAGTTCTAGTTATCAGGCACCCACCTGTAGAAAGAGGGAATATTTTTCAAGATTCTACGTTTTGTTAATCAGGCGCCCACTTGTAGATCAAGGGAATATTTTTCAAGTTGCAAGTTTCGGTAATGAGGAGCACACCTGTAAAACAAGGGAATATTTTTAATGTTGCAAGATTTGGTAACCAGGCGCTCACCTGCAGAACAAGGGAATATTTATTAAGTTTCAAGTTTCGGTAATGAGGCGTCCACCTGTAGAACAAGGGAATATTTTTCAAGATGCAAGTTTTTGCAATGAGGCGCCCGGCTGTAGAACAAGGGAATATTTCTTAAGATGCATGTTTTTGGTAATCAGGCGCCCACTTATAGAACAAGATAATATATTTCAAGATGCAAGTTTTGGTAACCAGATGGCCACCTTTAGAACAAGGGAATATTTTTTATGTTGCAAGTTTTGGTAAGCAGGGGCTCACCTGTAGAACAACTGAATATTTTTTATGTTGCAAGTTTCGGTAAACAGGCGTCCACCTGTAGAACAAGGGAATACTTTTTAAGATGCAAGTTTTTGCAAAGAGGCGCCCAGCTGTAGAACAAGGGAATATTTTTAAGGTGCAGGTTTTGGTAATCAGGTGCCCACTTGTTGAGCAATAGAATATTTTTTATGATGCAAGTTTTGGTAATCAAATGCCTACCTGTAGAACAAGGGAATATTATTAAAGTTGTAAGTCTTGGTAATCAGGTGCCCATCAATAGAACATGGGAAAAGTTTTCAAGATGAAAGTTTTTGTAATCATGCTCCCAAGTGTATGGACAAGGGAATATTATTCAAGATGCAAGGTTTGCTAATAAGGAGCTCACTGTAGAATAAGGGAAGATTTTTCACCATGCAAGGTTTGGTAATCAGGCGTTCACCTTTAGAATAAAGGAATATTTTTCAATATGAAAGTTTTAATAATTAGGCGCCCACCTGTAGAACAAGGGAATATTTTTCAAGATTCTAAGTATTGGGAATTAGGCGCCCACCTATAGAACACGAGAATATTTTTCAAGAAGCAAGTTTTTTTAATCAGGCGCCCACCTGTAGAACAAGGAATTATTTTTTAAGTTGTAAGTTTTGGTAATCAGGCGCCCACCTAAAAAACAAGGGAATATTATTAAAGGTAAACGTTTTGGTAATCACGCGCCCACCTGTAGAACAAAGTAATATTTTTCAAGATTCAAGTTTTTGTTATCAGGCACCCACCTGTAGAACAAGGGAATATTTTTTTAAGATGCAAGTTTTGGTAATCAGGCACCATCTGTAGAACAAGGGAATATTTTCAAGTTGCAACTTTTGGTAATCAGGCGCCCACCTATAGAACAAGGGATTATTTTTAAAGATGCAAGTTTGTGTAAGCAGGCGCCCACCTGTAGGACAAGTAAATACTTTTTATTTTGGCAAGTTTCAGTAATCACGCGCCCACCTGTACAAGGGAATGTTTTTAAGTTGCAAGTTTCGGTAATCAGGCGCCCACCTATCGAACAAGGGAAGATTTTTCATAATGCATGTTTTGGTAATCAGGCGCCATCTGTATTTTGAAGATGCAACTTATGGTAATAAGATGCCCACATATAGAACAAGGGAATATTTTTCAAGATGCAAGTTTTAATAATCAGTCTTCTACCTGTAGAACAACAGAATATTTTTTTCTAGATGCAAGTTTTGGTAATCAGGCGCCCACCTATAGAATAAGGGAATATTTTTCAAGATTTTATGTTTTGGTAATCAGGCGCCGACCTTTAGAGCAAGGGAGTATTTTTTAAGATGCAAGTATTTGTAATTAGGCGCCCACAGAAAGTGGGAATATTTTTCAAGATTTTAAATTATGTTGATCAGGCACCCACTTGTATATCAAGGGAATATTTTTCAAGTTGCAAGGTTTGGTAAACAGGCGCCCATCTGTAGAACAATGGAATATTTTTAAAGTTGCAAGATTTTGTAAGCAGGCGCTCACCTGTAGAACAAGGGAATATTTTTTAAATTGCATGTTTCGGTAATCAGGCGTCCACCTGTAGAACAAGGGAATATTATTCAAGATGCAAGTTTTTGCAATGACGCGCCCGGCTGTAGAACAAGGGAATATTTTTTATGATGCATGTTTTGGTAATCAGGCGCCCACTTATAGAAAAAGGGAATATTTTTCAAGATATTAAATTTTGGTAATCAGGCGCCAACCTTTAGAGCAAGGGAATATTTTATAAGATGCAAGTTTTTGTAATTTGGGGCCCACCTGTAGAAAGTGGGAATATTTTTCAAGATTCTAAGTGTTGTTAATCAGGCGCCCACTTGTAGATCAAGGGAATATTTTTTCAAGTTGCAAGTTTTGGTAGTCAGACGCCCACCTCTACAACAAGGGAATATTATTAAAGGTGCAAGATTTGGTATGCAGGCCCTCACCTGTAGAACAAGGGAATATTTTTTAAGTTGCAAGTTTCAGTAATCAGGCGTCCACCAATAGAAGAAGGGAATATTTTCAAGATGCATGTTTTTGCAATGAAACGCTCGGCTGTTGAAAAAGGGAATATTTTTTAAGATGCATGTTTTGGTAATCAGCTGCCCACTTGTAGAACAAGAGAATATATTTCAAGATGCAAGTTTTGGTAATCAGATGGCCACCTGTAGAACAAGGGAATATGTTTTAAGTTGCATGTTTTTGCAATAAGGCGCCCACCTGTAGAACAAGGGAATGTATTTCAAGATGCAAGTTTTGGCAGTAAGGCGCCCACCTGTAGAATAAGGGAATATTTTTCAAGATGCAAGTTTTAGTAATCAGGCGTCCACCTGTAGAATAAGGGAATGTTTTTTTAGATGCAAGTTTTAATAACTAGGCTCCCACCTGTAGGACATGGAAATATTTTTGAATTTTTCAAGTTTCAGTAATCACGCGCCCACCTGTACAAGGGAATGTTTTGAAGTTGCAACTTTTGGTAATTAGGCGCCCGCCTGTAGAACAAGGGAATATTTTATAGTTGCAACTTTTGGTAACTAGGCGCCCGCCTATAGAACGTGGGAATATTTTTAAAGAGGCAAGTTTTGGTATGCACGTGCCCACCTGTAGGACAAGTAAATACTTTTTAATTTTGCAAGTTTCAGTAATCGCGCGCCCACCTGTACATCGGAATTTTTTTAAGTTTCAAGTTTCGGTAATCAGGCGCCCAGCTGTCGAACAAGGGAAGTTTTTTCATAATGCAAGTTTTGGTAATCAGGCGCCCATCTGTAGAACAACGAAATATTTTTGAAGATGCAAGTTATGTAATAAGACGCCCACCTATAGAACAAGGGAATATTATTCAATATGCAAGTTTTTATAATCAGGCGCCTACCTGTAGAACAAGGGAATATTTTTTTCTAGATGCATGTTTTGGTAATCAGGAGCCCACCTATAGAATAAGGGAATATTTTTTAAGATGCAAGTTTTTGTAATTAGGCGCCCACCTGTAGAAAGTGGGAATATTTTTCAAGATTCTAACTTTTGTTAATCAGGCGTCCACCTGTACATCAAGGGAATATTTCTCTAGTTGCCAGATTTGTTAATCAGGCGCACACCTGTAGAACAAGGGAATATTTTTAAAGTTGCAAGATTTGGTAACCATGCGCTCACCTCCAGAACAAGAGAATATTTATTAAGTTGCAAGTTTCGGTAATCAGGCGTCCACCTGTAGAACAAGGGAATATTTTTCAAGATGCAAGTTTTTGCAATGAGGCGCCCAGCTGTAGAACAAGGGAATATTTTCTAAGATGCATGATTTTGGTAATCAGGACCCCACTTATAGAACAAGATAATATATTTCAAGATGCAAGTTTTGGTAATCAGATGACCACCTGTAGAACAAGGGAATATTTTTTAAGTTGCAAGTTTTGGTAAGCAGGGGCTCACCTGTAGAACAAGGGAATTTTTTTTATGTTTCATGTTTCGGTAATCAGGAGTCCACCTGTAGAACAAGGGATTATTTTCTAAGATGCAAGTTTTTGCAAAGATGCGCCCAAAAGTAGAACAAGGGAATATTTTTTAAGATGCAGGTTTTAGTAATCAGGTGCCCACTTGTAGAACAATAGAATATTTTTCAAGATGCAAGTTTTGGTAATCAGATGCCTACCTGTACAACAAGGGAATATTTTTAAAGTTGTAAGTTTTGGTAATCACGTGCCCATTTGTAGAACAAGGGAAAGTTTTTCAGGATGAAAGTTTTTGTAATCAGGCGCCCAACTGTATGGACAAGGGAAAATTATTGAAGATGCATGTTTTGTTAATAAAGAGCTCACCTGTAGAATAAGGGAAGATTTTTCAAGATGCAAGGCTTGGTAATCAGGCGTCCACCTGTAGAATAAAGGAATATTTTTCAATATGAGAGTTCTAATAATTAGGCGCTCATGTAGAAAAAGGGAATATTTTTCAAGATTCTAAGTTTTTGTAATCAGGCGCCCACCTCTAGAACAAGGGAATATTTTTCAAGTTGCAAGCTTTGGTAATAAGGCGGCCACTTGTAGAATAAGGGAATATTTTTAAAGTTGCAAGTTTTGGTAAGCAGGCGTCCACCTGTAGAACAAGGAAATATTTTTTATGTTGCAAGTTTTGGTAATCAGGCGCCCACCTAAAAAACAAGGGAATATTTTAAAAGATTAACGTTTTGGTAATCACGCGCCCACCTGTTGAACAAAGTAATATTTTTCAAGATTCAAGTTTTTGTTTTCAGGCACCCACCTGTAGAACCAGGGAATATTTTTTTAAGATGCAAGTTTTGGTAATCAGGCACCATCTGTAGAACAAGGGAATATTTTCAAGTTGTAACTTTTGGTAATTAGGCGTCCACCTATAGAACAAGGGATTATTTTAAAAGATGCAAGTTTTGGTAAGCAGGCGCCCACCTGTAGGACAAGTAAATACTTTTTCATTTTGCAAGTTTCAGTAATCACGCGCCCACCTATACAAGGGAATGTTTTTAAGTTGCATGTTTCGGTATTTAGGCGCCCACCTGTCGAACAAGGGAAGATTTTTCATAATGCAAGTTTTGTCAATCAGGCGCCCATCTGTAGAACAAGGAAATATTTTTGAAGATGCAAGTTATGGTAATAAGACGCCCACCTATAGAACAAGGGAATATTTTTTAAGATGCAAGTTTTAATAATCAGGTGCCTACCTGTAGAACAACGTAATATCTTTTTCTAGATGCAAGTTTTGGTATTCAGGCGCCCACCTATAGAATAAGGGAATATTATTCAAGATTTTAAGTTTTGGTTATCTGGCACCGACCTTTAGAGCAAGGGAGTATTTTTTAATATGCAAGTTTTTGTAATTAGGCGCCCACCTTTAGAAAGTGGGAATATTTTTCAAGATTCTAAATTTTGTTAATCAGGCACCCACTTGTAGATCAAGGGATATTTTTCAAGTTGCAAGGTTTGGTAATCAGGCGCCCACCTATACAACAAGGGAATATTTTAAAAGTTGCTAGATTTTGTAAGCAGGCGCTCACCTGTAGAACAAGGGAATAATTTTTAAGTTGCAAGTTTGGGAAATTAGGAGTCCACCTGTAGAACAAGGGAATATTATTCAAAATGCAAGTTTTTCTTGAAAAATATTCCCTTGTTCTACAGGTGGACGCCTGATTACCAAAACATGCATTTTGAAAAATATTGACTTGTTCTATAGGTGGGCATCTGATTATAAAAACTTGCATCTTTAAAAATATTTCCTTGTTCTACAGGTGGCCGCCTAATTACCCGAACTTGAAATTATTCCCTCTTTCTACAGGTGGTGGCCTGATTACCAAAACCTGCAACTTGAAAAATATTCTCCTGCTCTACAGGTGGGCTCCTGATTACCAAACCTTGCAATTTAAAAAATATTCCTTTGTTCTAAGGTGGGCCCCTAATTACCAAAACTTGCATCTTGAAAAATATTGTCTTATTCTATAGGTGGGCTCCTGATTACCAAAACTTTAAATCTTGAAAAATATTCCCATGTTCTACAGGTGGGTGCCTAATTACCAAAACTTGCATCTTGATAATATATATTACCTTGTTCTACAGGTGGGTGTCTGATAATTAAAATTTGCATCTTGAAAAATATTCCCTTATTCTACAGGTGGGCGCCTGATTACCAAAACTTCCATCTTCAAAAATACTTCCTTGTTATACAGGTTGGTGCCTGATTTCCAAATCTAGTATCTTCAAAAATATTCCCTTATTATACAGGTGGGCGCCTGATTAGCAAAACTTGGAATCTTGAAAAACATTTCCTTGTTCATAGGTAGGCTCTTTATTACCAAAACTTGCATCTTGAAAAAAAATATTCCCTTTTTCTACAGGTGGGCGCCTATTTATTAAAACTTTCAACTTGAAAAATATTCCATTATTCTATAGGTGGGCTCCTGATTAAGCAAACTTGGAATCTTTAAAATTATTCCCTTGTTCTATTGGTGGGCGCCTGATTACGGAAACTTGCATCTTGAAAACTATATTCCCTTGTTCTATAGGTTGGTGCCTGATTACTAAAACTAGCATTTTAAAAGTATTCCCTTGTTCTACAGGTGGGCGCATAATTACCTAAACTTGCAACTTACCATTGTTCTACAGGTAGTGGCCTGATTACAAAAACTTGCAAATTGAAAAATATTCCCTTGTTCTACAGGTGGGCACCTGATTGCCAAAACTTGCAATTTAAAATATATTCCCTTTTTCTAAGGTGGGCGCCTGATTACCAAATCATGCATCTTGAAATATATTACCTTGTTCTACAGGGGGGCTCCTGATTACCAAAACTTTAAATCCTGAAAAAATTCTCTTGTTCTACAGGTGGGCGCCTGATTACCAAAACTTGCATGTTGAAAAAAATATTCACTTGTTCTACAAGTGGGCGTCTGATTATTAAAACTTGCATTTTGAAAAATATTTCCTTGTTCTACAAGTGTGCGCCTTATTACCAAAACTTGCATCTTCAAAAACACTTCCTTGTTCTACAGGTGGGTGCATGATTACCAATACTAGACTCTTGAAAAATATTCCCTTATTCTACAGGTGGGCACCTGATTACCAAAAATTGAGATATTGAAAATCATTCCCTTGTTCTATAGGTAGGCTCCTTATTACCAAAACTTGCATCTTGAAAAAAATATTCCCATGTTCTACAGGTAGGCGCCTGTTTATTAATACTTTCAACTTGAAAAATATTCCAATGTTCTACAGGTGGCCGCCTGATTACCAAACCTTGGAATCTTTGAAAATATTCCCTTGTTCTATAGGTGGGCGCCTGATTACAGAAACTTGCATCTTTAAAAATATATGCCCTTGTTCTATAGGTTGACGCCTGATTATTAAAACTTGCATCTTTAAAAATATTCCCTTGTTCTATAGGTGGGCGCCTAATTACGGAAAACTTGCAACTTACCCTTGTTCTACAGGTGGTGGCCTGATTACCAAAACTTGCAACTTGAAAAATATTCCCTTGCTCTACAGGTGGGCTCCTGATTACCAAAACTTTAAATCTTGAAAAATATTCTCTTGTTCTACAGGTGGACGCCTGATTACAAAAATTTGCATCTTTAAAACTTTATCCTTATTCTACAGGTGTGTGACTGATTACCAAAACTTGGAATCTTGAAAAATATTCCCTTGTTCTATAGGTGGGCGTCTGATTACAGAAACTTGCATCTTGAACAATATATTCCCTTGTTCTACAGGTGGGCGTCTGATTATAAAAACTTGCATCTTTAAAAATATTCCCTTGTTTTACTGGTGGGCGCCTCATTTCCAAAACTTGCATCTTCAATACTACTTCCTTGTTCTACAGGTGGGCGCCTGATTACCAAAACTAGCATCTTTAAAAATATTTCCTTATTCTACAGGTGAGTGCCTGATTAACAAAACATTGAATCCTGAAAAATATTCCTTTGTTAAATAGGTAGGCGCTTTATTTCAAAAACATGCATCTTGAGAAAAATATTCCCTTGTTCTACACGTCGGCGCCTAATTATTAAACTTGCAATTTGAAAAATATTTCCTTGTTCTACAGGTGGGCGCCTGATTATCAAAACCTGGAATCTTGAAAAATATTCCCTTATTCTATAGGAGGGCGCCTGATTACAGAAACTTGCATTTTGAAAATATATACCCTTGTTCTACTGGTTGGCGCCTGATTATTAAAACTTGCATCTTGAAAAATATTTCCTTATTCTACAGGTGGGCGCCTGATTACCAAACCTTGCATATTCAAAAATATTTCTTTGTTCCACAGGTGGGCGCCTGATTACCCTAACTTGCATCTTGAAAAATATTCCCCTGTTCTACATGTGGGCACCTAATTACCAAAACTAGCATCTTGATAAATATTCCTTTATTCTACAGGTGGCCGCCTGATTACCAAAACATGGAATCTTTAAAAATATTACCTTGTTCTACAGGTGGGCTGCTGATTACCAAAACTTGAAATCTTGAAAAATATTCTCTTGTTCTACAGTTAGGCACCATATTAAGAAATCTTGCATATTGAAAAATTTATCCTTATTCTACAGGTGTGCGACAGATTACCAAACTTGGAATGTTGAAAAATATTCCCTTGTTTTACAGATTGGCGCCTTATTATTAAAACTTGCATCTTTAAAAATATTCCCTCGGTCTACATGTGGACGCCTAATTACCGAAACTTCCAATTTACCCTTATTCTACAGGTGGTGGCCTGATTTTAAAAACATGCAGCTTGAAAAATATTCCATTGGCCTACAGGTGGGCGCCTGATTACCAAAACTTACAATATAAAAAATATTCTCTTGTTCTACAGGTGGGCACCTGATTACCAAAACTTGCATGTTGAAAAAATATTCACTTGTTCTACAAGTGGACGTCTGATTATTAAAACTTGCATTTTGAAAAATATTTCCTTGTTCTACAGGTGTGCGCCTTATTACCAAAACTTGCATCTTCAAAAACACTTCCTTGTTCTACAGGTGGGTGCATGATTACCAAAACTAGACTCTTGAAAAATATTCCCTTATTCTACAGGTGGGCACCTGATTACCAAAAATTGAGATATTGAAAATCATTCCCTTGTTCTATAGGTAGGCTCCTTATTACCAAAACTTGCATCTTGAAAAAAATATTCCCATGTTCTATAGGTAGGCGCCTATTTATTAATACTTTCAACTTGAAAAATATTCCATTGTTCTACAGGTGGCCGCCTGATTACCAAACCTTGGAATATTTAAAAATATTCCCTTGTTCTATAGGTGGGCGCCTGATTACAGAAACTTGCATCTTTAAAAATATATGCCCATGTTCTATAGGTTGACGCCTGATTATTAAAACTTGCATCTTTAAAAATATTCCCTTGTTCTATAGGTGGGCGCCTAATTACGAAAACTTGCAACTTACCCTTGTTCTACAGGTGGTGGCCTGATTACCAAACTTGCAACTTGAAAAATTTTCCCTTGCTCTACAGGTGGGCTCCTGATTACCAAAACTTGAAATCTTGAAAAATATTCTCTTGTTCTACAGGTGGACGCCTGATTACAAAAACTTGCGTCTTTAAGACTTTATCCTTATTCTACAGGTGTGTGACTGATTACCAAAACTTGGAATCTTGAAAAATATTCCCTTGTTCTATAGGTGGGCGTCTGATTACAGAAACTTGCATCTTGAACAATATATTCCCTTGTTCTACAGGTGGGCGTCTGATTATAAAAACTTGCATCTTTAAAAATATTCCCTTGTTTTACTGGAGGACGCCTCATTTCCAAAACTTGCATCTTCAATACTACTTCCTTGTTCTACAGGTGGGCGCCTGATTACCAAAACTAGCATCTTGAAAAATATTTCCTTATTCAACAGGTGAGTGCCTGATTAACAAAACATTGAATTTTGAAAAATATTCCTTTGTTCAATAGGTAGGCGCTTTATTTCAAAAACATGCATCTTGAAAAAAATATTCCCTTGTTCTACATGTCGGCGCCTAATTATTAAACTTGCAATTTGAAAAATATTTCCTTGTTCTACAGGTGGGCGCCTGATTATCAAAACTTGGAATCTTGAAAAATATTCCCTTGTTCTATAGGAGGGCGCCTGATTACAGAAACTTGCATCTTGAAAATATACACCCTTGTTCTACTGGTTGGCGCCTGATTATTAAAACTTGCATCTTGAAAAATATTTCCTTATTCTACAGGTGGGCGCCTGATTACCAAACCTTGCATATTCAAAAATATTTCTTTGTTCCACAGGTGGGCGCCTGATTACCCTAACTTGCATCTTGAAAAATATTCCCCTATTCTACATGTGGGCACCTAATTACCAAAACTAGCATCTTGATAAATATTCCTTTATTCTACAGGTGGGCGCCTGATTACCAAAACATGGAATCTTTAAAAATATTACCTTGTTCTACAGGTGGGCTGCTGATTACCAAAACATGAAATCTTGAAAAATATTCTCTTGTTCTACAGTTGGGCACCATATTAAGAAATCTTGCATATTGAAAAATTTATCCTTATTCTACAGGTGTGTGACAGATTACCAAACTTGGAATGTTGAAAAATATTCCCTTGTTTTACAGATTGGTGCCTTATTATTAAAACTTGCATCTTTAAAAATATTCCCTCGGTCTACATGTGGACGCCTAATCACCGAAACTTCCAATTTACCCTTATTCTACGGGTGGTGGCCTGATTTTAAAAACATGCAGCTTGAAAAATATTCCATTGGCCTACAGGTGGGCGCCTGATTACCAAAACTTACAATATAAAAAATATTCCCTTGTTCTAAGGTGGGCGCCTGATTACCAAAACTTGCATCTTGAAAAATATTACCTTGTTCGACAGGTGGAATCCTGATTACCAAAACTTGAAATCTTGAAAAATATTCTCTTGTTGTATAGGTGGGAGCCTGATTACCAAAACTTGCATCTTGAAAAAAATATTCCCTTGTCCTACAAGTGGGCGTCTGATTATTAAAACTTGCATCTTTTAAAATATTCCCTTGTTCTATAGGTGGGCGCCTCCTTACCAAAACTTGCATCTTAAAAAATACTTCCTTATTCTACAGGTGGATGCCAGATTACCAAACCTAGCATCTTGAAAAATATTCCCTTATTCTACAGGTGGGCGCCTGATTGCCAAAGCTTGCAATCTTGAAAAATACTCCCTTGTTCTATAGGTAGGCTCCTTATTACCAAAACTTGCATCATGAAAAAAATATTCCCTTGTTCTACACGTGGGCGCCTAATTATTAAAACTTGGAATTTGAAAAATATTTCCTTGTTCGACAGGTGGGCGCCTGATTATCAAAACTTGGAATCTTGAAAAATATTATCTAGTTCTATAGGTGGGCGCCTGATTACAGAAACTTGCATCTTGAAAAATATATACCCTTGTTCTATAGGTTGGGGCCTGATTATTAAAATTTGCATCATGAAAAATATTTCCCATGTTCTACATGTTGGCGCGTCATTACCAAAACTAGCATCTTGATAAATATTCCCTTATTCTACAGGTGGGCGCCTGATTGCCAAAACTTGGAATCTTGAAAAATAATACCGTGTTCAACAGGTGGGCTCCTGATTACTAAAACTTGAAATCTTGAAAAATATTCTCTTGTTCTACAGATGGGCGCCTGATCACCAAATCTTTCATCTTGAAAAATGTATCCTTGTTCTACAGGTGTGGGACAGATTACCAAAACATGGAATGTTGAAAAATATTCCCTTGTTTCACATGTTTGCTCCTGATTATTTAAACTTGCATCTTTAAAAATATTCCCTTGTTCTACAGGTGGGCGCCTAATTATCGAAACTTACAACTTACCATTGTTCTACAAGTGGTGGCTTGATTACCAAAACTTGCAACTTGAAAAATATTCCCTTACTCTACATTTGGGCGTCTGATTAGCAAAACGTGCAATTTAACAGATATTCCCTTGTTTAAGGTGGGCGCCTGATTACCAAAACTTGCATCTTGAAAAATATTACCTTGTTCAACAGATTTACTCCTGATTACCAAAACTAGAAATCTTGAAAAATATTCTCTTGTTCTATAGGTGGGAGCCTGATTACAAAAACATGCATCTTGAAAAAAATATTCCCTTGTTCTGCAGGTTGGCGTTTGATTATTAAAAATTGCATCTTGAAAAATATTCCCTTGTTCTACAGGTTGGCGCCTGCTTGCAAAAACTTGCATCTTCAAAAATACTTCCTTGTTCTACAGGTGGGTTCCTGATTACCAAAACTAGAATCTTGAAAAATATTCCCTTGTACTACAAGTGGGCGCCTGATTACCAAAACTTGGAATGTTAAAAAATATTCCTTTGTTCTATAGCTAGGCACCTTATTACCAAAACTTGCATCTTGAAAAAAAATATTTCCTTGTTCTACAGGTGGGCGCCAATTTATTAAAACTTTCAACTTGAAAAATATTCCCTTGTTCTACAAGTGGGCGCTTGATTAACAAACCTTGGAATCTTGAAAAATATTCCCTTGTCCAATAGGTGGGCGTCTGATTACCGAATCTTGCATCTTGAAAAATATATTCCCTTGTTCTACAGGTTGGCGCCTAATTATTAATACTTACATCTTTAAAAATATTCCCTTGTTCTACAGGTGGGAGCCTAATTACCGAAACTTGCAACTTACCCATGTTCTACAGGTGGTGGCCGGATTACAAAAACTTGCAACTTGAAAAATATTCCCTTGCTCTACAGGTGGGCGCCTGATTACCATAACTTGAAATTTTAAAAAATATTCTATTGTTGTATGGTGGGCGCCAGATTACCAAAACTTGCATCTTGAAAAATATTACCTTGTTCAACAGATGGGTTGTGATTACCAAAACTTGCATATTGAAAAAAATATTCCCTTGTTGTACTGGTGGGCGTCTAATTATTAAACCTTGCATCTTGAGTTGTTTTATATTTGGGCGCCTGATTACCAAAACTTGCATCTTCCAAAATACTTCCTTGTTCTAGAGGTGAGCACCTGATTACCAAAACTAGCAGCTTGAAAAATATTTCCTTATTCTACAGGTGGGTGCCTGATTACCAAAACTTGGAATCTTGAAAAATATTCCTTTGTTGTATAGGTAGGCGCCTTATTACCAAAACTTGCATCTAGGAAAAAAATATTCCCTTATTCTACAAGTGGGTGCATAATTATTAAAATTTGCAACTTGAAAAATATTCCCTTGTTCTACAGGTGGGTGCCTAATTATCAAAACTTGGAATGTCAAAAAATATTCCCTTGTTCTATAGGTGGGCGCCTGATTACAGAAACTTGCATCTTGAATAATATATTTCCTTGTTCTACAGGTTGGCGCCTAATTATTAAAACTTGCATCTTGAAAAATATTTCCTTGTTCTACCCGTGGGCACTTGATTACCGAGACTTGCATCTTCAAAAATATTTCTTTATTCAATGGGTGGGCGCCTGATTACCCTAACTTTCACCTTGAAAAATAATCCCTTGTTCTACACGTGGGTGCCTGATTACCGAAACATGCAACTTAAAAATATTCCTTTATTCTACAGGTTGGTGGCTGATTATTAAAACTTGCATCTTGAAAAATATTTTCTTGTTCTACAGGTAGGCGCCTGATTACCGAAACTTGCATCGTAATAAATATTTCATTGTTCTACAGGTGGGCACCTGATTATCCTAACTTGCATCTTCAAAAATACTTCCCTGTTCTACAGGTGGGCGCTTAATTACCAAAACTAGCATCTTAAAAAATATTCCCTTATTGTACAGATGGGCGCCTGATTACCAAAAGTTGGAACCTTGAAAATATTCCTTTGTTCAATAGGTGGGCGCCTGATTACCGAAACTTGCAACTGTAAAAATATTTCTTTGTTCTATAGGCGGGCGCCTAGTAACCAAAGGTTGCAACTAGAAAAATATTCTATTGTTCTACAGGAATGCGCCTGATTACCAAAACATGCATCTTAAAAAAATATTCCCTTGTTCTACATGTGGGCGTCTGATTATTAAAGCTTAGTATCTTGAATATATTCCCTTGTTCTACAGGTAAGGTCCTGATTACCGAAACTTGCAACTTAAAAAATATTCTCTTGTTCTAAGATGGGCGCCTGATTACCAAATCTTGAAATCATGAAAAATATTGCTTTTTTCTATAGGTGGGCGCCTGATTACAAAAACTTGAATCTTGAAAAAAGTATTCCCTTGTTCTACTGGTGGGCGTCTGATTATTACAACTCGCATCTTACAAAATATTCCCTTGTTCTACAGGTGGGCGCCTGATTGCCAATACTTGCATCTTGAACAATATTCCCTTGTTCTACTGGTGGGCACCTAATTACCAAAACTTGGAATCTAGAAAAATATTCCCTTGTTCTACAGGTGGGCGCATGATTACCAAAACTTGCATCTTGAAAAATATTGCATTTTTCTACAGATGGGCGCCTGATTACCAAAACTTACATCTTGAAAAATATTCCCTTGATCTACAGGTGGGCACTTGATTAACAAAACTTGCAACTTAAAAAATAGTCCCTTGTTGCACAGATGTGCGGCTGATTACCAAAACTTGCAATTTGAAAAATATTTCATTATTCTACAGGTGGGCGCCTGATTACCGAAACTTGGAATCTTGAAAAATATTCTTTTGTTCTATAGGTAGGCGCCTTTTTACCAAAACTTGCATCTTGAAAAAAATATTCCCTTGTTCTACAGGTGGGCTCCTAATTATCAAAACTAGCAACTTGAAAAATATTCCCTTATTCTACAGGTGGGTGCCTGATTATCAAAACTTGGAATCTGGAAAAATATTCCCTTGTTTTATAGGTGGGCGCCTGATTACAGAAACAAGCATCTTAAAAATATATATTCCCTTATTCTACAGGTTGGCGCCTGAATAATAAATCTTGAATCTTTAAAATATTTCCTTGTTCTACAGGGGGGGCATGATTACCAAAACTTGCATCTCCAAAAATATTTCTTCGTTCTATGGTTGGGGCGCCTGATTACCCTAACTTTCATCTTGAAAAATATTCCCTTGTTCTACAGGTGGGTGCCTGATTACCGAAACATACAACTTAAAAAATATTCCTTTATTCTACAGATGGGCGCCTGATAACCGAAACTTGCAACTTTAAAAATATTCCTTTGCTCTACAGGTGGGCGCCTAATTACCAAAGGTTGCAACTTGAAAAATATTCCCTTGTTCTACAAGAGTGCGCCTGGTTACCAAAACTTGCATCTTGAAAAATATTCCCTTACTCTACAGGTGGGCGCTTGATTACCAAAACATAGTATCTTGAAAATATTTCCTAGTTCTACAGGTGGGCGCCAGATTACCAAAACTTGCATCTTGAAAAATATTGCCTTGTTCTACAGGTGGGCACTTGATTAGAGAAACATGCATCTTTAAAAATATTCCTTTGTTCTACAGCAGAGCGCCTAATTACCGAATCTTGCAACTTATTCCCTTGTTCTAAAGGTGGTGGCCTCATTTCCAGAACTTAGAACTTCAAAAATACTTCCTTGCTCTACTGGTTGGCGCCTGATTACCAAAACTTGCATCTTCAAGAATACTTCCTTGTTCTATTTGTGGGCGCCTGATTACCAAACCTTCCCCTGTTCTACATGTGGGCGCCTTATTGCCAAAACTTGATTCTTTAAAAATATTGCCTTATTCTAGAGGTGAGCGCCTGATTACCAAAAGATGAAATCTTGAAAAATATTCCCTTGCTCTATAGGTGGGCGCCTAATTACAAAAACTTGCATCGTAAAAGACATATTCCCTAGTTCTACAAGTGGGCGCCTGATTACCAAAACTTGCATCTTTAAAAATACTTCCTTGTTCTACAAGTGTGATTACAAAAACTTGCATCTTGAAAAATATTACCTTGTTCTACTGGTGGGCACCTAATTACCAAAACATGGAATCTTGAATAATATTCCCTTGTTCTACAGGTGGGCACATGATTACCAAAACTTGCATCTTGAAAAATGTTGCCTTTTTCTACTGATGGATGCCTGATTACCAAAACATACATCTTGAAAAATATTCCCTTGATCTACATGTGGGAACTTGATTACCAAAACTTGCAAATTAAAAAATAGTCCCTTGTTCTACAGATGGGTGGCTGATTACCATATTTGCTACTTGAAAAATATTACCTTATTCTACAGGTGGGCGCCTGATTACCAAAACATGGAATTTTGTAAAATATTTCTTTGTTCTATATGTAGGGGCCTAATTATTAAATCTAGCAACTTGGAAAATATTCCCTTATTCTTCAGGTCGGCGCCTGATTATCAAAACTTGGAATCTTGAAAAATATTCCCTTGTTTTATAGGTGGGCGTCTCATTAAAGAAACTTGCATCTTAAAAAAATATATTCCCTTGTTCTACAGGTTGGCACCTGAATAATAAAACTTGAATCTTTAAAATATTTCCTGGTTCTACAGGTGGGCGCCTGATTACCAAAACTTGCATCTCCAAAAATATTTCTTCGTTCTATGGGTGGGCGCCTGATTACCCTAACTTTCATCTTGAAAAATATTCCCTTGTTCTACAGGTGGGCGCCTGATTACCGAAACATACAACTTAAAAAATATTCCTTTATTCTACAGATGGGCGCCTGATAACCGAAACTTGCAACTTCATAAATATTCCTTTGTTCTACAGGTGGGCGACTAATTACCAAAGGTTGCAACTTGAAAAATATTCCCTTGTTCTACAAGAGTGCGCCTGGTTACCAAAACTTGCACCTTGAAAAATATTCCCTTACTCTACAGGTGGGCGCCTGATTACCAAAACATAGCATCTTGTAAATTATTCCCTTATTCTAGATGTGGGCGCCTGATTACCAAAAGATGAAATCTTGAAACATATTCCCTTGTTCTACAGGTGGGCACCTGATTACAAAAACTTGCATCGTAAAAAACATATTCCCTAGTTCTACAAGTGGGCGCCTGATTACCAAAACTTGCATCATTAAAAATACTTCCTTTCTACAGGTGTGATTACAAAAACTTGCATCTTGAAAAATATTACCTTGTTCTACTGGTGGGCACCTAATTTCCAAAACATGGAATCTTGAAAATTATTCCCTTGTTTATAGGTGGACGCCTGATTACCGAAACTTGCAACTTTAAAAATATTCCCATGTTCTATAGGTGGGCGCGTAGTTGCAAAAGGTTGCAACTAGAAAAATATTCCATTGTTCTACAGGAGTGCGCATGATTACCAAAACTTGCATCTTGAAAAATATTCGCTTGTTCTACAGGTGAGCGCCTGATTACCAAAGCTTAGTATCTTGAAATATTCCCTTGTTCCCGAAACATGCATCTTGAAAAGTACTACCTTATTCTACATGTGGGCTCCTGATTACCAAAACTTGAAATCTTTAAAAATATACCCTTTTTCTACAGGTGGGCGTCTGATTACCAAAATTTTAATCTTGAAAAAAAATTCTCTTGTTCTACAGGTGGGCGTCTGATTATTAAAACTTGCAACTTGAAAAATATTCCCTTGTTCTACAGGTGGGCACCTGATTAACAAAACTTGCATCTTCAAAAAGTCTTCCTTGTTCTACAAGTGGGCGCCTCATTACCAAAACTACCATGTCTTGCATCTTGAAAAATATTCGCTTGTTCTACAGGTGGGCGCCTGATTACAAAAACTTGCATCAAGAAAAAAATATTCCCTTTTTCTACAGGTGGGCGCCGGATTACCAAAACTTGCATCTTCAGAATTACTTCCTTGTTCTACAGGTGGGCACCTGATTACCAAATCTTGCATCTTCAAATATATTTCTTTGTTCTACAGGTGGGCGCCAGATTACCCTAACTTACATCTTGAAAAATATGTCCTTGTTCAATAGGTGGGCGCCTGATTAGCGAAACTTGCATTTTGAAATATATTCCCTTGTTCTACAGATGGGATCCTGATAACAAAAAATTAGAATCTTGACAAGTATTCCCTTGTTCTACAAGTGGGCGCCTGATTAAAAAAACTTGCATGTTGAAAAAAAAAATAAACCCTGGTTCTACAGATGGGTGTCTGATTATTAAAACTTGCATCTTGAAAAATTTTCCCTTGTTCTACAGGAGGGCGCCGAATTACCAAAACTTGCATCTTCAAAAATACTTCTTTCATCTACAGGTGGGCGCCGGATTACCAAAACATGCATCTTCAAAAGTACTTCCTTGTTCTACAGGTTGGCGCCTGATTACCAATCTTGCATTTTCAAAAATATTTCTTTGTTCTACAGGTGGGCGCCTGATTACCGAAACATGCAACTTATAAAACTTTCCGTTGTTCCATAGGTGGGCCCCTTATTACCGAAACTGTATATTGAAATATATTTCCTTGTTCTACAACAGGGCGCCTAATTACTGAAACTTGCAACTTATTCCCCTGTTCTACAGGTGGTGGCCTCATTACCAAAACATGCAACTTTAAAAATATTCCCTTGCTCTACAGGAGGGCGCCTGATTACCAAAATTTGCAATTTAAAAAATATTCCCTTATCCTAAGTTGGGCGCCTGATTACCAAAACTTGCATCTTGGAAAATATTCCCTTATTCTACAGGTGGGCGCCTGATTACCAAAAGTTGAAATATTAAAAATTATTCCCTTATTCTACATGTGGGCACCTGATTACAAAAACTTGCATCTTGAAAAAAATATTCCCTTGTTCTACAGGTGGGCGCCTAATTACAAAAACATAGAATCTTGACAAGTATTCCCTTGTTCTACAGGTGGACGCCAGATTACAAAAGCTTTCATCATGAAAAGTATTGCCTTATTCTACAGGTGGGTTCCTTATTATAACAACTTGCACATTTAAAAATATTTCCTTGTTCTACAGCTGGGCGCCTACTTACCGAAACATGCAATTATTCCATTATTCTACAGGTGGTGGCCTCATTACCAAAACTTGCAACTTGAAAATATTCCCTTGCTCTACAGGTGGGCACCTGATTACCAAAACTTGCAATTTCAAAAATATTCCCTTGTTCAAAGGTGGGTGCCTGCTTACAAAAACTTGCATCTAGAAAAATATTCCCTTATTCTACAGGTGGGCGCCTGATTACCAAAAGTTGAAATCTTGAAAAATATTCCCTTGTTCTACAGGTGGGCGCCTGATTACCAAAAAATGCATCTTGAAAAAATTATTCCCTTGTTCTACAGGTGGGCGTCTGATTATTAAAACATGCATCTTGAATAATATTCTCTTGTTCTACAGGTGGGAGCTAGATTACCGAAACATGCATCTTCAAAAATACTTCCTTGTTATACAGGTGGGCGCCTGCTTTCAAACACTTTCATCTTTCAAAATGTTCCCTTATTCTACAGGTGGGCGCCTGATTACAAAAAGTTGCATCATGAAGAATATTGCCTTGTTCTACAGGTGGGCACCTGATTTCAAAAACTTGCATATTTTAAAATATTCCTTTGTTCTACAGCTGGGCAACTTGCAACTTATTCCCTTGTACTACAGGTGGTGTCCTCATTACCAAAACTTGAAACTTGTAATATATTCCCTTGCTCTACAGGTGGGCGGCTAATTACCAAATCTTGCAATTTCAAAAATATTCCCTTGTTCTAAGGTGGGCGCCTGATTACCAATACTTGCATCATGAAAAATATTCTCTTATTCTACAGGTGGGCCCCTGACTACAAAATTTGAAATCTTAAAAAATATTCCCTTGTTCTACAGGTGGGCGCCTGATTACAAAAACTTGCATGTTGAAAAAAATATTCCCTTGTTCTACAGGTGGGCGTTTGATTATTCAAATTTGCATCTAGAAAAATATTCCCTCTACAGGCGGGCGCCTGATTACCAAAACTTAGAATCTTGAAAAATATTCCGTTGTTCTACAGGAGGACGTCTGATTACCAAACGATGCAACTTGAAAAATATTCCATTGTTATATAGAAGGTCGCCTGATTACCTAAACTTGCATCTTGAAAAATATTCCCTTGTTTTATAGGTGGGCGCCTGATTACCGAAACATACAACTTAAAGAACATTCCCTTCTTCTACAGGTGGGCCCGTGATTGCAGAAACTTGCATATGTAAAAATATTCCCTTCTTCTACAGCTGGGCGCCTAATTACCGAAACTTGCAACTTATTCCCTTGTTCTACAGATGGTGGCCTCATTACCAATACTTGCTACTTGAAAAAAATTCCCTTGCTCTACACGAGGGCGCCTGATTACCAAAACCTTCAATTTCAAATATATTCCCTTATTCTAAGGTGGGCGCCTGATTACCAAAACTTGCATCTTGAAAAATATAACCTTATTCTACAGGTGGGCGCCTGATTACCAAAAGTTGAAATCTAGAAAAATATTCTCTTGTTCTACATGTGGGCGCCTGATTACAAAAACCTGCATCTTGAAAAAAATATTCACTTGTTCTACAGGTGGGCGTCTGATTAGCAACACTTGCATCTTCAAAAATACTTCCTTGTTCTACAGGTGGGTACCTGATTAAAAAAACTTGAATCATCAAAAATATTCCCTTGTTCTACATGTGGGCGCCTGCTTACCAACACTTGCATCTTCAAAAATACTTCCTTGTTCTACAGGTGGGTACCTGATTAAAAAAACTTTCATCTTCAAAAATATTCCCTTGTTTTACATGTGGGTGACTTCTTACCAAAACTTGCATCTTTAACAATGTTCCCTTGTTCTACAGGTGGGCGTCTGATTACCAAAACTTGCATCTTGAAAAAATTCCCTTGTTCTACAGGTGGGAGCCTGATTACAAAAACTTAGAATCTTGACAAGTATTCCCTTCTATTACTGGTGGGCGCCTTATTACAAAATCTTGCATCATGGAAAAATTGCCTTGTTCTACAGCTAGGCGCCTAATTACCGAAACTTGCAACTTATTCCCTTCTTCTACAGGTAGTAGCCTCATTACCAAAACTTGCAACTTCAAAAATATTCCCTTGCTCTTTAGGTGGGTGCCTGATTACCAAAACTTGCAATTTCAAAAATATTCCCTTATTTCTAAGGTGGGCTCCTGATTACCAAAACTTGCATCTTGAAAAATATTCCCTTATTCTACAGGTGGGCGCCTTATTACCAAAAGTTGAAATGTTGAAAAAATATTCCCTTGTTCTACCGGTGGCGTCTGATTAAAAAAACTTGCATCTTGAAAAAAATATTCCCTTGTTCTACAGGTGGGCGTGTGATTATTGAAACTTTCATCTTTAAAAATATTCCCATGTTCTACAGGTGGACACCGGATTACCAAAACTTGCATCTTGAAAAATATTTCCTTGTTCTACAGGTGGGCACCTGATTTAGAAAACTTGCATATTTAAAAATATTCCCTTGTTCTACAGGTGGGCTCCTAATTACCAAAACTTACAACTTATTCCCTTGTTCTACAGGTGGTAGTGTGATTACATAAACTTGCAACTTGAAAAATATTCCCTTGCTATATAGGTTCGTGCCTGTTACCAAAACTTGCAATTTCAAAAATATTCCCTTGTTCTAAGGTGGGCTCCTGATTACCAAACTTGCATCTTGAAAAATATTCCCTTATACTACAGGATGGCACCTGATTGCCAAAACTTGGAATCTTGGAAAATATTCCCTTGTTCTAAAGGTAGGCACCTTATTACCAAAACCTGCGTCTTGAAAAATATAATCCCTTGTTTTACAGGTTGGTTCCTGATTATTGATACTTGCATCTTTTGAAAAATAATCCCTTGTTCTACAGGTGGGCACCTATTCCAAAAGATGAAACTTGAAAAATATTCCCTTTGTTCTATAGGTGGGCGCCTGATTAACGAAACATGCATCTTGAAAAATACTCACTTGTTCTACAGGTGGGCGCCTGATTACCAAAACATGGAATCTTGGAAAATATTCCCTTGTTCTACAGGTAGGCGCGTTATTGCCAAAACTTGCATCTTGAAAAATATATTCCGTAGTTCTACAGGTTGGCGCCTGATTATTTAAACTTGCATCTATAAAAATACTTCCGTGTTCTACAGGTGGGCTCCTGATTACCAAAACTTGCATCTTGAAAAATATTTCCTTGTTCTACAAGTGGGCACCTAATTAAAAAAACTTGCATCTTTAAAAATATTCCCTTATTCTACAGGTGGGCGCCAAATTACCGAAACTTACAACTTATTGCCTTATTCTACAGGTGGTGACCTGATTACCATAACTTTCAACTTGAAAAATATTCCCTTGCTATACAGGGTCGTGCCTGATTACCAAAACTTGCAATTTCAAAAATATTCCCTTGTTCTAAGGTGGGCGCCTGATTACCAAAACTTGCATCTTGAAAAAAATTTCCTTGTTCCACAGGTGGGCACCTGATTAAAAAAAACTTGCATCTTTAAAAATATTCCCTTGTTCTACAGGTGGGCGCCTAATTACCGAAACTTACAATTTATCCCATGTTATACAGGTGGTGGCCTGATTACCAAACTTGCAACTTGAATAATATTCCCTTGCTATACAGGTTCGTGCCTGATTACCAAAACTTGCAATTTCAAAAATATTCCATTGTTCTAAGGTGGGCGCCTGATTACCAAAACTTGCAACTTGAAAAATATTCCCTTATACTACAGGAGGGCGCCTGATTACCAATACTTGATATCTTTAAAAATATTCCCTTGTTCTACAGGTGGGCGCCTGATTACCAAAACTTGCATCCTAAAAAATATATTCCCTTGTTCTAAAAATGGTTGTTTGATTATTAAAACTTGCATCTTGAAAAATATTCCCTTGTTCTACAGGTGGGCGCCGGATTACCAAAACTTGCATCTTCAAAAATATTTCCTTGTTCTACAGGTGGGCACCAGATAACCAAAACTCGCATCATGAAAAATATTCCCTTATTCTACAGGTGGACGCCTGATTACCAAAACTTGGAATCTTGGAAAATATTCCCTTGTTCTAATGGTAGGCACCTTATTACCAAAACTTGCTTCTTGAAAAATATATTCCCTTGTTCTACAGGTTGGTGTCTGATTATTAAAACTTGCATCTTTTGAAAAATATTTCCTTGTTCTACAGGTGGGCGCCTGATTACCAAAACTTGCACCTTCAGAAATACCTCCTTGTTCTACGGGTGGGCGCCTAATTACCAAAACATGCATCTTAAAAAATTTTCCCTCATTCTACAGGTGGGCGCCTGATTACCAGAACATGGAATCTTGGAAAATATTCTCTTGTTCTAATGGTAGGCGCATTATTACCAAAACTTGCATCTTAAAAAATATATTCCCTTATTCTACAGGTTGGCGCCTGATTATTAAAGCTTGCATCTTGAATAATATTCCCTTGTTCTACAGGTGGGCGCCTGATTACCAAAACTTGGAATCTTTGAAAATATTCCTTTGTCCTATAGGTAGACGCTTTATTACCTAAACTTGCATCATGAAAAAAATATACCCTTGTTCTACCAGTTGGCGCCTGATTAATAAAACTTGCATCATGAAAAATATTCCCTTGTTCTAGAGGTGGGCGCCTGATTACCAAATCTTGCATCCTCAAAAATACTTCCTTGTTCTACAGGTTGAAGCCTGATTACCAAAACATGCATCTTGAAAAATATATTCCCTTTTTCTACAGGTTGGTGCCTGATTATTAAAACTTGCATCTTTTGAAAAATATTACCTTGTTCTACAGGTGGGCGGCTATACCAAACGTTGATACATGAAAAATATTCCCTTGTTCTATAGGTGGGCGGCTGATTACCACAACTTGCATCTTCAAAAATATTCACTTGTTCTACAGGTGGGAGCCTGACTATAAAAACATAGAATCTTGAAAAGTATTCCCTTATTCTACAGTTGGGCGCTTGATTCCCAATTCTTGCATCTTGAAAAATATTGCCTTGTTCTACAAGTAGGCAACTTATTACAAAAACATGCATATTTCAAAATATTCCCTTGTTCTACAGCTTGGCGCCTAATTACCGAAACTTGCAACTTATTCCCTTGTTGTACAGATGGTGGCCTCATTACCAAAACTTGCAACTTGAAAAATATTCCCTTGCTCTACAGGTGGGTGCCTGATTACCAAATGTTGCAATTTAATAAATATTCCCTTGTTCTAAGGTGGGCGCCTGATTACCAAAACTTGCATCTTGAAATATATTCCCTTATTCTACACGTGGGCGCCTTATTACCAAAAGTTTAAATCTTGAAAAATCTTCCCTTGTTCTACAGGTGGGCGCCTGATTACAAAAACTTGCATCTTGAAAAAAATATGCCCTTGTTCTACAGGTGGGCGTCTGATTATTAAAACTTGCATCTTTAAAAATATTCCCATGTTCTACAAATGGTCGCCGGATTACCAAAACTTGCATCTTCAAAAATACTTCCTTGTTCTACACGTGGGCGCCTGATTACCAAAACATGCATCTTGAAAAATATTTCCTTGTTCTACAGGTGGACACCTGATTAAAAAACTTGCATCATTAATAATATTCCTTTGTTCTACAGGTAGGCGCCTAATTACCAAAACTTACAACTTATTCCATTGTTCTGCAGGTGGTGGCCTGATTACAAAAACTTGCAACTTGAAAAATATTCCCTTGCCATACAGGTTCGTGCCTGATTACCAAAACTTGCAATTTCAAAAATATTCTCTGGTTCTAATGTGGGCGCCTGATTACCAAAACTTGCATCTTGAAAAAAATTCCTTTATACTACATGAGGGCGCTTGATTACCAAAACTTGAAATCTTGAAAAATATTCCTTTGTCCTACAGGTGGGCTCCTGATTTAAAGAACTTGCATGTTGAAAAATATTCCCTTGTTCTTCATGTGGGAGCCTGATTCCAAAACATAGAATCTTGACAAATATTCCCTTGTTCTACAGGTTGGCGCTTGATTATTAAAATTAGCATCTTGAAAAAATATTCCCTTGATCTAGAGGTGGGCGCCTGATTACCAAAACTTGCATCCTCGAAAATACTTCCTTGTTCTACAGGTGGAAGCCTGATTACCAAAACTTGCATCTTGAAAAATATTCCCTTATTCTACAGGTGGGCGCCTGATTACCAAAACTTGGAATCTTGGAAAATATTCCCTTGTTCAACAGGTAGGCACCGTATTACCAAAACTTGCATCTTGAAAAATATATTCCCTTTTTCTACAGGTTGGTTCCTGATTATTAAAACTTGCATCTTTTGAAAAATATTCCCTTGTTCTACAGGTGGGCGCCTATACCAAACGTTGATACTTGAAAAATATTCCCTTGTTCTATTGGTGGGCGCCTGATTACAAAAACTTGCATCTTGAAAAATATTCATTTGTTCTACAGGTGGGAGCCTGAATACAAAAACATAGAATCTTGAAAAGTATTCCCTTGTTTAAGCGCTTGATTCCCAAAACTTGCATCTTTAAAAATATTCCCTTGTTCTACAGTTGGGCGCCTAATTACCGAAACTTGCAACTTATTCTAATGTTCTACAGGTGGTGGCCTCATTACAAAAACTTGTAACTTGAAAAATATCCCCTTTCTCTACAGGTGGGGCCTGATTACCAAAACATGCATTTTCAAAAATATTCCCTTGTTCTAAGGTGGACGCCTTATTACCAAAACTTGCATCTTGAAATATATTCCCTTATTCTACACGTGGGCGCCTTATTACCAAAAGTTGAAATCTTAAAAAATATTCCCTTGTTCTACAGGTGGGCGCCTGATTAAAAAAACTTGCATCTTGATAAAAATATTCCCTTGTTCTACAAGTGGGCGTCTGATTACAAAAACCTAAAATCTTGACAAGTATTCCCTTGTTCCACATGTGGGCGCCTAATTACAAAAACTTGCATCATGAAAAAAATTGCCTTGTTCTACAGATGGGCACCTAATTACAAAAACATGAATATATATACATATTCCCTTGTTCTACAGCTGGGCGCCTAATTACCGAAACTTGCAACTTATTCCCTTGTTGTACAGGTGGTAGCCTCATTACCAAAACTTGCAACTTGAAAAATATTCCCTTGCTCTATAGGTGGGCACCTGATTACCAAAGCTTGCAATTTAAAAAATATTCCATTGTTCCAAGGTGGGCGCCTGATTACCAAAACTTGCATCTTGAAATATATTCCCTTATTCTGCACGTGGGCGCCTTATTACCAAAAGTTGAAATCTTAAAAAATATTCCCTTGTTCTACAGGTGGGCGCCTGATTAAAAAAACTTGCATCTTGATAAAAATATTCCCTTGTTCTACAGGTGGGCGTCTGATTATTAAAACTTGCATCTTTAAAAATATTCCCATGTGCTTCAAATGGGCGCCGGATTACCAAAACTTTCATCTTCAAAAATACTTCCTTGTTCTACACGTGGGCGCCTGATTACCAAAACATACATCTTGAAAAATATTTCCTTGTTCTACAGGTGGACACCTGATTAAAAAAACTTGCATCATTAATAATATTCCCTTGTTCAACAGGTGGGCGCCTAATTACCAATACTTACAACTTATTCCCTTGTTCTGCAGGTGGTGGCCTGATTGCAAAAACTTGCAACTTGAAAAATATTCCCTTGCTATACAGGTTCGTGCCTGATTACCAAAACATGCAATTTCAAAAATATTCCCTTGTTCTAAGCTGGGCGCCTGATTACAAAAACTTGCATCTTGAAAAATATTCCCTTATACTACATGAGGGAGCTTGATTACCAAATCTTGAAATCTTGGAAAATATTCCTTTGTCGTACAGGTGTGCACCTGATTTAAAGAACTTGCATCTTGAAAAATATTCCCTTGTTCTTCATGTGGGAGCCTGATTCCAAAACATAGAATCTTGACAAATATTCCCTTGTTCTACAGGTTGGCGCTTGATTATTAAAACTTGCATCTTGAAAAATATTCCCTTGATCTAGAGGTGGGCGCCTGATTACCAAAACTTGCATCCTTGAAAATACTTCCTTGTTCTACAGGTGGAAGCCTGATTACCTAAACTTGCATCTTGAAAAATATTCCCTTATTCTACAGGTGGGCGCCTTATTACCAAAACTTGGAATCTTGGAAAATATTCCCTTGTTCTACAGGTAGGCACCTTATTACAAAAAATTGCCTCCTGAAAAATATATTCCCTTGTTTTACTCGTTGGTGCCTTATTATTAAAACTTACATCTTTTGAAAAATATTTCCTTGTTCTATAGGTGGGTGCCTATACCAAAAGTTGAAACTTGAAAAATATTCCCTTGTTCTACAGGTGGGCACCTGGTTACCAAAACTTGCATCCTGAAAAATATTCACTTGTTCTACAGGTGGGAGCCTTATTACAAAAACTGAGAATCTTGAAAAGTATTCCCTTGTTCTAAAGGTGGGCGCTTGGTTCCCAAAACTTGCATCTTGAAAAATATTGCCTTGTTCTACATGTGGGCACCTTATTATAAAAACTTGCATATTTAAAAATATTCCCTTGTTCTACAGCTGGGCGACTAATTACCAAAAGTTGAAATCTTGAAAAATATTCCTTTGTTCTACTGGTGGGCGCCTAATTTCAAAAAGTTGCAGATTGAAAAAAATATTCCCTTGTTCTACAGGTGGGCGTCTTATTAATAAAACTTGCCACTTGAAAAATATTCCCTTGTTCTGCATGTGGGCGCCGGATTACAAAAGCTTGCATCTTCAAAAATACATCCTTGTTCTACTGGTGGGCACCTGATTAAAAAAAATTGCAATTTCCAACATATTTCCTTGTTCTACAGGTGGGCGCCTACTTACCGAAACTTGAAACTTATTCCCTTGTTCTACAAGTGGTGGCCTGATTACAAAAACTTGCAATTTGAAAAATATTCCCTTGCTCTACAGGTCAGCGCTTGATTACCAAAACTTGCAATTTGCAAAATATTCCCTTGTTCTAAGGTGGGCGCCTTATTACCAGAACTTGCATCTTGAAAAATATTTCCTTATACAACAGGAGGGCGCCTGATTACCAAAACATGATATCTTGAAAAATATTTCCTTGTTCTACAGGTGGGTGTATGATTATTAAAACTTCCATCACGAAAAATAATCCCTTCTTCTACAGCTCGGCGCCTGATTACAAAAACTTGCATCATCAAAAATTCTTCCTTGTTCTACAGGTAGGCGCCTGATTACCAAAATTGCCTCTTGAAAAATATTCCCTTGTTCTACAGTTGGGCGCCTAATTACCGAAAGTTGCAACTTATTCCAATGTTCTACAGGTGGTGGCCTCATTACAAAAACTTGCAACTTGATAAATATTCCCTTTCTCTACAGGTGGCTCCTGATTACCAAAACTTGCTACTTCAAAAATATTCCCTTGTTCTAAGGTGGGCACCTGATTACCAAAACTTGCATCTTGAAAAATATTCCCTTATTCTACAGGTGGGCGCCTACTTACCAAAAGTTGAAATCTTAAAAAATATTCCTTTGTTCTAAAGGTGGGCGCCTGATTTAAAAAACTTGCATCTTAAAATATATTCCCTTGTTCCACAGGTGGGAGCGTGATTTAAAAAACTTAAAATCCTGACAAGTATTCCCTTGTTCTACCGGTGGGCGCCTGATTACAAAACTTGTATCATGAAAAATATTGCCTTGTTCTACAGATGGGCACCAGATTACAAAAACTTGAATATTAATAAATATTCCCTTGTTCTACAGCTGGGCGCCTAATTACCGAAACTTGCAACTTATTCCCTTGTTGTACAGGTGGTGGCCTCATTACCAAAACTTGCAACTTGAAAAATATTCCCTTGCTCTACAGGTGGGCGCCTGATTACCAAAGCTTGCAATTTCAAAAATATTCCCTTGTTCTAAGGTGGGCGCCTGATTACCAAAACTTGCATCTTGAAATATATTCCCTTATTCTACACGTGGGCGCCCCAAAACTTGAAATCTTGAAAAATATTCCCTTGTTCTACAGGTGAGCGCCTGATTACAAAAACTTGCATCTTGAAATAAATATTCCCTTGTTCTACGGGTGGGCGTCTGGTTATTAAAACATGCATCTTTAAAAATATTCCCAATGTTCTACAAGTGGGCGCCGGATTATCAAAACTTGCATCTTCAAAAATACTTCCTTGTTCTACACGTGGGCGCCTAATTACCAAAACATGCATCTTGAAAAATATTTTCTTGTTCTACAGGTGTGCACCTGATTAAAAAAACTTGCATCTTTAAAATTATTCCGTTGTTCTATAGGTGGGCGCCTAATTACCAAAACTTACAACTTATTCCCTTGTTCTACAGGTGGTGGCCTGATTACAAAAACTTGCAACTTGAAAAATATTCCCTTGCTATACAGGTTCGTGCTTGACTACCAAAACTTGCATTTCAAAAATATTCCCTTGTTCTAAGGTGGGCTTCTGATTACCAAAACTTGCATCTTGAAAAATATTCCCTTATACTACATGAGGGCGCTAGATTACTAAAAGTAGAAATCTTGAAAAATATTCCTTTTCCTACAGGTGGGCGCCTGATTTCAAAAAATTGCATCTTGAAAAATATTCCCTTGTTCTACATGTGGGAGCCTGATTCCAAAACATAGAATCTTGACAAATATTCCCTTGTTCTACAGGTTGGCGCCTGATTATTAAAACTTGCATCTTGAAAAATATTCCCTTGTTCTAGAGGTGGGCGCCTGATTACCAATACTTGCATCCTCAAAAATACTTCTTTGTTCTACAGGCGGAAGCCTGATTACCGAAACTTGCATCTTGAAAAATATTTCCTTATTCTACAGGTAGGCGCCGGATTACCAAAACTTGCAATCTTGGAAAATATTCCCTTGTTCTATAGGTAGGCACCTTATTACTTAAACTTGCATCTTGAAAAATATATTCCTTTGTTCTACAGGTTGGTGCCTGATTATTAAAACTTGCATCTTTTGATACATATTCCCTTGTTCTATAGGTGGGTGCCTATACCAAAAGTTGAAACTTGAAAAATATTCCCTTGTTCTGCAGGTGGGCGCCTGATTACCAAAACCTGCATCTGGAAAAATATTCACTTATTCTACATGTGGGAGCCTGATTACAAAAATTGAGAATCTTGAAAAGTATTCCCTTTGTTCTAAAAGTGGGCGCTTGATTCCCAAAACTTGCATCTTGAAAAATATTGCCTTGTTCTACATGTTGGCACCTTATTACAAAAACTTACATATTTAAAAATATTCCCGTGTTCTACAGCTGGGCGGCTAATTACCAAAAGTTGAAATCTTGAAAAATATTCCTTTGTTCTACAGGTGGGTGCCTGATTTCAAAAACTTGCATCTTGAAAAAAATACTCCCTTGTTCTACAGGTGGGCGTCTGATTATTAAAACTTGCCTCTTGAAAAATATTCCCTTGTTCTGCATGTGGGCGCCAGACCACCAAAGCTTGCGTCTTCAAAAATACTTCCTTGTTCTACAGGTGGGCACCTGATAAAAAAAACTTGATATTTCCAAAATATTTCCTTGTTCTACAGGTGGGCGCCTCATTACCGAAACATGAAACTTAATCCCTTGTTCTACAGGTGGTGGCCTGATTACCAAAATTTGCAATTTGAAAAATATTCCCTTGCTCTACAGGTCAGCGCCTGATTACCAAAACTTGCAATTTCCAAAATATTCCCTTGTTCTAAGGTGGGCGTCTTATTACCAGAACTTGCATCTTGAAAAATATTCCCTTATACTACAGGAGGGCGCCTGATTACCAAAACTTGATATCTTGAAAAATATTCCCTTGCTCTACAGGTAAGCGCCTGATTACCAAAACTTGCATCTCGAAAAATATATTCCCTTGTTCAACAGGTGGATGAATGATAATAAAAACTTCCATCATGAAAAATATTCCCTTCTTCTACAGCTTGGCGCCTGATTACCAAAACTTGAATCGTCAAAAGTACTTCCTTGTTGTACAGGTAGGCGCCTGATTACCAAAACTCGCCTCTTGAAAAATATTCCCTTATTCTACAGGTGGGCGCCTAATTACCAAAACTTGGAATCATGGAAAATATTCCCTTGTTCTATAGGTAGGCACCTTATTAACAAAACATGTCTCTTGAAAAATATATTCCCTTGTTCTACAGGTTGGCGTTTGATTATTAAAACTTGTATCGTTTGAAAAATATTTCCTTGTTCTACAGGTGGGCGCCTAGTTACCAGAACTTGCATCATAAATAATTCTTCCTTGTTCTACAGGTGGGCGCCTAATTACCAAAACTTGGATCTTGAAAAATATTTCCTTATTCTACATGTGGGCGCCTGATTACCAAAACTTGGAATCTTGGAAAATATTCCCTTGTTCTATAGGTAGGCGCCTTTTTACCAAAACTTGCATCTTGAATATATATATTCCCTTGTTCTACAGGTTGGTACCTTATTATTAATTCTTGCATCTTGAAAAATATTCCCTTGTTCTACAGGTGGGCGCCTAATTACCAAAACTTGCATCTTCAAAAATACTTTATTGTTCTACAGGTGGGTGCCTGATTACCAAAACATACATCTTGAAAAATATTCCTTTATTCTATAGGCGGGCGCCTGATTACCAAAACTTGGAATCTTCGAAAATATTCCCTTGTTCTACAGGTAGGCGCCTTATAACCTAAACATGCATCTTGAAAAATATATTCCCTTGTTCTACAGGTTGGCACCTGATTATTAAAACTTGAAATCTCGGAAAACATTCTCTTGTTCTACAGGTAGGCACCTTATTACCAAAACTTGCATCTTGAAAAATATATTCCCTTGTTCTATAGGTTGGTGTCTGATTATTAAAACTTGCATCTTTTGAAAAATATTTCCTTGTTCTGTAGGTGGTCGCCAGATTACCAAAACTTGCATCTTCAAAAATACTTCCTCATTCTACAGTTGGGCGCCTGATTACCAATACTTGCATCTTGAAAAAATATTCCCTTATTCTACAGGTGGGCGCCCGATTACCAAAACATGGAATCTTGGAAAATATCACATTTTTCTACAGGTAGGCGCCTTATTACAAAAACTTGCATCTTGAAAAATATATTCCATTGTTCTACGGATGGGGGCCTAATTACCAAAACTTGAATCTGCAAAAATACTTCCTTTTTCTGCAGGTGGGCACCTGATTACCAAAACTGGCATCTTGAAAAATATTCCTTTATTCTAGAGGTGGGTGCCTGATTACAAAAACTTGGAATCTTGGAAAATATTCCCTTGTTCTACAGGTGGGTGCCTGATTATCAAATCTTGCATCTACAAAAATATTTCATTTTTCTACAGGTGGGCGACTGATAGCCAAAACGTGCATCTTGAAAAATATTACCTTGTACTACAAGTGGGTGCCTGATTACCAAAACTTGCAACTTAAAAAATATTCCCTTGTTCTACAGGTGGGCTCCTAATTACCGAAACTTGCAACTTAAAAAATATTCCATTGTTCTACATGTAGGCGCCTGCTTACCAAGACTTCAATCTTTAAAAATATTTCCTTTTTCTACAGGTGGAAACCTAATTACAAAAAGATGCAACTTGAAAAATATTCTATTGTTCTATAGAAGGTCACCTAGTTACCAAAACTTCCATCTTGAATAATATTCTCTTGTTCTACAGGTGGGCGCTTGATTACAAAAAATTAGAATCCTGAAACAAATTACCTTGTTCTACAGGTGGGCGCCTGATTACCAAAACTTGTATCATGAAAATTATTGCCTTGTTCTACAAGTGGGCGCCTGATTTCTAATACTTGCATCTCAAAAAATATTCCCTTGTTCTACAAGTGGACGCCTGATTACCGAACTTGCAACTTAAAAAATATTTCCTTGTTCTACAGGTGGGGCCTGATTACAAAACCTTGAACTTGAAAAATATTCCCTTGCTCTACAAGTGGGTGACTGATTACCAAAACTTGCAATTTAAAAAATATTCCCTTGTTCTACAGGTGGGCGCCTGATTATCAAAACTTGCATATTGAAATATATTCCCTTATTGTATAGGTGGCCGCTTGATTACCAAAACATGGAATCTTCAAAAACATTCATTTGTTCTACTGGTGGGCGCCTGATTATTAAAACTTGCATCTTGAAAGATATTCACTTGTTATACAGGGGGACACCTGATTTTCAAAACTTGCAACTTAAAAAATATTCCATTATTCTACCGGTGGGTGCCTGACTACCAAAAATTGCAACTTGAAAAATATACCCTTGTTCTACATGTGGGCGCGTGATTACCAAAACTTTAAATTTGAGAAATAATCCCTTGTTCAAAAGGTAGGCGCCTGATTACCAAAACTGGCATCTTGAAAAATATTCCCTTGTTTCAAAGGTGGGCGCTTAATTACCAAAAACTTGGAATCTTGAAAATTATTCCCTCTTTCTACAGGTGGGCGCCTTATTACCAAAACATGTATCTTGAATATACCCTTGTTCTACAGGTGGGCGTCTGATTACCAAAATTTGCTATTTGAAAAATATTCCCTTGTTCTATAAGCGGCCACCTGATTACCAAAACTTGCAATTTCAAATATATTTCCTTGTTCTACAGGTAGGCGCCTGATTACCAAAACTTGCATCTTGAAAAATATTCCCTTATTCTACAGGTGGCCGCCTGATTACCAAATCTTGGAATCTTGAAACATATTCACTGGTTCTACAGGTGGGCGCCTAATTACCAAAACTTGCATCTTGAAATATATTTACTTGTTCTACAGGTGGGCGCCTGATTACCCAAACCTGAATCTTGAAAAATATTCTCTTGTTCTACAGGTGGGTGCCTAATTACCGAAACTTGTAACTTATAAAATATTCCCTTATTCTATAGGTCGGCGCCTGCGTAGCAAAACTTGCATCACTAAAAATATTGCCTTGTTCTACAGACGGGCGCCTAGTTACCAAAAGTTGCAAATTGAAACATATTCCCTTGTTCCGCAGGTGTGCGCCTGATTACCAAAACTTGTATGTTGAAAAATATTCCCTTGTTCTTAAGATGGGCGCATGATTATAAAAACTTAGAATCTTCAAAATATTCCGTTGTTCTACAGGTATGCGCCTAATTACCGAAACTTGCAACTTTATAAATATTCCCTTGTTCTACAGGTGGGCTCGTGCTTACAAAAACTTGCTTCTTTAAAAATATTCCCTTGTTCTACAGGTGGGCGTCTAATTACCAAAAGTTGCAACGTGGAAAATATTCCCTTGTACTACAGGTGGGCACATAATTACCTAAACTTGCATTTACAAAAATATTGCCTTGTTCTACAGGTGAGTGCCTGATTACCAAAACTTGCAACTTCAAAAATATTCCCTTGTTTTACAGGTAGGTGCTTGATTACAAAAAATTGCAACATGAAAAATATATCCTTGTTTTACAAGTGGGCGCGTGATTACCAAAAGTTTCAATTTGAAAAATATGCCCTTGTTCTAGAGGGGGGCTACTGATTACCAAAACTTGCATCTTTAAAATTTTATCCTTATTCTACATGTGGGCGACTGATTACCAAAACTTGCATCTTGAAAAAAATATTCCCTTGTTCTACAGGTGGGCGCCTAATTATTAATATTTGCAACTTGACAAATATTCCCTTGTTCTACGGGTGGGCACCTGATTACCAAAACTTAAAATCTTTAAACATATTCCCTTGTTCTATAGGTGGGTGCCTGAATACAAAAACTTGCACCTTGAAAAAAATATTCCATTGTTCTACAGCTAAGCGCCTGATCATCGAAACTTGCAACATAAAATATATTCTCTTGTTCTACAGGTAGGCGCCTGATTACCGATACTTGCAACTTAAAAAATTTTCTCTTGTTCTACAGTTGGGTGATTGCTTACAAAAACTTTCATCTTTATAAATATTGTCTCGTTCTACAGGTGGACGCCGAATTACAAAAAGTTGCAACTTGAAAAATATTTCGTTGTTCTACAGGTGGGCGCATGATTACCGAAACTTGCATCTCAAAAAGTATTCCCTTGTTCTACAAGTGGGTGCCTGATTACCAAAACGTGCAACTTAAAAGATATTCCCTTGTTCTACAGGAAGGTACTTGATTACCAAAAATTACAACTTGAAAAATATATCCTTATTCTACAGGTGGGCGTGTGATTGCCAAAATTTTCAATTTGAAAAATATGCCCTTGTTCTACAGGTGGGAAGCTGATTACAAAAACTTGCACATTGAAAAATATTCACTTGTTTCACTAGTGGGTGTTTGATTACCAATACTTAGAATCTTGAAAAATATTCCATTGTTCTACAGGTGGGAACTTAACTACCAAAACTTGCATCTTGAAAATTTTATCCTTATTCTACAGGTGTGCGATTGATTATCAAAACTTGGAATCTTGTAATATATTCCCTTGTTCTATAGGTGGGCACCTTATTAGCAAAACTTGCATCTTGAATAAAATTTTCCCTTGTCCTACATGTGGGCACCTGATTACCCTAATTTGGAATGTTGAAAAACATTCCCTTGTTCTTCAGGTGGGCGCCTGATTACCATAAGTTGGCATCTTGAAAAACATTCCCTTATTCTACAGGTGGGCGCGTGATTACAAAAATTTGGAATCTTGAAAAATATTCCCTTGTTCTATAGGAGGGCGCCTGATTGGCAATACTTGCATCTTGAAAAAATATTCTCTTATTCTATATGTGGGCGTCTGATTATTAAAACTTGCATCTTGAAAAATATTCCCTTGTTCTACAGGAATGCGCCTGAATACCAATACTAGTATGTTGAAAAATATTCCCTTGTTCTTAAGATGGGCGCATGATTACCAAAACATAGAATCTTGAAAATATTCCGTTGTTCTACAGGTATGCGCCTAATTACCGAAACTTGCAACTTTAAAAATATTCCCTTGTTCTACAGGTGGGCGGATGCCTACAAAAACTTGCTTCTTTAAAAATATTCCCTTGCTATACAGGTGGGCGTCTAATTACAAAAAGTTGCAACTTGAAAAATATTCCCTCGTTCTACAGGTGGGCGCATAATTACCTAAACTTGCATCTAAAAAAATACTCCCTTGTTCTACAGGTGAGTGCGTGATTACTATTACTTGCAACTTAAAAAATATTCCCTTGTTCTACAGGTAGGTGCGTGATTACAAAAAATGCAACTTGAAAAATATATCCTTGTTCTACAGGTGGGCGTGTGACTACCAAAAGTTTCAATTTGAAAAATATTCCCTTGTTCTAGAGGGGGGCTCCTGATTACCAATACTTGCATCTTGAAAATGTTATCCTTATTCTACAGGTGGGCGACTGATTACCAAAACTTGCATCTTGAAAAAAATATTCCCTTGTTCTACAGGTGGGCGCCTAATTATTAAAACTTGCAACTTGGCAAATACTCCCTTGTTCTACGGGTGGGCACCTGATTACCAAAACTTGAAATCTTGATACATATTCCCTTGTTCTATAGGCGGGTGCCTGAATACAAAAACATCACCTTGAAAAAAATATTCCATTGTTCTACAGCTAAGCGCCTGATCATCGAAACTTGCAACATAAAATATATTCTCTTGTTCTACAGGTAGGTGCCTGATTACCGATACTTGCAAATTAAAAAATATTCCCTTGTTCTACAGGTGGGTGATTGCTTATAAAAACTTTCATCTTTATAAATATTGTCTCGTTCTACAGGTGTACACCTAATTACAAAAAGTTGCAACTTGAAAAATATTTCATTGTTCTACAGGTGGGCGCATGATTACCAAAACCTGCATCTCAAAAAGTATTCCCTTGTTCTACAGGTGGGTGCCTGATTACCAAAACATGCAACTTAAAAGTTATTCCCTTGTTCTACAGGTGGGTACTTGATTACCAAAAATTACAACTTGAAAAATATATCCTTGTTCTACAAGTGGGCGTGTGATTGCCAAAATTTTGAATTTGAAAAATATGCCCTTGTTCTACAGGTGGGAACCTGATTACAAAAACTTGCATATTGAAAAATATTCACTTGTTTCACTAGTGGGTGTTTGATTACCAATACTTAGAATCTTGAAAAATATTCCATTGTTCTACAGGTGGGAACTTGATTACCAAAACTTGCATCTTGAAAATTTTATCCTTATTCTACAGGTGTGCGATTGATTATCAAAACTTGGAATCTTGTAAAATATTCCCTTGTTCTACAGGTGGGCACCTTATTACCAAAACTTGTATCTTGAATAAAATTTTTCCCTTGTCCTACATGTGGGCGCCTGATTACCCTAATTTGGAATCTTGAAAAACATTCCCTTGTTCTTCAGGTGGGCGCCTGATTACCATAAGTTGGCATCTTGAAAAACATTCCCTTATTCTACAGGTGGGCGCGTGATTACAAAAATTTGGAATCTTGAAAAATATTCCCTTGTTCTATATGAGGGCGCCTGATTACCAATACTTGCATCTTGAAAAAATATTCTCTTGTTCTATATGTGGGCGTCTGATTAATAAAACTTGCATCTTGAAAAATATTCCCTTGTTCTACAGGAGTGCGCCTGATTACCAATACTAGTATGTTGAAAAATATTCCCTTGTTCTTAATAAGATGGGAGCATGATTACCAAAACTTAGAATCTTGAAAATATTCCGTTGTTCTACAGGTATGCGCCTAATTACCGAAACTTGCAACTTTAAAAATATTCCCTTGAAAGAGTTTTGAATTAGGGGTGGAGCAAAATGCTCTCGGCGCATGATAGCTGGGCAATAGAACAGTGAAGTGCGCACGTTAGCACGACAGTTTTGACGATGAAATGGCTCGTCGCCGGCGAAACAACCCACCCCCTACTGATACGAGGCTAGTAATACCGGAGAATGGAACAACTAAGGAGATGAAACCACTGACTTTTGGAAGTTTTCTACCTCAAAAGCTTCAATCGAAGACCCATGCAGAGACAAATTCATGCGAGATTTCTGTGATTGAGAGTGAAGCAGTCTCACCTGTTGCTATGAAGAGATTACAGTTCACAAATCTCGTTGCTGAGGAGGAATCGGAGGAGTTGCATGCGGAGAAAACTAAGCTTGTTGCTGAGGAGGTTCCAAAGGAGATGCATGTGGAGAAGCCAACAGTTGCAGACGTGGTGCGAGGTAATCGTGACACACAAATGGGCAAACAACTCTCATTTGTTCCTCCTATTGAGTGAGAAGGAAAAAAAGTAGTTCAGATTAGTGTTGAAGATCTGCAACCACAAGTGGATTATTGGCAAAATTCACTGATTGGGTTTGTAATTGGAGATAGACCTAATGAGCAATCTATGGAAAATTTTGTAATTCATGTATGGAACTTTGTAGCTAAACCTCAGGTGCTTATACATGCAGATGGCTACTGTATTTTTAGATTCAGTAGCTCTGAAGATAAGGAATTGATTATGCAATCTGGCCCCTATTCATTTAGAAATAGGCCACTGGTACTTCGACCATGGGAAATTGATTTCGATTTTCAGAGTGATGTGCTTAGTATTGTGCCTATTTGGATTCGATTTCTTGGTCTTCCTGTTGGTTATTGGTCTGCTGAAGTGCTAAGTAAATTGGCTAGTGCTATTGGTCGAACATTATATACAGACAAATTCACTACATGCTTTGAGAAGATTTCATTTGCTAGGGTCCTTGTTGAAGTGGATGCTGCCTATCCACTTCCTGATGAATTGGAGACTCACACCCCATATGGCTCTAAGATACAGACAATTGAATATGATTGGAAGCCTTCCTTTTGTAATCATTATCTCAAATTTGGTCATGATGCATGTGAATGTTGGTATTATAAGGATGATAAACCTGTGCAGGGCATGGAGGCTCAGATCAAACCTATTAAGCAAAAAGGTAGAGTGAATCAGCAGGGGAATCAGAAGGGGAAACATATCAGAACTGAATGGATTGCTAAGCAGACTGTTGTTGAGCAGCCTAATACTGTGATTCCTGCAGTAGAGGCTGTTATTGAGCAGACTAGTACTATGGTACCTGTAGTAGAGAGTCAATTAATGAAGCAATCTCACGGGGAGACTGATAGACCACAGTACACCATGCATTCTGAAACTGATCATTTAGTCAGTTCAGAAATTGCATTTACTATTGCTGAAACTGAGAATGGAGAACATCAGACAGATCATGCTAATAATGGTAAGGCTGTCATGAATGAGAATGGAAGTAGTAACTATAATGTAGACCCTGGTCCATCTTACAGGGTAAAGTCTTATTCTCAATGATTGTTGTAACTTGGAACATAAGGGGGCTTAATCAGCCTCATAAGCAAAAGGAGTTGAAAAACTTCTTAGCTAAGAATAAAGTAGATGTCATGGGAATCCTTGAAACCAGGGTAAAGGAGCCTAAATCAAAGAAAGTATTAGGGAAGATTGCAAGGAACTGGATGGTGCAGTGCAATTATTCAAATGCAGCTAATGGGAGAATCTGGTTGATTTGGAAGTCTAATATTCAAATGCATATATTAGCTACAACTGATTAGGTTATTCATTGTCAAGTGGAAGATATAAGGAATCAGATCAATATTCACTTAATTGTGGTATATGGTCATAATACTGCTTCACTTAGGAAACATCTTTGGAGTGATCTAAGATCATTTCAAATCCCTAATCAGAATGCCTGGCTGAATAGTGGAGACTTTAATAATGTACTCAATTCTGATGACAGGATCGGATCTATTGTGACTGATGCTGAAGTAAAGGATTTCAAAGAGCTCATCTCTGACCTCCAGTTGACTGCTATTAGATCAAAAGGTTGGCATTTCACTTGGTCTAATAAGCAAGTCTACAGTAAGATTGATTGGGCATTAGGTAACTATCAGTGGTTGCAGCAGTTTGGACATTTGGAAGTAGATTACTTGAACCCTTCTATATCTGATCATTCCCCTATTCTTATCAAGTTTGGAATGCAGAAACCTTTGCATCCCAAACCTTTTCGATTGTACAATGTTGTCATGGAGCACCCTCAATTTTCTCACATTGTTAAGCAGGCATGGAATCAAGAACAGGTAGGCAGCTCCATCCAGCAGATTTGGCAGAAGCTGAAGAGTATAAAACAGCAGCTGAAGGAGATCAACTCAAATATGGCAGCTTACCAACAAAACATTATTCAGGCCAGGGAACAAGTAGACATCATCCAAACTCAGATGCAAAATAACCCTTGCACACAGGAGCTCATTTATAAGGAGAAGAAGGCACTTGAGGAACTTGTGAAATGGAGTAATATTGAAGAAAAAGTATTGAGACAGAAGTCAAAAGCAACATTGATTGAATGTGGAGATTCAAATACAAAATACTTTCATGCTCAATGGAAGATTAGAACTGGACAGAACAATATTACTTCCATTTATACTGAGGATGGAATAAAATTGACTGAGCCTTTATTGGTTGAGCAGGAATTCTTGAAGGTTTTTCACTCTTTAATGGGAGAATGTGCTGTTGAGCTTCCTTGTGTGAATTCTCAAATCATGAAGGAAGGGTATTGTCTGAACCTTGATCAACAAATATTTCTCATTAGAGAGGTAACAGTGGAGGAGGTTACTACAGCAGTTAAGGATATGCCATCAGATAAGGCACCAGGGGTTGATGGCTTTCCAGTAGAATTTTTTACAAAAAACTAGGAATTGGTTAAGGATGACATCTTTTCTGCACTTAAAGGATTCTTTTCTTCAAGTGAACTGCCTTATATAATCAATACAACAGCTATAGCACTTGTCCCAATTATCAGATCACCTTCTACTGTCAAAGATTACAGGCCAATTGCATGTTGCACTACACTATACAAGATTATATCCAAGGTACTTACTAGAAGAATGAAAGAGGTCATTGGTGATTTAGTTGGACCATCACAGTCAGCTTTTATTGAGGGGAGGTGTATTATTGATAACGTTCTGTTAAGTCATGAAGTATTCAAGGGGTATTCTAGAAAAGGTATTTCACCTAGATGTGTCCTCAAAGTTGATCTTAGGAAAGCTTATGATACCTTAGAATGGTCCTTCTTGCAACAGATTCTCATTGATCTGGGCTTCCCTGCCAAGTTCACTCACTGGATTATGACCTGTGTCTCTACTGTTTCTTATTCATTGGTAATGAATGGTGGCTTCACCAAGCCATTCAAAGCTAAGAGGGGTATTCGACAAGGGGATTCTATGTCACCTTATCTCTTTGTATTTGCCATGGAATATCTAAACAGACTACTGCAGCAGCCGCATAAGAATGGAAACTTCAATTTCCATCCAAGATGTAGGAAGCTTAACATTTCTCATGTATGTTTTGCAGATGATTTGCTCATGTTCTGTCGTGCTGATGAAATGTCTATCCAGATCTTGTATAACACTTTCCTTAAGTTCTCAGCAGCTTCTGGTCTTCATGCTAATATTAGCAAAAGTGCTATTTACTTGGCTGGGATCCAACAGCATTCTAAAGAGCAGTTAATTAGTATCTTGGGATTCACTGAAGGAAAATTGCCATTTAGATACTTAGGAATCCCTCTGGATTCCAAGAAGCTGGCCATTCGACAACACTTGCCTCTCATTGAAAGAATCACAGAAAGAATCACTTGTTGGTCAGCCAAATTCCTTTCTTATGCTGGTAGAAGCCAATTGATAAAGGCAGTGGTGTTTGGCATTCAATCATATTGGGCACAAATCTTCATTCTGCCTAAGAAGGTACTCAAAATTATTGATGCTATGTGTAGAACATTTCTTTGGACTGGTAAGGCAAATATTTCAAGAAGAGCATTGGTGGCTTGGGATAAAGTTTGCAGGCCAGTTTCTGCTGGTGGCCTTAATATACTGGACTTATCTATGTGGAACAAGGCTGCTATATCAAAATTATTATGGGATTTGGCAAACAAAAAAGACTGTCTATGGGTGCGATGGGTTCATGCTTATTACATCAAGAAAGGCAACATATCTTCTGTCAATATTCCAAGTACAGCAGGTTGGGTTATCAGGAAAATAATGGATTGCAGAAACTTCATTTTGGAGTGTCCTCAGCTGCAAGGTGATATCACTGCTCGATTGCAAAGTGTATGCAAACTGAATAAGTTTAGCATTCAAAACCTTTATACTTCACTGCTGCCCAGTTTTACAAAAGTCACATGGAAAAACTTGTTGCTGATTGATAATGTATTGCCTAGACACAAGTTTACAGCCTGGCTTGCAGCTCACCACAGGCTTCCTACTGTGGACAGGTTAATGGTAATGGGCATTCATATTCCAATGGACTGTGTATTCTGCAAGTCTCAAGTGGAAGAGTTCAATCATCTCTTCTTTGAATGTGCTTGCACAAATAGACTATGGCAAAGAGTCTGTAAATGGTTAGGATATACTCGGAGTGTAGGCTGCTGGGAGACTGAATAACACTGGATTTGTAGCTTAGCCAAGAGCAGGCAATGGCATAAAGGGATTACAGCTGTTGCATTCATTACTACTACTGCATTAATCTGGAGAATGAGGAACCAAATGAGATTTGATGGTGTCACATATGTGGAGGAATTGCTATGTCGTGAGATTGTTCTGTTGATTCATTTGCGAGGCAGTAAACGCAAGAAATGGCAGTTAGGACTTAGCGAGCTCAATTATTTTCCTTAGCCTTTGAATTACATACTATTCTATTGATTATATATACATAGTTAGAATAGAGAAGTGGGATTGGTATTAGTATAGTAGTTAGTCCAAAACTACTATCATGATCTCTGATGTAAATATTCTTTGTTATAAAAAATTAAAAAAAAAAAATATTGCCTTGTTCTACTAGTGGGCGGATGCCTACAAAAACTTGCTTCTTTAAAAATATTCCCTTGTTCTACAGGTGGGCGTCTAATTACAAAAAGTTGCAACTTGAAAAATATTCCCTTGTTCTACAGGTGGGCGCATAATTACCTAAACTTGCATCTAAAAAATATTCCCTTGTTCTACAGGTGAGTGCGTGATTACTATAACTTGCAACTTAAAAAATATTCCCTTGTTCTACAGGTAGGTGCCTGATTACAAAATACTGCAACTTGAAAAATATATCCTTGTTCTACAGGTGGGCGCGTGATTATCAAAAGTTTCAATTTGAAAAATATGCCCTTGTTCTAGAGGGGGGCTCCTGATTACCAAAACTTGCATCTTGAAAATGTTATCCTTATTCTACAGGTGGGCGACTGATTACCAAAACTTGCATCTTGAAAAAAATATTCCCTTGTTCTATAGGTGGGCGCCTAATTATTAAAACTTGCAACTTGACAAATATTCCCTTGTTCTACAGGTGGGCACCTGATTACCAAAACTTGGAATCTTGAAACATTTTCCTTTGTTCTATAGTTGGGCGTCTGAGTACAAAAACATGCACCTTGAAAAAAATATTCCATTGTTCTACAGGTAAGCGCCTGATCATCGAAACTTGCAACATAAAATATATTCTCTTGTTCTACAGGTAGGCGCCTGACTACCGATACTTGCAACTTAAAAATATTCCCTTGTTCTACAGGTGGGCGCTTGCATACAAAAACTTTCATCTATATAAATATTGTCTCGTTTCACAGGTGGACGCCTAATTACAAAATGTTGCAACTTGAAAAATATTTGGATGTTCTACAGGTGGGCGCATGATTATTAAAACTTGCATCTTATAAAATATTCCCTTGTTCTACAGGTGGGTGCTGATTACCAAAACTTGCAACTTAAAAGATATTCCCGTGTTCTACATGTGGGTGCTTGATTACCAAAAATTTCAATTTGAAAAATATGCCCTTGTTCTACAGGTGGGAACCTGATAACTAAAACTTGCATATTGAAAAATATTCACTTGTTTCAGTTCTGGGCGTTTGATTACCAAAATTTTGAATCTTGAAAAATATTCCCTTGTTCTACAAGTGGGCACCTGATTACCAAAACTTGCATCTTCAAAATTTTATCCTTATTCTACAGGTGTGCGATTGATTATCAAAACTTGGAATCTTGTAAAATATTCCCTTGTTCTATAGGTGGGAGCCTTATTACCAAAACTTGCATCTTGAATAAAATTTTCCCTTGTCCTACATGTGGGAGCCTGATTACCAAATCTTGCATCAACAAAAATATTTCATTGTTATACAGGTGGGCGCCTGATAACCAAAACGTGCATCTTGAAAAATATTACCTTGTACTACTAGTGGATGCCTGATTACCAAAACTTGCAACTTAAAAAAAATATTCCATTGTTCTATATGTGGGCGCCTACTTACCAAAACATCCATCTTAATAAATTATTCCCTTTTTCTACAGGTGGAAACCTAATTACAAAAAGATGCAGCTTGAAAAATATTCAATTGTTCTATATAAGGTCACCTAACTACCAAAATTTGCATCTTGAATAATATTCCCTTGTTCTACATGTGGGCTCCTGATTAAAAAAATTTAGAATCCTGAAACATATTCCCTTGTTCTACAGGTGGGCGCCTGATTACCAAAACTTGCTTCTTTAAAAATATTCCCTTATTCTACAGGTGGGCGCCTAATACCAAGAGTTGCAACTTAAAAAATATTCCCTTGTTCTACAGGTAGGTGCGTGATTACCAAAAATTGCAACTTGAAATATATATCCTTTTTCTACAGGTGGGCGCGTGATTACCAAAAGTTTCCATTTGAAAAATATGCCATTGTTCTACAGGGGGGCTCCTGATTACAAAAACTTTCATCTTGAAAGTTTTATCCTTATTCAACAGGTGGGCGACTGATTACAAAAACTTGCATCTTGAAAAAAATATTCCCTTGTTCTACAAGTGGGCGCCATTATTAAAACTTGCAACTTGAAAAATATTCCCTTGTTCTACAGGTGGGCACTTGATTACCAATACTTGGAATCTTGAAACATATTCCCTTCTTCTATAGGTGGGCGCCTGATTACAAAAAGTTGCACCTTGAAAAAAATATTCCCTTGTTCTACAGGTAAGCGCCTGATCATTGAAACTTGCAACATATAAAATATATTCTCTTGTTCTACAGGTAGGCGCCTGATTACCGATACTTGCAACTTAAAAAATATTCCCTTGTTCTACATGTGGACGCTTGCTTACAAAAACTTTCATCTTTATAAATATTGTCTCGTTTTACAGGTGGACGCCTAATTACCAAAAGTTGCAACTTGAAATATATTTCGTTGTTCTACAGGTGGGCGCATGATTACCAAAACTTGTTTCTTGAGAAATATTCCCTTGTTCTACAGGTGGTTGCCTGATTACCAAAATTTGCAACTTAAAAGATATTCCCTTTTTCTACAGGCGGATGCCTGATTACCAAAATTTACAACTAGAAAATATATCCTTGTTCTACAGGTGGGCGTGTGATTACAAAAATTTTCAATTTGAAAAATATGCCCTTGTTCTATCGGTGGGAACCTGATTACAAAAACTTGCACATTGAAAAATATTCACTTGTTTCAGTACAGGGCGTTTGATTACCAAAACTTAGAATCTTGAAAAATATTCCCTTGTTCTACAGGTGGGCACCTGATTACCAAAACTTGCATCTTGTAAATTTTATCCTTATTCTACAGGTGTGCAATTGATTATCAAAACTTTGAATCTTTTAATATATTCCCTTGTTCTATAGTTGGGCGCCTTATTACCAAAACTTGATTCTTGAACTATAATTTGGAATCTTGAAAAACATTCCCTTGTTTTTCAGGTGGGCGCCTGATTACCATAATTTGGCATCTTGAAAAACGTTCCCTTGTTCAACAGGTGGGCGCCTGATTACAAAAATTTGGAATATTGAATAACATTCCCTTGTTCTACAAGTGGGCGCATAATTACCTAAACTTGCATCTACAAAAATATTCCCTTGTTCTACAGCTGAGTGCCTTATTACCAAAACTTGCAACATAAAAAGTATTCCGTTTTCTACAGGTAGGTGCGTCATTACCAAAAATTGCAACTTGTAAAATATATCATTGTTCTACAGGTGGGCGCGTGATTACCCAAAGTTTCAATTTGAAAAATATGCCATTGTTCTACAGGGGTCTCCTGATTACAAAAACTTGCATCTTGAAACTTTAATCCTTATTCAACAGGTGGGCGACTGATTACCAATACTTGCATCTTGAAAAAAATATTCCCTTGTTCTACAGGTGGGCGCCTAATTATTAAAACTTGCAACTTGACAAATATTCCCCTGTTCTACAGGTGGGCACCTGAATACCAAAACTTGGAATGTTAAACCATATTCCATTCTTCTATAGGTGGGCGCCTGATTACAAAACGTTGCACCTTGAAAAAAATATTCCCTTGTTCTACAGGTAAGCGCATGATCATTGAAACTTGCAACATAAAATATATTCTCTTGTTCTACAGGTAGTCGCCTGATTACCGATACTTGCAACTTAAAAAATCTTCCCTAGTTCTACATGTGGACGCTTGCTTACAAAAACTTTCATCTTTATAAATATTGTCTCGTTCTACAGGTGGACGCCTAATTACCAAAAGTTGCAAATTGAAAAATATTTCGTTGTTCTACAGGTGGGCGCATGATTACCAAAACTTGCATCTTGAGAAATATTCCCTGGTTCTACAGGTGGGTGCCTGATTACCAAAACTTGCAACTTAAAAGATATTCCCTTGTTCTACAGGTGGGTGCCTGATTACAAAAAATTACAATTTGAAAAATATATCCTTGTTCTACAGGTGGGCGTGTGATTACCAAAATTTTCAATTTGAAAAATATGCCCTTGTTCTACAGGTGGGAACCTGATTACAAAGACTTGCATATTGAAAAATATTCACTTGTTTCAGTACTGGGCGTTTGATTACCAAGTCTTAGAATCTTGAGCAATAATCCCTTGTTCTACATGTGGGCACCTGATTACCAAAACTTGCATCTTGTAAATGTTATCCTTACTCTACAGGTGTGCGATTTATTATCAAAACTTGGAATCTTGTAATATACTCCCTTGTTCTATAGGTGGGCGCTTTATTACCAAAACTTGATACTTGAATAAAATTTTCCCATGTCCTAGAGATGGGCGCCTGATTACTATAATTTGGAATCTTGAAAAACATTCCCTTGTTTTTCAAGTGGGCGCCTGATTACCATAATTTGGCATCTTGAAAAACATTCCCTTGTTCTATAGGTGGGCGCCTGATTAAAAAATTTGGAATATTGAATAATATTCCCTTGTTCAATAGGTGGGCGTGTGATTACCAAAACTTGCATCATGAAAAAATATTCTCTTGATCTATACGTGGGCGTCTGATTATTAATACTTGCATCTTGAAAAATATTCCCTTGTTCTACAAGTGGGAGCCTGATTACCAAGTCTTGCATCTACAAAAATATTTCATTATTCTACAGGTGGGCGCCTGATAACCAAAACGTGCATCTTGAAAAATATTACTTTGTAATACAACTGGGTGCCTGATTACCAAAACTTGCAACTTAAAAACTATTCCCTTGTTCTACAGGTGGGCTCCTAATTACCGAAACTTGCAACTTAAAAAATATTCCATTGTTCTACATGCGGGCGCCTGCTTACAAAAACTTCCATCTTTAAAAATATTCCCTTTTTCTACAGGTGGAAACCAAATTACAAAAAGATGCAACTTGAAAAATATTCTATTGTTCTATAGAAGGTCACCTAATTACCAAAACATGCATCTTGAATAATATTCTCTTGTTCCAGAGGTGGGCGCCTGATTACAAAAAATTAGAATCCTGAAACATATTCCCTTGTTCTACAGGTGGGCACTTGATTACCAAAACTTGCATCATGAAAATTATTTCCTTGTTCAACAAGTGGGCGCCTGATTTGTAAAACTTGCATCTCGAAAAATATTCCCTTGTTCTACAAGAGGACGCGTGATTACCGAACTTGCAACTTAAAAAATATTCGCTTCTTCTACATGTGGGGCGTGATTACAAAACTTGGAACTTGAAAAATATTCCCTTGTTCTACAGGTGGGCACCTATTTATAAAAACTTGCATATTGAAAAATATTCCCTTATTCTATAAGTGGCCGCTTGATTACCAAAACATGGAATCTTTAAAAATATTCTTTTATTCTACTTGTGGGCGCCTGATTACCAAAACTTGCATCTTGAAAGATATTAACTTGTTTTACAGGGTGACACCTGATTTTCAAAACTTGCACATAAAAAATATTCCATTGTTGTACCGGTGGGTGCCTGATTACCAAAAATTGTAACTTGAAAAATATACCCTAGTTCTACATGTGGGCGCGTGATTACCAAAACTTAAAGTTTGAGAAATATTCCCTTATTCTACAGGTGGGCGCCTGATTACCGAAACTTGCATCTTGAAAAATATTCCCTTGTTCCACAGGTGGGCGCTTGAATACCAAATACTTGGCATCTTGAAAATTGTTCCATTGTTCTACAGGTGGGCGCCTTATTACCAAAACATGCATCTTGAAAAATATTCCCTTGTTCTACAGGTGGGCGTCTAATTACCAAAATTTGCAATTTGAAAAATATTCCCTTGTTCGACAGGTGGGCATCCGATTACCAAAACTTGCAATTTAAAATATTTCCTTGTCCTACAGGTGGGCACCTGATTACCAAAACTTGCATCTTGAAAAATATTCCCTTATTCTACAGGTGGCCGCCTGATTACCAAAACGTGGAATCTTGAATAATATTCCCTTGTTCTACAGGTGGAAGCCTGATTACCAAAACTTGCATCTTGAAATATATTTAGTTGTTCTACAGGTGGGCACCTGATTACCCAAACTTGAATGTTGAAAAATTTTCTCTTGTTCTACAGGTGGGCGCATGATTACCGAAACTTGTAACTTAAAAAATATTCCCTTGTTGTAAAGGTGGACACCTGATCTTGAACAATATTCCCTTGTTCTTTAGATGGGTGCATGATTACCAAAACATAGAATCTTGAAAATATTCCGTTGTTCTACAGGTATGCGCCTAATTACCGAATCTTGCAACATTAAAAATATTCCATTGTTCTACAGGTGGTCGCCTGCCAACAAAAGCTTGCTTCTTTAAAAATATTCCCTTGTTCTACAAGAGGACTCCCGATTACCCAACTTGCAACTTAAAAAATATTCCCTTGTTCTACAGGTGGGGCGTGATACTGAACTTTGGAACTTGAAAATTATTACCTTGCTCTACAGGTGGGTGAGTGATTAATAAAACTTGCAATTTCAAAAATATTCCCTTGTTCTACAGGTGGGCGCCTGATTATCAAAACTTGCATATTGAAAAATATTCCCTTATTCAATAAGTGGCAGCTTGATTACCAAAACATGGAAACTTTAAGAAATCTTCTTTTGTTCTACTGGTGGGCGCCTGATTACCAAATCTTGCATCTTGAAAGATATTCACTGGTTTTACAGGGTGACACCTGATTTTCAATACTTGCAGCTTAAAATTGCAACTTGAAAAATATACCCTAGTTCTACATGTGGGCGCGTGATTACCAAAACTTTAAATTTGAGATAAATTCCCTTGTTCTACAGGTGGGCGCTTGATTACCGAAACTTGCATCTTGAAAAATATTCCCTTGTCCCACAGGTGGGCGCTTGATTACCAAATACGTGGAATCTGTAAAATTATTCCCTTGTTCTACAGGTTGGCGCCTTATTACCAAAACATGCATCTTGAAAATATTACCTTGTTCTACAGGTGGGCCTCTGATTACCAAAATTTGCAATTTGAAAAATATTCCCTTGTTCTACAGGTGGGCACCTGATTACCAAAACTTGCAATTTCAAAAATATTTCCTTGTTCTACAGGTAGGCGCCTGATTACCAAAACTTGCATCTTTAAAATATTCCCTTATTCTACAGGTGGCCGCCTGATTACCAAAACTTGGAATCTTGAAAATAATTCCCTTGTTCTACAGGTGGACGCCTGATTACCAAAACTTGCATCTTGAAATATATTTTGTTGTTCTACAGGTGGGCACTTGATTACCCAAACTTGAATCTTGAAAAATATTCTCATGTTCTACATGTGGACACCTGATTACCGAAACTTGTACCTTAAAAAATATTCCCTTGTCCTAAAGGTGGACACCTGATTACCGAAACTTGCCACATAAAAATATTCCCTTATTCTATAGGTGGGCGCCTACGTAGCAAAACATGCATCATTAAAAATATTGCCTTGTTCTACAGACGGGCGCCTAGTTACCAAAAGTTGCAACTTGAAAAATATTCCCTTGTTCCACAGGAGTGCGCCTGATTACCAAAACTTTCATGTTGAATAATATTCCCTTGTTCTTAAGATGGGCGCATGACTACCAAAACTTAGAATCTTGAAAATATTCCGTTGTTCTACAGGTATGCACCTAATTACCGAATCTTGCAACTTAAAAAATATTCCCTTGTTCTACAGGTGGGCGCATGCCTAATATTCCCTTGTTCTACAGGTGGGCGCCTAATTACCAAAAGTTGCAACTTGAAAAATTATTCCCTTGTTCTACAGGTGGGCGCATAATTACCTAAACATGCATCTACAAATATATTCCCTTGTTCTACAGGTGAGTGCCTAATTACCAAAACTTGCAACTTAAAACACATTCCCCAGTTCTACAGGTAGGTGTCTGATTACCAAAAATTGCAACTTAAATAATATATCCTTATTCTACAGGTGGCCGCGTGATTACAAAAAGTTTCAATTTGAAAAATATGCCCTTGTTCTATAGGGGGGCTCCTGATTACCAAAACTTGCATCTTGAAAATTTTATCCTTATTCAACAGGTGGGCGACTGATTACCAAATCTTGCATCTTGAAAAAATATTCCCTTTTTCTACAGGTGGGCACCTAATTATTAAAACTTGCAACTTGACAAATATTCCCTTGTTCTAGAGGTGGGCACCTGATTACCAAAACTTGGAATCTTGAAAAATATTCCCTTGTTCTATAGGTTGGCGCCTGATTACAAAAACTTGGACCTTGAAAAAAATATTCCCTTGTTCTACAGGTGGGTGTCTGATTATTAAAACTTGCATCTTGGAAAATATTCCCTAGTTCTACAGGTGGGCGCATGATTACTAAAACTTGCATCTTAAAAAATATTACCTTTCTACAAGTGGGTGCCTGATTACTGAAACTTGCAACTTAAAAAATATTCCCTTGTTCAACAGGTGGGCTCCTAATTACCGAAACTTGCAACTTATAAAATATTCCCTTGTTCTACAAGTGGGGGCCTGATTATCAAAACTTGCAACTTGAAAAATATTCCCTTGCTCTACAGGTGGGCGCTTGATTACTAATACTTGTAATTTCAAAAATATTCCCTTGTTCTACAAGTGGGCGCCTGATTACCAAAACTTGCATATTGAAAAAAATTCCCTTATTCTACAGGTGGCCACCTGACTACCAATACTTTGAATCTTGAAAAATATACTTTTGTTCTACTGGTGGGCGCCTGATTACAAAAACTTGAATCTTGAAAAATATTCACTTGTTTTACTGGCGGGCACCTGATTTTCGAAACTTTCAACTTATAAAATATTCCATCGTTCTACAGTTGGGTGCCTGATTACCAAGAATTGCAACTTGAAAAATATACTGTTGTTCTATAGGTGGGCACGTGATTACCAAAACATTTGATTTGAAAAATATCCCCTTGTTCTACAGGTGGGCGCCCGATTACCAAAACATGCATCTTGAAAAACATTTCCTTGTTCAACAGGTGGGTGTCTGATTAGCAAAGCTTGAATCTTGAAAAATATTCACTTGTTCTACAGGTAAGCGCCTGAATACCGAAACTTGTAGCTTAAAATATATTCCCTTGTTCTAAAGGTGGGCGCCTGCGTATGAAAACTTGCATCTTTAAAAATATTCCCTTGTTCTACAGATAGGCACCTAATTAAAAAAAGCTACAACATGAAAAATATTCCCTTGTTCCAATGAAGTGCGCCAGATTACCATAACTTGCATCTTGAAAAAATATTCTCTTGTTCCAAAGGTGAGCGCATGATTACCAAAACTCAGAATCTTCAAAATATTCCCTTGTTCTACAGGTAGGCGCCTGATTATCGAAACTTGCAACTTAAAAAATATTCCCTTATTATACAAGTGGGCCCCTGATTACAAAAAATTGCATGTCTAAAAATATTCCCTTGTTCTACAGGTGTGAGCCTAATTACCAAAAGTTGCAACTGTAAAAATATTCCCTTGTTCTACAGGTGGGTGCATGATTACCAAAACATGCATCTTGAAAAATATACCCTTGTTCTACAAGTGGGTACATGATTACCAAAACTTGCAACTTAAAAAATATTCCCTTGTTCTACAGGTGGTTGCCTGATAACCAAAATTTGCAACTTAAAAAATATATCCTTCATCTGTAGCTGGGCGCATGATTACCAAAAGTTTCAATTTGAAAATTATGCCCTTGTTCTACAGGTGGGCGGCTGATTACCAATACTTGCATCTCGAAAAATATTCCCTTGTTTCACCGGTGGGTGCTTGATTAGCAAAGCATAGAATCTTGAAAAATATTCCATTGTTCTACAAGTGGGCGCCTGATTACCAAAACTTTCATGTAGAAAAATTTATCCTTATTCTATAGGTGGGCGCCTGATTACTAAAACTTGGAATCTTGAAAAATTTTCCCTTGTTCTATAGGTGGGCTCCTTATTACCAAAACTTGCATCTAGAAAAAAAATATTCCCTTGTTCAACAGGTTGACGGCTGATTAATAAAACTTGCAACTTGAAAATTATTCCACTGTTCTACAGGTGGGAGCCTAAATAAAAAAAGTTTCTACTTGAAAATATTCCCTTGTCCTACAGGTGTGCTCCTAACTACCGAAACTTGCAACTCAAAAAATATTTCCTTGTTCTACATGTAGTCTCCTGCTTACCAAAACTTGCGTGTTCAAAAATAGACCCTTGTTCTACATGTGGACGCCAAATTACCAAATGATGCGACTTGAAAAATATTCCATTGTTCTATGGAAGGTCGCCTGATTACCAACACTTTCATCTTGAAAAATATTCGCTTGTTCTACAGGCGGGCGCCTGATTACCAAAACTTAGAATCTTGAAAAATATTCCCTTGTTCTACAGGAGGACGCCTAATTACCAAACGATGCAACATGAAAAATATTCAATTGTTCTATAGAAGGTCGCCTGATTACCTAAACTTGCATCTTGAAAATATTCCTTTGTTCTACAGGTGGGCGCCTGATTACCAAAACTTAGAATGTTGAAAAATATTCCCTTGTTCTACGGGTGGGCGCGTGATTACCAAAACTTGCATCTTGAAAAAAATTTCCTTACTCTACAGGTGGGCGCTTGATTACCAAAACTTGGAATCTTGAAACATATTCCCTTGTTCTATAGGTGGGCGCCTTATTACAAAAACTTGCATCTTGAAAAATAAATATTCCCTTGTTCTACAGGTGGGCGGCTGATTATTAAAACTTGCAACTTGAAAAATATTCCCTTGTTCTACAGGAGGGTTCCTCATTACCAAAAGTTTCAACTTGAAAAATATTCCCTTGTCCTACAGGTGGGGTCCTAATTTCCAAAACTTGCAACTTAAAAAATATTTCCTTGTTCTACAGGTGGGCTCCTGCTTACTAAAATTCGCATCTTCAAAAATATTCCCTTGTTCTACAGGTGGACACTTCATTACCAAAACATATAATCTTTAAAAATATTCCCTTGTTTCACCGGTGGGTGCTTGATTAGCAAAGCATAGAATCTTGAAAAATATTCCATTGTTCTACAAGTGGGCGCCTGATTACCAAAACTTTCATGTAGAAAAATTTATCCTTATTCTATAGGTGGGCGCCTGATTACTAAAACTTGGAATCTTGAAAAATTTTCCCTTGTTCTATAGGTGGGCTCCTTATTACCAAAACTTGCATCTAGAAAAAAAATATTCCCTTGTTCAACAGGTTGATGGCTGATTAATAAAACTTGCAACTTGAAAATTATTCCACTGTTCTACAGGTGGGAGCCTAAATAAAAAAAGTTTCTACTTGAAAATATTCCCTTGTCCTACAGGTGGGCTCCTAACTACCGAAACTTGCAACTCAAAAAATATTTCCTTGTTCTACATGTAGTCTCCTGCTTACCAAAACTTGCGTGTTCAAAAATAGACCCTTGTTCTACATGTGGACGCCAAATTACCAAATGATGCGACTTGAAAAATATTCCATTGTTCTATGGAAGGTCGCCTGATTACCAACACTTTCATCTTGAAAAATATTCGCTTATTCTACAGGCGGGCGCCTGATTACCAAAACTTAGAATCTTGAAAAATATTCCCTTGTTCTACAGGAGGACGCCTAATTACCAAACGATGCAACATGAAAAATATTCAATTGTTCTATAGAAGGTCGCCTGATTACCTAAACTTGCATCTTGAAAATATTCCTTTGTTCTACAGGTGGACGCCTGATTACCAAAACTTAGAATGTTGAAAAATATTCCCTTGTTCTACGGATGGGCGCGTGATTACCAAAACTTGCATCTTCAAAAAAATTTCCTTACTCTACAGGTGGGCGCTTGATTACCAAAACTTGGAATCTTGAAACATATTCCCTTGTTCTATAGGTGGGCGCCTTATTACCAAAACTTGCATCTTGAAAAATACATATTCCCTTGTTCTACAGGTGGGCGGCTGATTATTAAAACTTGCAACTTGAAAAATATTCCCTTGTTCTACAGGAGGGTTCCTCATTACCAAAAGTTTCAACTTGAAAAATATTCCCTTGCCCTACAGGTGGGCTCCTAATTTCCAAAACTTGCAACTTAAAAAATATTCCCTTGTTCTACAGGTGGGCTCCTGCTTACTAAAATTTGCATCTTCAGAAATATTCCCTTGTTCTACAGGTGGACACTTGATTACCAAAACATATAATCTTGAAAAATATTCCCTTGTTGTACAGGTGGGCGCCTGATTACCAAAACTTGCATCATTAAAATTATTGCCATGTTTTACAAGTGGGAGCCTTATAACCGAACTTGCAACAGAAAAAATATTCCCTTGTTCTACAGGTGGGGGCCTGATTACCAAAACTTGCAACTTGAAAAATATATCCTTGTTCTACAGGTGGTACGTGATTACAAAAACTTTTAATTTGAAAAATAATCCCTTATTCTACAGGTGGGCTCCCGATTATAAAAACATGCATCTTGAATAATATTTCCTTGTTCTACAGTTGGGTGCCTGATTACCAAAACTTGAATCTTGAAAATATTCCCTTGGTTTACATGTGGGCGCCTGATTAACGAAACTTGTAACATAATAATATTCCCTAGTTCTAAAGGTGGAAACTTTATTACCGAAACTTGTTCTACAGGTTGGTGCCTTTGTATATAAACTTGCATCTTTAATAATATTCCCTTCTTCTACAGATGGGCGCCTAATTACAAAAAGTTGCAACTTGAAAAATATTCCCTTGTTCCAAAGAAGTGCGCCTGATTAATAAAACTTGCATCTTCAAAAATATTCCCTTCTTCTAAAACATAGAATCTTGAATAATATTCCCTTGTTCTACAGATGGGCTCCTGATTACCAAAACTTGCATCATGAAAAATATTGAAGAGTTTCACCGGTGGGCACTTGATTACCAAAACATAGAATCTTGAAAAATATTCTCTTGTTCTAGAGAGGCGCCTAATTACTAAAACTTGCATCTTGAACAATATTCCCTTGTTCTACAAGTGGGCACCTTATTACCGAACTTGAAACTTAAAAAATATTCCCTTGTTCTACAGGTGGGGGCCTGATTACCAAAACTTGCAACTTGAAAAATATTCCCTTGCTCTACAGGTGGGCGCCTGATTACTAAAATTTGTATATTGAAAAATATTCCCTTATTCTACAGGTGCCCACCTGATTAGCAAAACTTGGAATGTTGAAAAATATTCTTTTGTTCTACTGGTGGGGACCTGATTACCTAAACTTGCATCTTCAAAAATGTTTTACAGGCGGGCACCAGATTTTTGAAACTTGCAACTTAAAAAATATTTCCTGGTTCTGCAGGTGGACGCATGCGTAGCAAAATTTGCATATTTAATAATATTCCCTTGTTCTACAGATGGGCTCCTAATTAAAAAAAGTTGCAACTTGAATAATATTCCCTTGTTCCAAAGAAGTACGCTTGATTACCAAAACTTGCATCTTGAAAAATATTCCCTTGTTCTAAAGGTGAGCGCCTGATTACCAAAACATAGGATCCTAAAAAATATTCCCTTATTCTTCAGGTGGGCGTCTGCTTACAAAAACTTGCATGTTTAAAAATATTGCCTTGTTCTACAGGATTGAGCCTAATTACAAAAAGTTGCAACTTGAAAAATATTCCCTTTTTCTACAGGTGGGTGCATGATTACGAAAACTTGCATGTTAAAAAATGTACCCATGTTCTACAGGTGGGTGCATGATTACCAAAACTTGCAACTTAAAAAATATTCCCTTGTTCTACACGTGGGTGCCTGATAACCAAAAATTGCAACATGAAAAATATATCCTTGTTCTACATCTGGGCGCGTGATTACCAAAAGTTTCAAATTGAAAAATATGCCCTAGTTTTACAGGTGGGCCCGCGACTACCAAAACTTGCATCTTGAAAAATATTCCCTTGTTTCACCGGTGGGCGCTTAATTACAAAAACATAGAATCTTGAAAAATATTCCCATGTTCTACAGGTGGGCGCCAAATTACTAATAATCACATCTTGAAAAATATTCCCTTGCTCTACAAGTTGGTGCCTTATTACCAAATTTGCAACTTAAAAAATATTCCCTTGTTCTACAGGTGGGGGCCTGATTACGAAAACTTGCAACTTGAAAAATATTCCCTTGCTCTACAGGTGGGCGCCTGATTACCAAAACTTGCATATTGAAAAATATTCCCTTATTCTATAGGTGGCCACCTGATTACCAAAATTTGGAATCTTGAAAATTATTCTTTTGTTATATTTGTGGGATCCTGATTACCCAATCTTGCATCTTTAAAAATATTCACTTGTTTTACAGGTGGGCACCTGATTTTCGAAAAATGCAACTTAAAAAATATTCCCTTGTTCTACAGGTGGGCGCATGCATAGCTAAACTTGTATCTATGAAAATATTCCCTTGTTCAACAGATGGGCACTTAATTACAAAATGCTGCAACTTGAAAAATATTCCCTTGTTCCAAAGAAGTGCGCCTGATTACCAAAACATGCATCTTGAAAACTATTCTCATGTTCTTAAGGTGAGCGCATAATTACCAAAACTTAGAATCTAAAAATATTCCCTTGTTCTATAGGTAGGCGCCTGATTACCGAAACTTGCAACTTCAAAAATATTCCCTTATTGTTCAGGTGGGCGCCTGCATTCAAAAACATGCATGTTTAAAAATATTCCCTTGTTCTACAGGTGTGAGCCAAATTACCAAAAGTTGCAACTTGAAAAATCCCTTGTTCTACAGGTGGGTGCATGATTACCAAAGCTTGCATCATAAAAAATATACCCTTGTTCTACAGGTGGGTGCATGATTACCAAAGCTTCCTACTTAAAAAATATTCCCTTGTTCTACACGTGGGTGCCTGATAACAAAAAATTGCAACTTGAAAAATATATCCTTGTTCTACAGCTGGGCGCGTGATAACCAAAAGTTTCAACTAGAAAAATATGCCCTAGATCTACAGGTGGGCCCCTGATTACCAAAACTTGCATCTTGAAAAATATTGCCTTGTTTCATCGGTGGGCGCTTGATTACCAAAACATAGAATCCTGAAAAATATTCCCTTGTTTTACAGGTGGGCGCCTGATTACAAAAACTTGCATTTTGAAAAATTTATCCTTATTCGACAGGTGGGCGCCTGATTACCAAAACTTGGAATCTCTAAAAATATTCCCTTGTTCTATAGGTGGGCGCCTTATTACCAAAACATGTATCTTGAAAAAAGAATATTCCCTTGTTTTACAGGTAGGCGCCTAATTACCAAAAGTTTCAACTTAAAAAATATTCCCTTGTCCTACAGGTGGGGTCCTAATTACAGAAACTTGCAACTTAATAAATATTTCCTTGTCATACAGGTGGGCTTCTGCTTACCAAAATTTGAATCTTCAAAAATATTCCCTTGTTCTATAGGTGGTCGCCTAATTACCAAACGATGCAACTTGAAAAATATTTCCTTGTTCTATAGAAGGTCGCCTGATTACCAAAACTTGCATCTTGAAAAATATTCCCTTGTTTTGTAGGTTGGCTCCTGATTACCAAAACATAGAAACTTGAAAAATATTCCCTTGTTCTATAGGTGGGCGCCTGATTACCAAAACTTGCATCATGAAAAATATTGCCTTGTTCTACAGGTGGGCGCCGTATTACCGACTTGCAACATAAAAAGTATTCCCTTGTTCTACAGGTGGGTACCTGATAACCAAAAATTGCAATTTTAAAAATATATCCTTATTGTACAGTTGGGCGCGTGATTAGCAAAAGTAATAATTTGAAAAATATGCCCTTTTTCTACAGGTGGGCGCCTGATTACCAAAACATGCATCTTTAAAAATATTCCCTTGTTTCACATGTGGGCGCTTGATTACAAATACATTGACTCTTTAAAAATATTCCCTTATTCTACAAGTGGGCGCATGGTTACCAAAACTTGCATCTTGAAAATTTAATCCTTATTTTACAAGTGGGCTCTTGATTACCAAAATTTGGAATCTTGAAAAATATTCCCTTGTTCTATACGTGGGCGCCTTATTACCAAATCATGCATCTTGAAACAAAATATTCCCTTGTTCTACAGGTGGGCGGCTGATTATTAAAACTTGCAACTTGAAATATATTTCCTGGTTCTACAGGTGGGCGCGTAATTACAAAAATTTTTTCTACTTGAAAATATTCCCTTGTCCTTCAGGTGGACTCCTAATTACCGAAACTTGCAACTTATAAAATATTCCCTTGTCATACAGGTGGGCTTCTGCTTACCAAAATTTGCATTTTCAAAAATATTCCCTTTTTCTACAGGTTGACGCCTAATTACCGAACGATGCAACTTGAAAATTATTCCATTGTTCAATAGAAGGTCGCCTGATTACCAAAACTGGCATATAGAAAAATATTCTCTTGTTCTACAGGTGGGCTCGTGATTACCAAAACATTGAAACTTGAAAAATATTCCCTTGTTCTATAGGTGGGCGCCTGATTACTAAAACATGCATCATGAAAAATATTGCCTTGTTCTAAAGGTGGGCGCCTTATTACCGACTTGCAACATAAAAAATATTCCCTTGTTCTATAGGTGGGTGCCTGATAACCAAAATTTGCAACTTGAAAAATATATCCTTGTTCAACAGTTGGCCGCGTGATTACCAAAAGTAATAATTTGAAAAATATGCCCTTTTTCTACAGGTGGGCGCCTGATTACCAAAACTTGCATCTTGAAAAGTATTCCCTTGTTTCACCTGTGGGCGCTTGATTACCAAAACATAGAATCTTTAAAAATATTCCCTTCTTCTACAGGTGGGCGCCTATTTACCAAAACTTGCATCTTGACAATTTATCCTTATTCTACAAGTGGGCTCTTGATTACCAAAATTTGGAATCTTGAAAAAATATTCCCTTATTCTATACGTGGGCGCCTTATTACCAAATCATGCATCTTGAAACAAAATATTCCCTTGTTCTACAAGTGGGGGCTGATTATTAAAACTTGCAACTTGAAATATATTCCCTTGTTCTACAGGCGGTCGCTTGATTACAAAAGGTTTCTACTTGAAAATATTCCCTTGTCCTACAGGTGGGCTCCTAATTACAGAAACTTGCAACTTAAAAAATATTCCCTTGTCATACAGGTGGGCTTCAGCTTACCAAAATTTGCATCTTCAAAAATATTTCCTCGTTCTACAGGTGGACGCCTAATTACAAAACAATGCAACTTGAAAATTATTCCATTGTTCTATTGAAGGTCGCCTGATTACCAAAACTTGGATCTTGAAAAATATTCCCTTGTTCTACAGGTGGGCTCCTGATTACCAAAACATAGAAACTTGAAAAATATTCCCTTGTTCAATAGGTGGCCACCGGATTACAAAAACTTGCATCATGAAAAATATTGCCTTGTTCTACAGGTTGGCGCCTTATTACCGACTTGCAACTTAAAAATTATTCCTTGTTCTACAGGTGGGTGCCTGATAACCAAAAATTGCAACTTGAAAAATATATCATTGTTCTACAGTTGGGCGCGTGATTACCAAAAGTAATAATTTGAAAAATATGCCCTTTTTCTACAGGTGGGCGCCTGATTACCAAAACTTACATCTTGAAAAATATTCCCTTGTTTCACCTGTGGGCCCTTGATTACCAAAACATAGAATCTTTAAAAATATTCCCTTGCTCTATAGGTGGGCGCCTGGTTACCAATACTTGCATCTTGAAAATTTAATCCTTATTCTACAAGTGGGCTCTTGATTACCAAAATTTGGAATCTTGAAAAATATTCCCTTGTTCTATACGTGGGCGCCTTATTACGAAATCTTGCATCTTGAAACAAAATATTCTCTTGTTCTACAGGTGGGCGGCTAGTTATTAATACTTGCAACTTGAAATATACTCCCTTGTTCTACAGGTGGGCGGCTGGTTATTAAAACTTGCAACTTGAAATATATTCCCTTGTTCTACAGGTGGGCGCCTAATTACAAATAGTTTCTACTTGAAAATATTCCCTTGTCCTGCATGTGGGCTCCTAGTTACCGAAACTTGCAACTTAAAAAATATTCCCTTGTCATACAGGTGGGCTTTTGCTTACCAAAATTTGCATTTTCAAAAATATTCCCTCGTTCTATAGGTGGACGCCTAATTACCAAACGATGCAACTTGAAAAATATTCCATTGTTCTATAGAAGGTCGCCTAATTAATATTCCATTGTTCTATAGAAGGTCGCCTAATTGCCAAAACTTGCATCTTGAAAAATATTCCCTTGTTCTACAGGTGGGCTCTTGATTACCAAAATATAGAAACTTGAAAAATATTCCCTTGTTCTATAGGTGGGCGCCTGATTACCAAAACTTGCATCATGAAAAATATTGCATTGTTCTACAGGTGGGCGCCTTATTACCGACTTGCAACTTAAAAAATATTCCCTTGTTCTACAGGTGGGTGCCTGATAACCAAAAATTTCAACTCAAAAAATACATCCTTGTTCTACAGTTGGGCGCGTGATTACCAAAAGTAATAATTTGAAAAATATGCCCTTTTTCTACTGGTGGGCGCCTCATTACCAAAACATGCATCTTTAAAAATATTCCCTTGTTTCACCTGTGGGCGCGTTATTACCAAAACATAGAACCTTTAAAAATATTCTCTTGTTCTACCGGTGGACGCATGGATACCAAAACTTGCATCTTGAAAATTTAATCCTTATTGTACAAGTGGGCTCTTGATTACCAAAATTTGGAATCATGAAAAATATTCCCTTGTTCTATATGTGGGCGCCTTATTACAAAATCTTGCATCTTGAAACAAAATATTCCCTTGTTCTACAGGTGGGCGGCTGGTTATTAAAACTTGCAACTTGAAATATATTCCCTTGTTCTACAGGTGAGCAGCTGATTATTAAAACTTGCAACTTGAAATATATTCCCTGGTTCTACAGGTGGGCGCCTAATTACAAAATGTTTCTACTTGAAAATATTCCCTTGTCCTACAGGTGGACTCCTAATTACCGAAACTTGCAACTTATAAAATATTCCCTTGTCATACAGGTGGGCTTCTGCTTACCAAAATTTGCATCTTCAAAAATATTCCCTTTTTCTACAGGTTGACGCCCAATTACCAAACGATGCAACTTGAAATTATTCCATTGTTCTATAGAAGGTCGCCTGATGACAAAAACTGGTATATAGAAAAATATTCTCTTGTTCTACAGGTGGGCTCGTGATTACCAAAACATTGAAACTTGAAATATATTCCCTTGTTCTATAGGTGGACGCCTGATTACTAAAACATGCATCATGAAAAATATTGCCTTGTTCAACAGGTGGGCGCCTTATTACCGACTTGCAACTTAATAAAAATTCCCTTGTTCTATAGGTGGGTGCCTGATAACCAAAATTTGCAACTTGAAAAATATATCCTTGTTCAACAGTTGGCCGCGTGATTACCAAAAGTAACAATTTGAAAAATATGCCCTTTTTCTACAGGTGGGCGCCTGATTACCAAAACTTGCATCTTGAAAAATATTCCCTTGTTTCACCTGTGGGCGCTTGATCACCAAAACATAGAATCTTTAAAAATATTCCCTTCTTCTACAGGTGGGCGCCTGGTTACCAAAACTTGCATCTTGACAATTTTATCCTTATTCTACAAGTGGGCTCTTGATTACCAAAATTTGGAATCTTGAAAAAATATTCCCTTGTTCTATACGTGGGCGCCTTATTACCAAATCATGCATCTTGAAACAAAATATTCCCTTGTTCTAGAAGTGGGCGGCTGATTATTAAAACTTGCAACTTGAAATATATTCCCTTGTTCTACAGGCGGTCTCTTAATTACAAAAAGTTTCTACTTGAAAATATTCCCTTGTCCTACAGGTGGGCTCCTAATTACAGAAACTTGCAACTTAAAAAATATTCCCTTGTCATACAGGTGGGCTTCAGCTTACCAAAATTTGCATCTACAAAAATATTCCCTCGTTCTACAGGTGGACGCCTAATTACAAAACAATGCAACTTGAAAATTATTCCATTGTTCTATAGAAGGTCGCTTGATTACTAATACTTGGATCTTGAAAAATATTCCCTTGTTCTACAGGTGGGCTCGTGATTACCAAAACATAGAAACTTGAAAAATATTCCCTTGTTCAATAGGTGGCCACCGGATTACAAAAACTTGCATCATGAAAAATATTGCCTTGTTCTACAGGTGGGCGCCTAATTACCGACTTGCAACTTAAAAATTATTCCTTGTTCTACAGGTGTGTGCCTGATAACCAAAAATTTCAACTTAAAAAATACATCCTTGTTCTACAGTTGGGCGCGTGATTACCAAAAGTAATAATTTGAAAAATATGCCCTTTTTCTACAGGTGGGCGCCTCATTACCAAAACATGCATCTTTAAAAATATTCCCTTGTTTCACCTGTGGGCGCGTTATTACCAAAGCATAGAACCTTTAAAATTATTCTCTTGTTCTACAGGTGGGCGCATGGATACCAAAACTTGCATCTTGAAAATTTAATGCTTATTCTACAAGTGGGCTCTTGATTACCAAAATTTGGAATCTTGAAAAATATTCCCTTGTTCTATACGTGGGCGCCTTATTACCAAATCTTCATCTTGAAACAAAATATTCTCTTGTTCTACAGGTGGGCGGCTGGTTATTAATACTTGCAACTTGAAATATATTCCCTTGTTCTACATGTGGGCGGCTGGTTATTAAAACTTGCAACTTGAAATATATTCCCTTGTTCTACAGGTGGGCGCCTAGTTACAAAAAGTTTCTACTTGAAAATATTCCCTTGTCCTGTATGTGGGCTCCTAGTTACCAAAACTTGCAACTTAAAAAATATTCCCTTGTCATACAGGTGGGCTTTTGCTTACCAAAATTTGCATTTTCAAAAATATTCCCTCGTTCTATAGGTGGACGCCTAATTACCAAACGATGCAACTTGAAAAATATTCCATTGTTCTATAGAAGGTCGCCTAATTGCCAAAAATTGCATCTTGAAAAATATTCCCTTGTTCTACAGGTGGGCTCCTGATTACCAAAATATAGAAACTTGAAAAATATTTCCTTGTTCAATAGGTGGGCACCTGATTACCAAAACTTGCATCATGAAAAATATTGCCTTGTTCTACAGGTGGGCGCCTTATTACCGACTTGCAACTTAAAAAATATTCCCTTGTTCTACAGGTGGGTGCCTGATAACCAAAAATTTCAACTTAATAAATACATCCTTGTTCTAAAGTTGGGCGCGTGATTACCAAAAGTAATAATTTGAAAAATATGCCCTTTTTCTACAGGTGGGCGCCTCATTACCAAAACATGCATCTTTAAAAATATTCCCTTGTTTCACCTGTGGGCGCGTTATTTCCAAAACATAGAACCTTTAAAAATATTCTCTTGTTCTACAGGTGGGCGCATGGATACCAAAACTTGCATCTTGAAAATTTAATCCTTATTCTACAAGTGGGCTCTTGATTACCAAAATTTGGAATCATGAAAAATATTCCCTTGTTCTATATGTGGGCGCCTTATTACCAAATCTTGCATCTTGAAACAAAATATTCCCTTGTTCTACAGGTGGGCGGCTGGTTATTAAAACTTGCAACTTGAAATATATTCCCTTGTTCTACAGGTGGGCGGCTGATTATTTAAACTTGCAACTTGAAATATATTCCCTGGTTCTACAGGTGGGCACCTAATTACAAAAAGTTTCTACTTGAAAATATTCCCTGGTCCTACAGGTGGACTCCTAATTACCAAAACTTGCAACTTATAAAATATTCCCTTGTCATACAGGTGGGCTTCTGCTTACCAAAATTTGCATCTTCAAAAATATTCCCTTTTTCTACAGGTTGACGCCTAATTACCGAACGATGCAACTTGAAAATTATTCCATTGTTAAATAGAAGGTCGCCTGATTACCAAAACTGGCATATAGAAAAATATTCTCTTGTTCTACAGGTGGGCTCGTGATTACCAAAACATTGAAACTTGAAAAATATTCCCTTGTTCTATAGGTGGGCGCCTGATTACTAAAACATGCATCATGAAAAATATTGACTTGTTCTACAGGTGGGCGCCTTATTACCGACTTGCAACTTAAAAAATATTCCCTTGTTCTATAGGTGTGTGCCTGATAACCAAAATTTGCAACTTGAAAAATATATCCTTGTTCAACAGTTGGCCGCGTGATTACCAAAAGTAATAATTTGAAAAATATGCCCTTTTTCTACAGGTGGGCGCCTGATTACCAAAACTTGCATCTTGAAAAATATTCCCTTGTTCACCTGTGGGCGCTTGATTACCAAAACATAGAATCTTTAAAAATATTCCCTTCTTCTACAGGTGGACGCCTGGTTACCAAAACTTGCATCTTGACAATTTTATCCTTATTCTACAAGTGGGCTCTTGATTACCAAAATTTGGAATCTTGAAGAAATATTCCCTTGTTCTATACGTGGGCGCCTTATTACCAAATCATGCATCTTGAAACAAAATATTCCCTTGTTCTACAAGTGGGCGGCTGATTATTAAAACTTGCAACTTGAAATATATTCCCTTGTTCTACAGGCGGTCGCTTAATTACAAAAAGTTTCTACTTGAAAATATTCCCTTGTCCTACAGGTGGGCTCCTAATTACAGAAACTTGCAACTTAAAAAATATTCCCTTGTCATACAGGTGGGCTTCACCTTACCAAAATTTGCATCTACAAAAATATTCCCTCGTTCTACAGGTGGACGCCTAATTACAAAACAATGCAACTTGAAAATTATTCCATTGTTCTATAGAAGGTCGCCTGATTACCAAAACTTGGATCTTGAAAAATATTCCCTTGTTCTACAGGTGGGCTCCTGATTACCAAAACATAGAAACTTGAAAAATATTCCCTTGTTCAATAGGTGGCCACCGGATTACAAAAACTTGCATCATGAAAAATATTGCCTTGTTCTACAGGTGGGCGCCTTCTTACCGACTTGCTACTTAAAAATTATTCCTTTTTCTACAGGTGGGTGCCTGATAACCAAAAATTGCAACTTGAAAAATATATCCTTGTTCTACAGTTGGGCGCGTGATTACCAAAAGTAATAATTTGAAAAATATGCCCTTTTTCTACAGGTGGGCGCCTGATTACCAAAACATACATCTTGAAAAATATTCCCTTGTTTCACCTGTGGGCCCTTGATTACCAAAACATAGAATCTTTAAAAATATTCCCTTGCTCTATAGGTGGGCGCCTGGTTACCAATACTTGCATCTTGAAAATTTAATCCTTATTTTACAAGTGGGCTCTTGATTACAAAAATTTGGAATCTTGAAAAATATTCCCTTGTTCTATACGTGGGCGCCTTATTACCAAATCTTGCATCTTGAAACAAAATATTCTCTTGTTCTACAGGTGGGCGGCTGGTTATTAAAACTTGCAACTTGAAATATATTCCCTTGTTCTACAGGTGGGCGCCTAATTACAAAAAGTTTCTACTTGAAAATATTCCCCTGTCCTACATGTGGGCTCCTAGTTACCGAAACTTGCAACTTAAAAAATATTCCCTTGTCATACAGGTGGGCTTTTGCTTACCAAAATTTGCATTTTCAAAAATATTCCCTCGTTCTATAGGTGGACGCCTAATTACCAAACGATGCAACTTGAAAAATATTCCATTGTTCTATAGAAGGTCGCCTAATTGCCAAAACTTGCATCTTCAAAAATATTCCCTTGTTCTACAGGTGGGCTCCTGATTACCAAAATATAGAAACTTGAAAAATATTCCCTTGTTCTATAGGTGGGCGCCTGATTACCAAAACTTGCATCATGAAAAATATTGCCTTGTTCTACAGGTGGGCGCCTTATTACCGACTTGCAACTTAAAAATAACCCCCTTGTTCTACAGGTGGGTGCCTGATAACCAAAAATTTCAACTTAAAAAATACATCCTTGTTCTACAGTTTGGGCGCGTGATTACCAAAAGTAATAATTTGAAAAATATGCCCTTTTTCTACAGGTGGGCGCCTCATTACCAAAACATGCATCTTTAAAAATATTCCCTTGTTTCACCTGTGGGCGCGTTATTACCAAAACATAGAACCTTTAAAAATATTCTCTTGTTCTACAGGTGGGCGCATGGATACCAAAACTTGCAACTTGAAAATTTAATCCTTATTCTACAAGTGGGCTCTTGATTACCAAAATTTGGAATCATGAAAAATATTCCCTTGTTCTATATGTGGGCGCCTTATTACCAAATCTTGCATCTTGAAACAAAATATTCCCTTGTTCTACAGGTGGGCGGCTGGTTATTAAAACTTGCAACTTTTGAAATATATTCCCTTGTTCTACAGGTGGGCGGCTGGTTATTAAAACTTGCAACTTGAAATATATTCCCTTGTTCTACAGGTGGGCGCCTAATTACAAAAAGTTTCTACTTGAAAATATTCCCTTGTCCTGCATGTGGGCTCCTAATTACCGAAACTTGCAACTTAAAAAATATTCCCTTGTCGTACAGGTGGGCTTTTGCTTACCAAAATTTGCATTTTCAAAAATATTCCCTCGTTCTACAGGTGGACGCCAAATTACCAAATGATGCAACTTGAAAAATATTCCATTGTTCTATAGAAGGTCGCCTAATTACCAAAACTTGCAACTTGAAAAATATTCCCTTGTTCTACAGGTGGGCTCCTGATTACCAAAATATAGAAACTTGGAAAATATTCCTTTGTTCTACAGGTGGGCGCCTGATTACCAAAACTTGCATCATGAAAAATATTGCCTTGTTCTACAGGTGGGCGCCTTATTACCGACTTGCAACTTAAAAAATATTCCCTTGTTCTACAGGTGGGTGCCTGATAACAAAAAATTTCAACTTAAAAAATACATCCTTGTTCTACAGTTGGCGCGTGATTACCAAAAGTAATAATTTGAAAAATATGCCCTTTTTCTATAGGTGGGCGCCTCATTACCAAAACATGCATCTTTAAAAATATTCCCTTGTTTCACCTGTGGGCACTTTATTACCAAAACATAGAACCTTTAAAAATATTCTCTTGTTCTACAGGTGGGCGCATGGATACCAAAACTTGCATCTTGAAAATTTTATCCTTATTCTACAAGTGGGCTCTTGATTACCAAAATTTGGAATCTTGAAAAATATTCCCTTAGCATCTGCAAAACTGCAACCGTAAATTACGCCTTCTTCTTCTCTCCTCTCTGCGCACGTTAGTAAACGTACGCCGAGGTTGGTTTGCATGGAAAGAGGAAGGGGACGACATCCAATAGTTCCGATTGCTTTTATAGATCGAGTCAATCCCATCGTCATACAACCAGTAAGTACAAACAACCCGCTCGACACTGTTCCATTGGCGACACTGCTACATCAGTCGACACTGTTCCATTGGCTCATGCAGATGAAGGGACAAACGCAGTTGAGGTTTCCTTGCTTTCTCACCTTGCTGTTAATGTAGACAATAGTCAAGGCCCTACGATTGAACCATCGATAACACTGATGGTACAAGTAAATAGGGGAATCGAGCACATGCAGCAACCTCCGCAACCAGCAGTTACAGGGCTCAACAACCTAGAAGAGGGGACTAAAATAGAAGTAACTAAAGGGTGGGCAAGTCTATTTCAGAAGAATCGACTTGTTGCTAATGGCATGAATCGGGAGTATATCCCACCGACGATGATTAATGGAAAACCAGTGGGTCAATTGATTAAAGATGAAGTGGAGGAGGAAGAACAGAAATGGAAGTGTGCCCTAGTTGTCTTTGTTTTAGGGAATGGCCCAGGGTACAATGCTATGAAAAGGTTCATTAACCTACATTGGTCCCATGTACCTTAACCAGACCTCAATTATCATGAGGAGGGCTACTATATTGTGAAATTTTGATCCCTTGATGATGCTAAGGAAGTCCTATGTGCTGGCCCATATTCCCTTGCAAATAGACCTATGATTCTGAAGCAATGGTCTGCTGACTTTGATTTTAAAGCTGCTTTTCCTACGGAAATTCCCCTGTGGAAGTTTCCTAACTTACCTATGTCATGCTGGGGCAGCAGATCTTTGAGTAGGTTAGCCAGTGTGTTGGGTAAGCCCATTTTTGTTGACGAGTGTACGACTAATCAAACTAGAATTTCATATGCTCGTATGCTTATTGAGGTGAATGTCTCAAATGAATTTGCTAGTGAGATTGAGCTAATGGATCCAAATGGGAAGAGGTTTATACAGGATGTGACCTACGGGTGGAAACCATCATATTGCGAGAAATGCCTTATGGTGAGGCACAACTGTCTGGCCAAACCTGCACAACCTAATCCCATACAGAAAACTAAGGTGACTCACGAATGGAGAGTTAAAGCTCCAGCTCCTAATGATCAGAGTAAGAGGGAAGTTCACATACAGCAGCCAATCCTTCAGAAAGAATCCCGTACCCCTTCAGTAATAGTTGAAGAGTTGAGTAAACAGAAAGATATTGCTACACAGGCATCTCCAGTTTTTAACATTACAAGCTTTCCGCCTTTATCTCCTATTGTGATGTCTAATAGGTTTGAAGTAGGGTCAGTGAGCTGGGCAGACCATCCCCTGGATGAAGGGGGTACCAGCTATACTCAATGAAGTGGTTATTTTTGGAACATTAGGGGTGTAAATAAAAGGTACAAACAGAAGGAAGCTAAAAAATATTTTAGAACCAATAAATTTGGTCTGGTAGAGACAAAGGTCAAACAGAAGAATGCAGAGAGAATATCTAATCTCTCGGTACCTAATTGGGGTATACTAACTAATTACAGGGGTGCCATGAATGGTCGAATTTGGAACTTATGGGATACTACAAAATTTGTGGTCACTTGTAAACAAGAGGAGCCTCAATACATCCATTGCAGTATTAGGAATCTCACCGGTGAACTGATTTGCTACCTCACAGTGGTATATGGTTTCAATGGCATTGATCAAAGGAGGACATTGTGGCAAAAACTACAGAAACTTGCTGCTAACATAACTGACCCTTGGCTAGTAGCAGGTGATTTCAATGCCATCTTATCTAGTAATGATAGACAATCTTGTCACCTAGTTAAACAAGCTGCAGTTACAGAGTTCACACAATGCATCCAGCAGGCTGGCTTGGAAGAACTTCCCTGGAAGGGGCAATACTTTACCTGGACTAATAAGCAAAGTGGCAATGACAGAGTGTGCTGCAAATTGGATAGAGTTTTTGGTAATTACGATTGGATGGTTAAGTGGAGCCATGTACACACTGTATATGGAGTTCCACTAATATCTGATCACAACCCCATGGTGTTAGCCCTGGCAAAAGATAACAGACTCAGGAAGACTCCCTTTAGATTCTATAATGCATGGATTCAGCATAGGGATTTTTCAACATCTGATCAAGGAGAACTGGAATGGTAATGCTCAGTATATCCTTTAAGGGGTGTGGAACAATCTCAAGTCCCTTAAATCAGTATTAAAGTCTCTAAACACTAGAGATTTTAAGAATATTACACAGAAAATTGAGTCGAGCAGAAAGGAACTGGAGAATATTCAAAACCAGATGAATCTGTCCTATACTGATGCCTTACAGCTTAAAGAAAAAGAACTGGTGATGCAGTTAGAAAAATGGTCATTGATTGAAGAATCAGTATTACAACAGAAATCTAGAGCCAGATGGATCCAATTAAGGGACTCAAATAACAAATATTTTTCTGCTATAGTGAAGGAGAGGAATCAATATAAGGGGATTACTGAACTGATCACAGATGGTGGTTTGAAAATTACTTATCCAGATGACCTTAAGAAGGAGATGAAGGATTTTATAAATCACTAATGGGTACATCAGATACTTCTCTCGCAGCTGTTAACAAAATGTTCATGAGCAATGGTCCTAGACTAACATACCACCAGAAGAAGGATTTAGCTGCTGACATCAGTGACACTGAGATCTTGGATAGTTTGAAAGCAATTCGTAATGATAAAGCTCCTGGAATTCATGGTTATAATGCCTTGTTCTTTAAACAGACTTGGAACATTACTGGAAGCCATATACTTCAAGGAGTTAAGAACTTCTTTGAGACCAACAAAATGCATAGACCAACAAACTGTGCCTCTCTTACTTTGATTCCTAAAGTTCCTAACCCACTAACAGTCAAAGAGTTTTGACCAATAGCTTGTTGTTCAGTACTATACAAAATTATCTCCAAGCTTATGGCCAACAGATTACAGAAAGTTATGGCCAGTATCATATGTAATGCCCAAGCAGGTTTCATTCCAGGTAGGAGGATTGCAAATAATGTCATTTTGGCCCATGAATTAATCAATCACTACTCAAGATCACATATATCTCCTAGATGTATGATCAAAATTGAACTGCAGAAGGCATATGATTATGTTGAATGGAGATTTTTGCAACAGGTAATGGAGGCTCTAGATTTCCCAACCAGGTTTAATGGATCATGGAGTGTGTCCAAACTGTCAGTTACACAGTGGTGGTGAATGGAGAAACAACTGAACCTTTCCAAGCAGCCAAAGGTTTGAGACAAGGGGATCCCATATCTCCTTTCTTATTTGCTATTTTGATAGAATACTTAAGTCAATCTCTGGTAGAATAGAGGAAAGAGAAAGCTTTCACATTTCATCCTGGTTGTAAAAAACTAGGAATTACTCATCTAAGCTTTGCTGATGATCTATTGCTGTTTGTCAAAGGAGAATATCAATCTGTAAGTACCATGTTTACATATTTCTCTCATTTCACTGCAGCCTCTGGGATGAAAGCCAATCTGCATAAGAGTGTTGTTTATTTTGGAGGGATGAAGCCTGAAACTCAACAGCAAATTATTGATCATCTTGGGTATGTACGTGGTGAACTACCCTTTAAATACTTGGGTATCTCATTATCTACCAAGAAGCTGTATGTATTCCAATGGCAACCACTGGTCGACAAGATTACTTCCAGGATTACATCCTGGACTGCCAGGCAGTTATCATATGTTGGCAGAATCCAATTGGTGCAATCAGTAATCTTTGGTATTCAAGCTTATTGGGCTCAACTGTTCCTCATTCCTTCAAAAGTTATAAAGCTTTTTGAAGAAGTGTGTAGATCTTACATATGGTCTGGCTCAGTCAATGATTCAAGGAAAGCATATGTGGCCTGGGATAGGATGTGTCTGCCAAGGTCTGCTGGAGGTTTAAGCTTAACCAATCTCCTATTGTGGAACAAAGCTGCGGTTGCAAAGTTAAGCTGGGATTTGGCTCACATGAAGGATGTATTATGGGTGAAATGGATTCACACAGTCTACATCAAGCAGCAACAATTGGAGTCCATAAATATTCCTAAACAAGCAAGTTGGATGGTTTGGAAGATCATTGAAGGTACTGTTCTATTGCAGCAATACCAACTGTTACACAAACCAGCATGCTCTATCAGAATGATCTATCATCAACAGATTGGACAGTTACCTAGAGTCTTTTGGAAGAACTTAACCATACCAAATCTTGCTCGGCCTAAAGCAATTTTCAACCTTTGGCTGCTCCTACAAAACAGACTTCCTACTAAAGATAGGTTGATCAAATGGAACTCGACTAAGGATGGCACCTGTGTCATGTGTCAACAAGCACTGGAGACTAGAGATCACTTGTTCTTGGACTGCCCTTTTGCCACTAAATTGAGGTATCAAACACTGCAGTGGATTGGAGTACTACAGCCTACTGGAAGGAATTGGACACAGTTTGTACACTGGATCATTGACAATGCTAAAGGGAAATCTAATCGAGCTCATATACTCAAAATGACCATTGCAGAACTGTTCTATGTCTTATGGTTAGAAAGGAATGCGAGAATTGTTGGAAATACTTTCTGTTTCATGATAAATTGCATAGGACCATTGCATACATTTGTAATATTAGCGCAACTCCTAGAGTTAGATTACACCTTGAGCAGTATGTACTGTAATGTTGAACTATAAGTATAGTGCTACTAGTCAGATTTTGTTTATCTTTTGATAGTCAGCTGCGTACATAGCTAAACTATGGAATTATACGGGAACCACTTTGGTGATTAATACAAATTTAATTACCAAAAAAAAAATACTCCCTTGTTCTATGCGTGGGTGCCTTATTACCAAATCTTGCATCTTGAAACAAAATATTTCCTTGTTCAACAGGTGGGCGGCGGATTATTAAAACTTTCAACTTGAAACATATTCCCTTGTTCTAAAGGTGGGCGCCTAATTACAAAAAGTTTTTACTTGAAAATATTCCCTTGTGCTACACGTGGGCTCCTAATTACCGAAACTTGCAACTTAAAAAATATTCCCTAGTCATACAGGTGGGCTTCAGCTTACCATAATTTGCATCTTCAAAAATATTCCCTTGTTATACAGGTTGACGCCTAATTACCAAACGATGAAACTTGAAAATTATTCTATTGTTTTATAGAAGGTCGCCTGATTACCAAAATTGGCAACTAGAAATATATTCGCTTGTTCTAGAGGTGGGCTCCTGATTACCAAAACAAAGAAAATTGAAAACTATTCCCTTGTTCTATAGGTGGACACCTGATTACCAAAACTTGCATCATGAAAAATATTGCCTTGTTCTACAGGTGGGCGCCTTATTACCGACTTGCAACATAAAAATATTCCCTTGTTCTACAGGTTGGTGCCTGATAACCAAAAATTGCAACTTGAAAAATATATCCTTGTTCTACAACTTGGCGCGTGATTACCGAAAGTAAAAATTTGAAAAATATGCCCTTTTTCTACAGGTGGGCGCCTGATTACCAAAACTTGCTTCTTGAAAAATATTCTCTTGTTTCACCTGTGGGCCCTTGATTACCTAATCATAGAATCTTTGTAAAATATTCCCTTGTCCTACAGGTGGGCGCCTGGTTACCGAAACTTGCATCTTGAAAATATTATCCTTATTCTACCAGTGGGCTCTTGATTACCAAAATTTGTAATCTTGAAAAATATTCCCTTGTTCTATACGTGGGTGCCTTATTACCAAATCTTGCATCTTGAAACAAAACATTCCCTTGTTCTACAGGTTGGCGGCTGGTTATTAATACTTGCCACTTGAAATATATTCCCTTGTTCTACAGGTGGGCGCCTAATTACATAGAGTTTCAACTTGAAAATATGCCCTTGTCATACAGGAGGCTCCTAATTACCGAAACTTGCAACTTAAAAAATATTCCCTTGTCATACAGGTGGGCTTCTGCTTACCAAAATTTGCATCTTCAAAAATATTCCCTTGTTCTACAGGTGGACGCCTAATTACAAAACGATGCAACTTGAAAATTATTCCATTGTTCTATCGAAGGTCGCCTGATTACCAAAACTTGCATCTTGAATAATATTCCCTTGTTACACAGGTGGGCTCCTGATTACCAAAACATAGAAACTTGAAAAATATTCCCTTGTTCTATAGGTGGGCACCTGATTACCAAATCTTGCATCATGAAACATATTGCCTTGTTCTACAGGTGGGCGCCTTATTACCGACTTGCAACTTAAAAAATATTCCCTTGTTCTACAGGTGGGCAGCTGATTACTAAAACTTGCAACTTGAAATATATTCCCTTGTTCTACAGGTGGGTTCCTAATTACAAAAAGTTTCTACTTGAAAATATTCCCTTTTCCTACAGGTGGGCTCCTAATTACCGAAACTTGAAACTTATTAAATATTCCCTTGTCATACAGGTTGGCTTCTGCTTACCAAATTTGCATCTTCAAAAATATTCCCTTGTTCTACAAGTTGACGCCTAATTACCGAACGATGCAACTAGAAAAATAATGCGTTGTTCTATTGAAGGTCGCCTGATTACCAAAACTTGCATGTAGAAAAATATTCCCTTGTTCTACAGGTGGGCTCCTGATTACCAAAACATAGAAACTTGAAAAATATTCCCTTGTTCTATAGGTAGGCTCCTGATTACAAAAACTTGCATCATGAAACATATTGCCTTGTTCTACAGGTGGGCGCCTTATTACCGACTTGCAACTTAAAAAATATTCCCTTGTTCTACAGGTGGGTGCCTGATACCCAAAAATTACAACTTGAAAAATACATCCTTGTTCTACGGTTGGGCGCGTGATTACCAAAAGTAATAATTTGAAAAATATTCCCTTTTTCTACTGGTGGGCGCCTGATTACCAAAACTTGCGTCTTGAAAAATATTCTCTTGTTTCACTTGTGGGCGCTTGATTACCAAAACATAGAAAATAATCCCTTGTTCTACAGGTGGGCGCCTGGTTACCAAAACTTGCATCTTGAAAATTTTATCCTTATTCTACAAGTGGGCTCTTGATTACCAAAATTGGGAATCTTGAAAAATATTCCCTTGTTCTATACGTGGGCGCCTTATTAAAAAATCTTGCATCTTTAAAAAAAAATTTCCCTTGTTCTACAGGTGTGCGGCTGATTATTAAAACTTGCAACTTCAAATATATTCCCTTGTTCTACAGGTGGGCGCCCAATTACAAAAAGTTTCTACTTGAAAATATTCCCTTGTCCTACAGGTGGGCTCCTAATTACCGAAACTTGCAACTTAAATAATATTCCCTTGTCATACAGGTGGGCTTCTGCTTACCAAAATTTGCATCTTAAAAAATATACCCTTGTTCTACAGGTGGACGCCTAATTACCAAATGATGCAACTTGAAAAATATTCCATTATTCAATAGAAGGTCACCTGATTACCAAAACTTGCATGTTGATAAATATCCCTTGTTCTACAGTTGGGCGCGTGATTACCAAAAGTAATAATTTGAAAAATATGCCCTTTTTCTACAGGTGGGCGCCTGATTACCAAAACTTGCATCTTGAAAAATATTCCCTTGTTTCACCTGTGGGCGCTTGATTACCAAAACATAGAATCTTTAAAAATATTCCCTTCTTCTACAGGTGGGCGCCTGGTTACCGAAACTTGCATCTTTAAAATTTTATCCTTATTCTACAAGTGGGCTCTTGATTATCAAAGTTGGGAATATTGAAAAATATTCCCTTGTTCTATACGTGGGCGCCTTATTACCAAATCTTGCATCTTGAAAAAAAATGTTCTCTTGTTCTACAGGTGGGCTCCTGATTACCAAAACATAGAAACTTGAAAAATATTCGCTTGTTCTATAGGTGGGCGCCTGATTACCAAAACTTGCATCATGAAAATATTGCCTTGTTCTACAAGTGAGCGCCTTATTACCGACTTGCAACATAAAAAAATATTCCCTTGTCATACAGGTGGGTGCCTGATAACGAAAAATTGCACTAACTTGAAAAATATATCCTTACTCTATAGTTAGGCGCGTGATTACCAAAAGTAATTATTTGATAAATATGCCCTTTTTCTACAGGTGGGCTCACGATTACCCATACTTGCATCTTGAAAAATATTCCCTTGTTTCACTTGTGGGCGCTTGATTACCAAAACATAGAATCTTTAAAAATATTCCCTTGTTCTACAGGTGGGCGCCTTGTTACCAAAACTTGCATCTTGAAAATTTTATCCTTATTCCACAAGTTGGCTATTGATTACCATAATTTGGAATCTTTAATAATATTCCCTTGTTCTATACGTGGGCGCCTTATTACCAAATCTTGCATCTTGAAACAAAATATTCCCATGTTCTATAGGTGGGCGGCTGATTGTTCAAACTTGCAACTTCAAATATATTCCCTTGTTCTAGAGGTGGGCGCCTAATTACAAAAAGTTTCTACTTGAAAATATTCCTTTGCCCTACAGGTGGGCTCCTAATTACCGAAACATTCAATTTAAAAAATATTCCCTTGTCATACAGGTGGGCTTCCGCATACCAAAATTTTCATCTTCAAAAATATACCCTTGTTCTACAGGTGGACGCCTAATTACCAAACGATGCAACTCGAAAAATATTCCATTGTTCTGTAGAAGGTCAAGTGATTACCAAAACTTGCATCTTGAAAAATATTCCCTTGTTCTACAGGTGGGCTCCTGATTACCAAAACATAGAAGCTTGAAAAATATTCCCTTGTTCTATAGGTGAATGCCTGATTACCAAAACTTGCATGATGAAAAATATTGCCTTGTTCTACAGGGTGGCGCCTTATTACCGATTCGCAACTTAAGAAATATTCCCTTGTTCTACAGGTGGGTGCCTAATAACAAAAAATTGCAACTTGAAATACATATCCTTTTTCTACAGTTGGGTGCGTGATTACCAAAACTTGCATCTTGAAAAATATTCCCTTGTCTCACCTGTGGGCGCTTGATTACCAAAACATAGAATCTTTATAAATATTCCCTTGTTCTACAGGTGGGCGCCTGGTTACCAAAACTTGCATCTTGAAAATTTTATCCTTATTCTACAAGTGGGCTCTTGTTTACAAAAATTTGGAAACTTGAAAAATATTCCCTTGTTCTATACGTGGGCGCCTTATTACCAAATCTTGCATCTTGAAACAAAATATTCCCTTGTTCTACAGGTGGGCGGCTAATTATTAAAACTTGCAACATGAAATATATTCCCTTGTTCAACAGGTGGGCGCCTAATTACAAAAAGTTTCTACTTGAAAATATTCCCTTGTCTTACAGGTGGGCTCCTAATTACCGAAACTTGCAACTTAAAAAATATTCCCGTGTCATACAGGTGGGCTTCTGCTTACCAAAATTTGCATCTTCAAAATATTCCCTTGTTCTACAGGTGGACGCCTAATTACCAAACGATGCAACTTGAAAAATATTCCATTGTACAATAGAAGGTCGCCTGATTACCAAAACTTGCATCTTGAAAAATATTCCCTTGTTCTACAGGTGGGATCCTGATTACCAAAACATAGAAACTTGAAAAATATTCCCTTGTTCTATAGGTGGGCGCCTGATTACCAAAACTTGCATGATGAAAAATATTGCCTTGTTCTACAGGTGGGCGCCTTATTACCGACTTGCAACATAAAAATTATTTCCTTGTTCAACAGGTGGGTGCCTGATAACCAAAAATTGCAACTTTAAAAATATATCCTTTTTCTACAGTTGGGTGCGTGATTACCAAAACTAATGATTTGAAAAATATGCCCTTTTTCTACAGGTAGGCGCCTGATTACCAAAACTTGCATCTTGAAATATATTCCCTTGTTTCACCTGTGGGCGCTTGATTACCAAAACATAGAATCTTTAAAAATATTCCCTTGTTCTACAGGTGGGCGCTTGCTTACCAATACTTGCATCTTGAAAATTTTATCCTTATTCTACAAGTGGGCTCTTAATTACCAAAATTTGGAATCTTGAAAAATATTCCCCTGTTCTATACGTGGGTGCCTTATTACCAAATCTTGCATCTTGAAACAAAATATTCCCATGTTCTACAGGTGGGAGGCTGATTATTAAAACTTGCAACTTGAAATATATTCCCTTGTTCTACAGGTGGGCGCCTAATTACAAAAAGTTTCTACTTGAAAATATTGCCTTGTCCTACAGGTGGGCTCCTAATTACCGAAACTTGCAACTTAAAAAATAATTCCTTGTCATACACATGGGCTTCTGCATACCAAAATTTGCATCATCAAAAATATACCCTTGTTCTACAGGTGGACGCCTAATTACTAAACGATGCAACTTGAATAATATTCCATTGTTCCATAGGAGGTCGTCTGATTACCAAAACTTGCATCTTGAAAAATATTCCCTTGTTCTACAGGTGGGCTCCTGATTACCAGAACATAGAAACTTGAAAAATATTCCGTTGTTCTATAGGTGGGCGCCTGATTACCAAAACTTGCATGATGAAAAATATTGCCTTGTTCTACAGGTGGGCGCCTTATTACCCACTTGCAACTTAAAAAATATTCCCTTGTTCTACAGGTGGGTGCATGATAACTAAATATTGCAACTTGAAAAATATATCCTTTTTCTACAGTTGGGTGCCTGAATACCAAAAGTAATAATTTGAAAAATATGCCCTTTTTCTACAGGTCGGCGCCTGATTACCAAAACTTGCATCTTGAAAAATATTCCATTGTTTCACCTGTGGGCGCTTGATTACCAAAACATAGAATCTTTATAAATATTCCCTTGTTCTACAGGTGGGCGCCTTGATACCAATTGTTAGAATATATGCTTAACGCTAGAGTGGGGGTGAATAGCGTTATAATAAAAAACAGCGTAAACTTGCGGAATTTAAAAATTGCAGGAATAAAATAAGTGCGATAAGTAAATAATAAAGAACGAACGCACCGATGTATCCTGGTTCACCACAACCCGTGGCTAGTCCAGTCCCCGAGAGACTCTCACAAGATTTCCACTAACACTGTTAAGCTTACGGGTGCTCAACAAACCGTTACAAACTGAGAACTTGAGTCACACAAGTCTCAACAACCTTTGCTCAAAGTTACAACACTTCAAGACTTCAACCAAAGGAATCACAACGTTCCTTTTTACAATACAAGGGATTAACACTTCCCTTCAAGTGTATAAAAACACTTTGCACTCAAAACAAGACTCTCCTTAAGAGTAGATATGAGTAAAATAAATACGCTCAAGAACGCAACAACTTTCGTCAATAATTTGGGTCTCAAAAACTTATGTAATGAATAGAAAATGATGAATAAGAGAGTATGCAAGCTTTAGCAATAATATGATCAGTTGTTGTATTTAGAAGACTGATTTGAAGATGTATTTATAGTGTCAAAAGCATGCATAACCGTTGCCTAATTGCCAATTAAGAATTGCTGATTTTGTGCTGCGACAATCGATTGTCAAGATGATACAATCGATTGTTTTCCAATCGTTCCAAAAATCATTCCCAGATTTTACGTAGCACAATCGATTATCAAAGACGTATAATCGATACTGGCAACGTTCAAAAAATCCTTTCCAGATTTTACTTAAGACAATCTATTGTCAGAAATATACAATCGATTACTTGGCAATGTTCAAAAAATCTTTTCCTGATTTTACTTGAAACAATCAATTATCAGAAATATACAATCGATTACTTGGCAACGTTCAAAAAAATCTTTTCCAGATTTTACTTAAAACAATCGATTATTAAAAACATACAATCGATTACTTGACGGTGTTTGAAAATATTTTGACAACGGTCAGTTACATAATCGATTATACTATATGGACAATCGATTATTTATCAGTCTTTGAAAAATCAAATAGACACTGCCTCAATACAATCGATTGTCATAGGTTCACAATCATTTATTTTGTAGCTTTGAAAAATATGTTTGGACACTGCCTCAACACAATCGATGGTCATAAGGTTCACAATCGATTGTCATGCAGATTTGAAAAATCTGATGCACACTGCCTTAACACAATCGATTGTCATAAGGTACACAATCGATTATCATGCAGCTGACTTAACATAATCGATTATCATAAGTACATAATCGATTGTCTTAGTCCAGATTTTAGAGGCATGTTTAAAAATCATTTTGCTAAAACAAATATGCATGATTTAATATCATTTTGCTCTAAATTAAATATGCATGATTTGATAAAAATGATTTTACGAGAGAAGCCAAGTCTTGAGTTAAGTTGTCGGATCAAGATCACAATTAAAGAACGACTCATGTATAACTTTGTTTAGTCTTGATCTTTGTTTGTCTTGTGCTTGAACTTCGCTACATGACATTTGCGCGCTTGTGCTTGGACCTCGTCATATGTCAATTGCGCATCGTTTGTCATTTATCAAAACCTGCAAATATGAACACACGTTTAGTTTAGTGCCTTGAGAACGTGTTTCAACAATTTCCCCCTTTTTGATAATGGCAAACCTTAAGCGGGATATGCATATTAGAGATTCATAATGACGATCCAAGACAAGTAAAGATATGCAATTAGTTCCCCCTCAATATATGAATTCCCCTTCAATTTATACCAATAAATATTAAGTGCATAGCCCCTTATTCTTCCCCCTTTTGACATTAGCAAAAAAAATGGAATAAGTAAGTAACTTGTTTATAGCAAATAATGTCAACATAATCGATTATTGATACTTGATAATCGATTATATACCAAAGAGAAATCGATTATTCTGCACCATTCTTTATAATTCCCCCTGCTTTTAGGGCGATACCTGCAAAAATGCGTTAGACGCCTCCGACGCTCAAGTTAGTAATCATGTGAAAGGGAAAATGCGATGCATGACTTAGTCAACGTGGAGTCAAGAATCTCGAGTTCACTACGAATTCGGAAGAAGGACTCTTTCTCTAAAGGCTTTGTAAAGATGTCGGCCAATTGATGTTTGGTTTCAACAAATTCAATTTCGACATCACCTTTGAGAACGTGATCTCTTATAAAATGATGCCTAATTTCAATGTGTTTTGTTCTTGAATGAAGAACGGGGTTCTTCGTCAAGCATATGGTACTAGTATTATCACATCTAAGAGGGATATGATCGATACTTAGGCCATTGTCCAAGAGTTGCTGTTTCATCCAAAGGATTTGAGCGCAACAACTCCCCGCGGCTACATATTCAGCCTCGGTTGTGGACAACGCAACACTTACTTGTTTCTTGCTAAACCAAGAAACTAGAGAGCTACCGAGCAAATGGCAAGTGCCACTAGTGCTCTTGTGGTCCAATTTGCAATCCAGCGAAATCGGAATCGGAATAGCCAACAAGTTGGCATGAAGAACCTTTGGGGTACCATAGACCCACATTTACAGTACCAACAAGATACTTCAATATCCGTTTCACCATAGTTAGGTGAGACTCTTTAGGACATGATTGATAACGAGCGCATAAGCACACGCTAAACATGATGTCCGGTCTACTAGCAGTAAGATAAAGGAGAGATCCAATCATACCTCGATACTTCTTGGTGTCGACTTCCTTACCTTTCTCGTCTTTGTCTAGATGGTCGGATGTGCTCATGGGAGTGGCCATTGCTTTTGCGTTGCTCATTTCAAATCGTTTTAGCAATTCTTTGCAATATTTAGCTTGACAAATGAAGGTTCCTTCTTTCAGTTGCTTTACTTGCAGCCCCAAAAAGAAGGTTAGCTCACCCATCATAGACATTTCAAATTCGCTTGTCATTAAATCAGAAAATTCCTTGCACAAAGCATTGTTAGTGGCACCAAAAATAATATCATCTACATAGATTTGAACTAATAAAATATCATTGTTTTTATTCTTAACAAATAGAGTGGTGTCAACTTTCCCCCAATGAATTCATTTTCTAAAAGAAATTTGCTCAATCGTTCATACCAAGCTCGGGGAGCTTGTTTGAGACCATAAAGCGCCTTTTTAAGTTTGAAAACATGATTGGGAGATTTAAAATCTTCAAAGCCCGGGGGTTGTTCTACATAAACTTCTTCTTGAATAACACCATTTAGAAAAGCACTTTTTACATCCATTTGATATAAATTGAAACTCGTAGAAGAGGCAAAAGCAAGCAATAAACGAATAGCTTCTAACCTTGCTACGGGTGCATATGTTTCTTCATAGTCAATTCCCTCTTCTTGATTATAGCCTTTTGCTACAAGCCTAGCTTTGTTTCTAGTGATTACTCCATTTTCATCTAGTTTGTTTTGAAAAAACCATTTCGTACCAATTATGGTATGATTTTCGGGTCTTGGCACCAAATCCCAAACGTCATTTCGTTTGAATTGGTTAAGCTCCTCTTGCATTGCCAAGGTCCAAAATTAATCCCCAATTGCTTTGGAGATGGTTGAAGGTGCAATTTGAGAGACAAAAGCAGTATGTCCTAAGGTGTTCTTAAGAGTGTTTCGAGTACTTACCTGTTGTTCAATGTCGCCAATTACCTGTTCGAGAGGATGGTCTTTGATTGTCCTCCACGCGTTAGGCAGTTTCGTTTCTTTTTCCAGTTGTGGCGCTTCCTCCGATAATTGTTCCAAGGTTTCACCTTGAATTTCCTTAGGAGTTTCCTCTTGTACTTTGTCTTGAGGACTTATTGAGTTTAAGATACCGATCCAATGCCGATATTTTTTCCCTTGTTGTTATCTCCAAAGATAACGCTTCCTCCTTCTTTGTGTTCTAGTTGAAGGAACTTGAATTCATCTCCGGTCATGCGTTTGGAGCATCCACTATCAAGGTACCAAAGTACACTTGATCCCTTCAAACATACCTACAAGACAAATTAATGAGTCTTTGGTACCCAAGCTGTTTTGGGTCCTTGAGAGTTAGGTGTAACATGCTGTTGTGCTTGACATGCATTTAAGTGTCTATGTCTAGTGAAACAAGAAGGAGCAATATGTCCAATTCGATTGCAATAATGACAAATGACATTATTATTATGCATTCGTCTAGGTTGATAGTAGTTGGACAGACGAAAATTGTTTACTCTATTTTCGACAATATGACTATTGCGCATTTCATGAAAATCATTTCTCCTACTATTTGTTCTAGGATATGCAGCATTTCTAGGATAGTTATTTCTAGGTTGAAAGCCATATCTAGGTGTCCTAAAATGTTCAACTTTTCTTCTAGTGTTTGGTCTAGGATATGCATCATTTCTAGAATAGTTATTTCTAGGTTGAGGGCCATTTCTAGGTGTCCTAAAATGTTCAAAGTTTCTTCTAGTGTTTGGTCTAGCATGCATGTTGATTCTAGGATTGTTATCTCTAGGATGAACATTTGTTTTATTTGTCCTAGGTTGAGCCTTAGGTGGTTGGGGTTTGGCTTCAACTTTTTCTTTAGGCTCGTCTTTAAAACCTATCCCATGTTTGATCGATTTCAAATTAACAAGAACTTCATTCAAATTTTTATGAGAAGAATTGAACTTATCTAAGGTGCCCTTAAGTCTTTCTACCTCATCTTTTAGATGCATGCAAGAAGTACATTTTTTACTAGAACTCTCGGGTTTGTCGGCGCTTCTTTTGCCGAAAAAATTGTTTTCTTCTTTCAACTTCTCATTTTCCAAAATCAGTTTTTCCAAATCCTTTTCTTTCAAAGAGAGTTGTTTTTCAAAATCTTTTTCTTTCAAAGAGGCATTCTCCTTAATGCTTTTAACAGTTTTGGAAGCTTTAATGAATTCACTATACAACTCATCAAAGGCATTTTGCATTTCCTCAAGAGAATAGAAGTTTTTGGAAGAAATTTGACATACCTCTTCTTGATTGTTTTCGTGAGCCATGAGACAAAGATTTGCGGCTTCGTCTTCTTCTTCCTCACTTGACTCGTCTCCGGAGTCGCCTCCCCAAGATATGTATGCTCGTTGTTTCTTGAAGGGTTTCTTCTCCTTTTTGGCATTTGGGTAATTTGATTTAATATGCCCGAATTCTCCGCACCCATAGAACTTTACTTGATCTCCTTGTTGTTTGCCTTTACGTTCATACTTTTCTCGCATGAACTTTTGAAATCTCTTAATAATGAGTCCGAACTCGTTATCTCCGTCCTCGTTATTTTGAGGTTGGCTTGTGCTTGCCTTGAGGGCGATTCTTTGTTTCCTTTGATCATTAACAAGAGGGTTAAGTATAGTAGATTCATAAGTTTTAAGATTACCTCTTAATCCGTCGATGGTGACATTTGAAATGCCAATAGACTCTTGAATCGCGTCGGCCTTGGAGCGCCATTCCGGAGTGAGACTTCGGAGGATTTTTCGGACAATTTCCTTATCCGTGAAGGTCTTCTTAAGAGCATGTAAGTCATTAACGATTTTTGAAAATCGTTCGAACATGTCATCGATCCTTTCGCCTTCCTTCATGTGAAACAGTTCATATACATGGGTTAGAAAATCAACTTTAGCCTCTCTTACCTAGTCCATACCTTCGTACGTGATTTCCAGCTTGTCCCACATTTGCTTCGCCGTTGTGAAACATGATATTTTTCTGTAATCATCAGCATTTACAGCACAATATAATATGTTGATGGCTTTAGCATTGTTCTGCACTTTTCGGATATCCTCTGCATCGTACTCATCTTCGGATTTTGGAACCCATTCATTTTCAACCTTTTTGGTTGGAATTTGTTCTCCCTTCATTATGACCTTCCACAAATGAAAGCTATTCGATTGAACAAATATTCTCATCCTCTCCTTCCAGTACGTATAGTTTGTGCCATCGAATAGTGGTAGTCGGGTGGAGCATTGTCCTTCACCTATTCCTGCAAAAGAATCACGAGTAGAAGCCATGGATTGTATCTCTCAAACGGTTAAGTTTTTCAGAGAGTTGGGCTCTGATACCAATTGTTAGAATATACGCTTAACGCTAGAGTGGGGGTGAATAGCGTTATAATAAAAAACAGCGTAAACTTGCGGAATTTAAAAATTGCAGGAATGAAATAAGTGCGATAAGTAAATAATAAAGAACGAACGCACCGATGTATCCTGGTTCACCACAACCCGTGGCTAGTCCAGTCCCTGAGAGACTCTCTCGAGATTTCCACTAACACTGTTAAGCTTACGGGTGCTCAACAAACCGTTACAAACTGAGAACTTGAGTCACACAAGTCTCAACAACCTTTGCTCAAAGTTACAACACTTCAAGACTTCAACCAAAGGAATCACAACATTCCTTTTTACAATACAAGGGATTAACACTTCCCTTCAAGTGTATAAAAACACTTTGCACTCAAAACAAGACTCTCCTTAAGAGTAGATATGAGTAAAATAAATACGCTCAAGAACGCAACAACTTTCGCAATAATTTGGCTCTCAAAAACTTATGTAATGAATAGAAAATGATGAATAAGAGAGTATGCAAGCTTCAGCAATAATATGATCAGTTGTTGTATTTAGAAGACTGATTTGAAGATGTATTCATAGTGTCAAAAGCATGCATAACCGTTGCCTAATTGCCAATTAAGAATTGCTTATTTTGTGCTGCGACAATCGATTGTCAAGATGATACAATGGATTGTTTTCCAATCGTTCCAAAAATCATTCCCAGATTTTATGCAGCACAATCGATTATCAAAGACATATAATCGATTACTGGCAACGTTCAAAAAATCCTTTCCAGATTTTACTTAAGACAATCGATTGTCAGAAATATACAATCGATTATTTGGCAACGTTCAAAAAATCTTTTCCAGATTTTACTTGAAACAATCGATTATCAGAAATATACAATCGATTACTTCGCAACGTACAAAAAAACTTTTCCAGATTTTAGTTAAAACAATCGATAATTAAAAACATAAAATCGATTACTTGACGGTGTTTGAAAATATTTTGACAACGGTCAGTTACATAATCGATTATACTATTTGGACAATCGATCATTTATCAGTCTTTGAAAAATCAAATAGACACTGCCTCAATACAATCGATTGTCATAGGTTCACAATCATTTATTTTGTAGCTTTGAAAAATGTGTTTGGACACTGCCTCAACACAATCGATTGTCATAAGGTTCACAATCGATTGTCATGCAGATTTGAAAAATCTGATGCACACTGCCTTAACATAATCGATTGTCATAAGGTACACAATCGATTGTCATGTAGCTGACTTAACATACTCGATTATCATAAGTACATAATCGATTATCTTAGTCCAGATTTTAGAGGCATGTTTAAAAATCATTTTGCTAAAATAAATATGCATGATTTAAAATCATTTTGCTCTAAATTAAATATGCATGATTTGATAAAAATGAATTCACGAGAAAAGCCAAGTCTTGAGTTAAGTTGTCGGATCAAGATCACAATTAAAGAACGACTCATGTATAACTTTGTTTAGTCTTGATCTTTGTTTGTCTTGTGCTTGAACTTCGCTACATGACATTTGCGCGCTTGTGCTTGGACCTCGTCATATGTCAATTGCACATCGTTTGTCATTTATCAAAACCTGCAAATATGAACACACGTTTAGTTTAGTGCCTTGAGAACGTGTTTCAACAACCAAAACTTGCATCTTGAAAATTTTATCCTTATTCTGCAAGTGGGCTCTTGATTACCAACATTTGGAATCTTGAAAAATATTCCCTTGTTCTATACATGGGCGCCTTATTCCAAATCTTGCATCTTGAAACAAAATATTCATTTGTTCTACAGGTGGGAGGCTTATTATTAAAACTTGCAACTTGAAATATATTCCCTTGTTCTACAGGTGGGCGCCTAATTACAAAAAGTTTCTACTTGAAAATATTCCCTTGATCTACAGGTGGGCTCCTAATTACCGAAACTTGCAACTTAAAAAAAAATTCCTTGCCATACACATGGGCTTCTGCTTACCAAAATTTGCATCTTCAAAAATATACCCTTGTTCTATAGGTGGACGCCTAATTACCAAACGATGCAACTTGAAAAATATTCCATTGTTCAATAGAAGGTCGCCTGATTACCAAAACTTGCATCTTGAAAAATATTCCCTTGTTCTACAGGTGGGCTCCTGATTACCAAAACATAGAAACTTGAAATATATTCCCTTGTTCTATAGGTGGGCGCCTGATTACCAAAACTTGCATGATGAAAAATATTGCCTTGTTCTACAGGTGGGCGCCTTATTACCGACTTGCAACATAAAAATTATTCCCTTGTTCTACAGGTGGGTGCCTGATAACCAAAAATTGCAACTTGAAAAATATATCCTTTTTCTACAGTTGGGTGCGTGATTACCAAAAGTAATAATTTTAAAAATATGCCCTTTTTCTACAGGTCGGCGCCTGATTACCAAAACTTGCATCTTGAAAAATATTCCCTTGTTTCACCTGTGGGCGCTTGACTACCAAAACATAGAATCTATATAAATATTCCCTTGTTCTACAGGTGGGCGCCTGGTTACCGATACTTGCATCTTGAAAATTTTATCCTTATTCTACAAGTGGGCTCTTGATTACAAAAATTTGGAATCTTGAAAAATATTCCCTTGTTCTACACGTGGGTGCCTTATTACCAAATCTTGCATCTTGAAAAGAAATATTCCCATGTTCTACAGGTGGGCGCCTAATTACAAAAAGTTTCTACTTGAAAATGTTCCCTTGTCCTACAGGTGGGCTCCTAATTTCCGAAACTTGCAACTTAAAAAATATTCCCTTGTCATACAGGTGGGCTTCTGCTTACATAAATTTGCATCTTCAAAATATTCCCTTGTTCTACAGGTGGACGCCTAATTACCAAACGATGCAACTTGAAAAATATTCCATTGTTCTATAGAAGGTCGCCTGATTACCAAAACTTGCATCTTGAAAAATATTCCTTGTTCTACAGGTGGGCTCCTGATTACCGAAACATAGAAACTTGAAAAATATTCCCTTGTTCTATAGGTGGGCGCCTGATTACCAAAACTTGCATCATGAAAAATATTGCCTTGTTCTACAGGAGGGCGCCTTATTACCGACTTGCAACATAAAAAATATTCCCATGTTCTACAGGTGGGTGCCTGATAACCAAAAATTGCAACTTGAAATATATTCCCTTGTTCTACAGGTGGGCGCCTGGTTACCAAAACTTGCATCTTGAAAATTTTATCCTTATTCTACAAGAGGGCTCTTGATTACAGAAATTTGGAATCTTGAAAAATATTCCCTTGTTCTATACGTGGGCCCCTTATTACCAAATCTTGCATCTTGAAACAAAATATTCCCTTGTTCTACAAGTAGGCGGCTGATTATTAAAACTTGCAACATGAAATATATTGCTTTGTTCTACAGGTGGGCGCCTAATTACAAAAAGTTTATACTTGAAAACATTCCCTTGTCCTACAGGTGGGCTCCTAATTACCGAAACTTGCAACTTAAAAAATAATTCCTAGTCATACACGTGGGCTTCTGCTTACCATAATTTGCATCTTCAAAAATATTCCATTTCTCTACAGGTGGACGCCTAATTACCAAACGATGCAACTTGAAAAATATTCCATTGTTCAATAGAAGGTCGCCTGATTACCAAAACTTGCATCTTAAAAAATATTCCCTTGTTCTACAGGTGTGCTCCTAATTACCAAAACATAGAAACTTGAAAAATATTCCCTTGTTCAATAGGTGGGCGCCTGATTACCAAAACATAGAAACTTGAAAAATATTCCCTTTGTTCAATAGGTGGGCGCTTGATTACCAAAACTTGCATCATGAAAAATATTGCCTTGTTCTACAGGTGGGCGCCTTATTACCGACTTGCAACTTAAAAAATATTCCCTTGTTCTACAGGTGGGTGCCTGATAACCAAAAAGTGCAACTTGAAAAATATATCCTTGTCCTACAGTTGGGCGCGTGATTACCAAAAGTAATAATTTGAAAAATATGGCCTTTTTCTACAGGTGGGCGCCTGATTGCCTAAACTTGCATCTTGAAAAATATTCCCTTGTTTCACCTGTGGGCGCTTGATTACGAAAATTTGGAATCTTGAAAAATAGTCCCTTGTTCTATATCTGGGCGCCTTATTACCAAATCTTGCATCTTGAAGCAAAATATTCCCTTGTTCTACAGGTGGGCGGCTGATTATTAAAACTTGCAACTTGAAATATATTCCTTTGTCATACAGGTGGGCGCTTGATTACCAAAACTTGCGTGTTTAAAAATATACCCTTGTTCTACAGGTGGACGCCTAATTACCAAACGATGCGACTTGAAAAATATTCCATTGTTTTATAGAAGGTCGCCTGATTACCAAAACTTGCATCTTTAAAAATATTCCCCTGTTCTACAGGCGGGCGCCTGATTACCAAAACAAAGAATCTTTAAAAATATTCCCTTGTTCTACAGGTGGGCGCCTGATTACCAAAACTTGCATCATGAAAAATATTGCCTTGTTCTACAGGTGGGCGCCTCTTACTAAAACTTGCATCTTGAAAAATATTCCCTTGTTCTACAAGTAGGCGCCTCATTATCGAACTTGCAACTTAATAAATATTCCCTTGTTCTACAAGTGGGGGCCTGAATAAAAAACTCGCAACTTGAAAAATGTTCCTTTGCTCTACAGGTGGGCGCATGATTACCAAAACTTGCAATGTCAAAAATATTCCCTTGTTCTACTGGTGGATGTCTAATTACCAAAAATCTTGCATATTGAAAAATATTCCCTTATACTACAGGTGGCCGCCAGATTTTCAAAACTTGGAATCGTGTAAAATATTCTTTTATTCTACTGGTGGGCACCTGATTACCAAAACTTGCATCTTGAAAAATATTACCTTGTTTTACAGGCGGGCAACTGATGTTTGAAACTTGCAACTTAAAAATTTTCCATTGTTCTACAGGTGGGTGTCTGATTACCAAATGTTGCAACTTGATAAAAATACCCTTATTTTATAAGTAGGTGCGTGATTGCCAATACGTTAAATTTGAAAAATATTCCCTTGTTCTACAGGTGGGCGCCTTATTACCGACTTGCAAGTTAAAAAATATTCCCTTGTTCTAGAGGTGGGTGCCTGATAACCAAAAATTGCAACTTGAAAAATATATCCTTGTTCTGCAGTTGGGCGCGTGATTACCAAAGGTAATAATTTTAAAAATATGCCTTTTTCTACAGGTGGGCGCCTGATTAACAAAACTTGCATCTTGAAATATATTCCCTTGTTTCACCTGTGGGCGCTTGATTACCAAAACATAGAATTTTTAAAGATATTCCCTTGTTCTACAGGTGCGCGCCTGCTTATCAATACTTGCATCTTGAAAATTTTATCCTTATTCTACAAGTGGACTCTTGATTACCAAAATTTGGAATCTGGTAAAATATTCCCCTGTTCTATACGTGGGTACCTTATTACCAAATCTTGCATCTTGAAACAAAATATTCCCTTGTTCTACAGGTGGGAGGCTGATTATTAAATCTTGCAACTTGAAATATATTCCCTTGTTCTACAGGTGGGCGCCTAATTACAAACAGTTTCTACTTGAAAATATTCCCTTGTCCTACAGGTGGGCTCCTAATTACCAAGACTTGCAACTTAAAATATAATTCCTTGTCATACACGTGGGCTTCTACTTACCAAAATTTGAATCTTCAAAAATATTCCCTTGTTCTACTGGTGGACGCCTAATTACCAAACGATGCAACTTGAAAAATATTCCATTGTTCAATAGAAGGTCGCCTAATTACCAAAACTTGCATCTTGAAAAATATTCCCGTGTTCCACAGGTGGGCTCTTGATTACCAAAACATTGAAACTTGAAAAATATTCCCTTGTTCGATAGGAGGGCGCCTGATTACCAAAACTTGCATCATGAAAAATATTGCCTTGTTCTATAGGTGGGCGCCTTATTACCGACTTGCAACTTAAAAAATATTCCCTTGTTCTACAGATGGGTGCCTGATAACCAAAAACTGCAACTTGAAAAATATATCCTTGTTCTACAGTTGGGCGCGTGATTTCCAAAAGTAATAATTTGAAAAATATGACCTTTTTCTACAGGTGGGCGCCTGATTGCCAAAACTTGCATCTTGAAAAATATTCCCTTGTTTCACTTGTGGTCGGTTGATTACCAAAACATAGAATCTATAAAAATATTCCCTTGTTCTACAGGTGGGCGCCTGGTTACCAAAACTTGCATCTTGAAAATTTTATCCTTATTCTACAAGTGGGCTCTTGATTACCAAAATTTGGAATCTTGAAAAATATTCCCTTGTTCTATACGTGGGCGCCTTATTACCAAATCTTGCATCATGAATCAAAATATTCCCTTGTTCTACAGGTGGGCGGCTGATTATTAATACTTGCAACTTGAAATATATTCCCTTGTTCTACAGGTGGGCGCCTTATTACCGACTTGCAACTTAAAAAATTTTCCCTTGTTCTACAGGTGGGTGCCTGATAACCAAAAATTGCAACTTCAAAAATATATCCTTGTTCTACAGTTGGGCGCGTGATTACCAAAAGTAATAATTTAAGAAATTTGCCCTTTTTCTACATATGGGCGCCTGATTACCAAAACTTGAATCTTGAAATATATTCCCTTGTTTCACCTCTGGGCGCTTGATTACAAAAACATAGAATCTTTTAAAATATTCCCTTGTTTTATAGGTGGGCGCCTGCTTACCAATACTTGCATCTTGAAAATTTTATCCTTATTCTTCAAGTGGGCTCTTGATTACCAAAATTTGGAATCTTGAAAAATATTCCCTTTTTCTATACGTGGGTGCCTTATTACCAAATCTTGCATCTTGAAACAAAATATTCCCTTGTTCTACAGGTGGGCGGCTGATTATTAAAACTTGCAACTTGAAATATATTCCCTTGTTCTACAGGTGGGCACCTAATTACAAAAAGTTTATACTTGAAAATATTCCTTTGTCCTATAGGTGGGCTCCTAATTACCGAAACTTGCAACTTAAAAAATAATTCCTTGTCATACACGTGGGCTTCTGCTTACCAAAATTTGCATCTTAAAAAATATTCCCTAGTTCTACAGGTGGACGCCTAATTACCAAACGATGCAACTTGAAAAATATTCCATTGTTCAATAGAAGGTCCTGATTACCAAAACTTTTATCTTGAAAAATATTCCCTTGTTCTACATGTGGGATCCTGATTACCAAAACATAGAAACTTGAAAAATATTCCCTTGTTCTATAGGTAAGCGCCTGATTACCAAAACTTGCATCATGAAAAATATTGCCTTGTTCTACAGGTGGGCGCCTTATTACCGACTTGCAACATAAAAAATATTCCCTTGTTCTACAGGTGGGTGCCTGATAACCAAAAATTGCAACTTGAAAAATATATCCTTGTTCTACAGTTGGGCGCGTGATTACCAAAAGTAATAATTTGAAAAATATGCCCTTTTTCTGCAGGTGGGCGCCTGATTACCAAAACTTGCATCTTGAAAAATATTCCCTTGTTTCACCTGTGGGCGCTTGATTACCAAAACATAGAATCTTTAAAAGTATTCCCTTCTTCTACAGGTGGGCGCCTATTTACCAAAACTTGCATCTTGACAATTTATCCTTATTCTACAAGTGGGCTCTTGATTACCAAAATTTGGAATCTTGAAAAATATTCCCATGTTCTATACTTGAGCGCCTTATTACCAAATCTTGCATCTTGAAAATTTTATCCTTATTCTACAAGTGGGATCTTCATTACCAAAATGTGGAATCTTGAAAAATATTCCCTTGTTCTATACGTGGGCGCCTTATTACCAAATCTTGCATCTTGAAACAAAATATTCCCTTGTTCTACAGGTGGGCTCCTAATTACCGAAACTTGCAACTTAAAAAATATTCCCTTGTCATACAGGTGGTCTCCTGAATACCAAAACTTGCGTGTTTAAAAATATACCCTTCTTCTATAGGTGGACGCATAGTTACCAAACGATGCGACTTGAAAAATATTCCATTGTTCTATGGAAGGTCGCCTGATTACCAAAACTTGCATCATTAAATATTCCCTAGCTCTACAGGCGGGCGCCTGATTACCAAAACATAGAATCTTTAAAAATATTCCCTTTTTCTACAGGTGGGAGCCTGATTACCAAAACTTGCATCATGAAAAATATTGCCTTGTTCTACAGGTGGGCGCCTGATTACTAAAACTTGCATCTTGAAAAATATTCCCTTGTTCTTCAAGTAGGCGCCTGATTACCGAACTTGCAACTTAATAAATATTCCCTTTTTCTACAGGTGGGGGCTTGCATAAAAAACTCGCATCTTGAAAAATGTTCCTCTGCTCTACAGGTGGGCGCATGATTACCAAAACTTGCAATTTCAAAAATATTCCCTTGTTCTACAGGTGGATGTCTAATTACCAAAACTTGCATATTGAAAAATATTCCTTTATACTACAGGTGGCCGCCAGATTTTCAAAACTTGGAATCGTGAAAAATATTCTTTTGTTCTACTGGTGGGCACCTGATTTCCAAAACTTGCATCTTGAAAAATATTCACTTGTTTTACAGGCGGGCAACTAATTTTTGAAACTTGCAACATACAAATTTTCCATTGTTCTACAGGTGGGTGCCTGATTACCAAAAGTTGCAACTTGAAAAATATACCTTTATTCTATAAGTGGGCGCGTGATTACCAAAATGTTAAATTTGAAAAATATTCCCTTGTTCTATTGGTGGGTGCCTGATTACAAAAACTTTTATTTTGAAAAATATTCCCTTGTTCCACAGGTGGGCGCTTGATTACCAAAACATGGAATCATCAAAAATATTCCCTTGTTCTACAGGTGGCGCCTGATTACCAAAACTTGCATCTTGAAAATAATTCCCTTGTTCTATATGTGGTCGCCTAATTACCAAAACATGTATCTTCTAAAATATTCCCTTGTTGTACAGGTTGGTGCCTGCTTACCAAAACATGCATCTTGAAAAATATTCCCTTGTTCTATAGATGGGTACCTGATTCCTAAAACTTGCATTTTGAAAAATATTCCCTTATTCTGCAAGTGGCCACATGATTACCAAACTTGGAATCATTAAAAATATTTCCTTTTTCTATAAGTGGGCGCCTTATTACCAAAATTTAGAATCTTGAAAAATATTCGCTTGTTCTACAGGTGGGTGCCTGATTACCAAAACTTGGAATCTTGACAAAAATTCCCTTGTTCTACTGGTGGGCGCGTAATTAACAAAACTAACATCTTGAAAGATATTGCCTTGTTTTACAGATGAGGAGTTGATTACCAAAACTTGCATCTTGAAAAATATTTCCTTGTTGTACAGATGGCCACCTGATCACCAAAACTTACATCTTGAAAAATATTCCTTGTTCTACAGGTGCGCACTAGATTACCGAAACTTGCAACTTAAAAAATATTCCCTTGTTTTACAGATGGGTACCTGATTACTCATACTTCCAATTTGATAAATATTCTCTTATTCACAGGTGAACGCCTAATTAACAAACGATGCAACTTAAAAAATATTCCATTGTTCAATTGAAGGTCGCCTCATTACCAAAACATGCATCTTGAAAAATATTCCCTTGTTCTACAGGTGGGTGCCTGATTACCAATACATAAAATCTTGAAAAATATTCCCTTGTTCTACAGGTGGGCGCCTGATTACCAATACATGCATCATGAAAAATATTGCCTTATTCTACAGGTGGGCGCTTGATTACTAAAACATGCATCTTGAAAATATTCCCTTGTTCTACAAGTGGGAGCCTGATTACCGAACTTGCAACTTAAAAAATATTCCCTTGTTTTACAGGTGGGGCTTGATTAAAAAAAATGCAACATGCAAAATATTCCTTGCTTTACAGGTGGGCGCCTGATTACCACAACTTGCAATTTTAAAAATATTCCCTTGTTCTACAGGTGGGTGCCTAATTACCAAAACTTGCATATTGAAAAATATTCCCTTATTCTACAGGTTTCCACCTGATTTCCAAAACATGGAATCTTGAAAAATATTCTTTTGTTCTACTAGTGGGCGCCTGATTACCAAACTTGCTTCTTGAAAAATATTCACTTGTTTAATGAGCGGACACCTGATTTTCGAAACTTGCAACTTAAAAGATAATCCATTGTTCTACAAGTGGATTCCTGATTATCAAAAAATTGCAACTTGAAAAATATATCGTTGTTCTATAAGTAAGCGCGTGATTACCCAAACTTTTAATTTGAAAAATATTCCCTTGTTCTACAGATGGGCAGCTGATTACCAAAACTTGCAATTTGAAAAATCTTCCCTTATTCTACAGGTGGGCGCCTTATTACCAAAACTTGCATCTTGAAAAATATACCCTTCTTCTACAGGTGGACACCTGATTACGAAAAATTGTATCTTGAATAATATTCCCTTGTTCTACAGGTGGTCGCCTGATTACCAAAACTTGCATCTTGAAAATAATCCCTTGTTCTACAGATGGGCGCCGGATTACCAAAACTTGCAATGAGAAAAATATTGCCTTGTACTACAGATGTGCGCCTGATTACCAAAACTTGGAATCTTGAAAAATATTCCTCTATTCAATAGGTGGACGCCTTGTTACCAAAAGTTAGAATCTTCCAAAATATTCCCTTGTTCTACAAGTGGGCACTTGATTATAAAAACTAGTGATTTGAAAAATATTGCCTTGTTCTAAAGATGGGCGGCTGATTACCAAAGCTTGCTCTTTGAAAAATATTCCCTTATTCTTACTGGTGGGTTCCAGATTACCAAAACTTGCATCTTGATAAATATTCTCTTCTTCTACAGGTGGACACCATATTACCAAAACATGGAATGCTGGAAAATATTCCATTGTTCTACAGGTGAGCGCCTCATTACCATAACTTGCATCTTGAAAAACATTCCTTGGTTCTACCGGTGGGCGCCTTATTTTCGAAACTTGCAACTTAAAAAATATTCCCTTGTTCTACGGATGGGCGCCTGATTACCAAAATTTGCATCTTGAAAAATATTCCCTTGTTCTAAAAGCGGGCGCCTGATTTTCGAAAGTTGCAACTTGAAAAATATTCCCTTGTTCTACAGGTGGGTTCCTGATTACCAAAAATTGCAACTTGAAAAATACACCCTTGTTCTACAGGTGGGCACGTGATTACCAGAACTTTCAATTTGGAAAATATTCCCTTATTCTACAAGTGGGAGCCTGAGTACCAAAACTTGCATCTTGAAAAATTTTCCTTGTTCCACAGGTGGGCGCTTGATTATCAAAACTTGGGATCTATAATAAATTTTCCTAATTCTACAGGTGGGCACCTTATTACAAAAACTTGCATCTTGAAAAATATTCCCTTATTCTACAGGTGGGCACCTGATTAGAAAAACTTGCATCATGAAACATATTCCCTTGTTCAACAGGTGGGCGCTTGATTACTAAAACTTGCATCTTTAAAAATACTCCCTTGTTCTACAGGTGGGCGCCTGATTACCCAAATTTGCAATTTGAAAAATTTTCCATCATTCTACAGGTGGGAACCTGACTACCAAAACTTGCAATTTTTAAAATATTCTCTTGTTCTATATGTGGGCGCCTGATTACCAAAACTTGCATCTTCAAAAATATTCCCGTGTTCTACAGGTGGGAGCCTAATTGCCAAAACTTGCATCTTTAAAAATATTCCCTTGTTATACAGGTGCGCGCCTGTTTACTAGAACTTGCATCTTGAAAGATATTCCCTTGTTCTATAGGTGGCCGCCTGATCACCGAAACTTGCAACTTAAAAAAATATTCCCTTGTTCTACAGGTGAGTGCTTGGTTACCAAAACTTGCAACTTAAATAATATTCCCTTGTTCCACAGGTGGGCGCCTGATTACCAAGACTTGCAACTTGAAAAATACTCCCTTATTCTACAGGTTGGAGCCTGATTACCCAAAATTGCAATTTGAAATATTTTACCTTTTTCTATAGGTGGGCGCCTAATTATAAAAACTTCCAATTTGAAAAATATTCCATTGTTCTACATGTGGGAGCCTGATTACCAAAACTTGCATCTTGAAAAATTTTCCCTTGTTCCACAGGTGGGCGCTTGATTACCAAAACTTGGAATCTTGAAAAACAGTCCCTTGTTCTACATGTGAGCGCCTGATTTTCGAAACTTACACCTTATAAAATATTCCCTTGTTCTACAGGTTGGCGCCTGGTTACCAAAACTTGCATCTTAAAAAATATTCCCTTGTTCTATAAATAGGCGCCTGATTACTAAAACTTGCATTTTGAAAAATATTCCCTTAGTCTACATGTGGCCGCATGAATACCAAAACGTGGAATCTTGAAAAAATATTCCCTTGATCAATAGGTGGGCGCCTGATTAAAAAAATTTAGAATCTTGAAAAATATTCACTTGTTCTACAAGTGGGCACCTGATTATAAAAGTTTGCGATTTAAAAAATATTCCCTTGTTCTACAGGTGGACGCCTGATTACCAAAACTTGCATCTTGAAAACAATTCCCTTGTTCTACAGGTGGGCGCTTGATTTGCAACTTAAAAAATATTCCCTTGTTTTACAAGTGGGTGCCTGATTACCAAAAATTACAACATGAAAAATATTCCCTTATTCAATAGGTAGCCGCGTGATTACCAAAACTTTTAATTTGAAAAATATTTCCTTGTTCAACAGGTTGGCACCAGATTACCAAAACATGCATCTTGAAAAATTTTCCCTTGTTCCATAGGTGTGCGCTTGATTACCAAAACTTGGAATGTTGAAAAATATTCCCTTGTTCTACAGGTGGGTGCCTGATTACAAAAACTTGTATCTTGAAAAATATTCCCTTATTCTACAGGTGGGCACCTGATTACTAAAACTTGTATCTTGAAAAACATTCCCTTGTTCTACAGGTTGACGCCTGATTTTCGAAACTTGCAACTTTAAAAAAATTCCCTTGTTCTACAGGTGGGCGTCTGATTACCAAAACTTGTATCTTGAAAACTATTGCCTTGTGCTACAGGCGGGCGCCTGATTTTCGAAATTGGCAACTTGATAAATATTCCCTTGTTCTACATGTGGATGCCTGATTACCAAAACTTACATCTTGAAACATTTTCCCTTGTTCTACTGGTGGGCGCTTGATTACTAAAACATGCATATTTAAAAATGCTTCCTTGTTCTACAGGTGGGCGCCTGATTACAAATTTGCTATTTGAAAAATTTTCCATCATTCTACAGGTGGGCGCCTGATTACCAAAACTTGCAACTTTTATAATGTTCTCAAGTTCTATATGTGGGCGCCTGATCACCAAAACTTGCATCTTCAAAAAAATTCCTTTGTTCTACAAGTGGGAGCCTGTTTACCAAAACTTGCATATTGAAAAATATTTCCTTGTTCTACAGGTGGGCGCCGGTTTACTACAACTTGCATCTTGAAAATATTCTCTTGTTCTATAGGTGGGTCCTGATCACCGAAACTTGCAACTTAAAAAAATATTCCCTTGTTCTACAGGTGGGTGCCTAATTAACAAAACTTTCAACTTAAATAATATTTCATTGTTCTACAGGTGGGCACCTTATTACCAAGACTTGCAACATGAATAATACTTCCTTATTCTACAGGTGGGCGCCTTACTACAAAAATTTGCAATTTGAAATATTTTCCCTTGTTCTATAGGTGGGCGCCTGATTACCAAAACTGTCAATATGAAAAATATTCCATTGTTCTACATGTAGGAGCTTGATTACCAAAACTTGCATCTTGAAAAATTTTCCCTTGTTCCACAAGTGGGCTCTTGATTACCAAAACTTGGAATATTGAAAAATATTCCCTTGTTCTACAAGTGAGCGCCTGATTACAACAACTTGCATCTCGGAAAACATTCTCTTGTTCTACAGGTGGGCGCCTGGTTTTCGAAACTAGCAACTTAAAAAATATTCCCTTGTTCTACAGGTGTGTGCCTGATTACCAAAACTTGCATCTTGAAAAAAATTCCCTTGTTCTACAGGCGGGCGCCTGATTTTCGAAACTTGAACCTTATAAAATATTCCCTTATTCTACAGGTGGGTGCCTTATTACCAAAACTTGCATCTTGAAAAATATTCCCTTCTTCTACAGGTGGACACCTCATTACCAAAACTTGGAATCTTGAAAAATATTCCCTTGTTCTGTAGGTGAGCGCCTGATTACCAAAACTTGCATCTGCAAAAACATTCCCTTGATCTACAGGTGTACGCCGGATTTTCGAAACTTCCAACTTTAAAAATATTCTCTTGTTCTACAGGTGGGCGCCTGATTACCAAAACAAGCATCTTGAAAAATATTCCCTTGTTCTATAGATGGGCGCCTGATTACTAAAACTTGCATTTTGAAAAATATTCCCTTAGTCTACAGGTGGCCGCATGATTACCAAAACTTGGAATCTTGAAAAATATTCCCTTGTTCAATAGGTGGGCGCCTGATTACAAAAATGTAGAATTTCAACAATTTTCACTTGTTCTACAAGTGGGCACGTGATTACAAAACTTTGCGATTTAAAAAATATTCCCTTGTTCTACAGGTGGGCGCCTGATTACCAAAACTTGCATCATGAAAAAAGTCCCTTGTTCTACAGGTGGGCGCCTGATTTTTGAAACTTGCAACTTATAAAATATTCCCTTGTTATAAAGGTGGGTGCCTGATTACAAAAAATTACAACTTGAAAAATATACCCTTGTTCTACAGGTAGGCGCGTGATTACCAATACTTTTAAGTTGAAAAAAATTCTCTTGTTCTACAGGTGGGCACTTAATTACCAAAACTTGCAGCTTGAAAAATTTTCCCTTATTCATGGGGGTCGCTTGATTACCAAAACTTGGAATCTTGAAAAATATTCCCTTCTTCTACAGGTGGGCGCCTGATTATAAAAACTTGCATTCTGAAAAATGTTCCCTTATTATACAACTGGGCACCTGATTACAGAAACTTGCATCTTGAAAAACATTCCCTTGTTCTACAGGTGGGCGCCTGATTTTCGAAACTTGCAACTTAAAAAATAATCCTTTGTTCTACAGGTGGGCGCTTGATTATCAAAACTTGCATCTTGAAAAATATTCCCTTGTTCTACAGGCGGTCGACTGATATTCGAAACTTGCAACTTGAAAAATATTTCCTTGTTCTACAAGTGGATGCCTGATTGCCAAAAATTGAAACTTCAAAAATACACCCTTGTTGTACAGGGGGGCGCATGATTACCAAAACATTCAATTTTAAAAATATTCCCTTATTCTACAGGTGGGAGCCTGATTACCAAAACTTGCATCTTGAAAAGTTTTCCTTGTTCCACAGGTGGGCGTTTGATTACCTAATCATGGAATCTTGAAAAATATTCCCTTATGCTACAGGTGAGCACCTGATTACAAAACATGCATCTTGAAAAACATTCTCTTCTTCTAGAGCTGGGCACCATATTACCAGAACTTGGAATCTTGAAAAATATTCCCTTTTTCTACAGGTGAGCGCCTGATTACCAAAACTTGCATCTTGAAAAACATTTCCTTGTTCTACATGTGGGTGCCTGATTACCAAAACTTGTATCTTGAAAAACATTCCCTTTTTCTACAGTTGGGCGCCTGATTTTCGAAACTTGCAACATAAAAAAAAATCCCTTGTTCTACAGGTGGGTGCCTGATTACAAAAACATGCATCTTGAAAAATATTCCCTTATTCTACAGGTGGGCACCTGATTACCAAAACTTGTATCTTGAAAAACATTCCCTTGTTCTACAGGTGGGCGCCTGATTTTCGAAACTTGCAACTTAAAAAAAATTCCCTTGTTCTACAGGTGGGCGCCTGATTACCAAAACATGCATCTTGAATAATATTCCCTTGTTCTACAGGCGGGCTCCTGATTTTCGAAATTTGCAACTTGAATAATATTCTGTTGTTCTACAGGTGGATGCCTGATTACAAAAACTTGCATCTTGAAACATTTTCCCTTGTTTTGCATGTGGGCGCTTGATTACTAAAACATGCATCTTTAAAAATACTCCCTTGTTCTACAAGTGGGCGCCTGATTACCCAAATTTGCAATTTGAAAATTTTCCCATCATTCTACAGGTGGGCGCCTGATTACCAAAACTTGCAACTTTTATAATATTCTCTTGTTCTATATGTGGGCGTCTGATTACCAAAACTTGCATCTTCAAAAATATTCCCTTGTTCTACAGGTGGGAGCCTGATTATCAAAACTTGCATCTTGAAAAATATTCCCTTGTTCTACAGGTGGGCGCCTGTTTACTAGAACTTGTATCTTGAAAATATTCCCTTTTTCTATAGGTGGACCCTGATCACCGAAACTTGCAACTTAAAAAAATATTCCCTTATTCTACAGGTGGTGCCTAATTAACAAAACATGCAACTTAAATAATATTCCCTTGTTCTACTGGTGGGCGCCTGATTACCAAGACTTGCAACTTGAAAATTACTCCCTTTCTACAGATGGGCGCCTGACTACCCAAATTTGCAATTTGAAATATTTTCCCTGGTTCAATAGGTGGGCGCCTGATTACCAAAACTTTCAATTTGAAAAATATTCCATTGTTCTACATGTGGGAGCCTGATTACCAAAACTTGCATCTTGAAAAATTTTCCCTTGTTCCACAAGTGGGCTCTTGATTACCAAAACTTGGAATATTGAAAAATATTCCCTTGTTCTACAAGTAAGCGCCTGATTACAACAACTTGCATCTTGGAAAACATTCTCTTGATCTACAGGTGGGCGCCTGATTTTCGAAATTAGCAACTTAAAAAATATTCCCTTGTTCTACAGGTGGGCGCCTGATTACCAAAACTTGCATCTTGAAAAAAAATTCCCTTGTTCTACAGGCGGGCACCTGATTTTCGAAACTTAAACCTTATAAAATATTCCCTTATTCTATAGGTGGGTGCCTTATTACCAAACTTGCATCTTGAAAAATATTCCCTTCTTCTACAGGTGGACACCTGATTACCAAAACTTGGAATCTTGAAAACTATTCCCTTGTTCTACAGGTGAGTGCGTGATTACCAAAACTTTCATCTTCAAAATTATTCCCTTGATCTACAGGTGGACGGCGGATTTTCAAAACTTCCAACTTAAAAAATATTCTCTTGTTCTACAGGTGGGCGCCTAATTACCAAAACTTGCATCTTGAAAAATTTTTCCTTGTTCTATAGATGGGCGCCTGATTACTAAAACTTTCATTTTGAAAAATATTCCCTTAGTTTACAGGTGGCCGCTTGATTACCGAAACTTGGAATCTTGAAAAATATTCCCTTGTTCTATAGGTGGGCGCCTGATTACAAAAATTTAGAATTTGAAGAATATTCACTTGTTCTAAAAGTGGGCACCTGATTATAAAGCTTTGCGATTTAAAATATATTTCCTTGTTCAATAGGTGGGCGCCTGATTACCAAAACTTGCATCATGAAAAAAATTCCCTTGTTGTACATGTGGGCGCCTGATTTTCAAAACTTGCAACTTATAAAATATTCCCTTGTTTTACAGGTGGGTGCCTGATTACAAAAACTTACAACTATAAAATTTACACTTGTTCTAAAGGTAGGCGCGTATTACCAATACTTTTAAGTTGTAAAATATTCCCTTGTTCGACAGGTGGGCACCTGATTACCAAAACTTGCAGCTTAAAAAATTTTCCCTTGTTCCACAGGTGGGCGCTTGATTACCAAAACTTGGAATCTTGAAAAAAATTCCCTTGTTCTACAGGTGGGCGCCTGATTACAAAAACTTGCATCTTGAAAAATATTTCCTTATTATACCGGTGGGCACCTGATTACAAAAACTTGCATCTTGAAAAACATTCCCTTGTTTTACAGGTGGGCGACTAATTTTCGAAACTTGCAACTTAAAAAATATTCCCTTGTTCTACAGGTGGGCGCCTGATTATCAAAACTTGCATCTTCAAAAATATTCCCTTGTTCTACAGGCGGTCGACTGATTTTCGAAACTTGCAACCTGAAAAATATTCCCTTGTTCTACAGGAGGGTGCCTGATTGCAAAAAATTGCAACTTGAAAAATACACCCTTGTTCTACAGGTGGGCGCATGATTACCAAAACATTCAATTTGAAAAATAATCCCTCATTCTACAGGTGGGAGCCTGATTAACAAAACTTGCATCTTGAAAAATTTTCCTTGTTCCACAAGTGGGCGTTTGATTACCTAATCTTGGAATCTTGAAAAATATTCCCTTGTTCTACAGGTGAGCACCTGATTACAAAAGCTTGCATCTTGAAAAGCATTCTCTTCATCTTCAGGTGGGCACCATATTACCAAAACTTGTAATCTTGAAAAATATTCTCTTATTCTACAGGTGAGCGCCTGATTACCAAAACTTGCATCGTGAAAAACATTTCCTTGTTCTACATTTGGGCGCCTGATTTTCGAGACTTGCAACTAAAAAAATATTCCCTTGTTCCACAGATGGGCGCCTGATTACCAAAACATGCATCTTGAAAAATATTCCCTTGTTCTACAGGCAAGCGCTTGATCTTGGAAACTTGCAACTTTAAAAATATTCCCTTGTTCTACAGGTGGGCGCCTGATTACCAAAAATTGCAACTTGAAAAATACACCCTTGTTCTACAGGTGGGCGCATGATTACCAAAACTTTCAATTTGAAAAATTTCCCTTATTCTACAGGTGGGAGCCTGATTACCAAAACTTGCATCTTAAAAATTTTCCCTGTTATACAGGTGGGCGCTTGATTACAAAAACTTGGAATCTTGAAAAATTCTCCCGTATTCTACAGGTGGGCGCCTAATTACAAAAACTTGCATCTTGAAAATTATTCCCTTATTCTACAGGTGGGCACCTCATTACCAAAAGTTGCATCTTGAAACATATTCCCTTATTCTACAGGTGGGGGCTTGATTACTAAATCTTGCATCTTTATAAATACTCCCTTGTTATACAGGTGGGCACCTGATTACCCAAATTTGCTATCTGAAAAATTTTCCATTGTTCTGCATGTGGGCGCCTGATTACCAAAACTTCCAATTTTTAAAATATTCTCTTGTTCTATAGGTGGGTGCATGATTACCAAAACTTGTATCTTTAAAAATATTCCCTTGTTCTACAGCTGGGAGCCTGATTGCAAAAACTTTCATCTTGAAAAATATTCCCTTGTTCTACAGGTGGGCGCCTGTTCGCTAGAACTTGCATCTTGAAAATATTCCCTTTTTCTATAGGTGGACCCTGATCACCGAAACTTGCAACTTAAAAAAATATTCCCTTATTCTACAGGTGGTGCCTAATTAACAAAACTTGCAACTTAAATAATATTCCCTTGTTCTACTGGTGGGCGCCTGATTACCAAGACTTGCAACTTGAAGAATTCTCCCTTATTCTACAGGTGGCGCGTGATTACCCAAATTGCAATTTGAAATATTTTCCCTTGTTATATAGGTGGGCGCCTGATTACCAAAACTTTCAATTTGAAAAATATTCCATTGTTCTACATGTGGGAGCCTGATTACCAAAACTTTTATCTTGAAAAATTTTCCCTTGTTCTACAGGTGGGCGCTTGATTACCAAAACTTAAAATCTTGAAAAATATTCCCTTTTTCTACAGGTGAGCGCCTGATTACAAAAACTTGCATCTTGCAAAACATTCTCTTGTTGTACAGGTGGGTGCCTGATTTTCGAAACTTGCAACTTAAAAAATATTCCCTTGTTCTACAGGTGGGCGCCTGATTGCCAAAACTTGCATCTTGAAAAAAAATTCACTTGTTCTACACGCGGGCGCTATATTTTCTAAACTTGCACCTTATAAAATATTCCCTTGTTCTACAATATGGCGCCTTATTACCAGAACTTGTATCTTGAAAAATATTCCCTTTTTCTATAGATGGGCGCCTGATTACTAAAACTTGCATTTTGAAAAATATTCCCTTGTTCTACAGGTGGCCGCATGATTACCAAAACTTGGAATCTTGAAAATAATTTCCTTGTTCTATTGGTGGGCCCCTTGTTACCAAAATTTAGAATCTTGAAAAATATTCACTTGTTCTACAAGTGGGCACCAAATTATAAAACTTTGCGATTTGAAAAATATTCCCTTGTTCTACAAGTGGCCGCCTGATTACCAAAACTTGCATCTTGAAAATATTTCCCTTGTTCTACAGGCGGGCTCCTGATTTTCGAAACTTGCAACTTATAAAATATTCACTTTTTTTACAGGTGGGTGCGTGATTCAAAAAGTTTCAAGTTGAAAAATATTCCCTTGTTCTACGGGTGGGCACCTAATTACCAAAACTTGCATCTTGAAAAAGTTTCCCTTGTTCCACAGGTGGGCGCTTGATTACCAAAACTTGCATCTTGAAATATATTCCCTTGTTCTACAAGCGGGCGCCTGATTTTCGAAACTTGCAACTAATAAAATATTCCCTTGTTTTACAGGTGGGTGCCTGATTACCAAAAATTGCAACTTGACAAATATAACCTTGTTCTACAGGTGGGCACGTGATTACCAAAATTTTCAAGTTGAAAAATATTCCCTTGTTCTACAGGTGGGCACCTTATTTTCGAAACATGCACCTTAAAAATATTACTTTGTTCTACATGTGGGTGCTTTATTACCAAAACTTGCTATTTGAAAAATATTACCTTGTTCTACAGATGGGTGCCTGATTACCAATACTTGCATCTTGAAAAATATTGCCTTTTTCAACATATGGGCGCCCAATTACCAAAACTTACATCTTGACAAATATTCCCTTGTTGTAAAGATGTGAGTTTGATTACCAAAACTTGCAACTAAAAAATATTTCCTTGTTCTAAAGATGGGCGGCTGATTACCAAATCTTGCAATTGGAAAAATATTCCCTTATTCTACAGGTGGGTGCCCGAATACCAGCACTTGCATCTTGAAAAACATTCCGTTGTTCTATAGGTGGGCACCTGATTTTCGAAACTTGCAACTCAAAAAATATTCCCTTATTCTACAGGTGGGCACCTGATTACCAAAACTTGCAATTATTAAAATATTCTCTTGTTTTACAGGTGGGCGCCTTATTACCAAAAGTTGCATCTTGAAAAATATTCCCTTGTTCTACAGGTAGGAGCCTTATTACTAAAACTTATATCTTGAAAAATATTCCCTATTTCTACAGATGGGCGCGTGTTTTCCAAAACATGCATCTAGAAAAAAATTCCCATGTTCTACAGGTGGGCATCTGATTAAAAAAACTTTCAATTTGAAATATATTCCCTTATTCTAAAGATGGGTGCCTGATTACCAAAACTTGCATCTTGAAAAATATTCCCTTCTTCTACAAGTGGACACCTGACTATCAAAACTTGGAATCTTGAAAAATATTCCCTTCTTATACAGGTGGGCGCCTGATTACCAAAACATGCTTCTTCAAAAACATTCCCTTGTTCTACAGGTGGGTGCCTGATTTTCGAAACTTTGAACTTAAAAAATATTCTCTCGTTCTACAGGTCGGCTCCTGATTACAATTACTTGCAATTTGAAAAATATTGCATTGTTCTACAGATGGGCGCCTGATTAACAAAACTTGCATCTTTAAAAATATTGCCTCTTTCAACAGATGGGCGCCCGATTACCAAGACTTACATCTTGAAAAATATTCCCTTGTTGTAAAGGTGGGCACTTGATTACCAAAACTTGCAACTTAAAAAATATTCTATTGTTCAAAAGAAGGGCGGCTGATTACCAAAACTTGCAATTTGAAAAATATTCCCTTATTCTACAGGTGGGTGCCTGATTACCAAAACTTGCATCTTGAAAAATATTCCCTTCTTCTACAAGTGGACAACTAATTACCAAATCATGGAATCTTGACGAATATTCCCTTGTTCTACAGGTGAGCGCCTGATTACAAAAACTTGCATTTTCATAACATTCCTTTGTTCGACAGGTAGGCGCCTCATTTTCGAAAATTGCAACTTAAATAAAATATTCCTTTGCTCTATAGGTCGGCGCCTGATTAACAAAACTTGCAATTTGAAAAATATTTCCTTGTTGTAAAGGTGGTCACTTGATTACCAAAAGTTACACCGTAAAAAATATTCCCTTGTTATAAATCTGGGCGGCTGATTACCAAAACTTGCAATTTGAAAAATATTCCCTAAAATTTACAGGTGGGTGCCCTATTACCAAAACTTCCATCTTGAAAAATATTCCCTTCTTCTACAGTTTGACACCTGATTACCAAAACTTGGAATATTGAAAAATATTCCCTTGTTCTACAGGTGAGCGCCTGATTACCAAAACTTGCATCTTCAAAAACATTCCCTTATTCTACAGGTGGATGCCGGATTTTCGAAACTTCCAACTTAAAAAATATTCTCTTGTTCTACAGGTGGGCGCTTGATTACCAATACTTGCAATTTGAAAAATATTGCCTTGTTCTACAGATGGGTGCTTGATTAACAAAACTTGCATCTTTAAAAATATTGCCTTGTTCAACAGATGGGCACCCGATTACCAACACTTACATATTGAAAAATATTCGCTTGTGGTAAATGTGAGCACTTGATTACCAAAAATTTCAACTTAAAAAATATTCTCTTGTTCAAAAGATGGGCGGTTGATTACCAAAACTTGCAACTTGAAAAATATTCCTTTGTTCTACAGGTGGGCGCCTGATTACCAAAAATTGCAACTTGAAAAATACACCCTTGTTCTACAGGTGGGCGCATGATTACCAAAACTTTCAATTTGAAAAATTTCCCTTATTCTACAGGTGGGAGCCTGATTACCAAAACTTGCATCTTAAAAATTTTCCCTGTTATACAGGTGGGCGCTTGATTACAAAAACTTGGAATCTTGATAAATTCTCCCGTATTCTACAGGTGGGCGCCTAATTACAAAAACTTGCATCTTGAAAATTATTCCCTTATTCTACAGGTGGGCACCTCATTACAAAAAGTTGCATCTTGAAACATATTCCCTTATTCTACAGGTGGGCGCTTGATTACTAAATCTTGCATCTTTATAAATACTCCCTTGTTATACAGGTGGGCACCTGATTACCCAAATTTGCTATCTGAAAAATTTTCCATTGTTCTGCATGTGGGCGCCTGATTACCAAAACTTCCAATTTTTAAAATATTCTCTTGTTCTATAGGTGGGTGCATGATTACCAAAACTTGTATCTTTAAAAATATTCCCTTGTTCTACAGCTGGGAGCCTGATTGCAAAAACTTTCATCTTGAAAAATATTTCCTTGTTCTACAGGTGGGCGCCTGTTCGCTAGAACTTACATCTTGAAAAATATTCCCTTGTTCTATAGGTGGGCGCTTGATCACCGAAACTTGCAACTTAAAAAAATATTGCCTTGTTCTACAGGTGGGTGCCTGATTACCAAAAATAGCAACTTAAATAATATTCCCTTGTTCTACAAGTGGGCACCTAATTACCAAGACTTGCATCTTGAAGAATTCTCCCTTATTCTACAGGTGGCGCGTGATTACCCAAATTGCAATTTGAAATATTTTCCCTTGTTATATAGGTGGGCGCCTGATTACCAAAACTTTCAATTTGAAAAATATTCCATAGTTCTACATGTGGGAGCCTGATTACCAAAACTTTTATCTTGAAAAATTTTCCCTTGTTCTACAGGTGGGCGCTTGATTACCAAAACTTAAAATCTTGAAAAATATTCCCTTTTTCTACAGGTGAGCGCCTGATTACAAAAACTTGCATCTTGCAAAACATTCTCTTGTTGTACAGGTGGGCGCCTGATTTTCGAAACTTGCAACTTAAAAAATATTCCCTTGTTCTACAGGTGGGCGCCTGATTGCCAATACTTGCATCTTGAAAAAAAATTCACTTGTTCTACATGCGGGCGCTATATTTTCTAAACTTGCACCTTATAAAATATTCCCTTGTTCTACAGGTTGGCGCCTTATTACCAGAACTTGTATCTTGAAAAATATTCCCTTTTTCTATAGATGGGCGCCTGATTACTAAAACTTGCATTTTGAAAAATATTCCCTTGTTCTACAGGTGGCCGCATGATTACCAAAACTTGGAATCTTGAAAATAATTTCCTTGTTCTATTGGTGGGCCCCTTGTTACCAAAATTTAGAATCTTGAAAAATATTCACTTGTTCTACAAGTGGGCACCAAATTATAAAACTTTGCGATTTGAAAAATATTCCCTTGTTCTACAAGTGGCCGCCTGATTACCAAAACTTGCATCTTGAAAATAATTCCCTTGTTCTACAGGCGGGCGCCTGATTTTCGAAACTTGCAACTTATAAAATATTCACTTTTTTTACAGGTGGGTGCGTGATTCAAAAAGTTTCAAGTTGAAAAATATTCCCTTGTTCTACGGGTGGGCACCTAATTACCAAAACTTGCATCTTGAAAAAGTTTCCCTTGTTCCACAGGTGGGCGCTTGATTACCAAAACTTGCATCTTGAAATATATTCCCTTGTTCTACAAGCGGGCGCCTGATTTTCGAAACATGCAACTAATAAAATATTCCCTTGTTTTACAGGTGGGTGCCTGATTACCAAAAATTGCAACTTGACAAATATACCCTTGTTCTACAGGTGGGCACGTGATTGCCAAAATTTTCAAGTTGAAAAATATTCCCTTGTTCTATAGGTGGGCACCTTATTTTCGAAACATGCACCTTAAAAAATATTACTTTGTTCTACATGTGGGTGCTTTATTACCAAAACTTGCTATTTGAAAAATATTACCTTGTTCTACAGATGGGTGCCTGATTACCAATACTTGCATCTTGAAAAATATTGCCTTTTTCAACATATGGGCGCCCGATTACCAAAACTTACATCTTGACAAATATTCCCTTGTTGTAAAGATGTGAGTTTGATTACCAAAACTTGCAACTAAAAAATATTTCCTTGTTCTAAAGATGGGCGGCTGATTACCAAATCTTGCAATTGGAAAAATATTCCCTTATTCTACAGGCGGGTGCCCGAATACCAGCATTTGCATCTTGAAAAACATTCCGTTGTTCTATAGGTGGGCACCTGATTTTCGAAACTTGCAACTCAAGAAATATTCCCTTATTCTACAGGTGGGCACCTGATTACCAAAACTTGCAATTATTAAAATATTCTCTTGTTTTACAGGTGGGCGCCTTATTACCAAAAGTTGCATCTTGAAAAATATTCCCTTGTTCTACAGGTGGGAGCCTCATTACTAAAACTTATATCTTGAAAAATATTCCCTTTTTCTACAGATGGGCGCCTGTTTTCCAAAACATGCATCTAGAAAAAAATTCCCTTGTTCTACAGGTGGGCATCTGATTAAAAAAACATTCAATTTGAAATATATTCCCTTATTCTAAAGATGGGTGCCTGATTACCAAAACTTGCATCTTGAAAAATATTCCCTTCTTCTACAAGTGGACACCTGACTATCAAAACTTGGAATCTTGAAAAATATTCCCTTCTTATACAGGTGGGCGCCTGATTACCAAAACATGCTTCTTCAAAAACATTCCCTTGTTCTACAGGTGGGCGCCTGATTTTCGAAACTTTGAACTTAAAAAATTTCTCTCGTTCTACAGGTCGGCGCCTGATTACAATTACTTGCAATTTAAAAAATATTGCCTCGTTCTACAGATGGGCGCCTGATTAACAAAACTTGCATCTTTAAAAATATTGCCTCTTTCAACAGATGGGCGCCCGATTACCAAGACTTACATCTTGAAAAATATTCCCTTGTTGTAAAGGTGGGCACTTGATTACAAAAACTTGCAACTTAAAAAATGTTCTATTGTTCAAAAGAAGGGCGGCTGATTACCAAAACTTGCAATATGAAAAATATTCCCTTATTCTACAGGTGGATGCCTGATTACCAAAACTTGCATCTTGAAAAATATTCCCTTCTTCTACAAGTGGACAACTAATTACAAAATCATGGAATCTTGACGAATATTCCCTTGTTCTACAGGTGAGCGCCTGATTACAAAAACTTGCATTTTCATAACATTCCCTTGTTCGACAGGTAGGCGCCTCATTTTCGAAAATTGCAACTTAAATAAAATATTCCTTTGCTCTATAGGTCGGCGCCTGATTAACAAAACTTGCAATTTGAAAAATATTTCCTTGTTGTAAAGGTGGGCACTTGATTACCAAAAGTTACACCGTAAAAAATATTCCCTTGTTATAAATATGGGCGGCTGATTACCAAAACGTGCAATTTGAAAAATATTCCCTAAAATTTACAGGTGGGTGCCCTATTACCAAAACTTCCATCTTGAAAAATATTCCCTTCTTCTACAGTTTGACACCTGATTACCAAAACTTGGAATATTGAAAAATATTCCCTTGTTCTACAGGTGAGCGCCTGATTACCAAAACTTGCATCTTCAAAAACATTCCCTTGATCTACAGGTGGATGCCGGATTTTCGAAACTTCCAACTTAAAAAATATTCTCTTGTTCTACAGGTGGGCGCCTGATTACCAGTACTTGCAATTTGAAAAATATTGCATTGTTCTACAGATGGTGCTTGATTAACAAAACATGCATCTTTAAAAATATTGCCTTGTTCAACAGATGGGCACCCGATTACCAAGACTTACATATTGAAAAATATTCGCTTGTGGTAAATGTGGGCACTTGATTACCAAAAATTTCAACTTAAAAAATATTCTCTTGTTCAAAAGATGGGCGGTTGATTACCAAAACTTGCAATTTGAAAAATATTCCCTTATCCTATAGGTGGGTGCCTGATTACCAAACCTTGCATCTTGAAAAATATTCCCTTCTTCTACAGGTGGACACCTAATTACCAAAACATGGAATCTTGAAAAATATTCCCTTGTTCTACAGGTGAGCGCTTGATTTCCAATACTTGCATCTTCAAAAACATTCCCTTGTTCTACAGGTGGGCGTCTCATTTTCAAAAACTGCAACTTAATAAATATTTCTTTGTTCTATAGGTGGGCGCCTAATTACCAGAACTTGCAATTTGAAAAATATTGCCTTGTTCTACAGATCGGCGCCTGATTACCAAAACTTGCATCTTAAAAATATTGCCTTGTTGTAAAGTTGGACAGTTGATTACCAAAACTTACATCATAAAAAATATTCCCTTGTTATAAAGATCGGAGGCTGATTACCAACACTTGCAATTTGAAAAATATTCCCTTATTCTACAGGTGGGTGCCTGATTACCAAATCTTGCATCTTGAAAAATATTCCCTTCTTATACCGGTGGGCACCTGATTACCAAAATATTGAATCTTGAGAAATATTCCCTTGTTCTACAGGTAAGCGCCTGATTACCAATACATGCATCTTCAAAAACATTCCCTTGTTTTATAGGTGGGCGCCTGATTTTCGAAACTTGGAAGTTAAGAAATATTGCCTCGTTTTACAGGTGGGAACATTATTACCAAAACTTGCAACTTCAAAAGTATTTCCTTGTTCTATAGATGGGCGTCTGATTACCAAAACTTGCATCTTAAAAATATTGCCTTTTTCAACAACTGGGCGCACGATTACCAAAATTTACATCTTGAAAAATATTCCCTTGTTGTAAACATGGGCACTTGATTACAAAAACTTGCAACTTAAAAAAATATTTCCTTGTTCTAATGATGTGCGGCTGATTACCAAAACTTTCAATTTGGAAAATATTCCTTTATTCTACAGGTGGGTTCCTCATTACCAAAACTTTCATCTTGAAAAATGTTTCCTTCTTCTACAGGTGGGACCTGATTACCAAAACATGGAATCTTTATAAATATTCCCTTGATCTACATGTGAGCGCCTGATTAGCAAAACTCGCATCTTGAAAAACATTTCCTAGTTCTATAGGTTGGCACCTAATTTTCGAAATATGCAACTTTAAAAATATTTCCTTGTTCTACAGGTGGGCGCCTGATTATCAAAACTTGCATCTTGAAAAATATTCCCTTGTTCTACTGGCGGGCACCTGATTTCCGAAACTTGCAACTTAAAAGATATTCCCTTGTTCTACTGGTGGGTGCCTGATTACCAAAAATTGCAACTTAAAAAATATACCCTTGTTCTACAGGTGGGCGCATTATTACCAAAACTTTCAATTTGAAAAATATTCACTTGTTCTACAGGTTGGCGTTTGATTGCCAAAACTTGCATGTTGAAAAATTTTCCCTTGTTCCACAGGTGGACGCTTGATTACCAAAACTTAGAATCTGGAAAAACATTCCCTTGTTCTTCAGGTGGACGCCTGATTACCAAAACATGCATCTTGAAAAATATTCCCTTATTCTACAGGTGGGCACCTGATTACAGAACCTAGCATCTTGAAACATATTCCCTTGCCCTACACGTGGGCGCTTGGTTATTAATACTTGCATCTTGAAAAATACTCGCTTGTTCTACAAGTGGGCGCATGATTACCCAAATTTGCAATTTGAAAAATTTTCCCTTGTTCTACAGGTGGGCGCCTGATTACCAAAACTTGCAATTTTTAAAATATTTTCTGTTTCTAAAGGTGGGCGCCTGATTACCAAAACTTGCATCTTCAAAATATTCCCTTGTTTTACAGGTGGGAGCCTGATTACCAAAACTTGCATCTTGAAAAATATTCCCTTGTTGTACAGGTGGGCGCCTGTTTACAAGAACTTGCATCTTGAAAAATATTCCCTTGTTCTACAGGTGGGCGCTTGATAACCGAAACTTGCAACTAAAAAAATATTCCCTTGTTCTACAGGTGGGTGCCTGATTACCAAAACTTGAAACTTAAAATATATTCCCTTGTTCTGCAGGTGGGCGCCTGATTACCAAAACTTGCAACTTGAATTATTTCCTTGTTCTACAGGTGTGATTACCAAAACATGCATCTTGAAAAATATTCCCTTGTTATACTAGTGGGCAGCTGATTACATAAACTTGGAATCTTGAAAAATATTATCTTGTTCTAAAGGTGCGCGCTTAATTACAAATACTTGCAATTTGGAAAATGTTGCCTTGTTTAACAGATGGGCGCCCGATTACCAAGACGTATATTTTGAAAAATATTCCCTTGTTGTAAAGGTGGGCACTTCATTACCAAAACTTGCAACGTAAAAATTATTCCCTTGATCTATAGATAGACGGCTGATTACCAAAACATGCAATTTTAAAAATATTGCCTTATTCTACAGGTGGGCGCCTGATTACAAAAACTTGGAATCTTGAAAAATATTCCCTTGTTCTACAGGTGAGCGCCTGATTACGAAAACTTGCATCTTGAAAAACATTCCCTAGTTATAGGTGGGCTCGAAACTTGCAACTTTAAAAAATATTCCCTTGTTCAACAGGTGGGCGTCTGATTACCAAAACTTGAAATGTGAAAAATATTGCCTTGTTCTACAGATGTGCGCTTGATTACCAATACTTCCATCTTGAAAAATATTGCCTCGTTCTACTGATGGGCGCCCGATTACCAAAACTTACATATTGAAAAATATTCCCTTTTTGTAAAGGATAGCACTTGATTACCAACACTTGCAGCTTAAAAATATTCCCTTGTTGTAAAGATGGGCGGCTGACTACCAACACTTGCAATATAAAAATTATTCCCTAATTCTACAGGTGGTTGCCTAATTACCAAAACTTTCATCTTAAAAAATATTCCCTTCTTCTACAGGTGGGCACCTGATTACTAAAACATGGAATCTTGAAATATATTACCTTGTTCTACTGGTGAGCGCCTGATAACCAAAACTTGCATCTTGAAAAACAATCCCTTGTTCTACAGGTGGGCGCCTGATTACCAAAACTTGCAATTTTTAAAATATTTTCTGTTTCTAAAGGTGGGCGCCTGATTACCAAAACTTGCATCTTCAAAATATTCCCTTGTTTTACAGGTGGGAGCCTGATTACCAAAACTTGCATCTTGAAAAATATTCCCTTGTTGTACAGGTGGGCGCCTGTTTACAAGAACTTGCATCTTGAAAAATATTCCCTTGTTCTACAGGTGGGCGCTTGATAACCGAAACTTGCAACTAAAAAAATATTCCCTTGTTCTACAGGTGGGTGCCTGATTACCAAAACTTGAAACTTAAAATATATTCCCTTGTTCTGCAGGTGGGCGCCTGATTACCAAAACTTGCAACTTGAATTATTTCCTTGTTCTACAGGTGTGATTACCAAAACATGCATCTTGAAAAATATTCCCTTGTTATACTAGTGGGCAGCTGATTACATAAACTTGGAATCTTGAAAAATATTATCTTGTTCTAAAGGTGCGCGCTTAATTACAAATACTTGCAATTTGGAAAATGTTGCCTTGTTTAACAGATGGGCGCCCGATTACCAAGACGTATATTTTGAAAAATATTCCCTTGTTGTAAAGGTGGGCACTTCATTACCAAAACTTGCAACGTAAAAATTATTCCCTTGATCTATAGATAGACGGCTGATTACCAAAACATGCAATTTTAAAAATATTGCCTTATTCTACAGGTGGGCGCCTGATTACAAAAACTTGGAATCTTGAAAAATATTCCCTTGTTCTACAGGTGAGCGCCTGATTACGAAAACTTGCATCTTGAAAAACATTCCCTAGTTATAGGTGGGCTCGAAACTTGCAACTTTAAAAAATATTCCCTTGTTCAACAGGTGGGCGTCTGATTACCAAAACTTGAAATGTGAAAAATATTGCCTTGTTCTACAGATGTGCGCCTGATTACCAATACTTCCATCTTGAAAAATATTGCCTCGTTCTACTGATGGGCGCCCGATTACCAAAACTTACATATTGAAAAATATTCCCTTTTTGTAAAGGATAGCACTTGATTACCAACACTTGCAGCTTAAAAATATTCCCTTGTTGTAAAGATGGGCGGCTGACTACCAACACTTGCAATATAAAAATTATTCCCTAATTCTACAGGTGGTTGCCTAATTACCAAAACTTTCATCTTAAAAAATATTCCCTTCTTCTACAGGTGGGCACCTGATTACTAAAACATGGAATCTTGAAATATATTACCTTGTTCTACTGGTGAGCGCCTGATAACCAAAACTTGCATCTTGAAAAACAATCCCTTGTTCTACAGGTGGGCGCCTGATTTTTGAAACTTGCAACTTAAAATTATTCCATTTTTCTACTTGTGGGTGCCTTATTACCAAAAGCTGCATCCTGAAAAATATTCCGTTCTTCTACATGTGGGCGCCCTGACTTTCGAAACATGCAACTTAAAAAATATTCCATTGTTCTACAGCTGGATGCCTGATTACCAAAAATTGCAACTTGAAAAATATACCCTTGTTCTACAGGTGGGCGCCTGATTACTAAAACTTTCAAGTTAAAAAATATTCCCTTGTTGTACAGGTGGGCACCTGATTACAAAAACTTGCATCTTGAAAAATTTTTCCTTGTTCCATAGGTGGGCGCTTGATTACCAAAACTTGGAATCTTGAAAGATATTCCATTGTTCTACAGGTCGGCACCTGATTACAAAAACTTGCATCTTAAAAAATATTCCCTTATTCTACAGGTGGGCACCTGATTACCAAAACTTGCATCTTGAAACATATTCCCTTGTTCAACCGGTGGGCGCTTAATTACTAATACTTTCATCTTGTAAAATACTCCCTTGTTGTACAGGCTTGATTACCCAAATTTGCAATTTGAAAATTTTTCCCTTGTTCTACAGGTGGGCGCCTGATAACCAAAAATTGCAATTTTTAAAATATTCTCTTGCTCTTCAGGTGGGCTCCATATTACCAAAACTTGCATCTTGAAAAATATTCCCTTGTTGTACACGTGGGAGCCTGATTGCAACAACTTGAATCTTGAAAATATTCCCTTGTTCTACAGGTGGGCGCCTATCTATCAGAACTTGCATCATGAAAAATATTCCCCTTTTCTAAAGGTGGGCGGCTTATTACCCAATACTTGCAATTTGAAAAATATTCCCATATTCTACAGGTGGGCGCCTGATTACCAATACTTGCATCTTGAAAAATATTACTTTCTTCTATAGGTGGACACCTGATTACCAAAACATGGAATCTTGAAAAATATTCCCTTGTTCTACATGTGAGCGCCTGATTACCAAAACTTGCATCTTCAAAAACATTCCCTTGTTCTACAGGTGGGCGCCTGATTTTCGAATCTTGCAACTTATAAAATATTCCCTTGTTCTACAGGTGGGTGCCATATTACCAAAACTTGCAATTTTAAAAATATTGCCTTTTTCTTCAGATGGGCGCCTAATTACCAAAACTTGCATCTTGAAAAATATTGCCTTGTTCAACTTATGGGCGCCCGATTACCAAAACTTACATCTTGAAAAATATTCCCTTATTCTACAGGTGGGCGCCTGATTACCAAAATTTGCATGTTGAAAAATATTACTTTCTTCTATAGGTGGACACCTGATTACCAAAACATGGAATCTTTAATAATATTCCCTTGTTCTACATGTGAGCGCCTGATTAGCAAAACTTGCATCTTCAAAAATATTCCCTTGTTCTACAGGTGGGCGCCTGATTTTTGAAACTTGCAACTTAAAAAATATTCCCTTGTTCTACAGGTGGGTGCCATATTACTAAAACTTGCAATTTGAAAAATATTGCCTTGTCCTTCAGATGGGCGCCTGATTACCAAAACTTGCATCTTGAAAAATATTGCCTTGTTCAACTTATGGGCGCCCGATTACAAAAATTACATCTTGAAAAATATTCCCTTGTTGTAAAGATGGGCACTTGATTACCGAAACTTGCAACTAAAAAATATTCCCTTGTTCTAAGGATAGGCGGCTGATTAACAAAGCTTGCAATATTAAAAATATTCCCTTATTCTATAAGTCGGTGCATGATTACAAAAACTTGTATCTAGAAAAATATTCTCTTTTTCTACAGGTGGGACCTGATTACCAAAACATGGAATCTTGCAAAATATTCCCTTGTTCTACGAGTGAGCGCCTGATTACAAAAACTTTCATCTTGAAAAACATTCCCTTGTTCTATAGGTGGGCGCGTGATTTTCGAAACGTGCAACTTAAAAAATATTCCCTTCTTCTACAGGTCGGTGCCTGATTACCAAAACTTACAATTATTAAAATTTTCTCTTGTTCTACCGGTGGGAGCTTGATTACCAAAAGTTGCATCTTGGAAAATATTCCCTTGTTCTATAGGTGGCAGCCTCATTACAAAAACTTATATCTTGAAAAATATTCCCTTGTTCTACAGGTGGGCGCCTGTTTACAAAAACTTGCATATAGAAAAAAATTCCCTTGTTCTACAAGTGGGCGGCTGATTACCAAAACTTACAATTTGAAATATATTCCCTTATTCTACAGGTGGGTGCCTGATTACCAAAACTTGCATCTTGAAAAATTTTCCCTTCTTCTACAGGTGGACACCTGATTACCAATACTTGGAATCTTGAAAAATATTCCCTTGTTCAACAGGTGGGCGCCTGATTACCAATCCTTGCAATTTGAAAAATCTTGCCTTGTTCTACAGATGGACGCCTGATTAACAGAACTTGCATCTTTAAAAATATTGCCTAGTTCAACAGATGGGCGCCCGATTACCAAGACTTACATCTTGAAAAATATTCCCTTGTTGTATAGGCGGGCATTTGATTACCAAAACTTGTAACTTAAAAAATATTCTCTTGTCCTAAAGATGGGCGGCTGATTACCAAAACATACAATTTAAAAGATATTTCTTTATTCTACAGGTGGGTGCCTGATTACCAAAACTTGCATCTTGAAAAATATTCCCTTCTTCTACAGGTGGACACCTAGTTACCAAAACATGGAATCTTGAAAAATATTCCCTTGTTCTACAAGTGAGCGCCTGATTACAAAAACTTCAATCTTCATATCATTCCCTTGTTCTACAGGTGGGCGCCTGATTTTCGAAAAATGCAACTTAAAAACTATTCCTTTGTTCTACAGGTGGGCGCCTGATTAACAAAACATGCAATTTGAAAAATATTGCCTTGTTCTACATATGGGCGCCTGATTACCAAAACTTGCATCTTGAAAAATCTTGCCTTCTAATAAAGGTGAGCACTTCATTACCAAAAGTTACCGCATAAAAAATTCCCTTGTTATAAAGATGGGCGGCTGATTACGAAAACTCGCAATTTGAAAAATATTCTATTATTCTACAGGTGGGTGCCTGATTACCAAAACTTGCATCTTGAAAACATTCCCTTGTTCTATAGGTGGGCGCGTGATTTTCGAAACTTGCAACTTAAAAAATATTCCCTTCTTCTACAGGTCGGCGCCTGATTACCAAAACTTACAATTATTAAAATTTTCTCTTGTTCTACCGGTGGGAGCTTGATTACCAAAAGTTGCATCTTGGAAAATATTCCCTTGTTCTACTGGTGGCAGCCTTATTACAAAAACTTATATCTTGAAAAATATTCCCTTGTTCTACAGGTGGGCGCCTGTTTACCAAATCTTGCATATAGAAAAAAATTCCCTTGTTCTACAATTGGGCGGATGATTACCAAACTTACAATTTGAAATATATTCCCTTATTCTACAGATAGGTGCCTTATTACCAAAACTTTCATCTTGAAAAATATTCCCTTCTTCTACAGGTGGACACCTGATTACCAATACTTGGAATCTTGAAAAATATTCCCTTGTTCAACAGGTGGGCGCCTGATTACCAATACTTGCAATTTGAAAAATATTGCCTTGTTCTACAGATGGGTGCCTGATTAACAGAACTTGCATCTTTGAGAATATTGCCTTGTTCAACTGATGGGCGCCCAATTACCAAGACTTACATCTTGAAAAATATTACCTTGTTGTATTGGTGGGCACTTGATTACCAAAACTTGCAACTTAAAAAATATTCTCTTGTTCTAAAGATGGGCGGCTGATTACCAAAACATACAATACAAAAAATATTCCCTTATTCTACAGGTGGGTGCTTCATTACCAAAACTTGCATCTTGAAAAATATTCCCTTCTTCTACAGGTGGACACCTAATTACCAAATCATGAAATCTTGAAAAATTTTCCCTTGTTCTACAAGTGAGCGACTGATTACAAAAACTTCAATCTTCATAACATTCCCTTTGTTCTACAGGTGGGCGCCTGATTTTCGAAAAATGCAACTTAAAAAATATTACTTTGTTCTACAGGTGGGCGCCTGATTAACAAAACATGCAATTTGAAAAATATTGCCTTGTTCTACATATGGGCGCCTGATTACCAAAATATGCATCTTGAAAAATATTGCCTTGTTGTACAGGTGGGCACTTGATTACCAATAGTTACCCCTTAAAAAATATTCCCTTGTTATAAAGATGGGCGGCTGATTACCAATACTCGCAATTTGAAAACTATTCTCTTATTCTACAGGTGGGTGACTGATTACCAAAAATTGCTTCTTGGAAAATATTCCCTTCTTCTACAGGTGGACACCTGAATACCAAAACATGGAATCCTGAAAAATATTCCTTTGTTCTACAGGTGAGCGCCTGACTACCCAAACTTGTATCCTCAAAAACATTCCCTTGATCTACAGGTGGACGCCAGATTATTGAAACTTCCAACTTAAAAAATAGTCTCTTGTTCTACAGGTGGGCGCCTGATTACCAATCCTTGCAATTTGAAAAATATTGCCTTGTTCTACAGATGGGCGCTTGATTAACAAAACTTGCATCTAAGAATATTGCCTTGTTCAATTGATGGGCGCCTGACTACCAAGACTTACATATTGAAAAATATTCCCTTGTTGTAAAGGTGGGCACTTGATTACCACAACTTGCAAATTAAAAAATATTCTCTTCTTCTATAGATGGGCGGCTGATTACCAAAACTTGCAATTTGAAAAATATTCCCTTAGTCTATAGGTGGCTGCCTGATTACCAAAACTTGCATCTTGAAAAATATTCCCTTCTTCTACAGGTGGACACCTATATACCAAAACATGGAATCTTAAAAAAAATCCCCTTTTTCTACAGGTGAGCGCCTGATTAGCAATACTTGCATCTTAAAAAACATTCTCTTGTTCAACAGGTGGGCGCCTGATTTTCGAAAATTACAACTTACAAAATATTCCTTTGTTCTACATGTGGGCGCCTGATTAACAAAACTTGCAATTTGAAAAATATTGCCTTGTTCTACGGATGGGCGCCTGATTACCAAAACTTGCTTCTTGAAAACTATTCCTTTGTTTTAAAGGTGGGCACTTGATTACCAAAGTTGACACCTTAAAAGATATTCCTTTGTTATAAAGATTGGAGGCTGATTACCAAAACTTGCAATTTGAAAAATATTCCCTTATTCTAAAGCTGGGTGCCTTATTACAAAATCTTGCATCTTGAAAAATATTCCCATCTTATACTGGTGGGCAACTAATTACCAAAATATGGAATCTTAAAAAATATTCCCTTGTATCTACAGCTGAGCGCCTGATTACCAAAACATGCATATTCAAAAACATTCCCTTGTTTTACAGGTGGGCGCCTGATTTTCGAAACTTGCAGCTTAAGAAATATTCCCTTGTTTTACAGGTTGGAGCAATATTACCAAAACTTGCAACTTGAAAATTATTGCCTTGTTCTATAGATGGGCGCCTGATTACCAAAACTTGCTTCTTGAAAAATATTGCCTTGTTCAACAGCTGGGCGCACGATTACCAAAACTTGCATCTTGAAAAATATTCCCTTTTTGTAAAGGTGGTCACTTGATTACAAAAACTTGCAACTTAAAAAAAATATTTCCTTGTTCTAAAGATGGGCGTCTAATTACCAAAACCTGCAATTTGAAAAATATTCCCTTATTGTACAGGTGGGTGCCTGATTACCAAAACTTTCATCTCGAAAAATAATTCCTTTTTCTACAGGTGGGACCTGATTACCAAAACTTGGAATCATTAAAAATATTGCGTTGTTCTACATGTGAGAGCCTGATTAGCAAAATTGCATCTTGAAAAACATTCCCTTGTTCTGAACGTGGGCGCCTGATTTTCGAAACATGCTACTTAAAAAATATTTACTTGTTCTACAGGTGGGCGCCTGATTTTTGAAACTTGCATCTTGAAAAATATACCCTTGTTCTACTGGCGGGCGCATTATTTTAGAAACTTGCATCTTTAAAAATATTCCCTTGTTCTACATGTGGGCGCCTGTTTACCAAGACTTGCATCTTGAAAAATATTCCCTTGTTCTATAGGTGGGCTCTTGATCACATAAACTTGCAACTTAAAAAATATTCCCTTGTTCTAAAGTTTGGTGCCTGATTACCAAAACTTGCAACTTAAATAATATTCCATTATTCTACAGGTGGGCGCCTTATTACCAAGACTTGCAACATGAAAAATATTCCCTTGTTCTACAGGTGGACGCCTGATTACCAAAACTTGCAACTTGAAAATTATTTCCTTCTTCTACAGGTGTGATTACCAAAACATGCATCTTGAAAAATATTCCCTTATTCTACTAGTGCACGCCTAATTACAAATACTTGCAATTTTAAAAATATGGCCTTGTTCTACATATGGGTGCCTGATTAACAAAACGTGCATCTTTAAGAATATTGCCTTGTTGAATAGATGGGCGCCCGATTACCAAGACGTACATTTTGAAAAGTATTCCCTTGTTGTAAAGGTGGGCACTTAATTACCAAAACTTGCAACTTAAAAAATATTCCATTGTTCTAGAGGTGGATGGCTGATTACAAAAAATTGCAACTTGAAAAATATACCCTTGTTCTACAGGTGGGCGCGTGATTACTAAAACTTTCAAGTTGAAAAATATTCCCTTGTTGTACAGGTGGGCACCTGATTACAAAAATTTGCATCTTGAAAAATTTTCCCTTGTTCCATAGGTGGGCCGCTTGATTACCAAAACGTGGAATCTTTAAAAATATTCCCTTGTTCTACAGCTGGGCGCCTGATTACAAAAACTAGCATCTTAAAAAATATTCCCTTATTCTACAGGTGGGCACCTGATTACCAAAACTTGCATCTTGAAACATATTCCCTTGTTCAACAGGTGTGCGCTTGATTACTAAAACTTTCATCTTGAAAAATACTCCCTTGTTGTACAGGTGGGCGCTTGATTACCCAAATTAGCAATTTGAAAATTTTTCCTTTGTTCTACAGGTGGGCGTCTGATTACCAAAAATTGCAATTTTTTAAATATTCTCTTGCTCTTCAGGTGGGTTCCATATTACCAAAATTTGCATCTTGAAAAATATTCCCTTGTTCTATAGGTTGGAGCCTGATTACAACAACTTGTATCTTGAAAATATTCCCTTGTTCTACAGGTGGGCGCCTATTTATCAGAACTTGCATCATGAAAAATATTCCCCATTTCTAAAGGCGGACGGCTTATTACCCAAAACGTGCAATTTGAAAAAATATTCCCTTATTCTACAGGTGGGCGCCTGATTACCAAAACTTGCATCTTGAAAAATATTACTTTCTTCTATAGGTGGAAACCTGATTACAAAACATGGAATCTTGAAAAATATTCCCTTGTTCTACAGGTCAGCGCCTGATTACCAAAACTTGCATCTTCAAAAGCATTCCCTTGTTCTTCAAGTGGGCCCCTGATTTTTGAAACTTGCAACTTAAAAAATTATTCCCTTGTTCTACAGGTGGGTGCCTTATTACCAAAACTTGCAATTTGAAATATATTGCCTTGTTCTTCAGATGGGCGCCTAATTACCAAAACTTGCATCTTGAAACATATTGCCTTGTTCAACATATGGGCGCCCGATTACCAAAACTTACATCTTGAAAAATATTCCCTTGTTGTAAAGATGGGCACTTGATTACCAAAACTTGCAACTAAAAAATATTGCCTTGTTCTATAGATGGGCGGCTGATTACCAAAGCTTGCAATTTGAAAAATATTTCCTTATTCTATTAGTGCGTGCCTGATTACCAAAACATGCATCTTAAAAAATATTCCCTTTTTCTACAGGTGGGACCTGATTACCAAAACATGGAATCTTGCAAAATATTCCCTTGTTCTACAAGTGAGTGCCTGATTACCAATACTTGCATCTTGAAAAACATTCCCTTGTTCTATCGGTGGGCGCGTGATTTTCGAAAATTGCAACTTAATAACTACTCCCTTGTTCTACAGGTCGGCGCCTAATTACCAAAACTTGCAATTATTAAAATATTCTCTTTTTCTACAGGTGGGCGCTTGATTACCAAAAGTTGCATCTTGAAAAATATTCCCTTATTCTATAGGTGGGAGCCTCATTACAAAATCTTTTATCTTGAAAATAATTCCCTTGTTCTACAGGTGGGCGCCTGTTACCAAAACTTGCATATAGAAAAAAATTCCCTTGTTCTACAGGTGGACGGCTGATTACCAAAACTTACAATTTGAAATATATTTCCTTATTCTACTGGTGGGTGCCTGATTACCAAAACTTGCATCTTTAAAAATATTCCCTTCTTCTACAGGTTGACACCTGATTACCAATACTTGGAATCTTGAAAAATATTCCCTTGTTCTACAGGTGGGCGTCTGATTACCAATACTTGCAAATTGAAAAATATTGCCTTGTTATACAGACGGGCGCTTGATTAACAGAACTTGCATCTTTAATAATATTGCCTTGTTCAACAGATGGGCACCCGATTACAAAGACTTACATCTTGAAAAATATTTCCTTGTTGTATAGGTGGGCACTTGATTACCAAAACTTGCTACTAAAAAAATATTCTCTTGTTCTAAAGATGGGCGGCTGATTACTAAAACATACAATTTAAAAAATATTCCCTTATTCTACAGGTGGGTGCCTTATTACCAAAACTTGCATCTTGAAAAATATTCCCTTCTTCTACAGGTGGACACATAATTACCAAAACATGGATATTTGAAAAATATTCCCTTGTTCTACAAGTGAGCGCCTGATAACAAAAACTTCAATCTTCATAACATTCCCCTATTCTACAGGTGGGCGCCTGATTAACAAATCATGAAATTTGAAAAATATTGCCTTGTTCTACATATGGGCGCCTGATTACCAAAATTTGCATCTTGAAAAATATTGCCTTTTTGTAAAGGTGGGCACTTGATTACCAACCACATAAAAAATATTCCCTTGTTATAAAGATGGGCGGCTGATTACCAAAACTCGCAATTCGAAAACTATTCTCTTATTGTACAGGTGGGTTCCTGATTACCAAAACTTGCATCTTGGAAAATATTCCCTTCTTCTACAGGTGGACACCTGAATACCAAAACATGGAATCTTGAAAAATATTCCTCTGTTCTACAGTTGAGCGCCTGATTACCAAAACTTGCATCCTCAAAAAAATTCCCTTGATCTACAGGTGGACGCCTGATTTTTGAAACTTCAAACTTAAAAAATTTTCTATTGTTCTACAGGTGGGCACCTGATTGCCAATCCTTGCAATTTGAAAAATATTGCCTTGTTCTACAGGTGGGCGCGTGATTACTAAAACTTTCAAGTTGAAAAATATTCCCTTGTTGTACAGGTGGGCACCTGATTACAAAAATTTGCATCTTGAAAAATTTTCCCTTGTTCCATAGGTGGGCCGCTTGATTACCAAAACGTGGAATCTTTAAAAATATTCCCTTGTTCTACAGCTGGGCGCCTGATTACAAAAACTAGCATCTTAAAAAATATTCCCTTATTCTACAGGTGGGCACCTGATTACCAAAACTTGCATCTTGAAACATATTCCCTTGTTCAACAGGTGTGCGCTTGATTACTAAAACTTTCATCTTGAAAAATACTCCCTTGTTGTACAGGTGGGCGCTTGATTACCCAAATTAGCAATTTGAAAATTTTTCCTTTGTTCTACAGGTGGGCGTCTGATTACCAAAAATTGCAATTTTTTAAATATTCTCTTGCTCTTCAGGTGGGTTCCATATTACCAAAATTTGCATCTTGAAAAATATTCCCTTGTTCTATAGGTTGGAGCCTGATTACAACAACTTGTATCTTGAAAATATTCCCTTGTTCTACAGGTGGGCGCCTATTTATCAGAACTTGCATCATGAAAAATATTCCCCATTTCTAAAGGCGGACGGCTTATTACCCAAAACGTGCAATTTGAAAAAATATTCCCTTATTCTACAGGTGGGCGCCTGATTACCAAAACTTGCATCTTGAAAAATATTACTTTCTTCTATAGGTGGAAACCTGATTACAAAACATGGAATCTTGAAAAATATTCCCTTGTTCTACAGGTCAGCGCCTGATTACCAAAACTTGCATCTTCAAAAGCATTCCCTTGTTCTTCAAGTGGGCCCCTGATTTTTGAAACTTGCAACTTAAAAAATTATTCCCTTGTTCTACAGGTGGGTGCCTTATTACCAAAACTTGCAATTTGAAATATATTGCCTTGTTCTTCAGATGGGCGCCTAATTACCAAAACTTGCATCTTGAAACATATTGCCTTGTTCAACATATGGGCGCCCGATTACCAAAACTTACATCTTGAAAAATATTCCCTTGTTGTAAAGATGGGCACTTGATTACCAAAACTTGCAACTAAAAAATATTGCCTTGTTCTATAGATGGGCGGCTGATTACCAAAGCTTGCAATTTGAAAAATATTTCCTTATTCTATTAGTGCGTGCCTGATTACCAAAACATGCATCTTAAAAAATATTCCCTTTTTCTACAGGTGGGACCTGATTACCAAAACATGGAATCTTGCAAAATATTCCCTTGTTCTACAAGTGAGTGCCTGATTACCAATACTTGCATCTTGAAAAACATTCCCTTGTTCTATCGGTGGGCGCGTGATTTTCGAAAATTGCAACTTAATAACTACTCCCTTGTTCTACAGGTCGGCGCCTAATTACCAAAACTTGCAATTATTAAAATATTCTCTTTTTCTACAGGTGGGCGCTTGATTACCAAAAGTTGCATCTTGAAAAATATTCCCTTATTCTATAGGTGGGAGCCTCATTACAAAATCTTTTATCTTGAAAATAATTCCCTTGTTCTACAGGTGGGCGCCTGTTTACCAAAACTTGCATATAGAAAAAAATTCCCTTGTTCTACAGGTGGACGGCTGATTACCAAAACTTACAATTTGAAATATATTTCCTTATTCTACTGGTGGGTGCCTGATTACCAAAACTTGCATCTTGAAAAATATTCCCTTCTTCTACAGGTTGACACCTGATTACCAATACTTGGAATCTTGAAAAATATTCCCTTGTTCTACAGGTGGGCGTCTGATTACCAATACTTGCAAATTGAAAAATATTGCCTTGTTATACAGACGGGCGCCTGATTAACAGAACTTGCATCTTTAATAATATTGCCTTGTTCAACAGATGGGCACCCGATTACAAAGACTTACATCTTGAAAAATATTTCCTTGTTGTATAGGTGGGCACTTGATTACCAAAACTTGCTACTAAAAAAATATTCTCTTGTTCTAAAGATGGGCGGCTGATTACTAAAACATACAATTTAAAAAATATTCCCTTATTCTACAGGTGGGTGCCTTATTACCAAAACTTGCATCTTGAAAAATATTCCCTTCTTCTACAGGTGGACACATAATTACCAAAACATGGATATTTGAAAAATATTCCCTTGTTCTACAAGTGAGCGCCTGATAACAAAAACTTCAATCTTCATAACATTCCCCTATTCTACAGGTGGGCGCCTGATTAACAAATCATGAAATTTGAAAAATATTGCCTTGTTCTACATATGGGCGCCTGATTACCAAAATTTGCATCTTGAAAAATATTGCCTTTTTGTAAAGGTGGGCACTTGATTACCAACCACATAAAAAATATTCCCTTGTTATAAAGATGGGCGGCTGATTACCAAAACTCGCAATTCGAAAACTATTCTCTTATTGTACAGGTGGGTTCCTGATTACCAAAACTTGCATCTTGGAAAATATTCCCTTCTTCTACAGGTGGACACCTGAATACCAAAACATGGAATCTTGAAAAATATTCCCCTGTTCTACAGTTGAGCGCCTGATTACCAAAACTTGCATCCTCAAAAAAATTCCCTTGATCTACAGGTGGACGCCTGATTTTTGAAACTTCAAACTTAAAAAATTTTCTATTGTTCTACAGGTGGGCACCTGATTGCCAATCCTTGCAATTTGAAAAATATTGCCTTGTTCTACAGATGGGCGCTTGATTAACAAAACTTGCATCTTTAAAAATATTGCCTTGTTCAATAGATGGGCCAATAGATGGGCGCCCGATTACGAAGACTTACATAATGAAACATATTCCCTTGTTGTAAAGGTGGTCACTTGATTACCAAAACTTGCAACATAAAAAATATTCTCTTGTTCTAAAGATGGGCGGCTGATTACCAGAACTTGCAATTTGAAAAATATTCCCTTAGTCGATAGGTGAGTGTCTGATTACCAAAACTGGCATCTTGAAAAATATTCCCTTCTTCTACAGGTGGACACCTAATTACTAAAACATGGAATCATAAAAAAAATTCCCTTGCTCTAAAGGTGAGCGCCTGATTAACAATACTTGCATCTTCAAAAACATTCTCTTGTTCTACAGGTGGGCGCCTGATTACCAATACTTGCATCTTGAAAAATATTGCTTTGTTGTAAAGGTGGGCACTTGATTACCAAAAGTGACACCTTAAAAAATATTCCTTTGTTATAAAAATTGGAGGCTGATTACCGAAACTGGCAATTTGATAAATATTCCCTTATTCTACAGGTGGGTGCCTGATTACAAAATCTTGCATCTAGAAAAATATTCCCTTCTTATACTGGTGGGCAACTAATTACAAAAATATGGAATCTTGAAAAATATTCCCTTGTTCTACAGCTAAGCACCTGATTACCAAAACATGCATCTTCAAAAACATTCCCTTGTTTTACAGGTGGGCGCCTAATTTTCGAAACTTGCAACTTAAGAAATATTCCCTTGTATTACAGGTGGCAGCAATACTACCAAAACTTTCAACTTGAAAATTATTGCCTTGTTCTATAGATGGGCGCCTGATTACCAAAACTTGCATCTTGAAAAATATTCCCTTGTTGTAAAGGTGGGCACTTGATTACCAAAACTTGCAGCTTAAAAAGTATTCCCTTGTTCTAAAGATGGGCAGCTGATAACCAAAACATATAATTTGAAAAAAAATCCCTTATTCTACATGTGGGTGCCTTATTAACAAAACATGCATCTTGAAAAATAATCCATTCTTCTACAGGTGGGCACCTGAGTACCAAAACTTGGAATCTTGAATAGTAATCCCTTGTTCTACAGTTGAGCGCCTCATTTCCAAAACTTGCATCTTGAACAACATTCTCTTATTCTACGTGTGGGTGCCTGATTTTCGAAACTTGCAACATAAAAAATATTCCCTTGATATACAGGTGGGCGCCTAATTACAAAAACTTGCATCTTGAAAATAATTCCCTTGTTCTACAGGCAGGCGCCTGTTTACCAGAACTTACATCTTGAAAAATATTCCCTTGTTCTACAGGTGGGTGCCTGATTACAAAAAAATGCAACTTGAATAATATACCCTTGATCTACAGGTGGGCGCATGATTACCAAAAATTTCAATTTCAAAAATATTCTCTTGTTCTACAGGTGGCCTCCTGATTACCAAAACTTCAATCTTGAAAACAATTTCCTTGTTCCACAGGTGGGCGCTTGATTACCAAAACTTGGATTCTTGAAAAATATTCGCTTGTTCTACAGGTGAGCGCCTGATTACAAAAACTTGCAACGTGAAAAATATAGTCTTGTTATACAGATTGCCGCCTGATTACAAACACATGCATGTTGAAAAATATTTTCTTGTTCTACAGATAGGCGCCTGATTACCAAAACTTACATCTTGAAAAATATTCCATTGTTGTAAAGGTGGGTACTTGATGACCAAAACTTGCAGCTTAAAAAATATTCCCTTATTCTAAAGGTGGGCGGCTGATTACCAAAACTTGCAATTTCAAATATATTACCTTATTCTACATGTGGGTACCTGATTACCAAAACTGGCATCTTGAAAAATATTCCCTTCTTCTACAGGTGGGCACCTGATTACCAAAACTTGGAATCTTGAAAAATATTCCCTTGTTCTACAGGTGAGCGCCTCATTACCAAAACATGCATCTTGAAAAACATTCTCTTGTTCTACATGTGGGTGCCCGATTTTTGAAACTTGCAACTTAAAAAATATTCCCTTGTTCTACAGGTGGGCGCCTGATTACAAAAACTTGCATCTTGAAAAATATTCCCTTGTTCTACTGGCGGGCGCCTGTTTACCAGAACTTGCATCTTGAAAAATATCCCCTTGTTCTACGGTGGGTGCCTAATTACAAAAAATGCAACTTGAAAAATATACCCTTGTTCTATAGGTGGGCACATTTTTACCAAAAATTTCAATTTCAATAATATTCTCTTGTTCTACAGGTGGCCTCCTGATTATCAAAACTTTAATCTCTAAAACAATTTCCTTGTTCCACAGGTGGGCGCTTGATTACCAAAACTTGGAATCTTGAAAAATATTCGCTGGTTCTACAGGTGAGCGCCTAATTACCAAAACTTGCAACTTGAAAAATATTGCCTTGTTCTACAGCTTGGCGCCTAATTACCAAAACATGCATCTTAAAAAATATTACCTTGTTCTACAAATAGGCGCCCGATTACCAATACTTACATCTTGGAAAATATTCCATTGATTTAAAGGTGGGCACTTGATGACCAAAACTTGCAGCTTAAAAAATATTCCCTTATTCTACAGATGGGCGACAGATTACCAAAACTTGCAATTTCAAAAATATTCCCTTATTCTACATGTGGGTGCCTGATTACCAAAACTTGCATCTTCAAAAATATTCACTTCTTCTACCGGTGGGCACCTGATTACCAAAACTTGGAATCTTGAAAAATATTCCATTGTTCTACAAGTGAGCGCCTGATTACCAAAACTTCCATCTTGAAATATATTTCCTTGTTCTACAAATGAGCACATGTTACCAAAACTTTCAATTTGAAAAATATTCTCTTTTTCCACAGGTGGGCGCTTGATTACAAAAACTTGGAATCTTAAAAAATATTCCCTTGTTCTACTGGTGAGCGCTTAATTACAAAAACTTGCAACGTGAAAAATATTGCCTTGTTCTACAGATGGGCGCATGATTACCAAAACATGTATCTTGAAACATATTGCCTTGTTCTACAGATGGGCGCCCGATTACCAAAACTTACATCTTGAAAAATATTCCCTTTTCGTAAACGTGGGCACTTGATTCCCAAAACTTGCAGCTTAAAAAGTATTCCCTTGTTCTATATATGGGCGGCTTATTACCAAAACTTATAATTTGAAAAATAATCCCTTATTCTACATGTGGGTGCCTTATTAACAAAACATGCATCTTGAAAAATATTCCATTCTTCTACAGGTGGGCACCTGATTACCATACTTGGAATCTTGAATAATAATCCCTTGTTCTACAGTTGAGCGCCTCATTTCCAAAACTTGCATCTTGAAAAACATTCTCTTGTTCTACGTGTGGGAGCCCGATTTTCGAAACTTGCAACTTAAAAAATATTCCCTCGTTCTACGGGTGGGCGCCTGATTACAAAAACTTGCATCTTGAAAATTATTCACTTGTTATATAGACGGGCGCCTGTTTACCAGAACTTGCATCTTGAAAAATATTCCCTTGTTCTACAGGTGGGTGCCTAGTTACAAAAAAATGCAACTTGAAAAATATAACCTTGATCTACAGGTGGGCGCATGAATACAAAAAATTTCAATTTTAAAAAATATTCTCTTGTTCTACAGGTGGCCTCCTGATTACCAACACTTCAATCTTGAAAACAATTTCCTTGTTCCACAGGTGGGCGCTTGATTACCAAAACTTGGATTCCTGAAAAATATTCCCTTGTTCTACAGGTGAGCGCCTGATTACCAAAACTTGCAACGTGAAAAATATTGTCTTGTTCTACAGATTCCCGCCTGATTACCAACACATGCATGTTGAAAAATATTGCCTTGTTCTACAGATATGATTACCAAAACATACATCTTGAAAAATATTCCATTGTTGTAAAGGTGGGCACTTGATGACCAAAACTTGCAGCTTAAAAAATATTCCCTTATTCTAAAGATGGGAGGTTGATTACCAAAACTTGCAATTTCAAAAATATTCCCTAATTCTATATGTGGGTGCCTAGTTAACAATACTTGCATCTTGAAAAATATTCCCTTCTTCTACAGGCGGGCACCTGATTACCAAAACTTGGAATCTTGAAAAATATTCCCTTGTTCTATAGGTGAGCGCCTCGTTACCAAAACTTGCATCTTAAAAAACATTCTCTTGTTATACATGTGGGTGCCCGATTTTTGAAACTTGCAACTTAAAAAATATTCCCTTGTTCTACAGGTGGGCGCCTGATTAAAAAAACTTGCATCTTGAAAAATATTCCCTTGTTCTACAGGCGGGCGCCTGTTTACCAGAACTTGCATCTTGAAAAATATTCCCTTGTTCTACAGGTGGGTGCCTAATTACAAAAAAATGCAACTTGAAAAATATATCTTTGTTCTACAGGTGGGCGCATGTTTACCAAAAATTTCAATTTCAAAAATATTCTCTTGTTCTACATGTGGCCTCCTGATTATCAAAACTTCAATCTCTAAAACAATTTCCTTGTTCCACAGGTGGGCGCTTGATTACAAAAACTTGCAATCTTCAAAAATATTTGCTTGTTCTACAGGTGAGCGCCTAATTACGAAAACTTGCAACGTGAAAAATATTGCCTTGTTCTACAGCTTGGCGCCTGATTACCAAAACATGCATCTTGAAAAATATTACCTTGTTCTACATATAGGCGCCTGATTACCAAAACTTGCAGCTTAAAAAATATTCCCTAATTCTAAAGATGGGCGGCTGATTACCAAAACTTGCAATTTCAAAAATATTCCCTTATTCTACATGTGGGTGCCTGATTACCAAAACTTGCATCTTCAAAAATATTCCCTTCTTCTACAGGTGGGCACCTGATTACCAAAACTTGGAATCTTGAAAAATATTCCCTTGTTCTACAGGTGAGCACCTCATTACGAAAACTTGCATCTTGAAAAACATTCTCTTGTTCTACATGTGGGTGCCCGATTTTTGAAACTTGCAACTTAAAAAATATTCCCTTGTTCTACAGGTGGGCGCCTGATTACAAAAACTTGCATCTTTTAAAATATTCCCTTGTTCTACAGGCGGGCGCCTGTTTATCAGAACTTGCATCTTGAAAAATATTCTCTTGTTCTACAGGTGGGTGCCTAATTACAAAAATTTCAACTTGAAAAATATACCCTTGTTCTACAGGTGGGCGCATGTCTACCAAAAATTTCAATTTCAAAAATATTCTCTTGTTCTACAGTTGGGCGACTTGATTACCAAAACTTTCAACTTGAATAATATTTCCTTGTTCTACAGGTAGGCGCCTGATTACCAAAACTTGCATTTTGAAAAGTATCCCCTTGTTCTACTCGTGGGCGTCTGATTACCAAAACTTGGAATCTATTAAAATATTCCCTTCTTCTACAGGTGGGTGCATGATTATAAAAACTTGCATCTTAAAAAATATTTCCTTGTTCGACAGATGGGCACCTGATTATCAAAACTTGCATCTTGAGAAACATTGCCTTGTTCTACACATGGGTGCCCGATTACAAAATCTTACATCATGAAAAATATTCCCTTGTTCTACAGGTGGGCCCTTGATTACCAAAACTTGCAACTTAAAAAATATTCCCTTGTTCTACAAATGGGCGGCCGATTACCAAAACTTGCAATTTGAAAAGTATTCCCTTATTCTACAGGTGGGCGCCTTATTACCAAAACTTGCATCTTGAAATATTCCCTTCTTTTACATGTGGGAACCTGATTACCAAAACTAGGAATCTTGAAAAATATTCCCTTGTTCTACAGGTGGGCGCCTGATTACCAAAACTTGCAACTTGAGAAATATTCCCTTGTTCTACAGGTGTGCGCCTTACTACCAAAACTTTCAATTTGAAAAATATTTCCTTGTTCTATAGGTGAGCGCCTGATTACAAAAACTTGCATCTTGAAAAATTTTCCCTTGTTCTACAGGTGGGCGCTTGATAACCAAAACTGGAATCTTCAAAATGTTCCCTTGTTCCAAAGGTGGGCACCTGATTACCAAAACATGCATCTTGAAAAATATTCCCATGTTCTACAGGTGGGCGGCCCGCCTGATTAACAAAACTTGCATCTTGAAAAATACTCTCTTGTTCTATAGGTGGGCTCTTGATTAACAAAACTTGAAACCTTGAAAAATATTCCCTGAGACTGCTGTTGGTGTACCTGATCAGAACAAAGCAAACAAAACAAGAGAAATTATTTTCTGCCCTAGTTTGTTGTTGGGTGCATCTGAAATTATTAATTAGGCTGTGTTCTCAAAAGGTATTATTTTACACTATGTTTTTGTTATCTGAGTTAGATCTGCTGTGGATCTATTAGGGATCGGTGATTGAAGCTACTTCCCATTATTTGGGGAGAACTCTTGACAACTCTTAATTAGATGGCCAGATGTGTCTGTTGGAGTTAGTATTGAGAGCTACATCCCATTATTCAAACGGGTTGTGTTGACTCTTGTTGGGGAAATATTTTTGCATGCCCATGTTACTCGTGCTTGTTTGTGTTTTAGGCTAAGTCCCATTTTTTCAGAAGGGTCCTACAATTCCTGACTGAATCCTATTTCAATAAATGCTCTTTGGTATCCATGATTACCTCTAACATTTATATAAGTCACATTTTCCAAGAGGATCTTGAGGGTTGCACATAAAATATCAATTCTAACTTCGAGTTGTTTCAATTGGGGATCATTGTTAAGGCAAGTTGTGAAGACTCTTACTTGGGAAGGTGTTTGTGCCTGCCCATGGTGCCCATGCCTATTTGAGTTTTAAAATAAGCCCCATTTCAACTAACATGCCCCTTTTAACTCTCTCTTGTTTCTGCTCGGGGTCGCTATTAAGGTTTATCCCATTATACCCTTGTTGGGGAGAGTATCTTTCCCGGACTTTTTTGCTTTTTGATTTTTAACTGGGTCCCATTCTTCAGATGGGCCTTGAGATTTTGATCATACCTTCCACGTGCATACCTTCCGCTGTGGATGGCCTGCCTTAGGATCTTCTAAAAATGTTTCTGCACCTGTATTAATCAAAGAATCTTGTCAGTCTGAAAAGTGGTGGTTAGCTTACCACATTCTTGTTGGAAGCGGCCTCCCTAGTGTCATGTTCTGTTGTGTTCAATTTCCATGTTGATGATGAGTTATCTAAGTTGGTTGGCAGAAAGAAAGGGGCATAAAAGGCTCAAAACCACTCTCATGGGTTCAAGATTTGCAACTTTCAAAATCCTATTTATCATAAAAAATACAATTTCTGCCTTAGTTTCTTGCTTGGGGCCTTTGTATTTTAGTTGAATATGACCGAGCCATGAGGCTGCCTATGTATCCTTAAAAGGAATCAGGACAAACGTAGTTCCTGTCGATTCCTTTATTTTATCATTCTATTGTTGTTTGTCTATTTTTCTTCCTCTTTTCATCTTCTTTTTATTCTTTTCTTTCTTTTTCTTTTCTTTTCTTTTTCTTTTTTTCTTCTTTTTCTTTCTTTGTTTTGTTTTAGTTTTCTTCTTTTTCTTATTTCTTATTTTTTTTCATTTGCTCCTTTCCTTTCATCACCTTCTTATAATTGTATTTCTAACTTTCATTACTGATTCCAAAAGACAGATATGAAAAGAAAATAATTAAGCTCAAAAGGGTTAGAAAAGGGTAAAGTGTTTAGATAGCTCAATAAAATGTCTTTGTCCTTTCAATCCCTAATACATGCCAAGTACAAACAAACATGCCAAGTATAGACAATGATTCAAACAAAAGAAAGTCATAAGTATTATTTTTTACTGCATCTCAATTGATAGCCATTTCAAAAAAAATTCTTCCACATCATTTAGATACAATGCCCTATTGGACAACACTCTTTACATGACAAACGGTCCTTGCCAGTTTGGAGCGAATTGCCCTTTGCCTCAGCCTGGTGAGGAAGGATGGGTTTCAACACCAACTGACCCACTTCATACTTTCTTTGACGCACTTTCTTGTGATATGCTCTAGCCATTCTCTGTTGACACAACTACCCGTGACACACCGCTAACTACCGGTGACACAATCGTTTCTCATCAATCAAACTCGATTGCTCCAAAAGGGTTCTAACCTATTCTTCATCATCGATTCCTGCTTCGGCCACAATCCGAAGGGATGGGATTTCAACTTCAGACGGGATTACTGCTTGTGTGCCATATACCAACAAATATGGGGTTGCACCTACCGAAGTGCGGGTGATAGTGCGATAGCCTAACAGTGCAAATGGTAATTTCTCATGCCACTTCCTGGACCCTTACACCATTTTGTGAAGTATCTTCTTTGTGTTTTGATTGGATGCCTTGACTGCTCCATTTGCATTGGGGCGGTATGGGATGGAATTGTGATGTGTAATCTTGAACTGCTGACATACCTCTTTCATCAAATGACTATTAAGATCTGCTCAATTATCAGTGATGAGGGTCTTGGGGATTCAAAATCGACAAATAATATTTGCATGTATGAAGTCGACCACAGCTTTCTTGGTCACTACTTTGAAACTTTTAGCTTCAACCCATTTGGCAAAATAGTCAATAGCAACTAGGATGAACCCTTGTCCGTTAGAAGTTGCCGGCTAGGTGCAGACATCGTATGTAATTCAGACGGTAAGGAGTGAATCAAGTATCCATGCACCTGATATTGATGGCATTTGTGGGATGAATTCAATCCCGCTCCATGGTGATCCAATAATATCCTACCCGGAGAAATTTCTTTGACAAAACATAACCGTTGATGTGCGGCCCACAAACTCCAGCATGCACCTTATTCATGATGGTTGTAACCTGTTTGGCATCTACGCATCTTAGCAATCCAAGATCTAGTGTTCTTTTGTATAATATCCCTCTGCTGAAGAAGAACGCACTTGACAAGCGACAAATTGTTCTCTTCTGGTCACTTGTGGCTTGTACCGGGTACACACACATCCTAATATATTCTTTGATGTGGTGGAACCAAGGTTCACCATCAAGCTCTTCTTCTACCATGTTGCAATAAGCTTATTGATCATGGACCTAGATATGCATTGGGTCAACATAATCCTTATCCAGATGATGTAACATTGACGCCAAAGTAGCCAAGTCATCAGCAACCTCAATGTGAATTCTGGAGATGTGCCTCAACTCTATTGACGGGAATTGTTGACAAAGATCATGCGAGCATTGCCAATATGGTATGAGCTTAAAATCTCTTTTTTACCACTCCCCTTGAATTTGGTGTACTAGAAGGTCCGAGTCTCCCAATACCAATACTTCCTGGACACCCATGCCTGCTTCTAACCTCAAACTCAAAATACATGCTTCATATGCTGCCATGTTTTTGGTGCAATAGAAGCGGAGTTGAGTTGTGACTGGGTAATGATACCCTTCTTTAGAAATGAGAACTGCTCTTATCCCGACGCCTTTCATGTTGGCGGCCCCATCAATTTCCATCTCGATTTCTCGCCCTGTTCCATTTCATCAATATACATTATTTCCTCATCAGGGAAGTATTTCATTATAGATTCATATTCTTCGTCTATCATATTCTTGATGAAATGATCAGCATATTCCTGGGCTTTCATTGCAGTCCTAGTTACACATACAACGTCAAACTCTTTAAGCAAGATTGCCCTTTTGCGAGCCTTCTTGTGGACATGGTCTTCTGGAAAATGTACTTCAACGGGTCCAGTCGTGAGATGAGATAAGTGGAATATGAGGACAAGTAATGTTTTAACTTTTGGGCTACCAACGTCAGGGCACATCATGCCCTTTCATGATGAGTATACTTAACCTCATACGGCGTAAATTTCTTGCTGAGGTAGTATATGGCTTGCTTTTTTCTCCCAGTGACATCGTGTTGACCCAACACGCATCCAATTGAGTTTTCCAAGACGGTCAAATATTAGGTCAAGGGCCTTTCTGGTTCCGGTGGGACCAAGCCGGTGGGTTCGACAAATATTCCTTTATCTTATCAAAAGCCTCTCGGCACTCTCCCATACATTTCAATGCAGCATCAATTTTCAATAGCTTAAAGATGGGATTGCAGATGGTTGTGAGCTAAGCAATGAATTGACTAATATAATTCAATCTTCCCAATAGACTCATCACCTCTGCTTTTTTTCTCGATGATGATAGTTCCTGTATAGCTTTGATCTTTGATGGATCTAGTTCAATGTCTCGTTGGATGACCATGAACCCTAGAAACGTCCCTAAGGGGACCACAACTGCGCAATTTGCCGGGTTGAGTTTGAGTTTATACCTGCGGAGCCTCTGGAACAATTTCCTCAGATATCTGACTTGATCGGATTGCTTTCTGGACTTCACATTCATATCATCCACATTGACCTCAATTTTTTTTATGTATCATATCATGAAAGATGGTTTTCATTACCCTCATATAAATTTCCCCGCCGTTCTTCAATCAAAAGGCACGAAACTATAGATATATGTCCCCCACGATGTGATGAATGTTGTTTTCTCTGCATCTTCTTCATCCATCAAAATCTGGTGGTAACCTGCGTAACAATCCACGAACGACCCTATCTCGTGCTTCACACAATTATCAATCAATATGTGAATGTTCGGCAGTGGGAAGTTGTCCTTTGGACTTGCTTTGTTGAGGTAACGATAATCGACACACACCCTAGTATTACAAAACTTCTTTGGCACGGGCACAACATTGGCTAACCAGGTGGGATATCGTGTGACTTGGATAACTTTTTCCTCAAACGGCTTGGTCACTTCCTCTTTGATTTTCACACTCACATCACTTTTACAATTTCTCAACTTTTGTTTGCTGGGAGGACAGACTGGGTCGGTGGGAAATATGTGAACTACCAAGTCAGTGCTCAATGCGGGCATGTCATCGTAACACCATGCAAAGACATCTTTGTATTCAAGCAGTACTTCAATTATTTCTTTCCTAAGCTGTGATTCCAGATGGACACTTATTTTGGCTTCTCTAAAGTTATCCGGGCACACTAAATTAACTGTCTCTGTATCGCTCATATTTTGTTTGGGCTTCTCCTCAAAGTGGCTCAAGTCTTTACTAATTTCATCCCATGCTCCTTCCTCGCCGTACTCTGATCCATCCTCATGTTCTATTTCTTGAATTATTACTTTTGAACTAGACCGATTGTTAAGACAGGGTCAAAGAGTCCTTATGCATGTCATATCATTGGAACTAGCATAAAAATAACTGTGCAAAAGAGAAAAGAAAATAAAGAAAAATGAAAACTATCAGCACTGCTAGAAAAGAAATTGCATTTACTTAGAATTGGAAAGATAATAGAGTTTACACATCCAAACAGATGGAAATAACAAGTGAATAAACAACCCTGAAGCTAATCCAGACTAGACTGAAAAAAAAATACTAGTTGACTACCACGACTCCCTCGGGTCGAGAAAAGGATTGGCTTCCTAGTTTTTGACTTTTGCGCAAGCTCCCACAAACTCCACATCTACCCTGCTCGATTCTTCTCCTGCCTTAACCATATTTACCTCATTGAACAACCTCTGTTATCCCTTATCAAAATCAACATCTGCATCAATTAGCGGACCGGGAATCTTTGGCACTGGGCACTTGTTAGTGCTGGGCTTGACAAACAATCTGGACAACCTTGCGATGGGCCTTTTGGAGGGCCCACGCCCTCTTCTTTAACTTTCTGGATCGTCTTATGTCCGCATTTTTAGGCTTGAAACCTAGACCTAAAGTGTCAAGATTTTTTGGGAGAGACACTGGTTGCACGATGCCTTGTAGACAAGCACACAATCCATTGCCGGGCATGAAACCATTCTTCATAATTTCTGAAGCCACCATAACTGACGCGGCTGCTATCTTTTGAGTTGTGACAACCTTGCCTTCCGGGATCTTCTCAACTGACACCGTGTCGAATACTTGGTAGACCCATGGACATTTATTGTCTTCATATTCAATAAAAGGTACGATGGCATCCACCGAAACACACTGATGGTCATCGCTATGTACTGCAATCTCTTGTCAGTCCCATTCAAATTTGACCATTTGGTGCACGGTAGAGGGTACCGCCTTGGCTTCCTGAATCCAAGGACTTCCCAGCAACAGGTTGTAAGAAACTACCACGTCCAACACTTGAAACTCCACGGAGAACTCAACGGGCCCTATTGTCAGTTCTAGAAATATATCTCCCACTGAGTCTTTGCCTCTGCTGTCGAACCCCCGAACATAAATATTATTCTTATGGATCATTTAATTTTCCACCTTCAGCTTGCTCAATGTGGAGAGCGGACAGATATTCGCACTGGACTTGTTGTCAACTAGAACCCAAGTGACCACAACATCTTCAAACTTCACAGTCTAATAAAGATATCGATTAATCTTAGTGCCCTCAATTGGCAGCTCATCGTTAGAGAAAGTAACCCGATTTACCTTGAATATCTTGTTTCCAATCTTCTCAAAATGATTCACTGTTATCTTGTCAGGGACGTGGTCTTCGTTCAAAATCTTCATCAATTCTCGACGATGTTCATCTGAATGAACTAATAAGGATAGTAAGGAGATCAGAGCTTGTGTTTTCCTCAATTTCTCTATCATGGAGTTGTCCTGCACTTTCATTTTCTTCAGGAATTCTTTTGCCTCTTCTTCTGATACATTTTTCTTGATCGATTCTGGGTTATCCTTGGGGATCTTGTTTTTCCACAATTTCTCAGGGGTGGAGTATCTCTCTGATCGAGTCGAACCCCGGGCTTCATAAAATCCTTCCCTAACTTCCTTCCCTTGGTACATCACTATTTCTTGTTCATATCTCCAAGGAACAGCTTCGCTATTGATGATTGGCGGCTGAATTACTGGTTTTACAATGACAAGCTCCATGCGAGCACCTTCCACAACTATGACAGGTTCCCTAGCTACCTCGTGTACTATCACTTTTGCCTTTTCCTGCTTTAGTGCAACCATGCATGATGACGTCCCTTGAACAACAACAGGTTTGCTGTCTATTTCCTTCATCTCGATGATTGACTTCTCACTGCTCATACCCTCAGTTGGCTTGACTTTACTGGATTTGATCATTGTTACCGTTTGTGAGGGATCTTTAGTCTCTCCCCCTTTCTCGACTATCTCAATCATTTTGGTGTCACGATGGCCTGGCAACAGGTTTTGGTTAATGTTGGGTGTCTTCGCTGCTTGCACTTCGATTTAGTGGTAGTCAATAAGTTTCTGGATAGCATTCTTCAAATGTCAACACTTTTAGATATCATGTTGCGGAGAACCAGAACAGTATTCACAGCTAACAGAATAATCTAGATTTTTCGGGGGAGGTTTGGAAATTTTGCTTCGATTAGCTTCAACATGTCCAGTTGCCTCAATCTATGGAACAAGCTCGTATACGACTCTCCCAATTTCGTGAAAGTTTTCTTCCTCTGCACTCTCTCAGTTTTTAGAACTTGGTTGGCTTAGAAAGCCGGTGTGGGAGGTTTTTGTTGGCTCGTGGAGGGTAATTGTTCAGTGGGGCTGGGTAATTATTTTGTGGAGCCGGCGCACGCCATTGTGCGTGGGCGGGATTTTGGGTATATGCTTGTGCATGATGGACTGAGAATCGAGGTTCTAGCGGTGGATAATAATGTTGGAGGGGGTTGTATGTAGTGTATGGTTATGTTTGAGGGTAGGGACGGGGTTGGCTGTAATAGGATGGAGCTCGAGGCTTGAACTAAGTTCCCGACTCAAGTGTCGTTACTTCCTCCTTCTTCTTCTTTCCAAATGTTCCCCCAACCCCACCTTGGATGATATGAGTGGTTTCTTTCATTGCAGAGTAACTCATGATCTTATTGGACTTAATTACTTCCTTGACCATGCTTCCAATTTTAACTACCTCATTGAAAGATTTACCCACTGCCAACACCAGATGCCCAAAATATGTAGGCTCCAAAGCTTGCAGGAAATAATCCACCATCTCACTCTCCTTCATTGGGGGGTCAACGCTGGCTACATGTTCTCTCCAACTAAAAATTGTATTCTCTGGAGCTCTCGTTGTGTTTCTTCTCAAGTTTTGGCAAAGATAGACGGTCTGGGACAATTTCGATATTATATTGAAAGTGACAGACGAATGCTTGTGCCAGATTATCCCAAGTGTACCACCGAGTGTGATCATGTCGGGTGTACCATTCCAATGCCGACCCACTTAAACTTTGGCTAAAGTATGCCATTAGCAATTCATCTTTTCCCCTTGCTCCTCTAATTTTCCTACAAAACCCCCTTAGATGTGCGACTGGATCGCCATGTCCATCATATATGTTGAGTTTAGGCATCTTAAAACCTGAAGGCAACTGCACGTCTGAAAATAAACAAAGGTCCTTGAATGCCACGCTCACCTGGCCACCTAACCTTCGCATATCCCTAAACGATTGTTCTAATCTTCTGACCTTCTTGAGCACCTACGCTTGCTCTGGATTTTTGATTGTTTTCTCAACACCCGCCGAGATTTCGACACGGGGAGCATAGGAGTAAGGTTCATGGGCTTTGTAAGTAGGTTCGCTGGGTAGTACTGGTTTTCATAAGCTTGAATCAGGGGCTCACTTGATGATCTATGGAATGTGGGAGGAGTAGGTGCCACTTAAATGGGAGAAATTGCTGGAGGGGGGTGAGGAGTGGCTTTGGGTAGTAGAGCTGGGGGTGCTTTAGAGGTCGTACCTTGGTGCTGCAAGTAGACAGGAAATCTTGGGGTTGGATCAGTGGTGGAATGGTCATGAGCTTGGGTCAGTGGTGGGATGAAGGTGTGGTTAGCAGGATAGGGTTGTGGTGGCTGTCCTCTCACCCATGCCTGATACATCTTAGCCATTTCGTGTTTCAGTTTGTACATTTCCTCCTTCATGGCATTAACGTCCAATTCCTGTACCTCTTCCGAGGGGTCAATATATGCCATTTTCTTCTTTCTTTTTCTTGTGCTTCTTTCCTATTTCCTAAACCGTTTTTATTCTGTCATTCTCTCCTTTATTTTACCGATTTTTTTCTTCTTTTCCTTCTCCCTTTTCTTTTTGGTTATGGTCGAATCCTATGGAGATTGCCTACGTATCATGACCCCGCATAAATCAGACCGAGCGTATTTCTTTCCAATGAACGCATGAAAAACTAATTTTTTGTTGTGTGTTTTTTGTTTTTGGGAATTTTGAATTTCCATAAACCAAAACATCTTATTAAATCAGTACACGAAATATTTCTGAACCTTTCACTTTCACAATGAGAAGAATTTGATTACAACTACAGCAATGATAATATCAGAGTCTAACTCATCCGGAAACAACCAACTTTGACTCAAAATGTAAAAGACTGACCTAACAACCTACTACAATATTAAGAAAACTACAAACTCTCAAATTGGAAAAATCACGAATACATTAAAGCCTCTAATACTCCTGGGGCCTAGGGGACATCATTCGGTCTCGCCGCAGGCCTATGTGCTGAATCCCCTTTAAGGTGGTGGAGGTCTTCCATTACTTATCGAACAAAAACCATCACTACAACAAAGAAGGTGCTACGAGTCATGTCCTCGCATATCTGGCACTTCGTGGTAATGTAATCAGCAATAGCTTTGATACTCTTTCTAATTATTCCTTTTTCTTGAAGCAACCATCCTATCTGATCACTCCTGGCTTCCAACACGAGGGAGTCCCGAAGATATTGATTTTGCAGCTGTCGTAGTTTGTCCTCCATCTGGGCCATCAATTCATTGCAATGTTCTCTATCGGTTTTGAAATTTCTGGCTTGCCTAATTGCCTCACCCTCAAGGGTAGTTACTTTCCTTCTCAAATTGGTAATGGCCGCCTCATAGTTTCTTTTCATTTGTCGCATAAGTTGGTCCCTCTCTTCTACTATCTTTGCCCACTGCGCTTCAGGACTTGCTATATTCTTTTTGGATTTTTCTAAGTCTTCTTGACATTCCAAAACTTGCCTTTTCAGTCCGCTTATCAACCTTTCATCGGCCCGACTTCTTTCTTGATTATTCTCTACTATTTACATTTATCGAAACTGAGCCTTAAGAGTTTTATTTTCTTGGGTCAATTTCTTTTTATCACCTTCATCGGCTGCGGCATGCAAGCTATTTTCAAACTGAAGATCCCGAACCTGCTTTTCCTATGCTCCTATCTCGACCATGTATTCATTTTCTTTGGCTGCCCAATCCCATTGCCCGGGGTCCATCAGTGAATTGTTGCACATGCGGCTTTTTTGTGGGTCTCTCAGTGATATGGAATCTTTTTCTAAACCAAATCGTATATTTAGGGTCCACTTCGCCTCTAGATCGATCCCGTACTATGGTCTTAGGCTCAAGAAACCTACGTTCATTCCATATTGGGAAGTTTTTTCCTTCTAGAAAGGCAGCCTTTGGGCCTAGTTCGATGACTTGTTTTCTTAGATATTCGTCACCGTGGACTATTTGAAATATCCCAATTGGCACAAAACCCTATAAGGAGTATATGTTTGGATGCTCCGAATGCCGATCAAGAGGATATAAGGTACTTCAGTTGATGTGTATACCGCCTCAGTAGAGAGAAGCCATCCAAAAGCCCACTCAATTTTTTCAACGGTCTAAGATCTCAAACATGATAGACAAGCCTCGGTGCCCTCAGGGAACTCAATACCTGTTACTGGGGTTTTAAATTCTTCAATACAGCTCAACCCGGTCAAACCATTGTTCTTATACCCAGTCTGATGACAGAGGCGCTCTTGCATCCACAGCTAAAGCAACAAATTAAAACCCTGGAAGAACTTTCCACCTTCTAGGCATATAGTCAAGGTCCAATAGATTTCAGATACGATTAGTGGAACAACTGTGTTGTTGGCTTTTCTGCTTGTAACATCTAGCAGTCCTACAAGGCCGATCTTTATATGACCATCTTTTCTAGGACAGAGTACGACTCCCAAGAAAGCTACCATGAAAACTATGGCCCGGCCTGCCTCCCACTTGTCTATATTTCCAGCATGGGTTAGACCGGAGTTATGCTCTTTAAAACATCGGTGGTTGCCATATAAATGATACAAGAAATGGAGTGTGCAGTATTCTTCTGATATATTTCCATCTCGAACATCCCTACTAATACTTAGCAAATCTAGGAACCTGTGAGGAGTTACCGGTCTTGGTGCGAATGGATACCTACTTCTATGATTCCCATTGAAGTCTGCATAACCTGCTACCTCCTACAGTGTAGGTGTGAGTTCAAAGTCAGAAAAATGGAATACATTGCGGGTAGGGTCCCAGAAAGGTATCAAAGCCTCAACTATGTCAACCCATTTTTTGACCTTTAATAAAGCGACAAGGCCTCCCAGAACCTTTTCCACTGTTTGTTGCCCGCTCCCAAGTCATTCCACCACTTGTGGAGCTTCAAGGGGATTTCTGTAAGAACTATGAAGGGTTCAATTTTGTTCGTGATCATCCTGCACATTTATTAAGGTGATTTAAAGACTTTTTTTGACATAGAAAGGATAACTACATCATCTTCTTTAAAACAATTCTAGATTTTATTTCAAAATAAGACTTCGGTTTTGCGGATACGGCCTTTTGGCACCTCGGGGAAGAAGATTTCAAAGTTGTGCCCGCTAACCGTTGAAAGTGACTCAAGGTGGTTGTTCTTGCAAAAACAGCCTTCCTGCGCCCTTTTGGGGACATTTGGCTCATTTTTTATAAGAATGGCATCATCTAACTTATTTGTGGTTAAAATCAAAAAAAATTTATTTTTGGTTATTATTTGCAACAGAGAATTTACACCCGATGGGGGTTGCCTATCTCACATCCGGTGAGAATCAAAATGGCGTAGTGTTAGCAAAATCAACTACTTTAAAAACAAACTTTTTCTTTTCTTTTTTCTCAAAAATCTGGTAGAGTTTCAAAACTATTGGGTTTTGTTTCATTTTTTCAATGCAAGTGGTTACTCTCACTTAATACTGTTGTTTTTCCAACTCTCCTCCATTATTTGCAAGCCGGTCAACATGCAAAGTTGAGTAAATATATGCACAAGTACCACGTAAGACGCATTAGGATGGTATTTCTTTTCAGGTTACCTGCTTCCCCGAGATCATTCCACCACAACCGCAGCTCCAGGGGAATTTTGTTCATTATCGTGCTTATTCTGCACATTTATTAAGGCGAATTAGTATTCTCAATACATTAAAACTGACATTTTATGAAATTTATTTTTCTAAACAAAGACCGGCTTTGCCAATACGGCCTTTAGACACTTCGACGAGAAGGTTTTTCAGGTTGTTCTTGCTTACCAGTTAGAATAAAATTCAGAGGTGGCCATTTGCGCAACATCAGCCTTCCGGCGTTCCTTGTACCAACATTCGGACATTCTTGACTGTTTTGAAAAAGGGGTTGGACCTGGCCAAAATGATATATCAAATCCCGCGGACATTATTGAACACTCCAAAATTGGTGCTTGTTGTTATTTGTTGTTTCCTTTTTTTGGTTTTTTTCTTTTTGAAAAATGTGGCAGCATTTCGGCGCTATTTGAGCATTGGTTGGAAAGGTGATTACTCTAGCACTGCTATTTTTCTCAGTTTATTCCATTTGTTTACATGCCGGTCAACATGTGAATCCAAGGCAAATAAATGCGCAAGTAGCACGTCATTTTGCATCGGGAGGGTCTTTTATTTTAGGGCACCTGTCCTAGACGGACCCAACCCCTGTGTTGAGTCCCCTAAGTCAAAATGCATGATGTAGATAAACGTTCCTACTAGGGATCCGGCATGAGGTTTTGTTATACTAAGGTTAGAACCTCGGTACAGGGTTTAGACTGTTTAACCGAGCGGACAACTCGAGTCGGGGAGGGGGCTACGTACCGTGAACAAAAAGGCCATCCGGCTTATTACTTGTCCGGCCTATTTCTTATTTCATGATAAGACACTAACAGAATAGGGAGTCTCAACCAGTAAGCACATCCCTGGAGGTGAGAAGTGAAGGGTTTCGTAGTAGTTTATATGTACAGTTATGATAATATCAAAGCAGTAAAACATGTGGCATTTACCACAGAACATGAAAACAAATCACGAGAAGCCAAATATAACAGTTATTTTAAGCTCAAATTCTTGAACCCTGAACCAAAGATTCTGGGTTGCCTCCCTAGCAGAGTCGCCAGAGCTATCATACCTCCTTTTTTGGCTTACACGTGGTTACCCTGAAAGATGACATGTGCATAGGAGTTTTTCCAATTAAAGAGACATTATTCGAGATGGGATTAATTATTTATTGCAAGAGTCGCCACTTGGGTTAGGTTTGTCTTTTTGTGTCCCAAGTCACCGGTTTATTTAAAATCCCAAATCGAGGAAATTTGACTACCCAATTGGAGTCTGCGATCCAGAAATTCTTGAGTAAGGAATTTTGTTCACCCGAGGGAAGGTGTTTGGCATCCTCGGATCCCGTGGTTCTAGCACGGTCGCTTAAATTATTATGAGTGGATATAGATCTGATTTGCTATACTTATTTTAACCTATAGTGCAATTTTAAACTATTAACCACTTTTTAATATCTTTTAGGAAAATTTTCAATGTTGTTAAACAACATCGCGAATCACATCACATAAATGCGCACGCAATTTTTAAACGTATTTTAATTTAATTGAGAATGAGATTTGGGTCACATAAATGCGCACCTGAATTTAGGAAGGTATTTTATTAGCAAACTCGCGCCTACAGCAGCTACGTCTTTATAATTCATGGAAATCCGTGAAATTTGCTATACGGCATTTCCGATTTTCTAAATATTTTTTATCAATTTATGGAGTCTCGTGGTGTTTTATTAGATGAACGCGGCTCATTTATTTTATAATGACATCCTAAGGCATATTAAATTCTCTATCATGCTTGTGCCTAAGTATCCTAATAAATTATACATGAGTAACATATTCTGGAAAATTAATACTTGCATTTCAGCCTCATTCATGACTGATTATACACGATGGGCCTCAAATTTTGGCCAGCCATGAAACATACATCGTATCTGGTCACTACTCGGCCTTTCAATTAGGCCCAAAGTCAAATTGGACGGAGGAGTCCATTGTGAAAAAAACTCCATAATGTTTCTTTTGGTTTGAAATAATTCACAGGACAAGCTATTAAACATATCTAAAATGTTCACATGGAAGTTACTAGTGATTATTTAGTATCTGTTTTTAATCTTACATCTTGATTAAACGATTCATAATACTCGTCAATCGGAGTACACAAATTCAACTTCCAAACTTCAATTACAAATCTGGTTACCATATATTAAATAAATCAGAAACGAATCATTGCTAATGTATTGAAACTTAATTGAATTAAAACACTATAAAATGTTTTGATTTTTTGAACGATTTCCAAACTGACATTTCCTAAATCCAATGTTTCTAAGCAAAAACAGGAAACAAACATTTGAAATAGCCTTATCACTAGCAAATATCACTACTAATTGTACATATCTAAAATAACAGTCCAAATGTCCATATATTACAAAATAAGACAGTCCCAATGGCGTGTTATTACAAAAATTGAACCAATTTAAATGTCTAATTACTACAAGGTGATTGTCTTATCGTTAGGTATATTAAAACTATAAAAAGGAGAAAACGGGGTGGGGATTCAAAGGAAAAATAACTGACGCAGATCTTCACACTTCGGAACATATTTTACTTCAGCTTCATACATTAATGGGCATTGAAATGTACCTAGAATTTTGCAAAGAAAAGAAACCTATGAGTAAGTGAGGTTAATAACCAAGCAAAAACAGCAGCCAATCAAACTGTACACCCAGGATCTCAGCAGATTCTTGAGAGATTTAGAATCTCAAAGAAATAATAACAACACTGGTCATTTATCAAGGATATAAAAAGAACTAATATGTATTTTTTCTCATCTAGAATTCAAAAAATGCCTCCCCCCCCCGGATCCTCAAAATATTCAGATTGTCTCTTTTTATAGTGGAGCCTTGGGGAAGCAGTTTTCCTTGTTTTTTTTGTTTTAGTCCCTGATTCAGGTTTCAACTTTTCCTAAATGGTCCTTCATTTCCTTACTTGTTCCTCAAGTTTGACGTTGAAATTGTGCCTAACTCCCTCACTGGAGTGTTCTAGGGGTTAATACCATATTCTTTTAAGGGTAAAATCTCCCTTATACCCCTATTTCTTTTCCTAATTAACTAACCTGAATTTTTAACCTTAGTTATTCATTGACCCTGGTCAATTGCTTGAGTAATGGGCTAAGGTCTAGTCTAGATTAACAGGTCCATTGGATCCATACAACTAAATTTCCTAATATGGATTGGTAAATTGATTATTATAACTTAGGATCATATAAATATCCAGGTATCTTTGTGCCAAAACCCATGGATCAATATAAACCAGGAAAGAAGACCAATCAACAAATATTTATTATAGGAAAAACCTAATTAAATCACTCAATAAAAACTTGAAAGTGAGAAACGAGTAACAGGGATTGAACACTTAGTTCATGAACAAAATCAAGATGTATTTAAAGGTTCAAAAAGAAAGAATAGCCTAATACGCGCAAGTACTGAAGATCAAAGTTACTATTAAATGAAAATCAAACACTCAGTAGCATAAACACCTACCAAACTAATCAGAGTATTGGGGAATAAAACAAATGAAGATCAGGAGATGAAGGTTAACAAACCATAAAAATCACATTACTGAAGAATCATCAAACTAGGATATTAGAATCAGGAGGCTACTATTCACATGATATCAGACAAACTCAAGAGACGAAGACATATCAGACCTACTCAAGTGATAACCAAAGGCATATGACTATTTAACCTATTTCAGATGAGATTGTGGACAAACAAACAACCATTCAAAAAAAATCAAAGCATCTAACAATTAACAGAAACGAAAAAAATATATACAGGCAAAGACAGAATACTTACCTTTTTATTACACATGCAAAACCAACTTGAGATCATTTTGTTGGTTTCTGACCTCTTCTTTGGAGACATTTAACCTTCTGAGGCAACTCATTTTGGAATGATGGATTTTACGGGTTCAGAACTGGGGTTCTTTGATTCTGAGACCAGGTGAGGTCTCATATTTGAGTTTCCTCGGTGATTAGTGGTATTTAGAAGTCATGGGTGGCATGGTTGGGGAGGGGAATGGCCGGGGATTGCCTCAGATGAGTTTGACCAGACTCCGACAGGGTTTGAGTTTTTGGGTTTAGACTTCAAATCAATATTCGAGATGTTTCAGGCAGATTCGAAGGGTGTAACATACACGGTGGGGAATAGGAGGATGAAATGCTTCAGGGGTGTAATTTTGGAGGATTTTGGAGTTGGGTTGCCGGAAATGGGGGTTCCGATGGTCTTCTTATGAAGATTCGAGACGATGAAGGGTCCGTTGAAGGGAATGGATTGCAGGACGGAGAAGGGGAGGTCCAGTGGTTCTACGGTGTAAAGTTTGGGAGGTTTGGAACAGGGTCGCTGGAGACGGTGGTTCTGATGACCTTATTCTGAATATTTGAGAAGCTAGGGATTTGTTCGATGGAAATTAACCACTAGACGGGAAAGATGGGGTTGTGGTGGTTTTATGGTGTAAAATTAAGGAGGTTTGATGACTGGCCACCACCGTGAGGCGATTTTTGGCGGCGGCATTAGGGTGGCTACTAGATGGACAAAAGTGGTCAAGAGGTGGTCAAAAGGTGGCCAAGGGATGGTCAAGGGTGGGTGATACATCGGCGTATGTACGAGGAAGGATGCTCGTTTTGTCTCTAAGTGTATTAGGAACGTTTGGACATATGTATATGATTTATGGGGATTCATGGTCGTTGGATAATCAACTGATCAACGGCTAGGATGCCTTATATCTAAGCGATGTTGTTTAGGGGGTGTATGGTGTAGACCGGATCAGGGTTGGTATTTGGACTGGGCACAGGTGGGTTTTAAGGGGTCAAAATTGTTTGGGCCACTCAGAGCTGGCCCAATTGTGGCCAGCCTGAGTGGCTATGCATATATCTGTACATTTATTTTTTTTTCTTTTATTTTTAATGAATTCCCAATTTTATTTCAAATAAAAAATTCCTAATTAGCACAAATAAAAATGCAAAAAGTCGAAATTAAACAAAAATTAATTAAAAATGCCAGAAATACTACTTGCAGATATTTTATTGTATTTTCTATTTGTAAAAATGACCCTAATTAATAATTATTTTGGCAAAAACATAAACTTAAACCCTAAATGGTTTTAAAGCACGCATTCATGAAAACACGCTGGCATGCAATTAAATTCTAAAATTAAAATCGTAAAAATAAATATTTAGAGAAAATCATTTATTTTGAGAGTCCTGTAGGAGCCGTTTCAATAGGGTAAAAATCATATGCTCACTGCCGCCCCTCTTTGCACGGGAAAACGAAGAGTTTTGCGTTCAATGACAAGTGAGAAAATATGAGCTATTTTCGTCCGATTGAAAAATCCATGTGAAGCATTTTGAAAAATTTCTGACCGAACCTTGCATCAAAGGTTGCCTACATATCCTTGGCGAAAAAGGAATCAGGTCAGTGTAGTTCTGGAAATTTTTGTAGCTGGGACTACCGGGAAACTTTGATTTCACTGTTGTTCCTACTGTTTCTGCTTACTGAGCTCCTTATTACCCTAAAAGAAAATCAAAGTTGGGCTAACTAAGCTTATCAACTACAAGTTACAAGATTCCTATCTATGAGTCTCGTGAAGCTTGATCTTGAGTCTTTGGCTAGCCCCTATAGCAAACTCTAATCTGAACGTGATGCTCATTAGCTGCAAATGCTGGTTTATTCTTCCACTGACTGTCCTGCTTTATCTCAAAAGGAAGACTAAATTTTTCCACGGACTGTCCAAATTCTAATTGTCCACTTTATCATTTTGAATTCACTTCTTTTTTACTTTTTCTTTTCTTTTGTTCTGAATTGATACACATGCTTTCAGTCATTATGAATATTGTGCCTCAAGGTGAAACCTGCTTCGGCACAAACAAAATAAACGAACGAAATTATCTGCCCCAGTTTTCACTGGAAAATTTTGCGAGTTATTCGTAACACACATCTACGTTATTCTTTATTGAAAACAAATAAAATAGGGATTGTGTATCCCTTGGAAAAATCGCCAGGTTATGCTGGGAAAGAGAAAGGGATCCTACTGATGATAAGATAAGAATCCACGGGTAGCCGGGATAGGAATGAAAAGGGGTCTCTGTGGAGATGGAAAGAAAAGATCTGCGAGTTATGCCGGGATAGCAAAGTTCCTGCTAGGGATGGAAGGAGGTCATGGGTTATGAAGAAACTCCTGGGTTATGCCAGGGGATCCACGAGTTATGCCGGCATGAATGAAAAAATCCTAGGTTATGCAAGGGAGATCCACGGGTTATGCCGGAATGATTGAAAAATTCCTAGGTTGTGCTAGGGAGATCCGCGGGTTATGCTGGGACTAGAAGGATCTTAGGTTATTCAAGGGAGATCCACGGGTTATGCCGGGATTAAAAGAGAATTCCTAGGTTATGCTAGGGAGATGCGCGGGTTATGCCGGGATTGGAAGGGAATCCTGGGTTATGCCAGGCGAATTCGCGGGTTATGCCGGGATGAATGAAAATTCCTAGGTTATGCAAGGGGTCCACACACGCCCACATGTATTTCGTGCATGATTCTCCCGGCTTCGTCGGCATCAGTCGAATGGTTATCTTTTGTTCTTCGGTGGCTTGATCAGGGTATTTTGCATTTTTAGGAAATTCAATATATCGTAATACCAAGGTTGTGTGTCAGGATCTGCTTCAGTTGCATTGTAATACCCATGCCTTTCTTTAATTTTGAATTGTAAAGGATCAACATAGGCATTCCCAAGGAATGGTAACATGGAGGTTAAGGTTGCAAGTGCATCTGCTAACTCATTGTGGCAACGGGGAATGTACCTGAACTGTACCGACCTGAACAATTTTATAAGGTCTTCCACATGCTGTCTATACGGGAGGAGCGTAATATCCCTTTTCTCCCATTCTCTTGAGCTTGTCGGATGATTAGATCATAATCTCCTATGATTAGCAACTCTTCGACTTCTTGGATAATAGCCATGTTCATGCGCATAATGCAAGCCTCATATTCAGCTGTATTATTGGTGTAGAAGAACATGAGTCTGGCCGTAGTTGGATAATGCTGACATGTGGGTGAGATTAAAATTGCCCCAATCCCTACGCCTTTTGCATTTCCTGCTCCGTCGAAGAAACTTTTCCAGACAAGGGTGTCTTCGGCTGCTACTTGCAACGAATTCACTTCTTCGTCAGGGAAGTAAGTGTTTAGAGGATGATATTCATCATCAACATGGTACTCCGCCAGATGATCTGCCAATACTTGAGCTTTCATCGCAGTACGAGTGACATAAACAATGTCGATCTCGGTGAGCAAGATCTTCCATTTGGACAGTCGTCCTGTGGGCATTGGTTTTTTGAATATGTACCTGAGTGGATCCAACCTGGTTGTGAGGTACGTGGTATGAGCTTGCAGATAATGCCTTAACTTCTGAGACACCCATGTCAAGGTGCAGCACGTTCTTTCTGACAGAGTGTACTTGGCCTCTTAACTGGTAAACCTTTTGCTCATATAATAAATGGCGTGCTCTTTCATTCCCATGGCGTCATGCCATCCGAGAATACAACCGAAAGAACCTTCCAAGAATGTTAGACAGAGAAAGAATGGCCTTCCTGGTTCTAGCGGAACCAAAATTGGTGGATTGGACAAGTATCGTTTGATTTTTTTAAAATCCTCCTGACATTCGGTGGTCCATTTAACTACCGCTTCCTTTTTCAGTAGCTTAAATACGGGCTCACATGTAGAAGTTAGCAGGGCGATGAATCGGCTGATGTAATTCAATCTTCCCAATAGACTAATCATGTCATTTTATGTACTTGGCGGAGACAGCTCTCGAATGGATTTTATCTTGGTTGGATCTAATTCGATGCTCTTTCGGCTCACGATGAACCCCAGAAGTTTGCCCGACGGAACTTCTAATGTGCATTTTGCTGGATTTAATTTCAAACCATATTTGTGGAGCCTTTCAAAGAACTTCCTCAGGTCCTTTACATGATCGCCTTAAGTCTTAGATTTGATAATCACGTCATCCACATACACCTCTATTTCTCGATGCATCATTTCGTGGAAGATGGTGGTCATAGCCCTCAAGTATGTTGCCCCTGCGTTTTTCAAACCAAATGGCATAACTCTATAACAATATATTCCCCAAGGCGTAGTAAAGGCAGTTTTCTCAGCGTCTTCCTACTCAATCAACACTTGATGATACCCTGCATAGCAGTCTACAAAGGATTGAATCTCATGCTTGGCACAATGATCGACAAGGATGTGGATATTAGATAGCGGGAAGTTATCCTTAGGGCTATCATTGTTTAAATCTTTATAATCCACACACACTCAATTTTTCCCGTCCTTCTTCGGCACCTGGACCACATTGGCCAGCCATGTGGTGTACCGAACTACCCGGATCACCCCCGCTTCAAGCTGTTTTGTAATCTCCTCTTTGATTTTATTGCTGACATCTGGCTTGAACTTTATTTGTTTTTGTCGAACCAGAGGGCATTCAGGGTATGTAGGCAACATATGGACCACCAAATCCATACTTAAACCAGGCATGTCTTCGTAGGACCACGCAAATACATCTTTGAATTCCAATGGGATTTCAACCAATGAATACCGCATTTATTCATTCACGTGGATGCTTATTTTAGTTTCTTTGATTTCATCGAGATCGCCCAAGTTAACTGGTTCACAATCCTTTAGGTTAGTCTTAGGTTTATTTTCAAAATGTTCCAGCTCTCGTGTGATTTCCCTAAAAGCCTCTTTTTCATTGTATTCCTATTCCTTGTTCATTATTTGACAGACAGGCAGCGAGTTTGGGTCGTGGCATGAAGTCCGCGAGCACGTAGTTTTATTTAAAGTCACATTATTGGGACTGAAAGAAAAGATGAAAAATAAATAAAGACAAAAATTAGAGAAAGGCGAAGAGGTGTGAATGACAAAATATTGATTTTATTTCTTTGAACTTAAAAGATAGCAGGGTTTACAACTGAGATTAAAAGTGCTAAAAGGAAAACAAACAGCCGAGCTACACCCTTAAATAGCTCGTGATGTGGGGAGAGGTATCAAGGAAAGACTACCAGGCCTCCTGCCTGACCGGAAAATATGTGGCCTTCCAGTTTTGAAGTTTTGCATCTAGACCCATATAAAGCACTTCAGCTGCGCTTGAACCTTCTCCCGGTTGGATCATAGCCCCGCAGACCTCATCAATTTCTCCTGCCGTGAAGGTTTCTTCTTCCTCATCCTCACTTACTTTGGATTTACAAAGGTTTTGTACAAGTAGGGTAGGGGTGGTGGTAAGGCCCATCCCAGGAGATTTTTTGCGATTGGCCCAGGTGATATCTTCTGAGGTTGGATGAAAGCGCAGTCCAAAGAACTTTTCTGCGACAGGCAAGGCGAGCGGCTCGGTTGTGCCTTGTAGGGAGCTTCTGAGTCCCTTGCCTGGCTTGAAACCTTGGTGCGTCAATTCCTTCGCTACCATAACTGAAGAATTTGACAGGAAAGGCAGGGGAGCGGCTTGCCCTCTTTATGCTGATCGGCTACTACAACTTTAAAAGCCTGATAGACTATGTGCTCACTCCCTTCTTTGGCTTCTAGACAGGGAACAGAGGGGTCCCGGTAAATTAATTGTTCGTCCTCTCCATGAACTACAATCTCTTGGTTTTCATACTCAAATTTCAGCATTTGGTGCAGGGTAGAAGGCACTGCACCTACTGCATGAATCAAAGGCCTTCCTAGGAGGTAGTTTTAGGAGGTGTCCATGTCCAACACCTGGAATGTTACTTTGAAGTCGACGGGACCAATAGTGAGCACCAAATCAATTTCACCTGTGGTGTCCCTTTTGATTCCATCTAAGACTCGGACACATACGTTATTAGGACGGATCCTCCGTGTCCCAATATCCATTCTCTGCAAGGTAGACAGTGGGCATATGTCTAATCGGGATCCTCCGTCAACCATCACTCTCTTGACATAATATCCATCACACTTGACAGTGTGGTGCAAACCTTGTTGTGAGCAGCACCCTCGGGGGGTAAGTCATTCTTGTTGAACGATACCTGGTTGATGGTGAAGAATCTCTCAGTCATTTTCTGTAGTTGCTCTACAGAGGTCTCAGCTGGTACATAAGCTTCGTTCAGAGTTTTGGCCAACACCTGCTGATGCTCGGGAGATTTCTTCAACAGTGACAATAAAAATATCTGCTTAAGGGATTTTCGGAGCTGATCCACCACTTCGTATTTCGGCATTTTCATTTTCTAGAAGAAAGCTTCTTCCTCCTCAGCATTCACTAGCCTTTTATCTCCGTTTTGTAGCGGTGTTCATCTCTTCCATATCTGAGTATTTCTTTGCGGGACAACCTTTTTGGGCTTCTCCGAGGAATTCTTTGCCCTTGTATGTAACGACGGTTTTCTGATAATTCCAAGGGATGGCTGAGGCGTTTGTCATGGGCTTTTGTGGCGCGCGACCGATAACCACTGGCTCATTCACCAACGATGGTTTAATCAATCCCCATACCACATAGACTTTCTAGGGAAAATACATGGTTTTGTTCAGCTCGAGCCTTTTTTGAGGGCTTAAAGTGGGCTGCTTTTCTTGACGTCCTCATGGGATGTAAAGTATTGTTTTCTATGTAGAGGTCATCTCAGCTTCGACCTCCGCCTTCTTTTCTACTTCGGGGCATTTAGCTTCCTTTATTTTCTTTTCTTCCATCTTTTTGGGGTGACTTTTGGTTTTCTCTCTGCATCGGCGATGGCTATGATGGATTTCAGAGTGGGATAAAATTCTTAGTCCTCGCAGATCATTCCGATGATCGGCTCGTTGTTGTGAGCCGGTAACAGATTATCAGTTACATTTGGGACCTCCTCATCTCTTCGTACTATCTTCTTTTGATCTATCAAGTCATCCACTCCTCATTTTAAGGTCCAGCAATTTTCGGTATCACGTCCCTCTGCCTCAGAGTGGTAAGCACAACGCACGCCCCTTTGGTAAGAAGGTGATTCAAGATTCTGTCTGTTTGGGAGTACAGACTGGAGGAGACCCATGTGGACCAGCTTTGGGAACAGGCTGGCATAGAATTCTCCTATTGGGATGAAGTTCTGTCTCCTGGGTGGCTCACTAGGATGATAATTATTTTGTTGAGGGAGGGGATTGTAGTGATTTTGAGGAGGCTAGTTTCTTGGGGCTTGGTTTCTATTGTTCTGCTGTTGAGGTCAAGCGAACGGTTGAGCGTTCATAATTGCATATGGTTGAGGAACATAGTGCATGTCTCTGTGAGGATAGTAATGTTAAGGTGCTCTTTCAGGAAATGCATGCTTTTGAGTATGTTGTTTCCTCATCCCGGGGGCTGCCATGGATGCTTCCTCTTTTTTCTTGTTCCTTGGGACTCCTCCAGCCCCTCCTTGTATGGTTTGGGAAGTGGCACTTCTGGCGAATTGACTCGGAATCCTCCTTGTTTTGAGGCCATTATCTACTATCTCCCCAATCTTAGTTGCCTCTGCAAAAGGTTTACCCATAGCCGACGTCATGGTTTAAAAGTAATCTGCCTATTGTGCTTGCAAAAAGACAATGAACATCTCTGTTTCGTCCATTGGAGGCTTTTTTCTCGATGCTTGCCCTCGCCATTTAATAGCATATTCTCTGAAGCTTTTAGCAGGTTTCTTCTTGAAGTTGGCTAGGGAATTTCTATCCGGGGCGATGTTGATGTTGTACTGGAATTGTCTTCCAAAGTCCCGAGCGAGGTCATCCCAGATGTGCCATTGGGTAATATCGTGATCTATGTACCATTCGGATGCAATGCCGATAGGCTCTCCCTAAAATACACCATCAAGAGTTCTTCTTTCCCGCCGGCTCCACGTGGTTGAATGCAATACATTTTCAGATTGGCGATGGGGTTACCGTGGCCATCGTATTTTTTGAATTTCAGCACTTTTAACCCCGAAGGAAGATGTACGTAGGGGAACATTCATAGGTCTGAGTAAGATACACTTTTCTGTCCACTTAGTCCTTGCATGCTCTTACGACTTTATTCAAGTCTCTTCATTCTCCTTGTGATTTGATCTTGCTCGAGCATTTTGGAGATTTTGTCTTGCTCAAGGGTAAGTTCATATGATGGCTGAGGGTAGTTGTATGTGGGGTACATGGGAGGCTCATTTTGGTAGTTAGGTTTTTGGAATGTAAAGGTTTTGGGGTCAAAAACCAGCCTCGGTACCGCAGGCTGGGTTGTAGCTGCGCACGGAGGGGTCGTAAAGATGTTGGGAACTAGACTAGATGTAAACATCAGAGGGCGAGTTTCAGAAGGCGCCCCAACAAAATTTGTTTATGTGGTGGTCTTCCCTAGGAGAATATTTGAGTGATTGATAGGGATGGTGGAGGTACCCTCTTACCTTGGAAAAATCTCAGGAAATCCAGGGATAGCGCTGGGGGGTTATTTCCCATTAGTCCAGGCATACTACATTTTCATGACTCAGAGCCGCATGATCCTGTTCTCTTCAGCCGCTGCAGATTCAGAGGCTGGTACTCCTATAATTGGGTTGCCCTCTAGAATAGGGACGGCTGGTAGAGTCATTTCAGTCGACATCTCTGTACTTCCCTATGACCTAGTGAAGTATCTGTGTGAAGCCAGTTTACGGCAAACCAATCACTGTTGTTAAACACCTGTACTAGACACTGGAATTAAGAAGTTAGTTTGGGGCGCATGACCAAAACGAAATCAAACATTGGGCATGATGCACCTATGCAGATAAAGTATTTCTATATGCTTGCCATGGTCGCATGTGTCATCCCGGCATTTATTTCAATTTTCTTTTGTTTCTTATTCTCCTTTTTTTTCTTTTTAAAGAATACAGTCGAATCTTATAGAGATTGCCTACGTATCATGACTTTGCATGAATCAGACCGAGCGTAGATTATGGAAACGAAAGGTTGCGTACACAGCAAACTATTTTTGGGATTTTCAATATTAATAAGATATAAAGTTTGATTACAAAGGCTAATAGAATAAAAAGCAACTACCATACTGGGACTTAATAACCTTACAGACTCGAAAGGACATACAGACAAACTCTTCTTAAGAAAAATACAAATTTATGAGTACATTAAAACTTCAAATGTCTTTGGGGTATCGTCCAGCCTTGCTGCAGGTCTGCGGCGCTAGACATCCCTGGAAATAGTGGAGATCATCCATACTTGACGGACAAATGTCATAGCAGCAGCGAAAAACATAGATTTTTTCATGTCCTCACAATGATTGCACTTCATGGTAATATATTCTGCAATTGCCAGCACCTTTTCTCTAATAACCCCTTTTTCCTTTAGTAGGAGTCCTATTTGCTCAGCACGTGCTTCAAAATTTCATTCACCTGCTTGATTTAACATTTGGAACGGTCGCAAATCTCTTTCCAATCCTGCTGTTACTGTATAGCAATGCTCTCTCTTGGCTTTGAAGTCTCTGGCTTGTTTGGCCATTTTGTTTTTAGCTATGACAACCCTCTGTTTTAAGCTAGCGCTTTCATTGCCACTTATTTATTTTATCTGCTCCAGTATGCGAGCTCTTTCCTCTGTATTTCTAATTAATTGCTTTTGAGCTCTAGAGAGTCACCCTCCGCCTAAATTATGTCGAAACCGTATTTATTTACTTTTTGACGCAGGATATATATGAGCTTTTCATCTTTTGTACTCCTTGGAGGTTTTTCTGAGGCTTCCATCATTTTCTAAATCTGGGCACGCAGGGCTTCATTTTCTTTAGCCAATACCTTCTTTTCTCCTTTGGTGGCTACGGTTTGCAGACTGTTTTCGGATTTTAATTGTTGAATTTTCTTTTCCAACCTTCCTATAGTAGCCCGGTATTCAATTTCTTTTCCTAACCAATCCCACTTCTCATGTGATGTCTCGATAAATTCCTGGAGATGGGGTCTCTTTGCCAGCCTCCTAGGCTCTATATCCCTCTTGTAGTATGTAACATACCCCGGTGCAGCCTCACCCTTAGATAGTCACGTACTTGAGTATCGGCTGTCAAGTATTAGCATTCGCTCCAAATTTGCCATACAACATCTTCGGGGAATTGACCATTCGGGATTATCTCAACTACATGACGACTGATATCCTCATCACTGAGAATCATTTGGCATCTACCCAATTTCCTGAGTACTCTATACGGCGCATAGGAATTGATTTTACGGATGCCCATCTAAAGGAAATGAGGTCCAGTGGCGGGCATATACACAATTTCGTCCATAGAGAGCCAACCGAATGTCCGTTCTATTTGATTTACAGTAATAACCTGAAGATGCGACACCCACTCTGCGACACCCTCTGGTAATTTAAACTCATTCACCCTCTAGTCAAATTCTTCTATGCAACCATTCTTTGCTAGCCCGTAATTCATGAACTGAGGCCTGTGACATAAATTCTCAATCAGCCAGATTTTTAGCAGCAAGTTACAACCCTTGAAGAAATCCCCTGCCGATTTACAGATGGTAAGAGCATGGAAGATCTCCGACAAAATAATTGGGGTGAGAGTACTCTTAGCTTGGGTCATTAAACTGCTAACGACTCTCGCTATCTATATGTCGATGTTCGCGTCCTTTCGCGTGAATTCTAAAAGACCCAAGAAAGACACCATGAACGCGAAGCATTGATGCTCCTCCCACTTGAGCCGATTACCCTTGCTACAAATAAGGTTTACAGGGTTGTTGAATTCTCCAATGTGTCCATATCTTTGGTATATAAATTTCATGGTGCAAAAGCTAGCCGATAAGTCGGGATTGTGATTCTTTCTGCTGATTTTCAAAGAATCCAGGAATTTATGCACATCGAGGGCTCTGGGTGCAATCAAATATTGATGTCTCTAAGGGATTGTATAGGTCCCGATATATCCGGTCATTTCTTCTAAAGTCAGGGTTAGCTCAAAATTCGAGAAGTAGAAGACGTAGTGGGCCGGGTCACGAAAAGTGACTAAGGCCTTTATGATGTCTCCTCTGGGGTTGATTTTCAATAAACCAGTGAGGCTTCCCAGATGTGCGTCGACCTTTTTTTGTCCTGCTTCCCCGAGATCATTCCACAACAACAGCAGCTCCTAGAGAATTTTGTTCATTATTGTGCTCATTTTGCACATTATTAGGGCGAATTAGTATTCTCAAAACATGAAAACTGACATTTTATGAAAAAGAAATTTCTAATCTAAGACCGGCTTTGCGAATACGGCCTTTCGACACTTCGGCGAGAAGGTTTTTCAGGCTATTCTTCCTTACCAGTCAGAACAAAATTCAGAGGTGGCCTTTTGCGCAAGATCAGCCGTCTGGCGTCCCTTGTAGAAATATTCAGCTATTATCGCAATAATGGCGCCATCCGACCTATTTCAAAACAAGTGAATAAACTCGGTCATTTTGACAATTTTGAAAAAGGGGTTGGATCTGGCCAAAAAGATTTATCAAAACCAGCCGACAATATTGAACACTCCAAAATTAATGTTTGTTGCTTTTTGTTGTTTCCTTTTTTTTTCCTTGAAAAATGCGGCAGCATTTCGATGCTATTTGAGCATTGGTATTAAAGGTGATTACCCTAGCACTGCTATTTTCCTCAGTTTAATCCATTTGTTTACAGGCCGGTAAACATGCGAATTCAAGGAAACTAAATGCAAATGCGCAAGTAGCACGTAAAAATGCATCAGGAGGGTCTTTTATTTTAGGGCACCTGTCCTAAACCGACCCACCCCTGTGTTGAGTTCCCTAAGTTAAAATTCATGATGCAGATAAACTTTCCTAGGGATCCGGCATGAGGTCTTGTTATACTAAGATTAGAACCTCAGTACAGGGTCTAGACTGTGTACCCGAGCGGACAACTCGAGTCGAGGAGGGGGCTACATACCGGGAACCAAAAGTCCATCCGAATAGTAACTTGTCCTGCTTTTTTCTTATTTCAAGACAAGACACTAATAGAATAGGGAGTCTCAATAAGTAAGCACATCCCCGGAGGTAAGAAGTGAAGGGTTTCGTAGTAGTTTATATGTACAGTTCAGATAATATCAATGCGGTAAAACATGTGGCATTTAGCACAGAAGATGTAGGCAAATCAAGAGAAGCCAAATATAACAGCTATTTTAAGCTCAAATTCTTGAACCCTGAACCACAGATTCTGGGTTTCCTCCGCAGCAGAGTCGCCAGAGCTGTCACACCTCCTTTTTTGGCTTACACATGCTTACCCTGAAAGATGACATGTGTATAGGAGTTTTTCCAATTAAAGTGACATTATTTGAGATGGGATTACTTATTTATTGCAAGAGTCGCCACTTGGGTTAGGTGTGTCTTTTAGTGTCCAAAGTCACCGGTTTATTTAAAATCCCAAATCGATGAAATTTCAACTACCCAATTGGAGTCTCCGAACCACAAACTCTTGAGTAAGGAATTTTGTTGACCCGAGAGAAGGTGTTAGGCATCCTCGAATCCCGTGGTTCTAGCACGGTCGCTTAAACTTATTATAAGTGGCTAGAGATCTGATTTGTTATACCTGTTTACACCTATAATGCAATTTTAAATTATTAACCGCTTTTTAATGTCTATTAGGAAAATTTTCAATGTTACTAAAACACATCGCGAATCACGTCACATAAATGCGCACACAATATTTAAACATATTTTAATTCCATTGAGAATGGTATTTGGGTCACATAAATGCACACCCGAGTTTAGGAAGGTATTTTATTAGCAAAATCGCGCCTACAGCAGCTACGTCTTTAAAATTCATGGAAAGCCATGAGATTTGCTAGACGGAATTTCCGATTTTCAAAATATTTTTTTATCAATTAATGGAGCCTCGCGGTTTTTGATTAGATGAACGCGGCTGATTTTATTTTGTAAAGACATCCTAATGCATATTAAATTCTCTATCATGCTTGTGCCTAAGCATCCTAATCATTTATACACGAGTAACATATTCTGGAATAACAATACTTGCATTTTAGCCTCATTAATGACTTATTATACACGCTGGGCCTCAAATTTTGGCCAGCCCTAAAATATACAATGTATCTGGTCACTGCTGGGCCTTTCACGAGGCCTTCCCGACATATGTTGCAACGTCTCCAATAGCATGCTCTTACTTTGTCTTTCCCTTAATAAGTCATCGAATTTGGTGCTTTTTGATCCCCAGTTACTATGGGGAACAAAGGACGAAATACAATCGGTTCCTCCATTTAAGTGGTTCTCGCTTCTCCTTGTTACTGTTCCTAACTCCTCCCCGGGCCCTGCTTTGTGGTACTATCTCAATCTAAGGCTTTGGGAGCCTGCTTTTGTGGGAGCTGAGGCCACATTCACCCATCGCAGTCTGGGTCAAACTAGGAGGTCTTCCCATTGGACGGAGGAGTCCATTGTGAACAAATCTCAGTAGTGCTTTTTTGGATTTGAAATTATACACAAGACTAGCTATTAAACATATCTACAATGTTCACACGGAAGTTACTAGTGATTATTTTATATAAGTTTTTAATCTTAAATGTGGATTAAGCGATTCATAATACTCGTCAATCAGAGTACACAAATTCAGCTTCCAAACTTCAATTACAAATTTGGTTACCATATATTAAATAAATCTGAAATGAATCATTGCTAATGTATTGAAACTTAAATGAATTAGAATACTATACAATGTTTTGATTTTTTGAACGATTACCAAACTGACATTTCCTAAATCCAATGTTTCTAATCAAAAAGAGCAAACAAACATTCGAAATAGCCTTACCACTAGCAAATATTACTACTAATTGTACATATCTAAAATAACAGTCCAAATGTCCAGATATTACAAAATAAGTGAGTCCCAATGTCAAGTTATTACAAAAATAAACCTATTCAAATGTCTAATTAATAAAAGTTTATCATCTTATCATTAGGTATATTACAACTTTAAAAAAAGGGGAAAACAATGTGGGGATTCAAATGAAAAATAACAGACGCAGATCTTCACACTTAGGAACATATTTTACTTCAGCTTCATACATTAATGGGCATCGAAATGCACCTGGAATTTAGCAGAGAAAATAAGCCTATGAGTAAATGAGGTTAATCAACAAGCAAAAATAGCAGATAATCTAACAGTGCACCCAGGATCACAACATATTTTTGTGAAAATTAAAATCTCAAAGGAATAAGAATAGCACTGATCGTTTGTCAAGGATATAGGAAGAACTAATTTGTATTTTTTCTCTTCTACAATTAAAAAAAAAGCGCCCTAAATGAGGTTAGTCAACGAGCAAAAATAGCAGATAATCTAACAGTACACCCAGGATCACAACATATTTTTGTGAAAATTAAAATCTCAAAGGAATAAGAACAGCACTGATCGTTTGTTAAGGATATAGGAAGAACTAATTTGTATTTTTTCTCTTCTACAATTCAAAAAAAAGCCCCCCCCCCCCCCCCCAATCCTCAAAATGTTCAGATTATCTCTTTTTATAGTGGAGCCTTAGGGCAACATTTTTCCTTGTTTTTTTTCTTTTAGTCCCTAATTGAGGTTTCAACTTTTCCTAAATGGTCCTTCATTTCTCGACTTGTGCCTCAAGTTTGAGGCTGAAATTGTGCCTAAGTCCCTCACTAGAATGTTCTATGGGTTATTACCAGATTCTTTTAAGGTTCAAATCCCCCTTTATACCCCTATTTATTTTCCTAATTAACTAATCTAATGTTTTAACCTTAGTTATTCATTGACCCTGGTCAATTGCTTGAGTTATGGGCTAAGGTCTGGTATGGATTAACAGGTCCATTGGATCCATACAACTAAATTTCCTAATATGGATTGGTCAATCAATTATTATAACTTAGGATCATATAAATATTCAGGTATCTTTGTGCCAAAACCCATGGATCAATATCAACCAGGAAAGAAGACCAATCAACTAATATTTATTATAGGAAAAACCTAATTAAATCACTCAATAAAAAATTGAAAGTGAGAAATGAGTAACAAGGATTGAACACTTAGTTCATGAACAAAATCAAGAAGTAATTAAAGGTTTGATGGTGTAAACTTGAGGAGGTTCGGTGACTAGCCGCCACCGTGAGGTGATTTCCGGCAGCAGCATTAGGGTGACTACTGGGTGGTCAACGGTGGTCAAGGAGTGGTCAAGGGGCGGCCAAGAGGTGGTCAAAGGTGGGTGATACACCGGCGTATGTATGAGGAAGGAGGCTCGATTGGTCTCTAAGTGTATTAGGAACGTTTGGACATATGTATATGATTTAGGGGGAGTTTCATGGTCGTTGGATGATCAAGTGATCAACGGCTGCGATGCCTTATCTGTACACGATGTCGTTTTGGGGGTGTATGGTGTGGACTGGATCAAGGTTGGTATTTTGGCTAGGCACAGGTGGGTTTTAAGGGGTCAAAATTGTTTGGGCCACTCAGGTCTGGCTCAATTGTGGCCAGCCTCAGGGGCTATGCATATATGTGTAGATATATTTTGATTACTTTTGTTTTTTAATTTATTCCTAATTTTACTTAAAACAAAAAATTCCTAATTAACACAAATAAAAATGCAACAAGTTGAAATTAAACCAATAATAATTAAAAATAACAGAAATACTACTTGCACATATTTTCTGTATTTTCTATTTGTAAAAATGACCCTAAATAACAATTATTTTTGCAAAAACATGAACTTAAACCCTATATGATTTTTCATCATGCATTGATGAAAACACGCTGGCACGCAATTAAATTCTAAAATTAAAATCATAAAAATAAATATTTAAAGAAAATCATAAACTTTGAGAGTCCTGTAGGAGCCGTTTGAACAGGGTAAAAATCATATGGTCACAGCTGCCCCTCTTTACGCGGGAACACGAAGAGTTTTCGTGCAAAGACAAGAGAGAAAATATGAGTGATTTTTGTCCGATTGAATAATCCATGTGAAGCATTTTGAAAAATTTCTGACCGAACCTTGCTTCAAAGGTTGCCTATATATCCTTGATGATAAAGGAATCGGGTCAGTGTAGTTTTAGAAGTTTTGGTAGCTGAGACTACCGGGAAACTGTGATTTCACTGATGTTGTTGTTGTTTCTGCTTGCTGAGCTCCTCATTACACCAAAAGAAAATCAAAAGCTGGGCTAACTAATCGTATCAACTATGAGTAACAAGATTCTTATCTCTGAGTCTCTTGAAGCTTGATCTTGAGTATTTGGCTAGCACTTGTAGCCGACTTTGATCTGAATCTTGATGCTCATTAGCTGCAAATTCTGGTTTATTCTTCATTTTTGAGATAAAGAAGGACATGTAGAGCTTGTGTCTTCAATTAGACTTTGGATAGTCCGTGTCTTTGTCCGCTTCATAATTTTGAATTCACTTCTTCCTTTTTCTTTTCTTTTCTTCTGAATTGATACCCATGCTTTCCTACATTCCAAATCTTGCGCCTCAAGGTGAAACCTTCTTAGACACAAACAAAATAAACGAAAGAAATTTTCTTCCCCTGTTTTCATTGGAAAATTTCACGAGTTATTCGTAACACACATTTATGCTATTTTTATTGAAAACAAATAAAATCGGGATTGTTTATCCCTTTGAAAGATCGCCAGGTTATGCTGGGAAAGAGAAAGGGTTCCTGCTAGGGACAAGATGAGAATCCACGGGTTATGCCGGGATAGGAATGAAAAGGTGTCTCTGTGGGGATGGAATGAAAAGATCTGCGGGTTACGCCAAGATAGGAAAATTCCTACTAGGGATGGAAGGAGGGTCATGGGTTATGAAGAAATTCCTGGCTTATGCCAGGGGATCCACGCGTTATGCCGGGATGAATGGAAAATTCCTAGGTTATGCTAGGGAGATCCACGGGTTATGCCGGAATGAAAGAAAAATTCCTAGGTTATGATAGGGAGATCAGCGGGTTATGTTGGGACTGGAAGGATCCTTGTTTATGCTAGGGAAATCCGTGTGTTATGCCGGGATTGAAAACGAATTCCTAGGTTATGCTAGGGGTATCCGTGGGTTATGCCGAGATTGGAAAGGAATCCTGGGTTATCCCAAGGGAATCCGCGGGTTATGCCAGGATTAATGAAAATTCCTAGGTTATGCTAGGGAGATCCGCGGGTTATGCCAGTACTGGAAGGAGGTCCTGGGCTATACCAGGGGAATCCGTGGGTTATGCCGGGGTTAATGAAAAAATTCCTAGGTTGTGCCACGGAAATCTGCGGGTTATGCCCCGATTGGAAGGGGATCCTGGGTTATGCCAGGGGAATCCGCGGATTGTGCCGGGATGAATGAAAATATTCCTAGGTTATAATAGGGAGATCCACGGGTTATGCCGGGACTGGAAGGAGATCTTGGGTTTTGCCACGGGAATCCGCGAGTTATGCCGGGATGAATTAAAAAATCCTAGGTTATGCTAGGGAGATCCGCGCGTTATGCCGGAATTGGAAGGATATCCTGGGTTGTGCCAGGGGAATCTGCGGGTTACGCCAGGATGACTGAAAAAATCCTAGGTTATGCTAGGGAGATCCGCGAGTTATGCCGGTACTAGAAGGATCCTAGGTTATGATAGGGGAATCCGCGCGTTATGCCAGGACTGGAAAGATCCTAGGTTATGCTATGGAGATCCACGGGTTATGCTGGGATTGGAAGGAGATCCTCTGTTATGCCAGGGGAATCCGCGGGTTATGCCGGGATGAATGAAAAATCCTAGGTTATACTAGGGAGATCTGCGGGATATGCCGAGATTGGAAGGGAATCCTGGGTTATGCTAGGGGAATCCGCGGGTTATGCCGGTATAAATTAAAAATTCTTAGGTTATGCTTGGAAGATCCACGGGTTCTGCCGGGCTAGAAGGAGATCTTGGGTTATGCCGTGGGAATCCGCGGGTTTTGCCGGGATGAACGAAAAAATTCTAGGTTATGCTAGGGAGATCCGCGGGTTATGCCGGGTTGAATAAAAAATTCCTAGGTTATTCTAGGGAGATCCGTGGGTTATGTCGGGACTGGGAGGAGATCCTAGATTATGCCAGGGGGAATCCGCGGGTTATACTAGGATGAATGAAAAAATTCTAGGTTGTTCTAGGGAGATCCGCGGGTTATGCAGGGACTTGAAGGATCCTAGGTTATGCAAGGGGAATCTGCAAGCTATGCCGGGACTGGAAGGATCCTAGGATATGCTAGGGAGATCCGCGGCTTATGTCGGGATAAAAAAGAATTTCTATGTTATGCTAGGGAGATTCCTTGGTTATGCCGGGATTGATAGAGAATTCCTAGGTTATGCTAGGGGAATGCAAGGCAGTGGAGGACCGTAGAGATCTTTTTGACTGTGCTGGTGATGGAGGAGGAAAGGAACAACCCTTAGGTTATGCTAAGGGTAGGGGAGCGTTAACTCCTAGACTATGCTGGGGAGTAGAAAATGTAGGGAGGGAATCCTCAGGTTATGCTGGGGATACTTCTTGGTTTATCTGGAGCGGGTGGAATGCAATCCTTAGGTAATGCCTAGGAAATCCACAAGCTGCACAAGAGGAATCTAAGGATTTGAATCCCGTGCTATCATGCTTATTTACGAATTTGCATGGAAAATGAAAAGAAAACTTCCCTTTATTCATTGACTTATTACCATCTTTGGTCGTCGTGCCCGTCTATTGGTTGTTTTTGCCCTATGTTCCTTCTGCTTTTCTCAGTTGCACCTGCGTCTAATTTAGTTCAGAAAGAAAACAAAACGTTAGTCTGAACAGTGATTAATTTTGCGGCCTTGTCATGCTTGATTCCAATTTCCTTTTTGTTCAAAAGGAAACCCTTTACTTTCAATCCTTGCTTGGTAGATTGGCCAGGGGGGCCTCATTTTGGATTGGTCTTTGCTTCTCGGGCCTTGGGTTGTGAGTTTTGTCTCGACTTTGATTATAGGCTTACTTTGGGACATCCTTTCTGGCTTGAAACACTCTGATTCTGCTTCACCTTCATGGACCTTTGGCTTTGAATTTCCTTTCTTTTATTTCCCTGCTTTTGAGGCATTAACCGTCATGATCAACCGGGATTTGCTAGGCTCATTTGACGATGTCGGGCATTCCCTTAGTTCTTGTTTAGAGAAACCCACGAGGCCGGCCCTGCTACCTTTCTTAAGGAATGGTCAGGACAGCAAAGTTGAAGTGGAAAGGAGTGAAGCATGAATTTAAAGATGTGTGTTCTTATGAAGGGAAAAGAGGGAACTTATCTTTAAATATAAATTGGCTTTAAATGGCGACGACATGCTTCTCGGACTGGATACCCGGCCCAAATCCATTTCTTCTTTCTGACTTCAACTTTTCCAAAACCAAAGAAACTTATTCAGGCCTGGGCAGCAATATTTCCTCTTTTCGGCCGATTGCGCCCTTTTCGGATTTTCGCCAATTGGCATCTCTCATTTCTCTTCTCCCATCACCCGATAGCGTTTTTAGTGAGTTTTTGCTAAACGGACACTCCCATTTTGTTTTCTATGCTCGCCGTCCCCTAATTGTGCCCGGAGGTTTCACCGATAAGACTCTCTCATTTTATTTCTCTTACGATTTTTATTAGTGCCGAACCCCAATAACGGTATTTTTCCCTCCCCGAGGATCTATAACTTTACAACCATTCGGATGAATTTGTAACCAATCCAATACATTTCTACCCCAGTTTTATTTTTGTGGGTGAATAGGGTTTTTATTTTGATATAACTGAACCTCAGGGAGAGGCTGCCTGCGTATCCTTTTGGAATCAAGTCAGACGTAGTTCAGGAAGTTTTCCTAAACTGATTTTGTTTGTATTATTCTTTCTTTTTCTTTTGCCTTTTTCTTTTCTTTTCTTTTGCATTTTCTCTTTATTCTTTTTTCTTCTTTTTTTCTTTTTTTTTCCTTACTTTTTTCTTTTCTTTTTTTTTTGAACAACATTTCTGGGTTACAAAGAGGGTGGGGGTAGCAGGAAAGCAAAGTCTTCTTCATTTCAATCTACCAGGGTTATTGCTGCAAGGGATTCAAACGTAAAACCTCTTTACTACGTTTGCATTTACCGTTGCCTCTGGCTCATCTTCTTCAACGTCGCCTAGGTACAACGCTCCTCTAGGCAATATCTTTCTGAAGATGTACGGGCCTTTCCAGTTTGGAATGAATTTTCCTTTGGCTTCCTGATGATTAGGAAATAGCCATCTCAACACCAACCGCCCAACTTCAAAATTCTGGGGCGCACTTTTTTTTTAAGCACGTGCCATTCTTTGTTAGTACAATTTCCCGTGGCATACCGCGGCCATTCATTTTTCATTGATTAATGGAAGCTACTCCAAGCGGATTTTGACCCATTAACTATCCTTATTTTATGCTTCAACAATCAGTGCGAAAGGTAGCTATTCGTTCCATTGCATGGAGCTTTGAATCATTTTCCTCAAGATCTTCTTGACGTTCTTATTGGCTAGTTCGACCAAACCATTAGCTTTGGGCCGATAAGGGGTGGCGTTTCTATGCGTTATCTTGAACTCTTCGCATATCTTTCTCATCAGCCGACTATTTAGATTAGCCGCATTGTCAGTAATGATGGTAGCAGGAATCCCAAAGAGGCAAATGATGTTGGAATTCACAAATCCACTAACGCTTTCTTGGTAACAGACTTGAGGGTGATAGCCTCAACCCATTTTGGAAAATATTGAATGGTGACCAAGATAAATCTGTGCCCATTTGAGGCTTTTGGCTCGATCGGCCCAATGACGTCCATACCCCATGCGGCAACTGGCCAGGCTACTGACATAGGGTGCAGTTCATTTGCTGGTGCATGAATCAAATCACTGTGCATTTGGCATTGATGCCATTTATGGACAAAGCTGAAGCAGACTTTCTCCATGGTCATCCAATAATAGCCAGCTCGGAGTATCTTCCTTGCCAGTACATAGCCATTTATGTGGGTTCCACACACGCCCACATGTACTTCGTGCATGATTCTCCCCACTTCGTCAGCATCCACACATCTCAACAAAATAAGATCTGGAGTCCTTTTATACAACGTGTCATTGCTCAAGAAGAAATTGCTTGCATGTCGTCGAATGGTTTTCTTTTGTTATCCGGTTTCTTGCTCGGGGTATTTCTTACGTTTTTAGGAATTTTAAGATATTGTAGTACCAAGGTTGTGTGTCGGGCTCTACTTCAGTTGCATTGCAATACCCATGCCTTTCGTTAATTTGAATTTGTAAAGGATCAACATAGGCGTTCCCAGGGTAAGGTAACATAGAGGCCAAGGTTGCAAGTGCATCTACTAACTCATTGTGGCTATGGGGAATGTACTTGAACTGTACCGACCTGATCCATTTGCTGAGGTCTTCCACATGATGTCTGTACGCGAGGAGCTTAATGTCCCTTGTCTCCCATTCTCCTTGAGCTTGTAGGATGATCAGATCGGAATCTCCTATGATTAGCAACTCTTCGACATCTTGGTTAATAGCCCTGTTCATGCCTATAATGCAAGACTCATATTCAGCTGTATTATTGGTGCAGAAGAACCAGAGTCTGCCCGTAGCTAGATAATGTTGACATGTGGGTGAGATTAAATTTCCCGAATCCCTATGCCATTTGCGTTTGCTGCTCCTATCTCTGCTGTCACTCTACTGATCTTTCACATTTCTTTGCCCATTCCAATTTCTTGTTACCTTTCTTTGATCTCAAAAATGTAAAAGGATGAGCTATGTGATGTTTTGTAGAAGAACAATGATGAGTCCTGTTACATTACATGTTTATTCTATCTTATTTTCTATTTTGAATTAGTGATTCCTTCTTTTGATTGAGCATGTGTGAGATAAAACTTATGTCTCAAATAAAAATTTTATAGGTAAAACATTTAACTAAAGTGGTGGCTCATGCCTGCTGATCCCTCTTGGCTGTGATGTTACATTGTTGTTTATTTTAACACTATTTTTCATTAGTTGGTTCTGTGTTTCTTACATAGTGATACTTCTGTCCATTAGATATCACGTCAGCATAATGGATTTGAAGCATGAATTAGACTGTTTTTTTTATTAGTGTTAGAAACGCCTGTGGAATTGATGTAACACTCAAGGCCTTGGACGATGTTATTTTAGTTATGCTAAATCTCGTAAGGGCAACAGAAAGTGGGTTAATGTTTGTCCATTTTTAAAACTGCTGATTTACGTTTGGGATTTGTTTCTTGGTTTAATCATAAGGCACACGATTTGAAAAAATTAAATTGGCTTTAAGGAGGACGAGAGTATGGATTTTTCATCATTAGTTTGTTTGTTTCTTTATTTTTAAAACACTATATGTGATAAAAAAAGCATCGAGTGTTTAGGGGTTTGACCTCGGGATCTGAGGGTCCATGTTAAGGCTATCCAGCTTCTGTTTGGGTTCTTTTGGGCTTGACATAGAATGGCGTATATGAAAGGCCTCAAGGCTTGTATTGAACTCACCTCACTTTCTTGATCCTTTCATATTTGTTAATTTTTCATATATAATTAATCCCTCTATATGCAAACTCCCTTTGGTTAGTTTGAGTAAATTTCCAAGTTCATTTAGCGCTTAGTTGATTAGTCTTTTGTAGTTTGAGGTGAGTCATAATAGATAACAAATAGTCTATGGCGCTCTAAGCTTAGTTTAAAATACTAGTTAAAATAAATTAAAGTGTGACGTGCCAAAAGAATTCACAAATGTGTGGCCCTCTACTTATAGAATCCCTAGAAACAGGGACGTGTCATTTAACGAATTCCCATGGCCTCTCGCAAATTTAAAAAACGGGAAATTATTTTAGGCGCATTGGTTGAATAATGTATCTTCCTAATTACGGGTGTGCATTTATGTGACCAAAATCCAAATCATAGTGATTTTAAAATATGACAAAAGCCACAGGTGCATTTATGTAATGTGGTTCGAGACGTATTTTGATAACCTTGCAATCTTCCTAATATTAAATAAAAGAGGTTAAGAAATGAAAATTTGCACATAGGTCCATAAATGCACTAAAATCGGACAATCAAGCCGAATATAATAGTTGAGCGACCGTTCTAGAACCACGAAACTCAGGAATGCGTAACATTTTCTCCCGGGTTAACAAATTCCTTACCTCGATTTCTGGTTCACATACTATTAAACAGAGTCAAACATTCCTTGATTCAGGATTTAAACCGGTGACTTGGGACACCATAAATTATCCCAAGTGGTGACTCTAAAATCTCATAAATAAATAAATCCCGCTTCGATTGTCCATTAATTGGAAAAACTCCCTTATCTATGCCCTTCGTGTGGTGTAGTATTAAAAAGGAGGTGTGACATTAAGGAAATTGAACATCGTTTAAAACATATCTTTGGATCGCATCACGTGAAATGCACCCACCATTCGAAATGTGTCTTATCCAAAATTTTGGGAATTGAAATTTTGTTACATGACATGCACACCCGAGTTTAGGAATGTAAAATTATTAAAGAACGCGCCTAAAACAAGTAACGCGTTGTTAAATTAGTGGGAGGCCATGAAAATTTGATAAATGACATTAGCCAAATTCTAAGTGTTTTAAGAAACTAAATTTAAATAAGGGACACACATTTGTGATTTTGTTTGGTGCGGCGAACCTCAAATTTATTTTAAGGAAATTCGAACTAATGTTTAGAGAACTAATGTTCGTTTATTGTCTATTCTGATTCAATCCTATTAATATTAAGAATTAACTAGCACCAAAATATTTAAGAAGACTCAGGCCCCAAGATCAAGCTTAAACTCAAACAAGGACAACTTTCATTATTGAAGAAACCCTTAGTTTGAATCTACCACTTATTGGACGGCCCAAACACTTACATTCTAATTTTTAAATTACTAAACCAAAGGAGGTCCAAAGCCTTGACCAAAACTCTCAATATTTTGGGCTTGGGATATGACCAACAATTACTGGATATTTTCACCTTTTGTCTCTAGGTACTTTGACATTCATGCCCATAAGAGGCCCAAACCAGGAGACGCTGAGCAATGGGACTCGAGATCGAGTCTGTAACTAATTGATATATTAACTTTGAAATACAAAGTGCATCTAACAAGGTTTTCAAGTCATTGGAATGTTTGATACATAAACCAGTAGCTGAATCAACCAAAACCTGGCAAACTCTTAAGTTTAAGAATTCTTATTTAATTACATGCTATGACAAAGAGACCCTCAAAGACTTATCAAAGAATATATTATAAGGTGACTCATGTTAATTTAAAACAACAACTAACAAGCCACTAAGGTCACATTCAAGCTCAGGTTCATAAGCAGAAAATTTACAGCAGAATAATCTCCTTGTCATCTTCCCAAAGAGCCTATCGTGTGTTAGCTTTTACAACTAGCATAGATTACAGTTTTTAACAGACACAACCATGGTTATAACCAAAAGAAAACAACCTTAAGATAAAATAAACCAAACTTAATCTCATAGCATCTGAAGGGTTCCAAATCAAATACAATCATAAGAGGCATATGTTTCAAATCCCAAAACCAGTTAACTATACTATGAATAACACTATGAGACATGAAAGTAAAGGAGTGATGCAGAATCACATGCATATTTGCTTTTATACTTCAAATATTGTTCCATTTCAATTTTTCATTCCAACTCTATATTAACAAAGTTCAAGCCATGTACCTGGAATAGTAGAAGCAAGGAAGTGAGGTTCAGCAGATGAAACAACAACAGTAATCAACAGCTTTGGACCAGTTATGAACCCAAAAAGTGAAGCAAAACTGTTTATAAAATCAACGTTGAACCCAACAAATGAACCAGAAAATCCAAAATAGACTTGATTTCAATTCGTTTCAACTATTAGTTACTCAAATATTGTTTTAGCACAAGGAGAAACCTCAGAAATCACCAGCACGATTCAATAAAAGAGTGTTTATGAAGTTTACAACCATCTGGGACTTTTCAGGATTTTTTAGCACCTAAAAATCTGTATTTTAAGCTCCTAGGCTCAATTTCAAACCTTTTCAAAATTCTCATGTCTATTTTTCAGCTCTTAAATATTTGTATCTCTTGTACTTTTCCGCTCTCAAATTTTGTACGCTCTCAAATCTTTTTGATTCTTGAAAATTCTTTCTCGAATCTGATCTCTGCAAAAAAAAACTTTTTAGTTTTTAAGAAAAATGTACGCCCAAAATGATCTCCCCAAAAACCTTTTTCACAAATAAAGAATGGCATGCCTTTATAGTCAAGCCATTAGGGTAAGCTCCAAATTTTTAATTAGTACTTAGGACCCTTTTTAGTCTTTGTATTAGCTTAGGAACCCGTGCAATTGATGCTTGCTACCCATGTCAACTTACCCAAAATCTGAAAATGAAATTAACCTCTACACTAGAAGCTTCTAAGTCTGTTATGCAGAGATTCCCTAACCTAAAGTTCCCAAACTACTTGTGACTACCCTTGTATTTACCCTAGAAACATCAAGGTCAATTGGTCAAGCTAAATGGGTTACAAACCCAAGGAAGCTCAAAGTTTTAATGGGCAGGGCCCAATGACACTAATGAGCCCCTAGGAATGACTCCAAACCCAAGCAAGAATGAAATTGAGACCGATCCAAATAACCAACATCAAAGGAAAATATTTAATAGTTTTGAGTATTAGACCTACACTAATAGAAGTATCATTAAACAAAAGCAATCCAAGAATTGACCAAATTATCAAAACTGAGCAACTAAGAGAGGGATAAGAATTGTAATTAGAGTTAATGACAAAATGTATAAGAACATCAGCGGTCAATTTCTAACATTGAAATGAAAGTCATTTGCAGATCAATCAGGTTGGTCGAAATTGATAGAAAATAAAACAAATCAAAGACATAGAAAGAAATTAGATGGGTAGAATGAATTCAAGGGACTTACCAGAAGAGCTTGAGAGACCAAATGACGGACGACCCAACAAACCAGTGTCGACGATTTGTTCTTTGTCAAGAATAAATGAGCGACATCAACTTGTTCGCTTGATACTTATAAATTTGGAAAGAAATATAAATCCCAAAACCTCGCATACCATTAGACTCCATGATTTCAATTTTGGACTTGAGGCTTCCAACTCAAATGCAATATTTGAAGAGTTCTGGGTATATTCGAGTGTTGGCATTGTGATATTTTTTAAGAGGGGACCATGGGGTTGCTGTGGTGTTAATATGGTTGTGTTTGGGTGGTGGCGTTGCCGGTCACAACAGATGGTCACAGTTTCCGAGCAATATTCGAGAAGCTAGGGTGGGATCCGTGAGGCGGAGTTTGGAGATTTGGAAGGATGAGAAGGAGAGGAATCTGGGGTGTTAATTTAGTGGCCATCGGAGACCCGCCACCGCCATGGGTTATTTTCGGCTAGCAATGGACGGTAGTGGGCAATGGAGTTCAGGGATTGTCTATAGGATTCGTGTGTGAAAGAGGAGAGACGAGGGGTAGGGGTTTTAAAGGGGTAGGGTCCGTTTGGACATTTATATACTTAGTGGCCTTGAGTTCTTCGCCATTAAATCATGAGACCTCGACGGCTCACACCAATTGCCTATGGAACGATGTCGTTTGGCTGTTTCAATGGGAGACGGGGTTGGGGCATGGGTTTTGGGTCAGTTCAGGGGGAATTTGGAACGGATTTGGGAGTTAAATTATTGGGTTGGGGGTATTTTTGCCCACATTTTGGGAATTGCACTTAACAGACCTAATTATTTGAATTTCTTTTCTTTTTGAAAAAAATTAAAATAAAAATTGAAAGTAAACTGAATTAAGTCCTAAAATTAACTTAACTTACTTAATTATATTACACTCTAATTAGAAATTAACACAATTAGTCAAACATCAATTTAAAAGAAAGTAATAAAACTCCAAGTTAAACAAAGCAAAAATAAATCAAGATTTTTGGAATTTTAGTAAAATCCTAATTACCAATTAATTTTAAAGTATGTAAAATCAAATCCTAAATGCAAATGCAATATCTTGGTATTTCTATTAATTATCTAAATTAAAAATGCACAAAAAATGCAAACAAACACGAAAATTACGCAATTAATCCTAAAAATCAATAATTAAAAGGAAAAATCCTAAATCTAAGAATTTTGTAGGAGTAATTCACGTGAGGCAAAAATCACATGCTCACAGGTACCCCTCTTTGCTCGAAAACATGAACGATTTTTGGGCAAAGATAAATGAGCAATTATGAACGATTTTTTCCCGCTTGGCACTCCATGAGAAGTATTTTTGAAAAGTGTCTAATCGAACCTTGCTTCAGTGGTTTCCTACATATACTGGGTTGTAGCGGAATCAGGTCAGTATAGTTCTCGAAGTTTTGGTAGCTAGGACTACTAGGAGCTGTGGATTTACTGCTGATGGTGCTGCTACTACTTGCTGACCTCCTTATTACACAAAAAAGGAAAATGAAAAGCTAAGTTAGCTATGCCTATTATTTAAGAGTTACCAGATTCCTATCTATAAATTTCTTAAAGATTGATCTTGAGTCTTAGCTGATTTTTCTGTGGACCATATTTGAATGTTGATGCTCGCAAGCTGTAGGTGTTGGTTCTTTCTTCTGCCTTAGATCAGAGCGGGACATGCGAAGCTTGTAACTATGATCAAATTTGAGCAGTATGCATCCTTCTCTACTTCAAACACTTTGAGTTTGCTTCTTTTTTGTTCTTTTATCTTTTTCTTTATTTTGGATTGAGACTCATTCTTTCGGTCATCTCAAATCATGTGCCTTGAGGCGGAACCTGTTTGAACACTAAAACAAACAGACAAATGAACTTTTTCTGCCCTAGTTTTCACTAGGAAAATTTCATGAGTTATTTGCAACACTAAATATAAACTACTTTTCGTTGAAAGCAATGAAATCAGGATTGCATATTCTTGGGAATGAAGCCTTAAATTGGGAGGATTATTAGGTTATGCTAGAAAATGACCGGGTTATGCTGGAAAAGTAAAAGGGTCCTCGGGTTATGCCGGGGAGATCTACGAGTTATGCCGGGATAAGAAAGAAAAAGGTTCCTTGGGTTATGCCTGGGAGGTCCATGGGTTATGCTGAGAGAAAAGGAAAAAGGCTCCTTGGGTTATGCCAAGGAGATCTATGGGTTATGTCGGGGTAAAAGAAAAAGGGTCCTTGGGTTATGACAGGGAGATCCACGCGTGACGCCGGGATAAAAGAAAAAGGTCTTGGGTTATTCCAGGGAGATCCACGGGTTATGGCGGTATATGAAGGAAAAAGGCTTCTTGATTTATGCTAAGGAGGTCCATGGGTTATGTAGGGAAAAAAGAAAAAGGGTTCCTGCTGCGGATCAAAGGGAAGTCCACGGGTTACGCCAGGATAAGAAAAGGTCGTTGGGTTATGCCAGGGAGATCCACGGGTTATGCCATGAAAAAAGAAAAAGGGTCATTGAGTTATGCTAGGGAGATCATCGGGTTATGCCGGGATGAGAAGGGAAAAAGGTTCCTTGGGTTATGCCAGTGAGGTCCACAGGTCATGCCGAGATAAAAGAAATATGGTTACTGCTGGGGATAAAAGGGAAGTCCACGGGTTATGCCGGGATAAAATAAAAAAGGTCCTTGGTTTACGCTAGGGCGATCCACGGGTTATGTCGGGGTAAAAGAAAAAATGTCCTTGAGTTGTGCCAAGGGATATCCACAGGTTATGCCGAGATAAAAGAAAAAGGGTCATTGGGTTATGCTAGGGAGATCCACGGGCTATGCCGGATAAAAGAAAAAGTTCCTTGAGTTATGCCAAGGATGATCCATGGGTTATGCCAGGATAAAAGAAAAAATGGACTACTAGGGATAAAAGAAAAATGATCCTCGGGTTATTCTAAGGAAGGAAATAATCCTTAGGTTATGCTTGGGAGAAAAGGAAGATGATCCTCGGGTTATAGTGGGGAGAAAAGAAAAGGAGCCTCAGGTTTTGCTCAGGAAAAAAGGAAGTGATCCTCGAGTTATGTCGGAGAGAGAAAGGAAAATGGTCCTCGGTTTATGTTGGGGATGATCCATGGGTTATGCCAGGATCAAAGAAAAAGCTTCACGGGTTATGTCGGGATAAAAGAAACAGGGTCCTTGGGTTATGCCAGGAAGATCCGCAAGTTATTCCGGGATAAATGAAAAACGTCATTGGGTTGTGCCAGTTATGTCCACGGGTTATGCCGGGGTAAAAAAAAATGTCTTTGGGTTATGTCAGGGATGAAAGAAAAAGTTTTTGCTGGGGATAAAACGGAAAATGATCATCGGCTTGTGCCGGGGAGAAAAGGAAAAGGATCTTAGGTTATGCTGTGGACAAAAAAAGAAAATGATCCTTTGGTTATGCCGAGGAAAGAAACGATCCTCAGGTTATTCTCGGGAGTTAAAGGAAAATGATCCTTGGGTTATGCCAAGGACAAAAAGAAATAGATCCTCAGTTATGCTGGGGGAAAAAAGGACAATGGTCATCGGGTATGTTGGGGAAAGAAAAGATCCTGGTTATGTTGGAAAAAAAGGAGAATAATCCTCGAGGTAAAATATCGGGGAGATCCACGGGTTATGCCGAGGACAACTAGATTGTGGTCCTAGGTTAAAAGGGATGCAGCCAGAGATTGGAGGACCTACGCTTCCATGATTTTTTTTTGGAATTTTCTTTCCTTTTTTTATTTACAAAATGGAGGAAAGAATTTGGAGGAAACTTCTCTTATGGGTTTATTATTGCTGTGAAGGTGATCCTAACTCCTGCGCATTTCCCTTTTTGGTTGCACCTGCTTTTTGCACGGCTGCTTTGGGTTAGACCTGTTTCAAATTTTCAAACAAATATAATTGTTAGTTCAAAATGGTGGTTGGTTTTGCGCTTTTGGTTGTTTGATCACCAGGTCTTGGCCCAACTTTGGGGAGAACTTCCGCTGCTTGCTGGCTTTTCTTGAAGAGTGATCTCTCCATTAAAACAAAGAAACTCAGCTTTTCAATATTTCTCATGAATGCTCGCCTGCGTGGGCCTTTGTCCCTTTACAATTTACTTTGCCTATAGGACCGTTGTCCTTGGAGTTCTTTTTATTTTCAACAACTTTGATATCAAAACATCGTGATCCCTTGGATTTTTAGATCCTTGCTAAGACAGTCAGCCACGTGGTACTCAGTCTCTTTTAACTTCATTTTGCCTTTGTGGGCTTTAGACTTTGACTTCCTTTCCTTTCAAGAATCTTTTAATTTTAAAACATCAACCGTCATGGCCATCCGAGATTGGCCTGATGCACCCGCTGAGGCTGGGTACCTTTCTTTAGCTTTTGTCAGGCAAAACCCTTTAAAGATAGTCTTTCAACCTTTTCTTAATTTCGGGAATAGAGTTAGACATAAAGGGATTCAAAGAAAAAGTCATGAAAAAGCAATGGAATTAATTTAAAGAGAAGTGTCCCTTTCAGAGGGAAAAGAAGGTCTTATCTAGGGTGCATGCGGGCTTTGAATAGACATGATCTGCTTCTTGGACTGGGTGCCCGACCCACACAAACTTTTCCGTCTTCTCATAACTCATTGACCCATGTTCCAAACCGTGGAATCTTACCGTGACACTATCAATGGTGGGAAATGCTTCCATTTTGATTGAAGGCATCCTTTGCGTGTTTTCGCCAATCGACCTCTTTCATTTCTCTTCTCACTATCGCCCGATAGTGCCTTTTATGAGTTTTCACTAAATAGACTCTATCATTTTCAGTTTCTCTACTCACCGTCACCATATGGTGGCCGTAGGTTTTCACCGATAAAACTATCTCATTTTATTTCTCTCAATTTGACTGTACCAGATTCCAACTATGGTGTTTTTCGATTCCGCTGCCTTTGCCATTTGATAAGAAGGACTTGAACAAGGTTTAGATAAATTGAATCTGGAAGGAAATAAAACTTTGGAACCGTGTTGGTGGGCTCCTTGTCCAGCCATTATATCATATACCCCCGTTTAACTTTCTTGGGGGACTTGGGATATTTGTTTTGGTGTGACTGAACCCCAGAGAGAGGCTGCCTACGTATCCTTCCGGAATCAAGACAGACGTAGTGTAGGATGTTTGTTTTTGGTTTTCATTTGTTATTTGTTATTCTATTTTCTTTTGCTTTTTTCTTTCTTTATTAATTTCCCTTTTCTTGTATTTTCTTTATTTTTTAGTATTTTTCTTTTTCGTTTTTTCTTTTATTTCATTTAATTTATTAATAACATTTTCAGGTTCCATATAGGGTAATCAAAGAAGGGTTAACCGGCTCAGATGGTTTGCAAAGGGTTGACACTGTTCTAATAGTAAGAATGAAAGCCTTCGTCATCTCAATTAAACAAAGTCATTGCTGTATAAATCCTAGACATAGTACCTTTTTACTTTATCTCCATTCACAGCTTTTTTGGTATCATTCCCCTTGATATCACCCTTAAATAATTCTCCTCTCGGCAATATCTTTCTGAAAATGTATGGGCCTTTCCAATTAGGAGAATATTTTCCTTTTGCTTCCTAGTGATGAGGAAGAATGTGCCTTAACACAATTTGTCCCATTTCAATATTTCTAAGCCGTACTTTCTTGTATAAGCACACACCATTATTTGTTGGTGCAATTGCCCATGGCAGACCGCAACTATTGGTTTTCAAATGCAAAAGGACCAATTTTGGGATCTTAAATTTTTCATGGATGAAACTCCTATTACAAAGATGCTAGGCTATTGGTTTTCTTAAAAAGGGAAAGTAGAAAACAGACTTGTAATGAAAAAATACAGACTTGATGACTACAACTAGGTCAAGAGTACATTAAAACATCAAATCTTGGGGCCCGCCGGGCGTCATTCAGCATCTCCACGGGCCTATGAGCAAGACCCCTTTGGAGCTTCTCCAAATCATTCATAAGCTGACGAACGAATATCATCACTATAGCAAAGAGACCCATGCCTCTGATTCTTTCTCTGATCTATCCTTTTTCTATGAGTAGTCGGCTTATCTGTTGGTTACAAGCTTCTAGCACTTGGGAGTCATGGAAGTGATGGTCTCGTAATAGTTTTATTTCCTTCTCCATTTCGGCGATTAGCCTTTAGCATTATTCCCTCTCCGCCTAAAATGCTTTGTGCTGTCAGACTGCCTTATCCTCAAAGGCGGTAATTTTTCTCTTCATATTAGCGATGTTTCCCTCATAATTCCTTTTCATTTGTTGTACAAACAAAGCTCTTTCCTCTGTCTTCTTCGCCCATTGTACCCAAAGTTTTGCCATGTTCCCTTCAAAATTTCCAACTGTTCCTGGTATTCTATGACTTGCTTCTTTAGCCCTATTATTAGTCTCTCGTCGGACCAGCTTCTTTCTTAATTTTTAGAATTTATTTTCATTTGTTGGATTTGGGCCTTGAGGGCTTTATTCTCTATGGCCAGTTTCTTTTTATCAACTTCATCAGCTATGGCTTGCACACTTTTTTCAAATTGAAGATCTCGTACCTGTTGCTCCAACTTCCCTATTCTCGTTAGGCATTCCTTTTCTTTGGATAGCCACTCTCATTGCACTAGGGCCCCGTCTGTGGATTTTTGTACATTTAGCCATTTAGCCGGTCTCTTGGGGATATGAAATCGTTTGCTGAACAGGGTCAAGTACTCAGGATCCACTTCTTCTTTAGCGAAATCTGTACCATAGTCTTAGGCTCAAGGTATCTACACTCATTCCATATTTTTCGGATCTTTCCTTACGGGAACACAGCATTTGGACCTAAATCAATGATTTGTCCACTCCAGTCTTCGTCACCGTGGACGCTTTGGAATCTTTCTAGTTGATGCTGGACTCGATAACGAGCATAGGGTTGGATACTCCGAACGCCCATCAAAAGAATATAAGGCACTTCTGCTTATGTGTACACAACCTCGGTAGCAGGAAGCCATCTGAAAGCCCATTCAATTCAACCCGCAGTCAAAGATCTCAAGAATGACAACCAAGCCTCAGCGCCCTCGGGGAACACAATACCTATTACCCGGGTCTAAAATTCTTCGATGCAACTTATCCCGGTCAATCCATAGTTCATGTACCCAGTTCAATGGCGAAAGTGCTCTTGCATTCACAATTGTAGTAATAGATTGCAACCCTAAAATAATTTCATACCCTCTCTGCACATGGTTAAGGATCGATACATTTCCGCCACAATCAAAGGAGCCACTGTGCTAGTAGGTTTCTTATTGGAAACATCCACCATTACTACAAGGCCAATGTGTATGTGACTGTCTTTTCTCAGACAAACCACGATTCTTAAGAATGTTACCATGAATGCCAATCCCTGCTGGGCCTCCTATTTATCTTTGTTCCCGGTATGTGTCAAACGGGTATTGGGCTCCTCAAAACCTTTTGGGTAGCCATATCGGTGGTATAAGAAATGAAGTGTGCAACACCCTTCTGATAGATGCTTATCTTGAATGTCCCGATGAATTCTCAACAAGTCCAAGAATTTGTGGATATTTACCGGTCTCGGTGCTAATGGATATCTACTTCTGAGGTTCCTGTTGACACCCACATATCCTGAAATCTCCTCTAGTGTGGGTGTAAGCTTAAAGTCCGAGAACCGAAACACATCACGAGATAGGTCACCGAATGGTATAAGTGATTTAATAATATCTGTTCTTGGTTTGATGTTTAATAATCTGATGAGACCACCAAAAATCTTAACCATGATTTCTTTGCTGCCTTTTCCCAAGTCATTCCACCACATGTGGAGCTTCAACGGGATCTTACTCAGGACTGAGAAGGGTTCGATGTTACTGGTTTTTATCCTGCACAATTATTTAAAAGGGGATTTATTGATTTATTTTGACCTAAAGAGAAAAATGGAATTTTTTCTAAAGCTTTCTTTATTTATGAAAACAAGGATTTGGTTTTGCCGATACGACCTTTCAGCACTTCTAGAAGGAAGATTTTAAGGTTGTGCGTACAAACCAATTTAAAAATCACTCAAGGTGGCTATTCTTGAAAAATAGCCTTCCGCCGTCCTTTTAAGGACATTCGGATTGTTTTAACAAGAACGACATTACCCGATTCATTTAGGACGACAATTGACATTTTTTGGCTATTTTTGCAAAAGGGAGGTTGGACCCGATGAGGGGTTGCCTACGTATCTCACGCCCGGTGAGAACCAAACCAACGTAGTTCGGTGAAATGTTTTATTAAAGCCAAATTTAATAAAAAACCTTCTTTTTCTTCTTTGTTTGTTTTTCCTTTTTTTCTTTTTTTTTTAAATAAATTCGGCAGCATTTTCGTAGTATTTGAACATTGATTTTCCGAAACAAGTGATTACTCTCATTTAGCCCTAACATTATTGTTTTCTCTATTTTCTTTCCTTATTCGCAAGCCAGATAACATGCAAATCCAAAGCAAATAAAAGCACAAGTAGCACGTAAGATACATCAGGATAGTCTTTTCATTTTAGGTCACCTGTCCTAGACGGACCCAACCCCTATCTTGAGTCCCCTAAGACAAATGCACGTGATACAATCAAATGTTGCTACTAGAGATCCGACATGAGGTTTCGTTATACTAAGTTTAAAACCTGGGTTTACTATTCTAGACCTGGCTTACGCGAGCGGATAACTCTAGCCGGGGGTAAGGCAGCGTACTGGGGATACAGAAGCTCCGTCGGCTTAGCAGGTTATCCGAACCACGTTCTAAATAGGAAAAGACTCTAAACAGAAGAGAAGCTACACGAAGTTCACCCTTCTCCATGATGTGGAAGACTCAGCACATATACAATTCTTCCAATATCAAAGCGGTAAAGCTATTAGCACATTTATCATGGAACATGCAGAAAAATCAGAAAATTCAAATATAACAGATATTCTAATCTCGAATTCTTGAACCCTGAACTAGAGATTGTGCGTTCGATCCCCAAATGAGTCGCCAGAGCTGTCATACCTCATTTTTTACATGGCAACCCCGAAGGATAAACGTATAAGGGAGTTTTTTCATTTATAGTGACATTATTCGAAATGAAATTATTTATTTATTTAGAGTTGCCACTTGGGATAGGCTTGGATTTTGGTGTCCCAAGTCACCGGTTTGTTTTGAATCCCAAATCGAGGAAATAACCGACTGCCCAAATGGAGTCTGCAACCATAAATTCTAAGGAAGGAATTATGTTGACCCAAGGGAAGGTGCGAGGCACCCTCAAATCCCGTGGTTCTAGGACGGTCGCTTAAACTACAATAATTTTCTCAAAATCTGATTTTATACATGTTTGTCCTTTAGTGCTGTTTTAAATTATTTGTCGTATTTATTTGAATTCTCAGGAATGTGAACGTCGTTTGAAACATGTCTTTGGATCGCGTCACATGAAATGCACTCGGATCCGAAACAAATTTTATCCAACGTTTTGGGATTTGGATTTGGGTCACATGATATGCATGGTAAAGTTCTTAAAAGGCGTGCCTAAAGCAACTACGAATTATTATCTTTGTAGGAGGCTATGAAGTTTGCCAAATGGCATGTCCCGAAATTGTAAGTATTTTAATAGGAGCATTTAACGAGGGCCAGTAAATTTATTGTTTGGCGCGGCGCACCTTATTTTATATTTTTAGAAGGCCAAACTAAAGCAAACTATGATTTTCTGTTGGATTTGTCTCCAATCGCCCTAATTAATCAATATTGAAAAATTTGGGCCTCAAGTTCAAGTCCGAGTTCAAACAAAGGGAAGAACCTATTAATTTGAACTCGTTACGTAACTCGAGAGGCCAAATTTATGTTGCAAAATTTAACTAATCTTTAAATATAAATTCACGCTTCAGTATATTGGGCTACAAAGTTGGCCCAAGAAGAAAGCCTATTCAGCTTTTATAGGAGTTGTTCAGCGTACAACAAATTGTATTGGCTGAGTGGGTTATAAAATGCTGGGGCTCATTATTACGTAACTGGGCTCAAATCTCATTTTTGTGAGTAACCCTATCACCCTAGGCTCCTGCATGAGCCCAAATCTCGTTATTTAGACTTCAAGAGTACCAATTTTAAAGAAACTGAACCTAACAATTTTTAAAACAAAGAAACAACACGAATTATTCCAATCTAAGGCGAGGAACAAATTGAATTCCAATCTCAATACATTATTCAACTCATTTGTATACCAACATGCTTAATTCAAAATTTGACAACAGTGTCAAGTAACTAATGAATCCTTATATAAATACAGTGTAAACATTAATAGTAAATTATAGTTAACTCCTATATTTCACATTTCAGCAGGCACATAGTAAATACGTTAAATTAAACTATAGGATACACCTAATTCTACAATATAATGAGTGTACATGCTACTTTCAAACCCAATTTCTAACCAACAACCTATTCCACAATCAGGTTAAAATAGCAATGACAATCTAGACAAAAACTAACGATAGATCTTAAAAAATAAAATCCAACAATGCAGTTAAACAAATTATAATGCTAACAAAGTAGTTCCTAGTATAATAATTACATATCTCAGTTCCAAATCAACGGCTAGATAAAGAGGAGAACTGATAAAACTACAGTAAGCCAATCAGACAGAGCTGAACATCAGAGGTAATGGATAATCTTCATTTCACTCTTAAATAGAGATATACAACAGAGCCGTTATAAATCGAGTACTTGAGTTAAGGTAAAATGAAACACCTATGAGCAGGTAAACAGGAAACAAGCAGATGCACCAATGAAACCAAACTCGAAACCTAGAAGCAAACAAGGAACTTTTTTTTTATCAAGTAGACCAGAATTCACACAACCTTAAAAATGGATTTAAATGTTTCCATCTTAAATCATTTTTGCACTTTTGAAAATTGGGATTAAACTGGACAATTTTCGAAGAGTAGTTGATGCTAATCGAATATTAATTCTACCTGTTTTTCTGTTTTTAAATTTTCAAAAGTTTTCCTTAGAATCAGATCTGTTTTTTTTTTTTTTTTGCTCTTTTATTCGTGACTAATTCAGAAGGGATTTTTCTGGAAGGTTTTCTCATGCCTTTTTAGTCAAGATACCTATGCCTTTAAAGGCAAGTAAACTAGGCCAGAGCTTCAGCTATTATTTTACACTTTGTCCTTTCAATTTATTATTTTAACCAATCAGTCCTTTAATTATGAACTTGTTGGTCAAGTTATATCAATTAAAACCTAAATTTCAAATTTGAACCCCATTCTAGAAGGTTCTGGAAATCAACTACTATATTGTGTTCTATTTAGGAACACTTACACTACCCTTTATTTAAATTGAAATTATCATCTCCCCAAAGCTAACTCTTTAACCAAGATTAAATGATCAGAAATTAACCTAATCAGCTATATCCAAACCAATCTAAAAGAAATCCCATTAATTGAACTTAATTTCAACAAAAGTAAAATTTGACTCTGATTAATACAACTATTTCAAAGCTAAGCCTGGCAGTAAACTATCAACTAAAGGAAGAGGGAAAAATGATATAGGAGAAACTGTAATACCCAAACAATCTTCATTCAGTCAAATCTATTTTTTTCAACCTAAATAATTCCCAATCAATTCAAATCAACAAGATACATGTATTAAAACGGGGAAAAGTAATAAATTTCACTGATTCTCGGACTTATCCTAACAACAATAAGCACGGAAGAGAAATATTGAAGGCTAACCAAACTAAACATTAGAAACATGAAGTATGGACTACTTCCAGAAAAAGAAAGAAGAAAGCATGAATGTATTAACGAAACTAAGGAAAACCATGTTTAGACTAAAAAATGACTTACAAAGCAACAATTAAAACTAAAATTAAAAGAAAAGACTAGAAGACTTAGCTTAAAATTCTTGAGGCTCAGGAATCTTTATGCTTTGTGTTTGGGAATCCCTAAATCCAGGTTTGGGAAAATTAGGGTTCTGGGTCAGACTTTGATCTAAAATTCGAGGCGGTCAATCGAGATTTGAAGGGATTCATATTAGGGTTTAGGATGAGGAGAGTGAGGACATAACAGAGTGTGAATTTGGTCATATTTGGAAGGTTTAGGTTTTTGGTCGGTGTCTTCAATTTGATATTCGAAGAGATCTGGCAATTTTTGAGGGTTGTAGGCAATGGATGCATGAAGAGGGAGATGAGAAGCTCGTGTGGTATATTTTTTGTAGCAATCGGAGCCCGTGCCGCCGTGGATGGCGGAACAACTACCACTTTAATTGAAGATTTGAGAAGGACGATTGTGATTCGAAGGTTGATACTTGGTGCGATGGAAAGAGGAGGAGGAGGGAATTTGAGGGTCTAAATCTGTGGTTGATTTGAGACCAGCCGCTGGCGGAGGCGATTTGTTACCGGCGGCGGATGACGGAGGGACCGTGGTGAACGGTTGCGTTACACCGGCGTTCGTTGGGGTGTTTGGAGAGGTACTCGAGGGGTAGGGGCGTATATCCGACATTTATATAGCAAGAACCTCATTAGTTCTCCTCCGTTTGATGAAGAAACATCAATGGATGTGATTGATCTTAAAGAAACGGGGTCGTTTTGGTAAGGTGTGGAGGTTGGATTGGGTATAGGGTGTTTGGGCTTGGGCTAGGTACGGTTTGGAAGTTGTTCCTTTAGGCTGGCCTCAAATTTAGCGCACGAATTAGCCTAAGTCTTCTTTCTTCCATTTCAAATTCTTTTTATTTCTTTTCTTCTTTTGCTCTTTTTATTTAATTAATTTTTTTTTCATTTTCCAGATTTTATCATGTACAAAAATAAAAATTGACAAGACAAAATTTAAACTCCACAATTACAACAACAACAACAACAACTACCCAGTATAGTCCCACAAAGTGGGACTGGGGAGAGTAATATCTAGACGGGCCTTACCCCTACCCAAAAGGGCAGAGAGGCTGTTTCCAATCGACCCTCGGCTCAGTGAAGGAAAAGAAAAACAAAAACAAAGAAGCATTAGTAACCCAGCATAAATAATTATCTATACATAAGAACCATAACTAAAATAGCATGCAATAATATCAGACAGTAACACCCATAAATAACTACCAAATAACTACTATAAGGGAGACACAATCCAATACACACATCATCTATGGATAGCCCTGTCAAGCCTCACCCGGGGTAGGGTGAGGAGTACGAAAAACTCTGGGAGCCCCTATCCTACAACCCTGATACTAGACCTCCAGACTTTCCTATCAAGGGCCATGTCCTCGGAAACCCACATTCTAGCCATGTCATGCCTAATCACCTCTCCCCAATAACTCTTAGGCCTCCCTCTGCCTCGTGTACGTCGACCATCGCTAGCCGCTCACAACTCCTCATCGGGGCATCAGGACTTCTCCTCCGCACATGCCCGAACCACCTCAGACGCGCTTCTCGCATCTTCTCATCCACCAGGCCCCCACCTTCTCTCGAACAACTTAATTGTTAATCTTATCCAAACTGGTGAGCCCGCACATCCATCTGAGCGTCCTCATCTCCGCAACCTTCATTCTCTGAACATGAGAGTTCTTCACTGGCCAGCACTCCGCTTCATACAGCATGGCAGGTCTAACCACAGCTCTATAAAATTTCCCCTTGTGTTTCTGTGGAACTTTCTTGTCACACAGGACTTCTGATGCAAGCCTCCACTTTGACCACCCCGCTCCTATATGATGAGTGACGTCCCCGTCAATCTCTCCGTCCCCCTGAATCACCAACCCAAGATATCTGACACTGTCCCTCTTGACGATGACCTGCGATCCAATCATCACGTCCCTGCCTACTTCGATCGGCTCGACACTAATCTTGCACTCCAGGTATTCTGTCTTAGATCTGCTTATTTTGAAACCCTTAGACTCGAGAGTCTGTCTCCATACCTCTAACCTCTCAATAACACCGACCCTCGTCTAGTCTATCAAGACTATGTATCAGCAAATAACATACACCAAGGCACATCCCCTTGAATATGTCGGGTTAGAGCATTCATCACCAAGGCAAACAAGAGAGGGCTAAGCGCCGATCCTTGATAGAGCCCCATAACCACTGGAAAATGGTCTGAGTCGCCGCCAACCGTCCTAACCCTAGTCTTAGCTCCATCGTACATGTCCTTGATTACTCTGATGTAGGCTTCCGGCACGCTCTTCGCCTCCAAGCAAATCCATAGCACCTCCCATGGGACCTTGTCATACGCCTTCTCCAAGTCGATAAGCACCATGTGCAGGTTATTCTTCTTATCCCTAGACTGCTCCACCAGCCTCCTGACAAGGTGGATAGCTTCTGTAGTGGAGCGACCCGGCATGAAACCCAACTGGTTCACCGATATAGATGTCATCTCCCTCTTCCTCGCCTCGATCACCTGCTCCCAGACCTTCATGGTGTGACTTATTAATTTGATACCCCTATAGTTTTTACAGCACTGGATGTCCCCTTTGTTCTTGTACAAGGGCACCATTGTACTCCACCTCCACTCCTCTGACATCCTTTTGGTCTCGAAGATCGCATTGATCAACCTGGAGAGCCACTCCACTCCTGACCTACCCCTGCACTTGCAGAACTCCACCGGGATCTCGTCAGGCCCGGTCGCTCGACCCCTACTCATCCTACGCAAAGCCCCCATGACCTCCTCCACCCTAATGCGCCTGCAGTACCCAAGGTCTCTATGTAGCTCTGAATGCCCCAATTCCCCTAGCTCTATGTTACGATCCCCCTTTTCGCTAAGTAAATCTGAAAGTACGCCTACCACCTCTGCTTCACTTGAGACTCCCCCATCAGCACTCTACCATCCTCGCCCTTGATGCACCTAACTTGGTCAAGATCACGCGCCTTCTTTCCCTTGCTTTAGCTAACCAGAATAACTTCCTGTCCCCGCCTTTCTCCCCTAGTTCCTCGTACATGTGACCAAACACCGCGTTTTTAGCTTCCGTAACCGCCAGCTTTGCTTCTTTCCTCGCCACCTTGTAGATTTCCCTGCTCGTTCTCCGTTCTTCCTCGTTTGTGCTCCCTTCCAACATAGCAAACACCGCCTTCCTCAACTCCACTTTTCCTTCGACTACATCGTTCCACCACTAGTCTCCCTGATGTCTGCCTGAATGGCCCTTGGGTACCCCAAGCACATCCCGTGCTACCTCCCTAACCAAGTTCGCCGTCTCTGACCACATAGCATCCGCTTCCCCAGAACTTCTCCAAGCTCCACCCTCAGCTAACCTCTTTTCCAACTCCTGTGCTTTCTCCTTAGTCAAAACACCCCATCTAATCCGCGGCTGTCCCATAGCAATCCTCCTCTTCCTCTTCACCCAAAGACCGACATCCATTACTAGGAGTCTGTAAAGAGTCGAAAGGGACTCTCCCGGAATAACCTTGAAGTCTTTGCACATACCCCTATCGCTCCTTCTGAGGAGAAGGTAATCTATCTGAGTCCTCGCCGCCAAACTCTTGAAGGTGACCAACTGCTCCTCCCTATTTTGAATTGTCGAGTTCGCAATTAGAAGCTCGGAAGCCCTGGCGAAATCAAGCAGTGACGTGCCTCCTCCGTTCATAACCCCAAAGCCGAAGCCACCGTGCACTTCACCATAACCACCAGCATCAGCCCCAATATGACCATTAAAGTCCCCTTCAATAACTAAGTTCTCTGATTGGGGAATATTACCCACCAGCTCATCCAAGCCCTGTCAAAAGCGCCTTTTAGCCTCCTCGTCTAAGCCCGCTTTCGGCGCGTAAGCGCTGATGACGTTGTGGATGCAACCCTCAATAACCAACTTAATAGACATTAACCTGTCATTCACTTGCCTAACCTCGACCACGGACTCCCTTAGATCCCTGTCTACCAAGATGCCCACTCCATTCTTACCTCTTATGACCCCAGAATACCACAGCTTAAACCCGCTTGCATTCCTCTCCTTCAACCCTTTCCGCCTAGTCTCTTGGACACAGGCTATGTTAACCCTCCTCTTCTAAATAACCTTCGCCAACTCAATGGACTTACCCATCAGAGTGCCTATGTTCCACGACCCAATCCTTAATCTATGAGCGTCAGCTACCCCTTTCCCACCCTTACCTCCCACCCTACCCGCGAGACCACTCCCTGCCCCCCTACTCACCCCCGCCACCGCCCCAACACCTCGAGGACATGACCTTACACTATCATCCCCCGCCGTGGCCACTATCTCTCCAACCGACTATGGAGAATAGTGACGCACACACGCACTATAGCGGAATACGCAAAAAGATGTAAACCAGATAGCAACAGAGTAAACCTCACACGGAATGCTAGCTAGAATACGTAAAAAGGTGTACAAAGTAAACAAGAGAGCGGGAGGTACCTGTTAGAAACACGTTCTCAATGCAATATACTAAACATGTACTCTTTTGTAGCTTTTGATGAATGACAAACGAAGCAAAAATTGATATATGACGGAATTCAAGTACAAGCGCACAATGGTTGCGAATAAGATTGAAGTTCAAGATATAGCTTTTAATTGTTATTGAGTTGTTCTAAATTGTAATCTCGATCCTATAACTTGACTCATAGTATGGCCTCTCTCATAAAACTATTTTCCAAAATCATGCATATTTAATTCTGTGTCAAAAAGATTTTAAATCATGCATATTTACATTAGACAAAATGTTTTCTAAACATGCCTCAAATCTGGGCTAAAATAATCGATTATGTACTTATGATAATCGATTATTTCTGAGCCAAGACTGCATGACAATCGATTATGAATTAATGGTAATCGATTGTGAGTAAGACAGTGAACATCAGGTTTTTCCAAATCTGCATGATAATCGATTGTGGACAAATGACAATCGATTGTTGTTGAGGTAAAGTTTTTCAATACTCAAAATAATCAATTATGAACTAATGGTGATCGATTGTGTTGAGTTGATGTCTTCCAGTGATTTTAAATTTAATTAAGTAATCGATTATGTCTTTAGATAATCGATTATCACTGAGACAGTAAGTTTTATGATTTTCAGAAAATAACAAGTAATCGATTGTTGCAAAGGACAATCGATTGTTGAAGCTGGCCGTTGTCAAATGATTTTCAAATACCATAAGGTAATCGATTATTGATTCTAGATAATCGATGTTCTGCTTAAAATCTGGAAATGATTTTTAGAACGTTGCTGAAGTAATCGATTATTGATTTTATATAATCGATGTTCTGCTTAAAATCTGGAAATAATTTTTAGAACGTTGCTGAGGTAATCGATTATTGATTTTATATAATCGATGTTTTGCTTAAAATCTGGAAATGATTTTTAGAACGTTGCTAAAGTAATCGATTATGAACTTAGTGTAATCAATTATCTGATTTTGAATATTGCCAGTAATCGATTATAGATTATGTATAATCGATAGTGAAGCGTTAAATCTGGGATTGATTTTTAAACTGACTGGCAGATAATCGATTTTTTGGTCTTAATAATCAATTATCACTGAGTAATTTCAGCAACTCTAATTGGCAATTAGACAACGGTTGAACCAACTTTTTCAACTATAAATACAGCTTCATTTCAGCGTTTTAAAAACAATAACATACACAAAACTGATCATTACATTGCTATAAGCCTTCATTCAATTGTTCTTCATTTTCTACTCATTTCATAAAGCTTTTGAGAGCCATATTATTGCTTAAAGGTGTTGTGATCTTGAACATATTCTTTTACTCATATCTACTCAATAAGGAGTACTTTAGTTAAGTGAGTGTCCAAGTATTTGATATACTTGTAAGAGAATTGCGATTCTCTTGTTTCAAGGAACTTGCATTTCCTTGGGTGAAGTCTTTGAGATTGCGATCTCCGAGCAACTGTTTGAGGCTTGTGTCCTCAAGTGTGTAACGGTTTGTTGAGCACCCTTAAGCTTAACAAGATAGTGAAAAATCTCGAGAGAGTCTCTCGGGGACTGGATTAACCACGTTGGTGGCCAACCTGTATACATCTTTGTGTAAGTTTATTTTTATGCATTTATTTTACTTCCTGCAAAGTTTAAATTCCGCAAGAAAACGCTAAATTCTATTAATACGCTATTCACCCCCCCTCTAGCGTAAAGCGTAGTTTCTAACAATTGGTATCAGAGCCCAACTCTCTGAAAACTTAACCGTTTGAGAGAACCATCCATGACTTCTACTCTTGACTCTTTTGCAGGAATTGAAGAAGGACAATGCTCTACACTACCTCCTCTATTCAACGGCACAAACTACTCATACTGGAAGGAGAGGATGCAAATCTTTGTGCAATCAAATAGCTTTCATTTGTGGAAAGTATTCACCAATGGAAACCAAATTCCAACCAAGAAGGTGGAAGACGAATGGGTTCTAAAGACCGAAGAGGAATATACCGCGGAGGATATTCGTAAGGTTCAAAATAATGCCAAAGCTATAAATTTATTATATTGTGCTGTTAATGCTAACGACTACAGGAAGATATCATGTTGCAAAACAGCAAAAGAAATGTGGGATAAGCTTGAAGTGTCATACGAAGGAACCGACCAGGTACGAGAAGCTAAAATTGATTTCTTAAGTCACTCTTACGAACTATTCCACATGAAGGAAGGAGAGAAAGTAGACGAAATGTTTGAGTGATTCTCAATGATCGTGAATGATCTACACGCCCTCAAAAAGACGTTTACGGATAGAGAACTTGTCCGGAAGATCCTCAGAAGTCTCACTCCGGCATGGCGATCAAAGGCCGATGCAATCCAAGAATCCATTGGCATCACAAATGTCACAATTGACGCATTAAGAGGTAATCTCAAAACCTATGAATCAACTATACTTAACCCGTTTGTTGATGATCAAAGAAGGCAAAGGATTGCTCTAAAGGCTAGCCAACCACAAATTGATGAGGAAGGTGACAACGAGTTTGGACTCGTTATCAAAAGGTTTCAAAAATTCATGCGCAAAGAGTATGAACGCAAGAACAAAAAGCAAGGCGATCAACTAAAATGCTATGAATGCGGAGAAACCGGGCACATAAAATCAAATTGCCCTAACATCAAAAAGGAGAAGAAACCCTTCAAAAAGCAACGTGCATACATCTCTTGGGGAGGAGATTCCGGAGATGAAGCAAGCGAAGAAGAAGACGATGAAGCAGCAAATTTATGTCTCATGGCTCAAGAAGACGGCAAAGACGAGGTAAGTCAAATCTCTTCTCAAAATTTCTTTACTCTTGATGAAATGAGAAATGCTTTTGATGAACTATATGCTGAATTTATCAAAGCTTCAAAAACTGTCAAAAGTGTTAAAGAAAGCGCTTCTCTAAAAGAAAAAGATTTTCAAACACAGCTTTCATTAAAAGAAAAAGAATTAGAAAAACTGGTTTTCGAAAATGAGAAGCTAAAAGAGGAAAACAAGTTTTATGGAAAAAGAAGTGCTGATAAACCTGAAGGTTCTACTAGAAACTGTTCTTCTTGTGTGCTTCTTAAGAATGAAGTAGCTAGACTTAAAGGCACATTAGATAAGTTTAATTCTTCGCATAAAAACTTGAATGATGTGCTTGTTAATCTAAAATCAACTAAACATGGAATAGGATTCAAGAATGAAGAAAAGGTTGGTGCTAAACCACAACAACCTAGAGCTCAACCTAGGACTAATAACCAAAATGCTTATCCTAGAAGTAGAAATCCTAGAAATAACTTGCATGTTAGACCAAATAGTGAAAATGCTAGAAGACCTAGAAATGATGCATATTTTAGGCCAAACCTTGAACAATTTAGAAGACCAAGAAATGACCCTCCACCTAGAAATAGATATTCTAGAAATGATGCATATTTTAGACAAACTTGTGAACCTCCTAGAGCTCATAATAGGAGAAACAATGGTGTTCAAAGTAGAGTAAGCAACCTTCATTCATCTAGTTACTATGTACCTAGAAAAATGCATAATCCCAACGTGACTTGTCATTATTGTAGACGTATTGGTCATATTGCTCCCGCTTGCTTTACTCGTCATAGACATATAAATCAATTGCATCATTATAACATGCCTAACCCTCAAGGACCCAAGATGGCATGGGTACCTAAAGAACATTAATTTCTTTTGTAGGTGTGCTTGAAGGGATCAAGTGTACTATGGTACCTTGATAGTGGATGCTCCAAACACATGACGGGAGATGAATCCAAATTCCTTCAACTAGAGCACAAAGAAGGAGGAAGTGTCACATTTGGTGATAACAATAAAGGAAAAATCATCGGCATTGGTTCGGTCGGTAAGGACGAAAACTCCTCTATTAAACATATACTACTTGTGAAAGGTTTGAAGCATAATCTCTTGAGCATAAGCCAATTATGTGACAAGGGAAATCTTGCTCTATTTAATTCGGATGAATGTCTTGTATTTAGACGTAGTGATTTCAAGATCATACTTCGTGGTTTTAGAATTGATAATATCTATATGGTTGATCTTGCAAACTCCTCACCCGAATATGTTGATTGTTTAGTAAGCAAAGAGGATAACTCTTGGCTATGGCATCGTAGAGTAGCACACATGAACATGCATCTTTTGAACAAGCTTCTGTCTCAAAACTTAGTAGTTGGTCTTCCCAGTTTAAAGTTTGAAAATGATTCTATTTGCGATTCTTGTCAAAAAGGGAAGCAAACCAAAGCATCTTTTAAATCCAAGAATATTGTTTCAACGTCTAGACCTTTGCAATTACTTCACATGGATTTATTTGGTCCCTCTCGTATTGAAAGTCTTGGTAAAAATAAATATGTTTTTGTAATTGTTGATTACTTTTCTAGATTTACTTGGACTCTATTTCTTGCAAATAAAAGTGATGCTTTTCAAAATTTCAAGTATTTCCTTAAGCGTGTTCAAAACGAAAAGGAATCGACCGTCACTTCGATTAGAAGTGATCATGGGGGAGAGTTTGATCACAATCTCTTTGCGGATTTTTGTGACGAACTCGGAATCGAACACACCTTTTCCGCTCCACGGACACCACAACAAAATGGTGTGGTGGAAAGGAAAAATAGGTGTCTCGAAGAGATGGCAAGAACCATGCTCGACGAAGCTAAGATTCCCAAATATTTTTGGGCGGACGCCGTGAGTACCGCTTGCTATGTTTTAAATAGAGCAGCAATTCGGCCGATACTCATGAAAACCCCATATGAACTTTATAAGGGTAGAAAACCCAACATTTCTCGTTTACGTGTTTTTGGTTGTAAATGTTTTGTTCATAATAATGGGAAGGACCAATTGGGTAAGTTTGATGCTAAATCGGATGAAGGTATTTTCATTGGTTATTCCTCACGTAGCAAAGCATATAGGATCTTTAACAAAAGAACCCAAATTGTGGAGGAATCCCCTCATGTTGTGTTTTCCGAAGATAATACTCGCTTGGCGAGAAAGGAATCCGGTTTTGATCTTGCAGGTATCTTGGATAGCTTGAAAGATAAAATCCAACAAGAACCTTCAAAGGAAAACAAAAATGAAATCGGGGAACAACCAACGGAAGAAGCGCCACAATTAGAAAAAGGAATAAATACGCCTAACGAGTGGAGAACGATCAAGGATCATCCTCTCGAACAGGTAATCGGCGATGTTGGAGAAAAGGTAAGTACCCGAAACTCCCTCAAAAACACTTTAGAACTTACTGCTTTTGTTTCTCAAATTGAACCTAAAACCATCTCTGAAGCAATTGGGGATGAATTTTGGACCTTGGCAATGCAAGAGGAGCTTAACCAATTCGAACGCAATAACGTTTGGGATTTGGTGCCAAGACCCGAAGGTCATTCTATAATTGGTACAAAATGGGTTTTTCGCAATAAACTAGATGAAAATGGTATAATCACTAGAAACAAAGCTAGGCTTGTGGCAAAAGGCTATAGTCAAGAAGAAGGTATTCATTATGAGGAAACCTATGCTCCCGTAGCTAGATTAGAAGCTATTCGTCTATTACTTGCCTTCGCCTCTTCAATGAATTTTATTCTATATCAAATGGATGTGAAAAGTGCTTTTCTAAATGGTTTTATTGAAGAAGAAGTTTATGTCAAACAACCCCCCGGCTTTGAAGATTTTAAATATCCCGATCATGTTTTCAAACTCAAAAAGGCTCTTTATGGTTTAAAACAAGCTCCTCGAGCTTGGTATGAAAGGTTGAGTAAATTTCTTTTGGAAAATGATTTCATTAGGGGAAAAGTTGACACAACCCTCTTTGTCAAGCATAAAAACAATGATATTTTATTAGTTCAAATATATGTAGACGATATTATATTTGGTGCTACTAACAATGTTTTATGCAAGGAATTTTCTGATCTAATGACTAGCGAATTTGAAATGTCTATGATGGGCGAGTTAACATTCTTTTTGGGGTTACAAGTGAAACAAATGAAAGAAGGTACATTCATATGCCAAGCCAAATATTGCAAAGAACTACTAAAACGCTTTGAGATGAACAATGCAAAAGAAATGGCTACTCCCATGAGCACATCCGATCATCTAGACAAAGATGAAAAAGGTAAGGAAGTCGACACTAAAAAGTATCGAGGTATGATTGGCTCTCTTCTTTATCTTACCGCTAGTCGTCCGGACATCATGTTTAGCGTGTGTTTATGTGCTCGCTATCAGTCATGTCCGAAGGAGTCTCACCTTACTGCGGTGAAAGGGATATTAAGGTATCTCATTGGTACTACAAATGTGGGTCTATGGTACCCCAAAGGCTCTTCATGCCAACTTATTGGATATTCCGATTCCGATTTTGCTGGATGCAAATTGGACCGCAAGAGCACAAGTGGCACTTGCCATTTGCTCGGTAGCTCTTTTGTCTCTTGGTTTAGTAAGAAACAAGTAAGTGTTGCATTGTCTACCACCGAGGCTGAATATGTAGCCGCGGGGAGTTGCTGTGCTCAAATCCTATGGATGAAACAACAACTCTTGGACTATGGCCTAAGTCTTGATCACATTCCTCTTAGATGTGATAACACTAGCGCCATATGCTTGACGAAGAACCCCGTTCTTCATTCGCGAACAAAACACATCGAAATTAGACATCATTTTATTAGAGATCATGTACTGAAAGGCGATGTCGAAATTGAATTTGTTGAAACCAAAAGCCAATTGGCAGACATCTTTACCAAGCCTTTAGAGAAAGAGTCCTTCTTCCGAATTCGCAGTGAACTCGGGATCCTTGACTCCACTTTGATCTAAGTCGTGCATTGCATTTTCTTTCCTACATGATTTCTAACTTGAGCGTCGGAGGCGTCTAACTTCTTTTTGCAGGTATCACCCTAGAGCTAAGAGCAATTCTTAAGCAAACCGCGAATCTGCAGCAATGTCCCTATAAAAATCGATTATCCCGTATCAATAATCGACTACCCTCTAATTTTTTTTCCAATAAATAAACCTTGTTTATTTCATCTTTTTGCATCTTTCCTTACTATTTTTTTGCTAATGGCAAAAGGGGGAAGAAAACGGGATATCGGGTATGCACCACCTCTTAATTCATTGATTGCTTATAAGCTAAAATTGAGGGGGAACAAGAACAAAATTGCATAATTGTTACTTGTCTTGAATTGTCAATATCTTTTGCCTAAATTGCATATCCCGCTTAATGTTTGCCATTATCAAAAAGGGGGAAATTGTTAGAAACACGTTCTCAATGCAATATACTAAACGTGTACTCTTTTGTAGGTTTTGATGAATGACAAACGAAGCAAAAATTGATATATGACGGAATTCAAGTACAAGCGCACAATGGTTGCGAATAAGATTGAAGTTCAAGATATAGCTTTTAATTGTTATTGAGTTGTTCTAAATTGTAATCTCGATCCTATAACTTGACTCATAGTATTGCCTCTCTCATAAAACTATTTTCCAAAATCATGCATATTTAATTCTGTGTCAAAAAGATTTTAAATCATGCATATTTACATTAGACAAAATGTTTTCTAAACATGCCTCAAATCTGGGCTAAAATAATCGATTATGTACTTATGATAATCGATTGTTTCTGAGCCAAGACTGCATGACAATCGATTATGAATTAATGGTAATCGATTGTGAGTAAGACAGTGAACATCAGGTTTTTCCAAATCTGCATGATAATCGATTGTGAACAAATGACAATCGATTGTTGTTGAGGTAATGTTTTTCAATACTCAAAATAATCGATTATGAACTAATGGTGATCGATTGTGTTGAGTTGATGTCTTCCAGTGATTTTAAATTTAATTAAGTAATCCATTATGTCTTTAGATAATCGATTATCACTGAGACAGTAAGTTTTATGATTTTCAGAAAATAACAAGTAATCGATTGTTGCAAAGGACAATCGATTGTTGAAGCTGGCCGTTGTCAAATGATTTTCAAATACCATAAGGTAATCGATTACTGATTCTAGATAATCGATGTTCTGCTTAAAATCTGGAAATGATTTTTAGAACGTTGCTGAAGTAATCGATTATTTATTTTATATAATCGATGTTCTGCTTAAAATCTGGAAATAATTTTTAGAACGTTGCTGAGGTAATCGATTATTGATTTTATATAATCGATGTTTTGCTTAAAATCTGGAAATGATTTTTAGAACGTTGCTAAAGTAATCGATTATGAACTTAGTGTAATCGATTATCTGATTTTGAATATTGCCAGTAATCGATTATAGATTATGTATAATCGATTGTGAAGCGTTAAATCTGGGATTGATTTTTAAACTGACTGGCAGATAATCGATTGTTTGGTCTTAATAATCGATTATCACTGAGTAATTTCAGCAACTCTTAATTGGCAATTAGACAACGGTTGAACCAACTTTTTCAACTATAAATACAGCTTCATTTCAGTGTTTTAAAAACAATAACATACACAAAACTGATCATTACATTGCTATAAGCCTTCATTCAATTGTTCTTCATTTTCTACTCATTTCATAAAGCTTTTGAGAGCCATATTATTGCTTAAAGTTGTTGTGATCTTGAACATATTCTTTTACTCATATCTACTCAATAAGGAGTACTTTAGTTAAGTGAGTGTCCAAGTATTTGATATACTTGTAAGAGAATTGCGATTCTCTTGTTTCAAGGAACTTGCGTTTCCTTGGGTGAAGTCTTTGAGATTGCGACCTCCGAGCAACTGTTTGAGGCTTGTGTCCTCAAGTGTGTAACGGTTTGTTGAGCACCCTTAAGCTTAACAAGATAGTGAAAAATCTCGAGAGAGTCTCTCGGGGACTGGATTAACCACGTTGGTGGCCAACCAGTATACATCTTTGTGTAAGTTTATTTTTCTGCATTTATTTTACTTCCTGCAAAGTTTAAATTCCGCAAGAAAACGCTAAATTCTATTAATACGCTATTCACCCCCCCTCTAGCGTAAAGCGTAGTTTCTAACAGTACCAACTCCTGGTGGAAAAACCTGAAAGTAGGCCTTGATGCGCCCAAGGTCAACTGCTACCAACTCTTGCACGTTCCGACCGATGTTGCTTAGCTCTTCACCCCCAAACGCCGCGAACTGGCCTCGCCGCCGCGACTAGTACCTGGGGCAAGTTTTCCTGAAGCTTATCAGAATGTGTAGTTTTGCTGCGTCCTGCCGAAAATCTGAACGGGAGTCGCCTGAAGTACTGTAGATTTTCGGAAATCCTCGCCGGAAAATTAACGCACCTGTCCAATGAAAAAGAACACGCCAACACACCCACAAAAAGCAGAACAGAGAATAGAAATAAATAGCACTGAAATTAAAATTTAAGAGAAGAGAATCACTGCAATCGATGAGATTTTAAAAAAAATAAAACTAAACAAATGAAAAAAAGACTACTTTTATTGTTTCTCTTATTTTCAATGATGATTAATTAATGCAAAATCTAGGATTAGGTCCTCAATGCAAGTATGCTATTTCTTTTTATAGTTTTCATTTCGTATGATGCCTAAGATGCACACAAAACGCAAGAAAAATACAAAATAAAGCAATTAATTCCTAAAAATTCAAATAATAGAAGAAAATTCCTAATTTAATGAATTCTAAATGTATAATTTAAGCACGTCAATAATCACATGCTCTCAGCTGGGAAATAAGTGTTCCGATGTTGGTATTCATCATCAACCGACTTTTTCGCTAAATGATCTACTAATGCCTAGGCTTTCATTGCCATGCGAGTGACATAGGCTATGTCAAATTCAGTGAGCAGAATCTGCCACTTTGCTAGTCTTCCCACGAGCATCCGTTTCTAGAATATGTATTTCAGTGGATCCAACCTAGTTATGAGGTAGGTGTTGTATGCTTGCAGATAATGTCTCCGCTTGTGAGAGACCCACGTTAAAGCACAGCAGGTTCATTCTGGCAGAGTATACTTGGCTTCGTAGCTGGTGAATTTCTTACTCAAGTAGTATATTTCCTGTTCTTCCTTTCCGGTAATGTCATGTTGCCTGAGGACACAACCAGAGGAATTTTCCAAGACCGTCAGGTACAAGAACAGAAGCCTCCCTTGTTTAGGTGGGACCAAGACTGGTGGGTTGGATAGCTACTCTTTGATCTTACTGAAAGCTTCCTGACATTCATCCGTCCATTTGACTACTGCATCTTTTTTCATTAATTTGAATATAGGTTAACACGTGGAGGTCAGCTGAGCAATGAACCGGCTGATATAGTTCAATCTTCCCAACACGCATCACATCTTTCTTGGTTTTTGGAGGAGGTAATTCCCGAATAGAAATTATCTTTGGCGGATCGAACATGATACTCCTCCGGATGACTATGAATCCCAAAAATTTCCCCGACAGGACCCCGAACGCACATGTGGCTGGGTTTTATTTCGAATAATATTTGTGCACAATCGTTCAAAAAACTTCCTCAAATCCTGCACATGGTCATCCTGAGTTTGGACTTGATGATCACGTCGTCCACACATACCTCTATTTTTTGATGCATCATATCATGGAAGATGGTGGTCATGGCTCTCTTGTAGGTTGCCCAAAGAATTCTTGAGACCAAAGGGCATGACCATGTAGCAATACGTTCCGCAGGGTCTGGCAAAAGTTATTCTCTTTGCGTCTTCTTCATCCATCAACACTTGGTGATATCCTTCGTAATAGTCCACGAAGGACAGTTTCTCATGTTTGGCGCAGTTATATATATGGATGTGGATGTTTGGCAAGGGGAATTTATCTCTGGGGATTACCATGTTCTGCACTCTATAATCCACATACACTCGGGTTATCCCTTATTTCTTTTGCACTTGAAGTACATTGGCCGACCATGTGGTGTGCCTGACAACTCGGATCACCCCTACTTCAAAATTTTTCTTGATCTCTTCTTTGATTTTATCACTAACATCATTTTTGAATTTTCTTTAATTTTGCTGCCTTGGGGGGAAATTGGGGTAATTTCGCAATTTATGCACCATCAAATCAACACTCTGTCCCGGCATGTCATCATATGACCACAAAAATACATCTTTCAACTCAAATAGGAGTTATCTCAATGCATCCCAAGTTTTCTCAATTGCGTGGATGATTATTTTGGTTTCCTGAATTTCTTTGGAACTACCTAAGTTAACCGACTCAAAATCATTGAGGTTTGTCTTAGGTTTATTTTCGAAATGTTCCAGTTCTTGATTTATTTCTCTAGAAGCCTCTTCTTCATCGTATTCCGGTTCTTGGTTCATTATTTCACAATTAGACAGCATGTTTGGATTTGGGCACAAAGTCTGCAAGTATGTCATGTTATTTAAAGCCTCATTATTAGAACTAAAATAAGCAAAAAAGAGAAAAATAGCAAAATTCAGAAAGAATAAACGAAAATGGACGATGAAATATTGATTTCATTTCTTGGAATTTTAAGATATTGGGTTCACATTTGGAAATTCAAATACAAGAAACTAAAGAAAATATTCGAGCTACACCTTGGAATAAATCGCAATGAAGAAAAGTGGTACGACTAGTATACCGAGACTCCTACCGGATAGGGAATGGCGTAGCCTTGTAATTGTGCAATTTTGCCTCGGGTCTCATATGCTGCCTCAGCGGTGCTAGAGCCCTATTCTAGCTGAACCATGTGGGTTTCATACAGTATCTTTCTCATTGCCCCACATATTTTCTCAATCTCTTCGGCCGTAAAGTCCTGATCCTCCTCTTCTTCATTGTATTTTGGCCTGACAAATATCTCGCATTAATGCAGCAGTAGGTTGGAAGCCTACCCTAAAAAATTCTCTATGGCTGGCAGAGTAACTGGTTCCGCTATTCTTTGAAGAGATTTCACAAGTCCCTTCTCTGGTTTGAAGCCATGTCGTATAATTTCTTTAACCACCATAATTGATGCATTGGAAATAAAGGCCTGCGAGCAGGGGTTTCCTTCTTCGTACTGGTCTGCCACCACAATTTCAAAGGCCTAATAAACAGTGTGCTCGCTGCCTTCTATCGCTTCAAGGCATGTGACTAGGGGATCTAGATAAATTAATTGTTCATCCTCCCCATGGACAACAAGTTCTTGATCGTCATGCTCAAGCTTTACCATCTGACGAAGAGTGGAACGCACGGCCCCTGCTTCGTGGATCCATAGTATCCCCAAAAAGAGGTTATAGGACGGGTCCATGTTAGAACATGGAAAGTCACCTCAATGTCAACTGGATCGATGGTAAGAATTAGATCGATCTCTCTAATCGTGTCCTTTTTTATACCATAAAAAGCTCCTACATACACATTGTTGGGATGAATCCTTTCATTTCCAATTTCCATGCTTGTAGTGTTGAGAGTGGGCCGATATCCACATAAGAACCTTCGTCTACCACAACCCTTTTCACATAATACTCTTCATATTTGAGAGTTAAGTGTAGGGATTTTTTATGTGCAGCTCCTTCTGGAGGCAAGTCATTTTTGCTAAATGAAATCTGGTTGATAGGGAAAAATCTTTCCGCCATTTTTTCTAATTGCTCTATTAAGGTATCAGCTGATACATACGCCTCATTGAGTGTCTTGATTAGTACCTTCTCGTTTTTGGGGTATTTCATCAACAAAGATAGCAAGGAGACTTGTTCAGGAATCTTTCTAAGCTAGTCAACAACTTCATAATCCCCCATTTTAATTTTTTGAAAGAAAGCTTCCGCCTCTTATATACTCACTTGTTTTTTAGCTGGGAAGCGCTTCCTGGTGGCGTTGTTCACTTCCCCCAAATTGGAATACTTCTCCATAGGGTTCCCGTGATTTTTTTGGTTTTGGATGGTATTAGAGACTTCCGCATTTTTAGTTGTATATGTCGAGCGACCTTTTTATACAGTTTTTTTTGTTGTTAAGTTTTTAATTAATTATTCTGCAAGCTATGTTGTTTTTGCGCATTGTTAGGCTTAACTATTCTTAGGAACTATGTGCCATCACGACATATTCACGAATGGTGAACTTGAGTCATGACATACTCTTTTTATTGGAAATAAAACTACAGACTTAAAATCAAGCAAAAATACAGACTCAATGATTGAAAACTCAGGTATATATTAATGCTTTAACTACTGGGGCTGGTGGGTCATCATGCGGCCTCGTTGTGGGATTATGTGCGAGACCCCCTTATATTCGCTTCAAATCCCTCATAACTTGACAAAAAAAAGTCATAATTGCGGCAAAAAAGGTGGTACGAGTCATGTCCTCGCATGCTTGGTACTTCATTGTAATGTAGTCCGCGATGGTCCTGATCCTTTCTCTAATTCTGCCTTTTTCCTGATCCTTTCTCTAATTCTGCCTTTTTCGGTTCCGGTCTCTAATAATTTTGATTCATTAAAGTGTTGATCTTGCATATGATGTATTTCCTCCTCCATTTTAGCCATCAGATTATAGTAGTGCTCCCTATCAGCCTTGGATCAGTTTCTTCTTTTCTCCCTCGTCGGCTGCAGTTTGAACATCATTTTAAAATTGAGAGCTCCCTGACTTGCCTTTTGAATTTTCTTATTTTGGCCTTGTATTCATTCTCTTTGGTCAACCATTCCCATTGAGGTTGTGCCTCAAGTGAGAATTGGTTTTTTTTAAGACAAATCCATCATTGAAGGGATAGAGGCCGGATCGCTCACTCAACAATTTCTGCTTCTCCCAATGGGAGCCTTTACTAGTAAGGGCACGTGGAATCGGGGATGCAGACCGTTCAGGAATTTGGAATTTCTTGCCGAAATAGTCAATAGGCTTAGGGTCCACTTCACATCTAGCTCGGTCTTGTACTACGGTCTTGGGTTCAACCAACACTCATTAAATACTTGGTGAATTTTTTCCTTCTGGAAATGTAGATTTTGGACCTAATTAAATGGCATGCTTACTGAAATATTCATCATTTTTGACGGTTTGAAACCTTCCTAATTGGTGCAACACTCTGTAAGGAGCATAAGGTTGGATTCTCCGAATGCCCATCAAGAGGATGTAAGACACTCCAGCAGACATGTACACTTCTTCGGTGACGGGAAGCCATCCAAATGCCCACTCAATTTTGTTGGCAGTCAAGGTTCTCAAATGTACAAGCCAAGCTTCAGTACCTGTGGGGAATTCAATACCTACTACCCAGCTGCCGAACTCTTTAATGCAGCTCAGACCGGTCAAACCACAATTCAGATATCCAACCCGGTGACAAAGGTGTTCTTGCATCCATAATTGAAGTAACAAATTGCAACCATGGAAGAACTTTACCCCTTCCCGATAGTTAGTCAAGGATCGGTAGATTTCAAGCACGATCAGGGGAACAACAATGCTGTTGGGTTTCTTGATTGCAACATCGATCATTCCTACAAGACCTATCTCTATATTCCCATCTTTCCGGGGACAAACCACAACACCCAAGAATACTACCATATAAGCTAAATCCCACCTTGCCTCCTATTTGTCTTTGTTTCCGGCATATGCTGGACTAGTGTTTCGCTCTTCAAAACCTCAGGGGTTACCATATCGATGATGTTATGCAACATCCTTCAGATAAAGTTTTGTCCTGAACATCCTGACTAATACTTAGCAAATCCAGAAACCTGTTGTGGGACACTAGTCTTGGTAACAGTGGATATCGACTTCTAAGGTTTCCATTGAGGCCCACATAACCCACAACTTCCAGCAGTGTAGGTGTGAGCTCAAAGTCAGAGAAACGGAACACGTTGCAAGTCGAGTCTGAAAAAGGTATTAAAGCTTCAATTGTGTCAGAACTCGATTAATAGTCCAACAAGGCCTCCTAGAACATTCCCCATTGTTTCTTTACTGCCCTTTCCTAGATCATTCCACCACATGTGAAGCTTTAGATGGATCTCATTAATGACTGTAAAGGGTTCAATTTCATTCGTGCTCATCCTGCACATTTATAAAGTGATTTAATGACTTTAACGTAAAAGAAAAAAAGATATTAACACCATTTCTTTTTTAAATATTTTTTAATTTTAAAACATAGCTTTGTAGATACAACCTTTTAGCACCTCGTGTGAGACGATTTTAAGGTTGTGCGTGCTAGCCGTTGAAAAGGACTGAAGGGGGTTATTCTTGCAAAAATAATGTTTCAACGCCCTTTTGGGGACATTCGGCTTATTTTAAACAAGAATGACTTCACCCTACTTATTTGTGACTACGAATAAAAATTTTGTTATTTTTGGGCATTTTTGCAAAAAGGGAAGTTCAACTCGATCGGAGTTCCCTACGTATCCCACATTCGATGAGAATCAAACTGGTGTAGTTTGGGAAAATTTAACAAAACCAACTTGTTTTGAAAAAAAAAACTTTTTCTTTTCCTTTTTTGTATATTTGTTTTCTTTTTTTTCTTCTTATTTTTTCTCAAAGTTCTGGCAGAGTTTTGATATGATTTGGGTATTGGTTTTTCTCGAAAAAGGTGATCACCCTCTGCTGTTATCTTTTCAACTCTCACCCATTATTTATGAGCCGGTCATCATGCAGATCGAAAGAAAATAAATGCACAAGTAGTAGGTAAGTGCATCAGGATGATCTTTTCATTTTATGTCACCTGTCCTAGATGGACCCAACCCCTGTGTTGAGTCCCCTTAGTCAAATACACGTGATACAAACAAACGTTCCTAGTAGGAATCCGGCATGAGGCTTTGTTACACTAGGTTTAAATACTATGTTAATTGTTCTAGACTTGGCTTTCCCGAGCGGACAACTCGAGCCAGGGGCGGGGGGAGGGGGAGGGGGCAGCATACCAGGAATATAGAAGCTTCGCCGACTTAGCAACATGTCTAAACCTCGTTCTAAAATGGGATAAGACTCTAAATAGAAGATAAATCTCACGAAGTGCACCATTCTCCGTGATGTAGAAGACTTAGAGAGAGGAAGGTTTTCATAGTAGTTTATATATATACAATTCACCCAAATATCATTGCGGTAAAACATTTAGAACATTTAGCAAGAAACATGTAGGAAAATCAGATAAAGCCAAATGTAATTGTTATTATAAGCTCTAGTTCTTGAACCCTAAATCGAAGTCTGGGTTCTTCTCCCTATCAGAGCCGACAGAGCTGTTGCACCTACTTTTGTCCACACTACCCCGAAGGATAATATACAAGAAAGTTTTTCCAATTTAAGTGACAATATTCGAAATGAGATTATTTATTAAATTTTTTTAAGAGTCACCACTTAGGATAGATTTGTTTCTGGAGTCCGAAGTCACCGGGTTATCTTAAATACCAAATGGAGGAAAATTCGACTTTTCTTCTGAACTCTGCAAACCAGAAATTCTGAATAAGGAATTTTGTTAACCCGGGGGAATGTGTTTGTTATCCCCGGGTTCCGTGGTTCTAGCACGGTCTCTCAAACTATCATAATTGGCCTATTATCTTACTTTAATACACGTTTAAACCTATAGTGCAATTTTAAGTTATTTACCGACTATTATTAATTTTTAAGCAAATTGAACGTCGTTTAAAACATATCTTTTTATCGTGTCACATTAAATGTACTCTCTATCTCGAACAAGTCATATCCAATGTTTTGGAATTTCGATTTGGGTCATATGAAATGCACACCAGCGTTGAGGAATGTAAAAGTATTAAAGAAAACTCCTAAGTCAACTAACGCATTGTTAACTTTACAGGAATCCATGAAAATTTGCTAAAAAGAATTTCCCGAATTTTAAGTGTTTTATGAAACTAATTTAAATGACGCCCACACATTTGTGATTTTTTTCGGCGCGGCGCACCTCAATTTTATTAAAAGGACATTCGAACTAATGTTCTGAGAACTAATATGCTATTATCCTCTATTATGAATTCAATCCAATTAATATTAAGAATTAACTAACATCGAAATATTTAAGAATATTCGGGCCCCAAGATCAAGCCTAAACTCAAACAAGGACAATTTCCATTATTGAAGAAATCCTTAGTTTGAATCTACCACTTAATTCAGCAGGCCAAAACACTTACATTTTCATTTTTAAATTACTTAACCAAATGAGTTCAAAGGCCATGACCGAAACTCTTAATATTTTGGGCTTAGGATAGGCCCAGCAATTATCGGATATCTTCACATCATGTCTCAAGGTACTTCGACATTCAAGCCCATAAGAGGCCCAAACCAGGAGAAATTGAGCAATGGGACTCGAGATCGAGTATGTAGCTAGGTGATATAGTAACTTTGAAATGCAAAGTGCATCTAACAAGGTTTTCAAGCCATTGGAGTGTTTGATACATAAAAATGTAGTTGATTTAACGAAAACCTGGAAAACTCTGAAGACTAAGAATGCGTCTTTAATTACATGCTATGGCAAAGAGACCCTCAAAGACTTACCAAAGCATAAATTATAAGGTGACTCGTGTTAATTTAAAACAACTAACAATCTACTAAGATCACATTCAAGCTTAGGTTCATGAGCAGAAAATTTACAACAGAATAATCTGCTTGTCATCTACCCGAACAGCCTGTCCTGTGTTAGGTTTTACAAGTAGCATAGATTACAATTTTTAACAGACACAACCATGGTCATAACAAAAATAAAACACCCTTAATATACAACAAAACAAACTAAATATCATAGTATCTCAAGGATTCCAACTCAAATACAATCATGAGAGACATATGTTCCAGATCAAATACTATGAATCACACTATGAGACATGAAAGTAAAGGTATGTAATAGAATCACGGGCAGATTTGCTTCTATACTTCAAATATTTTTTTCCATTTCAATTCTTCAATTCCAACTCTGCATTAACAATGTTTAAGACATTTACCTGGAATAGTATAAACAAGGAAGTGAGGTTTAGCAAATGAAACAGCAGCAGTAAGCAACAGCTTTGGACCAGTTTTGAACCCAGAAAGTGAAGCAAAGTAGTCCAGAAAATCAATTTTGAACCCATCAATGAACCAGAAAACCCAGAATATACTTGATTTCAATTTGTTCCAACTATCATTTACTCAAATGTTGTTTGAGCATTAGGAGAAACCTCAGAAATCACAAACAGGTTTCAATAAAAAAGTGTTTAGTTTTCAACCATCTGGGACTTTTCAGGATTTTTTAGCCCCTGGAAATCTGTATTTTTAGCTCCTAAACCTCTATTTTCAGGCTTTTCGAAATTCTCATGTATATTTTTTAGCTCTCACATTTTTGTATCTCTTTTGAATTTTTCAACTCTAAAATTTTGTATGATCTCAACTCTTTTGATTCTCGGAAATTCTTTCTCAAATCTGATCTATAAAAAAAAAAACCTTTTAAACTTTTTAGAAAAATCTGTGCCCAAAATGATCTCTCCAAAAACCTTTTTTTGCAAGGCAAGAATGGCATGCCTATCCAAATTTTTATTTAGTATTTAGGTCCTTTTTATCGTTTGTTTTAGCTTAGGAACCCCTGAAATTGTTGCTTGCTATACAAGTCAACCTACCCAAAAGCTCAACATAAAATTAACCCCTATACTAGAAGCTTTTAAAACTTTTATGCATAGATTCCCTTATCTAGAGTGCCTCAACTACACCTGACTACCTCAGTATTTACCCTAGAAACATCCAGGTCAATTGGTCAAGCTAAAATGGGTTATAGACCCAAGCAGGCTCAAAGTTTAAATGGGCATGGCCCAATGACACCAATGAGCCTCTAGGAATGACTCCAAAACCCAAGCAAGAACGAAAGTGAGACTGATCCAAACAACTACCATCAAAGGAAAATATTTAATTGTTTTGAGTATTAGACCTACACTAATGGAAGTATCATTTATCAAAACCAATCTAGGAATTGACCAAATTATCAAAACTAAGCAACTAAGAGACGGATCAGAATTGTAATTAGGGTTAATAACCAAATTTATAAGAACATTAGTAGTCATTTTCTAACATTGAAATGAAAGTCATTTACAGCTCAATCAAGTTGGTCAAAATTGATAAAAACTAAAACAAAACAAAGACAAAGAAAAAAAAAAGACAGAATGAATGCAAGGGACTTACCAGAAGAGTTTGAGATATCAAAAGACGGACGACCCAACAAACCAGTGCCAACCATTTGTTTTTTTTCAAGAAAAAATGAGTGGCATCAACATGTTACCTCGATACTTCACAATTTGCAAAGAAATAAAATTGTAAAACCATGCATGCCACCAGACGCCATGAAAGTCAATTTTGGACTTAAGGGCTTCAAACTCAGATGCAATGTTTGAAGATTCCTGGGTATATCCGAGTGTTGGGAGTGTAAGATTAGGGAAGAGGCATACAACCCGATCAAATATAATATCTTTTGCATTGTGCAACCCGATACAGTATTATTACCCGATCCAATATAATAATACTGTTGCAGCACGCAACCCGATCAATATATGACATCAACAATAATCTTAATAACAGTCCCGACAAAGGATCAACAATAAACCAGACCATCTCGGCAACAGAATTCAACAGTAAAAGTATGTATACGTCTTGGCATGGGAAAATCATCTAAAACCAATATCAACTCAACTCCTACTCATTTCTGTTATCACCATTTTTCAATCATAAGTAACTTCCACAAAAATAATCCAAGTCTTTACTAATTATCAAGAAATCACCATCTATTGCATTCGTAGGATCATTTAAGAATACATCAAGTATCAATTTAGGACTCACAGTCATGCTCGACACCAACATGTAGATACTCGTGACTATGCCTTTAAGCTGTACTCAACAAGAAGCGAATAGTAATAGGACTTAACTCCTAATTCCTTAAGCTAAGGTTAGATCGAACATTTACATGAAACTTCCACGGCTAACTCAAGTTTCAACTACCGCCTTTCCTTTCAAATTTGGCTCCAACACAATCGTATCTATACATAACAAATTTAATGACACCAACAAATGGTTACACACCAATTCCAATGCCAATTTATAGCTTTATAATCATTCTTCCAAAAAATCCAATAATTGACCCTAGGCCCGCTTGGTCAAAACACGAGGTTCAGACAAATATTAAATCACCCATTCATCTACGAGCCCAAATATATAACTATTTCTTAAATTTGACTCCAAAGCGAGGTCTAAATCATCATTAAACAAAAAGTGCTAGTTCTACCAAATTCCCTAATTTTCTGTCCTTATTCACATGATTTAGGCCTAAAAATCTAATGGATGGAAAATAAAGAAAATGAATTAAAGATTATGAACGTATGAATTTGTGGTGAAATCCTCTTTCAAAAATCGTCAATTTTGGAGTTTAGATGAAGAAGTAATGAAATTTCAAAAGAATCATGTATTGTTATTGTTGAAATCAGTGGGCAGACCTGCACGGCATCCGTGATGCGTCTTCCACATTCGCATAGAGAAGCCTTCCTCAGGCTTATGCAATCGCGAGTCCTCTTATGCATTCGGGAAGGGTTCGCCCCCGTGACCTTCACATTCGTGGGCCTATGAAAGCCTTCGCGTAGAGGAAATGTTCACTTCCCAGACCAGCACTCATTTACTCTATGCGTTCGCGGGACGTGGATCGCGTTCCCGTTCCTTTCCTCGTGTTCGCATTGGGAAAAATCACCCCTATTCGTATTTATCTTATGCAGTTGTAAAAGAGACTAAGTTATCGCAAAGGGCAACAGGCATGGGCACCTATTGCAGATTTTTTGCAAATTTTTCCTGAGTCCGAAACCTTCCAAAACATATCGAGCCCTCTGGGCTCCTAACTACACATATGTACAAAATCAACGACATTATACAAACTTATTCACGCGATCAAATCGCCAAAATAATGTCAATAACAATGAATTAAACCTCAAAATCAAGAACTTTTATCAAACTTCATCAAGTATCAAATTTAGAGATTTAGGTCCGAGTTACGTCAAACGAACTCCTTTTTTCCACTAAACTTTACAGAAATGACTTAAACCATAAATATGACCTGTACCAAGTGCCGGAAGCAAAATACGAGCCCGATACTATAATTTTCTAATAAGATTTAATTTCAGTTTTTATTAAATTATTTTAGAAAACAATTTTCTTTAACAAATTTATTTCTATGGCTCGGGACCTCGGAATATCATTCCGGGCATACGCCCAAGTCCCATTCTTTTTAAGGGATCTATCGGGACCTTCATATCACGAGCCCGAGTCCGTATTCCCAAAATTATGACCGACGTCAAATTAGTTTATTTTATAGCCTAATTTTACAATTGTTCGCAGATTTCATATTTGAGCTTTCCGGCTACGTACCCAGACTATGCACGCGAATCAAACTGAATCTAAATGAGGTATTCAAGGCCTCATAAGCACATAATTCAATTAAAAATTAGTGATGACCTTTTGGGTCATCAGATTCAGAGACTATGAGGTAACTGTTGCCGTTCGCAACCCCGTGTCACTATTATAATTTAATTTCTATGTCTTACAAGCATTAGTACTAGATTTTGGCTTTAGAATACTTGTATCGTAGTCGATAGATGATCCTGACTTGTGACACCTCTGTTTGGGCTGTGTCGGGTTGGAATTCCGCATTTGTGATCTTTATTTCTGCTATTCCATATTATTAAACCATGTTTAGACTATTTTTCATTGTTTAGCTGTACAAAATGAGAATTTAATTCAATTGGTTGGCCCTTGTCTTCACGAGAGGCGACATTACGACAGAGTTCGGGGTTAGGGTCGTAATACTTGTGAAGGGATATAATCCTTTATATTACAATGGAGAAGTTGAAAATAGTGGGAACTTGGTATGTAAAACAACTTACTAAATTAAATAATTTAATTTTTATTTTTAGTATATTACACTGGAAGTACATATTTGCTAAACAACTATTTCACGTACTTAACACTGGACATAAAAACTCTATATTTGTACACTAAATTTGACAAATTTTGGTTACTCCCTATAAATTATGCTACAACTGCTACTTATGAAGGGATATAAGCCCGTATATTATAATGAAAAAGTGAAAAATAGTGGAAACTTGGTATCTAAAAAAACTTACAAATTAAATAGTTTAATATATTGCTCCTTAAATATTAGAATGGTGGTATATATTGTTAAATAATAATAACCAGTATTTAATACTGGATGTGAAAAATTTAAAAATATTTTCCCTAAATTAGTGCAAATATGCTGAAAATTGTACTTAAGAAGTGATATAAGCCATTATTTATAGTGGAAAAATAGAAAATGATGGAAACATGGTATTTAGAATAATTTAGTTGAACTAAATAACTTAATATTTTATTTCCTGTATATTATACTTGATGTATATTTGTCATACCACTATTTCCCATACTCAATACTGGACATGAAAAATTCCTTCTTTTTACCCTATATTTGACCAGTTATGGTTACTCTCGATAAATTATGTAGCTAATACTACTTATGACCAATTTTGGTTACTCCCTTGAGTTATTTTTAGTGCGTATGATAGAAGACAATCCAGTGCGTATAAGCCACAAATTATTATACATTGGGCGTTGTTTTATAGTAATAATTACATTTTAAAAATTATTTCATAGAGTATATATTTTTTGGACAATAAGTTAGATATCATAATTTTACATGATTATATTGATTCAGTATACTGGAGTCTAATTTTCAATTGTTTGGGTAATTTTAGTTCCTATATATTATGCAGCAGCTATATCAAATGTGACGACCCAAATGGGTCATCACCTATTTTTAATTGGATTATGTGCTTCCGAAGTCTTGAAAACCTCATTTAGAGTCACCTCGATTTTTGTGTGCAATTCAGGTGCATAGCCAGTGATTTGATTGTCCTAGAGAGACCGTAAAAAATATGGGACTTGAGCATATGCCTGAAATTGAATTCCGAGGTCCCTAGCTCGAAAACTAAATTTTTAAGAATAATTATTCTCTAAATGTGTTTAAGGAAATTTGAAATAAGATATGATTATAAAGTGATGGTATCAAGCCCGTATTTATGTTCTGGTGGTCCGTACATGTCATATATCTGATTTAAGATGTTTTTGTGAAATTAGGTGAAAAACAGAGACCTGCATTTTTATACTTCGCAAATGGAAACAACACTTCGCAATTTCCACATCAGCAGGTGCGAACCCCCATTCGCATTTCCCATAATTGAGACCTGCATTTTTATACTTAGCCGGTTTTAAACCTTATTTTTTCTTATTTTCTCAAACCCAAACACACTTAGGCGTTTTTCCAAGAGCAAGTCTTCTTCAAAATCATTTGAAAGTTAGTTTTTACTCATTTCCTTCAACCATTAACATTATTAAACATGTTTTTAACTTAACATCAAAGAATTTAATGGGGAAAATAGGGTCTTTAGGGTAGAACCTAGTTTTTTCAAAAATTGGTTATTTGGATCTCAAGTTGATGTCTGATTTCAAAACGAATTATATATTTGAGTTCATGGGGGAATGGGTGATCGAGTATTGGTTAGAACCTCGGGTTTTGACCACGTGGGCTCAGGGCCACTTTTTAGCTTTTTGAGTAAAACTTTGAAAATATTATTTTCATGCATTAGGGTTGATTCATTTAGGGTTGATTGATGTAATTAAGTAATTTGTGATTATATACGAACGAATGGGCGGTTGAACCAAGGAGCAAAGTAATAATTGAGACTTGAGTTATGTTCAAGACATCAAGGTAAGTGCTCGGTCTAACCTTAGCTTGAGGGATTAGGAGTTGAGTCTTATTTGCTAATTGCCCCTTGTTTAGTATGACGTATAGGCATGGGGACGAGTATCTACACATTGGTGTCGAGCATGACCATAGGTCTTAAATTGATATTTGTTGGATTTCTTGAATGATGCTATGGTTGTATTAGTGGGTAAATCCTTGATATTTGGCAAAGTCTTAGTTTAATTTCCTGGAAGTTACTTATGAGTTAGAAATGGCGATAATAGAGATGATTGGAAGTTGAGTTGAGATTGGATGTAGATGATTCTCCCTTGTAGGGACGTATATTCTTAAACTGTAGAGTTCCCTCGCTGGAATAGTGTAACTTATGGTTAATCCCTTGCCGGGACAGTTGTTATAATTACTGTGAGCTACATATTTGGAAGAGGTTGTGTGCCAAAACATTGTTATTAATATATATATATATATATATATATATATATATATATATATATATATATATATATATATATATATATATATATATACATACATATATATATATATAGAGAGAGAGAGAGAGAGGATCGAGTTTCATGTCGTAATAGATATTATATTGGATCGGGTTGCACGCTGCAATAGATATAATATTGATCGGGTTGCACGCCGCAATAGCTATTATATTAGATCGGGTTCCACACTGAAAAAAGTATTATATTGGATCGGGTTGCACGCAGAAAGAATTATTATATTGTATCAGATTGTATACAACATCAACTATATACATATATATATGGATCGGGTTGCGCGCCGCAACAGTAGTATTATTACGTTGATGTACATATTGTACTGATCTTTCATATTCATTTGGTTTCTCCTAGGTTGAGTTGTTTCCCCGAAGCATGTGCGCTCTCCCTCTTTAACTGCTTATTTCTTGTTTATTTTTCTTCCATATATTATATAACTTCACAGGTTATATGGAGTCTTGTTATAGCCTTATCAATACCTCACCGCCGTTAGGCCAAAGACTTACTAGCACATGGGGTCGGTTTTGCTGATACAACACGGTGCATTCTGTGAAGATACCAGAGCAGAAATTAGTGTGCAGTAGTAGTTCATGAGCTAGTCTTCAGTCCACTGATATACCGAGGTAGCCTTGCAGACGTTCGCAGGCCCGTCGTCTCCTCTATCTAATTTTTATTTCCTATAATCTCATGTATTCGAGAAAAACAGCTTTACTTTTTTTCAAACTGATGTATGTAGTATTCATAGTAGTCTGTGGAATTTGTGACTCCAGCTTCGGGGTAAACACTTTTATTGATTTTCTAGACATTTTTGTTTTCTATTTATCTAAGACTTCGGCTAAATTTAAATTCCATTGTTACTTAACTGTTTGTTTTTGTTAGAAATAACGCTCTACGCTAGAGGGGGGGTGAATAGCGTTTTAATGAAATTTAGCGTTTTCTTGCGGAATTTAAATTTTACAGGAAGTAAATAAGTGCAATAAAAATAACTTACACAAGGATATATCCTGGTTGGCCACAACAGTGGTTAGTCCAGTCCCCGAGAGACTCTCTCGAGATTTTCTACTAACTTGTCAAGCTTACGGGTGCTTAACAAACCTTTACAGTTGCTCGGAGATACAATCTCAAAGACTTCACTTGCTCGGAGGTTCCTCACCTCAAAGACTTCACTTGCTGGGGGTACAATCCCAAAGACTTCACTTGCTCGGAGGTTCCTCACCTCAAAGACTTCACTTGCTCGGGGATACAATCCCAAAGACTTCACTTGCTCGGAGGTTCCTCACCTCAAAGACTTCACTTGCTCGGGGATACAATCCCAAAGACTTCACTTGCTCGGGGATACAATCCCAAAGACTTCACTTGCTCGGGGATACAATCCCAAAGACTTCAACAGAGGAAGCACAAGTTCCTCAACACAAGAGAATCAAAATTCTCTTACAAGTATTTGAAATACTTGAACACTCACTTAACAAAGGTACTCCTTGATGAGTAGATATGAGTAAAATAATACGCTCAAGATCACAACAACTTTGAACAATAATATGGCTCTTAAAGGCTTTATGAAATGAGTAGAAAATGATGAACAATTGAATGAAAGCTTAAAGCAATGTAATGATCAGTTAGAGTATGTTGTTGTTGTTTAAAACACTGAGTTGAAGCTGTATTTATAGGTGCAAGACTTGGTCTTACCGTTGTCTAATTGCCAATTAAGAATTGCTGAATTTACTCAGTGACAATCGATTGTCAAGACTGAACAATCGATTATCTGCCAGTCAGATCAAAAATCAATCCCAGATTTTACGCTTAATAATCGATTACTTACAATCCATAATCGATTACTGGCAAAATTCAAATTCAGATAATCGATTATACCAAATCCATAATCGATTACATTGGCAACGTTCTAAAAATCATTTCCGGATTTTAAGCAAAACATCGATTATATAAAATCTATAATCGATTATTTCAGCAACATTCTAAAAATCATTTCCAGATTTTAAGCAAAACATCGATTATATGAAAACCAATAATCGATTACTTTGAGGTATTTGAAAATCATTTGACAACGGTCAGCTTCAACAATCGATTGTCCTTTGCAACAATCGATTACTTGTTATTTTCTGAAAATCATGAAACTTACTGTCTCAGTGATAATCGATTATTTAAAGCCATAATCGATTACTTGTTATTTTCTGAAAATCATAAAACTTACTGTCTCAGTGATAATCGATTATCTAAAGACATAATCGATTACTTAATTAAATTTAAAATCACTGAAAGACATTGTCTCAACATAATCGATCACCATTAGTTCATAATCGATTATTTTGAGTATTGAAAAACTTTACCTCATCACCAATCGATTGGCATTTGATCACAATCGATTATCATGCAGATTTGGAAAAACCTGATGTTCACTGTCTTACTCACAATCGATTACCATTAATTCATAATCGATTGTCATGCAGTCTTGGCTCAGAAACAATCGATTATCATAAGTTCATAATCGATTATTTTAGCCCAGATTTTTGAGGCATGTTTAGAAAACATTTTGTCTAATGTAAATATGCATCATTTGAAATCATTTGATACAGAAATAAGTATGCATGATTTTGGAAAATAGTTTTATGAGAGAAGCCATGTTATGGAGTCAAGTTATAGGATCAAGATCACATTTAAGAATAACTCAATAATAACAATTAAAAACAACGTCTTGAGCTTCAATCTCAACATTTGTGCTCTTGTACTTGAACTCCGTCATATATCAATTTGTGCTTTGTTTGTCATTCATCAAAACCTACAAAAGAATACACATTTAGTATATCACATTGAGAACGTGTTTCCAACAATTTTCCCCTTTTTGATAATGGCAAACATTAAGCGGGATATGCAATTTTGACAAATAATATTGACGATTCAAGACAAGTAACAAGTATGCATATTTGTTCTTGTTCCCCCTCAATTTAAGAATTCCCCCTCAATTTAAGCTTATAAGCAATTAAGCAATATAGAGGTGGTGCATACCCGTTACTCGTTATCTTCCCCCTTTTGCCATTAGCAAAAAATAGTAAGGAAAGATACACAAAGACGAAATAAAACAAGGTTTATTTATTGAAAATTAAAGGGGTGACAATCGATTATTGATACGGGATAATCGATTATATGTCCGATGATTTGCGGTTTGCCCAAATAAAATTTTCTTTTTCTGTAGGGCGATACCTGCAAAAAGAAGTTAGATGCCTCCGATGCTCAAGTTAGAAAAGAGAAAAAAAATGCAATGCATGACTTAGATCAATGTGGAGTCAAGGATCCCGAGTTCATTGCGAATTCGGAAGAAGGACTCTTTATCCAAAGGCTTTGTAAAGATGTCTGCCAATTGGCTTTTAGTTTCAACAAATTCAAATTCGACATCGCCTTTGAGAACGTGATCTCTAATAAAATGATGTCTAACTTCAATGTGTTTTGTTCGCGAATGAAGAACGGGGTTCTTCGTCAAGCATATGGCACTAGTGTTATCACATCTAAGAGGAATGTGATCAAGTCTTAGGCCATAGTCCAAGAGTTGTTGTTTCATCCATAGGATTTGAGCGCAACAACTCCCCGCGGCTACATATTCAGCCTCGGTTGTGGACAACGCAACACTTACTTGTTTCTTGCTAAACCAAGAAACGAGAGAGCTACCGAGCAAATGGCAAGTGCCACTAGTGCTCTTGCGGTCCAATTTGCATCCAGCAAAATCAGAATCGGTATAGCCAATGAGTTGGCATGAAGAGCCTTTGGGGTACCATAGACCCACGTTTGAGGTACCAACAAGATACCGTAAAATTCGTTTTACCGCCGAAAGGTGAGACTCCTTCGGACATGATTGATAACGAGCGCATAAGCACACGCTAAACATGATGTCCGGACGACTAGCAGTAAGATAAAGTAGAGAGCCAATCATACCTCGATACTTTTTGGTGTCGACTTCCTTACCTTTTTCATCTTTGTCTAGATGATCGGATGTACTCATGGGAGTTGCCATTTCTTTTGCATTGTTCATATCAAAGCGTTTAAGCAATTCTTTGCAATATTTGGCTTGGCAAATGAATGTACCTTCCTTCATTTGTTTTACTTGTAGTCCCAAAAAGAAGGTTAATTCGCCCATCATAGACATCTCAAATTCGCTAGTCATTAGATTTGAAAATTCCTTGCATAAAGCATTGTTAGTGGCACCAAATATAATGTCATCTACATATATTTGAACTAATAAAATATCATTGTTTTTGTGTTTGACAAAGAGAGTTGTGTCAACTTTTACCCTAATGAAATCATTTTTCAAAAGAAATTTACTCAACCTATCATACCAAGCTCGGGGAGCTTGTTTTAAACCATAGAGAGCCTTTTTGAGTTTGAAAGCATGATCGGGATATTTAAAGTTTTCAAAACCAGGGGGTTGTTTGACATAAACTTCTTCTTCAATAAAACCATTTAAAAATGCACTTTTCACATCCATTTGATATAAGACAAAATTCATAGAGGAAGCGAAAGCAAGCAATAGGCGAATAGCTTCTAATCTAGCTACTGGAGCATAAGTCTCCTCATAATCAATACCTTCTTCTTGATTGTAGCCTTGAGCCACAAGCCGAGCTTTGTTTCTAGTGATTATACCATTTTCATCTAGTTTGTTGCGAAAAACCCATTTCGTACCAACTATGGTATGATCTTCGGGTCTTGGCACCAAATCCCAAACGTCATTTCGTTCGAATTGGTTAAGCTCCTCTTGCATTGCCAAGGTCCAAAATTCATCCCCAATTGCTTCAGAGATGGTTTTGGGTTCAATTTGAGAAACAAAAGCAGTAAGTTCTAAGGTGTTTTTAAGGGAGTTTCGAGTACTTACCTTTCCTCCAACATCGCCGATTACTTGATCAAGAGGGTGATCTTTGATCGTCCTCCATTCCTTTTGTTCTTTTGTTTCACTTTCCAATTGTGGAGCTTCTTCCGTTGATTGTTCTATAATTTCATCATTGTTTTCCTTTGGCGGTTCTTCATGTATTTTGTTTTTCAAATTACTCAAGATATCTGCAAGATCAAAACCACAATCCTTTCTCGCCAAGCGAGCATTATCTTCGGAAAGCACAACATATGGGGATTCCTCCACAATTTGGGTTCTTTTGTTAAAGACCCTATATGCTTTACTACTTGAGGAATAACCAATGAAAATAGCTTCATCCGATTTTGCATCAAATTTACCTAATTGGTCTTTGCCGTTATTATGAACAAAACATTTACAACCAAAAACACGTAAGTGGGAAATATTGGGTTTTCTACCCTTATACAGTTCATATGGGGTTTTCAAGAGTATCGGTCGAATTGCTACTCTATTTAAAACATAGCAAGCGGTACTCACGGCGTCCGCCCAAAAATGTTTGGGAATTTTAGCTTCGTCGAGCATGGTTCTTGCCATCTCTTCGAGACACCTATTTTTCCTTTCCACCACCCCATTTTGTTGTGGTGTACGTGGAGCGGAAAAGGTATGCTCGATTCCGAGTTCGTCACAAAATTCCGCAAAGAGATTGTGATCAAACTCTCCCCCATGATCACTTCTAATTGAAGTGACGGTAGATCCCTTTTCGTTTTGAACACGTTTAAGAAAATACTTGAAATTTTGAAAAGCATCGCTTTTATTTGCAAGAAATAACGTCCATGTAAATCTAGAAAAGTCATCAACAATTACAAAAGCATATTTATTTCTACCTAGACTTTCAATACGAGAAGGTCCAAATAAATCCATATGAAGTAATTGTAAAGGTCTAGAAGTGGAAACAATATTTTTGGATTTAAAAGATGCATTGGTTTGCTTCCCTTTTTGTCAAGAATCACACATAGAATCATTTTCAAACTTTAAATTGGGAAGACCAACTACTAAGTTTTGAGAAAGCAATTTATTTAAAAGATGCATGTTCATGTGTGCTAATCTACGATGCCACAACCAAGTATTATCCTCTTTGCTCATTAAGCAATCAACATATTCGGGAGAGGAGTTTGCAAGATCAACCATATAGATATTATCAATTCTAAAACCACGCAGTATGATCTTGAAGTCACTACGTCTAAACACAAGACATTCATCCGAATAAAATAGAGCAAGATTTCCCTTCTCACATAATTGGCTTATGCTCAAGAGATTATGCTTCAATCCTTTCACAAGCAATATATGTTTAATAGAGGAGTTTTCGTCCTTACCAACCGATCCGATGCCGATTATTTTTCCTTTATTGTTGTCGCCGAAAATGACGTTTCCTCCTTCTTTGTGCTCTAGTTGAAGGAATTTGGATTCATCTCCCGTCATATGTTTGGAGCATCCACTATCAAGGTACCATAGTACACTTGATCCCTTCAAGCACACCTACAAAACAATTTAATATTCTTTAGGTACTCATGCCATCTTGGGTCCTTGGGGGTTAGACAAATAATGATTATAGTCATACGAGAAGTCTCTATGCTTTGCGAAACACATTGGTGCAATGTGACCTATACGATTGCAGTAATGACATGTAGCGTTCGGATTGTGCCTGTGTCTAGGTGGAGCAAAATACGTTCTGGGTGATCTATAGTCATTCCTAGATGCGTTGAAATTTCTAGAATCATTTCTAGGTTGTCTAGGGTGATTTATCCTAGATTCGTTAACAATCATCCTAGAATTCTTTCTAGGTGATCTAAAGTGGTTAATTCTAGACTCATTGTACCAATTTCTAGAATTGTATCTAGGTGTTCTAGAATTATTAGCCCTAGACTTGTTTTCATACAACCTAGCGTAGTGTCTAGGTGGTCTAAAGGAATTTGTCCTAGACTCGTTTACAGCCCTAGAGTTATTTCTAGGTGGAGCAGTAAAATTTCTAATGTGATTTTTGCTTTTATGCCGTTGATTATTCTTAGACGTTTCCTTTTCCTCAACAGTCTTAGGAACGTTTACACTAAGTGATTCTAAAGTTTTCCTAAGTTCTGCGTTGTCTAACTTCAAAGAGTCGCAGGAAGTACAAGTAGAGCATTTATCAATATAAGAAGCTTCATGCATAGTCTTAATGACTTGTCTAAGTTCTACACTATCATTTTGCAAAAACTGATTTTCTTTTACAAGATTCTTGTTATCAAGAGATAGATTTTCAAAAACTTTTTGTTTTAAAGAAAGTTGATTTTTGAACTCTTTTTCTTTCAATAAGAGACGTTCTTCAAAATTCTTTTTCTTTTAAAGAGAGATTTTTCTGAAAATCTAATTCTTGCTGGGAAAGTGATTTCTTCAAATCTCTAATCATTTTGACAGCATTACCATATTCCCCATACAAATCTTCATATGCATTTTGTAATTCTTTGAACGAGTGAGAATTAGAGATACTTACCTCTTCTTCGTTGTTTCCTTTGTCGGCCATCAGACATATGATATTTGATTCATCATTTGAGCATTTTTCCACTTGAGATGTTCTTTCATGAATTTCTTCAAGCTTGTCCCACATTTCCTTAGCAGTTTTGTAGTGGGAGATTTTTCGCCAGATTTCCTGGTTCAAGGATTTATACAACATATTTATCGCATTAGTGTTGTATTCACTTACCTTGGCTTTCCCAACTTTTGTCGTCATTTGATTTCCATGCTTGATGATTTGCCATAGATAGAGGTCGTTTGCTATCGTAAAAACTCTCATTCGATCTTTCCAAACTGGGTAGTTGTTTTCACCCAATTTTGGAGGCGACGTGTTGCATTCACCTTCACCTATTCCTGCAAAAAAGTCACGAGTAGAAGCCATGGATGGTTCTCTCAAAGTGTTAAGTTTTTCAGAGAGTTGGGCTCTGATACCAATTGTTAGAAATAACGCTCTACGCTAGAGGGGGGGGGGAATAGCGTTTTCTTGCGGAATTTAAATTTTACAGGAAGTAAATAAGTGCAATAAAAATAACTTACACAAGGATATATCCTGGTTGGCCACAACAGTGGTTAGTCCAGTCCCCGAGAGACTCTCTCGAGATTTTCTACTAACTTGTCAAGCTTACGGGTGCTTAACAAACCTTTACAGTTGCTCGGAGATACAATCTCAAAGACTTCACTTGCTCGGAGGTTCCTCACCTCAAAGACTTCACTTGCTCGGGGATACAATCCGAAAGACTTCACTTGCTCGGAGGTTCCTCACCTCAAAGACTTCACTTGCTCGGGGATACAATCCCAAAGACTTCACTTGCTCGGGGATACAATCCCAAAGACTTCACTTGCTCGGGGATACAATCCCAAAGACTTCAACAGAGGAAGCACAAGTTCCTCAACACAAGAATCAAAATTCTCTTACAAGTATTTGAAATACTTGAACACTCACTTAACAAAGGTACTCCTTGATGAGTAGATATGAGTAAAATAATACGCTCAAGATCACAACAACTTTGAACAATAATATGGCTCTTAAAGGCTTTATGAAATGAGTAGAAAATGATGAACAATTGAATGAAAGCTTAATGCAATGTAATGATCAGTTAGAGTATGTTGTTGTTGTTTAAAACACTGAGTTGAAGCTGTATTTATAGGTGCAAGACTTGGTCTTACCGTTGTCTAATTGCCAATTAAGAATTGCTGAATTTACTCAGTGACAATCGATTGTCAAGACTGAACAATCGATTATCTGCCAGTCAGATCAAAAATCAATCCCAGATTTTACGCTTAATAATCGATTACTTACAATCCATAATCGATTACTGGCAAAATTCAAATTCAGATAATCGATTATACCAAATCCATAATCGATTACATTGGCAACGTTCTAAAACCATTTCCGGATTTTAAGCAAAACATCGATTATATAAAATCTATAATCGATTATTTCAGCAACGTTCTAAAAATCATTTCCAGATTTTAAGCAAAACATCGATTATATGAAAACCAATAATCGATTACTTTGAGGTATTTGAAAATCATTTGACAACGGTCAGCTTCAACAATCGATTGTCCTTTGCAACAATCGATTACTTGTTATTTTCTGAAAATCATGAAACTTACTGTCTCAGTGATAATCGATTATTTAAAGCCATAATCGATTACTTGTTATTTTCTGAAAATCATAAAACTTACTGTCTCAGTGATAATCGATTATCTAAAGACATAATCGATTACTTAATTAAATTTAAAATCACTGAAAGACATTGTCTCAACATAATCGATCACCATTAGTTCATAATCGATTATTTTGAGTATTGAAAAACTTTACCTCAACACCAATCGATTGGCATTTGATCACAATCGATTATCATGCAGATTTGGAAAAACCTGATGTTCACTGTCTTACTCACAATCGATTACCATTAATTCATAATCGATTGTCATGCAGTCTTGGCTCAGAAACAATCGATTATCATAAGTTCATAATCGATTATTTTAGCCCAGATTTTTGAGGCATGTTTAGAAAACATTTTGTCTAATGTAAATATGCATCATTTGAAATCATTTGATACAGAAATAAGTATGCATGATTTTGGAAAATAGTTTTATGAGAGAAGCCATGTTATGGAGTCAAGTTATAGGATCAAGATCACATTTAAGAATAACTCAATAATAACAATTAAAAACAACGTCTTGAGCTTCAATCTCAACATTTGTGCTCTTGTTCTTGAACTCCGTCATATATCAATTTGTGCTTTGTTTGTCATTCATCAAAACCTACAAAAGAATACACGTTTAGTATATCGCATTGAGAACGTGTTTCCAACAGTTTTCTTGCTAACATAATTGGTATAGTGTCTTAAAATGAAAGGGTTAATGGTTTCAAAGATTCATGGCTGCCTAGCTTCCACGAGTAGGCACCATCACGACTTCTGAAGGTGGAAATTTAGGGTCGTGACAAGTTGGTATTAGACCTCTAGCTTAAAAAAGACTAACAACTCACGGACAAGCTCAGCAGAGTCTGAGGAATCGATATGTAGATGTTTGTATTTATCCCCCAAAGGCTATATAGTTAGGAAAACTTCACATTTGTTCATTCTTGTTATACGATTTTGTTTCTCAAATGCTAATTGAATTTCTACTATGTTCATTTGCAGATGACGAGAACACGTGCTTCCTCATCTACCACTCAGCAGCCCGATACCCCAGTAACAGCTCCCACGAGGGGTAGAGACCGAGGTCGCGCTACAGACCGAGGTAGGGGCAGAGCTCAACCCCGATCAGCAGCACTTGTTACGGAGCCAAAAGTTTATTTTGATAAGTAGGTTCAGACCCCAACAGTTCCGGTAGGCCCAGCTCAGGTCCCAAAGGGTTTTATTGCTACCCCAGTTCTATAGGACGCTCTAGTCTGATTGGTAGAACTCATGGATATTGTCACACGAGCAGGCTTACTTCCTGTAGCACTAACTGACTCTCAAGCTGGAGGAGGGGCTAAAACTCTTGCTACTCGTACTCTAAAGTAGGTAGCACCCTAAATTCAGACTCTAATGGTTCAGCCAGTATAAGCAGTTTAGCCGGGGGTTGTAGCTCAGATCAGCGATGAAGCAGCTATGTCTGCCGATGCTTTGTTGAGGCTGGATAGGTTTACCAACCTATATGTCACACCTCGATTTGGCTACTACAACCCGACGAAGGGTGTATATAAGGGAGTTTTTTCAATTAAAGGACAATTGAAACAGGATTCAGTTATTTAAAAGATTTTAGAGTCGCCACTTGGAAGATTTATGGTGTCCCAAGAAATCGTTTAGAATCACGAATCAAGGAAAGAATGACTCTGTTTAATAGTCGGGCAAACAAGAAATTCGAGTAAGGAATTTCTGTTTAACCGGTAGAAAGTTTTAGGCACTCCCGAGTTTCGTAGTTCTAGCACGGTTGCTCAGCTGTTATATTTGGATTAAGTTACCTGATTTTATACAATTCTGAACCTATATGCATTTTGAATGTTTAAGCACTTTTAATATTCTTTTTGAAGAAAACAACAACATCGTTAAAACGTGCCTCGAACCACATCACATAAATACACTTGTGGGTTTTAATACATTATAACTTCGTTGGGATTTGGATTTTAGTCATATAAATGTGCACCCGTGTTTAAGAAGATAAAATTATTAAAGACGTGCCTAAAACGACTATCGCGTTTTATCATTGTGGGAAGACCGTGAAATTCGCTAAACGGTGTGTCCCGAATCACTAAGTATTATAATAAAAAAATTTCACATGGGCCAGGCAATTTATGGGTTCAATTTTGCGCGGTATTCCTCTTTTATTATTTTCAAGGCCATTCCTAATATGAACTACTACTTGTCTACACTTTGTCTCTAAAAAGCCTTTGATCAATTAATAAGAGACCCAAGTCTCTGATTCGAATCTCGATCTGGAAACTAATCACTGGGCCTATAAATCAGCCCAATGGGGATGAATTTCAACCAAGTCCATTGACAAATTACACATATGATTGCAAATGCACGTGTGGACAGTAGAATTGTTCCACATTTTTTAGGAAAAGAAGGCATTAAATCCAATAGACATCTCATAATTTTCTGCAAGTTATTAGGGAATTAAAGGACGACATTGAACAAATGGCTATCAACTATATATGAAATATTGAACTTACAGGAAGTCTGTACCTACACAAAAACTGTTTCACAATTTCAGGACTCAAATGCTATAATGACATTGAGATCCACATATTGACTCTATTGCTACTGTAAAAACCAATTTGAAATTTATAACACCAATACCTTGAACCTACAAAATTACCCAGGCAGACTCTACTACTATATAACTAGACAAATATGTTCAAATTGAGGTAAAACATTCCAGATTCACTAATCATGAATGCTAATGGGATGAAAGTCGCAATTAGCACAAGTTATAGTCTATTTAGTCCATATGTACAGTCCTGTTACATACAATTAATGCTAAGCACTACAACTACTCCGTTCTCATAGGAATTACAAATATGAATAGAAATTAACACTGAAATCAACAGGAGAAAATGAATCATTCATCCAGCAAAGTAATTGAAGTTGTTGATATGCTCCTTTACACAATTTAAAGCTGAGAAGTACCTGCAATTTGTGTAGACAAAAACTGAAAGTAAGCACACTTACCCATCAGAAAAATCACAAGATAACATAGCTTATGAGTAGTTCTAAAACCAAGAAATGACTCTGAAAAACCAGAGAAATTTAAATCCCAACTCAAATTAGGAAGAGACCACCTAAATGGCTCACAGGAAACTCAACCAACCATACATGAACTTGACCAGCTTGAATATAAACTAGGACAAGTACTTGAACTTCAAATATATGTATTTCAGATCATATTTCTACTTCATATAGCTAAATCTCTGATAGAGAGCCGAGCTTAAGAGTATTAAAAGGTAAAATCCAATGTAACTGTGAAAAACTTGGATTTCATGAGATTTTCAGGAATTTTGAGCTTCAAAATTCTTTGAATTTTAGAGATAATATCAGACTGTCTAACCCCCTCTTTTTTGAATTAATTGGGGTACCTTTTATAGCCAAAGGCTAGGGCAACCCCTTTGTTTTATTTTAACAAGTAGTCCCTCTTTCAATTTTCAGATCTTACCTACTGTACTAAACTACTGATTTTTAACTAAAATCCACTTCTAATAAGGTCTAAAGATTCTAGCATTGCTTCTTACTTATAGGATTGCCATACTACCCTTATTTTAATCCTAAAACTACCAAAACAAAGTTAACACCCTATACTACCCCTTTAATGTGCTGAAATTACTGCATTACTCATCTATGTCCTAAAATTAGTTACTAGCTAATTATCAGCTATAGCCAAACCCTAATTAAATTTGAAATGTTAATCATGAATAAGCAACAGTCCAACTCAGAAATCAAAACATTACTCAATCGAAAATTACAATTAAATAGTAATATTAATGGAAAACATGGAAAGATGCTATTATACCATTTTGAATAATCAAAATTGAAATTGATTCCCATCTAAACTACTACCAACGATTTGTTGAACATTAAACTAAGCTGAACAATGAACATGAGGGTTAATGAATTAAGACTAGATCAGACATGTCCATTAAGCTATGGTTGGAGTCTAAACTTAAGGGATTACCCAAATAACATAATAACAAAAAGGCAAGCCAAATAAATGGTCTTCGAAATCAAACTTAATTCTGAATAAAACTAATCAGTACTTCTAATTAAACTAATTGCCTAAAGCGAGATGAAAGTACTGACAACGAATCAAAACAACAAAATAAACAAAAGAAAGAAAATAATGACATTTACTAGTTTTTCTTCAAAACACGTGATTGAATCGAATTTGAGCCTCCAAGCGGAGTTACATGTTAGTTTTGGCCAAAACGAACATGCGAATCTGTTTTGAAACTCAAACGGCCTTTAGAGATTAATCTTCAAAATTAGGTCAAATATAAATTTAAAATTCAACAATTTTGGGAGTTATTTGAAAGGCGTTTTACTTGTTTTTGGGTAGAGGAGGCCAAAGGGGTGGGTGATGTTAATTTTGAAGCCACTGGCAACCGGTCGCCGCCGTGGACGGCACGGCTTCCACATAAAAAATGAATATTCGACAAGATGGGGCTACATTCGAGGGTGGCCAGTGGTGGGGTTGGAAAGGGGGGAGTAAGGAGAGGCTGTGGTGCTATTTTGGGGACATTTGAACCGGTTTTGTCGTGGACGGCGGAGCCGCCGCACCTTTGAAAGGATATTCGACGAGTCAGGGTGGGTTTTGAGGGGTGATCTTATGGGGATTTGAAAGAGGGGAGCATGGGGATTCTGGAGTGTAATTTTGGTGTCCATCAGAGTAACGCCGTCGCGGCCCGCGATTTCCGACGGGCGGCGGGCGGTGGTGATACGACAGGGGCTGGGCGGTGGTGATACGGTAGGGGCTGGGCGGTGGTGCGGCGGTGTTACACCGGCCAGTTTTAGGTTTCATGGACAAGGTACGAGGTTATGTAATTGTAGGGGGCATGGTCCGACTATTATATAGGTTAAAGACCCTTGCATCTTGACTGTTTGATCAATATTGATCAACGACTTAGATGCCTGGGCAAAAAACGACGTCGTTTTAGCTTATGATGCTTTTGGACCGGGCAAGGGTGTTGGGTTTGGGTCCATTTTATGGGTTTGGGGTTTTTGGGCCATTCTTGATGCAAAAATTGGCCCAAACATGGCCAATATTGTATACCCTCATTTATTCAATTTTTTTGTATTTTGTTTTATTATATATTTTCAGATTATATAATATCAAAAATAAAAATAGCCAAAATATAATTTATCGTGAAATAAACTAAATAAACTCCTAAACCCTAAGTTTCAAAGAAAATTAACAAATTTTGTTGCTTTTCAATATTAACTAATTAATAACCTAAATAATGTAAAAATTAAATCCTCGATGCAAACATGTCGTTGTTATATTGTTTGTGAATTATATTAATAAAAACATGCAATCTGCAAATAAACTTAAAATTATGCAATTAATTCCTAAAAATTCAAAAAAGAAAAATGCAAATAAACACACATTCACTTAAATAATTCCTAAAATCAAATAATAAAAGGGAAAAATGCAAATAACCACAAAAATCACGCAAATAAATCCTTAAACTTCAAATAGTAAAAGAAAATTCGTAATTTAATGAATTTTATAGGAACATTTTGGGCGAGGCAAAAATCACGTGCTCATAGCTGCCCCTCTTTGCTCGGAGACACGAAGAATTTTCGAGCAAAGATAAATGAGAATCTGAGAGGTTTTTGCCTGCTTTGCATTCCATGTGAAGCATTTTGAAAAGTGTTTGATTGAACTTTGCATCAGAGGTTACCTTCATATCCTTGGTTGTAAAGGAATCAAGGCTGTGTAGTTCTGGAGTGTTTGGTAGCTGGGACTATCATGAGCAGTGATTTCACTGCCGATGCTGTCGTTACTGCTTATTGAACTCCTTATTAAACCATATTAACAATAAAAGAAAACTAGACTAAGCTATGAACTGCGGATTACGAAATAACCTATATATGTCCTTAATCTTGCCCTTGATCCTTGTTGCTTTGTTGCCTTGTATTTCTTCCTGTGAATTCCTTGTTGCCTTGTTGACTGGCATTCCTTCATGTAAACTCATTGTCACCTTTTCAACTTCTTGCCTTCTCTTCTTCTATGTTTGTTGCCGAATTGCTAGACTTTGCGTGTATTCCATTGTTTTGCAGGTGGATGCCTGACTACAAAAATTTACCGAACTTGAAACCTGAAAATATTCCCTTCTTATACAGGTGGGCGACTGATTATCAGTACATGAATTTTTGAAAAATATTCCCTTGTTCTACAGATGGGCGCCTGATTACCAAACTTGAATTTTTCAAATATATTCCCTTGTTATACAGGTCGACGCATGATTTTTGAAACTTTGATTTGAAAAAACATTCTCTTGTTCTACAAGAGGACCTCTGATTGCCAAAACATGAAATTTTGAATAACATTCCCTTGTTCTAAGGTGGACGCCAGATCGCCAAAACTTGAAATTTTGAAAAATATTCCCTTGTTCTACAAGTGGGCGCCTGCTTGCCATGACTTGAATTTTTTAAATATAATCACTTGTTCTACAGGTGGGCGCCTGATTGCCCAAACTTGAAATTTTGAAAAATATTCTCTTGTTCTACAGATGGGCGCCTGCTTACCAAAACTTTAAATTTTGAAACATATTCCCTTGTTCTACATGTGGGCGCCTGATTACCAAAACTTGAATTTTATGAAAATATTCCCTTGTTCTACAAGTGGGCACCTGATTGCTAAAATTTGAGATTTTGAAATATATTCCCTTGTTCTACAGGCGGGCGACTTATTATCAGTACATGAATTTTTGAAAAATATTGTCTTGTTCTACAGGTGGGCGCCTGATTACCAAACTTAAATTTTTTAAATATATTCCCTGGTTATACAGGTCGACGCATGATTTTTGAAACTTTGAAGTTTTGAAAAAACATTCTCTTGTTCTACAGGAGGACCCCTGATTGCCAAAACATGAAATTTTGAATAACATTCACTTGTTCTAAGGTGGACGCCAGATCGCCAAAACTCGAAATTTTGAAAAATATTCCCTTGTTCTACAAGTGGGCGCCTGCTTGCCATGACTTGAATTTTTTAAATATATTCACTTGTTCTACAGGTGGGTGCTTGATTGCCCAAATTTGAAATTTGAAAAATATTCTCTTCTTCTACAGATGGGCGCCTGCTTATCAAAACTTCAAATTTTGAAACATATTCCCTTGTTCTACATGTGGGCGCCTGATTACCAAAACTTAAATTTTTTGAAAAATATTCACTTGTTCTAAAAGTGGGCACCTGATTGCTAAAATTTGAGATTTTGAAATATATTCCCTTGTTCTACAGGCGGGTGCCCGATTTTCAAAACTTGAAATTTTGAAAAATATTTTCTTGTTCTACAGGTGGCCGCCTGGTTACCAAAAGTTGATATTTTGAAAAATATTCCATTGTTCTACAGGTAGCCGCTTGATTTTTGAAACATGAATTTTGAAATGTATTCTCTTGTTATACTGGTGGGCGGTTAATTACCAAAACATGAAATATTTGAAAAATATTCGTTGTTCAATAGGTGGGCGCCTGTGTACCAGAACTCAAACTTATGAAACATATTCCCTGAGACTGTTGCATGTGTACCTGACCATAACAAAACAAACGAAACACGGGAAATTCTTCCCCCCCTATTTTGGTGATGGGCGAGGCTGTGAGTGTTGTTCAAATACCTTTACCAAATATCTCTAAAGCTAAGCTAAGTCCCATTATCCTGGAGGGTCCTGACAATTCTTAAGTGATGACAACCTGAAGACTATGATATGTTTCTCAAAAGGTATTATTTTCCACTATGTCTTGCTATGAGTTATATCTGCTGAGGGTTTGCTGGTGACTGGTGATTAAAACTACTTCCCATTATCCAGACGGGTCTTGAGAACTCTTAATTTGATGAGAAAATATGTGTTCTAGGGGTTAGTATTTAGAGTTACGTCCCATTATCCAGGGGGGTCCTGACAACTCCTACGATTAAATCCCATTATCCAGGAAGATTGTGATGACTCTTGTTGGGCGGAAGTATTTGGGTATGACCATGCCGCTTGAACTGTTTGTGTTCTAAGCTGAGTCCCATTATCACGAGGGTCCTGAAAACTCTTAACTGCATCCTACTTGAACGTGCAAGTCATTTTGTGCCCTTTATTATCCACGATTACCTCTAACCTTCAAATAAGTCCCATTTTCTAGGAGGGTCCATAAGGTTCCAACTTAAATGCCAATTCTAAATTCTTGTTGTTTCTGCTAGTGACTATTGTCCAGGAGGGTTTATGCGACACTTACTTGTGAAGGTGTTGGTGCTTGCCCATGTTACCCGCACCTGTTTGAGTTTTAAACTGAGTTCCATCTCAACTTCCATGCTTCTTTTAACCCTAAATTGTTCCTATTGGGGTTTTCTAAATGAAGTTTGTCCCCTTATGCTCTTTGTTGGGGAGGATATTTATGATGGACAATGCCCCTTTTGAGTTTTATCTGGGTCCCACACAAAGATGGGCCCTGAGATTTTGATCATCCCTACCAACTGCCTGCTTACTCCTATGGATGGCCTCCCTTAGGCTCTTCTTGAATTTTTCTACCCCTGTACCGATCAAAGAAAACTAGTCGGTTTGAAAAGTGGTGGTTAGCTTGTGGCATTCTTGTTGGAGACGGGCTCTCCACTGTCGTGTTTTGTTGTGTTCCAATGCCCATGTTGATGTTGAGTTGCTTGAAATACTCAGCTGACCCCTCAGTACCTTTACGCTTTACTTTGCTCCCTATCATTGTATTACTTTTGTTGTGTTCCATTGCCCAGAATTCTCTATGTCATTTCCCGATGATTGATGAATCAATGTACTATGCTTTGGCATTCACTTTGTTCTTCATCTTTGTGCTACATTTCCGCTCCTTTGCCAAATGCCTTGCACCCTTCCATGCGTTCGCCCGGTCTATCTATGATAATTTGTTGGTTCTTGCCCTTTGTGCCTTTACTTTGCTCGTTACTGTGTGTTGCACTTCCGACATTTTTGCAGAATTATTTATGCCCCTTTCCGACGATTGATGAGTTAATATATCATGGTGGGTCAACCCTCATGACCGATTCCACCTTTGTGTTGCGCCTTTTCCTTTTTAACCATAAGTCTTATACCTTTCTCTAACGATTGCTGAGTTAGGCTGATATGCTTGGCTGAACCTCTGACCCTTGTGGCCTTGTTTTGTTTACATTTCCGAGCCTTTGCTAAAATCCTTTCACCCTTCCCTGAGTTTACCCCGTCCACTTATGATGCTTGGCTGACTCTTGATCTTTGTGATTTTACTTTTTATCCGCACTTGCATGGTGTTCCTTTACTTTGCCGACTTTCGTCTCATCCATCCAGTTACAGCTTTTGTGAATCCTTCCCCTTGCCATTCCACACTCGTTATCTTTGTTACGCTTTTGGCTGTCATGCGCTTTGTCCATTTGGGAGCTGATAATAGGCTTTGAAATTCCTCTCGTTTTCTTAAACAAAAGAATTTAGAGACTCGAAAGAAAAATGTAATACAGTGACTCCGAAAGGTATTTAGGGTAAAGAAATCCAGATTCACTGACTGTTGGAAAGAAGAGAAAGAAAACTTATCTGAGGAAGAACATTTGGTTTTCATGATCATGACATGCACTTCGACCTAGTCGACCCTGTCCGTTTCGATGTCCAATATTCTGTTGCCGTGCTTTTATTGTTGTGACCTTTCTAACCCAATTCCTTCGACCAAACCCTTGCTTCGCTTGCCTTATGTGTTCATCCACCAACATCCCCTTTCTGAGTGTCGCTTCTTGCCTTACCTTCGCCTCATGGTGACCGTGAGGGTTTTGACCAATGAGCCCTTTCTAAGAGTTTCTTCTTGCCTTGCCTTCGCCTCACGGTGCCCATGAGGGTTTTCACCAATGAGGCTCTCCAATTTTTATTATCTTTCTTGCTTGGCCCGGAATGTTGCACCTTGCATGAATCACCTCTACTTGCTCAACTTGGAATCTTTTGAAGACTGAGAAGATAGTCTTTCTTCGAAACGTAAGGATATCAAAGGCTCAAAGTAATTCAAATGGGTTAAAAACTATAACTTTCGGAATCAAATTCATATAACGACCACAATTTCTTCCCCGGTTTCTTTCTTGGAGACTTTTGGATTTTGATTTTGATGAGACCGAACCGTGAGGCTACCTACGTATCCATAGAAGGAATCAGGTCAAACATAGTTCATATGATTCTTTGCTTTTGTTGTTTTTTTTCAGTTTTCCCTTTTCTCTTTTTGTGTTTCTTTTCTCTTTTTCTCTTCTTCTTTTTTTCTCTTTTCTTTCTTTCATTTCCTTTTCTTATTTCTCTTTTTTCTTTACTTTTTCTTGTTTTACGTTGGTTTTCTTTCCTTTGTTTCCATTCTTTCCATTCTTTTCCTTTCAATGCCTTCTCGCACTTACGTTTATTACTTCTGTTACTGATTCCGAAAGAGGGGTATGAAAGAAAATAATTAATGCTCAGAAGGTTTAGTAAAGGATAAATTGTTTAGATAGCCTAATAAAATGCATTCCTCATTCCAATTCTAAAAATATGGCAAGTACAAACGAATTCCAAGTATTGAAAATGATCTAATAAAAAATGATACATAATATCTTTTGAGAGCGTCCGAATTGATAGCTATTTCCACACCTTTCCCTTCCATATCTATGAGATATAATGCTCTATTAGACAACACTCTTGACACGGCGAACGATCTTGCAAGTTCAGAGCGAACTTGCCCTTTGTCTAGGCTTGGTGAGGGTTGATGCGCTTTAATACCAATTGACCCACTTCAAACTTTGTAGGACGCACTTTCTTATTATATGCCCTTGCCATCCTTTGTTGATACAACTGGCCATGAAATACTGCTACCAATCTTTTCTCGTCAATCAAACTCAATTGCTCCAAACGAGCTTTGACCCATTCTTCGTCGTCGATTCCTGCTTCTGCCACAAGTCAAAGAGAGGGGATTTCAATTTCAGACGGGATTACCACCTCTGTGCCATATACCAAAAAGTATGGGGTTTCCCCTACTAAAGTGCGGACGGTGGTGCGATAGCCTAACACTGCAAAGGGTAGCTTCTCATGCCACTGCCTTGACCCTTCCACCATTTTGTGAAGCATCTTCTTTATGTTCTTATTGGCCACCTCAACTGCTCCGTTTTCCTAGGGTCAGTATGGGGTAGAATTTTGATGTGTGATCTTGAACTATTGACATACTTCTCTCATCAAGTGACTATTGAGATTTGCCCCATTGTCTGTGATAACAATCTTGGGGATTCCAAACCGACAAATGATATTTCCATGTACAAAGTCGACCACAACATTTTTGGTTACTGCCTTGAAAGTTTTGGCTTCAACCCATTTGGTTAAATAGTTAATAGCAACCAGGATAATGTTGAAACACGTTCTCAAGTGGCTAAAACTAAAAGTGTGTTCATCTTTGTAGGTTTTGATAAATGACAAACCGACGCGCATGGAACATTGACATATGCCGAAGTCCAAGCACAATAGAAACAAAGAACAAGATCAAGTAAAGCAACGAAGATATACATGAGTCGTTTTATATTGTGATCTTGATCCAACAAAAGATTCAAGTCTTGGCTTCTCTCGAAAAATCATTTTCATCAAACATGCATCTTTGATTTAAAACAAAATGATTTTCAAACGTTTTCATTTTAGCCAAAATGATTTTTAAACAAGTCTTTCAAATCTGGACAGAACTGCCAGATAATCGATTATGTGATTTGATAATCGGTTATGTTAAGTCAGCTAAAACCGGAATTTACAAAACAGCAAAATAATCGATTATGTAATATGATAATCGATTATCCTTTTTATTCAGATTAAATTAGAAATTCCGCAGAGGTCAATAATCGATTATCCTATATAGCATAATCGATTAGTCACTGACCGTTGCCAAAAATTTTTTAAACGCTGAAAGATAATCGATTAGGCACAAGGCAATGATCGATTATGCTAGCAAAAAATCAGCGTCTGATTTTTGAACGTTAACAGGTAATCGATTATGCAAATTGAATAATCGATTATTCTAGCTTAAAATCAGCATATGATTTTTGAACGATCTGCAGATAATCGATTATGCAAATCATATAATCGATTATTCTAGCAGAAAATCAGCAATTAGTGATTGGCAATTGAGCAACGGTCTTGGTGACTTTGAGGGCTATAAATACACCTCTAAACCTCTCTCTTAAGTACAACAACTGATTACAATTCTTGCATAAGCTTACATTCTCTCATCTTAATAATTTCATATTTATTTCATAGTTTTTGAGAGCCAAATTCTTGACGAAGTTGTTGTGTTCTTAAGCGTATTAATTTTACTCATATCTACTCTGTAAGAGAGTCTTGTCTTGTGCTAAGTGTTTGTATACACTTGAAGGGAAGTTCTAATCCCTTGTTGTTGTAAGAAGGAAAGGTTAGTTCCTTCCCGTGAAGTCTTGAAGTGCGGTATCTTCGAGCAAGCATCGTTGAGACTTGTGTTCTCAGTTTGTAACGGTTTGTTAAGCACCCGTAAGCTTAACGGAGTTAGTTGAAACTCGAGAGTCTCTCGGGAAACTGGACTAACCACACGTTGTGGTGAACCAATATAAGTTCGGTGTGTTCTCTCCTTACTACTTTATTTACCGCACTTACTTTACTCCTGCAATTTTAATTCCGCAAATTCATCTTGATTTTTATTAAAACGCTATTCACCCCCCCTCTAGCGTTAAGCGTATATTCTAACAATTGGTATCAGAGCCTAACTCTCTGAAAGACTTAACAGTTTGAGAGAAACAATCCATGGCTTCTACTCGTAACGTTAATGCAAGACTACATGAAGGACAATGCTTCACAAGGCCACCACTCTTTGATGGCACCAATTACACTTATTGGAAGGAGAGGATGAGAATTTTCATTCAATCAAACAATTTCCAATTGTGGAAAATTATAAAGAATGGAGAACAACTACCCACTAAAAAGGTTGGAGATGAACTCGTCCCAAAGTCGGAAGACGAATATGACATGGACGATATCAAAAAGGTGGAATATAATGCAAAGGCCATCAATATGATGTATTGTGTTGTAAATCCCGATGATTATCGAAAAATCTCATGTTGCACCACGGCCAAAAAAATGTGGGACAAACTGGAGATCACTTACGAAGGTACAGATCAAGTCCGAGAAGCTAAAATTGATTTTCTAACCCATGAATATGAATTGTTTCATATGAAGAAGAATGAGAAAATAGATGACATGTTTGAGCGATTTTCAAAAATTGTAAATGACCTTCATTCTCTCAAAAAGACATTTACGGATAAGGAGCTTGTCCGAAAAATTCTACGAAGCCTTACCCCGGAATGGCGTTCCAAAGCCGACGATAGCCAAGAATCAATCGGCATCACAAATCTAACCATAGACGGACTTCGAGGTAACCTCAAAATTTATGAATCTACCATTCTTAACCCTCCTTAGGATGATCAAAGGAAAAGAAGGATTGCACTCAAAGCATCTACGACTCAACCTCAAAACGATAAGGAATCAAGTGATGAAGATATCGAGTTCGGACTCGTGATTAAGAAATTCCAAAAATTCATGCGGAAAGAGTTTAAAGGAAAGCGGCCAGGAGGACCACTCAAATGCTATGGATGCGGAGAAGCTGGGCACATCAAATTCAACTGTCCAAATAACAAAATAGAAAAGAAATTCGCCAAGAAACGAAGAGCCTACATCTCTTGGGGAGGTGACTCCGAGGATGAATTAAGTGACAGAGAAAAAGATGAAACTGCTAATTTATGTCTCATGGCACATGAAGAAACTCAAGAAGAGGTATGTGAGTCTCCTTCTAAGAATTTTTTCTCTCTTGAAGAAATGCAAAATGCCTTTGATGAATTATATGGTGAATTTATTAGAGCTTCCAAAACCATAAAAGAATTGAAGAAACAATTTTCTTTAAAAGAAAAAGATTTTGAAAAACAACTTTCTTTGAAAGAAAAAGATTTTGAAAAACAACTGTCTTTGAAAGAAAAAGATTTAGAAAAATTGACGCTTGATAATGAGAAGCTAAAAGAGGAAAATAAATTTTATGGAAAAAGAAGCGCCGATAAACCCGAAAGTTCAAACAATGGTTGTACTTCTTGCAAAACTCTAAAAGATGAAGTAGAAAAACTTAAGGGCACCTTGAGTAAATTCAATTCCTCTCACAAAAATCTAAATAATGTTCTTGTAAATTTGAAATCTACTAAACATGGTATAGGTTTCAAAAATGAGTCTAACGAAAAAGTTGAGACCAATCCTAAACAACCTAGAAATAACAATCCTAGGATCACTATACATCCTAGAATGAGCACTAGAAGAAATGTAGAGCAATTTAGAACACCTAGAAAAGATTTTCAAAAATTGCAACCTAGAAATATTCAACCTAGAAATAATAATCCTAGGATCGCTATACATCCTAGAATAAACTCTAGAAGTTGGGCAATTTAGAACACCTAGAAATGATTTTCAAAAAGTGCATCAAAATTATACTTCTACAAATAGAGTTAATTAATTTAGACCCTCCAACTATTATCATCCTAGAAGAATGCATAACCCCAACGTCATTTTCCATTATTGCAATAGAATAGGACATATAGCTCCTGCTTGTTTCACTAAACATAGACATCTCACTACATGTCAATCACACCACCCTTTTGCACCTAACACACAAGGACCCAAAACAGATTGGGTACCAAAAACTCATTAATTTGTTTTGTAGGTGTGTTTGAAGGGATCAAGTGTACTTTGGTACCTTGATAGCGGATGCTCTAAACATATGACTGGAGATGCATCAAAATTCCTTCAAATAAAACCCACGGAAGGAGGAAGTGTCGTATTTGGAGACAACAACAAAGGAAAAATAATCGGCATCGGCTCCGTAGGTAAGAACGAATCCTCCTCTACTAAGAATATCTTATTAGTAAAAGGGCTTAATCACAATCTCTTGAGCATAAGTCAATTATGTGACAAGGGAAATCTTGTATTGTTTGATTCGGAAGAATGCTTAGTTATTCGCCGCAGTGATTTTAAAGTCATTCTTCGTGGTATTAGAATTGATAATATTTATATGGTTGACCTTGAAAATTCTTCATCAAATTATGTGAAATGCCTTATGAGTAAAGATAACGACATGTGGTTATGGCATCGTAGAGTAGCTCATGTCAACATGAATCTTTTAAACAAATTAGTTTCACAAAATTTAGTAATTGGTCTTCCAAGTCAAAATTTTGAAAAAGACACTATTTGTGAGTCTTGTCAAAAAGGGAAACAAATAAAAGCCTCTATTAAATCTAAAAATGTTGTTTCAACCTCTAGACCTTTACAACTTCTTCACATGGATCTTTTTGGACCATCTCGTATTAAAAGTCTTAATGAAAATCTCTATGCTTTTGTAATTGTTGATGACTACTCTAGATTCACATGGACGTTATTTCTTGCCCACAAAAATGAGGCCTTTCAAAGGATTAAAAGTTTTCTTAAACGTGTTCAAAATGAAAAGAACACAACCGTCACTTCCATATGAAGTGATCATGAGGGAGAGTTCGATCATAATCTCTTCGCAGATTTTTGTGACGAACTCGGCATTGAGCATACTTTCTCTGCTCCACGTACACCACAACAAAATGGAGTGGTGGAACACAAAAATTGATGTCTCGAAGAGATGGCTAGAACCATGCTTGATGAGGCAAAGATTCCCAAACATTTTTGGGCGGATGCCGTGAGTACCGCAAGCTATGTTTTAAACAGAGCTATCATAAGACCGATACTCATGAAAACTCCCTATGAACTCTACAAGGGAAGGAAACCTAACCTCTCCCATCTTCGAGTTTTCGGTTGTAAGTGCTTCATTCATAACAACGGAAAAGACAACTTAGGAAAATTTGACGCAAAATCTGATGAAGGAATCTTTCTTCGTTACTCATCACGTAGTAAAACATATAGAGTTTTCAATAAACGTACTTCAACTGTCGAGGAGTCCCCTCATGTTGTATTTTGTGAAAATGATGCTCGCTTGGCGAGAAAGGATGTTTGTGTTGATCTTGCAGATTCTTTAAACAAAATAAGTCTTCAAGACAAGGTACAAGAGGAAAATCCAAAGGAAATTCAAGATGAAATCTTGGAACAACCATCGGAGGAAACACCACCACAGGAGGAAGAAACGGTGCTGCCCAACGCTTGGAGGACATTCAAAGACCATCCTCTCGACAAGGTAATTGGCAACATCGAACAAGCGGTAAGTACTCGAAACACTATTAAGAACACTATAGGACACACGGCTTTCGTTTCTCAAATAGAACCCTCAACCATTTCCGAAGCAATTGGGGATGAGCATTGGACCTTGGCAATGCAAGAGGAGCTTAACCAATTCAAACGAAATGACGTTTGGGAATTTGTGCCAAGACCCGATAATCACACCATAATTGGTACGAAATGGATTTTTCGAAATAAATTAGATTAAAACGGTACAATCACTAGAAAAAAAGCTAGGCTTGTAGCTAAAGGATATAATCAAGAATAAGGAATTGATTATGAAGAAACTTATGCACCCGTAGCACGGTTAGAAGCCATTCGTCTATTACTAGCTTTCGCCTCTTCTATGAATTTTAATCTATATCAAATGGATGTAAAGAGTGCCTTCCTAAATGGGTTTATTCAAGAGGAAGTATATGTTGAACAACCCCCGGGTTTTGAAGACATTAAATCTCCCGATCATGTCTTCAAACTTAAGAAAGCCCTCTATGGTCTTAAACACGCTCCCCGAGCTTGGTATGAACGTTTAAGCAAATTTCTCTTGGACAATGAGTTCAATAGGGGGAAAGTTGACACTACACTCTTTATTAAGAACAAAAACAATGATATCCTATTAGTTCAAATATATGTAGATGATATTATTTTTGGTGCTACTAATAATTCTTTGTGCAAGGAATTCTCTGAATTAATGACAAGTGAATTTGAAATGTCGATGATGGGTGAGATAAATTTCTTCTTGGGGTTGCAAGTGAAACAAATGAAAGAGGGAACTTTCATTTGTCAATCTAAATATTGCAAGGAGTTGCTAAACCATTTTGAAATGAGCAACGCCAAAGCAATGGCCACTCCAATGAGTACATCCGACCATCTTGACAAAGATGAAAAAGGTAAGGAAGTAGACACAAAGAAGTATCGAGGTATGATCGCATCCCTTCTTTATCTTACTGCAAGTAGACCGGATATTATGTTTAGCGTGTGTTTATGCGCTCGATATCAATCATGTCCGAAGGAGTCGCACCTAACTGCGGTAAAACGGATAATGAAGTATCTTGTTGGAACTATAAATGTGGGACTTTGGTATCCCAAAGGTTCTTCATGCCAACTTATTGGCTATTCCGACTCCGATTTTGCGGGTTGCAAATTGGACCGCAAGAGCACTAGTGGCACTTGCCATTTGCTCGGTAGCTCTCTAGTTTCTTGGTTTAGCAAGAAACAAGTAAGTGTTGCATTATCCATAACCGAGGCTGAATATATAGCCGCGGGGAGTTGTTGTGCTCAAATCCTTTAAATGAAACAACAACTCTCGGATTATGGTCTTAGTATTGATCATATCCCTCTTCGATGTGATAATACTAGCGCCATAAGCTTGATGAAGAACCCTATTCTTCACTCAAGAACGAAACACATAGAAATTAGGCACCACTTCATAAGAGATCACGTTCTCAAAGGCGATGTCGGAATTGAGTTTGTTGAAACAAAAAATCAATTGGCCTACATCTTCACCAAGCCTTTAGAGAAAGAGTCCTTTTTCTGCATTCGTAGTGAACTCGGAATACTTGACTCAACGATGATCTAGTACATGCATTGCATTTTTCCCTTTTAACGATTACTAACTTGAGCGTCGGAGGCGCCTAATTCTTTTTTGCAGGTATCTCCCCAAAGTCAGGGGGAATTCGCACTGGTGATAAATAATCGATTTTTTCTTATTCAAAAATCGATTATTAATTCTTTCTGTTTTCCGAATATTTTGCTGGAAAAATAAAATAATCGATTATCCAATTGACAAAATCGATTATCTAACATCTCGGTTTTGCAGGAATTCGGCGACCATATACAATAATCTATTATCAATATTACATAATCGATTATGTTGAGATTCTGTTTTAACCATCTGTTAACGAACAAAAAGAATAACCGATTACTGATAACAATAATCGACTATCTAACACTTATGTTTTACGGGTTTTAAGCCAAAGATAAAATAATCGATTATTGAAAATTGCGTAATCGATTTCCTCTTACCGTCTCGGTTTTTCGTCATTGCACTTCCTGAAATAATCAATTATCTCCAAAACAAAATGGATTATTCCCCGAGTCGTTAAAACACTGTGTTGCAATAATCGATTATCAAAATCCAGTAATCGATTATCAGCGGTCATTCCTTCAAATTTGTTGCCGTTTTCTGACCGTTTGGCACTACAAATATGCAGCCTTTGTTCAATAAATGCCCTCAATTCTTCAATTCTATAAATAGGTGCTTCCACCCTTCAAATTCTTCACTCCAACATCACTCTTAGCTCCTAATATTCTTCAACAGCCTCCAAAAGTTTCTGCAAAGGCTCTCAATTTTTTTTTAAAATGACGGGCAAGAATTCTAAACGAGCTCGTTCCGGTAAAACGTATTGCCTCCTCTTCCATTGCTCCTCCACCCGTTCACTGCTATAAAGACGGATCTTATTTATGGTTCGACAGTGAAGCCGAACTTCTTCGATTCGTCAAAAAATTTGAGAATCGAGAAATCCTTCCTCCTCGGTTCTCCACTGGTCGATACCTTAGCCACAGCGCCCCCCCATCAACGGCAAATATTCTATGCAAAGCCAACTCATTGACTTCATATATCTTCAATCCCCTTACATTCACCCTTCTCTAATTCGTGCCTTCTATTCCAATCTACGGAAGAACGAAGATGGTGAACTTGTCTCAAGCATCAATGGAGTTCCAATTCTTTTAAATGAGGACAACATGCAACTCCTCACTAAACTTCCATGAAATGGGGAAGATATCTCACTCTACACTAGAGAAGAAGGAGCTTTATTTGATGAACAACTCCTTTTCAACCAAATTGGCATTGGCGAATTTATTGCAAGTCCGGAGCATCGTCGTCCAACCATTACGCACATGCTCCCAGAATATCGTCTAATCTTTTATTTCATAACCCGCGTTCTCAAACCGCGCAAACTCAATCATACCACTCTCTCTCATGAGGATTCAAAACTCATGCATGCAATTATCACCGGGGCTCGCATCAATTGGTGCAAGTTCGTCATGACTCACATGTATGATGCAATTGGGGACGATAAGCCACTCCCCTATGCTTTTGTCATAATGGCTCTTCTTGTAGCCTCCGGTATCGACACCACCGTCGGTCCTCACAAAAAGACAACAAAACATTGGGAAATTCAAGAATCTTCATTTCCTAATATCGGTGAACAACCGGCTCCTCCTCAAAGACGTCGTCCTCAGGCTCCTTCCGTTGCTACCCTCCAAACCATCTCGGAGCAACTTGCCTCTTTGTCTACGTCCATGACTCGTACTGATAGGAATGTCACTCGCACGGAATGGCACGTGCAAAGATTGACCCACGAGCTTCATGGATATTTTGACCACGTCTCCTATCCCTATGCCCAAGTTGCCTTTCCGGAAGAAGTGCCGAACGCCGAGGCGGATGTTAATGCCGACGATGAATAATATATTGTCTATTTTTTTCTTGCTTCCATTTTGTATCGATTGAATAATATTTTGTCTACTTTTCTTGCTTTATTATGTATTTTCCATATTTTTTTCGCAATAAAAGTTTATTATTTTTGCTAATGTCAAAAGGGGGAAGAATAAGGGATATACACATTAATACATTTGGCATAAATTGAAGGGGAACTCATTCACATATTTATATACTATTCTTGGATTGTCATTATCAATTATTTAATATGCATATCCCCATATCGGTTTGCCATTATCAAAAAATGGGGAAATTATTGAAACACGTTCTCAAGTCGCTAAAACTAAAAGTGTGTTCATATTTGTAGATTTTGATAAATGACAAACCAACGCGCATGGAACATTGACATATGCCGAAGTCCAACCACAAGAAAAACAAATAACAAGATCAAGTAAAGCAACGAAGATATACATGAGTCGTTTTATATTGTGATCTTGATCCAACAAAAGATTCAAGTCTTGGCTTCTCTCGAAAAATCAGTTTCATCAAACCATGCATCTTTGATTTAAAACAAAATAATTTTCAAACGTTTTCATTTTAGCCAAAATGATTTTTAAACAAGTCTTTCAAATCTGGACAGAACTGCCAGATAATCGACTATGTGATTTGATAATCGATTATGTTAAGTCAGCTAAAACCGGAATTTACAAAACAGCAAAGTAATCGATTATGTAATACAATAATCGATTATCCTTTTTATTCAGATTAAATTAGAAATTCCGCAGAGGTCAATAATTGATTATCCTATATAGCATAATCGATTAGTCACTGACCGTTGCCAAAGTTTTTTGAAACGCTGAAAGATAATCCATTAGGCACAAGGCAATAATCGATTATGCTAGCATAAAATCAGCGTCTGATTTTTGAACGTTAACAGGTAATCGATTATGCGAATTGAATAATCGATTATTCTAGCTTAAAATCAGCATATGATTTTTGAACGATTTGTAGATAATCGATTATGCAAATCTGATAATCGATTATTCTAGCATAAAATCAGCAATTAGTGAATGGCAGTTAAGCAACGGTCTTGGTGACTTTGAGGGCTATAAATACATCTCTAAACCTGTCTTTTAAGTACAACAACTGATTACAATTCTTGCATAAGCTTACATACTCTTATCTTAATCATTTCATATTTATTTCATAGTTTTTGAGAGCCAAATTCTTGACGAAGTTGTTGTGTTCTTGAGCGTATTAATATTACTCATATCTACTCTGTAAGAGAGTCTTGTCTTGAGTGCTAAGTGTTTGTATACACTTGAAAGGAAGTTCTAATCCCTTGTTGTTGTAAGAAGGAAAGGTTAGTTCCTTCACGTGATGTTTTGATGTGCGGTATCTTCGAGCAAGCATCGTTGAGACTTGTGTTCTCAGTTTGTAACGGTTTGTTAAGCACCCGTAAGCTTAACGGAGTTAGTTGAAACTCGAGAGAGTCTCTCGGGAAACTGGACTAACCACACGTTGTGGTGAACCAGTATAAGTTCGGTGTGTTCTCTCCTTACTAATTTATTTACCGCACTTACTTTACTCCTGCAATTTTAATTCTGCAAATTTATCTTGATTTTTATGAAAACGCTATTCACCCCCCTCTAGCGTTAAGCGTATATTCTAACAGATAAATCAATGCCTGTTAAAAGCTGCTGGTTCGATGGACCCAATGACGTCCATTCCCCACGCAACGAAAGGCCATGGTGCAGACATCGTATGAAATATAGACGGCGGAGAGTGAATTAAGTCTCCATCCACCTGACATTGGTGACATTTGCGCACAAAGCTGATACAATTCCGCTCCATGGTGAGCCAATAATACCCTTCTCGGAGAATCTTCTTTGCCAAAACATACCAGGCGCCGACATGCACCTCATTTATGATAGCTTTTGCCTGCCAAGCATCTACGCATTTTAGCAAACCAAGATATGGAGTTCTTATGTATGATATTCATCTACTGAAGAAAAACCCATTTGACAGATGATAAATTGTTCTCTTCTGGTCACTCGTGGCTCGTACCAATATACACTTCTCCTGATATATTCCTTGATGTGGTGGAATCAAGGCTTACCGTCAAGCTCTTCTTCCACCATGTTGCAATAAGCATGTTGGTCATGGACCTGGATGTGTATCGAGTGAAAGTAAGTCTTATTCGGGTGATGTAGCATTGATGCTAGAGTTGTCGGGGCATCAACAACCTCATAGTGAATTCAGGGGATATGCCTGAACTCTATCGACACGAATCATTGGCAGAGATCATGCAAGCACTGCTGGTATTGTATGCACTTTAAGTATCTCGTTTCCCACTCCATTTGAATCTGGTGTACCAGAAGGTTTGAGTCTCCCAAGACCAAGACATCTTGGACACCCATGTCTGCTACTAATATTAGACCCTAAATACATGCCTTATATTCTACCATGTTGTTGGTACAATAGAAGCGAAGTTGAGCTGTGACTGAGTAATGATGCCCTTCTTCATAAATGAGCACTGCTCCTATCCCAATGCCTTTCATGTTTGCAGGCCCATCGGAGAACAATTTTCGTACTAATCCCTCATCCCTTTCCACTTCATCAATATGCACTGCTCCCTCGTCCAAGATGTATGTGTTCAAGGGCTCATATTCTTCATCTATCGAATTTTCAGCTAAATGATCAGCCAATGCTTGCGTTTTCATTGGAGTCCTAGTCACATAGTAAATGTCAAACTCTGTGCGCATGATTTTCCATTTCGCGAGCCTTCTTGTGGGCATAGGATTCAGGAAAATATACTTCAGTGGGTCCAAACGTGAGATGAGGCAAGTGGTGTATGATGACAAGTAATGCTTTAACTTCTGGGCTACCCATGTGAAGGCGCAACACGTCCTTTCCACATGAGTATGCTTAACCTCGTAGGCCATACATTTCTTGTTGGGATAGTATATGACCTGCTCTTTTCTCCCAGCGACATCGTGCTGACCCAACACGCACCCAAATGAGTTGTCCAACACTGCCAAATATAAGATTGAGGGCCTTCCTGGTTCTTGAGGGACCAATACCAGTGGGTTCGACAAATACTCCTTTATCTTGTCAAAAGCTTCCTGGCACTCTCCTGTCCATTTCAATGCATCATCCTTTTCAATAGCTTAAAGATGGGCTTATAGATAGTTGTGAGCTGAGCGATGAACCGACTGATGTAATTCAATCTTTCGAGTAGACTCATCACTTTTGTTTTATTCATCGGCGGCGGTAGCTCCTATATAGCTTATCTTTGATGGGTCTAGTTCGATGCCTCGGCGGCTGACTGTGAACCCTAACAACTTTCCTAAGGGGACCCCAAATGCACATTTTGCCGGGTTGAGTTTGAGGTCATACCTGCGGAGTCTTAAAAAGAGTTTCCTCAAGTCTTTGAAATGATCAGATTTCTTTATGGCCTTTACTATCACATCATCCTCATAAACCTCAATTTCCTTATCTATCATATCATGAAAAATGGTTGTCACTGCGCCCATGTATGTCCCCCCGAAGTTTTTCAAACCAAAAGGCATGACTCTATAACAATATGTCCCCATGGTGTGATACATGCTATTTTCTCCGCATCTTCTTCATCCATTTAGATCTGGTTGTAGCCTGCGTAACAATCAACGGTTGACCCGATCTCATGCTTTGCACAATTATCAATTAGTATGTGAATGTTCGGCAGAGGGAAGTTTTCCTTTGGACTTGTTTTGTTGAGGTCACGATAATCGACACATACTCTGGTTTTACCATCCTTCTTTGGTACAGGCACAACATTAGCTAACCAGGTGAGATATTGTGTGACTCGGATGACTTTTGCTTCAATCTGCTTGGTCACTTCTTCTTTAATTTTCATGCTCACATCAGTTTTAAACTTTCTCAACTTTGGCTCGACATGAGGGATGGATGGGCCAGTGGGTAACTTGTGAACCACAAAATCAGTGCTTAATCCGGGCATGTCATCGTGGGACCATGCAAAGATGTCTTTATATTAAAAGACTACTTCAATTATTTCTTTCCTAAGTTGTGGCTCTAGATGAACACTTATTTTTGTTTCTCTGACATTATCTGGGCTTCCTAAATTGACCGCCTCTGTATCATTCAGGTTTGGTTTTGGTTTCTCTCCAAATTGGTTCAACTCTTTACTAATCTTATCCCATGCCCCTTACTCATCATATCCTGGTTCATCCTCTTGTTCTACTTCCTGAACACTATTTCCAAACTAGACAGGTTTTGAAGACAGGGCCTAGGAGTTCTTATGCATGTCAGATTACTAGAACCATCATAAAAATAACTGTACAAAAAAAGAAAATAAAGAGAAGTAAAGAGAAATGGAAACTGTCAGCATTGCTGAAAGGGAAATAGAATTTCATTAGAATAAATTTTAATGGAGTTTACACATCCAAACGGACGGAAATAACAATTGAACTAACAACTGTGAAGCTATTTTAAACTACACTGAAAGGAACATCAAAGCCGACTACCACGACTCCCTCTAAGTGTGAAGTGGAGTGGCTTCCCAGTTATTGATTTCTGCGCATGCTCCCGCAAACAGCACATCTGCGTTTCTGGATCCTTCTTCTGCTTTGACAATGATCACCTCAGTGAATAGCCTTTCTAAAATATTATTAAGGTCCCCATCCGCGTCGATCAGCGGGCTGAAAATCCTCGGTGCGGGGCCATTCCTAGTCCTAGGCTTGACGAACGATTTGGACAACCTTGGGATGGGCATTAAGAGAACCCAAGCCTTCTGCCTTAGCTTCCTGGCTTGCCTTATGTCTGCGGCAGTAGGCTTGAACCCTAGGCAAAAAGTGTCCAAATTTTTAGGGAGGGAAACTTTGTGCACCATGCCTTGTAAAGAAGAACCCAACCACTCGCCGGGCATAAAAACATTCTTCAATATTTCTGAAGCTACTATGACGGATGCAATTGCTATCTTTGGGGTCATGACAACCTCACCTTCTAGAATTTTCTAAACTGACACAATATCAAACACCTGGTAGACCCATGGCCCCTTGTTGTCTTCAGATTCAATAAAAGGTACGTTTGCATCACCTGAAGCGCATTAATTGTCTTAACCGTGCACCACAATCTCTTGCTTGTCCCATTCAAATTTGACCATATGATAAACTGTATATTTCACTGCTTTGGGTACATGAATCCATGGCTTACCTAACAACAGGTTATAAGAGACTACTACGTCCATCATTTTGAATTTCATGGTGAACTCAACGGGCCCTATTGTCACTTCCACCACTATGTCTCCGACAGTGTCTTTCCCTCCACCATCAAAACCTCAAACACAAATGTTGTTCTTGTGGACCCTTTCATTCTCCACTTTCAGCTTGGTCAATGTGGAGAGTGGAAAAATATTTGCACTGGAATTGCTGTCGACAAAAACTCAGGTGACCACAGCATCTTCACATTTCACAGTCTGATAAAGAGCCCGGTGGTGCTTAGTTCCCTCCATGGGCAATTCATCGTTAGAGAATGTTACCCGATTTACCTCGAATATCTTGTTTGCAATATTTTCCAAATAATTAACTCTTATCTTGTCTGGGACATAGGCTTCACCCAAAATCTTCATCAGTGCCCGGCGGTGTTCATCTGAATGGATTAGTAAGGACAATAGAGAGATTTAAGCTGGCGTCTTCCTCAACTGCTCTGTGATGGAGTAGTCCTGCATTTTTTTTAAAAATTCCTCTGCCTCTTCCTCCGACACAGCTTTCTTCACTGGTTCTGGCTTTTCTTTAGAGATTCTGCCTTTCCTCAATTCTTCAGGGGCGAAGTACCTCCCTGATCGGGTCAAACCCTAATCCTCAAAGACTTCCTCCCCAACTTCCTTTCCTTTATACATTACTGTTGTTCGTTCATATCTCCAAGGAACATCTTTACTGTTGATTACTGGAGGCTGGATTACTGGATTTACAATGAATGGCTCTATGCGAACTCCTTCCACAACCACGACAGGTTCTCTGGCTGAGCTGTGTATTGTTACTTTTGCTTGTTCCTACTCTGGAGTAGTCGTATTGTCTGAGCTACCTTGAACTACGAAAGGTTTGTTGCTTCATCCTTTTGTCTCAATTAACAACTTCTCACTACTTTCATTTTTAGTTGGCTTAACTTTACTGGATTTGATCATCATCACTGTCTGTGAGGGCCTTTTGGGCTCTCCCCTCGTTTCCATAATCTCAATCATGTTGGTCTCCCGATGAGCCGCCAGCAGGGTTTGGATAATATTGGGTACCTCTGGAGTATGCACCTCAATCCGGTGGGAGTCGATAAGTTCTTGAATAGCATTCTTTAAATTCCAATACTTTTCAGTATCATGCACTGGTGCATCGGAACAATATTCACATCCGACCGAATAATCTATATTCTTGAGGGAAGATCTGTTAATTTTGCTTCAATTGGTCTCAACATATCTAGTTGATGCAACGTGTGGAATAAGTTAGTGTACGATTCTCCCAGCGGAGTGAAAGTCTTCTTCTTCTGCACCCTTTAATTTCTTAGGACTGGATTAGCTCGCAAGGCAATTTTTGGGGGTTGTTGGTAGGCTTTGGGAGGTGGTAATGATTTTGTGGATTTGGGTAGGTATTTTGTGGGGCTGTCATATGCCATTATGCGTGAGCGGGAGGCTGGGCATACGTTTGTGGGTGATGGACTGAGAAGCGAGGTTCCAATGGTGGATTGTAATATTGCGGAGAACTGTATGAAGGGTGTGGCTATGTTTGGTTGTGGGGATGAGGTTTGGCTTAATGAGATGGAGCCCTAGGTCTGAACTAAGCTCCTGACTCCACTGTCGCTACTTCCTTTTTTTTCTTCTTTCTGAATGTTCCTCCAGCTCCAGCCTTGATGGATTGAGTGGTTTCCTTAATTGTAGAGTAGCTCATGATTTTATTGAGTTTGAGGCCTTCCTCGTCCATACTTCCATTCTTGACTACTTAGTTGAAATACTTTCCCACTGCTAACACCAAATGTCTAAAATAGGTAGGTTCTAGAGCTAGTAGAAAATAATCAACCATCTCACTCTCCTTCATAGGAGGATTAACTCTGGATGCTTGTTCCCTCTACCGGAAACCATATTCCGTGAAACTCTCATTGTTTTTCTTCTCCAGTTTCATCAGAGATAGACAATCCGAGACAGTCTCGAGACTAGATTGAAAGTGGAAGGCAAACGCTTGTGCCAGGTCATCCCAAGTATACTACCGAATATGATCCTGCCGAGTGTACCACTCCAGTTCCAATCCACTTAAACTCTGGCTAAAGTACACCATTAGCAATTCATCTTTTCCCCCTGCACCACTCATTTTACTACAAAACCCCTTAGATGCGCGATCGGATCTCCATGTCTATCATATAAGTCAAATTTAGGCATCTTGAAACCTGGAGGCAACTGCACGTCTGGAAATAGACAAAGGTCCTTGAACGCCACGCTCTCCCGGCCACCTAATCCCCACATGTCCCCAAATAATTTTTCCTGACTTCGAACCTTTCTTAGAATCTATTCTTACTCAAGATTTTTGAATTGTTTTTCAACTCCCGCCGAGATTTCGGGACAGGGAGTATAGGAGTAAGGCTCATGGGTCTTGTAAGCAGGTTGTGGTGGATACTACTGGGGATACTATTGGGGGTCATAAGCTTGAAGCATGGGTTAACTTGATGACCTATGGAGTGCGGGAGGCGAAGGTGCCACATAGATGAGGGAAATTTGTGAAGGAGGGTAAGGAGTGACTTTGGGTATTGGAGCTTGTGGTGGTTGGGAGGTCGTACCCTGATGTTGTGAATAGATAGGAAAACTTGAGGGCATATCAGTGGTGGATTGGTTAGGTGCTTGGGCCAGTGGCTGGATGAAGGTTGGATTAGCCGGATAGGTCGGGGGTGGCTCTCCTCTTGCCCATGCCTGCTACATCTCAGCCATTTAGTGCTTTAGCTTATATATTTCCTCGTTCATGGAATTACCGTCCAATTCCTCTACTTATTTTGAGGGGTCAATAATGCTGACATTAATTTCCTGATTAGCCATGACTTGCTTGATCTTAGACCGCGTGATATAAGAGTGGGTTTCCAGAATGCCGCAAGTACTAATCACGTGTCTAATCTGGAACTGGAATTACATCAAGAACTCGTTAATGGTTAGGTCTAACAAGTAAGGGGCCACATATTGGTATGAATGCACCTAATTAACAGTTGGCCATTACATGCATTGGTTGCTTGCGTCATCCCGGCTTTTATTTCTTTACTTGCGAAGCCCCTATTGTGTTAGCCTTATTCTCTCCCTCTCTGCTATTTTTATTCAATAATAGTCAAATCCTATGTAGATTGACAATGTATCATGACCCCGCATGAATCGGATCGAGCGTAGTTCTTGCAAATAAAAGCGAAGCATTAGATATTTTGGGAATTTCCAACTTTCATAATAACAAATTGTAGTTACAATGGCTCGAAAAGGCTGGAGATTAAACAAGAAACTAACAAGCTTTTATAAAAACTGAACTAAAGACTCGAAGAACAACTATGTATGCATAAAAGAAAAATACAAACTCCAGATTAACTGATACACATTTATACTTTTTTGACAAAAGGAAATGCAACCTTCATGAATACATTAATGCTTCAAGTGCTCCTGGGCCCTGCGAGGCATCGTTCCACCTTGCTGCAGGCTCGCATGCTAAGCTCCCTTGGAGGTGGTGGAGGTCTTCCACTACTTGCCGAACAAAGGTCATGGTAGTGGCAAAGAAAATGTATCTTGTCATATTCTCGCAGTGGTTGCACTTTGTGGTGATGTAGTCTGCGATTGTCTGCAATCTCTCCCTGATAAAACCCTTTTCTTGCAATAACTGACTAATTTTCTCGGCCGTTGCCTCTAGAGTTCACTCGTCTACCTGTTTCAGTTCTTGGAATTGCTGCAAATCCATCTGTAACCTTTCTATCGCCGCATAACAATGTTCTCTCACGGCTTTGAAATCCCTGGCTTGCTTGGCCACTTTTTCTCATCCATGATAACCTTCCTTTCTTTTAATTTCTCAATGATGCGGGCTCGTTCCTCAACATTTTTAGCTAATTGTTTCCGAACCCTGGATAGCTTACCTTCCACTTTATTCAAGTCAAACACATACTCAGTTACTTTTCTCCTTAAGTTGTCTATGAGTTTTTCATCCTTCGCGCTCCAGGGGGGGATTTTCCGCGCCTATTTTCATATTCTAGATTTGGGCTCGCACACTTCGTTTTCTTTTGTTAATCGTTTATTTTCCCCTTTATCTGCAGTGGCTTGCAAACAATTTTAAAATTGAAGCTCTTTGACTTGTTTTTCTAATTTTCCTATGGTGGCCCTGTATTCATTTTCCTTGGCTAACCAATCTCATTGTTCTTGTGACGTTTCAGCAAATTCTTGGAGGTGAGGTCTCTTAGATGGCCTTCTGGACTGTATTTCTTATTTATACCAAGCAATGTACCCCAGTGCAACCTCACCTTTAGATATGTCGCGTACTCGGGTACCCACCGTCAAGTATTGACATTCGCTCCAACATTGACAATTGATGGCTTTGGGGAATTGATCATTGGGAATAATCTCAATCGCATGGCGGCTAATATCCATGTTCCTGGGAATAATTTGGCACCTCTCTAATTTCCTTAACACTCTGTATGGCGCATAGGGTTGGATACTTCAGAGATCCATCAGAAGGAAATGAGGCCTGGTAGCTGCCATATACACAATTTCATCCACGGGGAGCCACCCGAACGTTCACTCTATGTGGTTTTCAGTTGTAACCGGTAGATGCGACACCCATTTTGTAACACCCTCACGTATCCTAAACCCATCAACCCTATTATAGAATTGTTCTATGCAGCTCTTTGTTGGTGGCCCATAATTTATGAAATGAGGCTGATGGCATAAATGTTCGATCATCCATATTTGAAACAATAGGTTGCATCCTTCAAAGAAGTCTCATCCCGCTTTACAGGCAGTGAGAGAACGGAAGATTTCGAAAAAAATCATGGGAGCGAGGGTGCTCTTGGCCTGAGTTATTAACGTGTTGACAAACCCTGCTATCCGTTTGTCGATATTTCCATCCTTTCGCGGAAACACGAAAAGACCCATGAATAATACCATAAAAGCAAAACACTGATGCTCCTCCCATTGGAGTCGATTTCATTATCTACAAATATGGTTTTCCGGTGTCATTGAATCCCCATTTGTGCTGGTACCTCTAATATATAAACTGCGGGGTGCAAAGGCCGGCTGATAAGTTGGGGTTATAAACATTACTACTGATTTTTATGGAGTCCAAGAACTTTTGCACAGCGAGGGCTCTTGGCGCAATCAAGTATTGGTGCCTCAGGGTGATCGTAGAGGCCCCAATATATCCAGTTATTTCATCCAATGTCGGTGTGAGTTCGAAATCCGAGAAATCGAATACATTGTGAGCCAAGTCCCAGAATATGAACAACGCCTTAATGATATCTCCCCTCCGTTTAATTTTTAACAGCCCAGTAAGTCCTCCCAAGTACATGTTGACCCTGTTTTGCCCTGCTTCCCCCAGGTCATTCCACCACACGTGTAGCTCCGAGGGAATTGTTTTCATGAATGTTATCGGCAAGCGCTGATTCGTGCTCATTTTGCACATTTTTTAGGGCGATTTAGTATCTCAAGACATTATTTTGTTTGACTCAACAAAACATTAAAAGTGACCTCTTTCGTTTATGAAATTTATTTTCCAACACCAAGGCTCAGGTTTGCAAATACGTTCTTTCAGCACTTCCGAAGGAAGATTTTAGGGTTTTGCCAGCTACTAGGTAAACATAAAACCCATAGGTGGCATTTGATCAAAATCAGCCTTCTAGCTTCCCTTTCTGTAACATTCGGCTGTTCTTGGAAATGACGGCATCACCCGATTTATTCAGGAAAATCAAATAAAAATTGGACTTTTGATTTTCTTTGTTTTGGTTATTTTGCAAAAGGGAGGTTTGACCCGATTGGGGTTGCCTACGTATCTCGTACCTGACGAGAATCAACCGGCGTATTTCGGGGAAAATAATTTTTCAAAACCACAACTTTTGTTGAAAAGCCCCCTTTTATTGTTTTTCCTTTTTCCTCTTTCCCTTTTTTTCAAAAATTCGATAGCATTTCGGCACTATTTGAGTATTGGTTTTACAAAATAAATGATTAATCTCAGCAGTAGTACCAATTATTTTTTCAATTTTCTTTCCTTATTCGCAACATGGTCAACATGTAAATCCAAAGCAACTAAATGCACAAGTAGGCATGTAATATGCATCAGAATGGCCTTTTCATTTCAGGTAGGTCACCTGTCCTAGACGGACCCAATCCCTATGTCGAGTTTTCTATGTAATATACATGATGCAAATAAGCGTTCCTACTAGGGATCTGGCATGAGGCTGAGTTATTCTAGGTTAAAAAGCTTGGTATATGTTCTAGACTTTGTACCCAAGCAGACAACTCGAGTTGAGGAGGGGGCTACGTACCGTGAAAACAAATACCATCCGGCTTAGTAACTTGTCCGTGAGAAGAGAAGGGTCTCGTAATAGTTTATATGTACAGTTTAGATAATATCAAAGCGGTAAAAAAACACTTAGCACATCAGGCTCAACATGTAATAAAATCAGATAATGAGCAAAGCCAAATATAACAATTCTTCTATGCTCGAATTGTTGAACCCCTGAACCAAATATTCTAGGTTCGGTCCCAGTAGAGTCAGCAGATCTGTCACACCTCCTTTTGGCTACTGCAACCCGACGAAAGGTTTACATAAGGGAGTTTTTCCAATTAATGGCAATCGAAATAGGATTCAATTGTTTAAGAGATTTCAGAGTCGCCACTTGGGAGATTTATGGTGTCCCAAGTCACCGTTTAGAATCCTTAATCGAGGAAAGAATGACTCTGCTTAATAGTCGGTGACAAGATATCCGAGTAAGTAATTCGATAAATCTGGGAGAAGGTGTTAGGCACTCCCGAGTTCCGTGGTTGTAGCACTGTCACTCAACTGTTATATTTGGCGTAAATTGCCTGATTTTACACAACCATGAAACTATGTGCATTTTGAATCTTTAACCACTCTAATTATTATTTCTAAAGAAAATTGCAACGTTGTTTAAATGTGCCTCGAACCACGTCACATAAATTCACTCGTGGTTTTTGACACATTCTAACTTTGTTGGGATTTGGATTTGGTCACATAAATGCACACCCGTATTTTAGGAGATAAAATTATTAAAGACATGCCTAAAAGTGATTATCGCATTATTATCTTTGCGGGAAGACCGGGAAATTTGCTAAACGGCGTGTTCCGAATCTCCAAGTATTTTAATATAAACATTTCACGAGGGTCGCGCAATTTATGGGTTCCGTTTTGCGGGGTGTGCCTCGTTTATTATTTTCGAAGCCATTCCTAAAATGAACTACTACTTTTCTACACTTTGTCTCTAAAAAGCGTTTGATCAATTATTAAGAGACCCAAGCCTCCAATTCGAATCCATATCTGGAAAACTAATCACTGGGCCTATAAATCAGCCCAATAGGGATGAATTTCAACAAATTCCATTAGAAAATTACACCTATTATTCTAAATGCACGTCTGGACATTAGAATTGTTCCTAAAAATGGCAATCGAAATAGGATTCAATTGTCTAAGAGATTTCAGAGTCACCACTTGGGAGATTTATGGTGTCCCAAGTCACCGTTTAGAATCCTTAATCGAGGAAAGAATGGCTCTGCTTAATAGTCGGTGAACAAGATATCCGAGTAAGGAATTCGATAAATTTGGGAGAAGGTGTTAGGCACTCTCGAGTTCCGTGGTTGTAGCACGGTCACTCAACTGTTATATTTGGCGTAAATTGCTTGATTTTACATAATTATGAAACTATGTGCATTTTGAATCTTTAACCACTCTAATTATTATTTCTAAAGAAAATTGCAACGTCGTTTAAATGTGCCTCGAACCACGTCACATAAATTCACTTGTGGTTTTTGACACATTCTAACTTTGTTGGGATTTTGATTTGGTCACATAAATGCGCACCCGTATTTTAGGAGATAAAATTATTAAAGACATGCCTAAAAGTGATTATCGCATTATTATCTTTGCGGAGAGACCGGGAAATTTGCTAAACGGCGTGTTCCGAATCTCCAAGTACTTTAATATAAACATTTCACGAGGTTCGCGGAATTTATGGGTTCCGTTTTGCGGGGTGTGCCTCGTTTATTATTTTCGAAGCCATTCCTAAAATGAACTACTACTTTTCTACACTTTGTCTCTAAAAAGCGTTTGATCAATTATTAAGAGACCCAAGCCTCCAATTCGAATCCATATCTGGAAAACTAATCACTGGGCATATAAATCAGTCCAATAGGGATGAATTTCAACAAATTCCATTAGAAAATTACACCTATTATTCTAAATGCACGTCTGGACATTAGAATTGTTCCAGTTTTTTTAGGAAAAGAAGGGATTGAATCAAATAGACATCTCATAATTTGCTACATGTTTTTAGGGAATTAATGGACGGCATTCAACAAATGGCTATCTACTATATATGAAATATTGAACTTACATGAAGTCGGTACTAACACAAAACTATTTTCACAATTTCAGGACTCAAATGATAAAATGACATTGAGATCCACATATAGACTCTATCACTACTGTAGAAACAAATTTGAAATTTATAACACCATGACCTTGAATTAACCAAATTACCCTGGACGACTCTACTACTAAACAACTAGACAAACATGTTCAACAGGAGGTAAAGCAGTCAAGATTCACTAATCATGAATGCTAATGGGATAAAAGTCACAATTAGCACAAATGAGAGTCTATATAGTCCATATGTACAGTCATGTTACATACAATTAATGATAAGCACTACTACTGCTCAGTTCTCATAAGTATTACAAATATGAATAAAAATTAACACTGAAACAAACAGGAGAAAATGAATTATTTATCCAGCAAAGTAATTGAAGTTGTTGATCTGATCATTTACACAATTTAAAGCTGAGAAGTACCTGGAATTTGAGTAGACAACAACTGAAAGTCAGCACACTTAACAAGCACAACGATCTCAGGATAACACAGCTTATGAGTAGTTCTTCAACCCAGAAGTGACTCCAAATGACCAGAGAAATTGAAATTCCTACTCAAATTAGTAAGAGACCACCCAAATGGCTCATAGAAACCTCAACCAACCATACTTGAACCTGACCAGCTTGAAATTAAACTAGGACAAGTACTTGAACTTCAAATATATGTATTTCATATCATTTTCTACTTCCTATAGCTAAATCTATGATAGAGAGCTGTGGCTAAGAGTTTTAAAAGGTATAATCCAATGTAACAGTGAAAAAATTTGATTTCTGGATATTTTCAGGAATTTTTGAGATATTTTTAAGCTTCAAAATACTGGGAATTTTAGAGATAACATCAGACTGTCTAACCCCCTCTTTTTTGGATAAACTTGGGTACTTTTTATAGACAAAGGCTAGGGCAACCTCTTTATTGTATTTTAAAAAGTTGTCCGACTTTCAATTTTCAGATCTTACCTACTTGGTCCCTTATTTTTTGACTTCTTTCTCGAGTTTCGGCAGTAAAATACTGATTTTATCAAAAATCCCCTTTTAGAAAGGCCTAAAAGTTTCTAGCATTGCTTCTTACTTGTACGCTACCTATATTACCCTTATTTTAATTCTAAAACTACCAAAAATAAGTTTAAACCCTATATTACCTCTTTTATGTTCTTAAATTAGTGCTTTGCTCAACTAAGTCCTAAAATTAATTACTAGCTAATTATCAGCTATAACCAAACTCCAATTAAATTTGAACTATTAATCAGGAATAAACAACAGTCCAACTCAGAAATTATTATATCAAAAATTCCAATTAAATACTGAAATTAAAGGAAAACATGGAAATCTGCTAGTATACCATTTGGAATAATCAAAATTGAAACTGATTCCCATTTAAACTACTACCAACTATTTGTTGAACATCAAACTAAGCTGAACAATGAACATGAGGGTTCATGAATAAAGTTACATCATACATGGCCATTAAGCTATGGTTGGGGTCTAAACCTAAGGGATTACCCAAAAAAACCACAATAACAAAATATACAAGCCAAATAATTGGTCATAAAAATCCATCTTAATTCTGAATAACACTAATCAGTACTTCTAATAAAACTAATAGCCAAAACCTATAGAGAGATAAAAGTATTGACAAAGAAGCAAAACAACAAAAATAAATAGAAGAAAGAAAAAAATGACACTTAACGGTTGTTCTTCAAAACACTTGAGTAAATTCAATTTACGCCTCCAAGAGGAGTTACATGTTTGTTTTTTCCAAAACAAACATGTGACTCCATTTTGAAACTCAAATGGCCATTAAAGATTCATATTCGAAATTAGGTCAAATTCAAACTTAAAATTCGACAAGTTTTAGAGTTATTTGAAAGGAGTTGGACTCTGTTTTGGCTAGAGGAGGTGGAGGGGGTGGGTGGTGTTAATTTGGAGGCCATTGGTAACCGGTCACCGTCGTGGATGGCGGGGCTGCCACAATTCAAATGAATATTCGACAAGATGGGTCTATATTCGAGGGTGACCAATGGTGGTGGGGTTAGAAAGAGGGGAGTGAGGAGAGGGTGTGGTGTTATTTTGGGGGCCATTGGAGCCGGCGCCGCCATTAACGGTGGTGCCACCGCTCTTTCGAAAGGATGTTTTACGAGTCTGGGTGGGTTTTGAGCGGTGATCTTAGAGGGGTTTCAAAGAGGGGAGCATGGGGATTCTGAAGTTACACCGCCGCCGCGGCAGGCGGTGGTGATACGGCGGGGGCTGGGCGATGGTGAGGCAGTGTTACACCGGCAAATTTTAAGGCTGGTCCGACAATTATATAGGGTAAAGACCCTCACATCTTGACCGTTTGATCAAGATTGATCAACGACTCAGATGCCTGGGCAAAAAACGACGTTGTTTTAGCTTCTGAGGATATTGGTTCGGGCAGGGGTGTTGGGTTTGGGTCAATTTGATGGGTTTGGGGTTTTTGGGCTATGCTTGATGCAAGAATTTGCCCAAACAAGTCCAATATAGTATACTCTCATTTATTCTATTTTTTTTATTTTTTTAATTATATATTTTCAGATTTTATTATATCAAAATAAAAATTACAAAAATATATTTTACTATGAAATAAACTAAATAAACACCTAAACCCTAAATTTCAAAGAAAATTAAACAATTTTGTTATTTTTTCCTTATTTCCAATATTAACTAACTTATAACCTAAAGAATGTAAAAATTAAATCCTAGATGCAAACACGCCATTGTTATATTCTTTATGAATTATATTAATTAAAAAGTGCAATTTGCAAATAAACACAAAATTATGCAATTAATTCTTAAAATCCAGAAAAAGAAAAAATGTAAATAAACACATAATCACTCAAATAATTCCTAAAATCAAATAATAAAATGGAAAAATGCAAATAAACACAAATTTCACGCAAATAAATGCTAAAACTTCAAATTGTAAAAGAAATATCCTAATTTAATGAATTTTATGGGAAAATTTCTGGCGAGGCAAAAATCACGTGCTCACACTATTCACTTCTACTTTCAACAGTGGATGATTCCCAGGATTATCTTGATAGTTGTCATGAGGTTCTTCAGAATATGGGTGTATTTGAGACCAAAGGGGTAGATTTTGCTACATTTCACCTATCTGGATCCGCCAAGACATGGTGGAGGGATTGTTGCTTAGCTAGCCTAGTCGGGTCACCATCTTTAACTTTGGATCAGTTTACGGTGTTGTTTTTGGAGATGTTTGTCCTAATAACTTAGAGAGAGGCTTATCGGAGGCTGTTAAGCTCCTCCAACAGGGTTCCATGACGATCACCTACTATGAGAAAAGGTTCATCGACTTAGTTTGCCATGCTCTTGTGGTACTTCCTATCGAGAGAGAGGGTGGGGAGGTTTATTGTTTGACAAATCCACCCGATTCATTTTCAGATGGTCAGATAGGTTATGAGTGAGATATCCTTTCATGAGGCGTCCAATGTTGACCGGAGGGTTGGGATGGTACTATCGCAGGGATGTGGTCAGAAAGAAAACAAGAGACCCCGTCAGTCAAGAAAATTCAGTGGCGCTTCGTCTGGAGGCAGAGAATCGTATGATAGGGGTCATTCTCCTTGGCCCTTTCAGTCAGCTCTCCAGGTTTCCCATGGTTCTTCTGGTGGTCGTGGTTATCGCATGCAGTATTCTGATCAGCACTCCTACAGTGTGCCACTAGCTCTTATCAGTGCACTGTCGTTCCAGAGTTTTCGGGGTTGTCATTCAGGTCGTTGTGGTTAATCTTAGTTTCCTCAATTGTAGAATTCAAGTAGATGTGATGAGTGTTGTGAGTATGGTCATATTCCAAAGGCTTATCTGAGGTTAGTGCGCACTCAATCGCTGCAGCAGGGTTCTCGAGCTATGTTTCAAGCACTAGATATTCCACACACCACCCAGCTAGCTAGATGTTGGGGTAGAGGTACCAGAGGTGGAGGTAAAGGATTTAGAGGTGGAGTTCTGTCCGCTAGAGGTGGAGGCCAGCCAGCTGCAGGCCATCCAGAGATATTGCCAAGGGTGGTAGGGCCCAGCCCCAATGTTATGCTCTCCGACCCGGGCTTCAGGTTGAGGCTTCAGATACGGTGATCACATGTACTATTCTTTTTTGTGATAGAGGTGCTTCATTATTATTTGATCCAGGTTCTAGATACTCATATATATCATATTATTTGTCCCTACATTTGATCATGCCTAGTGATTCGTTGGGTGTTCCTGTTTATGTGTCTATACCAATGGGTGATTTTATCGTGGTAGATAAAGTCCATTATTCTTGTGTACTTGTGATTGGGGGTTTGGATACTCGCGTGGATTTGTTTCTTCAACAGATGGTCGATTTCAATATTATATTGAGGATAGACTGTTATCACCTTACCATGCTATATTGGACTGTCATTCCAAGATTGTTATCTTAGCTTTGCCGGTTATGCCTCGTTTAGAGTGGAGAGGTACTCCTGGCCTTTATATTCGCTGTGTCATCTCATATGTGAATGCTTAGCGCATAGTAGAGAAGAGGTGTTTGGTTTATTGATTCTAGTGCTGAGATCCCTTCTATTGATTTTGTGCCCGTGGTTCGTGAGTTTTCTGAGGTCTTCCCTTCAAACCTACAAGGTATGCCGCTCGATAGGGATTTTGACTTTTGCATTGATGTCGCTCCGAGCACCCAACCAATTTCTATCCCACCATATTGTATGGCCCTGCCTGAGTTGAAAGAGTTAATGGATCAGTTGCAAGACTTGCTTAAGAAGGGTTTCATTAGACCCATTGTATCGACTTGGGGTGCAGTGGTGTTATTTGTTTAGAAGAAGGATGGGTAAATGAGAATGTGTATTGATTACCAGCTATTAAACAAGGTTACAATCAAGAATAAGTATCCATTGTTGAGGATTGATGATTTGATTGATCAGCTTCAGGCTACCAAGGTATTTTCAAAGATTGATTTGAGATCTGGCTGCAATTAGTTGAGGATTAGGGCATATGATGTCCCTAAGAGAACTTTTTGTCACTTGGTATGTGCATTATGAGTTCTTGGTTATGTCATTCCGGTACAAAAATGCCCCAACAACTTGTATGGAATTGAATAACCAAGTGTTCATGCCTTTTACGGACACGTTCGTGATAGTCTTCATTAATGATATTTTGATATATTCTATCACGACCCTAAACCCATACCCGGTCGTGATTGTGCCTCTCGTGAAGACGAGGCCAGCCAAAACAATGCAAACACCTCTATTAACATACAAATAATTTTTATCAAATCCAAAACAAGTGTGAACCAGTTATAAATGCCAAAACGACGATAATAGAAAAGGATCCCATACCGACACATCCCAAATCGAGGTGTCACAAGTCATGAGCTTAAATAGAGTTCGAAAAAAGACTACAGAATATAATATCCGATACAATAGTGTAAAGAAAACATAAATGAGGTAGGATAAGGGAGACAAGGGGCTGCAAACGTCTACGGCTACCTCGTAACTCCAACTCGCTGCGTGGTCTAGAAGGAATTAGTTAACAGGTGCGGACTCAACTATGACTGAATCTGCACACATGGTGCAGGGAGTAATTTGAGTACTCCAACCCAGTGAGTAATAATAATAAATAATAACCAAAGGCATGAAAATACAAAAATCCACTGGGCAATTCTATACCAAGTAGTAAATCACTTATAGTTGCAAAACTGTAAAGAATCAAATAAAATCTCCGTTTAAAAAAAAGGTAAATCAGGTAAAACAACAATTAAACAGTGAGTAGTAGTCTGCTCCTCGGGCCCAGTATCGATTGCTCAGCAAAGTATCAGCCACTCAGGCTCAGTATCAGTCACTCAACATAGTATTAGCCCCTTGGGCTATTATTAGATCATATGGGTACCTGCGCTCACTGTGGCTGTGCAAACTCCAGAAGGGCCCCTTACGGCCCAACCGCTATATAAACATAAGGCGTGAAAGCCTTCTTATATCACTAATAAGGCTTGAAAGCCTCCTCACAGCACACTCAAGGCCTGAATTCCTCCTCACATCACACTCAAGGCTTGAAAACCTACTAGCATCACACTCAAGGCCTGAAAGCCTCCTCGCGGCACACACAAGGCCTGAGTGCCTTGTCACGTCACTCAAGCCACCTCGTGGTATATAAATGTATCTAAGGCTCTCAGCCTCATTCAGTCCAGAAAAAATATCACAAGCCCCTCGGGCATCAATAAAGTGGAAATATCATTTAAGTCTCAAAATTCAATTAATGTGGCAGAGATAGTAAAACACTATAATCAACAGGACTAAGTTTAAATAGATATCAAATAGTGAGGAAATAGTGATAAAAATCCATGAAGGACTCAAGTGGTCGGCATGAAGCCCAAAATATGGCAATAAGCCCGAACCGTGTTGATAACAAACACATATCTGTTAAATACGTGATAAAAATATCAATCGGGACAGACAAAATCACAATCCGCAGTAGTAAACAACCCCACGCTCATCATTAAGTGTGTTTTTTACCTCAATATTGCATTGCGTTGTGCAAATCCGGGGATTCAAACCCTCGGGACATAATTTACTATCATTACTCCCCTCAAGCAAACCTAATATCTTGCTCTCTATGCCCTTGCCTATCAAATCAGCCTCGTCACGCATTGAATCTGACCAAAATCACAACGAGTACATCATAATATTCCAAAGGAAAATACCTAAGCAAAAATTCGAAAAACATCAAAAATCCCGAAATTGGCAAAACCGGAGCCCTGGGGCCACATCGCGAAACTCAAATTTTTTTATATCAATTGATTGTTTTTCTTGCCACGAGTCTATGCATATCAAGAATTCCCAAATTCGAGCTCAAACGACCCTTCAAAACCCAATTTTGAAATATCAAAACTCAAGCCCTAGTTTCTCCCATTTTTTGTTAAATTCCATGAATTTCTAGGTTGATTCTACAACTAAATCATGTTTTTAGTTCATAGGGCTTACCCATAATCAATCCTAGTTTAAACCCGCTTTAATTTCTTCCCAAAATCTCTCAAGATGCTCAATAATGGAGGAAAATGTGACCTAGCACATGGAGAAAATGTTATTAAAACCCATTCCGCTATCCCACATTTCCTTCTATTTGATCGCAGCCCTAGGCTCGTGATTTCGAAGTACAAATTTCCCAAGCCTCCCAAATGGCCGATGAGAACGCGGCCAAGCCTACGCAATCGTGATACTTTAATTTCCAAACCTATGTAAACGTGTTACGAACGCGAAAAAACAAGTAACTTGGTCCCCGAATACTCTTATTCTATCACGGACCCCTTCATGTGAATGCAGAGCTTCACCTGATAACCATCTGCGATCGCAAGCCCTTTAATGCAATCGAATTGCACAAAACTCTTGTCGCACCAACTATTTCTATGCGATCGCGACATCACCCCCACGATCTTAATGACCAAAATCCATGCAACACAAGTGTTGAAGAATCTGCAACATCCAAAAGCCTCAAACAAAGCTCAAATCATCAAGTCTCATGGAATTAAAGCTTATGTTCTTCTAAAACATCCGAAAAGCGCATTTGATCAAAAACCTGACCAAAACTGCTCCAAATGACATGAAATTTTTCACACGCATTCAAAATCAACTAACGAAGCTACAACAACTCTCGGAATACCATTCCAACCCTAGAATCAAAATCTCACCAATCAACCGGAATTTGCCAAAGTACTAACTTCGCCAATTCAAGACTTATTCTACAACAGGCCTCCAAAATCAATTCCGATCATGCTCCTAAGTCACAAATCATCCCCCGAAGCTAACCCAATCACCAGAAATCACAATCGAACCCTCTAACTTATAAGTCAACATCTGGTTGACTTTTTCCAGACCAAACCTTCCTTAAAGACACTAAGTGTCTCATTTCCTACCAAAACCTCTATTAAAATGAGGAAAATGAAGCGGTAAGTCATGCGACGATGGGTCAGGTCGTCACGTATTCGCGAAGGCAGGAGGAACACGAGCAACATCTCATAGCGCTTTTTCAAACTCTGAAGGATAGTCAGTTATATGTTAAGTTCTCGAAGTATGACTTCTAGCTGAGTTCAGTTGCATTCCTAGGTCATGTTGTGTCGGCAAAGGGTATTCAGGTTGATCCGAAGAAGACTGAGGCAGTCAAGAATTGGCCTAGACTAGCATCAGCTACAAAGATTCGAAGTTTCTTGGGATTGGCAGGCTACTATCATCAGATCGTGGAGGGGTTTTCATCTATTGCTACCACAATGACCAGGTTACCCAGAAGGGTGCCCAGTTTAGATGGTTAGACGAGTTCAAGGAGAGCTTTCAGAATCTCAAGACTACTCTGACTATGGCACCGGTGTTGTTTTTGCCTACAGGTTAAGAGCCTTATAGAGTTTATTGTGATGTGTCCCGTATTAGGCTTGGTGACGTGTTTATACAGGATGGCAAGGTCATTGCCTATCCTTTAAGGCTGTTTAAGATTTATGAGAAGAACTATCTGGTGCATGATTTAGAGTCAGGGCCATTGTTCACGCATTGAAGATTTGGAGGCATAATCTGTATGGTGTGGCATGTGAGGTGTTCACCGACAAAAAGAGTCTTCAATATTTGTTCAAGCAGAAAGAGTTGAATTTAAGGCAGAGGAGGTGGTTAGAGTTTGTTTAAGGATTATGATATCACTATCTTATATCACCCGGCAAAGGAAAATGTGGTGGCTGATGCTTTGAGTAAAAAGTCAGGCAGTATGGGTAGTTTTGCTTATATTTCGGTCGATGAAAGACCGTTTGCTTTGGATGTTTAGGCTTTCGCCAATAAGTTTGTGAGGTTGGATATTTCTGAGCCTAGTTGGGTATTAGCTTGCACGGCCATTCATTCTTCATTATTAGAGCGTATATGTGATCGACAGTTTGATGATCCCTATTTGTGTGTCCTTAGAGACACGGTGCAGTGCGGAGGTCCCAGAAAGGTTACCTTAGATGACGATGGAGTTTTGTGATTGTAGGGTCGAGTTTGTGTGCCCAATGTGGATGGGCTTCGAGATTTGATTTTAGAGCATAAGTGTGATGAAGGTATTGGTGGCATAGAATGAAGAAGGTTATTGTTGCATATGTGGCTCGGTGTTTGATTTGTCAGCAAGTTAAGTATGAGCATCAGAGGCGTGATGATTTATCTTAGAGGATTGAGCTTCCCGGGTTGAAGTGGGAGCGGATCACTACGGACTTCGTTACTGGACTTCCGTAGACTCGGAAGAAGTTCAACGCAGTTTGGGTTATTGTGGATAGGCTGACCGAGTTTGCGCATTTTATTCTAGTGGCAGTCTCCTAGTCATCCGAGAGGTTAGCTAAGATCTATATCAGGGAGATCTTTTGCCTTCGTAGTGTGCCTGTATCTATCATTTCAGACTGGGGTATGGAGTGTACTTCGCCCTTATGGAGAGCAGTTCAGCGAGAGTTAGGCACACGGGCTGAGTTGAGTGTGAGCACGTGATTTTTTTCCTACATGAGAACACCTCAAAAAAAAATAGAACAAAAATAATTTTTATTTAATTTTAGGAATTGTTTTTTGTTTGCATTTCATGCGTTTTTAACATTTCTAAGTCATAGAAAATCCATTTAAAAAAAGGTCCTTTTTACATATTTATCTTAGTCTTTAAATTAGCAGTTTTCTTTAGTTTTAAGTTAAGTAGTTGTTTTAATGTTAAAAAATAAATAAAGAGGTTTTAATTTCTAAAAAAAATAGATTAAGTTAGAATTTTTTAATTAAAAAAAAGAAAATAAAAGAGAATAAGGATTTAGTTGCAATAGTTTTTAATTTAAGCAATTGGGCCATTATTAAAACCTAAACTAATCCAAACCATAATTTTTTTACTCAAACCCACATAACTCAAGCTAATTCCCTATCCCATAATCCGTAGGTTCATACCACTAACCTAATCCCTACGCTATATAATAATATCTACACAAACACACGAAGGACACTCTAATACACAAAAACAATGCCTGGAAAAAGAGATATGCTGCTGGTACAATAACCCCCCACCCCAGGTCGTCTTCTCCAAGCACCCCTCCAGCATAACTTATGGATCTTCTTCATGAAGGACACCCCAAAAACCCCAGAACTTAGCTCCAAAATCAACTGAAACCAGCCAAGAAAGGCTTCAAAATCATAGAAATTTTCAGCCAAAAACAACACCAACGTCACCCATAAACACACCCCCAAAACGCCCTAAAAGTTATCCAACCAACACCCTTCTCGTAAAATAGCGACTGAAAAATTGAGTTCCATCCGTCGCGCTTGTCGCCGCCATCGAGCTCCATTTCCGATTTCGGCATGGTCATTGTGTTTTGGTATTGCTAGCTGAAGCATCATGACTACTGTACAAAACTTGCTGCCGAATCTTTTTAATATATTGGAGGTGCTTTTCTTTGGTTCTACAAAAGGTTCAATCTTTGTTTATTTTAATCTTCGTTATCACGTCAATCTTTGTTACTAATTAGTATGTCATATTCGTTGTTGTCTGTATTATTTAGTTGTTATTTTCTTATAAACTTGTGCATGTGATTGAACTCTTGTTTTTCTTTTTTTTTTTTTCTTGTAGGAGTTAAAGACTCGAGTATAACTTTGGTTTTGTTCATTTAATAGCATTTTACTTAATGGGTTTGTTTCCTTATATGCTTCTGTGATTAGTTCCCATGTTTCATCTATTATAGCTTCTATTGTTCAAGATTCAGTTTGCAATTTTTTGAAGTATGGCTCTCATATATACCATTTTGTATAATATGCTAGTGAGGTTCACAGAACTAAGAATTGATAAGCTTAATTTTATTTATTTCATCTATAAGATATATGGTCAAGAATAGGCTATCTGTGATGTTAAGTTATAAGAATGTATAGCTCTCAAAACCCTTGGCCCTCATTTAATTAATTTTAATTCTTTAGAAATTGAGACGTGCCATTTAGTTGAATTGTCATGGCCCTCGAATGTAAAAATGCGTAGTTTCTTTAGGCACGTTATTAATTCATCTTCCTAAATTCGGGTGCGCATGTATGTGACTCAAATTCAATATCCCAACGATATTAAAATATGCCACGAACCGCGGGTGAAATTATGTGACGTGGTTCGAGATGTATTTTAATAGCGTTCAAATATTCCAAAAATATGTTAAAAGCGGTAAAAGAAATAATTTAATTGCACTCTAGGATGAACATGTATAAATCAGCAGTTTAGCCAATTATTGTAGTTTAAGCAACCATGCTAGAACCACGAGATCCCGGGGTGCCTAACACCTTCCATCGGGTCAATAGAATTCCTTACATAGAATTTCGGGTTCGCAGAATCCGTTTGGGTAGTCAAAAATTTTTTTCATTTCGGATTCTAAATAAACCGTTGACTTGGGACACCATAAAACAAATCATCCCAAGTGGAGACTCTAAAATAAATAAATAAACAATCCAATTTCGAATAATGTCACTTTAATTGGAAAAACTCCCTTATACGTTTATTCTTCGGGGTAGCCATGTAAAAAAGGAGGTGTTACAGCTCTGGCGACTCTGTTGGGGAATGGAACCCAGAATCTCTCGTTCAGGTTCAAGAATTCGAGCTTAGGATAACTGTTATATCTGGTTTCTTCTAATTTTCTTACATGTTCCGTGCTACATGCTAAATGCTTTACCGCTTTGATATTGAATGAATTGTATATATAAAATGGTACGAAACTCTTCTCTCTTTACCTCCGGGGATGTGTTTACTGGTTGAGACTCAATATTTTGTTAGTGTCATGCATGAAAATATGAAAGAGGCCGGAAAAGTTATTAAGCCGGATGGCCTTTTGGCTCCCAGTACGTAGAGCCTTCCTCGACTCGAGTTGTCCGCTTGGTGCACAGTTTAGGCCCTATACCAAAGTTTTTAATTTAGAATAACTTGACCTCAAGCTGGATCCCTACGTCGGCTCTTCCTATCTTGTGAAAGCACGTGGGAGCATATGACGCCATGTGAAAGTAGGGTGTGGCATGTGATGAAGCATTTGGAATCATGTGGAAACATGTGACAACAAGTTGAAGTGTGTGGAAATTTGTCTTGGCATGGGTAGGATATTATTTAAGGTTTTTTGGTGGCTAATCTTGGATTATGGTGTGTTTAGCAGGGATTTGAGTAATTATCCTTCATTGATTCTAGGGTTGTCTGCTAGGCATCTTTTCAAGGACCTTGTGTAGTACCGCCTGGAATTTAACGGTCCTGCTTTAATGTGTTCTTTCTCTTCTGGATTGAGTGATGTGATTCGCAACCTTAGTCTGGAAATGTGTCCACTGATCTTTTCTCGAATGACTTCGTATGGCATTTGATATTCTTTTGTTGCTTCTCGGACTCTTTCCCAGTAAGGATGGTTGCTTGTGTAATTCCAGCTTGCCCAATCTTTTGGCCATATCTCTCTCGAGATGCACCTATTCTGTTGAAAAAGGATTCTGTGCACCTCGCTATATTCTTCTTCCATTGATAAAATTGACACTGGAAATTTCCACCAGAACGATGCCTCCGCTTGCGCCTGGACTTTTCCATTAATAATATTTACTGGCCTATGAAACATAAATACCCTTGCCTAGTAGGAATCATTGAAGCATTTTACCAAATATCTTCTAGGTTTGAACCATAACAAAAATACTTTAAGAGCTGGTGTAATGCTATGAAAATCCTTGAAGACGTTTCATTTGAAGTCCATAAAAATGTTATACTGATGGTATAGGTACCAGAAAACTATAATAATTCTTGTGGAAAACCTTTGGCTTGAGCTATGAATATATGGCAGAATGGATATTCTTGATTGACCCCATATGGCTTAAGAATGCATCCTCCATCTTGCCGAAAAACTTGGAGCTCATAATAAGTTCTTCTTTCAATAATAATTGACAGGTCAAATGGATCCATGAGAATGAATGACTCCAGTAGATGATTTATTTGCTGATATGAAATTGTTCCTGGCATACTTGAGAGCATGAAGAAGTTGCTAATTATCTTTTTCTTCGGCTTCACTTTTGCTGGGGAAAACCTCTTTTAGAATTCTTCTGGTCGAGACAGAAAATCCGCGAGAATATTATCTTTTCCTTTTAGGTTCCTGAATTGATACTTATATGGAGAGAACCATTGAGCCCACCTGAGAATCTGAGGATTGAGAATAATTTTTGCATTTAGCTGAAACATTTTTGGGAAGTCCTTCATGTCCATTTCTATTAGAAATTCTGTATGAATAAGGAAGAGATTAAATTTCTTGATTCCATTCTTTACTGCAAGAATTTCCTTGAAAGTGGAGTGATAATGTTGATCGGCATCTTTGAATCTTCCACTAGCGTATCCGCACATTTTCCCCTGGCCATCTTTTTCATCAAATGGAAACGCACTTCAGTATTCATAGCTGGCATCAGTTTGAAATATCTTCTTACCGTCCGAATGGATATAGAGATACTGGACATTTTTGGAAATCTCTTTTATTTCCTTGAATTGATCATTTTGCTACTTTCTCCATGATGGAGCATTTTTGTTGAGCATCTCTGTGAGTGGAGAAATGTATGTAGAGATATTTGGGATAAAATCCCGCACATAATTTACTTTACCCAAGAATTGTTGGATCTGCTTTGTTGTAAGGTTGGTATCCGAAAATTTGAGTAATTCTAAACATATATGTGGTCCAGGACTGTATTCACCTTGGACAAAATGCATTCCAAGAAAGTCAATCTCCTTTTGAGCAAGAACCATCTTTTTTGCTGACTTTTCCTCTTGTCTGCTCAGCTCTTTTGTTGACATAAAATGCTTCGCATTCCTTTTGTGAATCATATGGCTCTATAAGATCAAATTCCAAAAGTTCTTCACATTCTTTCTTTGCAAGATGAAGATGATTTGGATTCATCCCTGAATGACTGGCTTTTGTTGGATTGATATTTTCATTCTTTTTGAAAGGAGCTTGATAAAAAACTCTTCATTTTTCCATCACAGGCGTTTCCCTTTCTTCATGAAACCTTTATGTGATTCAGGACATAAATGTTCAATGATATTTTTCTCAATCACTTTGATTTGTTCGTCATTGGTGATTTGGAATAGCCTCGGAATCTCAGAATATGGTCTGAAATGCTTTTTGAAAGCTATCCCATTAGCCTTGATCTGGAGTTGATCTATGAGTTGTTTGTAAATGTCGAATCTAATAATAAGATCCTTTCCTAGTACATCAGATCCTAGAAGCTTCGTTTTGTACTTCAATCCTTGAGGGAACTCAATTGTGATGGGGTTCTTTCTAATGACAATTGTGGTCAAGGTCGCATTTGATACAGTGTTGAAATCCTTAAAATGCGGCATCCATTGATCTTCAGGGAAAACTGCAGGATTTATGAGTGAGGAAGAAGCCCCGGTGTCTATGAAAGCAATAACTCTAGTTGGTTTATCCCATTTGGATGAATAGACATTGAGTTCTACTTGAGGAACAACTGCAAGAGCATTGATCTCATCCCGAGCTTCGATCACTAGTTCTAAATTTTGGTAGTGATCACTGCCTTGATCTTCATAGATATCAAGAGAGAATAACGTTTCTTCATTAGGTTCATCATCTACAGAGAATATGGATGCAAGGTCTTCCTCCTTTCAAAGATGTATGTCAGTGCATTCTTCAGTTTCTTCAATGAGCTTGACAGCTTTTCTTGATTGAGGAAATTTTTTTGCGAAATGTCCAATCTTGTGGCAAATAAAACATCTATTTTTCTTGTGAAAATTTCCTTGCCTTCTCCGTCTGAAATATTTTGTACATCTCCTACACCTTTCTTTTCCGTCTTGAATTTTTGGCCATTTGAACCTCCTGAAATCTCTCCATTGCCTAGATGTGTGGCAGGAACATCTTGATCCGGTGACTAGATCAGATTTGCGACATGCTTTGTCAAACGCTGGATTGTGTTTGATAATTTTCTTTTGAGTAGAGCACTTTGTACAGATATCATCCAATGCAACAAAAATAGTTTGTCTGATATAACCAATTTGTGGGATTGTTATAGACTGAAACTATTCATCAATGATGGTCATGGTTCGACTTGCCAGCAATTTTGGAAGGGAAGATACAAATGCTTGCTTCAGATTGATGTCTCCTCCGATCTCGGAGTATATCTTTTCCATTTTTTGAAAATGTATATCAATGTCATTTCTGTCAAATGACACACACTTCATCTCGAAGAGTTGTCTTCGCATTTTCTCCTGTCTTTGGCCAGTATCTCCGCATAAAACTTTATGTAGGATCCTGATGTTGAAGGAAAAATATTGGGAAGTAATAAAAGTATTTTTGTCTTGAATTCCAAGTGAGTTCCACCAGTCTATGAGGATTTCTGAGCACCGGGAAGTTAGTTCTGAAAGGATGATATACTTTTCTCCTCCCACCTGATTTTTGGTTAGCATCCAAGTATAGAAATCTTGGATCCTTTGAGGCCATTTTGAAACCTTGACATCATCTAACGTGAAAGTGTGGAAACCCGTTCCAACTGGTTTTGACGCCATGGGCTCATTTCTTCTTTCTCGGATTGGTTCATCAGTCATGCCTTCATGTTCCTCATCTAGATTAGATGTTTCTGGGTCTCGTTGACTTCTTTATAAATATTAGGGGATCATCTTCCTCAGAATATTTTGCTGAGGATTCATTGCTTGATTGAGAGCTATCTTCCATTGTTTCACCTTTTGATGATTTTAGAGATTCAGACCACGGTATATCTTCTTCTGATGTGTATCTTCGCTGAGAGATATAAGGGTCTGAGCCTTTTGGCCATCATTAGATTTTTGGGGTACGATCCATTTGAACTTTTTCTTAGGTCTCATCTTTTTTTGGTTTGGTTTTGTGTTGCAAGGGCATATTTCCTTTCCCAAACAAATTTTGCGATGTCAAAATCATTTTCTCTTTTTGTGGTTGGGTGAAAAAGATTGGATTTTGTGAGGTAGATGGAAAGTTAGAAAAGGTGTAGTCTAATTTTTGTGGGTAATGTGCTTGTGGAGACATAGGGAAGAAGTTAGGTTTTGTAGGGAAAATTGGGGTTTTTTGCTGCTAAAAGTGCTCATTTCTCAAAATTTGAATTTGTTCCTTGATGGAAATCGTCTCCTTTTGTTGTTGTTGGAAAAATTGGAAAAGTCAAGTTCCTGGCGGACAAATCTCATATTGTAAATTTGCCAACCTCAGTTCCAAGGCTTTGATTAGTCCTGCATGCTGAGAAGATGTCTGCTCTATTTTCTTCTGAATCGTCGTTTCCACTTTGCTCATCATTTTGTTCTATGTGTGAGCCACGTTCCTTATTGTGTTCCAATATTGTTCAGCACTTTGTTTTGGAAGATGGAGTTTTCAGATTGCCAGTTTATTGTTGCTTCAATGTCACTTCTTGGGGGTTTTTCTCCAGAAGGTAGTATTATGCTCTTTTTGGGGATTGTTGGAGCATAACTGATACCGTCTTTTTTAAAAGGTTGAAGTGGAGGAAAATCTTGGGAGTGGCTGGAACTTGTAGAACTCATCATGAATATTTGTGGGTGTGTGGACTTTTAGGTTGATAGAGTTGTAGGTTCAGGTGGTTTTTTGGATTCTGGGGTATGAGGTGATGTTAGTTTGGATTTCGGCGTTATTTCACTATCCGCCCAACTTGGAGTGATTTTTTTTGGTAATTTTGTCTATTCTTGGGGTTTGTAACTGACAAGAAATTAATATTTACTTAGACGACTTAATGAGCCAATTGAAGGATCTTTATTTTCATATTTGGCTCGGAATTGTTTTTCAGTGGTTTTCTCCTTCTTCTTTGATTTTGGTTTGGTTTTGTTACGCAAGTTGTGTTCATCATATTCTCAATTGGATCTTCCAAACAGTATTGGCAGTAGCAATCAAGATCCCATGGGCAGTGTCTGGTGAAAGGGCATTTGAACCACCAAACTCTTTTTCCTTTTCTATCAAAATGTTGACACCAGTCATATTTGATACTTTGTATATTCCAGAAAACTCTCTGTCAGGTTCAAGGTATGTGTCAGTTGTATCTTTGGGTTGAATCATTTGCAAGAGAAGATCGTTTTATTGGATTTGTTAAGATGGGAATGGTTAAAGCTTTTGGAAACGGTTTTGTCACTTCTTTTGGTAAAAGTTGGTTCACTAGATTGCAAGGATTCCTTCGATTCTCTTAGTTTTTCTTAATTTTTTATCTAGGAATCAAGAAGTATTTTTACAAGCTCATCTCTGGGAATTTATCTAGGTATTTGGGTGCACATGGTATTTCCTTTGGTAGCATCAATATTAAGAGTAAGACATTTTCTGCTCCGGGTAGGCAAAGATCCATGGCATGATTTTGGACTCGCTATGCAATTTGGTGGTGAAGAGTATCTTGGATGGAGTTTTTGGCTTGTAGGGCTCCCTGGATTTGGACTTGGATTTTTACGGCTTCGGTTAGGTGCGAGTCATAAAGGGACATGTTGAAATTTTGAAAGATAGTTATGAAGATAGTTCCAGCAATCAGGGTAACTTCGACAGTACCCAGATTTGCATGTTGTTACTCCAAATATCTCGTGTCTAGAAGACAAAGTCGAGCTGCAATAGGTTGAACTTTTCTTCCATCATATGTTAAAGCGATTCGGGCAACACCAAAATGGATATGGGTAAAACCATGATCTCTCCATTGTCTGGGAAAATCATCTGGTATTTGAATGGTGATAAATTGATCCTCTCGAGTGGCAAGAATAGGATGTTGGTCATATTTTGAGGCAGCAACATATTGTTTGACTCCTTTTGGTCGGTGTTGGACTAAGGAACGAATTTGGGTCCATGGTGGAAAAGATTTTTTGGTAAAAGCATAGTAAGGGTTTATTAGGGGTAGTTCAGTGGAGGATATTATTTTTTCGTCGGGTAGTATATCTACTTCATAGAGCTAATAATATTTTTTGGATAGGGTTTTATATAGAGTAGGGGACATATTAATTTTTGCAAGTGAAGAGGATGATGGTAATGACTCAGACATAGACATATTCAGTAAGAATATTCCTCCCTCCGAAAGGATGGGCTGACTCTGACAGGGGTTGGGCCCATCCAGGACATGTGTACCAAAATTAAAAAGATCATCCTGACGCATCTTACGTGCTACTTGCGCATCTGTCTACTTCGGCTTGCATGTTGACCGACTTCTAGAAGAATGAAAGAAAATCAAAAAGAGAGTAAGGTAGGTATCTCGAAAATTCTGAAACTTTGCCGGATTTATGAGAAAATGAAAGAAAAAGAAAGGTTTTCAAAAATAGTTGGTTTGCCTAATTTTTCCGAACTACGCGGGTATGATTCTCACCGAATGTAAGATACTTAGGCAAACCTCATCAGTTCCGACCCCAATTTTCAAAAATCCAAATATATTTTCTTTTAGCATTTTCTATTGAAATATTTCCGTAGAATTTATTTATTTTTTTAAAAAAGAGATAAAATGCTTTTGTTTAGAAGTTATTTTAAATAAGTAAGGAAAAAATAAAATATATGTTTTTTTTAAAATTCAAGATAATTTCTTAAAAGTCCCTCTTTTGAAATTAAAAGGAGACTTTCAAAATCCAAAAATATTATTTCTTTATTACTTTGAAAAAGACGAAAAAATTAAAATTCAAACAAAATATTCCCAAATTCAAATCAAAAGCAAAAGATTTTTTTTTCGGAAGCATCTCCTTCAAAAATAAAACGAAAATAAAAATCAAAAACATAAAAAAAAAATCCTTTCTTCTTCTAAAGCATTTTCTTCAAAAGTTTGACAAAAGGAGTTTGTATATTTACTCCATTTCAGAAAAAAAAAAACCAAAACCAAAAATCCAAAAAATATTTTCCTTTTTTTTTTGGTAATTAAACTTTGTATTAAACACCAAAGTGGTTGCCATACAATTCCATAGTTCAGCTTTATACACAGCTGCCTAACAAAGGGTAAACAAAACTGACTAAACTATACCATACCCAAAGTTCAACATTACAGTAGGTAATGTTGAAGATGTACTCTAACTCTATGATGTGCTCTAACATTACAAGTGTAAGCAATGCTTCTAAGCAGTTTATCACTAGTACATAAGGTGTTTCCAAATATTCTCGCATTCCTTTCCAACTGATACCTCAGCTGAGTAGCAAAGGTGCAGTCCAAGAACAAGTGGTCTCTGGTTTCCTCAGTTTGTTGACACATAACACAAGTGCCATCCACTGTCAAGTTCCATTTGATCAACCTATCTTTAGTAGGAAGCCTGTCTTGTAGAATCAGCCAAAGGTTGAAAAGTGCTTTAGGTCGAGCAGAATTCTGTATGGTTAAGTTCTTCCACGGGACTCTAGGTGCCTCTCCAATCTGTTGAAGATAGAGCATTCTTATAGAACAATCAGGCTTATGCAACAATTGATATTGCTGCAATAGAACAGTGCCTTCAATGATCTTCCGAACCATCCAACTAGCTTGTTTAGCCACATTTATGGTCTCCAACTGTTGTTGTTTGATATAAACTGTGTGAATCCATTTCACCCATAATACATCCTTCTTGTGTGCCAAATCCCAGCTTAGTTTTGCAACAGCCTTGTTCCACAGTAAGAGATTGGTCAAGTTTAAGCCTCCTGCAGACTTTGGTAGACAGATTTTTTCCCAGGCCACATATGCTTTCCTTGTTACATTAACTAATCCAGACCATATGTAGGATCTACATATTGCTTCTAGAAGTTTTATAACTTTGGAAGGAATGAGAAAGAGTTGAGCCCAATAAGCTTGAATACCAAAGATTACTGATTGCACCAACTGGATTCTAGCAGCATATGACAGTTGTCTGGCAGTCCAGGATGTAATCCTGGCAGTAATCTTGTCGACCAGTGGTTGCCATTGGAAAACAGACAGCTTCTTGGTAGATAGTGGTACACCCAAGTATTTAAAAAGTAGTTCTCCACGTACATATCCAAGATGATCAATAATTTGTTGTTGCTCTTCAGGCTTTACCCCCCAAAGTAAACAGCACTCTTATGCAAATTGGCTTTCATACTAGAGGCTGCAGTGAAATGAGAGAAATATGTAAACATGGTACATACAGACTGAGCTTTTCATTTGACAAATAGCAAGAGGTCTTCAGCAAAGCTTAGATGAGTAATTCCTAGTTTTTACAACCAGGATGAAATGTGAAATCTTTATCTTGCCTCAGTTCTTCCAGTGATCGACTTAGGTATTCCATCACAATAGCAAATAAGAATGGAGATATGGTATCCCCTTGTCTCAAACCTTTGGCTGCTTGAAAAGGTTGTGTTGTTTCTCCATTTACAACCACTGTCTAGCTGACAGTTTGGACACACTCCATGATCCATCTTGTAAACCTGGAAGGGAAGTCTAGAGCCTCCATACCTACTGCAAAAAGCACCATTAAACTGAATCATAAGCCTTATGTAGATCAATTTGTATCATACATCTGGGAGATATATGTGATCTAGAGTAATGCTTTATTAATTTCATGTGCTAGAATGACATTATCTGGAATCCTCCTTCCTGGAATGAAACCTGCTTGTGCACTGCAGATGATACTGCCCATAACCTTCTATAGTCCGTTGGCTAGAAGCTTGGAAATGATTTTGTACAGAACTTAACAGCAAGCTATTGGTCGAAACTCTTTGACTGTTTGAGGGTTGGACACCTTAGGAATCAAAGTGAGGGAGGCACAGTTTGTTGGTCTATGCATTTTGTTTGTCTCAAAGAAATTCTTGACTGCTTGAAGTACCTGCTTTCCAGTAATGTGCCAAGTTTGTTTAATGAACAGGGCATTATAACCATCTACTCCTGGAGCTTTGTCATTACCAATTGCTTTTAAACAGTCTAGGATCTCGGTGTCACTTATGTCAGCAGCCAGTTCCATCTTCTGGTGATGTGTTAGGCTAGGTCCATTGCTCATGTACAATCTGTTAACAGCTGGAAGGGAAGTAGCTGATATCCCCATCAGTGATTTATAGAACTCCTTAATCTCCTTCTTCAGGTCATTTGGATCAGTTACCTTCAAACCCACCTCTGTGATCAGTTCAGTAATTCTCTTATATTGGTTTCTCTCCTTCATTACAGCTGAGAAATATTTGTTATTTGAGTCCGCAAGTTGGATCCATCTGGCTCTAGATTTCTGTTGTAATAGTGATTCTTCAATCAGTGACCATTTTTCTAATTGCAGCACCAGTTCCTTTTCTCTAAGCTGTAAGGCATCTGTATAGGACAAAGTCATGTGATGTTGGATATCTTCCAGTTCCTTTCTGCTAGTCTCAATCTTCTAGGTAATATTCTTAAAATCTCTAGTATTTAGAGACATTAAGGCTGGTTTAAGGAACTTGAGGTTGTTCCAAACCCCTTGAAGGGTATACTGAGCATTGCCATTCCAGTTATCCTTGATCAGAAGTTGGAAATCCTTATGCTGAGTCCATGCATTGTAGAACCTGAAGGGAGTCTTCTTAAGTTTATTATCTTCTGCCAGGGTTAACAACATGGGATTATGATCGGATATGAGTGGCACTCCATATAAAGTGTGTACATGGCTCCACTTAATCATCAATTCATAATTACCAAACACTCTATCTAATTTGCTGCACACTCGATCATTGCCACAATGCTTATTGGTCCTGGTAAAATAATCTCCCTTCCATGGAAGTTCTGCCAGACCAGCCTGCTGGATACACTTAGTAAAATCTGCAACTTCAACTTGTTCAACCTGGTGACAGGATTGTCTATCATTACTAGACATAATGGCATTGAAATCTCCTGCTACTAGCCGGGGGTCAGTAGTAACAGCAGCAAGGTTCTGGATTGTATTCCACAATGTCCTCCTTTGATCAATGTCATTGAAGCCATTGACCACTGTGAGACAGCAGATAAGTCCACCAGTGAGGGTTCTAACATTACAATGGATGTATTGAGCCTCCTCCTGTAAACCAGTGATCAAAAATTTTGTAGCATCCCATAAGATCCAAATTCTACCATTCATGGCACCCATGTAGTTAGTTTGTATATTCCACTTAGGCAACAAGAAACTAGATATTCTCTCTGCATTCTTCTGTTTAACCTTTGTCTCTACCAGACCAACAAGGTCAAATTTATTGATTCTAAAGTATTCTTTGGCTTCCTTCTATTTGTACCTTTTATTTAAACCACTAATATTCCAAAATAACCACTTCATTGGGTATAGCTGGTTCCCCCTTCATCTAGGGGATGATTTGCCCAACTCACTGACCCAACTTCAAATCTATTAGACATCACAATAGGAGATAATGGTGGAAAGTTTGTGATGCTAAAGACTGGAGAGACCTGTGTATCAATACCTTTCTGTTTATTCAACTCTTCACCTACAACAGGATGGGAACAGGGTTCCTTCTGAAAGATTGGCTGCTGTACTTGAGTTCCCTGCTTACTCTGGTCCACAGGAGCTGAAGCTTTAACTCTCCATTCCTGTGTAACCTTAGTCTTATGTATGGGATTGGGTTGAGTAGATTTGGCCAGACAATTGTGCCCCACCATAAGGCATTTCTCACAATATGATGGTTTCCAATCATAGGTAACATCTTGCATAAAACTCTTCCCATTTGGATCCAGTAGCTCAATCTCACTAGGCAATTCCTTTGAGACATTCACCTCAATAAGCATACGAGCATATGAGATTCTAGTTTGCTTAGTCGTACACTCATCAGCAAAAATGGGCTTACCCAACACACTTGCAATCCTACTCAAAGACGTGCTGCCCCAGCATGACATAGGAAGGTTAGGGAACTTGATCCCCAGAGGGACTTCTGTAGGGAAAGCAACTTTAAAATCAAAATCAGCAGACCATTGATTCAAGATCATAGGTCTATTCGCAATAGAGTATGGTCCTGCACATAGGACTTCCTTGGCATCATCAAGGGATTGAAATTTAACAATATAATAGCCCTCGTCATGGTAAAAGAGATCTGGTTCAGGTACATGAAACCAGTGTAGGTTAATAAACCTTTTCATAGCATTGTAACCTGGGCCATTCCCTAGAACAAAAACAACTAGAGCACACTTCCATTTTTGTTCTTCTTCTTCAACTTCATCTTTAATCAGTTGACCCACTGGTTTGCCATTAATCACCGTTGGTGGAATGTACTCTAAAGACATGCCGTTAGCAGCAAGTCGATTCTTCTGAAATAAACTTGCCCACCCTTTGGGTACTTCAATTTTTGACCCCTCCTCTATGTTGGGCTTTGTCACGACTGGTTGTGGAGGTTGCCGCATGTGCTCGATACCCCTATTTCCTTGCTCCATCGGTGCCATCGACGGTACAATCTTAGGATCTGGACTGTTATCTACATTATCAGCAAGTGTTGCAAGCAAAGGAACACCAGATGCCTCTGATTCTGTAGCTGCATGAGGCAATGGAACAGTGTCGACAGTGTTTTGCAATGGAACAATGTCGATTGCGTTATCAGTGCATACTGGTTGTTTGACGGTGGGAATAACACGATCTATGAGAGCAAGTGGTACTTTCCGAGGACGACCTCTCCCTCTCGCCATGGGAACACCCTCGGCGTACGTTAACAAACGTGACCCGAGAGGAGAGAAGAAGAATATTTTCCTTTATTTCTTTAGAAAAGTTTATTTTAAGAACCCCAATTTTCTAAAATTCAAAAAAGAATTTATTCTTTAGAAAAGTTTCTCTTTGAGATACCATTTTCAAAAATCCAAAAAATATTTTCTTCTAATTTTTCTAGAAATCCCAAAAAAAAAAACATTTTTATTCTACTTTCAAAAATTCATAAGAAAATTCAAGATTCAAAATTATCTCCCTTTCTATTTAGAAGTATTTCTTTCAAAAACTTCAAAAAAATGCAAATTTCAAAAATAATTTTATTTCTTCTTTAGAAGTTCCTCTTTAAAATTTAAAAAATATTTCTTTCTTCTTTCGAGAATTGAATTGAAAATTCGAGATTCAAAAATACTTTATGTTTCGTTAGAAGTAGTTCTTTTCTAACTTCACAATAAAAACTCATAAATGCAAATAAAATATTTTTTTTCTTCTTTAGAAATTTTTCTTTCGAAATTCCAAAAAAAAAATTAAAATAAAATAAAAGTCGAAATTCAATAAAAAAATCTTTCTTCTTTTGCAAAAATGTTGAAAAAAATCAAAATCCAAAAATATTCTTTGCCTTCTTTATAAATCATTCTTTTGAAAAAGCAAAGGTAAAAAAAAAGAGAAGAAAATTCGAAATCTACAAAACATAAACTTAGTTTATTTCCTTTATTCCATATTTTCTCGAACTACGCAAGATCTGATTCATGCGGCGTCATGATACGTAGGCAACCCACATCAGATTCGACCAACCATGGAAAAGGAAAATTAGAAAAATGGAAAAAAAATGAAAAACAAGGAAGAAAAAGAAAAACAAGAGTGAAAAAAATTGTTGATAATAATAAGGACTGACTGAGTCCATTCATACATGTCTTTTAGTTTGAATTGTGTAGAAAGTTGAGGTGGTCGGTTTGTGGTAAACAGACAACAAAAGATTCAAGGAATAATGATAACTGACATCAAAGCTGTTACAAGTGCTCAAGAGACCCAGGTCAGAGGGTTTTACAAGAGTCTGTGAGCATGTGATTTTTACCCTGTTGAGATGACTCCTACAGAACTCTCAAGTTTAGGACTTTTCCTTTTAAATATTTATTTTTAGGATTTAACTACGTGTGTCAATGTGTTTTCATTAATGCATGTATAAAAACATAAAATATATAAAATATCATAAGCATTTAGAATTTAATTTCATGTTTTTCTAGTTTAATTGGTAATTAGGTTTGTTTTTGCAAATACAAAAACCACAAAAATTAAGTGGCATTTCCGACATTTTAATTATTTTGCATTTTTGTGTTCAATTTTCATTTGTTCCATTTTTATTTATTTTTGCAAAATAGGTAGTTATTTAGGTTGTTTAACTCAATAAGAATTTTTAAAATACAATTAGGAGTTAAAAAATAAATAAAATATAGAAGAAAAAAAACAAAAAAAAAAGAGTTTCTCTAATAAATCACCCAGGCTGGCCACAATTAGGCCAGACCTGTGTGGCACAAATCATTAACCCCTGAAAAATAACCCAAACCTAGGCCAACATTTGACCCCTGATCCAATCCAAAAGAGACGCCTCATCATAGTTGTTGATCACAAGCCATCTAACGGCCCTGAATCATTCCCAAGGCCCCATATATATGTCCAGATGTCTCTGTATATTTTTTTTATTCAGAGACCAACACCTTCTTCCTCGTACAAATATCTCCAGTGTATCACCACCTCACTACCTCCATAAGACCTCCGTTGACAACCCATAAACAACCCTAACGCTGCCGCCAAAAATGGCCTCACGCCGGCGGCCCAACCCCAAACCAACCCAAAACAACACTCCTGAACCACCTCCCTCCCTCTTTCCAACCATCTAATCCACACCCTTGAAATATGAACAAACCGGCTCGAATACCAAATAGAAACTAACCCCTAAATCCTAAAACTCACCTGAACCCTTTCATATTGGTCCCAGATGACCCTCTCCTATCCCTATCTCCAACCCTACCACCCACAACGCTCAAACACAACTGGGAACAATGAAACACCAAATCTGAGACCTCACCTTGTCTCAATATCAACGAACCATCCCCTCCCCTCGAACTTTTTTCCCTCTTCAATACTCATGGCGAAAGCCTTAGAAGATCAAAAAACCTTTCAAAAAGGGTTAGAGAATCGTGGAACTAGAAGAGTTTCAAGTTAGGGTTGCATGCACGAAAGCTAAGTGTCAGGTGCCCTAATTGTTGTTAATGACTGTGTTTTTGTATATATTTCTTGTTTAATTGCTTTGTTTCTTTAAATTTTTACTTGTTTCCTACATTCTCATCTTAAGTGTTCTGAGTAGTCCTCCTTGCCTGCTATTCTTTTGTTTCCTTTTATGTTACTGGCTTGAATTTATTTGTCTTCCATGTTTCGTCTTCAAGAGCTTCTAATTTGCTCCCATGCCCATTCTTGTCTCTTGACTTTTCATTTGTTTCATTCTCATCTGAACGTTTTAACTGCAGATACCAACCTTGTTTAAATTTGTTGGTCTATCTACGTATATCCTGAGTTTAATCTCTGTTTCCCATCATGTGCCATTAGTTTTTTTCTAAGTGTTGTAATTTAGTCATTTTTATAAGTCCTGCACAGTTGATTGGTGTTCCTTTTCTTATTGTTTTGCTTCATTGATTTTGACATATAAAAACATGTGTGCCCACCTATCAGGTGCTTAGTTTTCGTGAGTATTCATATAATCCTAAAAGTTGTGATAATTGGGTTCAATCCTTGTTACTGAATAATGTAAAATTCACATTGAGATGCTTGCTTGAATCCATGAGTTACGTTGATTAACTTTTAAATTCATTGGTCTTTTACTTTTGCACAATTGAGTCTGTAGTTCAAACCTTGATTTTGACCTATAATCTGAATGCAACTAACTAGGGTTGGAGTTGACCAAAAAAATAAGAACCAATGTCGAAGAATCTTAGGTCATTAATTAGGAAAAAGGATAGGGGTATTAAGGGTATTTGAATATAGGGAATCTTGTAACAAACTCTTAGAACATTCTAGTGAGGGGTTTAAGTATAAATTTCTGTCTCAAACTTGAGACACGAGGCAGAAAACCAAGGACTTTTAGGAATAATTGAAAATTGGATAGGGCGCTAAAAGGAAAACAAAGAATGTGATGTTGCCCTAAGGTCTCAGTTATAAAAGGGGGCAATTTTACAATTTCAAAGGGGGACTTTTGGATTTTTTCGAGAAAATTTTTCCTTCAATCTCTTAATGGATTAAGAATATATAAAATACATATTAGTCTCTTATACATTCTTCAGAAATCCTTTTGTGTTGTTTTCTTCTTACTGAATTCATTCCTTGATAACTAGTTGACAATGGACTGAGTGTGCATATTGAGCTGCTATAGAGATTTATACTTACTATTTGCCCACTCAAATTTCCTGAGTCTTTCTGGGATTTTACTTGTTCACTGGCTATTGTTTTTGGCTTCCTATTCTCTTAACCTTACTAATAGGCTCCATTTTTGCTGAAATTCCAGGTATCCATCTTCACTGAAAAGCTCAGAAATAATGCCTATATACATTCGAGATTGTGGCTAATAGTGAGGAAAATAATACTTTTGTTTCACATCCATATTATAACTGTATTTAAATTTTTTTTTAGTAAAATTTTTTGTGTTGTAATGAACATGAACATGTATTAACTATGGACTGTATTAGGACTGTGCTTTTAATTCGTTTAAGTCCCAATATATTTAAAGATAGTCAGGTAAAATTTACTTAGCGTTTGTAACTTGTGTTATGGTAGAGGTTTGACAACTGAATATGTAAATACTCTTGATGATGAGTATTTCAAAATTTTCCTTCAATTAAATGTGAAATCCTTCTCAGTATCTTCTTAGTTTAAAATACCCCTAGTATACTTTACAATAATCATGTGTACAGTCTTAATGACTGTGGTATAATAAAAAGAAGCGGCCGTTGTTGTTCTCCTATAATGGGTTCATTAGTCCAGCTTTTCTGGGCCCAATTAGAAGGCCCAATAGCCGTCAGTTGCGGCATAACAATACATATTCCTGGGCTAGCAAAAAAGGAAGCCAATGCACATGATCAGCCACGAATGAGGCTGAAAAATATAAGTACTGAATTCCTGCAAATGCATTGCTCACATGTAAATTATTAGGATATATTTTAGATACAGGCATAATAGAAAACTTAGTATGCTTTGTTTTCCCCATATAAAATGAAGTGATCCACGTTAACTTAATAAAACACCACGCGAGGCTCCTTAACTTAATAAAATACATAGAAAATTAGAAGTGTTGTTTAGAAAATTTTACGGCCTTCCACAAATTTCTAAAGGCGTAGTTGCTATAGGCGCAAATTTATTAATAAAAATATCTTCCTAAACTCGGGTGCGCATTTATGTGACCCAAATCCAAGTCTCAACGATGGTAAAACGTGTCAAAAACCCGGGTGCATTTATGTGACGTGGTTCGAGGCGTGTTTTAATAACGATTCAAATATCTCTAAAACAAATAAAGCGGTTAATAATTCAAAATTGCACTATAGGATGAACATGTATCAAAATCAGAATTTTAGCAAATTGTAGTAATTAAAGCGACCGTGCTAGAACCACTGGATCCGAGGGTAAGTAACACCTTCCCTTGGGTCAACATAATTCCTTACTCAATAATTTCTGGTTCGCAGACTCCAATTGGGCAGTCGAAAAATTTCCTCGATTTGGGATTCAAAATAAACCGGTAACTTGGGACACCAAATGCTACACCTATTCGAAGTGGTGACTCTTAAATAAATAATTAATCCCATTTCGAATAATGTCACTCTAATTTGAAAAAGTCCATTATATGTTTTATCCTTCGGGATAGCCGTGTAACAAAAAAGAAGGTGTGACAGCTCTGGCGACTCTGCTGGGGATGGAACCCAGATCTCTGGTACAGGGTTCAAGAATTCGAGCTTTGAATAAAAGTTATATTTGACTCCTTCTAATTTGCTTACATGTTCTGTGCTAAATGCCACATATTTTACCGCTTTGATATTATCTGAACTGTGTATATGAACTGCTACAAAACTCTTCACTTCTCACCTCCGGGGATTTGCATACTAATTGAGAGTCCCTGTTCTGTTATCGTCTCACCCTGAAATAAGAAAGAGGTCAGACAAGTTACTAAGCCGGATGGCTTTTCGGTTCCCGGTACGTAGCCCCCTCCTCGACTCGAGTTGTCCGCTCGGGTGCACAGTCTAGACCCTATACCCAGGTTCTAAACTTAGTATATCAAAACCTCATTCCGGATCCCTAGTAAGAACGTTTATTTGCATCATGCATTTGAATTAGGTTGCTCAACACAAGGGTTGGGTCAGTCTAGGACAGGTGCCCTTCAATAAAAGACCATCCTTATGCATTTTACGTGCTACTTGTGCATTTATTTTTTTGGATTCACATATTGACCAGCTTGTGAACAAGGAGAATAAATTGAGAAAAATAGCAGTGCAAGGGTGATCACCTGTATAACCAGTGCTTGAAATAGCACCGAAATGCTGCCGGATGTTTCAAACAAAAACAAAACAAACAAAAAAAGGAAATGAATTTGGGAGTTTTTCTACAATATTTTCGGGTTTTGATAAATTATTTTGCCAAATCCAACCCCTTTTGAAAAAATGCTAAAACAAAGGTCCGAGTTTATTCACTTGTTTCGAAATAAATCAGGTAATGCCATTGCTTCTAGTAAAAGCTGAACGTTACCGCAAGCGACGCCGGAAGGCTGATCTTGCACAAATGGCTACCTCAGAATTTTATTCTGACTGGTAAGAAAACACAACCTGAAAATCCTTCTCTCTGAATTGTTGAAAGGTCGTATTCGCAAAGCCTGTCCTTGTTATAAAAATAAATTTAATAAATGTAGGTTTTAATGTTTTGAGAATACTAATTCTCCTAATATATTTGCAGAATGAGCACGATAATGAACAAAATTCCCTTGGAGTTGCGACTATGGTGGAATCATTTCGGGGAAGCAGGGCAGAAAAGGGTCAATGCACATCTGGGAGGCCTCACTGGTTTAATGAAAATTAACCCCAAAGGAAACATCATAAAGGCCTTAATCACTTTCTGGGACCTGGCCCACAATGTCTTCCACTTCTCGGACTTTGAGCTCACCCCGAATTTAGAGGAAATGATCGGATATATCGGGACCCATACAATCCCTTTGAGACATCAATACTTGACCACACCCAGAGCCCTCGCTGTGTACAAATTCATGGATTCCTTGAAAATCAGCAGAAAAGTTCACAATCCCTTCTTATCGGCCGACTTTTGCACCCTGCAATTTATATATCAGAGATGGCCACATCCGAGGATTCTACAACCCTGAAAATCTTATTTGTAGCAAGGGTAATCAGCTCAAGTGGGAGGAGCATCAATGTTTTGCATTCATGGTGTCTTTCTTGGGTCTTTTAGTATTCCCGCAAAAGGACGGGAACATCGACACACAGATAGTAGGGGTTGTTAGAACTTTAATGACCTAAGATAAAAAATACACTCGCTCCAATGATCTTGTCCGACCTCTTCCATGCTCTTACCATCTGTAAAGCTGGAGGAGATTTCTTCGAGGGTTGTAACTTTCTACTGCAAATATGAATGATTGAGCATATATGTCACCCTCCTAGGTTCATGAATTACGAGTCGCCAACAAAAAGATGCGTAAAGGAATTTGGCAACAAGGTTGATGGTTTTAATACCGGAGGGTGTCACAGAATGGGTGTCGCATTTCCGGGTCATCACTGCAAATCATATAGAATGGACATTCGGTTGGCACTATGTGGACGAATTTGTGTATATGCTCGCCACTGGACCTCATTTCCTTTTGATGGGCATCCGAAACATCCAGCCCTATGCACCGTATAGAGTACAAAGACAATTGTGTAGATGCCAAATGATCCCCAGAGACTAGGATATTAGCCGCCATTCAGTAGAGATTAGCCCGAATGGTCAATTTCCCGAAGCTGTTGTATGCCAAATCTGGAGTGAATGTCAATACTTGACAGCCGATACTCAAGTACGCGACGCATCTAAAGGTGAGGTTGCGTCGGCGTATGTTGCTTGGTATTAGAGAGATATAGAGCCTGGGAGGCCGGAAAATAGATCCCATCACCAGGAATTTTCTGAGACATCATAGGAGAAGTGGGATTGGTTAGAAAAATAAAATGAATACCGGGCTACTATAGGAAGGTTGGAAAAGAAAAATCCAAGAGTTGAAATTTGAAAACAGTTTGAAAGCTATAGCCAATGAAGAAGAAAATAAGGTATTGATTAAATCAAACGAAGACCTATGAGCTCAAATCCAGAAAATGAAGGCAGCCACAAAAAATCCGCCTAGGAGTGCAAAAGATGAAAACCTCATAGAAAGCCTGCGGCGGAAAGTAACCGAATACAGGTTCGACTTGAATAAGGCGGAGGATATATTGTCTATGGATCGGAAGCAATTAATTAAAAGTGCAGAGGAACGAGCTCACATACAAGATCAATTAAAAGAAGGAAGTGGCAATGAGATTGTCGGTTTAAAATAGAGGGTTGTCATAGCTGAAAACAAAATAGCCAAACAAGCCAGGAATTTCAAAGCCGAAATAGAGCATTTCTATGCGGTAATATCAGGATTAGAAAAGTACTTGCGGCAATACCAAAAGCTGAACGAAGTGGCAGAACGAACTCAAGAAGCAAGGGCCGAGCAAAATGGGCGTCTATTACAAGAAAAAGGGATTACCAGGGAAAGGGTGCGGGCAATCGCAAAATATGTTACCACAAAGTGCAACCACTGTGAGGACATGACAAAATCTATGTTCTTTGCTTATGCCGTGACATTTGTCCGCCAAGTGATGTAAGATCTCCACTACCTCCAAGGAAGTTTAGCATGCAAGCCTGCGGCAAGGCTGGAAGATGCCCCGCAAGCTCCAAAAACATTTGAAGTTTTAATGTACTCATAAATTTGTATTTTTCTTTAAAGGGTCTGTCTATCGAGTCTGTAAGATTATTGAGTCCCAGTTTGGTAGTTGCCTTTTATTCTGTTAGCTTTTGTAATCAAAATTTATGTATTTATAAAATAAAAAATCCCAAAAATATTCTGTTGTGTACATTACATTTTTTTTATGAACTACGCTTGGTCTGATTCATGAAATGTCATGATACGTAGGCAATCTTTATAGGATTCCGCCGTATTCTTAAAAAGGGAAAGCTAACAAGGAATAAGAAGTAAGAAATAAAAGGATGTTCGGAACAAATTCCAGGATGACACATGCGACCATTGCAAGCATATTGAAACCTATTAACTGCACAGGTGCATCATATCCAATGTGCAATTTCTTGTTTGTCATCTACCTCAACCTAACAATTTGAAACTCCAATATCCAGTCTAGATTTTTTAAGAACAGTGATTGGTTTGCAGTAAGCTGGCTTCGCACGGATACTTAACTAGATCAAAAGGGAGCGTAGAGATGTCGACCAAAATGACTCTACCAGTCCCTATCCCAAAGGACTACCCAATTATAGGAATCCCAGCCTCCGAATCTACGGCGGCTAAAGAGAATAGGATCCTTCTACTCCGAGCTATGGAGATGTGGGACGCCTAAATAAATGGTAAAGAACCTCCAAGTGCTATCCCGGATTTCCGAGCTTTTTCCATGGTTAGGGGGTAAGTCCACCATCCGTATCAGTCACTCAAATATCCTCCTGGGGAAGCCCACCATATCAACCAACTTTGTCTGAGCGCCTTATGAAACCCGCCCTCCGATGTTCACATCTGGTCCAGTTCCAAACATTTTTACTGCTCCACCGTGCGCAGCCACCACACAGAGTGCAGTACCGAGGCCCGTGTTTGACGCCACAATTTTCACATTCCAAACTCCCACCTACCAAACCGAGCCTCCCCCATACCCAATATACAACTACCCTCAAATAGAAAACGAACTCTCCTCCATAAAAGATAAAACCCCTAATACACCTGAACAAGATAAAATAAAAAGAAGAATAGAGAGCCTCGAACAAAGTCTAAAAAACATGCAAGGATTAAGTGGGCGGAAGATTGTATCTTACTCAAACCTATGAATGTTCCCACACATACCCCTTCTTCAAAACGCCGAAGTTTGAAAAATATGATGGCTACGGAGACCCCATCTCTCATTTGAAAAAGTACTGCAATCAACTGTGTGGAGCAGGTGGAAAAGAAGAACTCTTGATGGCATATTTTGGGCAGAGATTAATGGGCATTACTTCTTAATGGTACATATACCAAGATAATACCCTATGGCATATCTAGATGACCTTGCCCGGGATTTTGTAAGGAAATTCCAATATAACATTGATATTTCCTCGGACAAGAACTCCTTAGCCAACTTGAAAAAAGAACCTTCAGAAAGCTTCAGAGAATATGTCGTTAAGTGGCGCGAACAAGCGTCAAGAGTAAAGCCACCCATGGACGAGATGGAAATGGTCACCATTTTCCTACAAACGCAAGGCCGATTACTTCCAAAATATGATGTCAGCGATGCGCAAACCATTTGGAGAGGCAATAAATATCGGTGAGATGGTAGAAAATAGCCTCAAAATAGGGAGAATTTTGAGTCAATCCTCCATAAGATAAACCTCCCATTCCATACAAGGGAGGACGGGAGGAACCACAAGAAATAAGAAAAAAGAGGAAGCATCAATAGCAGCTTCTGGGATGAGAAAACATCATGATCACAGACCTGTATTCTCAGAAAGGGCATCTCAACATTACTACCCTAACAAAGACATGCATTATGTTCCTCAACCCTATGCAGTCTATAATGCTCAGACCTTTGCTCGACCACAACAACAAGGCAACAGAAACCAAGCCCCAAGGCATCAGCCTCCTCAGAATCATTATAATCCCCGCCCTGCACAAAATAATTATCGTCCCAGGGAACCACCCAAGAGACAAAACATTACTCAAATAGGGGAATCATATGTCATCCTATTCCAAAAATTGGTCCACATGGGTTTCCTGAAGCCCGTACCCCAAACAGACAAAAACCCGAGTAACCTTCCTATCAAAGGGGTGTACGTTGCGCTTATCATTCTGGGGCAGAAGGACATAATATCGAAAAACTGCTGGACTCTGAAACGAATGGTGGAGGATTTGATTGAATAAAATAAAATAGTAGTGAGAGATTAGGAGGTCCCAAATGTAACTAATAACGCGTTGCCGACTCACCACAATGGGCTAGTCATCAGAATGATTTGTGAGGACAAAGAATTTGATCCTGCTTCAAAGACATAATAGCCATCGCTGATGCAGATAGAAAACCAAAAGTTATCCAAAAAAAGATTAAAGAAAAGAAAACACGTGAAGCCAAGCATCCAGGAGCAGAGAAGAAGTTCGAAATGAAAACTGAGATGACCCCTAACAAGGAAACAATACTTTACATCCCACGAGGGCGTCAAGAAAAATAGCCCACTTTGAGTCCCCCAAGAAGGTTTGAGCTGAACAAAACCATGTATGTACCCAAGAAAGCTTATGTGGTACGGGGACCGATTAAATCAACGGTGTTGAATGAGCCCGTGGTAATCAGTCGTGCACATCAGAAGCCAATGACAAACCCTTTTGCAGTCCCGTGCAATTACCAATAAACCATAGTCACATACAAGGGCAACAAAATCATCGGGGAAACTGAAAGAGGCTATCCCACAAAGAAATACTCCGATATGGAAGAGTTGAATGCTGCTACCAAACGGCGATTTTCCACCGAAGAGGCAAGTGAATGCTGAAGAAGAAGAAGCCTTCTTTCAAAAAGTGAAAATGCCAGAGTACGAGGTGGTGGATCAGCTCCGAAAGTCTCCTGAGCAGGTCTCTGTATTGTCACTCTTGATGATATCTCCTCAGCACCAGCAAGTGTTAGCCAAAACTCTGAACAAAGCTTACGTACTGTCTGAGACATCCGTGAAGCAACTATAGAAAATGGCGGAAAGTGTCTTTGTCGTTAATCAGGTTACGTTCAGCAAGAATGACTTACCTCCGGAGGGAGCTGCCCACAACAAAGCCTTGCACCTCACCACTAAATGCGAGGGCTATTACATCAAAAGAGTGATGATAGACGGCGGCTCTGGGGTAGATATATGCCCACTGTCTAATATTAAAAGAATGAAGATCGGGACAGAGAGGATCCGTCCTAATAATGTGTGTGTCCGAGCCTTTGATGGAATCAAGAGAGACACGATAGGGGAAATTGAATTAGTGCTGACCATTGGTCTAGTTGACTTTGAAATGATATTTCAAGTATTGAATATGGAGATATCCTTTAACTACCTCCTAGGAAGACCGGGGATTCATGGAGCAGGAGAGGTGCCCTCTCTTCTGCACCAAATGCTGAAGTTCGAACATGAAAATCAGGAGATTGTAGTTCATGGAGAAGACAAACAGTCAATTTACCGGGACCCCTCTGTTCCCCGCCTCGAAGCCAAAGAGGGAAGCGAGTACAGAGTATACCAAGCTTTTGAAATCGTGGTAGCCGATCAACACGAAGTAGGCAAGACACTACCCTAGCCTTTCCTCTCAAATGCTTCAATCATGGTGGCAAGGGAGATGATGAGCCAAGGTATTAAGCTACGCAAGAGACTTGGAAGCTCCCTACAAGGCATAACTAAGCCGGTCGCTTTTCCTGCCATATAAAAGTTCTTTGGGCTAGGCTTTAATCTTACATCAGAAGATATCACATGGGCCAATCGCTGAAAGCATCATATATGGGCTTTGCCACAACCCCTACCCCACTTGTAAAAAACATTTGTAAAGCCAAAGTACAGTGAGGAAGAGGAAGAATAACCCTTCATAGCAGAAGAGATTGATGAGATATGTGGATCCATGAGGGATTATTGTATGAAGTAAACATGGTACAGGTGGGAGAATGCTCAAGCACTGCTGAAGAGCTCTATATGGGACCAGATGCCAAGCTGCAAAACTGGAAGGCCACGCCTTTCCCAGTCAGGCGGGAGACCCTGTAGTCCCTCCTTGAATACCTTTTCTTGCATCGCGAGCTATTTCACGGAGTAGCTCGGTTGTTTTGCTTTAGCATTTTGTCCTTTAAATGTCAGTTGTATACCCTGTTATCTATCAAGATCAAAGAATGAAATCAATATTTAATCCTTTGCACTTCACTGTCTATTTCTGATCTTGTCTTTCTTTTATTCTTATCTTTTCTTTCAGTCCCAATAACGCTGCTTTAAATAAAATGACATGCTTGCAGACTTCATGCCACGACCCAAACATGCTGCCCATTTGTAAAATAATGAACCAAGAACCGGAATACGATCAAGAAGAGGCATAAGGGAAATCAACCGGGAGTTGGAACATTTTGAAAACAAACCTAAGCAAAACTTAAACAATACTGAACCGCTTAACTTGGACGATCCCGGTGAAATCAAAGAAATTAAAATAAGCATCCATGTGAATAAAGAAATACGGGATTCATTGATTCAAAGATGCATTTGCATTGTCAGACGATGATATGCCTGGTTTGAGTATGGATCTTGTGGTTCATAAGTTGCCCACATACCCTGAATGCCCTCCGGTCCAACAAAAACAAAGAAAATTCAAGCCTGATGTCAGCGATAAAATCAAAGATGAGATCACAAAACAGCTCGGGCGGGGGTATTCCGAGTGGTTCGATACACCACATGGTTGGTCAATGTGGTCCTGGTACCGAAGAAAGACGAAAAAAATCGAGTGTGTGTGGATTACATAGATTTAAATAAGGAGAGTCCCAAGGACAACTTCCCTCTACCCAACATCCAAATCCTTGTCAATAACTATTCCAAGCATGAAATTAAGTCCTTTGTAGACTGATACGCAAGATACCACCAAGTGTTGATGGATGAGGAAGACGTTGAGAAAACCGCTTTCACCATACCTAGGGGAACTTATTGTTACATAGTTATTCCTTTTGGATTGAAAAACGCCGGGGCAACATACGTGAGTGCCATGACCACTATTTTCCACGACATGATGCATCAAGAAATAGAAGTATATGTGGATGATGTGATTATCAAGTCCAAAACTCAGGGCGATCATGTAAAGGACTTGAGGAAGTTATTCGAAAGGCTTCGAAAAAATGATTTTAAATTGAATCCACCCAAGTGCGCATTTGGGGTCCCATCAGGCAAACTTCTGTGTTTCATTGTCAGCCGAAGAGCTATCGAGTTGGATCCGACCAAGATAAAATCCTCTAGAGCCACCTCCGCCAAGGACCAAAAAGGATGTAATGAGTTTATTGGGAAGGTTGAATTACATCAGCCGATTCATTGCCCAGCTAACTTCTACATACAAACCCATATTCAAGCTATTTATAAAGGATGCGGTAGTTAAATGGGCAGGTGAGTGTCAAGAAGGTTTGACAGAATTAAACAATACTTGTCCAATCAACCAGTGTTGGTCCCGCCAATTGGGAAGGCCACTATTTCTCTATCTAACAGTCTTGGATAGCTCTTTTGGTTTTATTCTTGGGCAGCATAACGCCACGGGAGAGAAAGAACATGATGTCTATTATCTGAGCAAAAACGTTTACGAGTTACAAGGCCAAGTACACGCTACTAGAAAGAACGTGTCGCGCCTTGACGTGGGTGGCTCAAAAGTTAAGGCATTATCTCCAAGCTCATACAACTTACCTCATAACCTAGGTGGATTCACTAAGGTACATATTTAAAAAACCAATGCCCACTAGGCGATTGGCCAAATGGCAAATCCTACGGACCAAGTTCGACATAGTTTATCTCACTCGTACTACAATGAAGGGTCAAGCATTGGCGGATCATACGGATGAAAATCCCGTTGACAATGAATATCAGCATTTAAACACCTATATCAGTAAAAAGGTATTATGTTTAAACTCCATACAGCAATGACCCCGGTAGATTAAAATGATGAAGGATTTTTCATTCCCGCGACCAGAAACTCTATCGATCCCTCGCAAATCCCTTGAGCCTGTTACGTTTCTTTGATCACCCTCTTTGGAACCTGGAAATGTTGTTCCAAAAAAAAAAGAAGAAAAGAAAATAAAAATGAAACCGAAAATAAAAAAAGGGAAAAAATAAGAAGAAGAAACACAAACAAATTAATTTAGGAAAAAAAACTTCCTGAACTACGTCTGACTGATTCAGAAAGGATACGTAGGCAGCCTCTCCCTGAGGTTCAGTCATATCAAAACAAAAACCCATTTACCCAAAAAACCAAAAACTGGGGCAGAAATAAATTGATTATGTAACAAATCTGTCTGAATGGTTCCAAAGTTGTAGATTCTCATCCAACTTCCTTTATTCAAAATGCCTAGTTCAAGCCCGTCCGATCAGTTGACCAACACGGGGACGTGAAAAGCACCTTTGTTGGGATTCGGCACAAATAAAATTTTTTAGAGAAATAAAATGAGATAGTCTTATCAATGAAAACCTCTGGGCACCCTAAGGAGGTATTGATCAGAGAAAAAAAAATGAGAGCCCGTTTAGCGAAAACTCGCAAAAAGCGCTATCGGGCGACGGGAGAAGAGAAATGATAGAGGCCGATTGGCGAAAACCTGAAAAGAGCGCCGTCAGCCGAAAAAAGGAAATATTGCCACTCAAGTCTGAACAAGTTTCTTTAGTTTTAAAAGAATTGAAATCAGAAAGCAGAAATGGATCTGGGCTGGGTATTCAGTCCAAGAAGCATGTCATTGCCATTTAAAGCCGGTTCATATTTCCAGATAAGTCCCCTCTTTTTCCTCTAGCAGGAAATTACCTCTCTAAAATCCATGTTTCATTCCATTCCACTTTAACTTTCATGTACTGACCATTCCTTAAGATTGGTAGCAAGGTTGGTCTCACGGGTTTCTCCTGGCAAGAACTAAAGGAAAGCCCGACATCGTCAAGCGCACTTAGCCAATCCCTGCTGGTCATGACGCCTAACGCCTCAAAAGCAGGGAAATAAAAGAAAGGAAATTCAAAATTAAAAAGTCCATGAAGGTAAACAAAAATAGGAAGGTTTTAAGCCAACCAGGACAATGGTTCTTATATAAAGTCCCAAAGGCAAGCCTTGAAATCAAAATCGGGACAAAACTCATAACCAATGGCCTTGAAAACTAAAACCAACCCGAAGATGAGGAATCCCCGACCAATGTACAAGGCAAAGATAGGAAGTCATGGGTTTGTCCTCTAATAGAAAGGAAGCTGAAATAAAGCATAACAAGGCTGCTGTTAGACCCCTGACAAAAGGAACTCGGCAAGGCAACGAGAGCGTTGTCAAGAGGCAGCAAGAGTGTTGCAACATTGGTGCAAGAGTGGTGCAAATGGTCGGAAAGGGAAACAGGCAAGTGTGGGCTAAGACTTCGAACGGATCCGAGGCAGCTTAGCGAGGGCTTGACAATGAGTTGCGGGTGACGGGCGGCACTTGATAATGATTATAGCATCAACGCAGGAGGCATTGATTCCAAGGCATGGCACAAACGGATGGGCAAAGACAAGCAAATGTGCTTACGGAAAGGCAATGCGCGGGCAGGCTGGCATAGGTTCGAGTTGCGGCAAAGGGCCAAGTCCGAGGGCAGTGTTGAGGCAGCGTGGGGCGCAATGCGGCTGGAAGAAATGGCATTGGCGCCTGGTCCGAGCCAACACACGGAATTGGGCAGCAACATGAGAATGGACCAAGTCAAGCGGCGGTTACCGGCACATGCTGTGCACATGGGCAGCGGTTGAGTTTTGTTCATCAGGCTGGCAGGAGTTAGCACGATTTGGGGGCCATGATCCCATGATCACATGATGTGCCCACGTTACTAAGTAGTGGCAGGAGGCAACTACGGGCATGATAGGTAATGGGCAAGTGCTTAGCCTAGAAAATAGGCAACTGTTGTACATGGGGCTGATCGATGATCTATAAATGGACAGCACCCTTCCCTTTGTGACGGAGGGAAAAAATCCTGGGAGGGAACTCTAAAGTGAAGCCAGAGAGCTACACGAAACTATTTAGGCAGAAAAGTGTGAGAGAGCATACTTAGACTGTAAAAGAGTGTAAACTCGTGAGAGTGCGGGTTTGCTAGCTTAGGAAGAGTCCTAAGTCTTGTGAGGGTCAAGAGTGATCTTCATTTGTAGTGCGTGGAGTGTGCTACTGATTTTGAGTGTTCTTGTATTCACTTCATTAATACAAGTTGGGAAAGAGTTCCTGTAAATTCGTGTCTTGTGTTCATTTCTGTCCCTTTCGTTCTGTTTTTGTTCCCTAAGTTCATAATAAACTTACTACGTTGAAACGCTGTGCAAACTTTGTGAAGTCCAAAGTGTGAAAGTTTGGCCGAGTATTGGGAAGGCTGAGTCAAGTCGGCGCTTGGCTGCCGTGCGGATGTCACTTTCGGCGGACTGAAATTGACCCCGTGACAATTTGGTATCAGAGCTGATCAAGGACAAGATCGTGTTATGGCGGAGACACGACGTACTGTTGCAGATTGCGTGGTCCTGTTCGAGAACATGGCTGGTGGTAGTAACAATGAACTGCGAGAATGGCTAACAAAATTGGAAGCATTGGTGGGCAATGTTGCGGAAGGTGAGGAACTTCAGTCTCTTGCGACTAGACTTGCGTTTCTAGAGGCAGAAATGGCAAGGCTTAGTCAAGAGAATGCGGAGCTGAAGCTCGAGACAGTGGTGCTGCAACGTGCTGTGGGCGAGGACGCTCAAGGTGGTGCTGAGCGTGCCAAAGTCAGAATACCGGAACCAAAGGCATTCGGAGGTGCAAGGAGTACACGCGAGTTGGAGAATTTTCTTTGGGATATGGAGCAATACTTTCAGGCTATTCGTGTGCAAGACGAGAAAGAGAAGGTAACCTTGACTGGTATGCATTTGAGTGATGATGCTAAGTTATGGTGGCGCACTCGGGTTGCTGAGGACGAAAGTATGGACAGACAAAAGATAGAGTCGTGAGAGCGGCTTAAAAAGGAATTGAGGGATCAATTTCTTCCTAGTAATACATCTTGGATTGCTAGGGACAAACTGAAAAGGTTGAGGCAGACCGGATCAGTTCGAGGGTATGTGAAGGAGTTCACATCGTTGATGCTTAGCATCAGCAACATGTCGGAAGAAGACAAGTTGCACAACTTCATGAGCGGGCTGCAACAGTGGGCACGACTGGAATTGCGAAGGCAGAATATTCAAAACCTCGCAAGTGCTGTGGCTGCTGCGGATGCATTGGGCGATTTTCCTATTGAGGAGGAGAATTCTGCTCCTAAGACCATCAACGGAAAGAAGGACAAGGCAAAGGAGTGGAAGAAATGTGATAATGACAATGCACATGAAGACCGAGGGAAGGGAAAGCAGGAGGCCGGAACTTCCAAGAGCAAGGAGAAGGGCGGCAGGTTCAGTGGTTGTTTCATTTATGATGGACCACATCGGGCGAGAGATTGTCCAAACAAGGCGTCGCTGAATGCAATGACAGCTGTGGATCGGAGGGCTGCATTGGAGGCATCAAACAGTGACCCAAGGGAGACTGCGGAGGTAAATACTTGTGGGGCGCTGATTGCCAACCCCATACGATATGTCAATTGACTACCTCGACGAGGACGTCGAGTTTCTAAGGGTGCGGGTGGTTTGTTAGACCCCTGACAAAAGGAACTCGGCAAGGGCAACGAGAGCGTTGTCAAGAGGCAGCAAGAGTGTTGCAACATTGGCGCAAGAGTGGTGCCAATGGTCGGAAAGGGAAACAGGCAAGTGTGGGCTAAGACTTCGAACGGATCCGAGGCAGCATAGCGAGGGCTTGACAATGAGTTGCGGGTGACGGGCGGCACTTGATCATGATTATAGCATCAAGGCAGGAGGCATTGATGCCAAGGCATGGCACAAACGGATGGGCAAAGACAAGCAAATGTGCTTACGGAAAGGCAATGCGCGGGCAGGCTGGCATAGGTTTGAGTTGCGGCAAAGGGCCAAGTCCGAGGGCAGTGTTGAGGCAGCTTGGGGCGCAATGCGGTTGGAAGCAATGGAATTGGAGCCTGGTCCGAGCCAACACACGGAATTGTGCAGCAACATGAGAATGGACCAAGTCAAGCGGCGGTTACCGGCACATGCTGTGCACATGGGCAGCGGTTGAGTTTTGTTCATCAGGCTGGCAGTAGTTAGCACGATTTGGGGGCCATGATCCCATGATCACATGATTTGCCCACGTTCCTAACTAGTGGCAGGAGGCAACTACGGGCATGATAGGTAATGGGCAAGTGCTTAGCCTAGAAAATAGGCAACTGTTGTACATGGGGCTGATCCATGATCTATAAATGGACAGCACCCTTCCCTTTGTGACGGAGGGAGAAAATCTGGGGAGGGAACTCTAAAGTGAAGCCAAAGAGCTACACGAAACTCTTTAGGCAGAAAAGTGTGAGAGAGCATACTTAGACTGTAAAAGAGTGTAAACTCGTGAGAGTGCGGGTTTGCTAGCTTAGGAAGAGTCCTAAGTCTTGTGAGGGTCAAGAGTGATCTTCATTTGTAGTGCGTGGAGTGTGCTACTGATTTTGAGTGTTCTTGTATTCACTTCATTAATACAAGTTGGGAAAGAGTTCCTGTAAATTCGTGTCTTGTGTTCATTTCTGTCCCTTTCGTTGTGTTTTTGTTGCCTAAGTTCATATTAAACTTACTACGTTGAAACGCTGTGCAAACTTTGTGAAGTCCAATGTGTCTGAAACTTTGGCCGAGTATTGGGAAGGCTGAGTCAAGTCGGCGCTTGGCTGCCGCGCGGATGTCACTTTCGGCGGACTGAAATTGACCCCGTGACAGCTGCAAACCCAATCATTGTTCAAACTAACCATTTGTTTTGTTCTTTTAACTGAAATAGACGAAGGTGTAATCTAGAAAAACAAAAGGAACACAGGGTAAATACAACCGAAGGAATGGTGCCAATATCAAGGATGGTGTTGCATCAATATTAAAAGGGAGGCTTTTCTTTTCAATCGTTTCCTACAAACTCATGAAAATCATGATAGCATGAGATTCCAATCACTATTTTCCCCTTACGCAGCTTGTTGATTTCCTCGGCATAACCCCAAGGATTGCATTTCACCCCCTCCAGCATAGACCAAGAAATTTCCTTCCTTCGCTCCCCGGCATAACCCGGGAAGTTCCTCTTTACATCCCCAGCATAACCTGAGGACCCCTTTTCTTTCACTTTAAATCCCAGCATAATCTAAAAGTTAACGCTCCTCTATCCTTAGCATAACCTAAGGGTTTTTTTCCCTTATCTTCTCTATACCCAGCATAGTCAAAAGGATCTTTGTGTTCCTTCACTTCCTGGTAGCTCCCTAGCATAACGTAGGAATTCTCTTTCAATCCCGGCATAACTCGTGGATCTCCCTAGTATAACCTATGAATTCTCTTTTAATCCCGGCATAACCCTTGGATCTCCCTCCCATAACCGAGGAATTTTCATTCATCCCGGTGTAACCCATGGATCCCTCTCGCAAAACGTGAGAATTTTCTTTTCATCCCGGCATAACTCGCGGATTCCCCAGGAATAACCCAGGAATTTTCCATTCATCATGGGATAACCCGTGGATCTCCCTAGCATAACGTAGGAGTTCTTCTTTCAATCCCGGTATAACCCAATGATCTCCCTAGCATAACCTAGGAATTCCCTTTCAATCCTGGCATAACCCGTGGGTCTCCCTGGCGTAACCCAGGAATTTTAATTCATCCCGGCATAACCCGTGGATCCCTCTGGCAAAACCCATGAATTTTATTTTTATCCCGGCATAACACGTGGATTCCCTTGGCATAACCCATGAATTTTCCGTTCATCCCGGCATAACCCGTGGATCTCCCTGACATAACCTAGGATTTCTTCTTTCAATCCCGACATAACTCGTGGATTACCCTAGCATTAACCAGGGAGTTTTCGTTTAATCCCGGCATAACCCGCAGATTCCCTGGCATAACCCAGGACTTTCTCCTTATCATAGGAATTTCTTCATAACCCGTGTCTCTCGTTCCATCCCCACCAGGGACTTTTTCTATCCCGGCATAACTCGCTGATATTTTCTTACCCCCAGCAGGGACTTTTTAATTTCTATCCTGGCATAACCCATGGATGCTCCTCCAATCCCTCGCAGGGAACCTTTTTCCTTCCCAGCATAAATTGTCCAACAGTCCAAGGATACGCAATCCTGACTTTTGTTGCTTTCAATAAATAAATCGCATAGATTGGTGTTGCAAAACAACTCACAAAATTTTCCAAGTGAAAACTGGGGCAGAAAATTTCGTTCGTTTGTTTGTTTTGGTGTCCGAGTAGGTTTTACCTCAAGGCATAGGATTCAAGATGACCTGAAGCACTAGTCTCAATCCAGAATAAAGGAAAAGAACAAAAAAAAAAAAGAAGTAAATGCTGAAACATGCAAGGATATGGACAACTCAAAGTTTGATTGAAGTCACAAGCCTCGTATGTCTTGCTCTTGTCCAATGCTGAAAAAATCCAGCACCTATAGCTTGCGAGCATCAAGATTCAGATGGATACAGCAAAATCAACTAAGATTCGAGATTAAGCTCCAACAGATTTATATATAGGAATCTTGTAACCCGTAGTTGATAAACCTAGCCAGCTTAGCTTTTGTTATTCTTTTGTGTAATAAAGAGTTCGTAAGCGGTAGCAATAGCAACATCAGCGAAATCACAGCCCACGGTAGCCCCAGCTACCAAAACTTCCAGAACTACACTAACCTTATTCCTTTATCGCCAAGGATATGTAGGTAACCTGCGAAGCGAGGTTCAGTCAGAAATTTTTCTAAATGATTCACATTGAGTATTCAGTCGGGTGAAAATCGCTCATGTTTGCTCACTTGTCTTTGCACCAAAACTCTTCGTGTTTCCGAGAAAAGAGGGGCAGTTATGAGCATGTGATTTTTACCTTGTGGAGACGACTCCTACAGAACTCTCAAGTTTAGGATTTTTCCTTTTAATTTATTTTTAGTATTTAATTTTAAGATATCACTGCGTCTGTCAATGCGTTTTTATTAATGCACGCATAAAATAATAAAATATACAAAATTGCATATGCATTTAGGATTTAATTTCATGTTTTGCTAGTTTAAATGGTAATTAGGTTTATTTTTGCAAATACAAAAATCACAAAAATTAAGTGGCATTTCCGGCATTTTAATTTTTTTGCATTTTTGTGTTCAATAATCATTTGTTGCATTTTAAATTATTTTTTGCACAATAGGTAGTTATTAGGTTTTATAGCTCAATTAAAAATTTTAAAATATAATCAGGAATTAAAAAATAATAAAATAAATATGAAACAAAAAAAACAAAAAAAAGGGTTTCTGTAATAAATAACCCAGGCCCGCCACAATTGGGCCAGACCTGGGTGGCCCAATTCACTAACCCATGAAAAATAACCCACACCTAGCCCAACAATTGACCCCTGACCCAGTACAAAAAAGGAAGCCCCAATACGACATCGTTTTGGGTGCGGCTCATTATAGCCGATGATCACAGGCCATCCAATAGCCCTGAATCATTCCCAAGCCCCATATATATGTCCAAATGTTTCTGTATATTCTGAGACAAACACCTTCTTCCTCATACATATATCTCCGGAGTATCACCACCTCACTACCGCCATAAGAACATCGTTGACCACACATCAACCACCTTAACGCCGCCGCTGGAAATCTCCTCACAGCTGCAGCCAGTCACCAAAAAGCCATAGATTTACACAAACAGACCACCTCGACACCCTATTTCCCTTCCCATGGTCGGTTATTTTCTAACAAGTGTCGAACTCCTCGAATATTCGGAAGAAGGATCGCCGGCACCACCGTCTTCGGCGACCAAACCCCAAACCAACCCAAAACAACAACCCTGAACCACCTACCCTCCCTCTTTCAAACCGTCTAAACCACACCCTTCAAATTTTTACGGACCGACTCGAATACCAACTCGAAACTAACCCTAAATCCAAAAACTCACCAGAACACGTTCAAATTGGTCCCAGATGACCCTCTCCTATCCCTATCCCAAACTTTACCACCCACAACCCACAAACACAATTGGGAATAATGAAACACCAAATCTGAGACCTCATATTGTCTCAATATCAACGAACTCCCCCCTCCCCCCTCCCCCGAACCCTTTTTCCCTCTTAAATACTCAAGGCGAAAACCATAAAAGATTAAAAGACCGTTCAAAAGGGGTCAGCGAATCGTGGAACTGGAAGAGTTCTAAGTTAGGGTTTAATGCACAAAAGCTAAGTGTCCTGCGCTCTAATTGTTGTCAATGCTTGTGCTTTTGTATATGTATCTTATTTAATTACTTTGTTTCTTTAAATTTTACTTGTTTCCTACATTCTCATCCTAAATGTTCTGAGTAGTCATCCTTGCTTGCTATTCTTTGGTTTCCTTTAGTTTTACTGGCTCGAATTCATTTAACTTCTATGTTTCGCCTTCAAGAGCTTCTTGAGTAATATGCTACCATGCCTATTCTTGTCTCTTGAGCTTACATTTGTTTCATCTCTTAAATTCGAAATGGTTTGTTAAATGCTTATCTTCATTGATCCTATTTGTTTTACATCATGTTTGAAGATTCTGAGTAGGTGTATTCTTTTAGAGTCTCATACCTATCATAGTTCTTTTTCTAGTAATTTTGATCTCCTGTATTTGCATTTGTTAGGCTAAGTTTCTTTTCTGAATGTTTTAACTGTTGATACCAACCTTGTTTTTATTTTTGGTTTTTATTTATGTATATCCTGAGCGTTTAATCTTCGTTTCCCATCACTTGCCTTACTTCTCTACTAAGGGTTGTAATTTGGTCATTTTAATAAGTCCTTCATAGTTGATTGGTGTTACTTTTATGATTGTTTTGGTTCATTTATTTTGACATATAAAAACATGCGTGCCACCTATCAGGTGTTTAGTTTTTATGATTATTCATATGATCCTGAAAGTTGTGATAATTGGTTTCATCTATTGTTACGGAATAATGTAAAATTCACATTGAGATGCTTGCTTGAATCCATGAGTTGCATTGATTAATTTTTAAATTCTTTGATTGGTTACTTTTGCATAATTGAGTCCATAGTTCAGACCTTGATTATGACCTATAACCCGAATGCAACTAACTAGGGCCAGATTTGACCAAACAAATAAGAACCAAAGAAAAGAATCTTAGGTCAGTAACTAGGAAAATGGACAGGGGTATTAAGGGTATTTGAATATAGGGAGTCTAGTAACAAACTCCTAGAACATTCTAGTGAGGGGTTTAAGTATAAATTTCTGTCTCAAAATTGAGACGCATGGCAGATAACCAAAGACTATTAGGGAAAACTGAAAATTGGATAGGGGGCTAAAAGGAAACAAAGAATGATGTTGACTTAAGTTCTCAGTTATAAAAGAGGGCAAAACGGGGGGGACTTTTGGATATTTTCGAGCAGATTTTTCCTTCAAGCTTTTAATGAATTAAGAATATATAAAATACATAGTACTCTCTAATACATTCTTTAGACATCCTTTTGTGATGTTTTCTTCTAATTTAATTTACTCCTTGATACCAAGTTGAAAATGGAGTGAGTGTGCATATTGAGCTACTTTAGAGATTTATTGTTACTATTTGCCCTCTCAAATTTCTTTTGTTCTTCTGGGATTTTATTGGTTGTTTGGCTGTTGTTTTTGGCTTGGTATGCTCTTAACCTTACTCATAGGCTCCATTTTTGCTGAAAATCCAGGTATCCATCTTCACTCAAAAGCTGAATGCATGTGTACATTCGAGATTGTGGCTGATAATGACGAAAATAATAATTTTTTTTCAATTCCATATTATGACTATATTTACTTTTTTTAGTAGAAGTTTTGGTGTTGTGGTAAACATGAACATGTATTAACTATGAACTGTATTAGGACTATGCTTTTAATTCGTTTAAGTTCCAATATATTTAAAGATAGTATGGTCAAATTTACTTAGTGTTTGTAACTCGAGTTATGGTAGAGGTTTGACAACTGAATATGTAAATACTCTGGATGATTAGTATTTCAATTTTTTCCTTCAACTAAATGTGAAATCTTTCTCCGTATCTTCCTAGTTTAAAATATCTGTAGATTAATTTATAATGATCATGTGTACAATCTTAATGACTGTGGTAATCGAAAGAAGCGGCCACTATTGTTCTCCTATAATCAACTCATTAGTCCAGTTTTTCTGGGCCCAATCGGAAGGCCCAATAGCCGTCAGTTGCAGCATAACAATACATATTCTTGGGCCAGCAATAAATGAAGCCCAATGCACATGATTAGCCACGAATGAGGCTGAGAAAGGTAAGTACTGAATTCCTCCAAATGCATTGCTCACGTGTAAATTATTAGGACATATTTTATATACAGGAATAATAGAAAACTTAGTATACTTTATGTTGCCCTTATAAAATGAAGTGAGCCACGCTAACTTAGTCAAACACCACGCGAGGCTCTTTAACTTAACAAAATACATAGAAAATTGGAAGTGTTGTTTAGCAAATTTCACGGCCTTCCATGAATTTCTAAAGGGGTAGTTGCTATAGCCCGAATTTATTAATAAAAATATCTTCCTAAACTCGGGTGCGCATTTATGAGACCCAAATCCAAGTGTTAACGTTATTAAAATGTGTCAAAAACCCGGGTGCATTTATGTGACGTGGTTCGAGGCGTGTTTTGATAACGTTGCAAATATCTCTAAGACAAATAAAGAGGTTAATAATTTAAAATTTCACTGTAGGATGAACATTTATCAAAATCAATATTTTAGCCAATTTTAATAGTTTAAGCGATCGTGGTAGAACTACGGGATTCGAGGGTGCCTAACACCTTCCCACGGGTCAACAGAATTCCTTACTCAAGAATTTCTGGTTCGCAGACTCCAATTGGGTAGTCAAAAACTTTCCTCGATTTGGGATTCTATATAAACCGGTTACTTGGGACACAAAAACTACACCTACTCTTAGTTGCAACTCTTAAATAAATAATTAATCCCATTTTGAATAATGTCACTTTAATTGGAAAAACTCCATTATACGTTTTATCCTTCGGGGTAGCCGTGTAACAAAAAGGAGGTGTGGCAGTGCCCATGGTGGCTGAGGAAAATAGAATACTGAAATAGCAAATGGCCAAAATGTGTCAAGCATGTGCCAATGGCCAAGATGAACATTGTCATGAGTTACAATTTGCTACACAGCAAGAGCAATCCGACTCTACTGAATACCACTCGTACCTATTGGATCTTCCTGCAAACATTGATAAGCCCCCCCGAAAGATGGTACAGGAAGAAATGACTCAAAGAGAGAAAAGCTTAGAACAACAGTTGAAAAACATGCAATGGTTATCAGGTCAAAAGTGTGTTTCCTTCAAGGATCTATGTATGTTCCCCGATTTTCACTTGCCGTCTGGTTTTAAGAATTCCAAATTTGAAAAGTATGATGGACATGAAGACCCCATAGCCCACCTGAAAAGGTATTGCAATCAGCTAAGAGGTAAGGGAAGAAATAAAGAATTGTTGATAGCTTATATTGGGGAAATCCTCACTGGAGTAGCATCAAAATGGTTTTTTGGATCAAGACACTTCTCGCTGGTAGGTCTGGGATAACATGGCACAGGACTTTGTCAAACAATTCCAATAAAACATTGACATTGCTCAATACCGCAATTCCCTTTAAAACCTGACGAAGAAACCAAGTGAAAGTTTCAGGGAATACGCCACCGTGGATGACCATGGGCTAATCATTGTCTTACTTAAAGCGCAAGAGTCAAATTACTTTCAAAACATGATGTCCGCAATTGGCAAATCCTTTTCAGAAGCAATCAAAATAGGAGAAATGGTAGAGAATGGTCTCAAGCAAGGAAAAATTTTAAGTCAAGCAGTTCTTAATGCTACAATTCAAGTTGTCCGGGTTGAATCTGATAATTTTAGTGACATAAATAAGAAGGATGAAGAAATCATGATGAAAGCAAGGTCGGGAAGATGTCCTAGGAGAACTCCTCGAAGGTATGCACAGTCTTATCAGGTTTTCCATGACTCCCCTGAGCATTACTATCCACCTCAGAACCCACCATACTCTGTTGATCCACCCCAGTATGTGGTTCAGCCACCAAATCATCCAAGAAGGCGAGCACGAGTATCACATAATATCCAGCAGCATCCATAAAATTTTCAAGTGCCTTATAACCCATATCCAAGCTAGGTTTACAAAGGGGAACAAAAGTTGAAAGATAAGTTTAAACCAATAGGAGAGTCCTATGCAAGCTTTTTTGAGAAGTTAAAGCATTATGGCAAGATTGCACCTATTCCTCCAACTCATGTGGACCCGCGGGAAAGAAGCTTCGACCCTTCCAAAAGGTGTGAATACCATTCTGATGCCCGGGGGCATGATGTTGAAAGTTGTCAGGATTTGAAAAGAGAAATAGAAAGGATTATCTGGGGAAACTAATTGATCTCCAAGACAGCAACATTTAGAATACCGCACAGAATCTTTTACACGCACATGATGATGCACGCTTTATACGGATAATGCCTGGTGACCTGGAGTATTAGAATCCTCTCGGAAACTCACCGACTGAAATTGGAGAAGGCTCTGTTGATTCTGATGAGCATATTTGTGGCTAAATGTCAAGCCTAGCAATTGAAAAGTCATTCCGTCCTCACTAGGAAGGAATCTTGGTAGCTTGTTTTGATGTTTTTCTATTATCTAGGTTATTTCAGGGTTGTGATCCAGATTTTACTTGTTCAAACCCTTCTATCTTTAACCCTTTCATCCTTTACTCAATAAAATACATTTTGTGTCATTTTGTTCTAAGTTCTTTTCGTGCTAGTTCTAATAACACGAAATGTATGAGGAAATTTTGGCCAGATCTTAGAAACTGATTTAACCTGGAATTGGATAACTGAAAAAAAACACACTTTTGAGGATGAATAAAGAGTTGAGATACTTGGGAATTAGGGTCGTGTAAAATTCACCTTCAAACCATTATGAAGGTCGGGATTGAGGATTTTTGATCAATTGAAGTATGTTCGATAGCTTGACATCAAGGGATGAAAAGTGTCTTGTGACCATGACACACCAAGAAGACAAGCATGTTCATCCATGCCGTGATTGCGAAAAGATACTAAGTTTGGCGTTCTCAAGGCTGGGAGGCCTTTTTCCTGCTATTCAAACACTTTATATCATTCTCTACCCCTTTTGAGCCTGTATTATTTTCGTTGTCCATCCTCGTTTGGAATCAAGTTCAGAGTCAAGAGTCAAAAAGAAAAAAAAGAACAAAATGAAAAAGAAAAAAAAAGAAAGAAAGTCCATGTCCCAAGAGTATTAATCGGGCCAGCTTTTAGAAAGTTCTAAGTGAACAAAAAAGAAGAAAAGAATTGTCAAAGGTCCATGCTCTCAAAAAATAGAAGCTGGGGCAAAAAAAAGAGACAAAAAAGAAAAAAACAAAGAGAAAAAACAAAAAAAAGAAAGAAGACAAAAATAAAAAGCGAAACAGAAAGAAAGATGAAAAATAGTATATGTCAGATGTTTGAACTACGTTTGACCTGATTCCCTTTGAAGGATACGTAGGCAACCTCACAGTTCGTTCCAACCAAATAAGAATTTCAAAAAAAAAAAGAAACGAAACAAACTAAAAATCCAAAAAAAATCCCCAATAGCGGAAACTGGGGCAAAGGTTTTATTTCACTTTTGAAAGAGTCGATTCCAAGAGTTGTAAGTCTGCAACCCTTCATGCCGACCCTTCTGTTCAACCTTATCCAAAAACCTTCCAAATAAAGACCTCATGATATGCCTTCAAGAATGCCAAATAAAGCAGGCAACGAACAACGGTTGTCACGCGAGATACAACACTATCAAGTTGCTCGCCAAAAAGAAGGGACAATAGGAAGGAAAAAGAAAAAGCAAAAGAAAAAGAAAAAAAAATTAAAAAAGAAAATATGAGAGTCTTATTAGTGAAAACCCTCACGAGTACTATAAGGCGACAGTAAGAAGAGATGAATAAATGAGAGAGACTTGCTGCTGAAAACCCCTTGAGCACCACTAGTCGAAAGTGAGGCATGAAGATGATGCAAAGGATTGGCACGAACAAGCCCGACTTCAAATGTAATACTAATGGCAAAAGGGAAGATTGGATTAATTTGATAGATCGCGCCATTGAATCCAAAATGCATGTCATGACCACTAAATCTAGTTATTGAAAAAAAAGAAAGAAAGAGGAAAAAAAGAAAAAAAATCTTCCTTCTGTCCTTCCCACATGGGGCATTTTGTTGTCAATATTAGTTTCTTTGTATCATTATGTCCTTCACTCTAAGTCCATCCTTGTCACAACAAGCAAGAAAAGATTTCATAATATATTACCAGCTTTTTAGTTGCTGTCAGCATGCCTTGAGGATCATGCAAGGGCTCCCCCAAAAGACTCTTGTCAGCCTTCTTGGCGCTAGTAAATATAACTTATGATTTTCTCTGACAGACAAATTGCTCAAAAAGCAGAAAATCATTGAAGATATCAGAAAAGATTACTTGAGCCAAGATCTCCAATTGGGACAAGGCTGATTGAGGCACAAATACAAAGTGGTACTAGGTGCGAAACAATCAAAGTTGGTGTAGAACAAAGGTCTCTTAAGACCGACTCAGGCTGATCGAGCAAAAGCAAAGCCGCTCGAGACTCAAGGCCAGAAACTGACCACCATTTTTAAAACTGACAAAGTTTTCTTTGTTTTAAGCAGGAATGAAGCAATGCAAGTAAAATGGTTTAAGAAAAAAAATCCAAAAAAATAGAGAAGAAGAAGAAATGAAAAGAAGAACCCACAAAGGGAAGTTTCTCAAAACCTTACTTCTATTTGTCTGCATGTGCATAAAATTTCACTATTGCTTTTCACATTTTCCTCCAAGGATAAAAAATCTTAGTCTGATGAATTTTTCTCCTAAGATACCAAAAAAACTAGAAGACCTAGTCTGATGAACTTTCTACTAGGACCAAAATCTTAGTCCGATGAATCTTTCTCCTAATATACAAAAAAAATGACCTAGTCTAATGAACTTTCTCCTAGGATCAAGATCTTAGTTTGATAAATTTTTCTCCTACGATAGAAAACCTAGTCTTATGGATTTTTTCCTAGGATCAAAATCTTAGTCTGGTGAATCTTTCTCCTAAGATACTCCAAAAAAAGAAGATAGAAGACCTAGTCTGATGAACTTTCTCCTATGATAAAAATCTTAGTCGGATGAATCTTTCTCCTAAGATAGAAAACCTAGTCTGATGAATTTTCTCCTAGGATCTAAATCTTAGTCAGATAAATCTTTCTCCTAAGATAGAAAACCTAGTCTGATGAATTTTCTCCTATGATCTAAATCTTAGTCTGATGAATATTTCTCCTAAGATAATAATAAAAATGAAACCTAGTCTGATGAATTTTTCTCCTAAGATACAAGACTACTATGATGAACCTTCTTCTAGAATCAAAATCTTAGTCAAATGAATCTTTCTCCTAAGATTGTACACCTACTCTAACGAATTTTCTCGTAGGATAATTAAAAAAAAATCCAAAATCATGGTAGCATAGGACCTTTTCCCTTTTATCCCGGCATAACCCGTGGACCCCCTCGCCATAATCGAGGGTCCTCTTTCCTTTTTCTCCCCGGCTTAACCCGAAGGTCTTTTCTTTTCCTCCCCAACATAACGTAATGGTCTTTTTCTTTCCCCACCCCCCGCCCCCTTCATAACAAGGGTGTCATTTTCCTTTTATCCCCAGCATAACTTGAGGGTCTTTTCTTTGCTTCCCCGGCATAACCCGATGATAGTTTTCTTTCTATCCCCAGTAGACCCCTTTTCCTCATATCTCGGCATAACCCGCGGACCCCCCTAGCATAACCCAGGAGCCTTCTTCTCTCGGCACACCCCGGTGACACCTTGGCATAACCTAGGAACCTTTTTCATTCATACCGGCATAACCCGCGGATCTCCCTAGCATAACCCAGGAATCTTTTTCATTTCATCCCGGCATAACCGTGGAATTTTCCTTTCATCCACAGCAGGGACAGATCATTCTCATCCCAGTATAACCCATGATCCTCCTCTTATCCCTAGTAGGGACCCTTTCTCCTTCCCAGCATAACCTGGCAATCGTTCGCAAGGATACAGAATCCTGGTTTTTAAATTTATGTCGCAAATAACTCGCGAAAATTTTCTAGTGAAAACTGGGGCAGAATTTTTCTTTGTTCTTTTATTTATTTTGGTGTCTAAGTAGGTTTTACCTCAAGGCACAAGATTCGAGATGTCCGAAAGCGTGAGTCTCAATCTAAAATAAAGGAAAAGAAGAAAAGAATAAAAAGAATCAAACTCAGAATGTTCATATAAGAAAAGGATGTGGACGGCTCAAATTTGATTCAGAATCACAAGTTTTGCATGCCCCGCTTTGATCCAAAAGCTAAAGAAAGAACCAGCACCTACAGCTAACAAGCATGAAGATTCAGATCGGAGTCTGCAGCAGGACCTAGCAAGACTCAAGATCAAGCTTCAAAGATTTATAGATAGGAATCTTGTAACTCGTAGCTCATACTCCTTGATTTTGATGCAATAAACGGGACTCCAAACAGGAACCTCGATGGCACCTCGACCGGATCCTCACCTCGGCATACTCCTTCATGTCACTCACTTCCCGAGCTACACTGACCTGATTCCTTTATAGCCAAGGATATGTAGGCAACCTCAGAAGCAGGGCGCGGTCAAATCTTTTAAAATCGCTTCCCACGGAGTATTCAAACGGGAAAAAATTGCTCATATATGCTCACTTTATCTTTGCACGAAAACTCTTCGTGTTTCCGAGCTCTGTGAGCACGTGATTTTTGCCCTACATAAGAACAGATCCTAAAGAATAGAACAACAATAACTTTTATTTAATTTTAGGAATTTTTAATTTTTTTGACTTGCATTTCATGCGTTTTTAACATTTTTAAATTATGGAAAAATCTTAAAAAAGGGGTCAGTTTTACATATTTATGTTAGTCTTTAAATTAGCATTTTTCGTTAGTTTTAAGTTAAGTAGTTGTTTTAATGTTAAGAAATAAATAAAGAGGTTTTAATTTCCACAAAAAAATATAGATTAATTTAGAATTTTTAATTTCTATGGTTGTTAATTGAAAAAAAAAGAAAAGAAAACAGAATGAGGATTTAATTGCAATGAGATTTTAATTTAAGCAATTGGGCCATTTTAAAACCAAAATAAGTCCAAACCATAATTTTTCTACCCGAACTCAGATAACCCAAGCACATTCTCTAGCGCGTAATCCGTATGCCCATACCCCTAACCTAATCTCTAGCCTATATAATACTATCTACACAAATGACACTCTAATACACAAAACCAACGCCTGGAAAAAGAGATCTGCCACTGGTACAATAACCGCCCACCCCCAGGTCGTCTTCTCCAAGCACCCCTCCAGCATAACTTATGGATCTTCTTCATGAAGGACACCCCCAAAAACCCCAGAACTTAGCTCAAAACTCCACTGAAACCAGCCAAGAAAGGATTCAAAATCACAGAAACTTTCAGACAAAAACAACACCAACGTCATCCATAAACCCACCCCATAAACGCCCTGAAAGTTGTCCAACCAACACCCATAAAACCAGCTATAAAATCACCTAGAAACAGCTCCCTTCTCGTAAAAATAGCGACTCAAAAATTGAGTTCCATCCTTCGAGTTTGTCGCCGCCATCAAGCTCCATTTCCTATTTCGGCATGGTCATTGTGTTTAGGTATTGATAGCTGAAGCATCATGACTACTGTACAAAACTTGCTGCCGAATCTTTTTAATATATTGGAGGAAAGTTCCTTTCTTTGGTTCTACAAAAGGTTCAATCTTTGTTTATTCTAATCTTCATTATCACTTCAATCTTTGTTAGTAATTAGTATGTCATATTCGTTGTTATCTGTATTATTTAGTTGTTATTTTCTTATAAACTTGTGCATGTGATTGAACTCTTATTTTTTTTCTTTTTTCTTGTAGGAGTTAAAGACTCGAGTATAATATTGGTTTTGTTCATTCAATAGCATTTTACTTATTGGGTTAGTTTCCTTATATGCTTCTGTGATTAGTTCCCATGTTTCATTTATTATAGCTTATATTGTTCAAGATTTAGTTTGCAATTATTTGAAGTATGGGTCTCATATATACCATTTTGTATAATATGCTAGTGTGGTTCACAGAATTAAGAATTGATAAGCATAATTTTATTGATTTCATCTTTAAGATATATGTTCAATAATAGGCCATCTGTGATGTTAAGTTATAAGAATGTACAGCTCTCAAAACCCCTAGCCCTCATTCCATTTATTTTAATTCTTTAGAAATTGAGGCGTTCCATTTAGTTAAACTTTCATGGCCCTCGCAAATGTAAAAATGCGTAGTTGCTTTATGCACGTTATTAATTCATCTACCTAAATTCGGGTGCGCATGTATGTGACCCAAATAAAAAATCTCAACGATGTTAAAATATGCCACAAACCGCGGATGCATTTATGTGACGTGGTTCGAGATGTTTTTTAATAGCGTTGCAATGTTTCTAAAAAAGTTAAAAGCGGTAAAGAAATAATTTAATAGCACTCTGGGATGAACATGTACAAAATCAAAAGTTTAGCCAATTATAATAGTCTAAGCGACTGTGCTAGAACAACGTGATCCGGGGGCGCCAAACACGTTCCCTTGGGTCAACAGAATTCTTTACGTAGAATTTCTGGTTCGCAAACTCTGTTTAGGTAGTCAAAAATTTCCTCGATTTGGGATTCTAAATAAGCCAGTAACTTGGGACACCAAAAAAAATTATGGACTTGGAGAGTGGAAGTTCTCATAAGCAGGTTAGCTCGTGATTGAGGACGGTAAAGATTTGGGTAAGTTAGTCAGATGATAGTATGTGCTATAATTTAGTCATTGTGATACTTCGGAGGGTTATTTTTCTTTTGTGAGTGACTAGAGTTGGTGAATGGTTATTTAGTAGACTTATATAGACGCGTGTTCTACATCGGGGCAACTTTGTTGACCTGAATTGTACTGTTGAGGAATATGTTGAGTCGGTTGTTATTGAGCAATTAGAAATCAGAGGGGCCTGTGAGTTATCTTTATGTGTTACGAGATGCCAGGTTTTGTTGTTTATAGGCACATGTTGTGCGGTGTTATTGGGGCCTCTCGGTGAAATTTGAGTAGGTATAGTATTGGGTATTTATCGGTGGATAGCGTATCGATTGTCTCCCTTCAGGTATGTGTAATGTTATATCAATTTCTTCACGGTGTTATGATGATAGCTTGGGTTTTAGAAATCATTTTGCGCACGGTTGTCCATTTTGAGCATTATGCCTTAAGGTGTTTTCACGTGGATCAGTGTATGGATAAGGTCATGCACTGGAGCAAAGCTATGTGGAGGTCTGATCCAACAGGTTAGATTCTTTTGTACTATTTTTATGATGTGAGACGGGTTCTCGTCATTATGTTGTGGTGCTACAAGTGAGCTTACAGTACAACTCTTTCATTTGAGTCATATTCGTGATTTTGACTACGTTCGAATTGTGGCTTATTGGTGTACGGATTGCACAAGTCATGGCTTTAGTCTGTATTGATGTGTCAATGTCACCAGAGTAGTTGTGTCGGACTACGTGACATCGTCGGGATCATTAATGACTGCAAATAGATTTGATTTCAGCATGTTAGACAGATAACATCAAGGTTCAACATAGAAATTTGCTATTGTATTTTTTAAAGGAGAACTGGATTTATGAATTGTTCATCGAAGAAAATGGTTACGGCTTACTGTGTGTTTCATTTATCCTTGGCTGTATATGAAAGTGGTTGAATGAGACTTTAGTTGATAAGAGGTTTCCCATTGATACTCAGTTGTTGTGGGCAGTTGGTGTGATTAGAAGTTATCGTTGCAAGCATTGTTATGTGGTATATCATGTAATTACACTGAGGTTGCATGTATAGGTTATTATCGCTTGTTCGGGCTTATTCGGAGTATAGATGTAAGATTCGAATCGTGTGGATGATTTCAGAAGTGGAAATATGGTTCTACAATTTATGGGCTAGGTTGGATTGCAAATATTTAAATTACATTTTGTTATTGGGCCTTTTTTGAGATAGGGTGACATGGGATCATACCCGAGGACGTTCATGGTAAAGGTCAATGATTGGTTGGCTTTTGGAACAACTATGGCACGTTCGAGGATGAACGTGTGTTTATGTGGGGAAGGATGTAACGACCCGACTAGTCGTTTTGAGCTTTTGGACTTTGCTCGCCAGTTCTTAGGCATGACTTGCCTCGTGTTATGTAATATCACTTATGTAAATTGTTTGTTTTGGTTTTCAGGGTAATCGGAATGAATTTGGAAGAATAGTTCTCATTTTAAAGCTTAAAGTTTGAAATGTATGACCAAGATTTAACTGTTTGCATATGATCTCGGATCGAAAGTTTTACAATTTGGATCCGTTAGGTGATTTAGGACTTAGGAGCGTGATCAGAAAGTATTTTGGAGGTCCATGGGAGGCTTAGGCTTGAATTCGCAAAATTGAGATTTTGGCGTTTTTCTGTTGATAGGTAAGATTTTGATATAGAGGTCGGAATTAAATTCTAGAAGTTTCAACAGCTCTGTTGTGTCATTCGTGATGTGTGTGCAAAATTTCAGGTCATTCATACGTGGTCTGGTTTGGTTTTGATCAAAAGTGTAATCTTGAAGATTTTGGGATCTTCGGCTTGAATCCGATGCAAATTTGACATTCTTGTTTTGTGTGTTCCGAAGGTTGGAACAAGTTTAAATGATATTATGGGATATGTTGGAATGTTTTCCTAAGGTTCAGACGGCCTTGGGTGAGTTTCGTGTGGTTAAACGGACATGTTCAAACTTGGAGAATTGTAGAAATTACGTTGGTCTTAAGTTCAATTGCCCTTCTATACGACCGCGTGGATATGAAAGCAATACCATAGAGTTATTTGGGGTAGTATGATTTTAGTTATATGTGATCGCATGAGGGAATATGCGATCGCATAGGTCACTGAGTTGCAGCTTTGCGATCGCGTGAGCATGTGTGCGATAGTACTGAATAAAAAGGCTTGGCATTGCGTTCGCAGAGTGATATATGTGATCGCATAGAGTGATTTTTGAGAACTGAATTTTTTGTGCTTCGCGATCGTGAAGGTTTTCCCGTGATTGTATAGAAGAAAAAATGCCTAGGCAAAATGTTTCTAAGCTCGTATTGTCCACATCTTTTAGGCGTCTTTCATCTATGATTGATCTTTTTTTGCAGCTTCTTGAAGGATATTGAAGAGGGCGTCAAGGGGAAACGCTTGGAGGTATGATTCTTGGACTTTGAACTCGATTATTATGTGAATTCCACCTAAGAAATCATGAAATCTAAGCCTAAAATTGATGAATTAGGGCTTGAAATTTGAGACCTAAAATTATGGAATTCAAGGATCATTTGTAGGTGGATTTTGATGTTCTTGGTATGTATCAAATCATGAGAAGGATTTCGGTGACATGATTTTCATCGAGTTTCGAGATGTGGGCCCGGTGGGAAGGTTTTAGCAATTTCGGGATTTTGATATTAAATTGGATATTTTCAAGTGAGCTTCGCTCCCTTAGCATATATTAATGACTACGTACTGATTGTGGCTAAATTTGGAGCATCTAGAGGTTGATTCATTGCTGTAAGGAATTGCGTGATAGAGTTTGGACCTGACCGAGGTAAGTAATGATTGTAGATATAATCCTGAGGGTTTGAAACCCCAAATTACACATCGTTTTGCTATTTTGAGTGACACACACACTAGATGACGACCGTGGAGTTGTGCCATCGTTCAGGATTGTAATTTGGTCCATCATGTACGATTTTTAAGTCGTGTATTTGATTTGAAACCATATGATAATCCATATTCTAGAGAGTGATATTATATTTTTGTATGTATGCCATGTTTGGGGCCTTGTGCCAACCAGTTGAGACCCTTAAGAGCATTTTTACTATTTTCCTCACTCTATTTTTTTGAAATCATATCCTCAGTCATGTTTTTACATGGTTATTGTTTAAATCTGGTTTTATCACTATATTTCTAAGAAATGAGAAAGTTGTTTGGGTTGGGTTCCTTGTTTTATTGATTGTCAGAGTGATCGTGATATGATGACTAAGATAGACCGAGGGTCTGACTGTGAGGTTGATGACTATGATAGACTGAGAGTCTGATTGTGAGGTTAATGACTGACAGAGGCCGAAGGCCTAGTTGTGAGGATTATAAACCTATGGATCGGGCAGCACGTCGTAGCTCTCTCTCTCTCTCTCTCTCTCTCCCTCTCTCTCCCTATATATATATATATATATATATATATATATATATATATATAGAGAGAGAGAGAGAGAGAGAGATAATAAACTTTGATACCAATATAATAGAGATAGATTACAAAAATTTTTAAACTTACTGTCTTAAAATAGAATACTTTATATAATAGAGATAGATTACAAAAATTTTTTAACTTACTGCCTTAAAATAGAATATAATAGAAATAGATTACAAATTTTTAAACTTACTGTCTTAAAATAGAGATATCTAGATTAAAAAAACTATTGTCTTAACTAATAATATCTAGAAAGGCTAGATAAGTGTAGATCTAATATACTGATTATAAGATATAACTGCTTATTAAATAATCTACACAAAATCTACGATTTTGTTATATAAATAAAATGTATAACGTAGTCTACCGTCGAATAAAATCTTGTGTTTACGTCTGAAATAAATTCTCCTAGGCATCAAGTAAGGCTTTCGGCAAAGATTTCGGGATATGGATAGTTATGATTATCAGACATTAACAGCGTAGTAGAATTGTTTTAAAACATTATGTTGTAAAATCCTACTCGGTACTCTCCCTCTCTTATATGTAAACTTATAATGTTACAGTGTAATCATAATTATGTACTAAGATAACCTCTTTGTAATTTTTTTTTTACTCTGTTGATCTCCTCTTTCTAATTCTTGATATATTTTTATGTGTCTAAATTATGGAGTGCTATTGAATCAAAACTCATTCCCGAATCATAGTTTTCATATGGATCTTGAGAATCTTGATAACTCAGGTTGTTTTCATTATGATCTCTTCCTGAGCTTTGACACCTTTCTGGACTGGGACTTGGACTAGGATTTTTTATTATATGTTTGTCTTGTTTTTTTTTGCTGGAAGAAATTTTCTAATACATCTTCTATTTTCTCATTTTCTTTTTTTTAGCAATTATACTCTTTTTCTTTAATATGTCTCCATGTGTTAATGTTCTGGGCAGTCTTCGTCTTGATGAGCCTTCGTCTTAACTTTTTGGCAAAGTGACAGCCATAAACAGATTTGATTTGTTTTTACCGGTCACCGTTTGAACCGGACTAGCTGTATCATCATCCGATACAGTGAATTTTTCTGCATTCATTGGGGAACGCACACCCTTCTCATCCATTTTTTCTTGAGATGGAAAACTCGTATTTTGTTGCAAAACAACTTGATTCTAAGATTACGTTAACGCCTGCACCTTTTGTTCTAAACCTTTTACCTGCTCCATAAGTCTGATTTTTTCCTTCTCTAAGCTTTCATTCTTCAGGTTCAATCTTCTGAAAGCTTCGGTCATAGATGAGCAGTGGTCACAAAATATTATTTTTTCTGTGTCTTTTTGGATTTTATATTGGATCTTTTCTGGGTTTTGTCTGAGTGCTGGGGAAATATAGTAATTTGGTCCTAGTATTCCTCTTGCATAGTCTAGTGCTTTAGTAAAATCATTAAAACCCTTAAAAAGTAGTTTTTGTATGTCTTTAATAGAGTCTAATACTTATATCTATGTTTGAAAAATATCATTTGTCTTACCGTGTATGACTACATAGTATTTAAACTTCTTCTCTTGATTTTTGTCTGTAATATATTGCCCCAAGGCATTAAGAGCTGCTATAACATATTTAGTGTCTTTCTTATTATATGCTATCCATAAATTATCAATTAAGCATCTCTAGTGTCTATCTATAACACATTCTGGTAAAACTCTAAATGAAATATTCGACGGTGGGAAAAATATTAAATTATGCTTTCCAAAATTTATTCTTTCTAAGTTGTTTTGTTCTGTGATGGTTTGTGGCTTAAAATGAAGATTACCTAATACTGTCTGCCAATATCTGTCTGAGGGTGAGGCTTGAACGCCTTTTCCCTTGTCTTCGGTCTTTGGAACTGTTAATCTCATTCTGTACATATAAATTATTTTTATTAATTGACAATAATTTTTTGCCTACTTAAAGTGTCTGCTAAATTATTATCTTTTCCGTTAATATGTTTAAAGACTAAATTATATATTGATATTGTACCAATAAAATTCAACCATCTCCTTCTACTACTATTTTTTGAATTTATCTTTTGGTGGAATTTAACAATAGCTTCATAATCAGTTCTAGTTGTTACTTCTTGTTTGTTTAATATGTATAATTTGAAACTATTTAATCTGTATATTACAGCTAGGATTTCTGCGTCTATACTGCACATATTTTTTCTGTAATCTTATCACTATATTTATTCGGTTTTGCTTTTAAAACTGCTCCCCATCCTTCAAAACTTCCATCAATTTCTATAATTAAATAGTCAGTTTCTAATGGCATAGTTAGATCAGGAATATTCTTTTTTTTTTCTTTAATCTTTTGTACTAATTTAATATCTTCTGTATTAAAATGTTTTTGCCCCGTAGATCCTGTCTTAGCATATAAAGGTCCTGCTATTTTTCCTAGGTCTTTTATAAAATTTCTTGCATAATTTACTATTCCTAGAAACTTTTGTAGTTCATTAATATTGTCTAGTTTATCTGGCATTTCTAGAGCTTTTTTAGCTATATGCGGTTGTAGCTTAATCTTTCCATCTCCTAGAACTACTCCTAAAAAGTTTATATAACTTTTACATAATTTCATTTTCTTTTTACTAATATTTATTCCATTATCTACAAATAGTCTAAATACTGTTTGTAAATGTCCTAAATGTTCTTTAATATCTTTACTAAAATACTAATATATCATCTACATATAGTAAGACAAACCTTTTATATTCTCCAAATATATTATCTATTTTTCTCTGAAAAATTGGTGGAGCTGTTTTTAATCCGAACGGCATGACTAACCATTCAAAATGCCCTTCTGCACAAGTAAATGCTATCCACTCGATACTGTCTTCATGCATTTTTACTTGCCAATATCCCGATTTACAATCAAATTTACTATATATCTTTTTACCTTGTATCCTATTTATTAATTCCGTTTTATCAGGTAGGTTATATCCATCTGTTTTAGTGTTATCATTAAGTATTTTATAATTTATTACCAATCTCGCTTTTCCCCTTACTATTTCACTGTGATTTCTAACCATAAAAGCTGCTGATCTATGTTTAGAAGTAGATCTCCTTATTACACCTAGGTCTATAAGTTATTTAATTTGAGTTTTAAAGTCGTTAAGGTCTTCATTTGTAGCTTCTATTGAAGCCGTTTTAATTATATATTATGAGTTTATTATGTCTAATTTACACATTACTTTATTGTTTTCCCAGTGTTTTAACGGTTTTTCTCCTATTATTTCTATCTCATCTAAAAATTTTATTATATTTTCTAGATCTTTTTCATTCTTTATTATTCCTATTCTTTGTAATCCTGTTTTAAAATTGTATAATTATGTTTCAATGTCTATTAATGTATAATCTTTTTCTATTATATCTCTATCTTCATTTTCTTCTAATATTAGATTTTTTGTTTCTTCTTTAGCCCTACAAAATGTTTTATTATCTTTACATTTTTTACAACATTCTTTCTCATTTTCTTGCATGTCTATCTGATTTTCATTTAATCTTGTCCTTATCCTAGTTGCGGCTTCTATTGTTTGTATGGTGTTTGTGTAATATTTTTAAAGAATATTACCCCATCCCTACTAAGCAAACAACCACCATTATTATGTAATATAAAACTTAAGCCTAACACAAAATCTACATTTATATTTAAATCTTCCCAAATTTTATCTACCTTATAACTAGGTTTATAAAAATCTAAACATGTATTTACAAAACTAATCTGTGATTTATCTATATAATGTTTATAGATATTATGGGTTCCATCCATTTGCATGGCTGCTACTGGTTTGTCTAATATTTTTATTAAATTAGGTGGAACTATCTTCTTATTTATTGTACATCTTGTGCATCCTGAGTCTACTAGAGCTAATGTTTCTATTTCATAATCTTCTATTTTAGTTCTTGCTAGAATTTTTATCGTATATAATTTTTTATCTTCGTTTCATATTAAGGCATCATAATGGAAAAAGGAAAAGAGAAATTAGAAGATATAAGAAATGAAGAAGAAAGAGAACTGATGAGTGTAGAAAATTATGATGCCTTAATATGTAAAGAAGATAAAAAATTATCTATGATAAAAATTCTAGCAAGAATTAAAATAGAAGATTATGAAATAGAAACATTAGCTCCAGTAGCAGCCATGCAAATGGATGGAACCCATAATATCTATAAACATTATATAGATAAATCAGAGATTAGTTTTGTAAATACATGTTTAGATTTTTATAAACCTAGTCATAAGGTAGATAAAATTTGGGTAAGAGATTTAAATACAAATGTTGATTTTGTGTTAGGTTTAAGTTTTATATTACATAATAATGGTAGTTGTTTGCTTAGTAGAGATGGGGTGATATTCTTTAAAAATATTACACAAACACCAGTACAAACAATAGAAGCCGCAACTAGGATAAGGACAAGATTAAATGAAAATCAGATAGACCTGCAAGAAAATGAGAAAGAATGTTGTAAAAATGTAAAGATAATAAAACATGTTGTAGGGCTAAAGAAGAAACTAAAAATCTAATATTAGAAGAAAATGTAGATAGAAATATAATAGAAAAAGATTATACATTAATAGATATTGAAACAGAATTATACAATTTTAAAACAGGATTTCAAAGAATAGGAATAATAAAGAATGAAAAAGATCTAGAAAATAAAATAAAATTTTTAGATGAGATAGAAATAATAGGAGAAAAACCTTTGAAACACTGGGAAAACAATAAAGTAATGTGTAAATTAGACATAATAAACCCAGAATATATAATTAAAACGGCTTCAATAGAAGCTACAAATAAAGACCTTAACGACTTTAAAACTCAAATTAAAGAACTTGTAGACTTAGGTGTAATAAAGAGATCTACTTCTAAACATAGATCAGCAGCTTTTATGGTTATAAATCACAGTGAAATAGTAAGGGAAAAAGCGAGAATGATAATAAATTATAAAAGACTTAATGATAACACTAAAACAGATGGATATAAGCTACCTGATAAAATGGAATTAATAAATAGGATACAAGGTAAAAAGATATTTAGTAATTTTGATTGTAAATCGGGATATTGGCAAGTAAAAATGCATGAAGACAGTATCGAGTGGACAGCATTTACTTGTTCAGAAGGGCATTTTGAATGGTTAGTCATGCCGTTCAGATTAAAAACAGCTCCATCAATTTTTCAGAGAAAAATGGATAATATATTTGGAGAATATAAAAGGTTCTTCTTAGTATATGTAGATGATATATTAGTATTTAGTAAAGATATTAAAGAACATTTAGGACATTTACAAACATTATTTAGACTATTTGTAGATAATGGAATAATTATTAGTAAAAAGAAAATAGAATTATGTAAAAGTTATATAAACTTTTTAGGAGTAGTTCTAGGAGATGGAAAGATTAAGCTACAACCGCATATAGCTAATAAAGCTCTAGAAAGGCCAGATAAACTAGACAATATTAAAAAACTACAAAAGTTTCTAGGAATAGTAAATTATGCAAGAAATTTTATAAAAGACCTAGGAAAAATAGCAGGACCTTTATATGCTAAGACAGGATCTACGGGGCAAAAATATTTTAATACATAAGATATTAAATTAGTACAAAAGATAAAAGAAAAAATAAAGAATATTCCTGATCTAACTATGCCATTAGAAACTGACTATTTAATTATAGAAACAGATGGAAGTTTTGAAGGATGGGGAGCAGTTTTAAAAGCAAAACCGAATAAATATAGTGATAAGAATACAGAAAAAATATGTGCATACCAAAGTGGAAAATATAAAGAGAAAGGAAATATGAGCAGCATAGACGCAGAAATCCTAGCTGTAATATACGGATTCAATAGTTTCAAATTATACATATTAAACAAACAAGAAGTAACAATTAGAACTGATCGTGAAGCTATTGTTAAATTTCACCAAAAGATAAATTCAAAAAATAGTAGTAGAAGGAGATGGTTGAATTTTACTGATACAATATCAATATATAATTTAGTCTTTGAACATATTAAAGGAAAAGATAATAATTTAGCAGACACTTTAAGTAGGCTAAAAATTATTGTCAATTAATAAGAATATTATATATGTACAGAATGAGACCAACAGTTCCAAAGACTGAAGACAAGGGAAAAGGCGTTCAAGCCTCACCCTCGGACAGATATTCGCAGATAGTATTAGGTAATCTTCATTTTAAGCCACAAACCATCACAAAACAAAACAATCTAGAAAGAATAAATTTTGGGAAGCATAATTTAATATTTTTCCCACCATCGAATATTTCATTTAGAGTTTTACCAGAATGTGTTATAGATAGACCCCAGAGATGCTTAATTGATAATTTATGGATAACATATAATAAGAAAGACACTAAATATGTTATAGCAGCTCTTAATGCCTTGGGGCAATATTTTACAGATAAAAATCAAGAGAAGAAATTTAAATACTATATAGTCATACACGGTAAGACAAATGGTATTTTTCAAACATGGATAGAAGTATTAGACTCTATTAAAGACATACAAAAACCACTTTTTACGGGTTTTAATGATTTTACTGAAGCACTAGACTATGCAAGAGGAATACTAGGACCAAATTACTATATTTCCCCAGCACTCAGACAAAACCCAGAAAAGATCCAATATAAAATCCAAAAAGACACAGAAAAAATAATATTTTGTGACCGCTGCTCATCTATAACCGAAGCTTTCAGAAGATTGAACCTGAAGAATGAAAGCTTAGAGAAGAAAAAATCAGACTTATGGAGCGGGTAAAAGTTTTAGAACAAAAGGTGCAGACGTTAACGCAATCTCAGAATCAAGTTGTTTTGCAACAAGATACGAGTTTTCCATCTCAAGAAAAAATGGATGAGAAAGGTGTCCGTTCCCCAATGAATGCAGAAAAATCCACTGTATCGGATGATGATACAGCTAGTCCGGTTCAAATGGTGACCGGTAAAGATAAATCAAATCCGTTTATGGCTGTCACTTTGCCAAAAAGTGAAGACAAAGGTTCATCAAGACGAAGACTGCCCAGAACATTAATACATGGAGACATATTAAAGAAAAAGAGTATAATTGCTAAAAAAAAGAGAAAATAGAAGATGTATTAGAAAAGTTTCTTCCAGCAAAAAAAAAAACAAGACAAACATATGATAAAAAATCCTAGTCCAAGTCCTAGTCCAGAAAAGTCAAGATCTAGTCCAGAAACGTTTCAAAGCTCAGGAAGAGATGATAATGAAGACAACCTGAATTATCAAGATTCTCAAGATCCATATGAAGACAATGATTCGGGAATGAGTTTTGATTCAATAACACTCCAACATTTAGACACAAAAAAATAATTCGGAATTAATAAATCAAGAAGGAGACAAAGAACAATAATGGAGGAGACAATAAGTAGGACCAGATGTGATGGATGTGATATAAAGACAAATGAATGAGAAAAACGTGGACGACATAAAATGGAATCTCTGCACCAGCCATGTAAAGATGGGGCCCAATGAAGTTCCCTACGGCTAGAAGACAAAGATTTCTAAAAAATTTTGAAGTCCGCATGTCAGATCCGCTCAAAAAATCAGCAATAAAAGGCAGACCAAAGGAGAAAGAAAGATCATCGAGCAAAAGTAGAAAACCTTCTGAAAAGCCTCAACCAACTTTCCAAAAAATCCCAAACACCTTTCAAAACCTCTTTGTAAAATATTCCCTTTATGAATATCCTATTAGTTATTCCTCTAAGCTTGTAAATAAATAAAGTGTGTATGCTTAGGTGTTGGTCGTATTTTAATCCAGAAGTCCAGAAAAACCTTTCCGGGTTTCCCGAAAAGGAAATCCCATCTCTTGTAAACATGTAAGTTACTATGTTTATCTAAGTTATATTCTATGATATTACCCCTATGTCTTGTTATGATTTCCTTTTATGCTTATGTTTTTATATATAGTTTTGTTATTATGTAAATTATTAAAAAACTACTCTTAGTATATGGTTATCTTTCAAATTTATTAACAATTTTGATGGATTAACCTGTAAATTCCTAGGAAAAAGCTGGTTAAGATAAACCAAGTGGTATGTGCACTTAACCATGGCCGGGGTGAGGTTACAGAAAAAAGAGTTAAGAATAGATTTAAATCTATCAAGAATTGGAAAGAAGAGATGAACAGAGTAAAAAAAAAGTATAAAGGGGTTATCTTAGTACATAATTATGATTACACTGTAACATTATAAGTTTACATATAAGAGAGGGAGAGTACCGAGTAGGATTTTACAACATAAAGTTTTAAAACAATTCTACTACGCTGTTAATGTCTGATAATCATAACTATCCATATCCAAAAATCTTTGCCGAAAGCCTTACTTTAAGCCTAGGAGAATTTATTTCAGACGTAGACACAAAATTTTATTCGACGGTAGACTACGCTATACATTTTATTTATATAACAAAAAATCATAGATTTTGTGTAGATTTATTTAATAAGCAGTTATACCTTATAATCAGTATATTAGATCTACATTTATCTAGCCTTTCTAGATATTATTATTTAAGACAATTGTTTTTGTACACCACATGTAAAAAATGTATAGCGTAATACCAATATAATAGAGATAGATTACAAAAATTTTTATACTTACTGTCTTAAAATAGAATACTTACTGTTTTAAAATAGAATATAATAGAAATAGATTACAAATTTTTAAACTTTCTGTCTTAAAATAGAGATATCTAGATATATATATATATATATATATATATATATATATATATATATATATATATAATATATATATATATATATATGGATCGAGTTTCACGTCCTAGCGATATAATTGATCAGGTTTCACGCTGTACGAGCCCCTCCGGTGTCTTCACACACACCCAATGAGTGCAGTTGACTATATATATGGATTGGGCTGCACGCCGCAATAATATATGGATCGGGCTGCTTCAAGGGTTACTATATGGTACCTATTGTGCGTGAGTATTGAGTGTGACCGCTGATTGGTAGGAGTTGGGTCACGAGTGACTGAGAGGCTAGCCCGAGGATATATGCGCATGAGTGATGTTTGCCTGATTATGAACATATTGATTATCACTTCTATTTAGAGTGAGTTTCTATCGAATATGTTGATATAATGACTGTTTTCACTCATCTTTATATAGAGCGTCTGTCGAAAATGTTAGATAAATGTTTGACAACGTTCATTTAAGTTGGGGTTTATGAGATGTTCAGAACTTAATCACTTATTTGGATTGTGTTGTTTCCACTAAAATTTTCTGGTTAGGAGGTATTTATGACTTCTTGTTTTGCCCGAGGGGCTGTTTACGAATTATGTTTTTCCCGAGGGGCCGATTTTAATTTTTAGCTCTTTTATTATAAATGGTATTGAACCCCTACTGAATCTGTTAAAAGGCATTCTAAATGATTTTTTTACCAATAGATGGAATTTTAACGAGGCGATAGACTTGTATTATGATTTAGCTGCATGTGTGCTTATTGAGTTAAACATAAATGTGGATTCATTGTTTTCTACTGCTCAGTATTTATTCACTCTAATTACTTACTAGGTTGGAGTACTCACATTACTCCCTACACCTCGCGTGCATATTCAGGTATTTCGGAAACCGGTAGCGTGTCACGGCCCAAAATCCACTAAGGGCCACGAGAGCACTGGCCCCTACTGTCAGGCAAGCCAACCAAACTACTTAGTCAAATTCTCGTTTTAATACTTTTAAAATCTAGGATTTTCCATTCTATTTAGAAAATTTAAAAGATGATTCCTTTCTATTTAGCAATTTTAAAAGATGATTGTATCAGATCAAGTTTAAATGATAAGCAACTCAAAAAAATACTTCAATACCATCCTAGAACCCGGTGTCACAAGTGCATGAGCAATTTCTACGATAAATCAAATAAACAACAACAATTGTCTAGAACACGATATTAGATAGAAAATAAATATAGATAACTGAAAGAAACTCTGATGACTGCGGGTCGCCTTGAGAAGTGCAGCTCAACAAAGACTCCGTATCAACCGTGTTGCTACGCCTAGTAGATCACTAGAGTTACATATACTTGTGCAACAAAATGCATAGAAGTGTAACATGAGTTTGAAAACAACGTGTACTCAACGAGTATCCCATCTAATCTTGAAGAAGTAGAGACGAGATGGTCAAATTCGACACTTACTGGTGGTCCAATAATGATGTCAATAATTCATTAAATCATGAATTTCTACAAACATGATTTTCACCAACTACAAGGAAACAAGTAAACAAGTATTCCTTTTATAGGAAATTTCCAAAATCCTTTTTTCATTATTTTTGAAATACTCTCAAGCCATGAAGAGGCAATAACAACTTTAATAAGTTCAATGCAGCAATACAAGCATGCGCAAATCATGCCGAGGTCGACGGACCACTCCAATAGAAATGTAAACTTTGCATAGCCGAGGGTCGAACCGCGCGAACCATACATGCATCTATTAAATTTGTCGAGGCGTTCGGCCCACTCCCATTTGATCTGCCGAGGTGCTCGACCCGCTCCAACAGGAAATAAACACAAACAGGCCGTCAATCAAGAAGTCGTCATGGAAAAACTTTTCGAAGAAAAGCCAATTCTCATTTAGTAATTTAAGCATGTGAAGTTTAAATCCTTTTTGAAATTCGTTATTTAAGCAAGTCAAGCTATCAACAAGTGCACAAGTAATGCAAGTATAGAATGCTTTGGGGTCCTAACTATCTGGACAATAGCATAATAGTAGCTACGCACGAGCTCTCTTCACTTCGTGCGTACGTAGTCCCCACAATTAAGAGCACATAAAGAACTATTTCACCTATGGAGGATAATTCTCTTATACAAGGTTAGAAAGGAGACTCACCTCACTCCGAAGTTCCATAACCGACATTTCCCTCCCTTTCAAAGACTCAAATCGATGCAAGAATTCTCAAAAACTAGCCAATAACTATATAAACCCATTAATATATACTCAATTATTCATTACAACCCAATTTACAACAATTCCTAACCCTGATCGAAAAGTTGACGAAAACGCCCTCAGGCCCACGTGCCCGAATTTCAAAAAAAATTGAAGAATAAGTTTACTCATAACCTCACGAACTCAAATATTTGATTTAATCTCAATTTGATAACCTAAATCGTGGTCAAATTCCAAGAACATCCATTTTCGAGGTTATCATCTAAACCCCTTGATTTTCCTTAGTTAATCTACCCATAATCAATGCATTTAACCTAAGATACGTAGAAATTATTTACCTCTTTGATGATTACGGAATCCCTCCTCAAATGCTCTCAAAAATCGCGTAAGGCCAAGTGGGAAATAGGGAAATGGGCTAAGTTTCAAATATAATAGTTGTCACGACCCCAGTTCACCATACATGAACATGTAGTGATGGCACCTAGTTCCTACAACTAGGTAAGCCTAACAATGTGAAAATTAATTATAACTTATGGTAAATTTAGTTAGATTAAGCAAAACAAGAACAAAATGGTATATAAGTGTCATTTGGCATATACAACTTAAAAATAAAATGCGGAAGTCTACAATCTCATCCCAAAACCAGGAAACTCACCGGAACACAAGCTAACGAATAGTAATACATGGCTCTAAATCCAGAATATCTAAGGCAAAAGTACAAAAGAAGTCTAAATACAATAGATTGAGTAAATAAGGAGACTCCTTGGTATGCGCGCGATGCAGAAGTACCGCAAGGTCTCCGTAACTCTCCTGGCCTCAAGGATAGTGTGCCTACGATAAAGAACCCGGGTCTTCACATTAAAAACATGCACAGAAGAGGCATGAGTACACCACAACGGTACTCAGTAAGAGCGAAGCCTAACCTCGATTGGGTAGTGAGGAGGAAGGTGAGGGCCCTACTGAGATAATATATAATAATAAGGCTGACAACATTATGAAATAGGTAGAATAATGGAATACAACTACGAAGTAAGTCAGGTCAAAGAAATAACAATTTAATAAACAGAGGATAAGTTAACACAAAGTAAAATCGCTCAATATCAATACCAATAATGAGGATCTTCCAAGATACCGCCTTGTAGTCCTTTTCATCAATCTGTCCGAGGAACTCCCCGGATACCATCCCATAGTCCATAATATGAGTATAACAGAAGTATCTCTCGGGAAATCGTCCTGTAGTCTCAAATGGAAATACACAGTAGTTCCATATAACTGTGCAAGGGGATCTATCGGGAATCGAACCCGCATACCCAAAGTAAATATGCAGGGGGATCTATCACGAATTGAACCCGCAGTCCCAAAGTAAATATTCAGGGGGGGGATCTATGGGGTATCGAACCCGCAGTCCCAAAGTAAATATGCAGGGGGATCTAGTAGGAATCGAACCCGTAGTCCCAAAGTAAATAAGCAAGGGGGTCTATCGGGAATCAATCCCGCAGTTCCAAAGTAAACATGCAGGGGGAATCTATCGGGAATCGAACCCGCAATCCCAAAGTAAATGTGCAACCACAACCCAAAGGTATTCATAAAATAAGTACAAAGACAAGCAACATGTAGTACTAGCATAACATACTTTATGTAATGCAGTCAAAGCAACTTAAGAAAGTAGGCAAGTTAAATTAACTATACATGATTTTCTAATCTCTCACAGGTTATAATTGCAAGTAAACTATAGAAAATACGAAAGAAAACCGAATTCCAATATCTTATGTAAAAATCGGATCTTCAACAATTAGCTCAAGTACGGGCTCGTCACCTTACGTACAAGGCACTCATTTACAATATAACATATCCTAAGGGAATGGTCCCCTACACAAGGTTAGGCAAGCCACTTACTTCAGATCGGCTCAAATTCAACTTGAAACCAAATATTTGCCATGAGTATCAGACTCTGAATGGCCCAAATCTATTCATTTCATCTCGTAAATAACATCTCAAACAACTGATTCTACTATTCAATTGAAAGTTAAGACACAAATGTAGGTATAATAACAAAACACCCCTTAGGCCAACGTGGTCAAGACCCGAGGTTTGAACCAAAAATCGGTTACCCATTCCCCTACGATGTTACATATATGATTTGTTTTGAATCCGGACCTCAAATTGAGGTCTTAATCAATTTAAAGTTAAATTGATTTAAAGTTAAATTCTACTATTCAATTTAAAGTTAAGACACAAATGTAGGTATAATAACAAAACACCCCTTAGGCCAACGTGGTCAAGACCCGAGGTTTGAACCAAAAATCGGTTACCCATTCCCCAACGAAGTTACATATATGATTTGTTTTGAATCCGGACCTCAAATTGAGGTCTTAATCACCAATTTTTTGAAACACCTAGGTTCTACCCCAAACCTCCAATTTCACCCATGAAAATCATTGATTTTAAGTTGAAAACATGTTAAATGATGATAAGATTGAAAGAAATAAGTAAAAACCAACTTACAAACGAATTGGAAGAGATCTTGTTCTTGGAAAATTTGCCAATGGACTTGTGTTTTGAAAATGGGGTGAAACATGTCCAAATTTTGACTAAGTAAAAAAATTGCAGGTTGCAGATGTCGCACATTGCGAACTGGGGTTTGCAACTCTGCAATCATGGAAAATGTGAAACAAGTTCGCATTTGCGAACCCTTCCTATTTTCGGGACCTTCGCACTTGCGAAGCAAGGGTCGCATTTGCGACATAAGGATCGCATTTGCATCACAGGCACCCTGAGGTTTTTTTCGCAATTGCATAGAAATGCTCCTATTTGCAAGAAGGGCTAGCGTAGGCTTACTTCGCAATTGCAAAGGTCCACTAGCATTTTCTATGCGAAGCCTGCAAGCCAGTTCATACCAGCAACTTTTAAGGTTAAAATGCACTCTGACGCCTATCTAAAACTCACCCGAGCCCTCGGGGCTCCAAACCAGATATGCACACAATCTCAATAACATCGTACAGACTTACTCACCGGATCAAATCGTCAAAATATTATCATATACATCAGATTAAGCCTCAACGCTCATGATTTCCTCCAAATTTTCATAAAACATCAAATTTCTATTTTTCAGTTCGAAAAACGTCAAACGACATTCGTTTTCAGCCAAACTTTACAGGAAGTGCTTAAACAATATATAAGACTTGTACCAGGCACCAGAATCAAAATAAGGGCCCAATACCATAAGCTTTTAATCGAATCGAATCTCCAATTTACTTAATTATTTATAGAAAACAATTTCACCGAAAAATTTATTTATCAGGCTTGGGACCTCGGAATTCGATTCTAGGCATATGCCAAGTCCCGTATTTTCTTACAGACTCTCTGGGACCGTCAATTCATGGGTCCGGGTACGTTTACCCAAAATGTTGACCGAAATAAAATTTATTCAAATTTAATATCAAAATTTAGCATTTTTCTCAAAGAATTAATTTCTAAGCTTTACGGCTACACGAATGAACTGTGCATGCATATCGAGGAAACCCTAGATGGGGTTTTCAAGGCCTCGAAAGTACAGAATAGTAAGAAAAGACGTGATGACCCCCTTGGGTCGTCACATCCTCCACCACTAAAACAATCGTTTTTCCTCGAACGGACAAAAGAAAGAAGTACCTAAGTAAGGTAAAAGATGAGGATAACGGCTTTGCATTTTAGACTCGGACTCCCAGATCAATGCCTCAGCAGGCTAACCTCTCCATTGGACCCGAACAGAAGGAAACTCTTGGACCTTAACTAACTTACCTTCCAGTCTAGGATTGATACTGGCTCCTCCTCATTGGACAAGTCCTTGTCCAATTGGAAAGTGCTAAAATCTAACACGTGGGTTGGATCGCCGTGATACCTTCGGAGCGTGGATACATGCAAAACTTGACGCACGGCTGTTAAGCCAGTGGCAATGTGAGTCTATAAGCCACCTCTCCCACTAGATCAAGAATCTCAAACAGACCAATGTACCTAGGGATATGCTTTCCCTTCAACCAAAATCTCATCATGCCCTTCAAAGGCTATACTCGGAGAAATACGCGCTCACCAACCATAAATGCTACATCTCGAACCTTGCAATCTGCATAACTCTTCTGCCTAGAGTGAGCTGAACAAAGCCTATCTTGAATGATCTTAACCTTTTCCATGGCCTCCTAAAACAAATCTGTACCTAGCAATCGAGCCTCATCCCGCTCAAACCATCCGATCGGAGATCTACAGTTTCTACAATATAAAGCCTCACAAGGTGCCATCTGAATACTAGATCAATAATTGTTATTATAGGCAAACTCCATTAAGGTTAATAACTGATCCCAAGACCCTTCAAACTCAATCACACATGCACGGAGCATATCCTCAAGAATCTGAATAGTGCGCTCGGACTGTCCGTCCATCTGGGGGTGAAAATATGTGCTCAACTCCACCCGGGTACCTAACTCTTTTACACGGCTCTCTTGAACCGTGATGTAAACTGAGTACCTCTGTCTGAAATAACAGACACTAGAATACCATACAGACGGACGATCTCCCTGATATAAACCCTTTCCAACCGCTCTGAAGAATAAGTGGCACACATAGGAATAATATAAGAGGGCTTTGTCACGCGATGAACAATAACACAAAAAGCATCAACCTTCTTCAAGGTCCGTGGGAGTCCAACTACAAAATCCATGGTGATCCTCTCCCATTTCCATCATACGTAACGCATGGCTCCTTCTGAGTTGAATGAGTTGAAGGATCAGTTACAGGAATTGCTTGCTTCCTATCTTGTTTTTAAGATGAAGGATGGTTCTATGCCTATGTGTATTGATTATTTCTAGTTGAACAAGGTTACCTTGAGGAACCGTTATCCTTTTCCTCCTATAGATGATATGCTTGACCAGTTTCAGGGCGCACAAGTGTTCTCTAAGACTGTCTTGTACTCAGGTTACAATCATTTGAGTATTTGGGAACTAGATATCTCAAAGACTGCCTTTTGGACTCGGTGTGGTCATTACGAGTTCCTTGTTGTGTCATTTGAGTTGACCAATGGCCAGACGTTATTATGCATTTGATGCACAATGTATTCAGGCCATATCTCGAATCATTTGTTATTGTTTTTATTAATGATATTTTGGTGTATTCCCGGAGTCAAGAAGATGATGAACAACACCTGAGGACCGTGCTTCAGACCCTGAAGGAGAAGAAGTTATATGCGAAGTTCTCAAAATGTGAGTTTTTGTTGGACTCAATGGCATTCTTAGTCCATGTAGTTTGAAGCGAGGGCATTAAGGTAGATCCAAGGAAGATAGAGGCCGTGTAGGGTCGGCCCAGGCCATCCTCAGCCTTAGAGACTTGCATTTTCCTAGGCTTGATGGGTTATTACCATCATTTTGTGCAGGGGTTTTCATCGATTGCATCCCCTATAACTAGGTTGACCTAGAAGGGTGCTCCATTTTAGTGGGCAGAGGGTGTGAGGCGAGCTTTCAAAAGCTCAAGACAGCTTTGACTACTACCCCTATTTCCGTAGCCTACTGGTTGGGGACCTTATTCAGTTTATCATGATGCCTCACGGGTTGGACAAGAGCGGTGTTGATGCAGGACGGTAGGGTGACCCACGCGTCCAGACAGTTGAAGGTACATGAGAAAAATTACCCCATCAACGACCTTGAGTTAGCTGCTATTGTTCATGCCTTCAAGATCTAGCGTCACTATTTGTACGGTGTGCCTGGTGAGATTTAAACTGATCATAGGAGTTTGGATAATTTGTTCAAGCAGAAGGATCTAAATTTACGCAAGATGAGGTGGTTGGAGTTTCTTTATGGCTATGATATCACTATTCTATTTCACCCGGGCCAGGTCAGTGTGGTAGCGGATGCTTTAAGTCGTCGGGTGGAGAGTTTGGGGTGTTTGGCATATTTACCATCTTCAGAGAGACCCATGGCGATGGAAGTTCAAGTGTTAGCCAGTTAGTTTGTGAAATTCCATCTTTCGGAGCCCAGTCGGGTTCCAACCTACGTTGTTTCTCTGTCTTCATTGTTCTATTGAATCAAGGAGCGGTAATATGATGAACCTTATTTACTCGTCCACAGGGACACGGTTCAGCACGACAATGCTAGGGAGGTGACCATTGGAGATGACGGGGTATTGAGAATGCAGATCTGGATTTATGTGCCAAGTTTTGATGGGCTTCGGGATTTTATTTTAGCAGAGGCTCATAGTTCGCGATATTTCATCCATCCAGGTGACGCGAGGATGTATCAGGACTTAAGGCAACACTATTGGTGGAGGCGGATGAATAAGCATATAGTTGGATATGTAGCTAGCTGCCTCAATCGTCAACAGGTGAAGTATGAGCACTAGTGACCGGGTAGATTGCTCTAGAAGATAGAGATTCCAGAGTTGAAATGGGAGAGGATCGCCATAAATTTTGTAGTTGGACTCTCACGGACCTTGAAGAAGTTTGATGTTATTGGGTAATTGTGGATCGACTGACAAATCCCACTCCTTTCATTCCTATGTGTGCCACTAATGTTTCGGAGTGGTTGACAGGTATTTATATTTGGGAGATTGTTCGTCTGCATGGTATTCAAGTTTCCATTATTTCAGACAGAGGTACTCAGTTTACATTGTAGTTTTGGATAGCCGTGCAGTAGGAGTTAGGTACCCTGATTGAGTTGAGCACACTTTTCACCCCCAGACGGACAAACAATCAGAGCGCACTATTTACATTCTTGAGAATATGCTTCGTGCGTGTGTGATTGAGTTTGGAGGGTGTTGGGATCAGTTCCTTCCCTTAGTGGAGTTTGCTTAGAACAATAGTTATCAGTCCATCATTCAGATGGCGCCGTATGAGGCTTCATATGGTAGAAGGAGTAGATCTCCGGTTGGATGTTTTGAGCCGGGGAGGCTAGGTACCTAGGTACATATTTGGTTCAGGAGGCCTTGGACAAGGTCAAGATCATTCAGGACATACTTAAATCTGCTTACTCTAGGCAGAAGAGTGATGCAGATCGCAAGGTTCGAGATGTACAACTTATGGTTGGTGAGCGGGTATTGCTATGAGTATCGCCTATGAAGGGCATGATGAGATTTGGGAAGAAGGGCAAGCTTAGCCCTATGTACATTGGTCCGTATGAGATTCTTGATCGAGTGGAAGAGGTGGCTATTGACTCGCATTGCCGCCTAGCTTATCAGTTGTGCATCCAGTTTTCCATGTATCCATGCTCCGGAGGTATCACGATGATCTAGCCCACGTGTTAGATTTCAGCACTGTCTAGTTAGACAAGGACTTGTACTATGAAGAGGAGCCGGTAGCTATCCTAGACCGGCAGGTTCGTAATTTAAGGTCCAAGAGGTTTCCTTCTGTGCGTGTCCAATGGAGAGGTCAACCTCCTAAGGCATTAACCTGGGAGTCAGAGTCTGAAATGCAGAGCTGTTATCCTCATATTTTTCATGACTCAGGTACTTCCTTCTTTTATCCGTTAAAGGACGAACGGTTTTTTAGTGGTGGAGGATGTGATGACCCAAGGGGGTCATCACTTGTTTTCTTACTATTCTGTACTTTCGAGGCCTTGAAAACCCCTTCTCAGGTTGCCTCGATTTGTGTGCGCATACTGGGTGCATAGTCAGAAAGCTTAGATATGAATTTTGTGAGAAAAATACTAAATTTTTATATTAAATTTGAATAAATTTGACTTCGGTTAATATTTTGGGTAAACAAGCCCGGACCCGTAAATTGACGGTCCTAGAGAGTCTGTAGGATAATACGGGACTTGGGCGTATGCCCAGAATCGAATTCCGATGTCCCAAGCCCCAGAAATGAACTTTTGCGTGAAAAACTTTTCTGGAAATAATTAAGGAAATTGTAGGTGAAATTTTAGTAAAAACTTATGGTATCGGGACCGTATTTTTGTTCCGGTGCCCGATAAGTTTGGTTGAAAACGGACGTCGCTTGAGGTATTTTGAACTTAAAATGGAAATTTGAAGCTTTATGAAAATTTGGAGGAAATCATGAGCATTGAGGCTTAATTCGATATATATGATGTTATTTTGGCGATTTGATCGCTCGAGTAAGTTCGTATGATATTTTTGAGGTTGTGTACACATTTGGTTTGGAGCCCCGAGGGCTCGGGTAAGTTTAGGATAGGCTTCGGAGTGCATTTTTAATCTTGAAGCCTGACTCGCAAATGGGAATGGCCCTTCGCAATTGCGAAGTAAGCCCAGGCCATCCATTCTCGCAAATGCGAGCATTTCTTCGCAATTGCAAAATAAAAAAGCTCAGGCTGCCACGGCGACATGCCACCCGATCCAAGTAATCATAACCATGGAGGCATGCCACACAATCCACACAACATAACCATGGCGGCATGCCACCCGATCCACACAACATAACCATGGCGGTGTGCCACCCGATGCTAAAAACATAGCCATGCCGGCGTGCCACCTAATCCAAACATGGAACTCACATAAGGAGATGTATATCGATCTAAATTTTTCATTACAACCAAGTACCGAATATCGGTCATAAACATGATAAGTGCATAATATCATCCCCGAGGAAACATATAGCGCTATAGGCTACAAAACACAAGCACAACTGAGGTGCGATAACGACCTGAATTTCAAGAGCCATTTTACTCATATAACATTATCTCTACGAGGAACCTCAACACATAAACAATTTTCCAAGCCGCCTCACAACTCACAGGGCGTGATACGTCACTAGATGAAATAGTTGATGACAAAATAATACCGTGACTACTCCTCCTTAAGGAGCACTTTGCTTAAATGAATACAACTGGCTTGACATAGAGCCCATATTCATATTTAAATCCATCCACCGACCTCAAGTCGATCGTGATCGAATAAAACTAGTCCAATAACCTTTCAAAGGTCACTACTAACCCCTTTTTCCAATAACACATAAGCACCACCATCATAACCGGAGCAACCTCCACAGTCCATAACCCAATAAACTGACTGCCCACCAGGCATAAAATCTAAAATTTATGATATTACCACGATCCTCATACTTGGTTTAAATCTTCAATCAATCAAGTGACTACATTTCACACTTATAAAATCTTCCCATGAGACACGCTCCCACAACCGTCTGAAACACACAACAGGGGCGTACACCCAATCCACCGATCGCATTAACCCTGAAAAGTGACCTAGAATTCTTTAACGAGGATGCAAGGCCTTCCTTACAAAACACGAATCTCATGTGACCCTGAAGTCAATATCAACTTACCTTAAAAATCAAAACTCCTTTCTTGCTCGCCCGAGCTCGTGACATCCTTGTCAACACCGAACCGCAACCTTGATTCTCACCTTCAAATTCCATACCACTCACTGCACCTAGCATGCCAGCATACGATAGAACACTCTTTTCACCATAGCTTCGGACCCAATATTAGGCTAACACTTCATCATGTAAAAGCTTTTCACTTAACTAACTTCAGGAGAACAATAGCAACACAAAGGTAAATTCTCATAATCGTAGTGCAGGCAAACATCTAAATAGTGGTCTAAGCCACCACAACCCTTTTGGAATTCTCCTACATATAACAGGCTATAACAAAAGAGTTCTTCTAAACAACATTAATTGCGGCGACCAACAAGCCTCGCACGTACTGCCACAAAACACATGGATAACTTGATCCCGCTGAAGGAGCTGACCTCTACTACCAATATACCAACTCAACTGTGGTTAACCAATATATCTTCCTTCGATTTATCTCGTTTTCCTATGTAATAACAATAACTCCTATCAACACACAACACATTCTATTTGCATTCACCCCGAGTAACCTAGAACCGCGAGACCATGCTGCCTTAAATTCCATGAACCATTTCATACCTTCCTTGTGCGCACATTCGAACCCTCAACTGATATGCAAATTCTTCTAATCCTTTTATCAATCTGAAGTACTTTATCATCTTGCTCTCAAGTGCTATAGTGCAAGTCAAACATCATAGAACATTCTGGTCCTCCACACATAAGCTACTGCAAAAGCTTGATTCTTAATTGTGCTTATAGGCTCGAAATCATTAGGCACCATACTTTACCGCTTTTGGAATCCATTAGGACCACTGCTGAGAGTCACCCGCTTTGACTTGGTCCCAATATAATCAACACCCTAAATCTTATAAAATATGAATACCCTCTCGACGAGTCACCCGGCGGAGTCACTCCCCTCGAAATCCGTATCCATACAAGGCATAAGTCATGAATCTTTCCCCAAGTCTAAACATGAGCCAATAAGGCCAACCATAGCACCCTTTAACAGTTCCTCTGTTTAAATCACCACATATGTTCTTTTCCCATAGCCGAAATAACCACGAAATATGCTAATAACCAGAAAAGCTCGCAAGTGGTTAAACATGCAACCCAATCATAGGCGGTGGGACTCTCCCCCTTTGCTTGAAGCCACTATTATACAACTCTAGAACTCACCGTGATTCCTTATCTCTTATTAACAAAACATTGCAAAATTAACCGCCTAAATTCTAAGATTCTTTGTGTAAAACCCCATTTTTATACTCTGAAGCATCAACCACATTCGCTTGACCGATCTTTTTGATGCACATTAGCCATACTTAAAAGTAAACCCGTAGACTTCAATCGCCAGCCACTAAAATCCCAAATCATTCCAAACTCTCCTTAAGGTACGTAATCATCCTACCACCAAGCCCATATTCAACATCCGCCACTCTCCCACTTTGGGCAAACTTGCTTCTTTGATCAACTACTTGACCTTTCCTTCATACACCTAGCCTTCTAAGAATTTCAGAAACCATCTGACCCTTTTCCATAAATCTTTCCTCATCCTTTGCTACTCAATTGTTTCCGTAATAAAATCAATCTTCATATAACTTAAATCCACAAATCGCTACAAACATTAAATTTTTCCGGAGGTCATTTCTCTCGAGCTGCCAATATTATACATATCGATTCACCCTAAACAACCTTACCTCGCGACATTAACAATCATTTCTTCAATACTGACATGTAATATTCTACTCCGAAGGCGAGTTGTAGAAGATCATAACACCGATGAATTTAGTACATTCCATAGGGACAGTGACACCTCATTATAGAAGAAAACTTCCACCGCGCTAGCGAATACCAAGTCTTGATACCTCATCAACCGCAACCTCAACATCCTTTGCCTGATTGCTTTTCCACCTGCCGGGAATAAAACATTGAATCTCTAGATCATGCACTGGGTAAACCTCCCTTCAAGTCTTTCACTGCCTCAACACGTGTCAAACATCCTACCATCATAAACATACTGCGGAATAATCACTCATGAGCATCATTGCAACATTTACCTAGCCTCCATGCTCTCATATGTACTGCTACTGAGCCGAAACAACAGATTATCCTTCCGCAATGCGACGATAACAGCTCAAATAACGCCGCAGGGAGATATGCGGGCACCACATTTGTAATGCCATTACAATTCTTCAATTATCGATTTATGACAAATGCTTCGCATCGCATAAGATAGAGTAGGAAGGAAAGAAAGGCATAAGTCTCACGGGAAGTCAAGTGGCACAATAAGGAAATCAATAAGGGAAGTACTCCTAACACTCTTGTAGCCTCCTGAGGATAAGTAAAAACATCTCCGTACCGATCCACGAGACTCTACTGGACTTGCTCTTGACTCGTGAGACCCTAGGAATCTAGTGCTCTGATACCATGTTTTCACGACCTAAAATCCACTAAGGGTCGCAATGGCGTCGGACACTACAGTCAGACAAGCATACCAAATTACTTATTCAAATTATCGTTTTAATACTTTTGAAATCCAGGATTTTCCTTTCTATTTATAAATTTTAAAATATGAATGTCACAAATCAGGAATAAATTATATGCAATTTACAAAATACTTCAAAACCATCCCAGAACTCGGTGTCACGAGTGCTTGAGCAATTTCAATGATAAATCAAATAAAGTAAAACAACTGTCCACAACACGATATTAGATAGAAAATAAATACAGATAACTGAAAGAGACTCTGATGACTGTGGGTCGCCTTGAGAAGTGCATTTCACCTAAATCTTTGTATCAACTGTGCTGTTACGCCCAGTAGGCCACTAGAGTTACATATACATGTGCAACAAAATACACAAAAGTGTAGTATGAGTACGAAAATAATGTGTACTCAATTAGTATCCTGTCTAATCTTGGAGAAGTAGATATGAGATGGTAAACTTCGACACTTACTAGTTGTCCAATAATGATATACATTAAATCGTGAATTTCTAGAAACATGATTTTCACCAAATACAAGGAAACAAGTAAACAAGATTCCTTTTATAGGAAATTTCCAAAATTCCTTTTTCATTATTTTCAAAATATTCTCAAGCCATGAAGAGGTAATAACAACTTTAATAAGTTCAAGGTAGCAATACAAGCATGCGCAAATCATGCCGAGGTCGACGACCCGCTCTAACAGAAATGTAAATTTTGCACAGCCGAGGGTCGAACAACGCGAAACATAGATGCATCTATTTAATCTGGAGAGGCGTTGAGCCTGCTCCCATTTAATCTGCTAAGGTGTTCAGCTCGCTCCAACAGGAAACAAAACACACACATGGAGTCAATGAATAAGTCATCAAGGAAAACCTTTTCGGAGAAACGCCAATTCTCATTTAATAATTTAACAAAGTGAAGTTTAAATCCTTTTTGAAATTTGTTATTTAAGAAAATAAAGCTATCAATAGGTTCACAAGTAATCCAAGTATCGAATGTTTTTGGGTCCTAACTACCCGGACAATAGAACAATAGTAGCTACGCACGGACTCGCATCAACTCTTGCGTATGTAGCCCCAAAAATTAGGAGCATATATCCAATTATTTTACCAATGGGGACAATTCCCTATTACAAGGTTATAAAGGAGACTAACCTCACTCAGAAGTTCCATAACCGGCATTCCATGCCCTTTCAAAGACTCAAATCGATGCAAGAATGCGCCAAAACTAGCTAATTATTATATAAACCCATTAATATATATACTCCATTATTCACTACAACCCAATTTACAACAATTCCTAACCGAGATCAAAAAGTTTACGAAAATTCCCTCAAGCCCACGTGCCCAAATTTCCAAACGTTTTCGAATAATAAGTTTACTCGTAACCTCACAGACTCAAATATATGAGTTACTCTCAATTTCATACCCAAAATCTTGGTCAAATTCCAAGAACATTAATTTTCTAGGTTTTTATCTAAACTGCTTGATTTTCCTTAGTTTTGACATGTTAATCTACCCATAATCAATGCATTTAACTTAAGATGCGTAGAAATTACTTACCTCTTCGATGATGACAGAATCCCTCCTCAAATGCTCTCAAAAATCGCCTAAGGCCAAGTGGAATATAAGGGAAACGGGCTAAGTTTTGAATTTAATAATTTAACACAACCTCAGATGTCACAATTGTGACACTGGGCTCGCAATTGCGATATTGCAATTGTGACAACTCGTTCGCAAATGCGAACATCCATCCCCCTCCCGCCATGATTGCAAATGCGAAGGAAGCTTGCAAATGCTAAGAAAAAGGTCGTAATTGTGACTCCTGCCCAGCCTGCCCAGGCTCTAAAATGCAAACAAGACTTTGCTGCAAGGTCGCATTCGCTACCCAATAATTGCAAATGCAATCATACCAGCAGCAATCCTAACTCTTAGCAAATCACTCTGAAGCTATCCCAAATCTCACCCGAGCCCCTAGGGCTTCAAATTAAACACCTACACAAGTCCAAAAACACAACATGGACTCGCTCGAGGCCTCAAATCACACCAAACAATGCAAAAAAATGAATCAACCACCAATTCAAGCTTAATAAACTTTGAAATTTCCAACTTCTATTTTTTATGTTTAAACCTATCAAATCACGTCTGATTGACTTCAAATTTTGCAGACAAGTCATATTTGACATTACAAACCTTTTATAACTTTTGGAATCTGATTATGACCTAGATATCAAATAGTTCACTTTTGGTCAAACTTCTCAAAAACCTTAAAATTTGCATTTTTAGCCAAGTGCCTCTAAAATGACTTACGGACCTCCGAATTAACTTTCGATCGTGCTCCCAACTCCAGAATCACAATACGGAGCTTCTCCCAGACTCAGAATCCTAAACAGACATCGATATCACTGAAATGGACTTCAACCCAAACTTATGAAATTTCTTTCAAAATGCTACTTTCCACAATAGGCGCCATAATGCTCCCGGGTTGTCCAATACCCGATCAGGACATATGCCCAAGTTTGGAATCTTTATACGAACCTGCTGGAATTTTCAAATCTCGATTCCTAGGTTATTAACTCAAAATTCTAAACCTAGTTAAGTCTTTCAACTTTAATCTTCCTAAATGAGAATTCATCTTCCAAATCAACTCTAAACTTCCTGAAACTTAATTCCTACCACGCGTGCAAGTCTTCATACTTGAACTGAAGCCGTTCATCACCTCAGACTACTGAACGACGTGTTAGAGCTCAAAATGACCTGTCGGGTCGCTACATAGCCAGTTTTGGTTACTCAAATGCGGAGTCATCAGAGTTACCAAGGTGGCTGCGCGATGTTCGTAGCACTGTTTCCTTCCTCTTATTTTCATTTTTGTACTTAGTACATTTTATTATTTTTGTTGTATTTAGACCTTGGTAGATGCTCATGATTAGTGACGCCCGGATGTTGGGCCTGTGATATTATTTTGCATTTTTCATTTAAATTTTCATTATGAGATTAACAATTTATAAATGGTATAAAAAAACTTTTAATGGAAAATGGTTGACTTGGAAATATATGTTTGCTGGCCTTGTCTTCACGAGATGCACCATCACAATCGGGTCTGGTTTGGAGTCATAACAATATTCTATACAATCAATCATTTTTTCCAGTATTTTCTTGCATAAGGATGAACTACATCAGAATTTGTACAATTTGTTATATTATGCCCATATATTTTCCAACGACCACATCTTGTTTTCTTCTTGAATTCTATACTGACAAAATATCAATTCTTCTATCTTCTTCCTAGCATTACTTTTGCATTTGGAGGCTTAGTGATTTCTGATTTAATAGTGTCTGGTATAACCATGTTGTTGAATCACCTACAAAATTTACTTGCCCTTCATATATTTTCAACCAACAGTCCCTTAAATAATTGGATAAGAAAAGGCTGATTTCTAATATATACTTTCAATTGCAGCAATTGCATGTTCACAAGGTATCTCATCTAGCTGAAATTTAGAACAATCAGGTATTCTTTTGTCTAGATCAATACCAAATTCCATACCCTATTCATTAACATTGAATTTGAGTAGATCAATGGGCAATACTCTAAATGTGTAAGCTGGTTTAATTTTTTCTTCTAATGTTGCTTCTGCCGAATATGATAACTCGCGAAATATTCCTTTTGCAGTCGCTTTGAAACTTTTTATATGAAGTCAATCATTGTTAAAAGTGGGAATTCTCTTGCACGTCTCATAAAATTATTCATTAAAGAGCATAATACAAAAAGAAGACAAATTATCACTCAAGAAAAGTAATGTTAAATAAAACAAAGTTATAGTTAAAAAGAACTCATCGAGTATAATATAGTGGAGACAAAGCTGACACACGGAAAAAGTCTCGTAGAATATACTCGAATAAAATAAAACTCAACTATGTTATTATATTCATTTAGTATAACGTACTGCATGACAAGCATTCACACGAGATTTCAGTATAACATACTGGACAAAATTTATTGGTAAATTCAATAAACAAAAAAACATTAGCAAAAACCACACTCATAAGACAAATTTCCCGTATAAAATATTGCATCATAATTATATATGGAGGTCACTATATTATAATAATACATAAGAAATTTACTTGTTTTGTGCATCTCTCTGAATATTTGTATATGATCCTGGATTTTTTTGTTCGATGGCAGCTGCTCATAATTCTATTCAGTTGTTCCTCTTAATAAAGATAACCCTTTTTGAATAGCATGCCATGCTTTTCCATAAGAAAAATCTACTTTGTGTGATCTTTTCATTTATGACTTAACAAACTTCAGTAGCCATCTCTCTCAAGTTGTCAATCATGTAATCTCTAATCATATTTGAAGTTGCTTGTCTTTTATTTGACTTTTTAATGGCAACCGAGTACTCATGTGATCTCTGAAATTTAACTACTATCAATAGTGTTGATTCTTTAATTTTTGAACATTAAACAGTCCAACCACACTTTTCATCAGTACATACAAAAGAGTATCTCGTATTACTAGACCTCCCAACATAGAACTCAAAGTTCTCCTTAATAGTTGCTAAGAAAAAACATCTAATCATAGTATTTTTGTCTTGAAAAACGAAACCGAGTTTTGGATCATCCAACGATGCATTTTCCTTTAGTATTATTGATGGTGATTCTTTTGCCTTTCCTTTTTCTTTCCATTTTCTTCCTTCAATAGTTTCTAGTGATTCAATGTGTTGATCTTCCACAAAAATTACAATTTTATTTTCCATTGTAATGTCATGAGCTAGCTCCTCTTGCTCTTCTACTATTTGAGATATCAGCATCACATGATCTTCCGGAGCATATGTAGTTATGTCCAATAATTTGTTATTGTCAATTTTCATAATTGCATGACCTTCTACTTGTTGATCTGGTATTTCTGATATTTTAACAACAAATTTCGAACCTTTATAGTATGGATCATTTTCTATAAGCACCACACATGAGGTAAGATCTCCATCTTTTATCATATGTATTCCGTTAGCAATACCTAGATTGATATAAGCCATACTTTTTCTTCAAGCTTTTCATTATCGAACTCCATAACTTAAAAATTTTACGCATTAATTATTCAAATGAAGTCCCATCATTTAAAAGGAGAAGCTTCGTTTTATGATCTAAGTACTTGTGGTCTGTTGTCTATTTTCCATCGAATGCGATAAGCAACAAATTTGTATGCATCATGTATTTGATAAACCCAAATAATTAGATATTCAGAAGTTATACTGTTAAAAAATATAACTTCGGTATAATAAGCTGGAATTATTTGAGTTTTTCATATTAATTAAGCAAATTCCAACTTCTTATAATGGGGTTCCTGGAGTCAAACATACTTTCAGTATGTTATACTTCCAGTATAATATACAAGAAGTGTCCAATCTTTACATACTAAATTAACGAATGACCAGTTCTTTATACTTGTGTTTTGTTCTATACCATTTTATTTATAATTTTTTATACTAGATTGAATAAAAGATACTTCCAGTATAACACATTGGAGTTTTATGAGTTTTTCTTATTAATTCATAAAGCTCCAGTATATTATACTTGTGTTTTTTTTCAAAAAATTATGCGAATGTGTTTTCTTATTTGAATCACAGATATTCCCAGTATAAAAAGCTGGAAGAATCTTAGATTTTGATATTAATTCAAAAATCTCTACCATATTATACTGACATTATATTTTATATAATTTTATTTTTCAGACTTTATTGATACATATATAATCATAAAAGTCTATCATTTTAATCAAGAAATTATGGGAATCTTAAAAATATAGATGTGCTCTTCTTATTTGAATCACAGATATTTCCAGTATCATAAACTGCAAGAATTTAAGTTTATTATGCTGGTGTTATCTTAATTTTTGGAATCAGCCCCTCTAAAAATATTTTATGAGATACTTCTAGTATAATAAGCTGGAAGTTTCTAGGTTTTAAATATAAATTTAGGCAGTTCTAGAATTATATTGGCGTTATGTTTTGCACGATTTTATATTTTCAGCACGATTTAAATTTGTAGCATTTCATTCACAATATAATCCGTTGCTTTGAATTACATATATTTCCAATATAATTTGATGGAAGTATCTGACTTTTACATATTAAATTAAGAAAATTGCGGTATTTTATACTGGTGTATTTTTCTATACCATTTTCTTAGTTGTTTTTTATAGTAGTTTGAATGAAATACACTTCCGTAATACATTGGAGCTTTTTGAGTTTTGCAAACTAATACAAAAAGCTCTGGTGTATTATACTTGCGTTTTGTTCATTTTTGGAAACACTGTAAAACCATTTATGAGATAGTTCCAATTTAATAAGTTGGAAGTATATCAGGTCTAGACATTAATATAGAAAGGTCCAGCAAATTAAACGGGTATGTTCTGCGAGATCCTATATTACTTTTTCTAGTTTTGAACAATGTAGATCTTATTAGTAACGACCTAAATTGCAGAAAAGAAGATATATAATACAATGAAGCAAAGATTAACACATTAATAAAATTAGATATTAATATGGATTAAAGCATTAAAATCAAACAAGAAAATTTGATGAATCAAAAGAATTTTATGATTCTTCGCACAAATATTTTGCAGATACTTTGTATTTTCTAGTATGAATTACAAAGAGAAGAATGGTAGAGTATCACCATTAAATCTGTGATCGTAGAATAAATTAGAACTAGATAAATTCAAATAACTAGGCAAATAATTGAGAGAGCTTACATTGGTTTGCATTTTGACGCAGCAAGATTGTGGTAAAGAAGAATATGATGTGGTAGAAACTAAGTAAGCGAAAAATTTATTGAGAGAGCTTAATTCGATTTGCAAATTGACCCCGTAGGATTGTGCTAAAGAATAATATGAGCTCAAGTTGCATAAATTCAATAAACTGTGTAAGGGTATTTTAGTCAATAAATTATTACCATGCAAAGTTCGCGGTTAAATATTGTAAACCTTTGATTATGAGGCTAAATTTGATTGACCAGGCGTAAAACTAGCCATTTATAAATTTTTCGTATTTTGATTAGTATTATTCTGCTGTTTAATAGCACAAACAATTGCTCCACATTTTTTCACATGATAGTATATGTCATAACGAATGAAGGACCCAATTCTTTTGGGCGGATCGGACATGTGACGACCTGGTCATTCTTCTTAGTAATTTATGCCTCGGTCCTCTATTAACTGGTTTCCCCAAGTTTAATTATACTAATTTTATTTTCCGGGACATTCGGTTTTGAGTTTCGCAAAGTTTTGGGATACATAGTCCCTAATTGAGTGCTTTAAGTGTTGGAAAGTTTCCCCAGTTAGAACAGTGTCAAGACAGTCTCGAAACGGAAATCCGATGTTTCCATTAGCTTCATTAGGTGATTTCATGGTTGGGAGCGTGTTTTGGAGGTCCATAGCTTATTTACGCTTGAAATGCCGAAGTTTGAAATTTTAAAGTTTTCGGTTGATATGTGAGATTTTGATCGGGGGTCGGAATTGTATTCCGAGAGTTTTTGTATCTGCGTTATCTAATTTGGGATGTGTTTGCAAAGGTTCAGGTCATTCGGAGGTGGTTTGGTTATCCCTTTGGTCGAAAGTGTGTTTTGAGAGAATTTGAAGTTCCTAGGCTTAAATCATTGATTAATTTGATTTTTCGACGTTGTTTAGGTGTTTGAAGGATTGTTACAAGTTTGAATGATTTTATGGGATATGTCCATAGGTTTGGTTCAGGTCCCGGAGGCCTCGGGTGAGTTTCGGATGGTCAAACAGACTATTTCCTAAGTTTCAAAGTTGCAGATTTTCAGTTCTTATGTTGCAGAATTTTAAGCTTTCGTGATCGCGAGGGAAGTTTTGCGATTGCATAGAAGAAAAAAATTGGAATGTAGGTAATTTTTTCACCGCATTCGCGTTTGGGGGACTGCGTTCGCGGAAGGTTATATGGTAGAGCTTCGCATTCGCATAGGGCCATTGCCCTTCGCATTTGCGGCTGGAGCCTTATGTTCACGTAGTTTGAAGAAGAGAAGCGTCGTGTTCGCATCAGTGGAGTCACGTTCGTATAGCTCATTCTTGAAGCCTTGAAATTTTGCTCTCCGCAATCGCAAGCCTTGGGCCGCGATTTCAATGAAGGAATTACAAGACCTGGGCAGAGAGTTTATAACATTTCATCCGCGAGTTTATCCTTCTTTTCCCCCATAATTGAGTATTTTAAGAGCGAATTGAAGAGGGATTAGAGGCATTCATTCGTGGTAACCAAACACATAATTCTATTGCGAAATTAACCTAGAAATTCATTTAATTTAACTTAAAAGAGAAGAACTAGGTCTTGGAATTTTTAAATTTTAATCTAGGATTTGAGGGGTCATTTGAACTTTGGTTTTTGTGTTCTTGTTATGTATAGACTTGTGAGAGTATGAGGTTTCCGAAAATATAAGTTTCACCAAATTCCAAGATGCTGGACTAAATGTCATTTTGGTCATTTTACCTAATTTTTCATCTTAGCTTTGAATTTAATCATAGAATCAGTTGTTTGAGATGTTCTTTATGATATGTAATTGTATTGAATAGATTTTGTCCGTTTGGAGTCGAATACTCATGGTAATGGAATGATTTCTAGCCGACTTTGAGACAATTCGAGGTAAGTGGCTTGTCTAACCTTATGTGGGTTGTTCATTGAACTGCCTTGTGTGCGAGGTGACTAGTGCGTGCTTGTGCAAGTTGTTGTAAGAATCCAATTTTTGTTTAAGTATTCCTTAACGTGTCCCTTTTCTCCTTATTTACTATAATTGCTGACTTAACCTGTTGTTAGTTAGAAGAGCATGTTTAGTTGACTTAAATTGCTATTTGCTTAAACTGCCTTAATTGCATTACGTGCAACATGTTAGGCTGGAATTGACTCTTTACTTATACAAAGTTGGCCTTTAATTTAATATTTGTGTGTCTCTGCTGTGTATATTAAATTAGGACTACGGAATGGCATTCCGGGAGATCCCCTATATGGAAGTTATGATTTGGACTGAGGTGCGGGATACCAAGAGATCCTTGGCATTTATATTGAAGATACCAAGAGATACCTAGCATTTATATCAAGGATACCAAGAGATCCTTGGGATACTAAGAGATTGCTGGCATTTACATTGAGGATACAAAGTGATCCTCGGGATACTAAGAGATCCCCAGTTGTTACTACTCTTGTTGGGAGCAGCATTTCCTTGTGTTTTGCCTTTAATTCTGTTTTTCCTTTATGGTACTCTTATTATCTATATAGTCTCTTGATGTAGATTCTCAATTATACTGATTATCTTATGCTGTTATTACTATTATTATTTTACCATATATGGACCAGACCTTCCTCGTCACTCTCAATCGAAGTTAGTCTTGGCACTTACTCAGTACTGTTGTGGTGTACTCCTTTTTTAAGCAAATATACTTGGCAGGTGCCTAGGGCTAGTTTTATTAATACTAAAAAATGGTCGCGTTATCCCGCCAGGTAAAGGCCAAACCTGCGACCTTCAGCTTAGGAAACAGACGCTCTAACCACTGAGCTATAGGCGCTTGTGTCTGCCGTGGTCTACTCATGCCTCTTCTACGCATGTTTTTCATGCGCATATCCACGTATTTCCACCCATGTGTATTATCCTCAAGGCGGAGAGATCTAAGTGACTTTGAGGTACGTTTGTCGCGTCTGCAAACCTGGAGTGTCTATCTTATTCTAGCTTTAATAGTTAGATTTTCTTTCGTACAGTTGTTTTAGACATTCTAGAGTTAGAGCAGTGTATTACATTCTGTTAGCTTTTGTTCTCATGAGTTTTGGGGTTTTGGGGTGGCATTGTGGTAGTTGAGATATTGAGTTGTATATGCCAAGCGGCATCTATATACAGTCTTTCTTCTAGCTGGTCAGTTTTAAGTTTTTATATTCCGCAAGTTATATTGTTTCCGCATTGTTAGGCTTAACTATTTGTTGGGACTAGGTGTCGTCACGACATATTCACGGAAGGCAAACTGGGGTCCTGACAAATTGGTATCAGAGCTCTAGGTTCATAGGAGTCACGGAACACAAACCGATTTATTAGAGTCTCACTCATTAGTGCAGAGGCATTTGTACTTATCTACGAGAGGCTATGCAACTGTTAGGAAAAAACCACTTTATTTGATTTCCTTGTAGTGCGAGATTTTCATATCACAACTAAAATTCTATCTTTCTGTTCTCTCGCATATTGTGAGTACACGAGCTGCTCGAGCTGATGAGGCACCCACCCATCCTACCACAGCCGTCAGAGGTCAGGGTCAGGGTAGAGGTCGAGGACGGGCACGTGGTACGGCCAAAGCACTTGCGCGATCTGCCGCGGAGGTACCACCAACAGGTCCAAGCGGAGTCCAAGCACCTGACACACTTACTACTGCTACTGCTACAACTACTCCAGCTCTTTAAGAGACTCTGGCACAGTTCGTAAGTATATACACCAGTTTGGCTCAGGCATGGTTGCTTCCCCTTGCTGCAACCACATCCCATGCTAGGGGAGGAGCACAGACTCCTTCTGTCTGCACTCCTGAGCGGTGAGCGTATGTTGAGCGTGTCCCAGAGGCTATATCTATGCTAGCCATAGTACTAGATAAGCCCCGGGACAGGGCGGCGACTTCCGAGGATGAGCACCTGAGGGTTGAGTGGTTCAAGAAGTACAAGTCTCCTATATTCAGTGGTCTAGCATCGGAAGATGCTTTGGGTTTTCTTGATGAGCATTATTGCATTCTCCGTACCATGGGTATTTAAGGATCTAGCGGGGTTTCTTTCTCCACCTTCCAGCTTCGAGGGGCTGCCTATGAGTTAGATAGTCCAAATGAGGCTGCTTCACTGACTTGGGCTCAATTCTGTCACGACACCAGTTCACATTCTATGAACATGTCGTGATGACACCTAGTCCCTTCGTCTAGGTAAGAATAACAATGTGGAAACAAATAACTTGCGGAAAATATAACTCAAATAAAGATTTACCAAAATGGAAAGCGGAAAATATAGAATGCTACCTGGAATATACAACACAATATCTCTACTACTACAATACTATACAAAAACTTGGAAACTCAGGGGAACAAAAGCTAACAGAATGTAGAATACAAATCTAACTCAAGAATGTCTAAAATAACAGTACGAAAGCAAAGCTAACTGCTAAATCTAGAATAAGATAGAGACTCCTGGTCTTTGGACACTCCAGATGTACCTCGAAGTCTCTGCTAGATCTCTCCGCCTCAAGGATAATACGCTTGGGTGGAGGTACCTGCACATGAAAAACATGTGTAGAAGAGGCATGAGTACACCATAGAGCATTCAGTAAGTGCCAAGCCTAACCTCGGTTGGATAGTGACGAGGAAGGTCAGGGACCTACTAAGATTAAACATAATAATAAATCTTGCAGCAGTATGAAATACACAGGAATAATAAGTACAACTATGAAGTAAGATAGGTTATACAAGGCAACAAATAAGACACGGAAAGTAAGGTAACACAGAGTAAAAAGCTCAATACATGTACCAACAACGAGGATCTCCCAAGATACCATCATGTAGTCCATTTTATTAACTATCCAAGTATCTCCCGCAATACCGTCCTGTTGCCCAACTATGAACGTGCAAGGGGAGATCTATCAGGAATCGAACTGGCTGTCCAAAGTAAATATATAGAGGATCTACCGGAATCTAACACGTAGTCCCAAAGTAAATATGCAGGGAGATTTACCGGGAATCTAACCCGTAATTCCAAAGTAAATGTGCAGATGGGTCTACCGGGAACCTAACCCGTAGTACCAAAGTAAATGTGGAAAGGGATCTAACGGGAATCTAACCTGTAGCCCCAAAGTAAACAAACAAGGGGGGAGCTACCAGAATCCCATATCCATAGTCTCAATGTAAATACGCCGCCATAACAAGAAGATATTCAGCAATGAAGTTCAAAAAAAGACAAGGTAACAGATAGTTCTAGCCTAACATGCTTCACGTAATACAAACCAAACAAGTTAAGCAAATAGGCAATTTAGATCAACTAAGCATATTTTTCTAAACTAACACAAGCTATAATTGCAAATAGAATAAACAAGATAAAAAAGAAACTCAATCTAAATATTTAAGTATTACCGAATTTCCAACAATTAGCTCAAGTACGCGCTCGTCACCTTTATACAGGGCATTCAATTACCAAACATCATATTCTAAGGGGAAAGGTCCCCCACGCAAGGTTAGACTAGCCACTTACGTCAACCTATTGGTGTCTAACGGGCAGGGTTAACCATAACCGGCCCGGCCCACACCGGTTAAAATTAGAATCAGAACGGCCGGGTACATCGGGGGCGAGGTAGGCTTGGTAAGTGTGGTAGAGAGGGTTGATCCACTTAAATTTTGGTAATCTTTAACCGGACCAGTCACACCAGGTCCACATGAAAAGTACCGTGTATCGGTTAAACCGGCCCGGAACAACCTTTTTTCTTTTTTTTTGTATTAAGTTTTTTTATTAACTGGGGGCCCACTAACCATTGGCAACAGTCAGAACTGGCTAGCATTCGTTGCCCAACAGGTTAATTGCATTAATAACCTCTTTTATCTTTAAAATTTAACTTTTTTTGGGTTTACAAAATTAAGCTTCTCTAACCCCCCCCCCCCCCCATATCTTCATTTCTTCACTCAACTCTTATTCTCAATCTCAATTTCTCTCATTCTCCAATTTTTAAGATTTCAAGTCTTAATCTTAAATTCTCAAATCTCAATTCAGATTAAATCATGCCTCGTACTTCTACAATGCGCTCATATGTTTGACAACACTTTGAGGTAGTCGAAGAAAATGAAGAAGATCAAAAACTAAAGTGCAAGAACTATGGGCAAGTCTTAAATTTTTATTCAAAGTCTAGCACAAGCAGTTTAAGGAGGCATATAAAGTATTGTCTTGAGCGTCATCCGGAAATTCGTATTTAAGATTTTAAGAAATTTGTGTTATTTTGAAATTAATAGACATATTTATGATTAATTTTTTAGTTTGTTAGATTAATTTGAAGTATTATTAATTTATTATGCATGAAAATTTAGTTTTACTATTTTTTTGTTAATTTACTTTTTAAATGCAAACCTTAATTTTGAATTGTGAAATAAATTTAGCACTTTCTATTTATATTAATACAAAGTATTAACATAACTTGTAGTTTTTAAATTAATAAAATGTATTAATATAACTTATAATACAAAAAAGTTAAAAATACACTAAACTTGGTCTGGCCCGCCCCCCTTAACCCTTAACCCTTACGGCTTAATTTTTACCCCGATGAACCCGAACCCATTAAACCCGATAAGCTCCACCACTTAACCGGCACGGACCTTGACATGTACGGGTCCAAAAAAATGCAACTCGGTCAAGCCCGATCCACCCGTTTGACACCTATAACTCGAACCTGCTCAAAAATCAACTCGAAATCACACTTTTGCCATGAGTATCCGACTCCAAGTGGCTCAAATCTATTCAATTCAATAACATATTTTAAATAACATCTCAGCAACTGATTCCACTATTTAATTCAACGCTAAGACGCGAAATTAGCTAAAATGACCATAAAATGTCCCTCAGGCCAGCATCTCTAAATCGGGTGAAACTAACATTTTTTGAAACCTCGTACTGTCACGAGGCTAACCATATAAAAAACCCTCAAATCGGAGGTCAAACACCCACTCAAAAATCAGTAATTCTGTCTATGAAGTTTTACCCGTTTTCTATTCAAAAATCTGAAATTAGAAGACGAAATTCATGATTAGATTAGCGGCTTAAAAGTAAAAAGGAGTTTAGGACCGTTACCCAATTAATGCCTATGACAAACCCTCGAAATCCTCTCAAATCTAAGCTTTCTAACTTGAGTTTTGGTAAAATGGCTAAACCCTCGTTTTGAAATATTTATATCTGCCAAGTTATTGAATGAATCGCGATTGCGAAAATAGGGCCGCAATCGCGTAGAGTAAAATCAAGGCTCCAGGAAAAATGCCTATGCGAACGCGAGGAGAATATTGCTACCACGGCAAAGAAGAATCTGGCCTTACGCGATCACGCCTGAAGGCACGCGAACGCAAAGAAGGAAATGGGCCACTGAGTCACCAACTCAGTTTCTACTACGTGAATGTGAGGGAGATGATGTGAATGCGAACAAAAAAGGGGTAGAGCTATCTGATAGCGAACCAATCCATGCGATCACCGGTTAATGAATTTGGGCCCCCTTCCGAGATTGCTCTATGCAGACACGTGAGCTGAGACGCGATCATGAAGAAGAAAATGGTCTTCAACAGCTGAAGAGAATTCTACAACTTTTCACAACTCTAAAATACTATATTGAGCATCTGAAACACACCCGAGGCCCCCTGGACCTAAACCAAACTTCGGACATATCCCATAACATCATTCAAACTTTTTTCAATCATCAAAACACCTTAAACAACACCAAATCTATCAATTCGCATAAAATTCAAGCCTAAGTTTTCTAAAAACTTCCGAAACACGCTTTTGTCAAAAACCCAACCAAGCCACCTCCGAATGACCTAAATTTTGCACACACATCCCAAATCACATAATGAAGCTAAGTAACTCACGTAATTGCATTCCAACCTCGGATCAAAATCTCACCTATCAACCGCAAACTTCAAAATTTTAAATTTTCGGCAATTCAAGCCTAAATTACCTAAGGATCTCCAAAGCACATTCCGAATATGCTCTTAATATCGAAATCACCTAAAGAAGCTAACAGAACCATCGATTTTCCATTATGAGGTCGTCTTTGCACGGTTCCAACTATGGAAAACTTTCCAATACTTAAGCTCTCATTTACGGACTAAGTGTCCCAAAACTCTCCGGAACTCAAAATCGAACATCCCGGCAAATCAAATAAGTAGAAATAAACTTTGGGGAAGACGTTAATAGGGGATCAAGGCATTGATTATTAGGACGACCGGCCGGGTCATCATATCCTCCTACAGATAAACATTCGTTCATGCTTATACGAGCATAAAGACAAACCTGAAGTAGTGAAAAGGTGAGGGTAACTATTGCACATATCTTGCTCGGTCTCCCAAGTTACATCCTCGAACGGCTGACCCTACCACTGAACCTTCACTCAAGCAATGTTCTTTGACCTCAACTTCTGAATCTGCATGTCTAATATAGCAACTGGCTCCTCAATATAAGATAGATCCTACTCCAGCTGGACTGAACGGAACTCCAACACATGCGACAAATCAATGTGATACCTCCGGAGCATCGAAACATGAAATACTGAATGAACACGTGCTAGGCTGGGAGGTAAGGCAAGCTCATAATCAACCTCGCCAACATGCCTCAATATCTCAAAAGGGCCAATGAACCTTGGACTTAACTTCCCTTTCTTCCCGTCTCATGACATCCTTCATAGAAAACACTCAGAGAAGAACCCGCTCTCCAACCATAAATGAAACATCACGAACCTTCCGGTATGCATAGCTCTTCTATATGGACTGGGCTATACGGAGTCAATCTTGAATTACCTTGACCTTCTCCAAAGCATCTTGAACCAAATTTGTGCCCAATAGGTTGGCCTCGCCCAGATCGAACCTACCCACCAGAAATCTACACCGCTACCATACAAGGCCTCATACGGCGCCATCTGAATGCAGGACTGGTAGCTGTTATTATAAGAAAACTCAAATAATGGCAAGAACTGATCCCAAGACCCTCAAAACTCAATCACGCACACGAAGAGCATATCCTCAAGAATATGAAAAGTGCGCTCGGACTGTCCATCCGTCTGGTGTGAAATGTTATCCTCAACTCCACCTAAGTACCCATCTCCTGGTTAACGACCCTCTAGAACCGTAATGTGAACTGAGTATCTCTGTCTGAAATAATAGAAACTATCATACAATACAAATGGACAATCTCCCATATATGAATCCCTGTCAACCGCTCCGAAGAGTAAGTGGTACATACAGGAATAAAATGAGCGAACTTGGTCAGCCGATAATCAATGACCTAGATAGCATCAAACTTCTTCAAGGTCCGTGGGAGTGAAACTACAAAGTCCTTGGTGATCCAGTCCCACTTCTACTCTAGAATCTCTATCTGCTAAAGCAACCCACTCGGTCTCCAGCGCTCATACTTAACCTGCTAGCAGTTAAGGCATCTTGTTACATATCCAACTATATCTTTGTTCATCCTCCTCCACCAGTAGTGCTGCCTCAAATCCTAATACATCTTCACAGCACCCGGATTGATGAAATACCACAAACTGTGGGCCTCTTCTAGAATAAGCTCCCGTAGCCCATTGATATTGGGTACACAAACCCGATCCTGCATCCTCAATACTTCGTCCTCACCAATGATCAAATCGTTGGCATCACCATGCTAAACCATGTCCATAAGGACAAGCAATTCAGGGTCATCACACTACTGCTCCCTGATACGATCAAATAATGAAGAAGAAGAAACCACGCAAGCTAGAACCCGAGTGGGCTCTAAAAGATCCAATCTCACAAACTTATTGGCTAAGGCTGGAACATCCAATGCCATAGGCCTCTCCGATACTGGTAGATATGCTAAACTCCCTAAACTATCTACCTGGCGACTCAAGCCATCAGACACTACATTGGCATTGCCCGGATGATATAAAATAGTGATGTCATAATCCTTCAGCAAATTTAACCACCTCCTGTGGCGCAAATTTAGATTCTTCTGCTTGAACATATGATGAAAACTCCTATGATTAGTATAAATATCACAAGGCACACCATATAGATAATGGCGCCAAATATCCAGGGCATGAACAATGGCGGTTAACTCAAGATCATGGACAAGATAATTCATCACGTGTATCTTCAACTGTTTTGAAGCGCAGGCAATCACCCTACAATCCAACATCAATACTGCTCCAAGGCCAACTCTCGATTCATCACAATAAACGGTATAAGACCATGAACCTGTAGGCAATACCAAAACTGGGGTTGTAGACACAGCTATCTTGAGCTTTTCAAAGCTAGCCTCACACTCCTCTGTCCACTGAAATGGAGCACCCTTCTGGGTCAATCTAGTCATAGGGGCTGCAATTGGTGAAAACCCCTCTACAAAACGATGGTAGTATCTTACCTAGCCAAGGAAACTACGAATCTCTGTAGCTGAGGAAAGCCTAGGCCAACTTTGCACGGCCTCTACCTTCTTCGGATCCACCCGACTGCCTTCACTCGATACCACGTGGCCTAAGAATGCAACTGAATCTAACGAATACTAACTTTTTGAAAACTTTTCATATAACTTCTTCTCTCTTAGAGTCTGGAGTACTGTCTTCACATGTTGCTCATGATATTCCAGATTCCGGGAATACGCCAGAATGTCATCAATAATGACAATAACAAAAGAATAGATATATGGCCGAAATACAATGTGCATCAAATGCACGAAGGCTGCTAGGGCGTTGGTCAGCCCAAATGACATAACAAGAAACTCGTATGACCATACCGAATCCTGAAAGTAGTCTTCGGGATATCTGACTCATGAATATGCAACTAATGATAACCTGAGCATAAATCAATCTTAGAGAACACCTATGCACCATAAAGCTAGTCGAACAGATCATCAATACGAGGCAAAGAACCCTTAGTTTTTCTTCACAAAAAGATAGGAGCACCCCCAGGTGAAACACTGGGCTGGATAAAGCCCTTATCAAGAAATTCGTGTAGCTAGTCTTTCAACTCCGGAAGAGACATACGATATGGAGGAATAGAAATGGGCTGAGTGCTCGACAACAAATCAATGCCAAAATCAATGTCTCTATTAGGTGGCATGCCCAGAAGATCAGCTGGAAATACATCAGGATAATCCCCCGCCACTAGGACTGAATCAATAAAAGGGGTATATACAATGACATCTCTCACATAAGCTAAATACGCGGCACACCCCTTCTCAACCATACATTGAGCTTTAACAAAAAGAGATAACTCTGTTGGGAGTGTGATCTAAAGTACCACTCAACTCAACACGTAGAACACTTGGCATGGCTAGTATTACAATTTTGGCATGACAATCAAGAATAGAAAAAAGGGGCGACCACCTGTCCATGCCCAAAATAAATCAAAATCCACCATGCTGAGTAGTAATAAGTCTAGTCTGGTCTCAAAACCATGAATAGTAACCAAATATGACCGATAAACGCGGTCCACAATAAGTGAATCCCCCACAAGAGTAGAAACATAAACGGGGAAACTCAAAGAATCTCGAGATACACCCAAATGCGGAGAAAAATAAGAGGACACATATGAGTAAGTAGAGCCTAGATAAAATAGACTGATGCATCTCTGCCGCAAACTATAATAACACTTGTGATGACAGAATCGGAGGCTACAGCCTAGACAAAAGGAGGAAACGCATAGTATCTAGCCTGGCTTCCACCTCTAGCTAGCTGAGCAGGTGGGGCGGCAACTGGAGCGGTAACCATAGCATGGGAACTCTGCGGGACATGCTATGTCTGCGAAGTCTATGAAAGGGCACCCCTCTAAATTCTGGGAAATCCCTACCTATGTGACCTGTGTCACCACACTCAAAACAAGCTCTGGGAGGACGTGGTGGCTTCAACAAGCTAGGGCTGATCAGCTGGACTGGCCTCTGGGAAACACACCACGCAGGTGGTGCCCTAGAAACTAGAGGTGCATAATAAGGCCTAGGAGGAGCTGGATCTTAAGCACTGATAGCTGCAGGAACAACTAAATGAATGGGGCAACCCATATATCCCCTAATAGTGGCCCGAGTCTCGAGACCTCTTAGCCTCTCTCTCCACTCTCTCCCTAGCATGCACACTCTCAATCCTCCTAGCAATGCTCACTGCCTGTTGATAAGAAACATCATTCTCCAACTCACGAACCATGCTAGATCAGATGTTTGGAGTAAGTCCCTCAATAAACCGGCGAACCCTCTCGCGAACAATAGTAACCAAGCCTATGCATGCCTAACAAAACTGGTCCAACGGGCCACATACTCGCAAACAGTCGTAGTACCCTAGCGAAAATTCTCAAACCCTGTGCACCATGCGTCCATGAGGCTTTGAGGAACATACTCTCACAAAAACAAACTGAAAATTGAGTTCAAGTTAGTGAAGCAACCTCATCTGGACTATCTAACTAATAGGTGCGCCACCACTCATAGGTTGGACCCTCGAAGCTGGAAGGTGGTGAAAGAAACCTTGCTGGATCCTGAAATACCCATAGTATGGAGAATACGCTAACACTCATCAAGAAAGCCCAAAGCATCCTCTAATGCTAGACCGCTGAACACAGGAGGCTGGTACTTCTTGAACCTCTCAATCCTAAGTTGATCATCCATGAAAGTCATTGACCTGTCTCATGGCTGATCTAGACCTGCAGCCAGCGAAAACATAACCTCTACAGCCTGCTCAACATGCACTCACAAACTGCAGCAAGAGGAAGCAAACCTGCCTGAGCTAATTACATACTCATAAACTGTGCCAGAGTCTCCTACAGAATTGGAGTAACGGTAGAAGTAGTAGTTGTAGTAGTAAGTGTGTTTGGTGCTTGGACTCCGGTTGGAGCTGTTGGTGGTACCTCGGGGGCAGATTGCGCAGGTGCTCTAGTTGCACCATGTGCACGACCTAGACTTTCTACCTTAGCCCCAGCCTCTGACGGCTATATTAGGGGCTCATCTTGAGTAGCACGTGTCCTCACCATCTGTAAGAAAATAGAAAGACTGAATTTTAGTTGTGATATCAAAATCCTCGCAGGACAAGGAAATCAAATGAAATAAAATTTTCCTAATAGTTACATAGCCTTTCTTAGATAAGTACAGACGTCTCTATGAAAATCAGTGAGACTAAAATAAACGGGCATGTGTTCCGCGACTCCGATGAACCTAAAGCTCTGATACCAACTTGTCACTACCACAGTTCGCCCTTCGTGAACATGTCGTGATGGAACTTATTCCCTACGACAAGGTAAGCCTAACAATGCTAAAATAAATAACTTGCGGAAATTATAACTCAAGTCAAGATTTAGCAATAATGGAAAGCGAAAAATACAGAATTCCACTTGGCACATACAACACAATATCTCAACTACTACAACTCTATCCCAAAACTCGAAAACTAATGGGAACACAAGCTAACAGAATGTAATACGCAGCTCTAACTCCAGAATGTATAAAATATTATTACGAAAGGAAAGCTAACTGCTAAATCTTGAATAAGATACAAACTAATGGTCTGTGGACGTGGAAGATGTAACTCAAAGTCTCTACTAAATGTCTCTGCCTCGAGGATAACACGCCTCGTGGAGGTACCTGGATCTGCACATAAAAAATATGCACAAAAGGGTCATGAGCACACCACAACAGTACTTAGTAAGTTGCAAGCCTAACCTCAGTCGGGTAGTGGAGTAAGCTCAGGGCCCTACTGAGAATAATCATAATAATAAATCTTGCAACAGTATGAAATAAACAGGAATACTAAGTACAACTACAAAGTAAGACAAGGCAACAAATAACACATAGAAAGTAAGGTAACACGAAGTAAATAGCTCAATACCAGTACCAACAATAAGGATCTCCCAGGATACCGCTCTGTAGTCCATTTCATAAATTGTCCAAGGATCTCCCGAGATACCATTTGTAGTCCAACTATCAACATGGGGGAGGGGGTGATCTATCAAGAATTGAACCCGCAGTTCCAAAGTAAATATGCAGGGGGATCTACCGAAAATCTTGCCTATAGTCCCAAAGTAAATGTGCATGGGGATCTGCAGGGACTAACCTATATTCCCAAAGTAAATATGCAGGGGATCTACCGGGAATCTAACCCGTAGTCCCAAATTAATAGTGCAAGGGGTTCTACAGGGAATATAACTCGTAGTCCCAAAGTAAAGAAACAAGGGGGGATCTACCGGAATCCCACATCCGATAGTTCCAATATAAAATGCTGCCACAACAAGAAGATATTCAGCAATAAAGTTCAAAAAAAATACAAGGTAATAGATAGTTCTAGCCTGACATGCTTCACGTAGTACAAACCAAAAATCTTAAGCAAATAGGCAATTTAGATCAACTAAGCATGTTTTCTAAACTAACACAAGCTATAATTGCGAATAAAATAAAGCAAGTAAGAAAGAAACTCAATCTAAATATTTAAGTAAAATCGGATATCTAACAATTAGCTCAAGTACGCACTCGTCACCTCACGTACAGGGCATTCAATTACCAATCATCATATCCTAAGAGGAAAGGTTCCCCTCTCCCCGTAAGGTTAGACAAGCCACTTAGCTCAAACCGGCTCCAAAATCAACTCCAAATCACACTTTTACCATGAGTATACGACTCAAATGGCCCAAATATATTCAATTCAATTACATATCATAAATAATATCTCAACAACTGATTCCACTATTTAATTCGAAGCTAAGACTCTAAATTAGGTAAAATTACCAAAATGCCCCTTAAGCCAATGTCTCAAAAATAGGTGAACTAACATTTTAGAACCCTCATACTCTCACATGTATAACCGTATAAAAATCTCTCAAATCGGAGGTCAAACACCCACTCAAAACTCAATAATTGGTCTATGAAGTTTTACCCATTTTCCATTCAAAAATCCGAAATTAGAAGATGAATTCATGATTAAATTAGCGAGTTACAAGTAAAAATGAGTTTAGAACTGTTACCCTATAAATGCCTTTGAAAAACCATCGAAATCCTCCCAAATCTGAGCTCTCTAACTTCAGTTTTGGTAAAAGGTCTAAACCCTCGTTTTGAAACATTTATATATGCCCAGTTATTTAATGAATCGTGATCGTGAATATAGGGCCGCGATCGCGTAGAATAAAATGAAGGCTCCAGAAAAAGGGCCTATCCGAAAGCGAGGAGAAGCTTGCGACCATGGAAGGGAAGGAGTTGGCCTTACGCGATCACACCTAAAGGCACACGAACGCGAAGAAGGAAGTAGGCCAATGAGTCACCACCTCAGTTTCTTCTATGTGAATGCGAGGGAGATGATGCGAACGCAAAGAAGAAAGTTGAAGAGCTACATGATCACGAACCAATCCATGCTATCGTGTTTAAAGAATTTAGGCCCCCTTCCGAGATTTTTGTATGCAAACGCATGAGCTGGGATGCAATTGCGAAGAAGAAAATGGTCTGCAACAGTTGAAAGGAATTCTGCAAATTTTCACAACTCTAAAATTCTTTGTTGAGCATCTGAAACACACCCGAGTCCCCTGGGACCTAGACCAAACCTATGGACATATCCCATAACATCATTCAAACTTGTTTCAATCATTAAAACACCTCAACTAACACCAAATCCATCAATTTTCATTGAATTGAAGCCCATGTTTTCTAAAAACTTCCGAAACACACTTTTGATCAAAACCCCAACTAAACAACCTTCATGACTTGAAATTTTGCGCCCATTTTCCAAATCACCAAACGAAGCTACTAACAGCTCTCGGAATTCCATTCCAACTCTCGATCAAAATCTCACCTATCAACCAAAATTTTCAAAATTTCAAATTTCGGCATTTCAACTCTAAATTAGCTACGAACTTGCAAAACACATTCCGAACACGCTTCTAACCCCGAAATCACCTAATAAAGCTAACAAAACCATCAAATTTCCATTCTGAGGCTATCTTTATATTGTTCTAACTATGGATATCTTTTCTACACTTAAGCTCTTATTTAGGGACTAAGTGCCCCAAAACTCTCTGAAATTAAAAAATGAACGTCTCAACAAATCAAATTTGTAGAAATAAACTTGGGGGGAAGTAGTTAATAGCGAATTGGGTTGTTAGTTCTTATGTCAACCGGACGGGTCGTCACAAGTTCTAAGAGTTGTTCCTGCGAGAGTATGTCCTCAGAGCCTTAGGGACGCATAGCGCATACAGTTTGAGCTTTTTTTCTAGGGTACTATGACTATTTCAGAGTATGTTATCTATTACACCAGCTTGGCTAGGATTGCATTAGCCTTGGTTGCCACTATTCGCTAGAAGGTTCGCCGATTTATTGAAGGGCTTATTCATAGCATTAGATCTAGCATGGCTCGTGAATTGGTGATGGATGTTTCTTATTAGTAGGTGGTGATCATTGCCAGGAGGATTGAGGGTATACATGCTTGGGAGAGAGAGGAGAGGTAGGAAAAGAGGTCTCGAGAGTCGGGCCACTATTCTTGTTCCCTTATAGGTTGTCATGGTAGGGGCTATATGCGTCACCCCGTTCATTCCGCTCTTCCATCAACAAGATTTGCTCCATCTCCAGCTCCTCCTAAGCCTCAGGAGCCTTACTATGCACCTCCGTTTTATAATGCGCCTCCTGCGCGGGGTGTATTTAGAGGTTAATCAAGTAGATCTGGCCTAAGCCAGTTACAACCAGCACGTCCCCCCAGAGCTAGTTTTGGGTGTGGTGACACACGCCACATGGTGAGGGATTTCCCTAGACTTGGTAGGAGTGCACCCCCACAGACTTTCCAGCCATAACATGCCCTGTATAGTTCCTAGGATGTGGTTACAGATCAAGTTGCCACCACGCCCGCTCAGCTAGCTAGAGGTGGAGGCTAGGGAGGTAGAGGTTGCCCTCGAGGCAGAGGCCAGGCCAACTACTATGCCCTTCCCACTCATGCCGAGGTTGTTTCCTTTGATTCTTTCATCATAAGTATTATATTGGTTTCCCACATAGATGCATAGGTTCTATTCAATTCAGGCTATACTTACTCTTATATGTCCTCGTATTTTGCTCCATATTTGGGCGTATCTCGGGGCTCTTTGAATTCACCTCTTAATGTTTCAACTCTTGTGGGGGATTCACTTATTGTGGACCGCATTTATCGGTCAACGTTTGGTTACTATTCATGGTTTTGAGACCGAGTAGACTTATTTCTACTCAGCATGGTTGACTTTGATATTATTATGGGCATGGTCTGATTGTTGCCCTATTATGCTATTCTTGATTGTTACGCCAAAACTATGATGATGGATATGCCAGGTGTACCGTGTGTTAAGTGGAGTAGTACCATTAGAGTTATCTTTGTTCTTAAAGCTCACCGTATAGTTCAGAAGGGGTGTGCCACATATTTAGCTTATGTGACAGATGTTAGTGTTGATAGCCTTTTTGTTGATTCAGTCCCAATGGTGCAGGATTATCTTGATGTATATCTAGCTGATCTTTAGGGCATGCCACCTGATAGAGACATTGATTTTGCATTGACTTGTTGTTGGGAACTCAGCCCATTTCTATTCCTCCAAATCGTATGGCTCCTCCTCAGTTGAACGAGTTAAAGAACCACTTACACGAATTGCTTGATAAGGGCTTTATCTGGCCCAATGTTTCATCTTGGGGTGCTCATGTATTGTTTGCGAAGAAAAAAGATGGTTCTATGAATATGTGTATTGATTATTGCCAGCTAAACTAGGTCACGATGAAGAACCGTTATCCTTTGCCTCGTAATAATGATCTCTTCGACCAACTTCAGGCGCACGAGTGTTTTCAAAGATTGATTTATGCTCAAGTTACCATCAGTTAAAGATTGTGGAGCCATATATCACGAAGACTTCCTTCACGACTCGGTACGATCATTACGAGTTTCTTATTATGTCATTTGGGCTGACCAATGACCCGGCAGCCTTCATGTATTTGATGCACATTGTATTTCGGCCGTAGATTGATTATTTTATGATTGTCTTTATTGACGACATCCTGGTGTATTCTCGGAGTCTGGAAGATCATGAACAATATCTCAGGACAGTGCTCCAGACTCTAAGAGATAAGAAGTTATATGGAAACTTCTCAAAATGTGAGTTTTGGTTGAATTAGGTGGCATTCTTAGGCCACGTGGTATCGTGTGAGGGCATTCGGGTGGATCCGAAGAAGCAAGAGGCTATGCAGAGGTTGCCCAGGCCATCCTCAGCTACTGAGATTCTTAGTTTCCTTGGCACGGTGAGCTACTACCATCGTTTTATGGAGAGGTTTTCATCGATTGCAGCCCATATGACTAGATTGACCCAGAAAGGTGCTCCATTTCAGTGGACGGAGAAATGTGAAGCGAGCTTTCGAAAGCTCAAGACAGCTTTGACTACAGCTTGAGTTTTGGTATTTCCTACATGATCAAGGTCTTATACGTCTATTGTGATGCCCCGAGAGTTGGCGTTGGTTCAGTATTGATGCAGGACGGTAGGGTAATTGCCTACGCAACAAGATAGTTGAAGATACACAAGAAGAATTATCAGTCCACGATCTTGAGTTAGCCACCATTATTCACGCCCTAAAGATTTGGCGCCATTATCTATACGACGTGCCTTGTGAGATTTATACTGATCACAGGAGTTTGCAGCATTTTTTCTAGCAGAAGGACATAAATTTGTGCTAGAGGAGGTGGTGCGAGATGCTAAAGGATTATGACATCACTATTTTGTATCACCCGGGCAAGGCCAATATAGAGGCTGATGCCATGAGTTATCGGGCTGAGAGTTTGGGGAGTTTGGCATACTTAGCACTATCGAAGAGGCCTATCGCAATGGATTTTCAGGCCTTAGCCAGCCAGTTTATGAGATTGAATCTTTCAGAGCCCAGTCAGGTTCTAGCTTGTGTGGTTTCTCGGTCTTCATTGTTTGATCGTGTCAGGGAGCGCCAGTATGATGACCCTCATTTACTTTTCCTTGAGGACAGGGTTCAGCATGGTGATTCCAAATATGTGACCATTGGCGAGGACGGAGTATTGAGGATGCATGTTCATGTTTGTGTACCCAATGTAGAAAGGCTACGGGAGCTGATTCTAGAGGAGGCCCATAGTTTGTGGTATTCCATCCATCCGGATGCCGCGAATATGTATAAGTACTTGAGGCAGCACTACTGATAGAGGTGGATGAAGAAGGATATAATTGGATACGTATCTAGATGCCTCAACTGCGAGCAGGTGAAGTACGAGCACTAGAGACCAGGTGGGTTGCTTTTGCAGATAGAGATTCTAGAGTGGAAGTGGGAGCGTATCACCATGGACTTTGTAGTTGGACTTCCACGGACCTTCAAGAAGTTTGATGCTATCTATGTTATTGTGGATCGGCTGACCAAGTCGGCTCGTTTCATTCGTATGTGTTATTTGTTGCCTTATATAACTTGTCGTACGTCATAGTTGTACTCATTATTCCGGTTTATTTCATACTATTGCAAGATTTGTTATTATGTTTATTCTTAGTAGGGCCCTAGCCTTCCTCATCACTACCCGACTCAGGTTATGCTTGGCCATACTGAGTACCGATGTGGTATACTCATGCCCCTTCTGCGCATGTTTTTCATGTGCAGATCCGGGTACTTCTACCCAGGTGTATTATCCTCGAGGCGGAGAGATCTAGCAGTGACTTCGAGGTAGATCTGTCGTGTTCGCAAATTGGGAGTCTTTATCTTCTTCTAGCTTTAGGCGTTTGCTTTTCTTTCGTACTGTTGATTTAGACATTTTGGAGTTAGAGCTCTGTATTAGATTCTATTAGATTGTGTTCCCGTGAGTTTCCGGGTTTCAGGATGGCATTGTAGTAGTTGATATATTGAGTTGTATATGCCAAGCGGCATCTATATACTGTAATTCTTCTTTTTTTAAAATTTTAAGTTATTATATTCCACAAGTTATATTGTTTCCACATTGTTAGGCTTACCTAGTCGTAGGGACTAGGTACCAGGTACCATCACGACATGTTCATGGTTTGTGAACTGGGGTCACAACAGGATACCTAACGTAACTGCTTTTTCGACTCTAATTTGAAAATTTTAATTAAGTTTTGACTGACTCCTAGCCCTTGTAGGTGTAGGAGTTTAAAATTAAAATTAAGACGGCTTAGTGAACTAAAGACTATAAATATTAGTGTATTCATCCCCCACATAATTATTAGTACAAGTCTCCCAAGCTTTTGAAGGAGTGGAAAATTTGTTAAATTGCAGATTCTAAATGAATAACAAATATTCTAGTGAGGCTACCTATTAAACCTCTTTTGCGATGTGACGACCCGGCCAGTCGTCTCATGAGTTACCGCCCTGTATTTCCCATTTCTCCTTCTTTATGATTTGTTATCCGTGTTTTGTGTGCTCGAGTTTATTAGTTAGAAGTTTGGAGAGGATTTGATAAGAAATGAGACACTTAGTCTCTTTTAAGAAGCTTTAAGTTGGAAAAGTCAACCGGATGTCTACTTATGCGTTAGAGGGATCGAATACAAGTTCCAATAGTTCAGTTAGCTTTGCGAGGTAATTTATGACTTAGGAGTCTGATCGGAATGGTTTTTGGAGGTGTAGAGAGGATTTAGGCTTGAATTAGCGAAGTTGAAATTTTGCGATTTCCGATTGACAGGAGAGATTTTGATATAGGGGTCGGAATATAATTTTGAGAGTTGCAGTAGCTTCATTGCATCATTTGGGACATGTTTATAATATTAGGTCATTTGGATGTGGTTTGGTTGGGTTTTTTTATCAAAAGCGTATTTCGGAGGAATTTAGAGACTTAGGCTTGAATCCTACATGTTTTTGGTGATTGGATGTTGTTTGACGTGTTTTGATGATTAGAATGGGTTTGAATAAGGTCTAGGATGTGTAGGTGCCTTTTGTTGAGGTCTCGGGGGCCTCAGGTGAGATTAAGATGATCAATCGGACCATTTCGTGCCTTAAAAGAAGGGAGAAAGTTGCAAGTTTAGTGTTGCAGAACTTTGATCTTTCCAATAGCATAAGGGGTCATGCGAATACATAGAAGTATTTGAGTGAGTCGTCCAGTTCTTATTTGCGTTTGCAGAGTGAGGCTTGCGATCCCATTGATTGGGGAGTTTGTTCATCGTGAACGCGGGTAATAAGTCGCAATCGCATAGTGTTAAATAAACTTGGGGGCTTGGTTGGAAATTGTTCAATGCGAACACGGGAGTAAGTTCGCGAACATGTAGGGTTAGGAGCTCAGGCATTAGGATCGCAGGTGCTCGGATGCAATAGATAGGGTAAAATTGGGAGCTGTGATTTTTGTTCTTCGCGCTCGTGATTATTTTTCCTTGATCGCATAGAAGGAAATGAGGCCTGGGTAGAATGTTTTTTCGTCATCCTGTTCGTGAATGTGGGTCTATTTTCACCCATAGCTACTAATTTTAAGAGGCTTTTGAAGGAGGCTAAAGAGGGATTCAAGGGGAATCATTACGAGGTAAGATTCTTTCACTAAAAACTCGATCATATTGTGAAATCCACCTAGAAAATCATGAAGTTTAAGCTAAAATGGAATAACTAGGGCTTGGAATTTTTTGCTTTTGATTGCATATTTGGAGGTCCATTTGGGGTTGGATTGGAGAACTTTTGATATGCATAAACTCGTAGGGAGATAAGGAACCCGTTGGTGTGAAATTTTCTATGTTTCGAGAAGTGGGTCAGGGGCCCGGGTTTTTGCTAATATCGGGATTTTTTATTTTTTTCGATTGTTTTTGCTTGGGCTTTGTTCCATTAGCATATTGTGAAGCATTCGTTCTGACTTTGAATAGATTCGACACCAGTGGACGTCGATTCGAGGGGCAAAGGCATCGTGGTGTAGTATTTTTGCAGGTTTGAGGTAAGTAACCAATGTAAATCTGGAACAAAGGGTACAAAACCCCAATATTTGACTTGATTGGAAAAAAGCGGTGACGCACATGCTAGGTGAAGAGCGTGTGGGCGTGCACCGATTGAAATTGTGACTCGGTCCATCCCGTAACGACTATTTAGTCGTGTATTATATTTGGAAATGTTATATTATTCCGTATATTGGATTCTTATGTTGCATTATAGGATATATGCCATGTTTGAGGCCTTATGCCGACCAGTAGAAACCTTTCGGGGCATTTTGACTATTTTTCTCACTTTTTCTTGCTAGAATCATATACTCGGTAATTTTTCCTGCTTAAGTATTTTAAACTAATTTTATAACTCTACTTCTAATTGTGAAAGTTGTTTCCTGAGTTCCCTAATTTCTAGTATTGTGCCTGAGATGCTGTGAGGTAATGGGTGAGAGAGAGGTTAAGAACCAAATTGTGAGGATATTTATATATGTATGGGTTGTGGATCGAGCTTCACGATGCAGCAATAGTTATATGGATAAGGCTACACGTTACACCAATATGTAAATATTAGATCGGGTTGCACAATGCAGCGATATAGCGCTTGGGTTGTGGAAGCCCCTCCAGAATTTGTACACCTTTAGTGACCATAGTAGACTATAAAGATATATCGGGTTGCAAGCCGCATTGGATTAATATGATATCCATTATTATGAGATAATACTGAGCCGAATACTGATAGTGTATGGCGTGACGAGAGTTGATTCACGAGTGACTGAAAGGCTGCCCCAGGGGCTATACTCTAAGTGATCTCTTGCCTTAGGGGCCCTATTATGATGTCTTCACTATTTTCACTCTCTTTTGAACAAGCCTCTGTTGAATATTTTGCTAAGTATCTAAAATTCATATTTTAAACTGGAAATGATGATTTTATGAAAAAACTGGAATTTAAGTTATATGTTTTTGTACTGCTCGTCACTGCTTTCAGTCCATATTTACTTTAGTTACTTGGCGTACTCACGATACTCCCTACACCTTGTAAGCAGATCCAGGTGCCCGAGTGGCCGAGTGAGCATCTTCGGCTGATTCATTATCTGTTGGGGATTTCGAGGTTGCTGCATGGAATTGGTAGCCTTATTTTCTCCCTTCTATCCTATTATTTTCCTCATTTCTCTAGACATTTGATGTAGTAGGTATTCAGGCATGTATTAGAGGCTCTAGACTAGTGACACCAGATTAGTGTTGGCTATGTAGTTTTTTTGTCTTATGACTTCCGCATATCAATCTTCCTATTTGAAACAATTATTATGATAATTGGTAATTAAATTGTGTTAGAAAATGATTTATTTAATGAAAATGGGTTGTGGTTTGATAGTGGGTCTGCCTTGCCTAGTAATGTGATTGGCGCCATCACGATCGATATTTGAGGTCGTGACAAGTAATTATCAGAGCCTAGGTTACATAGGTCACGCAATTCATAAGCCAGTTTAGTAGAGTCTCGTGGATAGTTATGGAGACGTCTGTATTTATTCTCGAGAGGCTGCAGAACCTTTAGGAAAAACTTCATATTTTTGAAATTCTTGTCGTGCGAACTGTCAATCCGGATTATAAACTTCTGTTATTCTATTCTCGCATAGATGGTAGGACACGTGCTACAAGGTATGACGAACGACCGTTAGTACCACCAGCTGGGGCCACTAGAGGTCGAGGTCGCACTCGAGGCTGTGGCAGGGACAAAGTAGTTGAAGTAGTACCGGTAGCTCCACCAGCTGTCGTAGTCCATGATCAGGTCCCAATTATGGACGCTAAGGCAGCACCAGCTCATGCACCAGCTGTGCCTATTGTGATTCCATGCCTTCATGAGGCTTTAGCTCATATCTTATCAGTGTGTACTAGTTTGGCTCAAGCCGTCTCAACTACTACGACCATAGCTACTTCATAGACTGGGGGAGGGATCTAGGCCCCCGTTGCTCACACATCTGATTAGGTTGTCTAAGGACTACAAACACCGAGGGCACCTCCAGCCCAGCAGGATGCACCAGCTCAGGATTTTATTGTACCAGTCATGCAGGATGATGAGCAGCATCAACTTGAGGGGTTTGGTATACTCCTTCCTCCGTCATTCAGTAGTGCAGCGGGCGAGGATGCCGAGGGCTTTTTGGATAAGTGCCGTCAGATACTTCGTACAGCAGGGATTCTTGAGACTAGTGGTGTGCCATTTACTACGTTTAAGTTTTATTGGCTACCTTTACTTGGTGGGAGACGTATGAGAGGCGTAGGCCTGCTGGTGTACCGTGCCTTACTTGGCAGCAGTTCTCTATTCTTTTCTTGGAGAAGTATGTACCACAGTCACGCTAAGAGGATTTGCACAGGCTGTTTGAGTAGCTGCGTCAGAGGGAGCTGTTAGTGAAGTAGTATGAGATGCGGTTTTCTTATTTATCCGGACATGCATTTTGGTTGGTTCCCATAGATCGAGGAAGGATCAGGAGATTTTTTGTTGGCCTCATGTACCAGCTCCGGATTCTCATGACAAGAGAGAGGGCGATAGGCTTACATTCAAGGGGGTTGTGGATATTTCCCGAGAGATTGAGTTTGTTCGCAGTTAGAAGCATGAGGAGAGGGAGGCCAAGAGGCCTCATGGGTCTGCAGCTATAGTGGTACTCCTTCTAGGGGCCAATTTCAGCATAGTATAGGTTGTTTATCCAGGCATGCTTATTCAACCTGCCCAAGTTATCGTGGGGCATCTTTAGGTCATGGTTTATCACATATCTCAATAGGGCCAGTCAGCAACTTAGTGCCTATCCAGATCGGAGTTGTTCCTATGCTCTATTACCTCATGGCTCTTCTATACTGAGTGCATTTACTAGTCATTCCAGTGTGAGGGGTTCCCTTTAGTCCCCATCCCCAGAATCAGGTAGTTGTTATGCGTGTAGGAGTTTGGGAATATGACGAGGCAATGTCCTCATCGTGTTGCTAGTTCATCCTAGCAGAGGTTTCAGTCATCAACTTCGGCACCAATTGCTCCACCACCACCCGCCCAGCTAGCTAGGAGCAGGGATTAGTAAGCCAGGGGTCTCCCCAAGAGGGAGGTCGATCAGGGGTGAACATGCCCGTTTCTATGCTATTCCATGCAAACCGGATGCAATTGGCCTCAGATTTTTTCGTTACAGTTATTATCTCGGTAGGCTAAAGAGATGCCTATGTATTATTTGATCCCGATTCCACCTATTTTTATGTGTCATCATACTTTTCTCGTTATTTGGGTACGTCCTGTAAGATTCTTGCTTTGCTTGTTCATGTATCTACCCTGGTAAGGGATACTATTGTCGTTGACCGTGTGTACCGGCCGTGTGTGGTGACCATTGAGGGTCTAGAGAGTCGAGTTGATCAATTATTATTGATCATGGTGGATTTAAATGTAATTTTGGGCATGGATTGGTCATCTCTGTGTCGTACTATTATGGACTGCCATGCTAAGAAGTCACCTTGGCTATACAGGGCGTGCCACAAATCGAGTGGCAAGGGGTGACTGATTATGTTCCTACTAGAGTGATCTCTTTCTTAAAGGCCCAGTGTATGGTTGGGAACGGTTGTCTCTCGTATCTTGCCTTTGTGAGGGATGTCAAAGTTGAGGCTCCCAGTATTAGTTCCATTCGATTTGTGAGGGACTTCCCTGATTTATTTCCTGCAAACCTGCCAGGGATGCCACCGGACAGGGATATTTATCTTGGTATTGACCTGGTGCCGACACTCAGCCCATTTCTATTCCATCGTATCATATGACACTAGCAGAGTTGAAGGAGTTAAAGAAGCAACTTATAAATTCCTAGATCCAGATTCATCCGGCCTAGTGTGTCACCTTGTGGTACGCCAGTTCTGCTTGTGAAGAAGAAGGATGGCAAAATGAGAATGTGCATTGATTATAGGCAATTGAACAAGGTAACAATAAAGAGCAAGTATCATTTGTCTTGCATTGATGATTTATTTGAATAGCTTCGATGAGTAAGGGTGTTTTCCAAGATTGACCTCTGTTCGGGCTATATCACCAGTTGAAGATCAGGGATTCATATATTCTTATTATATCCATAAGGATAAGATATGCTGATTATGAGTTCCTAGTTATGTCATTTGGGCTGACCAATGCCCCAGCAGTGTTCATGAATTTGATGAACGGTGTGTTCCGACCTTATCTTAATTCTTTTGTCATAGCCTTCATTGATTATATTCTAGTGTATTCATGTAGTCAGGAGGAGCATGTGGATCATTTGAGAGTTGTATTGAAGTGATTGAGGAAGCAAAAGCTTTATCCAAAGTTCTCCAATTGTGAGCTTTGGCTCAGTTCAACGGCTTTCTTGGGGCACGTGGTGTCCAACAAGGGTATCTAAGTTGATTTGAAGAAGATAGAGGTGGTTCAGATTTGGCCCAAACCATACTCAGCCACAAAGATTAACAACTTTATTGGTTTCACAAGCTATTATCACCGGTTTGTTTAGGGATTCTCATCTATCGCATCTCCCTTCACCAATTTTACTCAGAAGAGTGCTTTATTTGTATGGTCAGACGAGTGTAGGAGAGCTTTCAGAAGCTCAAGATAGATTAGACCACAGATCCAGTGTTGGTTTTTCCATCAACTTCAGGTTTATATACAATGTATTGTGATGCTTCGAGAGTAGGGATTAGTTGTGTGTTGATGCAAGAGGGTAGAGTTTTCCATATGCTTCTCGTCAGTTGAAGCCTTATAAGAAGAACTACCCATTTCATGATTTAGAGTTGGCCGTTATAGTTCACGCATTAAAAATTTGAAGGCTTTACTTGTATGGCGTGTTTTATGAGGTGTTCACTGATCATCGCAGTCTTCAGCATTTTTTCAAGCAAAAGGATCTTAATTTAAGGCAGCGGAGATGGTTTGAGTTGCTTAAGGATTATGATATCACAATATTGTACCATCCGGGAAAGGCTAATATGGTGGCCGATGCTTTGAGCCGAAAGGAAGTGAGTATGGAGAGTATGGCATACATTCCAGTTAGGGAGATACCTCTCGCAGATGATGTTCAAGCCTTGGCCAATCGATTTGTGAGGTTGGATACTTCGGAGCCCATCGAGTGTTGGCTTGTTTAGTTTCTCGATCTTCTTTATATGATTGCATCAAAGAGTGCCAGTATGATGATCCGCATTTGCTTGTCCTTAGAGTTAGAGTTCAGTATCATGATGCCAACGATGTGACTATTGGGGATGATGAAGTGTTGAGGATGTAGGACCGGATTTATATGCCCAATGTGGATAGGCTTCAGGACGTGATTCTAGAGGAGGCCTATAGCTCACGGTATTCTATTCATCCTGGTGTTGCGAAGATGTTTCAAAATTTGAGACAGCACAATTGCCGGAGAAGAACGAAAAAAGACATTATGGTGTTTGTCGCTCGATATCTCAATTGTTACAGGTAAATATGAGCATTAGAGACCGGATGGCTTGCTTTAGCAGATGGTTATTCGTGAGTGAAAGTGGGAGATGATCACTATAGATTTTATTCTTGGTCTTCCACAGACTTTGAATAAGTTTGATACCATTTGGGTGATTTTGGATAGGCTGACCAAGTCTGTGCACTTCATTCCTGTCTGTACAACTTATTCCTCAGAGCGGTTGGTAGAGATCTATATTAGGGAGATTGTTCGTTTTCATGTTTTCCATGTTCCGTCATTTCACATAAGGGCACTCAATTTGTCTCGTAATTTTGGAGATATTTGTAGTGAGATTTAGGTACTCATGTCGAGTTGAGCACATCATTTCATCCTCAGACGGATGGGTAGTCCGAGCGTACTATTCAAATATTGGAGGACATGTTGTGTGCTTTTGTTATTGACTTCGGAGGGTCATGGAATCAGTTTCTACCGCTCACAAAGTTTTATAACATCAGCTACTAATCGAGTATTCAGACGGCCCCATTTGAGGCTTTGTATGGGAGACGGTGTAGATCTCCAATTGGTTGGTTCGAGCTCGGTGAGGCTAGGCTATTGGGAACTATTTTGTACAGGATGCTTTGGAGAAGGTGAAGTTGATTCATGAGAGGCTTTGTACACCGCGGTCGAGGAAAAGAGTTATGCTGACAAGAAGGTCCAGATATGTCCTACATGGTTCGCAAGAAGGATCTATTGAAGGTTTCACCCATGAAGGATGTTATGAGATTTGAGAAGAAATGGAAGTTGAGGCCATAGTTCATCGGAACATTTGAGGTACTTCGAAGATTGGGGAGGTGGCTTATGAGCTTGCTTTGACACCCAGATTGTCGAATGTGCCTCTGGTATTTCATGTTTCTATGATCCGGAAGTATATTAGGGTTTCGTCTCATGCTCTGGATTTCAGCACGGTTCAATTGGAGGATGACTTGACGTATGATGTGGAGCCAACAACTATTTTGGAGCATCAGGTTCTCAAGTTAAGATCAAAAGATATAGCATTAGTGAAGGTGCAGTAGAGAGGTAGGTCCATAGAGGAAGCTACCTGGGAGACAGAGCGCTAGATGTGGAGTAGATATCCTCACCTATTTGAGGCTTCAAGTATGTTTCTTGACTCGTTCGAGGGGAAATGTTTGTTTAAGTTGGGAAAGATGTGACAACCTGACCAGTTGTCGCATGAGTTATCGCCACATTTTCCCATTTCTGCTTCTTTATGCTTCATCACCGTGTTTTTTGTGATTTTGGTTGATTAGTTTGAAATTCGAAGAGGATTTGGCAAGAAATGAGACACTTAGACTCTTTTACGAAGGTTTACGTTGGAAAAGTCAACCAGATGTTGACTTATATTTTAGAGGGCTCGGACGTTTGTTTCGATGGTTTTGTTAGCTTTGGTAGGTGATTTACGACTTAAGAGTGTGATCGGAATGGGTTTTGGAGGTGTAGAGAGGATTTAGGCTTGATTAGGCAAAGTTGAGATTTTGGCGATTTTCGGTTGCTAGGCGAGATTTGGATATAGGGGTTCGAATGGAAATGTGAGAGTTGCATCAGCTTCGTTGTCTCAATTGGGATGTGTGTGTAAAATTATAGGTCACTCAGACATGGTTTGGTTGGGTTTTTTATCAAAAGCGTATTTCAGAGGATTTTAGAAACTTAGGCTTGGATTCGATGTGTTTTTGGTGATGGGATGTTGTTTGAGGTGTTTTATTGATTGGAACAAGTTTGAATAAGATTTTAGGATGTGTCGGTGTCTTAGGTTGAGGTCCCGGGGGCCTTCGAAGAGTTTCAGATGGTCAATCGGACCATTTCGTGCCTTTAAAATGGAAGAAAGTTGCAGGTTCAGTGTTGCAGAACTTTGGTCTTTTCGATCGCATAAGGGGTCGCGCTCACATAGTGTTAAATGGACCTAGGGGCTTTGATGGAAATTTTTCAATGCGAACACGGGAATTAGTTCGCGATCGCGTAGGGTCAGGAGCTCAGGCATTGCAGTTGCAGGTGCTTGGATGCGATATCATAGGGCAAATTTGGGAGCTAAGATTTTTGTGCTTCGCTTTTCCGTGATCGCATACAAGGAAATGATGCTTGGGAAGAATGTTTTTAAGTCGTCTTGTTCGCGAATGTGGGTCTATTTTCACCCATAGCTCCTCATTTTGAGAGATTTTTTAAGGAGATTGAAGAGGGATTCAAAGGAAATCGTTGGGAGGTAAGATTCTTGGACTAAAAACTGGATTATATTTTTAAATCCACCTAGAAAATCATGGAATTTAAGCTAAAATTGAAGAACTAGGGCTTGGAATTTTGGAATTTTTGACTTTTGATTGGAGATTTGGAGGACTATTTGGGGTCGGATTTGAGAACTTTTGATATGCATGAACTCGTGGGGAGATAAGGAGCCCCTTTATGTTAATATTTCTGATTCAAAAAGTGGGCTCGGGGCCCCGGTTTTGCTAATTTTGGAACTTTTGGTATTTTTCGATTGTTTTCGCTTGGTAGAGGCCGATTCGAGCGTAAAAGGTGTCACGATGTAGTATTTTTGCCGGTTTGATGTAAGTAACCATTGTAATTCTAGAACTGAGGGTACAAAACACCGATATTTGACTTCATTTGACAAAAACAATGACTCACATGCTAGGTAACGAGCGTGTGGGAGTGCACCGATAGGAATTGTGACTCGGTCCGTCTCGTAGTAACTATTAAGCCGCGTATTTTATTTGGAAATATTATATTATTCCGTATTTTTGATTCTTATGCTCCATTATGGGATGTATGCCATATTTGGGGCCTTGTGCCGACCAGTAGAAACCCTTAGGGGCATTTTGACTATTTTTACTCACTTCACTTGCTAGAAGCATATACTCGATCATGTTTTACCTGCTTAAATGTTTTAAACTGATTTTTTAACTCTTCTTCTAGTCGTGAAAACTGTTCGGCTAAGTTCCCTAATTTCTATTATTGTGCCCGAGAGGCTATGGGGTAATGGCTGAGAGAGAGTTGAGAACCCGATTGTGACGATATTTATATATATGTGAGTTGTGGATCGGGCTGCACGCCACAGCGATACTTACATGGATCGTGCTGCACGCCGCAGCGATATGTACATATTGGATTGGGCTGCATGACGCAACGATATGATGCTTGGGCTGTAGGAGCCCCTACGAAATATGCACACCCCCAGTGAGCGTAGTCGACGACTTATCCTGTTATTTTTTTCATGTTATTTTTAGCAATTCTCTACACATTTAATGTAGTAGGTATTCAAATATGCGTTAGAGGCTCTAGACTCGTGACACCAGATCACTGTTGGTTGTGTAATTTTTATGTCTTGTTGACTTTCGAATATCTATCTTGCAGTTTTAAACACTTATTATGATAATTGATAACTAAACCGAGTTGGCAAATGATTTATTAAATGAAAATAGGTTTTGGTTTAATAGTGTGTCTGGCTTGCCTAGTAATGTGATAGGCGCCATTACGATCGGTATGTGGAATTGTGACATGCGCTTTAAATTGGTACTCAAGCTCCACCAGTCTCTTCATTCGGAGTTACAACAATATCCATGATCTCTATTCTGCTATCGCCCCCTATGATTCCTGTACAATTGAAAACCTTATTTATTTACAGATTCCTATAGAATTGGATGAGTTTATTGGTCTCATGAATGGCATATTTTTCTTAATCGGATGGCTACCCAGCTACAAGAGAGTTCCGAACTCTGCTTTCTCCCCTATATTTCCTCCAACTCAGCCAATCGTATATTTTGCTTTGGGTTTGATCCATTAACTGACGTGCTTTAATCGCAGTTTTGGAAAGACGAATATATATATATATATATTTGTGCAGTTTTTGCTGCTGTTGATTCATTAATCAAAAGTCTACCATACAACTTTGACATCAGTGCTACAAATCTGAAACAAGAGACATTGGATTTGAAGAGATCCTTCTACTCGATTTTTTTTTATTGAGGGTTGATGCATAAGATTATGACCCAGTTAAATAATATCTCCATGATTGTATAGTTCCCCTGTGTATCTAATTTCAAGAAATTGGTAATTGTAAAAACAGAATATGCAGCAAAGTGTATCATACCAAGTAAAATAGTTTTACAATCCAAGTTTTTATGTGTAGTCTTGAAAATACGTGTATATCGTCACTAATATTACAATTAAAGAACATGAAAATCAAACAAATGTGCAAAGGGAAGAATACAACTCCAATTCCTTGTCCGTAGTTTAGACTTTCCATATATAGCTTCTAGGTAGTATGTTCTTTTTCATTGTAAATTGGTTTTAAATTATATACATCGCGCGTCACTATAATGAGTTTTTATGTTGTTAGAATAATTTTATTCATTGTAGCAATTACTTTTTCTATTGTTATATACACTTATTGTCGCGACCCAAAATCACGTGATCGGCATCCAACCCCAACCATATGTTGCAACCAATTTTGAATTTCCAATTCAAAATCAACATAAAGCCGTTCATAATAATAATGAGATCAAATACAATAAATATCTTTTCATATATATCGTGTATCATCCCATTATAATAACTCGTTACAATTATCTACGTAGCCTCTACAATAAGAAATAGAACTAAGTATCTGGGCTAATGCTTGATTAATATTAAAAAAATAAAGACAACAAGATAGCTACCACAAAATAGGAGTGATGCCTCACCATATACTTTGGGAAGAGACATCCTATCCTAGCTGTGTTTGCATGTCACGTATCATACCTCTCATCCTGAAATATGTAAAGTTAGCGGAGCCACTGAGTACTAAGTACGCCGCCATGATACTCAATAAGCGTCATAGACTCTCTCTAACTCAAGTATTTGGAACAAGTTTATACAAAAATAATGCAACCAATATTTGATATAAAGTGATAAACTATCATATAAATCATGCTCGTTATCATTTCAAATGAAAGGACAATTGAAATATAAATCATGATATAAATTCTTAGAACCGTTATATCAATCCAGGACTTTTTAAAATAAAAATCATACAAAACTATTTCGATTTCATTAAATCATTGAAATAACATTCGTCTCCTTAGACCTGAACATAAGAAAGTCTTCTTTACCTTTCACCGACATCGATATAATAAACCACTACTAGGTGATCAACCTAGCAACAAGTATTTGACCCTACATATCTGGGCAGCTTTCATAGTGTTGTACGAGTCAATTTAACCTTATCACTTTAAGTACTGACCATTTGCCCTATCGATTGGGGACTTAATCCCACAAATCTCGACTTAACCTTGGAATGTGTCTCTACATCGACACATGTAGTTTCATGGTAAAGAATTGAATATTCGAACCAATCTGGATGGTCTCCATTAGTAAGTCCCAAAATATTTGAATATCAAAAGTAGATCCATAGCTTAATAGGCTCAAAGAATCTGCTTTTATCGAATGATGGTTTTCATAATCAATCCAAATCATTCAAACAAAATCAAACAAATAACCTTTTTCATGTTAATGACATTAGTAATTTAACATCAATCATGTAAAGATGCAACAAGTGCTACCCCTTGTTCAAATTTTAAAAATACATATTTTGTAATGAAAACATACCTTTATCACTCAAATTGTTATGAAATAAAGTAAAGACAAGAACAATAATGCAAGAACAATAGCAATAGAGAGAAGAGTAGAGAGAGTTCTTCTTATTGAGTTGAGAGGGGGTGTTAGGAGTGATTTACAATGGTAGAGGGCACCTCTATTTATAGGGATGAGGATGATTTATCTACCAAGAATAGAACTCTAGAATCTCTCTAATTATAGACATTCACCTTAAATAGGAGATTTCATAACACTCCCCCTTGAATGTCTATTCAACAATGTGCCTCGTTAAAACCTTAAAACCAAAACCCAATGGGAAAAATTAAAGAAAGGAAAAAGATTACACATGTTTGAATATGCGCCTATTGGTTGCCTCGTTAAAAACCTTGCAAGGAAAACCCAGTGGGAAAAAACCTTGTAAGGGAAAAAGAGTGCAACGCGCATTGACTCCCCCTAATGAGTACATCAATTTATATCCTTGAGCATTTGCATTCCAATCTTGTGCATCATCTTCAAAACGATCTTTGGTAGACGTTTGACAAATCAACCATATTGACTTGAATAAATATTCCATACCTTGGAACCATCATTCTTGATAGATATGAACATCTTCATATAATGTCGTGGAATAACTCTTCAATATCTCCATAGATGCATTCTCAATGCCATCATGCTTATAGTTATGGCAAGATACATATGTACACAAATTGTACTAAGGATGTGGTACTTCAGGACCAAGGATTGCATATGCTTCAAGCAACTTAAATCTTTCAAGTTAAGTCATGTAAGTCACATAATAGACTTTAGCTGCATATCAAAGTTTCATGTGATGCTAAACAAATAAGATATCGAAAACTGATTATACATACCTTTGACTTTATACATTCAAGCATATGAACTATAGGTTCAAAGCTACATGTCTTTCATATGGAATCAATTCTTCTTGAATTGTATCTCTTCCATTTAGTTACTTTCTTTGGGTCAGCAAATGCGTATAGCATGCTTTGCAATATGTTGCAATTGCATTTCCTTTTTATGAACTACAGGTTCATATCATGATATTCGGGGATATACATATACAAATGAAAATTCATCCCATGTAACACTTTCTCAAGTGTTTATCATGTCTCCCCCTCATGTTAGTAAAGCTAACATGTTTCCTCAACTTTGGGAAATCATCTTTGTGCATTATGTCAATATACACAGCACCTTAATAATAAGATGAAATTATTTGGTTCCTGACCCTGAACAACTTATGAGGGGAGAATATACTCTCATATACAACTTATATCAAACTGATATATACAACTTTTGTTCTCATAAGAAACAGTTTAGCTATTAAGTGGAAGCACTCAATAATTATCTTGCTAAACCAACTTTGATATAAACCAACTTATCAAGATGAACTGTCTTGAGTAGAGAATCTGGAAACTATGCTCGAAGTTAGATTACTGAGCGATTTACCTCGCAAGCACTGGCCAGGCTGCGGGTTAATAACAATGGCGCATGTAACCATATCATAGATGCATCATATGTGGTATACATGGCAGGTGAATGGGCCCATATTCACCTTTCATATTTCCAGAATTTATGGGCTTCAACCCGAACTCTTTAGTTGGTCAGTTCATTAATGAGAACAAGTGATACAAGAGTATTCGTAAAGAACTTTCTAGTTCTTTAATATTCACCTATGTGAATTTGCACATCGTACTTAAAATGAGATGGCTAACATAAATTATCAATATTGGTAAACTTCAAATTTACACCATGACATGTGCTCTTATCAATAAACTTCGAGTTTATTATGACATGGCTTTATATACCAATAGATATCCACTTTATTGTGGCATTCTTTCGTTTGTGTAGTACAAACTGGAGAACAAAGCGGGTAGCTTTTCATATACAAATTACCCCGCTACAAGTTGTAGTAATAGGAGAATCAAAGCCTTCCTTTATTTATAGTCTCAATATAATCAATCGCTTTCGCGTGTACTTTGGAAACTGAATAAGTTTCTTTGAGACTTACTACAGCACAATACTCAATTGTGTTTCTCCAACATAGTAATAATTGGCTCTTCGAGAGCTCTCAATTAATTTTGTACTACCACAGATTCATCAACATTCATGTGGTGAATATCTTTCTTAAAGAGAAAGTTATACCATTATGGTCATGTCAAACTTATATGCAAGATATGTTTCTTGCATTATCGTTGTCCTTTAATAGTCATATTTCCAAAATACTTAGGCGTACAATAGGTACGTGACCAACGATCATTCATGCCATATATCATCTCAAACCTCCTTCTAGGGGTGAGGGTGGTATCATCTCAAGCCTCCTTCTAGGAGTGAGTGTGGTATATTCAATACCAATTTCATGTTCATATTCTTCCAATAATGAATATGTATCACATTCACTTCGAGGATATGTGATTTTGTTATCCTTTTCAAATCTATAAATGCTTCAGGCATTTGATTTGCTATTCTTTGCAAATGGATAATCTTTTGTGCCTCTTTCTTTCAAATAGAGGTATGTGGATCAAGATGAGATAATGATGCATTTTTCCACAAAATTTCCCGTTTGGTTTCACCAACTTCTCCCCCTAATTTTGGGAAAAGTGTCTCATCAAATTGACAGTCTGCAAATAGTGCAGTGAACAAATCTCCTGTCAATGTTTCGAGGTAGCGAATAATGGAGGATGATTCAAACTCAACATATATTCCTAACCTCCTTTGCAAACCCATTTTGGTGCGGGATGGCGGTGCTACAGGCACATATATTGCGCATCCAAAGCTTCTTTAATGGGATATATTGGGTTCATGACCCAAAACCAATTGCAATAGGGAATATTTGTGATAATTCGTCAGTCAGAGACGAACTAGCATTGCTGCATGCAAAATGGCGTGACCCTAAGCCGAAGTGGGCAGCCGACAAAGTAGCATTGTTGCATGCAAAATGGCGTGAACCCAAACCGAAATGGGCAGCCTCGTTTTCATGAAGAATTCAAGATTATTCTCATCTATTTTCCATTAACTTCGCAAACGCAAGGTTGCGTGATGACAACAAGCACACATTAGACCATCTACAGGATGCGTCTATCAAGACCATGAAATACCTAAACGACCCACTAGGTGGGTGAATAGGTCCACAAATGTCCCCTTGTATACGTTCCAGAAACGGGGGTGACTCGGTCCCAACCTTTGTGGGGGAGGGTTCGATAATCAGCTTGCCTTGATAACACGAAGTGCAAGGATATTCATTACTTGAAAGGATTTTGAAATTCTTTAACGGGTGCCCATATGAGCTTTCTATAATCCGTCTCATCATGGTTGATCCTGGGTGACCCAGTCGATCATGCCAAAGTACAAATGTATTGGACTCAGTATTCTTTAGATTTACTGTTGAATGTGCCTCAATTGCACTAATTCTTGTCCAATACAGGCCACAAGATAAAGACGGGAATTTCTCAATAACCCTCTTTTGGCCGGAGACATTCTTTGAAGTGAGGACGAGATATTCAAGATTATCTTCATCCATTGTCTCAATATTGTAGCCATTCCGGCGTACATCTTTAAAACTCAACAAGTTTCTTCTTAGACTTGGAGGAGAATATTGCATTCTCTAAGATAAACGTCATGCCTTTGGGCAGAGTTACATTTGCTCTTCCGGAGCCTTTCAATCAATTTACTTCCCATGGTATGACATACAAAAGGAATACATGAACATAAGAATAAACAAGTTCAATTCTTTTGTGTCACATAATATTTTCAAGATCTGCTACTAACAGTTGACTAACAAAATCAGATATGTTGTCCATAATCAATTACTTTGCAGTTTGAAAATTTCAGCATTTTTCATAAGACAATCGATTATTAAACACACACAATCGATTGTTTGAACATAGGCAATCGATTGTTAAACACACACAATCGATTATTTGTTATTTTTGAAAAACTTCGGATCACACTGTATAAGACAATCGATTGTTAGATATAGACAATCGATTGGTCATTTTTGAAAAATTCCAGACCTCACTGTATAAGACAATCGATTGTCAAATACAGACAATCAATTGTTGATCACTCTTGAAAAATTCCAGACCACTGTTTTAAAGACAATCGATTGTTGATCATTGACAATCGATTGTTTTGCAGTTTTATGCGAGACGTGAGATAACCGACTAGTTTTTCAGGCTAGTCGATTACCTCTACTGGAAAGTAAAAATATTATTGATATTTGAGCATATTGAGACGTTCTAAAGAACTAATACAAATATCATATCATGAACTAGCTAATACGAGCTAATACTAATGACTATTGATTTATTCATTGACTAATACAAATAAGTGGAATAAAATCAAATAGCTCCATCTTCTTTCATCACGGACCCATCACCGTTTAGGTGGTCTATCTTTCCCTCGGGTTGCTCAAAGAAGTCTGCCACATCCAGGTGGGTGAAGTCAAAGTTGTCGTCAGAGACAAAATTTGTTTCAGGGCGTTTTCTCTTTCGAGATGCTTGATAAAGGTCAACCAAATTTTATGGTATACGGCAAGACTTAGACCAGTGCCCGTTTTCACCGCAACGATAATATATAGTTTATAAACTATTTGCTTTTGGATTCTTATCGTATCGTGCTTGTGGCAGAGTGACCAACTTCATGTTGTCATCTCTCTTCTTTAAGCCTTTCCACAAGATGGGTGAATCCTTGATGTTGAGATATTCAATCTTAAAACTTTCATCAAGGTGATGGCGCAAGTAAATCAAGGCCTTCGTACAGTTTCAAACCTTCATTAAGGTGATGGCGCAAGAAAATCAAGGCCTTAGCATAGTTTTGGGTGGATGCACTATTTCTATCTTTAATGGCGTCTCCGAGACCCATAGCATCTAAGTGGATTTCAACATCCAACACCCATGTCATATAGTTCTTGCCCGAAATTTCAAGGGCAATGAACTTTCTTTTCATATTGTCATACATATGACACAATTGCATCAAGAGCGTGTTCATACTTACGGGCTCTATTACAATTATCACATTCACTTCAGGGAATGGATCAAAATCATGTGCTTTACACAAGCTGCTACCACATTCTCTAAATGGAATGGAGCGAATTCAATTGGATGGAATTCTTTGTCATGTCCACATTCATTGATACCTTCATGGTAATTAGTCTTCTTTCAGACTTATCATATACTGCTTCCACATTCTCTAAAGGGAATGGAGCAAATTCAATGGGACGGAATTCTTTGTCACGTCCACAATCATACATGAATTTAATCATGGAAGGACGTAGAGATTTTACCACTTCGTGTGGTTATAATTTCTCACAAACTCCATTAGAGTTATAATCAAACTTTGTATATAAAATTTATAGAATTCCAAGAATTTGAAAAGGAAAAGTAAATTACTTACCTTTAATATCATATATACCAATAAAGAATTCTATCTCCTTCTTTCTCTTTTCCTTTTTTCTTTGAAGCAAAACCCTACACAAACAAAAGTTAAGACAATCGAAAATTTTAATTGGTTAGAGAATCGTGCTGATAACGTGTTATGAAATAAAGTAAAGACAAGAACAATAATGCAAGAACAATAGCAATAGAGAGAAGAGTAGAGAGAGTTCTTCTTATTGAGTTGAGAGGGGGTGTTAGGAGTGATTTACAATGGTAGAGGGCACCTCTATTTATAGGGATGAGGATGATTTATCTACCAAGAATAGAACTCTAGAATCTCTCTAATTATAGACATTCACCTTAAATAGGAGATTTCATAACACAAATAATTTATTTTTAACAACACATAAGTTTTAATAAAATCACATAAGTTTTAATAAAATTTATAACGTTTTCCCTAAATGTCATATTTCAAACAAGTTTAGAAATAAGATTATTACGTAAAATCACATGACACTTCAAAAATAACAAACTTAGAAACACATGGTGACATCCTTCATGTTTGTCCCCATAAATACGGATATATATTTATAAATATTATCATGTATTAACTTAAAACATGCTTTTAGAGAGAATCTATCAAGAAGAGTAAGTCATAATCAACTTAACTCAACCTTCAAGATTTAAATAATGCTATACCGCTTCAACGGATTAAAATGCTCAAATATCGCCAACATTTCAATATCCATCATTAGATACCTCAAATGCATCGAACCAAACAAAAAAAATCATAAAAATCTATTTAGGCTTCACCATTAGATAACAAGCCTTCTACCATTTCAAATTATTCTATAGCTCCACCAATTAACTTATTCAATTTTATTCTTATCATTAAATACTTATTCGGAGTCATTAATAAAACAATATTATCTACTCAACATCACAAAGTCACAACTCAATATCTTCTCTAACAATTCTGTAGGTTCACGAACATCCAATTCATGAACTAGTGTTAGTTCTTAGCCAAATAGTGATTCCCCCTTCAATTCGTCCCTCAATTAAATTATCAAGTGTATTGGCATCTTTAAAAACTCAAAATAATTTCATTTATATCAACCCACCACTATTTAACTTTTCTTCATTGATTTGTTTTCTAGACTCACTCTTGGGGTTTAATACACCATTATAACTTCAAATAAATTTAATAAACATGCTACCCATACTCTAATATATTATATATGTGAAGCTCAAGTAAAGGAATTACCTCTTGATGGAAGAGTCTCACTTCTTGTTTTTGTATTCTTGAAGATTCAACCTATTTTCTATAAATATAATAATATTAATGTTATATCAAATGCTTATATATAATCTTTCTTATACCAAATAAACTTATCTTGAAGTGTATTTATGGTGGCAGAGTTCCTCCTTCTCTCTAGAACCCAAACCCTTATCCAAAAATTCTTTTCTTTCTCTCTCCCCAAAATAGCCACTTTTATTATTTTGATGACATGCTTAGTTTTGCACACCTCCATCGTAGCTATACTCACTTCCTATTCAGATCCCCTACCTTTGGCAAGCTTGCTGGAATCAACTACGCCAAGGTAGCGTAGCTACGCATAGCTCGCGTAGCTGCGTGGCTGTTGTGCTATCCTTCAAAAAAAAGATCATAACTTTTTCAGGAATATCCAAATAATGAACACTTTGATGAATGAAAATCACATTTATAGATATTTAATTTGATAGGTTGTACACCATATAAATCTTCATATATTGGGAGTTGTGCTTGTTCGAAGTTGGGTCCTGTGCAAACTCATTTGAAATATTAGTGCCTCATATAGTTTCCAACTTGACTGTGTTATTCTTTGACAATAACCCATTATTTATGCACCGTGTACACATATAACTATCATCAATTCATATTATTAGTCACGACTCAAAATCCACTATAGGTCATGATGGCAAGCCGATGTTGATTTATCAATTTATTTACTCATTTTATTACTTTAAAATTCATAACTTACATTTAATCAAATAATATGAAATAAAATCTATAGGGTGATATAATAGTAATTATGTGAACCACCCAAAACCCGGTGTCATGAGTGCATGAGCATCAATTAAGAAATATAATGAAATACAATGTCTGTCTGGAATAAAAGTTAGACATGAAACTATAAATAACTTTGATGGAGACTCTGCAGGCTGCTGATCATAACAAAGAAGTGCAACTCACCATAAAGTTCCTGTAACAGCCATGTCTCTGCACTCAGAGGACCATCAGAACCATATATGTATACCTACACAATAGGTGCAACAAGTGCAGTATGAGTACGTAAGTCAACGCGTACCCAATTTGTAACGACCTGACCAATCGTTTCGATCTTTTGAAATTTGATCATCAGTTCTTGGGCATGACTTTCACCGTGTGATGTATTCTGACTTAGGTAAATCGTTAGTTTTGGTTTTCAGGGTAATCACAATGAATTTGGAAGAATACGGTTCTCAGTTGAACTTGAAATTTGAAAGATTTAACCAAGATTTGACTTATTTGTTTATGATCTCAGATCAGAATTTTTATAATTTTGTTAGCTCCGTTTGGTGATTTGGGACTTAGGAGTATGATATGAATGCATTTTGGAAGTCCGTGAACGATTAGGCTTGAATTAGCGAAATTGAGATTTCGGCGTGTTTCGGTTGATAGGTGACATTTCTTATATAGAGGTCGGAATGAAATTTCGAAATAGTTCTATCATGTCATTTGGGATATGTGTGCAAACGTTCAGGTCATTCGACATAGTTTAATTGGGGTTTTTATCAAAAGCGTAATCTAGAAGATCTTTGAATTCTTTCGATTGAATCCGATGCAAATTTTATGTTTTAGTGTTGTTTTGAGCGTTTTGAATGTTGAAAAAAGTTTTAATAATGTTAAGGGATATATAGTCATGTTTGGTTAAGGTCTCTAGGGCCTCATGTGAGTTTCGGGTGGTCAGTTGGACAATATAATGTTGTTGGAAATTGAAGTAAATCAGCTGTAGTGTTGTACGTATTTTAACCTTCGCGCTCGCCAAGGGCTGAATTTTGAGGGATTCATGTTCACAAGGGTCTATTCCATGTTCATGAAGGCTTGTGAGAGGACTTCATCGTATTCATGAGTGTGCGTACGCGATTTCGGAGGAGGAATTGGAGCTGATGGTTAGTTATTCATCATGTTCGCGTGGAAGCGGACGCGTTCGCGAAGGTCAAGGTTGTGGAAGCATTGCATTCACGACTGACATGTAATGTTCACGTAGGGTAAAAATTCGTCAGTGTAAATTTTGTTGTACACATTAGCGAGAGATGGACCGCGTTCACGAAGAACGCTTTTAAAGCCTGGGCAGAATGTTTCGATAGCTCTTGTCCGCGATTTTGTAGCTAACTTTCACCATTTTTGGGCGATTATGGAGCTTCTTGAGGATATTGGAAAGCGGATTATAGAGATAACACCTGGAGGTAAGATTTTTGAACACAATAATCAAATCATGTATGAATTCCACCCAATTAATCATGGAACTAAGCCTAAAAATTGAAGAACTAGGGCTTGCAAAATTGGACTTTTAATTAGGGATTTAAAGGACCATTTGAGGTTGTATTTGAGAACTTTTGATATGTATGAACTTGTGGTGAGATAAGGAATCTAATAATGTAAAAATATCTGAGTTTCGAGAAGTGTGCCAGGAGCTCGGATTTTGATAATTTGTGATTTGCGCCCGTTAATGATTTTTTTCACTTGGGCTTTGTTCCCTTAGCATATTGTGATGTATTCGTTCTGATTTTAGATAGATTCGATGCAAGTGGAGGCTAATTCAAGGGGAAAAGGCATCGCGAGGTAGAGAGTTTGACGGTTCGAGGTAAGTAATGATTGTAAATACTATCCTGAGGGCTTGAAACCCCGGATTACACATCGTTGTGTTACTTTGAGGTTACTTACATGCTAGAGGATGAGCGTGGGGTAGAGCACCACTGGGGGGGATTGTGACCTAGTCCATCCCTAGCGATTATTTTAATGTGTATTTGATATTTAGTTGTTTAATGTTATTGTATTTCGGGTTGATGCCATGTTTGGGGCCTTGTGCCGACTTCTTGAGACCCTTAGGGGCATTTTTGCTATCTTTCCTCACTCTATTTGTTTGAAAGCATATCCTCGGTCATGTTTTAACTATTTATTACTCAATTTGGCTTTATCACTACATTCTTAAAAGTGTGGAAACTATTTTGGGTTGAGTTCCCTATTTTATTGACATTGACCGAAGGTCTGATGGTGAGATTGATGACTGAGATAGACTGAGAGTCTGATGGTGAGGTTAATGATTGAGAGAGGTCGAGGGCCTACTTGTGAGGATTATATATCAATGGATTGGACAGCATGCCACAACAATGTATATATATATGTATATATATATATATATATATATATATATATGTGTGTGTGTGTGTGTGTGTGTGTGTGTGTGTGTGTGTGTATTTGTGCGCATATACATATTAGCCTGCACACGGCAGCGATACTTATATGGATCGGGCTACACGCCACAGCGATATGTTAGATCGGACTGCACGCCATAATGATATAGCGCTTGGGTTGTAGGAGCTCCTCTGGAATCTGCACCACCCCCTGTGACCGTCATTAACAAGATATATGGATCGGGCTACAAGCCGCAGTGATATATGGATCGGGCTGCACACCAAAGAAGTTACTATATGATGCCTATTGAGTGTGAGTGTTGGGTGTGAGTACTAATTAGTAAGAGTTGAGTCACAAGTTACTGAGAGGCTAGCCCGAGGGGCGATATATATATATATATATATATATATATATATATATATATATATATATATATATATATATATATATATATATATATATATATATATATATATATACATATATACACACACACACATGCACATGAGTGATGTTTGCCTGAGGGGCCTAATTACGAACTTATTGAATTCCACTTCTCTCTAGAGTCAGTCCTATTGAAATATTGATTAATGACTGTTTTCATTCATCCTTATACTGAGCCTCTATCGAAAATGTTAGACAAATGTTTTTAAGACAACTTTTATTTAAACTGGGGTTTATGAAATATTAAAAATTTAATCACTCATTTGGCATTGGGTATTTCCACTGAGATTGTCAAGTTATGAGGTGCTTATGATTACGGTTTTTGCCCGAGGGGCTGTTTTACAAACTATGTTTTGCCCGAGGGACCGATTATAGTTTTTAAGTTTTTACTACAAACGATATTTAACCCCTACTGAAATTGATGGAAGGTATTTTAAATGATTTTTTACCAATAAGCAAAATTTAAAATAAGAAAATTGACTCGTATTATAATTTGAAAGACCATTGTGATTCTTGAGTCTAATGTAAAAATGTGGATTCATTCTTTCCTACCGCTCAGTCTTTATTTACTCTTATAACATACATGGTTGGAGTAGTCACATTACTCCCTGCACCTCGTGTGCAGATTCAGGTACTTAGGAACCCGGTAGCAGGTGTTGCTTGCTCAAATGCAGAGTCATCAGAGTTAGCAAGGTGGTTGCATGACGTTCGCAGCACCGCTTCTTCCTTCTCACTTTCATTTCTGTAGTTAGTACCTTTTTACTGTTGTTGTTGTATTCAGACGTTGGTAGGTGCACATGGCTAGTGAAGCCCCCATGTCGGGCTTGTATTTATATTTTGCACCGTTATTTCTAATTTTTATTATGAAACATTTTTTTATTAAATACTTAAAAATGACTCTTGATGGTTAAAGGGTTAATGTGCGTCACGACTCTAAACCCACGCCCGGTCCTGATGGCGCCTCTCGTGAAGATGAGACCATCCAGAACAATGCAAACACCTCTATTAACTTATAATCAACAATTAACCAATCCAAAACACGTGTAAAACAGTTATTAATGCGGAAACGACGATAATAGCAAAGGATACCATCCCAACACAACCCAAATCGGGTGTCACAAGTCATGAGCAGTTTCCTATAAGTCTACAGAATATAATATCTGAGACAATAGTCTGAGGAAAACATAAATGAGGTAAGATAAGGGAGACAAGGCCCTTCGGACGTCTACAGCTACCTCGTAACTCTTACTCGTTGCCTGGTATGGAAGGAGTTAGTGCTCAGCTGCGGACTCTACTATGCAAGAATCTACACACATGGTGCAAGGAGTAATGAGAGTACTCAGGCGAGCGATAGTACAAGCAAGCTAACACGCGGGCGAGGTTGAAGGGGCCTTGCGCAACCTTCGGATTATCGAAAGTGCAACCTTTGACCCCTTCGTCGACAACCTCTCATTTGTTCGACTAGCTCCTTTCATTTCTCTTCTTTGCTTCTGATTCAATAGCACGGAGACTCGCGCAAAGGGTTAACAGTTGATAGGCAAGTCAAGCGGTAAAGCAGTAAATCCACTAAGAAAGGTGACCTAGTGAGTAATAATAACAAATAATAACCAAAGGCATGAAAACATATAAATTCACAAGGCAATTCTATACCAGGAAGTAAATCACTTAAAGAAGAAAAACCATAAAGAATCAAATGAAATTTCCTTTTCTAAAAACAGGTAAATCAAGTAAATCAACAAGTAAACATTTAGTAGTAACCTGCCCCTCGGGCCTAGTATCAATCGCTCAGCATACAATCAGCCCCTCGGGCTCAGTGTCAGTCATTCATCATAGTATCAACCCCTCGGGCTCAGTATCACTCACTCATAGCAGCCCCTCGGGCTCAGCACCAGTCACTCAGCATAGCATCAGCCCATCGGCCTCAGTATTAGTCACATGGGTACCCGCGCTCACTGGGGGTGTGCCGACTCCGGAGGGGCGCGTTACGGCCACAGTGCTATATCAACATAAGGCTTGAAAGCCTTCTCACATCACACTCAAGGCCTGAAAGCCTTCTCACATCACACTCATGGCCTGAAAGCCTTATTACATCACTCAAGCCACCTCGTGGCATACTAATGTTTCTCAGGCCCTTGCCCTCACTCAGCCTAGAAAACATCATAAGCCCATCAGGCATCAATAAAATAGTAGTGCTCAGCCTAAACAACATTGGAAATTTTAGTTTGATCTCAAAATTAAATTAATAGTGGTTGAGTTTTTAAAACAGTATTAATTAACGGGGCTGAGTTCAAATAGTATATCAAATATTGAGGAAACAGTGATAAAATCCACGAAGGACTCAAGTAATTGGCAAGAAGACCAAAATATGGCAATAAGCCCAAATTATTTTGATAACAAACACATCTCAGTTAAATACGCAGAAAAAGCATTAATTGGGGAGGACCAAGTCAATATCCCCAGTAGTAAACAACCCTGTGATGATCATTAAGCGTGTGTTTACCTCGATATGGCACTGTGTTATGCATATGCGGGGTTTCAAACCCTCAGGACATCATTTCCAATCATTACACACCTCAAGCCGGCCAAAATCCTAGCTCACTATGTCGTTACCTCTCAAATCAACCTCCTCACACGTCGAATCTGATAAAAACCATAATGAATACATCTCAATATGCCAATGGAACAATACCCGATCAAAAACAATCAAAAAATAGCAAAAATCTCGAAATTGGCAAAACTCGAGCCCCGGGCCCATTTCTCGAATTCTAGAAAATATTACATCAACGAAGTCCTTATCTCGCCACGATCTATACATACCAAGAACTCCCAAATCCGAGCTCGAATGACCATCAAAACCCAATTTGAAATATCAAATCTCAAACCCTAGTTCTTCCTATTTTTGCTAAGTTTTCATGAATTTCTAGGTTGATTCTACAAATAAATCATGTTTTAGATCATAGGACTCACCTCCAATCAATCCCTGTCGAAGCCCTCTTTAATTCCCATCCAAAAGTTCTCACAAATAGCCCAAGGTCAAGTGACAAATGAGGGAAATGGGCTAAGTTCAAATATAATATCTGAACACAGCCCTCAGATGTCGCATTTGCGACACCTGGTTTGCAAATGCAGCAGTCGCAAATACAACAAAAACTTCGGAATTGCGAACGAGAGCCTCCTCTGCCAAGGTCGCAAATACGATAAAGAGCTTTTAAATGCGATCAAATTGTCACAAATGTGAACCTTTCCTCAGGCAGTCTCCTTCGCAAATGCGAAACCTCACTCGTAAATGCGAGATCGCAAATGCAAACAATTTCTCCCATTTGCGAGGCCTGCAATAGCTGCTGCATTTCCAAGTCTGAGACTTCCAGTTTAGCCACCCAAAATAACCCTGAGGCTCCTGGGACCTCAACCAAAAGCACCAACACGTCCTAAAACATCATCCAAACTTGTCCCAATCATTAAAACGCCTCAAATAACACCAAAACCATCAAATTACATCGGATTCAAGCCAAAGTTCTTCTAAAACTTCGGAAAAATGTATTTGATAAAAAACCCAACAAAACAATATCCGAATGACCTGAAATTTTGCACAGACATCAAAAATGACATAAAGAAGCTACAGAAACTCTCGAAATTCCATTCCGACCCTCAGATCAAAATCTCACCTATCAACTGGTATTACCCAAAATGCCAACTTCGCCAATTCAACCCTAATTCTACACCGGACCTCCAAAATCAATTCCGATTACACTCCTAGGTCACAAATCATCCCTCGAAGATATCCAAATCATCGAAAATCACTTCCAAACCCTCTAACATAAGTTAACATCCGGTTGACTTTTCTAAACCAAACCTTTCTTAAAGAGACTAACTGTCTCATTTCCTACCAAAACCTCTCCGAACTAATCGACCAAATCAGATACGGATAATGAAGCATAAAGAAGCTGAAAACGGGGAAAAACAAGTGGTAACTCACGTAAGGATGGGTCATGTCATCACATCCTCCCCAACTAAAATAAATGCTCATCCTCGAGCTGATCAAGAAACATACCTGAAGCCTCAAGAAGATGAGGGTATCTGCTCTACATTTCCGGCTCAGTCTCCCAAGTAGCCTCCTCCATGGGCCGACCAGTCCACTGCACTTTCACCGAAGCTACATCCTTTGATCTCAACTTTCAAACCTAACAACCCAAAAATAGGCACCGGCTCCACATCATACGTCAAATCACCATCCAACTGAACTGTGCTAAAGTCAGATACATGGGACGGGTCCCCAACATACTTGCGGAGCATAGATACATAAAATACCGGATGAACGCCTGACAGACTGAGTGGCAAGGCAAGCTCATAAGCCACCTCCCCAATTCTCCTAAGTTCTTCAAAAGGCCCAATAAACTGTGAACTCAACTTCCCTTTCTTTCCAAACCTCATAACACCCTTCATAGGCGAAACCTTCAGCAAGACCTTCTCACCAACCATATAAGACACATCTCAAACCTTCCGGTACACAAAAATCTTCTGCTGCAACTGAGCTATACGTAGTCTCTACTGAATCAGTTTCACCTTCTCTAAAGCATCCTGCACCAACTCTGTCCCTAATAGCCTAGCCTCGTCGAGATCAAACCAACCAACTGGAGATCTACACTTCTTCCTATACAACGCCTCATATGGAGCAATCTGAATGCTCGACTTGTAACTGTTGTTGTAGGAAAACTCTAAAAGCGGTAAAAACTCATCCTAAGAACCTCCAAAGTCAATAACACAAGCACGCAGCATCTCCTCCAAATATTGAATAGTATGCTCAGACTACCTGTCCGTCTGAGGATGAAATGTTGTGCTCAACACTACCTGTTTACCCAACTCTCGCTGAAAAGTCTTCCAGAACTGAGAAGTAAACTAAGTACCTTTATCTGAGATGATAAACACCGGAACACGATGCAATCGGGCAATCTCCATGTTAAAGATTCCTACCAGCCTTTCCAAAGAATAGGTAGTACATACCTGAATGAAGTGCGCGGACTTGGTCAGTCGATCTACAATCACCCAAATCGAATCAAACTTCTTCAAAGTTCGAGGAAGACCACTTACAAAATCAATAGTGACTCTCTCCCACTTCCACTCGGGAATAATCATCGGCTGAAGTACGTCACCCGATCTGTAATGCTCATATTTCACCTGCTGACAGTTGAGACGCCGAGCGACAAACCCTACAGTATCTTTCTTCATTCTCCTCTACAAATAGTGCTGCCTTAAATCTTGATACATCTTCGTGGTACCGAAATGAATTGAATACCACAAGCTATTGGCCTCTTCCAATATCAACTCCCGAAGTCCGTCCAAATTGGGCACACAAATCAGGCCCTGCATCCTCAACACACCATCCTCATCAATGGTCACGTCTCTAACATCATCATGCTGAACCCTGTCCTTAAGGACAAGCAAATGCAGATCATCATACTGGAGCTCTCTGATGCGATCATATAAGTGTTAGAAAATAAGCTTAACGCTAGAGGGGGGGTGAATAGCGTAATAATAAATATTAGCATAAACTTGCGGAATTTAAAAATTGCAGGAAAGAAATAAGTGCGATAAGTAAATAAATAAGAACGAACGCACCGATGTATCCTGGTTCACCACAACCCGTGGCTAGTCAAATCCCCGAGAGACTCTCTCGAGATTCCACTAACACTGTTAAGCTTACGGGTGCTCAACAAACCTTTACAAACTGAGGACACAAGCCTCAACAACCTTTGCTCGAAGATACAACACTCCAAGACTTCAACCAAAGGAAACACAAGTTCCTTCTTACAATACAAGGGACTAACACTTCCCTTCAAGTGTATAAGACACTTAGCACTCACTTAAACAAGACTCTCTTAATAGAGTAGATATGAGTAAACAGATACGCTCAAGAACGCAACAACTTTCGTCAAGAATTTTGGCTCTCAAAACTTATGTAATGAATAGAAAGTGATGAACAATAGAGTATGCAAGCTATAGCAATAATATGATCAGTTGTTGTGTTTAGAAAACTGATTTGAAGCTCTATTTATAGTTGCAAAACCATGCATTACCGTTGCCTAACTGCCGATTAAGAGTAGCTGATTTTACTCAGTGACAATCGATTGTCAAAATGCCACAATCGATTGTTTGCCAATCGTTCCAAAAATCATTCCCAGATTCTACGCTTAACAATCGATTATCTAAGATCAATAATCGATTACTGGCAACGTTCAAAAAATTATTTCCTGATTTTACTTAAAACAATCGATTGTAAGAAATCTACAATCGATTACTTGGCAACGTTCAATAAATCATTTCCAGATTTTACTTAAAACAATCGATTGTCAGAAATCTACAATCAATTAGTTGGCAACGTTCAAAAAATCTTTTTCAGATTTTATTTAAAACAATCCATTATTAGAAATCTATAATCGATTATCTGACGATTTTTGAAAATATTTTGGCAACGGTCAATTACACAATCGATTATGCTATGAGAACAATCGATTATATATCAGTCTTTGAAAAATCAATTAGACACTGCCTTAATGCACTCGATTGTCAAAGGTTCACAATCGATTATTTTATGACTTTGAAAATGTCTGATAGACACTGCCTCAACACAATCGATTGTCATAAGTTCACAATCGATTATTTTGTAGCTTTGAAAAACTTTGATGTACACTGCCTCAACACAATCGATTGTCATAAGTTCACAATCGATTGTCATGCAGATTTGAAAAATCTGATGCACACTGCCTCAACACAATCGATTGTCATAAGTTCACAATCGATTGTCATGCAGCTGACTTAACATAATCGATTATCATAAGTACATAATCGATTATCTTAGTCCAGATTTTAGAGGCATGTCTAAAAATCATTTTGACTAAAGTAAATATGCATGATTTAAAATCATTTTGCTTTAAATTAAATATGCATGATTTTGATAAAAATGTTTTTACGAGAGAAGCCAAGTCTTGAGTCAAGTTATCGGATCAAGATCACAATTAAAGAACGACTCATGTATAACTTTATATCTTTGCTTGATCTTGGTTTTGTGCTTGAAACTCGTTATATATCAATTGCGCGCTTGTGCTTGGACCTCGTCATATGTCCATTGCGTATAGTTTTTCATTCATCAAAACCTACAAATATGAACACACATTTTAGTATAGTGCCTTGAGAACGTGTTTCAATAATTTCCCCCTTTTTGATAATGGCAAACTTTAGTGGGGATATGCATATTTGATAATTCATAATGACGATTCAAGACAAGTGAAGATATGCAACAATATGCAACAAGTCTCTAGATGTGCAATTAGTTCCCCCTCAACATATGAATTCCCCAACAAAAATTAGTGCATATCCCTTATTCTTCCCCCTTTTGACATTAGCAAAAATGGAAAAAGTAAAATACATAATAAAGCAAATAATATCAACATAATCGATTATTGATACTAGATAATCGATTATATACTAAAGAGAAATCGATTATCCTTAGGAGAAATCGATTATTCTGCATCAATCTTTATAATTCCCCCTGCCTTTAGGGCGATACCTGCAAAAATTCGTTAGACGTCTCCGTCGCTCAAGTTAGAAATCATGTGAAAGGGAAAATGCAATGCATGACTTAGATCAACCTGGAGTCAAGAATCCCGTGTTCTACGAATTCGGAAGAAGGACTCTTTCTCTAAGGGTTTTGTAAAGATGTCGGCCAATTGATCTTTGATTTCAACAAATTCAATTTCGACATCACCCTTGAGAACGTGATCTCTTATAAAATGATGCCTAATTTCAATGTGTTTTGTTCTTGAATGAAGAATGGGGTTCTTCGTTAAGCATATGGCGCTAGTATTATCACATCTAAGAGGGATATGATCAAGACTTAGGCCATAGTCCAAGAGTTGGTTTTTCATCCAAAGGATTTGAGCGCAACAACTCCCCGCGGCTACATATTCAGCCTCGGTTGTGGACAACGCAACACTTACTTGTTTCTTGCTAAACCAAGAAACGAGAGAGCTACCGAGCAAATGGCAAGTGCCACTAGTGCTCTTGCGGTCCAATTTGCATCCAGCAAAATCGGAATCGTAATAGCCAACAAGTTGGCATGAAGAACCTTTGGGGTACCATAGACCCACATTTGCAGTACCAACAAGATACTTCAATATCCGTTTCACCGCAGTTAGGTGAGACTCCTTCGGACACGATTGATAACGAGCGCATAAGCACACGCTAAACGTGATGTCCGGTCTACTAGCAGTAAGATAAAGGAGAGATCCAATCATACCTCGATACTTTTTGGTGTCGACTTCCTTACCTTTCTCATCTTTGAATAGATGATCGGATGTGCTCATGGGAGTGGCCATTGCTTTTGCGTTGGTCATTTCAAATCATTTCAGCAATTCTTTGCAATATTTAGCTTGACAAATGAAAGTTCCTTCTTTCATTTGCTTTACTTGCAGCCCCAAAAAGAATGTTATCTCACCCATCATAGACATCTCAAATTCGCTTGTCATTAAATCGGAAAATTCCTTGCACAAAACATTGTTAGTAGCACCAAATATAATATCATCCACATAGATTTGAACTAATAAAATATCATTGTTTTATGCTTAACGAAAAGAGTGGTGTCAACTTTCCCCCTAATGAAATCATTTTCCAAAAGAAATTTACTCAATCTTTCATACCAAGCTCGGGGAGCTTGTTTAAGACCATAAAGAGCCTTTTTAAGTTTGAAAACATGATTTGGAGATTTAAAATCTTCAAAACTCAGGGGTTGTTCAACATAAACTTCTTCTTGAATAACACCATTTAGAAAAGCACTTTTTACATCCATTTGATACAAATTTAAATTCATAGAAGATGCAAAGGCAAGTAATAAACGAATAGCTTCTAACCTTGCTACGGGAACATATGTTTCTTTATAGTGAATACCCTCTTCTTGATTGTAGCCTTTTGCTACAAGCCTAGCATTGTTTCTAGTGATTACACCATTTTCATCTAATTTGTTTCGAAAAACCCATTTCGTACCAATTATGGTATGATTTTCGGGTCTTGGCACCAAATCCCAAACGTCATTCCGTTTGAATTGGTTAAGCTCCTCTTGCATTGCCAAGGTCCAAAATTCACCCACAATTGCTTCGGAGATGGTTGTGGGTTCAATTTGAGAAACAAAAGCAGTATGTCCTAAGGTGTTCTTAAGAGAGTTTCGGGTACTTACCTTTTCTCCAACGTCGCCAATTACCTGTTCGAGAGGGTGATCTTTGATTGTCCTCCATTCCATAGGCATTTTCGTTTCTTTCTCCAATTGTGACGCTTCCTCCGATAATTGTTCCAAGATTTCATCTTGAATTTCCTTAGAAGTTTCCTCTTGTACTTTGTCTTGAGGACTTATTGAGTTTAAGATACCTGCAGGATCAGAACCAGAATCCTTTCTCGCCAAGCGAGCATTATTTTCGGAAAACACAATATGAGGGGATTCCTCCACAGTTCCGGTTCTATTATTGAATACCCTATATGCTTTGCTACGTGAGGAATAACCAATAAAAATTCCTTCATCGAATTTGGAATCAAATTTTCCCAATTGATATTTTCCAATGTTATGAATAAAGCATTTACAGCCGAATACTCTAAGATGGGAGATATTTGGTTTCCTTCCCTTGTAGAGTTCATAAGGGGTTTTCATGAGTATTGGCTTTATGACTACTCTATTCAAAACGTAGCATGCGGTACTCACGGCATCCGCCCAAAAATGTTTGGGAATCTTAGCCTCATCGAGCATGGTTCTAGCCATCTCTTTGAGACACCTATTTTTCCTTTCCACCACCCCATTTTGTTGTGGTGTTTGTGGAGCGGAGAAGGTGTGCTCGATACCGAGTTCGTCACAAAAGTATGCAAAGAGATTGTGATCAAACTCTCCCCCATGATTACTTCTTATTGAAGTGACGGTTGTGTCCTTTTCGTTTTGAACACGTTTAAGAAAATATTTGAAATTATGAAAAGCTTCACGTTTATGAGCAAGAAATAGAGTCCATGTAAATCTAGAATGATCATCAACAATAACAAAAGCATAACAATTTCTACCAAGACTTTGAATGCGAGATAGTCCAAATAAGTCCATGTGAAGTAATTGCAAAGGTCTATTAGTTGAAACAATATTTCTCGATTTAAAATATGCTTTTGTTTGCTTCCCTTTTTGACAAGAATCACAAATAGAGTCTTTTTCAAATTTCAAGTTTGGAAGACCAATAACTAAATTTTGTGAAACCAATTTGTTCAAAAGATGCATGTTGATGTGAGCTACTCTATGGTACCATAACCACGTATCATCTTCTTTGCTCATAAGACAATCTACATATTCAGATGAAGAATTTTCGAGATCAACCATATAGATATTATCCATTCTAAATCCACGAAGAATAATTTTATAATCGCTACGGTGAAAAACTAAGCATTCATTTGAATCAAATAAAACAAGATTTCCCTTGTCACATAATTGACTTATGCTCAAGAGATTATGTTTTAGACCCTTAACTAGCAATATATGCTTAATGGAAGAGGAGTCATCCTTACCCACTGATCCAATGCCGATAATTTTTCCTTTGTTGTTATCACCAAAAATAACGCTTCCTCCTTCCTTGTGTTCTAGTTGAAGGAACTTGGATTCGTCTCCAGTCATGTGCTTGGAGCATCCACTATCAAGGTACCAAAGTACACTTGACCCCTTCAAACACACCTACAAAACAGATTAATGAGTTTTAGGTACCCATGCCATTTTGGGTCCTTGGGGGTTAGGCAAATCATAGTGATGTGATTGAGTGTTATGTCTATGTCGTGTAAAACAAGCAGGAGCAATATGACAAACAACATTAGCATTATGCATTCGTCTAGGTTGATAGTAATTGGACGGACGAAATTCATTTACTCTATTCTTGACAATATGACTATTGCGCAATTCATGAAAATCATTTCTCCTACTATTTGTTCTAGGATATACAGCATTTCTAGGATAGTTGTTTCTAGGTTGAAAGCCATTTCTGGGTGTTCTACAAGGTTCAAAATTCCTTCTAGTGTTTGGCCTAGAGTATGCATTATTTCTAAAATGATTATTTCTAGGTTGCGATTGTTGAAAGCCATTTCTAGGTTTGTTATATCTAGGATGAGCGTTTGTTTTATTAATCCTAGGTTGAGCCCTAGGTTGTTGGGGGTTGGCTTCAACCTTTTCTTTAGGCTCATTCTCAAAGCCTATGCCATGCTTAGTCGACTTCAAATTAACAAGAACTTCATTCAAATTTTTATGAGAAGAATTAAACTTATCTAGGATGCCCTTATGTCTTTCTACCTCATTTTTGAGATGCATGCAAGAAGTACAATTTTTACTAGAGCTCTCGGGTTTGTCGGCGCTTCTCTTGCCGAAAAATTTGTTTTCTTCTTTCAACTTCTCATTTTCCAAAATCAGTTTTTCCAAATCCTTTCCTTTCAAAGAGAGTTGTTTTTCAAAATCTTTTTCTTTTAAAGAAGCATTTTCTTTTATACTTTTAACAGTTTTGGAAGCTTTAATAAATTCACTATACAACTCATCAAAAGCATTTTGCATTTCCTCAAGAGAATAGAAGTTTTTGGAAGAAATTTGACATACCTCTTCTTGATTGTTTTCGTGAGCCATGAGACAAAGATTTGTGGCTTCGTCTTCTTCTTCCTCACTCGACTCGTCACCGGAGTCGCCTCCCCAAGATATGTATGCTCGTTGTTTCTTGAAGGGTTTCTTTTCCTTTTTGGCATTTGGGCAATTTGATTTAATGTGCCCGGTTTCTCCGCACTCATAGCACTTTATTTGATCTCCTTGCTTTTTGCCCTTTCGTTCATACTCTTTTCGCATGAACTTTTGAAATCACTTAATAACGAGTCCGAACTCGTTGTCTCCGTCCTCGTCATTTTGAGGTTGGCTTGTGCTTGCCTTGAGAGCGATCTTTGTTTCCTTTGATCATCAACAAGAGGGTTAAGTATAGTAGATTCATAAGTTTTAAGATTACCTCTTAATCCGTCGATGGTGACATTTGAAACGCCAATAGATTCTTGCTGCGTCGGCCTTGGATCGCCATGCCGGAGTAAGACTTCGGAGAATTTTTCGGACAAGTTCCTTATCCGTGAAGGTCTTCTTAAGAGCATGTAAATCATTAACGATTTTTGAAAATCGTTCGAACATCTCATCGACCTTTTCGCCTTCCTTCATGTGAAACAATTCATATGCATGGGTTAGGAAATCAATTTTAGCTTCCCTTACCTGGTCCGTACCTTCGTACGTAGTTTCCAGCTTGTCCCACATTTGCTTCGCCGTTGTGCAACATGATATTTTCCTATAATCATCAGCATTTACAGCACAATATAATAAATTAATGGCCTTAGCGTTGTTTTGCACCTTTCGGATATCATCCGCATCGTATTCATCTTCGGACTTTGGAACATCTTTATTTTCAACCTTTTTGGTTGGGATTTGTTCTCCCTTCATTATAATCTTCCAAAGATGAAAACTATTTGATTGAACAAATATTCTCGTCCTCTCCTTCCAGTACGTATAGTTTGTACCGTCGAATAGTGGTGGTCGGGTGGAGCATTGTCCTTCACCTATTCCTGCAAAAGAATCACGAGTAGAAGCCATGGATTGTTTCTCTCAAACGGTTAAGTCTTCAGAGAGTTGGGCTCTGATACCAATTGTTAGAAAATACGCTTAACGCTACAGGGGGGGTGAATAGCGTTATAATAAACATTAGCGTAAACTTGCGAAATTTAAAAATTGCAGGAAAGAAATAAGTGCGATAAGTAAATAAATAAGAACGAACGCACCGATGTATCCTGGTTCACCACAACCCGTGGCTAGTCCAGTCCCCGAGAGACTCTCTCGAGATTTCCACTAACACTGTTAAGCTTACGGGTGCTCAACAAACCTTTACAAACTAAGGACACAAGCCTCAACAACCTTTGCTCGAAGATACAACACTCCAAGACTTCAACCAAAGGAAACACAAGTTTCTTCTTACAATACAAGGGACTAACACTTCCCTTCAAGTGTATAAGACACTTAGCACTCACTTAAACAAGACTCTCTTAATAGAATAGAAAGTGATGAACAATAGAGTATGCAAGCTATAGCAATAATATGATCAGTTGTTGTGTTTAGAAGACTGATTTGAAGCTGTATTTATAGTTGCAAAACCATGCATTACCGTTGCCTAATTGCCAATTAAGAGTTACTGATTCTACTCAGTGACAATCGATTGTCAAAATGCCACAATCGATTGTTTGCCAATCGTTCCAAAAATCATTCCCAGATTCTACGCTTAACAATCGATTATCTAAGATCAATAATCAATTACTGGCAACGTTCAAAAAATCATTTCCTGATTTTACTTAAAACAATCGATTGTCAGAAATCTACAATCGATTACTTGGCAACGTTCAAAAAATCATTTCCAGATTTTACTTAAAACAATCGATTGTCAGAAATCTACAATCGATTACTTGGAAACGTTCAGATTTTATTTAAAACAATCGATTATTAGAAATCCATAATCGATTACCTGACGGTTTTTGAAAATATTTTGGCAACGGTCAATTACACAATCGATTATGCTATGAGAACAATCGATTATATATCAGTCTTTGAAAAATCAATTAGACACTGCCTTAATGCACTCGATTGTCAAAGGTTCACAATCGATTGTTTTATGACTTTGAAAATGTCTGATAGACACTGCCTCAACACAATCGATTGTCATAAGTTCACAATCGATTATCTTGTAGCTTTGAAAAACTTTTATGTACACTGCCTCAACACAATAGATTGTCATAAGTTCACAATCGATTGTCATGCAGATTTGAAAAATCTGATGCACACTACCTCAACACAATCGATTGTCATAAGTTCACAATCGATTGTCATGCAGCTGACTTAACATAATCGATTATCATAAGTACATAATCGATTATCTTAGTCCAGATTTTAGAGGCATGTTTAAAAATCATTTTGACTAAAGTAAATATGCATGATTTAAAATCATTTTGCTTTAAATTAAATATGCATGATTTTGATAAAAATGTTTTTACGAGAGAAGCCAAGTCTTGAGTCAAGTTATCGGATCAAGATCACAATTAAAGAACGACTCATGTATAACTTTATATGTTTGCTTGATCTTGGTCTTGTGCTTGAAACTCGTTATATATCAATTGCGCGCTTGTGCTTGGACCTCGTCATATGTCCATTGCGCATAGTTTGTCATTCATCAAAACCTACAAATATGAACACACGTTTTAGTGTAGTGCCTTGAGAACGTGTTTCAACAATAAGAAAGACTGAGAAACCACACCAACCAACACCTGACTAGGCTCCGAAATGTCTAGTCTCACAAACCGATTGGCCAAGGCCTGAACGTCAACTGCAAAGGGCTTCTCCCCAAATAGAATATACGCCAAACTCCCCATACTAAGTGCTTTCGGCTCAAGGCATTGGCCACTACATTGGCCTTCCCCAGGTGATATAGAATGGTAATATCATAATCCTTGAGTAACTCTAGCCACCTCTGCTGCCTCAAATTAAGATTCTTTTGCTTGAACAAATTCTGAAGACTGCAATGATTGATGAATACCTCACAAGGTACACCATACAAGTAGTTTCTCCAAATCTTCAAATCATCATCTATAGTAGCCAACTCCAAATCATGTTTAGGGTAGTTCTTCTCGTGGGGCTTCAACTGAAAATAAGCATATGCAATCACTCTACCCTCCTGCATCAATACACATCCCATCCAAACTCTCGAAGCATCATAATATACAGTATAACAACCTGAATCTGATGGAAACACCAATATTGGAGTTGTGATTGAAGCTCTTTTGAGCTTCTGAAAGCTCTTCTCGCACTCGTCCGACCATACAAATGGAGCACCCTTCTGATTCAACTAGGTCAAGGGCGATGCAATAGAGGAAAATCCCACAACAAACCGGCGATAATAACCTGCCAAACCAAGAAAACTATGAATCTCTGTGGCTGAGGTCGGCCTAGGCCAACTCTTTGCTGCCTCTATTTTCATCGGGTCGACCTGAATTTCCTCGCTAGACACCACATGTCCCAAGAAAGCCACTGAACTGAGCCAAAACTCACACTTGGAGAACTTTGCATAAAGCTTCTCCTCTCCCAATCTCTGCAATACGACTCGCAAATGTTGTGTGTGCTCCTCCTGACTATGCGAGTACACCAGAATGTCCATCAATGAAAACAATAATGAACGAATCAAGATAAGGCCGAATACACTGTTCATCAAATGCATGAACATTGCTAGGGCATTAGTCAGCCCAAAAGACATAACAAGAAACTCATAGTGCCCATATCTAGTCTTGAATGTTGTCTTAATAATATCTGAATCCCTAATCTTCAACTAGAGATCAATCTTGGAGAACACTCTCGCTACCTATAAGGTGGTCAAAGAAATCATCAATACGAGGCAAGGGATACGTGTTCTTTGCTGTTACTTTGTTCAATTACTTGTAGTCAATACACATTCTCATTGTGACATCCTTATTCTTTGCAAACAGAACTGGTGCACCCCACGGTGACACACTAGGCTGAATGAACCCCTTATCTAGGAGTTCCTGAAGTTGATCCTTCAATTATTTCAACTCCGCTGGTGTTATACGGTATGGAGAAATGGAAATGGGCTGAGTTCCCGGCACCAGGTCAATACAAAAATCAATATCCTTGTCCTATGGCATGCCCGATAGGTCTGCAGGAAATACATTGAAAAACTCCCTCACAACTGGAACAGAATCAATGCTAGGAGTCTCCGCTCCAACATCCCTCACAAATGGCAAATATATAAGGCAACCCTTCCCAACAATACGTTGGGCCTTTAAGAATGAAAGAACTCTACTAGGAACATAATTAGTCACACCACGCCACTCGATCCTCGGTACACCCGGAATAGCCAAAGTGATTGTCTCAGCAAGACATTCTAGAATAGGATGACACGGAGGCAACCAGCCCATGCCTAAAATAACATCAAAATCGAGCATGCTTAATAACAACAGATCAACTCGGGTCTCCAGACCCCTAATAGTCACTAAACATGATCAGTACACATGGTCTACATTAATGGTATCGCCCACCGAGACTCAAGGCGTACCTAAATGATGAGCAAAATATGAGGACACATAAGAATAGGTTGAACCAAGATCAAATAAGACTGAGGGATATCTGAGGTAGACTAAAATAATACCTGTAATGACAGTATCTGAAGCAATGGAATTTTTCTTGCCCTGAAGAGCATAAAAACGAGCCTAACCATCAGGTGATCAACCTCCACCTCTAAGGAAGCCCTTGGCTGCCTGGCCCTCACACCTAGCTGGCTGGGTGCGTGCTGAAGAAACTGGACCAGCACACAAGGGCTGACCCTTCTGCTAAGATGAGCTAGCAGCACGACTAGGACACTGACTCCATAGATGCCCAAACCCTCCACACTCATAAAAACTCCCAGGTGCTAGATAATGGGACTAAAGGGAACCCCTCGCGCCATAATGACTATCTGATGCACTCGGCCTGGAAGAATCCTAAGTAGATGGAGCACGAGATGAACTCTGTGCTGGAAGAGCGCTGAGTGAAGGCTGATTCTGTTAAGAACTATTATAACCACGACCTGAAGATTCCCCACAATGCTTGGGTTGGGCCAATCGAACGGGCCTAAAATAATGACCCCTACCATACTGGAATTGGCCCCTCGAGTGAGCACTACTGTAAGTGCCTAAACACCGAGGCCTCTTTGCTTCGCTCTCCTCTCAATCCTGACGATGAACCACCTCAATCGCTCGAGATATATCAACCACCTCCTTGAATGTAGCACCCAATTCTATCTCTCTAGTCATTAGAACATAGATATGGTAGTTAAGGCCATCAACAAATCTCCCAATATGCTCGCGATCAGTCGGAACTATCCAAACGACATGACAAGCCAACTCTGAAAACCTCATCTCAAACTGAGACACAATCATATCTCCCTGCCATAGCCACTCGAACTACCTGCACAGCTCCTCTCTACGGGACTGTGGTACATACTTCTCAAAGAAGAGAGTGGAGAACTCTTTCCAAGTCAAAGGTGTTGCCCCAACCGGCCTACGCCTCTCATACGCCTCCTACCAAGTGAAGGAAGCCCTATAAACTTAAAGGTGGTAAATGCCACACCACTAGACTTCAGAATCCCTACTGTACGGAGAATCTGCTAACACCTGTCAAGAAAACCCTTGGCATTCTCGCCCTCAGCACCACTGAATGTCGGAGGCTAGAGTCTACCAAACCTCTCGAGGCGACGCTGCTCATCCTCAGGCATAGCTAGAACCTTGATCTCCTGCAATGATGCAACTAGCTGAGCTAGAGGTGCCTCTGGGGTCTGTATGCCCTGCACTACCTGCTCAGGTGTGCGAGCAACGGGGTCTGATTGTCTCCCCCAGCCTGCGAAGTAGCTGCTGCTGTGGTGGCTAAAAGTACCTGAACCGGGCCGGTGCAAACTGTCAATATCTGACCATAGTCTCCTCAAGACCCGGTATCACAATGGGCACAGCTGGTGTCTGATCCTGAGCTGGGGCAACTAGAGGATCCACATGTGCTTCCCTGCTGCTCTACCTCTACCACGACTGCATCCACGGCCTCTCGTGGCCTAAATGGGTGGTACTGGTGGTCGTTCGCCACGTCCGGTAGCTTGTGTCCTCACCATCTATGACAGAATGGAATAAAGAGAACTTTAGCACTTAGATCAACAAGTTCGCATGGCAAAAATTTCAAGAATGTGAAGTTTTCCTAAAAGTTCTGTAGCCTCCCAATGATAAGTACAGACGTCTCCATACCGATCCGCGAGACTCTACTAAACCAGCTTATGACTCACGAGACCTATTAACTTAGGCTTCGATAACAACTTTTCACGACCCTAAACCTACGCTTGCCCATGATGGCGCCTCTCAAGAAGAGGAGGCCAGCTAGAACAACGCAAACACCTTTGTAAACATATATTCAACATTTAACTAATCCACAACACGTGTAAAAGAGTATAAATGCGGAAACAACAATAATATCAAAGGATACCATCCTAACACAGCAAAAATTGGGGTGTCACAATTCATGATCTTTTACAAAATTTGCTATAAGTCTACAGAATATGATATCCGATACAATAGTCTGAGGAATCAATAAATGAGGTAGGAAAAGGGATACAAGGGGCTTCAGACGTTTACAGTTACCTCGTAACTCCAACTTGCTACCTCGTCTGGAAGGAATCAGTACTCAAGTATGGACTCTACTATGCTTGAATCTGCACACATAGTGAAGGAGTAACGTGAGTATTTTGACCAAGTAAATAATAATAAATAAAAAATAACCGAAGGCATGAAAACACATAAATTCACAAGGCAATTGTATACCACGTAGTAAATCACTTAAAGTAGCAAAACCACAAAGAATCAAATGAAATCTCCTTTTCAAAAATAGGTAAATCAGGTAAAACAACAAGTAAACAGTGAGTAGTAATGTGACCCTGTGGTCTAGTATCGATCGCTCAGCATAGAATCAGCCCCTCGAGCTCAGTATCAGTCACTCAGCATAGTATCGGCCCCTCGGGCTTAGTATCAGCCACTCAGCATAGTATCATCCCCTCGGGCTCAGTACCAGTCACTCAGCAGAGTATCAACTACTCAGGCTCAGTATCACTCATATAGGTACCCACGCTCACTGTGGGTGTGCAGACTCTGGAGGGGCCCCTTGTGGCCCAAGCGCTATATCAACATAAGGCCTAAAAGACTTCTCACATCACACTGAAGTCCTGAAAGCCTTCTCACATCACACTCAAGGCCTGAAGGCCTTCTCACATCACACTTAAGGCCTGAAAGCCTTCTCACATCACACTCAAGGCCGGAAAGTCTTCTCACATCACACTCCAGTCCTGAAAGTCTTCTCACATCACTGTAGACACCTCGTGACATATAAATGTATCTCATGCCCTCGGCCTAACTTAGTCCAGAAAATATCATAAGCCCCTCAGGCATCAATAAAATAGTAGTGCTCGGCCCAAATAACGTTTGAAATATCATTTAGATCTCAAAATTCAATTAAAAGTGGCTGAGTTCTTAAAAAAGTATTAATCAACATGACTTAGTTCAAATAGTATATCAAATTATGAGGAAACAGTCATAAAATCCATGAAGGACTCCCATAATCGGCAATGAGCCAAAAATATGGAAATAAGCCTAAATCGTATTAATAACAAACACATCTCAGCTAAATACACTGCAAAAATACCAATCGGGACAGACCAAGTCACAATCTCAAGTAGTAAACAACCATGTGCTCTTCATTAAGAGCGTGTTTCACCTCACTATAGCACTGCGCTGTGCAAATTCAGGGTTTCAAACCCTCAGGACATCATTTAGAATCATTACTAACCTCAAACCGGCCAAAATCCTAGCTCGTTATGCCCTTGCCTCTCAAATCGACCTCCTCGCATTTTGAATCTAATCAAAACCACAACAAATACGTCTCAATATGCCAATGGAAGAATACCCAATCAAGACCAATCAAAAAATAGCAAAATCCTCAAAATTGGCAAAACCTGAGCCCTGGGCCCACTTCTCGAATTCCTAAATATTTTATATCAACGAATTCCTTATCTCGCCACGAGTCTGTGCATACCAAGAACTCCCAAATCCGAGCTCAAATAACCCATCAAAACCCAATTTGAAATATCAAAACTCAAGCCCTAGTTCTTCCCATTTTTGCTAAGTTTTCATGATTTTTTAGGTTGATTGTACAATTAAATCATGTTTTTAGATCATAGGACTCACCTCCAATCAGTCCCAGTCGAAGTCCTCTTCAATTCCCATCCAAAAGTTCTCACAAATCACCCAAGGTCAAGTGGGAAATGAGTAAAATGGGCTACGTGCAAATTTAATAACTGAACACATCCCTAATATGTCGCATTTGCGTCACCTCATTTGCAAATGCGACAAAAACTTCATAATTGCGAACGAGAGCCTCCTCTTCCAAGGTCACAAATGCGACAAAGATCTCGCAACTGCGAACCTTGCTGAGATCTAAAATACGATCAAATTGTCACAAATGTGAACCGTACCTCAAATAGGCTCCTTTGCAAATGCTAACCCTCACTCGCAAATGTGAGTCACAATTGCAAATCATTTCTCGCATTTGTGAGGCCTGCAATTGCTGCTGCATTTCCAAGTGTGAGACTTCCCGTTTAGCCATTCAAAATAACCCCGAGGCCCCCGGGACCTCAACTAAAAGTACCAAAACATCCTAAAATATCATGCAAATTTTTTCCAATCATCAAAACGCCTCAAATAACACCAAAACCATCAAATTACATCGGATTCAAGCCGAAAATCTTCTAAAACATCTGAAATAGGCATTTGATCAAAAACCCAACCAAACGACGTCCGAATGACCTAAAATTATGCACACGTACCGAAAAAGACAAGAAACGCTACAGCAACTCTCAAAATTCCATTTTGACCCTCGGATCAAAATCTCACCTATCAATCGGAATTCGCCAAATGCCAACTTCGCCAATTCAAGCTTAATTCTACACAGGGCCTCTAAAATATATTCTGATCACTCTCCTAGGTCACAAATCATCCCCTGAAAGTAGTCGAATCACCGAAAATCACATCCGAACACTCTAACTCATAAGTCAACATAGTTGACTTTTCCAAACCAAACCTTCCTTAAAAAGACTAAGCATATCATTTTCTACCAAAACCACTCCGAACCAACTCGACCATATAAGATACGGATAATAAAGCATAAATAAGCTTAAAATGTGGAAAAAAAGTGGTAACTCACGTGACGACGGGTCGGATCATCACAATGTGATTGTTGTGCCGGCTGGCCTTGTCTTCACGAAAGGCACCATCACAATCGGGCCAATTGGGGTCGTGACAAGTTTGTATTAGAGCCTAGGTTACATAGGTCTCACGAGTCATGAGCATATTTGGTAGAATCTTGCGGATAAGTATGGAGATTTTTGTATTCATCGTCGAGAGACTGTAGAACCTTTAGGAAAACTTCACATTTTTGAATTCTTAGTGCGTCCTTGATTCATCTTGAAAAGTAACTCTTGCAATTCCTTCCACGCATTCGCATGCATGCATGATCACTCGGTATCAAATGTATCTTGATGCCTTATGGTTCCGTGATCTTTATGAATTAATATTGGGCCAGTCTAGAGGACTTGAGGCAGGATTTTTCCTATTGCTTGAACACCGAGGTGCCAATTGTGTGAGCAAGTGTCTTTGAACCGTATGTTTGGTAGTGTCCCTATTAGTGGAAGCGATGGCTGCATGGCTGTGTGACGTGTATGTTATGACTACAAGATGTATTATATGAATTGGAAGCGGTGAGTTATGGTTGCTTGAAGAATATTTTCATGTTTCCCAGTTGATCGTGAAGTAAATTTCATGTTGTGTTATGAGTTCATACTTAGGGAGACTAAGTGGCTGTCTGAAGTATTTGATGGTGGAAGGTATACAGAAATGTTAGTTGGAGGCAAAACAGGTGGGTAATCTCCTGTGAAGTGTTCTAAGGTTGTATGATCCTTATGTGTTTGTTAGAAGATCTCAATTACAAGTGAAATATATATATATGTTGCAATTTGAATTTGGGTCTCTCAAGAGAGTGGGCTTAAATATTATGAGAATGGGTGCGAGATTTGCTGAAGATTTAAAGTACTAGATGATCTGTGTTTTTACAATCTTCCAAAGGATATGAGTTTAATCTCAATATGGTATTGTGGCATCAGTAGAGTGTAAGTGCTATGAGTTATTTAGTTTATTATGATCTATGGCTTCGAGCCAAGTGGGGGAGTTTGTTATAGATTAGCTGATTGCAAAGTTATGCGCTATGTTGGTTCCTATTTGAGGCGTGTTGTGAATTAGTTATGGTTTGCTGAGATTGAGCCCAATGATGGATTGAGTAAAGGAAATTTTTAACTAAGGTAAAGTTATATGCTGCAGTGTTAGAAGTGCCAATGAGGCACGTGTTGTTCAATTCTATTGATTGGGTTAATTGCAGTCTGAATAGCGTGAATGACTCTTGAGAATGGTTCTAATGCAATTAAGATGCTTTATGTAACAATTGGGTATCTCAAAGTCGTATATGTAGTTAGAAATTGAGTTTTCATTGGAAGGGTTCAAGACTTGTGGTATTTCTACGTTAATTATGAGATTCTATGTATCTGTATTAGGAAGGTATTGGTAAAGGATTTATATTCATAAAAAGAATCTTCAGAGTAAAGCATTTTGATCGTGGTGCTCGTGGGAATATCTGAGAAAGTATTCGGCAGCTTATGAGCCTCAGACAATGTGGCTTTATGCTTGGGTCCCGTGTGGTAACTTTGGGTTGAAGAATTGTAATGTTATAGCAAGAATGAGTATCGAGTTAAAGGTAAATTAAAAGTGAACTCACATAGCTGGGATAGCTTAGTAGTAGGCCTAGTTGGTAGGGTAATGATATGATTAGCTCTTTGGATGTTTACGAGATAATGAGTTTCTACAGGTATTTCACAGCAATTCTCTTGGGTTTTAGTGACATGCATTGTTCAGTCGAGTTACAAGGATTTAGTCTTGAAAATTTAGATTGTGCAAATGGGATTCAGAGAGTTCTAGATGGTTTCCATCACAGTTAGAGAGGTATATTTTTCATATTGGTGTGAGGAGCATAAGATGTATAGTGATTTTCTTCTAGAGGGAATCAATGGAAAGCTCATGACTGGTTGACTAAATAGATGTTTTTGGCTCGGAAGGGATATGAATTTTTTATGGTATCCTATAGTGGTACGGTTTATGCGGTATGTTGGGTAAGACTAATATTTGCATGTGCAAGGTCACGGTTCAAACTTTAATAGAAGGTCATATATTCTTAGGCAGCGTATGCAGTTTCAGATAATTACAGAAATGAACTTCAGACGACTTGAGAAGGGATATCCAGATGATTAAGGGAGTGGTAATCCTAATTGATGTGATTTGACGAGGGTATATGTTTCAGGAAGAGGCTTAGTTGATGGTACTTTGGTAGTGTTGGAGCACTTCTTCTCAGATCGACTGTGATATTCGAGTTATTTGTCAGTACAGAAGAATCTTAGAGTATAATTCATGGAATGATTGAGTACTAGAGGTGAGCTATATATGCAAGTGGTGGAATTAGGATCAGATATGGTAATTTGTGTGTTCTATGGACTTGGAGACTGGGAGTTCTCATATACAGGTTAGCTCGTGGTTGTGGATGTCAAAATGTGGGTAAGTTATCCAGATGTTAGTATATGTGCTATGATTCTGTCATTGTGAACCTTTAAAGGATTAATTATCTGTTCTGGGTAACTAGAGTTGATGTGTGGTCCATTGGTAGACCTATATAGATATGTGTCCGGCATCGAGACGGTTTTGTTGACTTTGAGTTGTTGTTGGTGAATGATGTGTTGATTCGGTTGTTTTGATCTATTAGCAATTAGGGGGGATCCACGAGTTACCTTTTTGTGTTGTGAGACACTACGATATGTTGGTTATAGGAACCTATGGAGCGGTTCTATCGGGGTTTTATAATAGAAGTCGAGCGGGAAGAGTAATTCGGAGTTGCTCGGTAAATGGCGTCTTTCTAACCAAACAATTACTAGTACACTTATTGTTATTCCTAATACAAGAGTCAAAATAGGGAAAGGCATCCATATGATCCCATAAACTTCTTTTAAGGATTTCAATTTGGAAAAAGAATTTATAGTTTCTATTTCTATTGTATCAATTGTCATTTCAACGATCAACTTCTTCCATAATGATATATATGCTACCTAGTATTGTCATAATATCATCCAATTTCATTATTTTAACTAACTGAGGAAGAATTTGCAAATTGATAAAACCTGGTGGGCGAATTTTCCATCTCCAAGGAAAACCGCTCTGATCTCCTATGAGAGAATGTCCTACCAGGTATTCATGGTGTATGTCATTTTTTTCACCGTGGGTGTAATGATTTGCTTTGGTTCCAGACATCAATTGAGCGTGGTTGTCGATTTCGAGCATAGTGACTTGAGGTGTTTTATATGGAGCAGTGTTTCGATAGGATCGCGCATTGTAGTGAAGCTATGTGGAAAAATGACCTGGCGGGTTAGATTCGTGTGTTCTATTTCAATGATGCAACAATGGGTTCTCAACTGTGTGTTGTGATGGTACTAATGAGCTTCAGGTACAGCTCTTTCGTTTGAGTCAGTTTCATGATGTGAGTATGTTTGGATTGTTTCTTATAGGTGCGCGGACTGGGCAAGTTATGGCTTTATCCTTCCTTGGTGTTTCATGTCACTAGAGTAATTGTGTCGGATTAGATGAGATTATCGGGGTATGTAATGAATACAAACAGATTTGATTTCAGCATATTTGGTGGATAAATATCGAAGTTGGATTCAGAAATTTGCTATGGTCCTTGCCAAAGGAGAAGTAACCTTATGGGTGGTTGATCTTAGATATGGTTATGGTTTATTGCATGTTTCTTTTATCATTGGAAGTATATGGAAGTTTTGGAATGAGACTTTAGGTGTCAAGAGGTTTTCTATCGGTAGTCTGTTGTTATGTTCAGCTGCTGTGATTAGAAGTTACCGCTGCGAGTGTTTGAGTTATGTGGTATATCATGCGATTGTGCCTGAGATAGAAATAATGGTTTGTTATCGCTTGTTTGGACTTATTCATAGTATGAATGTGAGATTCTTATAGTATTGAAGGTTTTAGGAGCAGAAATGCGGTTCTATGGTTTGTGGACTAGGATGGATTGTGAGATTTTAGTTATGTTGTCTTATCGAAGCAATGTGAGATAGGGTGACATGGGATTTCCCGCCGATATGTGTGTGGTAAGGTTAGTCAGCGATTGGTTGGCTTTTGGAACAACTCTAGGCATATTCGAGGATGAACGTGTGTTTAAGTGGGGGATGATGTAACAACCCGACCGGTCGTTTTTGAGCTTTTGCACTTTGATCGGCAGTTCTCGAACATGACTTGCCCTGTGTAATGTATTATGACTTAAGTAAATCGTTGTTTTTTGTTTTCAAGTAATCAGAATGAAATTGGAAGAAAATAGTTCTCAGTTGAACTTGATATCTGAAAGGTTTGACCAAGATTTTACTTGATTGAATATGATCTCGGATTGAAATTTTTATTATTTGGTTAGCTCTGTCAGGTGATTTGGGACTTAGTAGCATGATCTGAATGCATTTTGGAAGTCCGTGGAGGACTTAGGCTTGAATTGGCGAAATTGAGATTTCGGTGTGTTCCGGTTGATAAGTGAGATTTTTGGCATAGAGGTTGCAATGAAATTTCGGAAGTTGCTTCTGTCATGTCATTTGGGATATGTGTGAAAACTTTCAGGTCATTTGAACGTGGTTTGATTAGGTTTTTGATTAAAATCATAATCTAGAAAATTGGGGGATTCTTAGGCTTGAATTCGATGCAAATTTGATGTTTTAGTGTTGTTTTGAGAGTTCCGAAGGTTATAATAAGTTTTAATAATGTTATAGGATATGTAGGCATGTTTGGTTGAGGTCATGAGGGCCTCGGCTAAGTTTCGGGTGGTCAATCGCATAATTTCATGTTGTTGGAAATTGCAGAAAATCAGCTAAAGTGTTGCAGGTATTTTGGCTTTCGCGTTCCGGAAGGGCTTAGTTCTATGGGCTTCACATTTGTGAGGGTCCATGCCGAATTCACGAAGGTTGTTTTAGGGGACTTCATCGCGTTCTTGTAGAAGCGGGCACGTTCGCGAAGGTCAAGGTTGTGGAAGCATTGAGTTCACGACTAGCAAGTCGGTTCGAGTAAGGTAAAAATTGGTCAATGTAAATTTTGTGCTATGCGATCACCAGAGATGGACCGCTTTCGCGACGAAGGCTTTTAAAGCCTGGGCAGAATGTTTTAATAGATCTTCTCCATAATTTTAGAGCTAAATTTCACCATTTTTGGGCGATTTTGGAGCTTCTTGAGGGTATTGGAAGAGGGATTCAAGAGACAACACCTGGAGGTAAGATTTTTGAACTCAATACTCGATTCATGTGTGAATTCCACCTAATAAATCTGGGAACTAAGCCTAAAAATTGAAGTACTATGGCTTGCAAATTTGACTTTTGATTTGGGATTTGAAGGACCATTTGAGGTTGGATTTGAGAAATTTTGATATGTATGAACTCGTGGGAAGATAAGGAATGTAATGATGTGAAAATTTATGAGTTTCGAGAAGTGGGCCCTGGGCTCGGGGTTGGGTAATTTTGGGATTTGTTCGCGATATTGATTGTTCTTGCTTGGGCTTTGTTTCCTTAGCATATCGTGATGTATTCGTTCTGATTTTGGATAGATTCGATGCGCGTGGAGGCTAATTTGATAGGCAAAGGCTTCGCGAGTTAGAGATTTTGCCGGTTCGAGGTAAGTTTTGATTATAAATACTATCCTGAGGTTTTGAAACCCCGAATTACACATCGTTGTGTTACTTTGAGGTGACTTACACGCAAGACGACGCTATCTTGGGCTACACACTATAGCAATATATATATATATGTATATATGGATCGGGTTGCATTCCACAGCGATACTTATATGGATCGAGCTACATGGCACATCGATATGTTGGATCAGGCTGCATGAAGCAGCGATATAGCGTTTGGGCTGTAGGAGCCTCTCTGGAGTGTGCACACCCCTGGTGAGCGTCATTGATGAGATATATGGATCGTTCTGCACGCCGCAATGGTTTCTATATGATACCTATTGAGCGTGAGTGTTGGGTGTGAGTACTGATTGGTAGGAGTAAAGTCACGAGTGACTGAGAGGCTAGCCCGAGGGGCGATATATATATATATATATATCGATTTCCACTTCTCTCTAGAGTGAGTTCTATTTAAATGTTCATTAATGACTATTTTCACTCAGACTTTTACTGAGCCTCTATCGAAATGTCAGATAATGTTTTTAAAACAAATTTTATTTAAACTTGAGTGAGTTCTATTTAAATGTTCATTAATGACTATTTTCACTCATCCTTTTATTGAGCCCCTATCGAAATGTTAGATAAATGTTTTTAACAAACTTTATTTAAACTATGGTTTATGAAATATTCAGAATTTTATCACTGATTTGGCATTGGTTATTTCCATTGAGATTTTCATATTATGAGGTGCTTATGATTAATGTTTTTGCCCGAGGGGCTGTTTTACGAATTATATTTTTCCCGAGGAGCTGATTATAGTTTTCATATTTTTATTAAAAATGATATTGAACCCCTACTGAAATAGCTGAAAGGTATTTTAAACGATCTTTTACCAACAAGCTGAATTTAAAATGAGATGATTGGCTTGTATTATGATTTGAAAGCCTGTTGTGCTTATTGAATCTAATATAAAAATGTGGGTTCATTGTTTCCTACAGTGCAGTCTTTATTTACTCTTATTACTTACTAGATTTGAGTACTCACATTACTCCCTGCACCTCGTGTGCAGATTCAGGTATTTCGGAACCCGATAGTGGGTGTTTTTTACTCAGATGCGGAGTCATCAAAATTAGCAAGGTGGCTGCATGATTTTCGTAATACCGCTTCTTCCTTCTAACTTTCATTCTACACTCAGTACCTTTTTACTCGTGTTTTTGTATTCAAACCTTGGTAGATATTCATAGCTAGTAAAACTCTGAGGTCGGGCTTGTATTTCAATTTTACGCCATTATTTCAGAATTTTATTATGAAACATTGTGTAATTAAAGGCATAAAAATAACTCTTAATGGTTAAAGGGATAATGTGAGTGTTGTGTTGGCTGACTTTGTCTTCACGAGAGGTACCATAACGACCGGGCCGGTTAGGTTCGTGACACAATTAGTATCTAGCCTAACCTCGAAGAAGTAGTGACAAAGGGTCTACTTCGACACTTACTATGGGCTAACAATAAATTACCAAACTTACAATTAAGCATAAATTATGTAAATTCAGCTAAAAACTCAATAACAAAAATAGTAAACAATTCTTTCCCTAATAGTAATTCCAAATTAAACTCCCATCATTTAACAAATCAATCTCTCAACCCAATAAAACAATATCGATTATAATTGGATTACAAGAATTATTATGCACGAAATATGTCGAGGTTGTACGGCTTAAACCAACACAAGAATATAAACTATGTGCCAAGATTACTGAAGCATTCGATCCTCTCCACGAGAAGAGAAAATACATTATAAATAGATGATTCAAGATTACTAAGAGGTAAATATTCAAAGAAACACCAATTTTCATTAATGGTCAAGTGACCCGTCCAAAACTCAAGTAAATAAAAGCTAACATTTTACAATTCATTTAACAAGTTCCAATATGATTTAAGCAATTAAATTAATAAGTAGGGTGAAAACATCACAAGTATAACATGATTTGGGTCTTAGGCTACCCGTACATAAGCATAATTAGTAGCTAAGTACGGACTCTCGTCCCATTGTGTGTACGCGGCCCCTTCAAAAAGAATTACTTATTAAATCAATTCATCTATGGGGTTAATTCCTCTTACAAGGTTAGAAAAGAGACTTACCTCACTCTGAAATTCCATAACCGGCTTCAAACCTTTTCGCAATAACTCAAACTGATGCTCATCGCTCCAAAGCTAGTCAATCAATGTGCCCATAAATATATACACTAATACTCATTATAATTTAATTTAAAACAATTTTCAACTCTACTAGAAAAATTGATAGTCACCCTCGGGCTCACCTGCCCGAATTCCAAAAATTTTTTAAGATAAATATTACCCATAACCTCACGAACTCAAATATATAATATATTCTCAATTCCATGTTCAATTTCATGGTGAAAATCCATTAATACAAATTTCTAGGTTTTAATTTTCATAGTTAAATCCTAATACAATCCATGTATTTATCTTGAAATAGCTTGGAATTATTTACCTTGTGATTGATGCTGAAATGGTGCCCCAAAATCGCTTCAAGATCTGCTCCAATGGAAGAAATGAAATACAAAAGGCGAAACTCCCATTTTAAAACCAAGCCACTGGTGTCATCGCATATGCGATGAATTTGATTGCAGATGAGCGATCGCATAAGCGAAGGGGCATTCGTAGAAGAAAGGCTTGGGAGGACTGTCAGTGGTCGCACTTGCGTGATCACAAATGTGGTCTTGACAACGCAGAAATGACTAGGAAGGAGAAGAGGTAGTGACTACAGAAGCAATATTTTAAGCCGCTCCTGTGGAACCTTTTCTATAGCCAATCCAAACTGTTTATACAAAATCAAAAGGATTGTTAAGAATAGAACTCTAATAAGGGTGAATGTCTATCTTATAGAAGAGTTTTACTTTGAGGCTAAGTCTTTTCTCTTCCTATAAATAGAGGGGTCTTACCCCATTGTGAATCATCCCAAAAAGTATCAATAAGAATACTCCTCTCCCTACTCTCTCTGCAATATTGTTCTTGTTCTTTTATTATTTCATAACACGTTATCAGCACGAAGCTCTACTATCTCAAGAATCTCTTTGAGAAAATTAAGCGGTTCCATTGTTTCGCCGCCCGACGACCTTGTGGCCGCCGGAAGCCGGACTCCATCGCCTAAGATCACGGCGGAAGCTCTGGTGAAACGGTTTGTTCAAAACAATTCGTCGGCGGTTTCTATGCAGATCGGCGATCATGTCCAACTCGCATACACTCACTACAACGAGTCCGCTGTACTCCCCAGGTATAACAACTAAAGAACTTAATAGAAATGTTGTGACTGATTTATAAAGTTAAGTTTAGCTGAGTGTTTATGTGTAATTTCCAAATTGAAAAGTTTAACTGACGATGCTAAATAGGAATTGGTCAGCTTTGATAACGTGATCTGAAACGATGATGAGTTTGTGGATATGTTGATCAACGGTTTGGATTGAACGATTTGATGGATGTGACATCATGAATTAGGATTATTATGCATGATACATGGTTTGCCTTATTGGAGTAGTAATTTATATGCACTAGTACTGATTTTCTACACCAAATTTAACTGATTACAGAAGTTTCTCACCCTATTATGGAGGTAACTATATCAGACTTAATATGTTGTTGAAGGTGAAATTTAGCTAATAGTGTAAAATATTTATAAATTATCAGCGCATATAGAATAAATACATCTACTGTGTTGTTCTGATTTTTTTTTTTTCTGTTGTTGGTGTACATGTATGCTGCATTTACTAAGTTTTGTTTTGATGATCAATTCGAATTTTTGCGTTGCTTATTCCTTTTAGTTTTCATTGGTAAAATCATATGCTGCTAGCCTAATTCTTATAGTATTTGCAAATTATTTCTTCAAAACTTATTTATTCAACCTTTCAACGTGTTGCCATTTCCATCTTCATTAATATTTAGGACATGTTGATATCCGATAATTTTAGCTAATTTAGATTAAGTCACGTATAATCTGTTCTAATAAAGTTAGACTAAAAATTTAAAGCTAATATTTAAATGAACTGTTTATTTTTGTTAAATATCGAATATTTTTCTGATGATCCAAATTAAACATTTTTTTTAGTACAAGAAACTGTCGTCAATTTTAAGTCAAACCAGAAGCCGGGGAACTTCTTGGTTTCTTTTAGATAGAAACTAAAAAAGATGAAACGGCTGAGAGAAGCAAAACAGTCTGCTAACTATTATGTGATCAGACGGTCAAGATCATGTTAGCATTTATAGTTTCATCATCAACCTTTCTGTGGAGAGGAAATAATTCAATATACTTATTTACAATTTGAACACACACAAAAAAAAAGGACTCTCTAAAGTGTTGAAGTCCCACATAAGTTGTGTGAGGAAAAAAGATGATCTTTATACTATAAATTTTGGACAATTTTTATTTTTTTGAGCTATTTTGTTTAGTTGAGAAAAATAAGGTATTTTTTCTCCTCCTAATTTTGTTCTAATTATGTCTGACATTATGAAAAGAAAGTTTGTTGCCCTTGAAATTTTGGGCAAGAACTACATGACATGGGTGTTGGATGCTGAAATCCATTTGGATGCAATGGGTCTTGGAGACGCCATTAAAGACAGAAATAATGCATCCACCCAAGACTGTGCTAAGGCCTTGATTTTCTTGCGCCATCACCTTGATGAAGGTTTGAAAATTGAATATCTCACAGTCAAAGATCCACTTATCTTGTGGAATGGCTTAAATGAGAGATATGACAACATAAAGTTGGTCACTCTGCCACAAGCACGATATGATTGGGCTCATCTGAGGCTCCAAGACTTTAAGTCTGTTTCTGAATATAATTCTGCAATGTTTAGAATTACTTCTAAATTGAAACTCTGTGGAGATACTATAACTGATTACAACGTTTCATGCCTCCAATATGGTTCTGCATCTACAACAACTTTATATAGCAAATTTCCATATAATCTGTAACTAAACCAAAGATCAAATGTTATGTTTATTGTGTGACATTTGCAATACATTGTACAATTCAATAATGTTATGCCATGTCGCCATTAAGTTTATGTAGCGAAAACATGTAGTCTACATAATTATAATGTCTATTGTCAAATTCACATATCAGCTAGTTTATAGAATTGTATGTACGTTTATTAGCAATACAACAACGCTGTAGAATTTTGGTCTATCTTTAGACTGAAGCAGCGCAGTGAACTAACTACATTACATTCAAAGTTCACATGTAAAAGTTTACATAAACCAAGCCATTCATTGTACTGTTTTACTAGATTTATTTCAATTGGCAACTAACCAATTTGTTATTTATTACTACCTTTTGTAATGTTGTACATTTGTGTACAGTCTGCAATAGTTGTACATTATACTAAAGTCCGATAGTTACATATTTGTATGCATAACATATTATAACTAATCAATTCATGTACCACACATTTGATATTCAAAGAGAAGAAATATTTCTGTCATTTAAGTATGTGTAAGGCAGATGTTACTACAATTTCTGGTAGTAGTAAATTGATTGAAGGCTCTGAAAGAGCAACTATAACTCTGCCTAAAGGAACAATATTTATCATAGAGAATGCAATGTTCTCCTCCAAGTCCAAGAGAAACTTGTTGAGTTTTAACGATATCAGTCAAAATGGATATGATATTGAGACAATAGATGAGAATAATCTTGAATACCTCATTTACTCATGAAAACGAGGCTGCCCACTTCGGTTTGGGGTCACGCCATTTTGCATGCAGCAATGCTAGTTTGTCTCAGACCGACGAATCATCACAAATATTCCCCGTTGCAATTAGTTTTGGGTCATGAACCTAATATATCCCATTTAAGAATTTTTGGATGCGCAGTATATGTGCCTGTAGCACCGCCATATCGCACCAAAATGGGTCTGCAAAGAAGGTTAGGAAAATATATGTTGGGTTTGAATCGCCCTCCATTATTCGCTACCTCGAATCATTAACAGGGGATTTGTTCACTGCACGATTTGCAGACTGTCGATTCGATGAGACACTTTTCCCAAAATTAGGGGGAGAAGTTGGTGAAACCAAACGGGAAATTTTGTGAAAAAATCCATCATTATCTCATCTTGTTTATCATACCTCTATTTGTGAAAAAGAGGTGCAAAATATTATCCATTTGCAAAGAATAGCAAATCAAATGTCAGACGCATTTACAGATTTGAAAAGGATAACAAAATTACATATCCCCGCAGAGAATGTGATAGCAATATGTGATAGTACCAAATTAATTGAGAACTCTGTGCAAGAGCCAATTATAATATTTTGGAGAAACGCAATTGATTACCAATAAGGTATTGTGTTGTAGTAAGTCTCAAAGAAACTTATTCAGTTTCCAAAGTATATGTGAAAGCGGTAGATTATATTGAGACAATAAATAAAGGAAAGATTTGATATCTTCTATTACTACAACTTGTAGCGGGACAATCTGTATATAAAAAGCTACCCGCTTTATTCTCCAGTTTGTACTACACAAACAAAAGAATGCCACAATAAAGTGGATGTTAATTGATATAAAAATCCATATCATAATAAACTTGGAGTTTATTGAGAATTGCACATGTCATGGTATAAACATGAACTTATCAATATTGATAATTTATTCAGTTGGCATTCGGGTTAGCCATATCAATTTAAGTATGATGTGCAACAATAATAGAGAATTCACATGGGTAAATATTAAAGAACTAGAAAGTTCTTTACGAATTTTCTTGTATTACTTGTTCTCATTAAATTAATTGACCAACTAAAGTTGGGGTTGAATCCCATAAATTCTGGAAATATCAAAGGTGAATATGGGCCCATTCGCCTGCCATGTATACCACATATGATGCATTTATGATATGGTTACATGTGCGATTATTATTAACCTGCAGCCTGGCCGGTGCTTGCGAGGTAAATTGCTCAGTAATCTAATTTCGAGCATAATTTCCAGATTTTCTATTCAAGATAGTTCATCTTGATAAGTTGGTTTACATCATAGTTGGTTTAGCAAAATAATTTATTGAGTGCCTCCATTTAATAGCTAAATTATTGCTTATGAGAACAAAGTTATCTATATCAATTTGATATACGTTATATACGAGAGTATATTATATTCTCCCCTCACAAGTGGTTCAGGGTCAGGAACCAAATAATTTCATCTTATTATTATTGATGTGCAGTGTATATTAACATGATAATGCACAAAGATGATTTCCCAGAGTTGAGGAAACAAGTTAGTTTTTCTAACATGAGGGGGAGACATGATAAACACTTGAGAAAAAGTTACATGGAATGAATTATCATTTGCATATATAGATCCTCCAATATCATAATATGAACCTAAAGTTCATAAAAAGATAATTCAATTGCAATATATTACAAAGCATGCCATACGCATTTGCTGACCCAAAGAAAGTAACTATATTCTCATTGCAAATGCTCATATTAAGTCCTAGAAGGACAAAGTCTTTGATACGCTTAAAGCGTATAGACAAATCGGTTTCAAAATAACTTCTTAATAAAGAAGATGAGCAAATGATCAAAGTGATCATAATAAGGAGGCAAGTGATCTAGAAGATCATATGACATAACACTTCATAAAATCTCATAAGAGATTCAGGTACCTGAATATATGAATGAAGAGATCTCCATGTTATGTCTTTATGAAAATTTACTGGAACCGATATAAAATGTTCGTCGACGACATCTATGATAGCACTAAATATCGATGAGGATCTTAAGTTTGTCGAATACAAACAAAAATATTGGCCAAATGGAAGAGATACAATTCAAGTAGAATTGATTCCATATGAAAGACATGTCGTTTTGGACATGTAGTTCGAATACTTGAAAGTATAAAGTCAATGGTATGTGTAATCAGTTTTCGATATCTTATTTGTTTAGCATGACATGAAAACTTGATATGCATCTAAAGTCTATTATATGACTTATATGACTTAACTTATATGACAACCCATGAAGGATTTAAGTTGCTTGAAGAATCTAAAATTCCTGATCTTGAGGTACCACTTCCTTAATGCAATTTATGCACAAATATATCTTGCTATAACTATGATAATGTGATGGAGAGGATATCTCTATGGAAATATTGAAGAGCCATTCCACGATATTTGTGAAGACATTATATATCTATCACGAGTTATGATTTCAAGGTGCAAATATTCATTATAGTTAATATGGATGATTTATTTATCAAATCTCTACTAACGATCTCTTGAAGCTAGTGCACAAAATTGGGATGCGAAGATTCAAGGATGTGAATTGATGCTCTCTTCAGGGGGAGTTAATGCGTGTTGCACTCTTTTTCCCTTACAAGGTTTTGTCCCACTATGTTTTCCTTGCAAGGTTTTTAACGAGGCAACCAATAGGCGCATTTCTAAACATGTGTACTCTTTTTCCTTTTCTACAATTTTTCCCATTGGGTTTTATTTTAGTTAAGGTTTTAACGAGGCACATTACTTATTGAGTAGACATTCAAGGGGGAGTGTTAAGAATAGAACTCTAATTAGGGTGAATGTCTATCTTATAGAAGAGTTTTACTTTGAGGCTAAGTCTTTTCTCTTCCTATAAATAGAGGGGTCTTACCCCATTGTAAATCATCCCAAAAAGTATCAATAAGAATACTCCTCTCCCTACTCTCTCTGCAATATTGTTCTTGTTCTTTTATTATTTTATAACAAAGATAACCTTTTTCATGTTAATTCCTTTAATAATTTAACATCAATCTTGTAAAGATGCAACTAATACTACTCCCTTGCTCAAATTTCAAAAATACATATTTTGTAATGAAAACATATCTTTAGCATTTAAATAGTGTATCTCTTAACAACACATAAGTTTGAAAATGATATTTTATATAAAATCACACGACACTTTAAAACCAACAAACTTAGAAAAATATGGTGACATCCTTCCTGTTTGTCCCCACAAACACATATGCATATTTATAAATATTATTATGTATTAACTCAAAATATGCTTTTACAGAGAATCCCTCAAGAAAAGTAAGTCATAATCAACTTACCTCGAACTTCAAGCTTTAAATAATATTACACCTCTTCAATTTTATAAAATGCTCAAATATTTCCAACATTTCAATATCTACCATTAGATACCTCAACTACATCAAAACAAACACGAAAATATTCATAAATGTCTATTTAGACTTCAAAATTCTGTAACAGGCATTAAACCATTCTAAATTATCTAGTATCTCCTCTTATTAGCCTATTCAATTCCATTCTTATAATTAAATGTTCATTAGGATTAGGAGTCACTAATGACACTATATTATCTTCTCCAATAACTCTCTAGGTTCGAGAATATCCAATTCATGAACTAGTGTTATTTCTTAGCCAAATGGTGATTCCCCCATCAATTCGTCCATCAGTTAGATTATCAATTCCATTGGCATCATTAAAAACTCAAAACAATTTTATTTATATCAACCCGCCACTATTTACCTTTTTCTTCATTCATTTATTTTCAAGACCCACTCTTAGGGTTTATCTAATACTGTTGTGCCCCTTTTTTTCTCGTGAAATTGACTTTTGATATTTCTGGGACAACCCATTTCCTTTTCGGATGGGGTAAGGTATTTGGAGAGTCACCAATTAACAAATTAAGGTGCGTTAAGGCACCTAAAGCAATTAAATCATATGACTAGTTTACATCATCAGAAATTGGGTAAGGGCTCAAAATTACCTTGAGGGAACGGTGTTAGGAACCCCTTGAGGTCCACAATGATGGGTCCTCGCCGAACGTAAATTAAGCGAATTAGTCTTAAAAGGGAAGAAAACAAACTGAGACAAATAGAGATTACTATAAAACAAGAATTAAAGGGGTCCTAGGTTTTTTCGCCTGTAAAATATTTCTATGAAATACTTGGTAACTTTCCCCAAGTTGGGGTGCCACACACAGCATTAGCGCATGGATCATCATTTCCTTTTCTACCCAATTACTATCTTTCAGTTGTTACCTATGCATTCTAGTAGCTTCCAACTCGAAAATTATGAGTGTATTACATGTCCCTTTCCTATGGTCCTAGAGGTATTTAAGACTTCTATTTAGGGTGTTTCTAGACTGACCTAAGTTGTTTAAAAGAGAAAAAGCTAGTTGACAAACAAAATTCAAATAGGAATATCATGTAAGGAGCAGCTAAGGGCTCATGTTAACCTCCACAAATAGACAACAGATGCACACAATTAAACAGATTACTTTATTGATATAGGATCCTATAGTCAAGATATCTATATGAGTAGAAACCAATATATGAAAGCTGCTTATTAAAACGACTACGGGCTTGCCTACTGATTTGACTTAGTTCTAAATCTGGGCATGTTTCAAGCAGCACAAGTTCATAGTTTTTGGCCCAAGACTCTTAGTAAGCCTACAGGTTTGCCTAGTGATAACCAGAACAGAATCCTATAGGCAAGATGACAAAAGGATGATTAAAGACCTATAACATGATTTCTAAGCGAATTACTAATTTTTAACTTATGAAAACAAATTTTATCTCTTTAATATAGGCATGCTTTCTAATTTTCCAAATTAATTAACTCTTATAGACATGATTTCTAGGTGTAAAAACTAATTTGTTTATTTCCTATAGGCATGGCATCTATGTTGAAACTCATTCTGTTACCTCCTATAGGCATGATATCTATCTATCACATGTTGACAGAATCCTAAGCACATTGCTAGGAAAGGTTATTATTCAAACAGATAAAATCCTATAGAGAGGTCACTAATGCATGTAAGTTAGAAATGTGCATGGACCCTATGGATAGGATTTCTAATTCAAAAGGGCCTATTGACATGATTTCTAGCATGCGAGTGAAATATATCATAAAGCAATCAAGAATCCTATAGGCATGATCTCTAAACAGGTAGTAACATTGACATAATCACCAACAAACATATAGGCAGGATTTCTACCCGAGTTTCAAACAAAGATATAGAGAAACCCACTAGCTTTTACTAATAAATCCCAAATATGTTTATTATAATGATTATTGAGCTCACAATGAATAAGTTACATAACAATGTCTATTGCACTATAGGGAGCCTTAGTAGGCCCAATATAAACATGGGAGTAAGTCCTTCAAACACAACAGCTCTGAAATAATAGCAGCAATCCACAATACCTTAAACCAGGCTTCCAGTGTGTCAAAGTTCCCAAAGAGCCTCAGGAACCCCAGGCAATACTCACAATAGAACCATACATTCAACATAGAATTCATATGAGACTTGAAAACAAGTCCCAATGTGTTAGAGTTCAAAGGAGTCTCATGGATCTTAGGCAGTGGTTAGACTTGGTGGTAGGAACCAAGGTAACTAAGAATTGAAGTTTGAAAACAAGCACATGGGGGGTAGGAGACGGTTTTTAGAAAACAGTTTGATTTTTAGGAGCAAATAGATTCATATTACAAGACCACAAACAGAATTTCACTTAAAACAAATAGAATCCTTATTGTCACCACCACAGTTCGCGCTCCGTGAACATGTAGTGATGGAACCTAGTCCGTATAACTAGGTAAAACTAACAATACGGAAAAACAACATAACTTGCAGAATAATTAATAAAAACTGTATATAAATACCGCTCGGCATATACAACTCAATACTACGGAAGTCTACAATATCACCTGAAAACCCGAAAACTCACCGGAACACAAGCTAGAAGAAGCACTGTAAAACGCTTTAATCTTTAGAAATGTCTACAACAAGAGTACAATAGAAGGCTAAATACTACAGATAGAGTAAAAAGGAGACTCTTTGATCTGCAGATGCGGCAAATGTACCGCAAAGTCTCTGTAGCTCTCCCTGCCTCAAGGATAGTGCGCCTGAGTGAAGCTACCTGGATCTGTACATGAAAAACATGTGCAGAAAGGGCATGAGTACACCACAATAATACTCAGTAAGTGCCAAGCCTAACCTCGATTGGGTAGTGAAAAGGAAGGTCAAGGCCCTACTAAGATAAAATATAATAATAAGGCTGACAACAGTATGAAATAAAGAGAAATAATGGAATACAACTGTGAAGCAAGTCAAGTTACACAAACAACAATTTACCACACAGAGGATAAGATAACACAGAGTAAAATTGCTAAATATCAGTACCAATAACGAGGATCTCCCATGATACTGTCTTGTAGTCCTTTTTATCAATCTCTCCGATGAGCTACCGAGATACTGTCCCGTAATCCGTCATAAATGTGTATTTGAAGGATCTCCTAGGATAGTGTCGTATTCCAACTATAATGCGCGAGAATCTACCGGAACCCCGGTTCGTAGTCTCAAATGTAAATACCCAGCAGTTCTTTATAACTATGGTATCTATCAGGAATCAAACCTGCAGTCCCAAATCAAATATGCAGGGGGATCTATCGAAATTAAACCCGCATTCCCAAAGTAAATGTGTAGGGGGACCTATCCAGAATTGAACCTGCAGTCCCAAAGTAAATATGTAGGGGGACCTATCGGGAATCAAACCCACAGTCCCAAAGTAAATGTGCAAAGGGATCTATCCGGAATCGAACCCGTAGTCCCAAAGTAAACAAATAAGGGGGGAGCTACTGGAATCCCACATCCATAATCCCTATGTAAATACGCAGCCACAACAAGAAGATATTCAGCAATAAAGTTCAAACAAGGTAACAGGTATTTCTAGCCTAACATGCTTCACGTAGTACAAATAAAGCAACTTAAGCAAACAGACAATCTACGTATGATTTTCTAAACTAACATAGGCTATAACTGCCAATAGAATAAAGCAGGTAAGAGAGAAACTAAATCTAAATATTTAAGTAAAACAAGATTTTTAACAATTAGCTCAAGTACGCACTAGTCACCTCACATGCAGGGCATGCAATTACCAAACATCATATCCTAAGGTAAAAGTCCCCCCACACAAGGTTAGACAAGCCACTTGACTCGAACCGGCTCCAACTCAACTCGAAATCACACTTTTTCCACGAGTATCTGACTCCAAATGGCCCAAATCTATTCAATTCAATTACATATCGTAAATAACATTTCAAGAAACTGATTTTACTATTATTTTTTTTTAATCCACTAGGCAAGTGCCTAGGGTTGGTTTTTATATTAATAACAAAAAAGAAAAAGAAAATACAACAAATAATAAAAGTACAAATAAGGGGCACAATAGCACCGGTATTATTACCCATGTAACGCAACCGGGCTACCTTGATTTTACTATTTAATTCAAAGCAAAGGCGCAAAATTAGGTAAAATGACCAAAACGCCCCTCAGACCAACGTCTTGAAAATGGATAATTTTCACATTTTCTGAACCCTCACACTCTCACGAGTCTAAGCATATAAAAATCTCCCAAATCGAAGGTCAAAACACCTACTCAAAACTCAATAATTTGGTCTATGAAGTTTGACCCATTTTCCATTCAAAATACGAAATTAGATGATGAAATTAACTAAATATTGATGGAATATAATGAGGAGGGGTTAAGGAATTACCCAATGATCTCCTCTTCAAATCACTCTCACAATCGCCCTTTTTTGAGCACCAATTCGATTTTTTCTAACTTATGAAACTAAACCCTCAAAATCACTATTTCTTGCCAGTAAATTCCACATCTGCGGTCAAGGGACCACATTTGCGGTCCCACTTTTGAGGATCGTATGCCGCATCTGCGACTTCCACTCAAAGGACCAGGAGCCGGCAGATACAAAACAACTTCTGCAGTAAAACATCCGCATCTGCGGAACCTGAAGGAATGACCCAAAGCCACTTCTACGGCCCTTTAGCCGCTCCTGTGGTGCCGCATCTGCAGAACCTAAGCAACAGATGCAAAAATACCAGAAGCACCAATGCTTCAGCTGCTGCAACACTTCTCTTATCTTCCCGTCAACCATCTGAAATCATCCTGAGGCCCTCGAGACCTCAACCAAGAGTACCAACACCACCTCATACCTTATTCAAACTTGTACCAGTCCTTAAACCACCTAAAACAATGCTAGAAACTCAAATTAATCAAGGATTTGAGCCTAAGAACTGCAAATTTCATCAACACATGCGTTAGATCAAAATCCTAACCAAAAAAATCTGAATGACCTAAAAATTTTCACACACATCCCAAATGGCATGTCGATGCTACTGCAACTTTCGAAATTCCATTCTGGCCCTTGAATCAAAAACTCACTAGCGGACCTTAAACTTCAATTATTTAAACTTTGGCATTTCAAGCCTAAATTAGCTACGGACTTCTAAAATACATTCTGAACACACTCTCAACACCGAAATTACCTAACAAAGCTGAAGGAACCATGGGATTTCCATTACTAGGTCGTCTTCACATTGTTACGACTACGGACCACTTTTCAACACTTAAGCTCTCATTTAAGGACTACGTGTCCCAAGACTCTCCGAAACTCAACACCGAATGTCTCGTCAAACCAAAATAGTTAATAGGGGATCAGGGAAGTAGTTAATAGGGGATCGGGGTGTTAATTCTTAAGATGGTCGGACGGGTCGTCACATCTATTTAGTAAATAATTCAGACAGATTGATATTGATTCAGACATGGATATTGTACTAGCATTTAAGCAATCACAAAAGAGCCAGGATACTTGAACTAATAAACAGAGTTGGCAGCATATTACATGTTTGCAAAATAGGGAACATACAATTGTTTATACAGGGTTTCATATCACTTGAGATAACTTAGTTAACCTTGTCACTAGGTGAAATCATAAGGGAATATAGCAAACAGAAGCACGCTGAAATCTCAATCTAATAAGCACATAAAATTGCATAGGGTAACTGAGACTTAAAGAATGCCAGTTGAGAAAGCAGTGACAAAAAAAAGCATGCTGAGGTCAAAGTAAACTATAAGACACAATAAGATAACAGGAACTAAAACATGCAATTGAGAAAGGAGTAAACAGGAATCATAGATCACACAGAAATATGTTGAGGTTTGAAATACACTAACCATATAAGCACATGGAATATAATAGGATAACATGAGTCAGCACATACCAGTTAGGAAAAAAGCGTTCAACATTGTCCTACAGCCGGCTAAATAGTGCATAAATCAAAGTAGTCACAAAAAGATAATTGAAATCCTTTGAAGAAAAGCAGAGAGCTTCAGAGTTGTAAAGTGAAAAACTTATCAAAGTATGTAAGTATGAGTGTAAGTCTGTAAGCATGAGCATGTGTGTGTGTTAAAATTAGAGTAATGAAAGGTTTTTTATAGCATACAGTAGAGTAAAATCAAATAAGGTAGGAGAATCAATGGCACACAAATAGTGCAAAGAGATCAGTTCTGAGTCAATTAGGGCTAACATGAATCAATTAATAGGTAGAATCACGAAAGTGTCACTTATATTAGCATGAAATAAATCAGCAGTCAAGATTCAGGTCTAAATAAGATAAGTAGTAAGTCTAGAGATAAATTAAAAGTCGGTTCTAATAATCAAACTACAAAAATCAGGCTAGCAAAAGAATTAATGAAAGTAGTACCAATTATGAATCAAACATAAGGAAAGAATAGGTAAAAATCTGTCAAGAAAATATCAGTTTTAAAAAAGAAAAGTGCAATTTGAGCCCTAATTAGGCAAGTAAATCAAGTAATCACTTTAATTGATAGCCCAAGTAAAAAGACAAACATTATAGCAATTAGTAGAACAATTGAAAACCCTAGAGCATAAAGACATAGAGATGAAAATAGATCGAAAAAGTAAAGGGAGAAAAACTAGAGTTAAACACTTAGATGTTTTAAAATGTTTTTGTAGAAATCTCTTAGAACCAAACCCTAGCTTTAGAAAAAATGAAATCGGTTGAAAATAGTAGGATAAATAGAAGAATCTTAAAGGAAATGTAGCAAACAAACTCAAACCACTTCAGATCTAAAGGGATTTGGCCCGATTTAGCCAGAAATAGTTAGGTTATGCAAAACAATAGAGGCGAAAAGACCTGTTTTAAATCAAGGATTCGAAGCCATAAAAACAAAAATATTAGTACTCACAGACGAATGAGCGAACACATGTTGACTAACAGCGAACGACCCAGCCGGTTGTTTCATGAGTTACCATTCTGTTTTCCCCTTTTCTTCCTCTTTATGCTTTGTCCATAGTGGTACATGGTATCGGGTTGGTTGGTTTGAATTCAGAATGATTTTGGAAAGGTTTGAGACACTTAGTCTCTTTTGAGTAAGCTTAAGTTGGAAAAGTCAATCAGATATACACTTATGTGAAACAGGTCTCAGATGTGAATTTCAACGATTCAACTAGCTTCTTAAGAAGATTTGGGACTGAGAGGCATAATCGAAATGTACTTTGGAGGTCCGTGGTAGATTTAGGCTTGAATTGGCGAAATTGAAATTTTGGCATTTTTCGGTTGATAGTGGAAATTTTAATATCGGGGTCGGAATGGAATTTTTGAAATTGGAGTAGGTCTGTTGTGTCATTTGGGGTGTGTGCGCAAAAGTTTAGGTCATTCGGACGAGGTTTGATAGAGTTTTTGATCAAAAGTGGATTTCGGAAGTTTTGGAATCCTTATGCATGAATACGAGGTATTTTGATGATTCGATGTTGCTTTGTGTGTTTCGAAGATTGGTATAAGTTTGAATAGTGGTTTGTGACTTTCTAGTACCTTTGGTTGAGGTCTCGGGGGCCTCCGGGTGATTTCGAATGGTTGACGGGAAGTTGAGAGTTACAATTGTGAAGCTGAAGCTGTTGATTTTGCTGTCATAACCGCACCTGCGGATTAGGGAGCGCAGGTGCGGGATCATAGAATTGGAAGAGAAGCCTCAGATGCGGCTATGGACAATGATGGTTAGAATGCGCAGGTGGGGTAGGCTCAGCGCACCTGCTAGAGCGCAAGTGTGGAAGTGGATGCGCAGGTGCAGTTTTGAGGGACTTAAGTGGTAACCGCAGAAACGGTTATTTGGCCACAAGAACGGCATCGCAGGTGTCGTAAAGGAATTGCAGGTGCGAAAACCCTGGGTCAAAAAGTATATAAGTCATCTTGCGTGAATGTTTTGTTATTCCGCCATTTTTACATACGAGTTTGAGCTTGGAGAGCAAATTGAAGAGGGAATTCAAGAGGATTTCGTGGAGATTAGGTTTTTGGACCCTAAACTTGTGTCTATGGCGTTTTTAACTGTTTAAGCTTGAAATTTGTGTAATTAGTGGTTAAATTGAGGGTTTATGATTTTTATTTAGCGATATGTTGCTTGGGCTGAAGGATCCCCTCCGGGTCTGTAGTGAGCGTAGTCGACTATATATATTGGATCAGGCTACACGCCTTAACGATTATTATTATTATTACTATAAGATATTAATTGAGCCGGAGTGCTGAGTGTGAGTGCTTTGTGACAAAAGCTGAGTCATGGATGGTTGAGAGGCTCACCAGAGTCGAGATCGAGACACTGATATCAAAAAGTCTACTTCCGGTCAAACTTCTCAAAAACCATAACATTGCAAACTTTCGCCAAATGACCCTGAAATGAACTACGGACCTCTAAATCCACGTCCGGGCGCGCTTACAAGACCAGAATCACCATAGAGAGCTATTTTCAGGCTCAAAATTTAAAACGGACATCGATAACATTAAAATACACTTCAACCCAAACCCATAAAATTCATCAAAAATGCTAACTTTCTATAATAATCACTGAAATGCTCCCGGTTCATCCAAAACCAGATCCGGACATACATGCAAGCCCAAAATCATCATACATACCTGTTGAAACTTTCAAGTCCTGATTATGTGGTCGTTTACTTAAAATTCAAATCTTAGTAAATTCTTCCAAGTTAAAGTTTTCAAAATTAGAATTTTTTGTCCGAACCAACTCGGAACTTTTCGGAATTCAATTTCGATCATACGTACAAATCATAATGCATGAAATGAAGCTACTTAAGGTCTTAAACTGCCGAACGACATGCTAGAGCTCAAAACAATCGGTCGGTACATCATTAGTCTTTGTTCATACCCAAGTTAATATAATGCACGCACTAATTTTCTTAATAGCATTAAAACACATCAAAAATTTGTAGGGGTATTACACTTGGTAATGATAACAACTCAACTATTTATGTGAAAGAAAAAATGGTTGGTATACGTAAAGGCAAAAGAGGTAAGAGGAGGGGTAAGTAGGAGTAGTGTAACAAGTATTGATGAATGTAATATACATTTTCTTCCTTTTTTTGCATGATTGTTTAACTACATTATGTTTGTGACAATGGTACAAGTTTTTGGATCAAACATTTACTTATCTAATAGTAATATTTAATTGGGCTTAAATCTTGCAACAATATATGTTTGCAACTCGATTAATGGGCAATATTATTCTTATCTATCTATAAGAGATGAATCTGTCCTTATGATGTACGAATTATATTGCTATTCCATTACTAATGATTTTCCTTGTTTGTAAACATTTTTATGATACGTATACTATCAACAAAAACTCCATTTCATACTAATAATGTTACGTCCCGAACTACCCCTTAGACGTGACTGGCACCCAGCTAACACCACCCATCAGACTAACCTTTTTCTCTAACGTTTAACCATTTACACAAACACAAAGAGAAGAAAATGAAGGCCTAATAGTATTATTAATAATTAAAGAGGAAACGATTATCGCCCAATACCTTAATCAATGGATAAAAAAACCAACAATCACATAAATAATAAAACTCTGGCCCAAATCCCACACAAAGACCATGGAGAATCTAACAGAGTAATATGAGTTTATTGACGGGTATGCAAACCCCAAAGAAAAAGAAAGAACTAACACGTGCTACGTAAGTCTAAAACGAAAGCAATGCAGTGGCTTACCTCAGCAATAGGATCAACTCGAACAAACTCATCAGCCAATAACTCTATCTCCCAAAACACTATCCGCATAGAGATGCAGGTAAAAGTGAGTTATATGTAAATATAACCTAGTAAGATCCTCGACACGCCACCTTAAATACCTCTGGAATAAGTATTGGAAAATACAAACACACCACAACATGAGTAATATAGTAAATATGATAATTATATAATAACTTAATATATGTGTATCAACAGAGTTGTAAGAATTAACAAACAAGGACACCTACTAAGGACTTATTATAATTGCAGTGAAAGAAATTTACCAACACGCTACGAGTCCACAACGACACCACAATGCCTCAAATATGCAATAGAGCATACATCATGCTCAGGTGATGTACAAAGGCATACACAATGCCCCAACATCATGGCGTACAACCGTATCAAATTCAACATTATGGCACACAGCCATATCAAACTCAACATCATGGCGCACTGTTGTATCATACTCAATATCAAGGCGCACAGCCATTTCAAACTCAACATCATGGTGCACAGCCGTATCAAACTCTATATCATGGCACACAGCAGTATCAAGTTCAACTTCATGCCGCACAGCCGTATCAAACTCAATATCATGGTGCACAGCCGTATCAAACTCAACTTCATGGCGCATAGCCATATCAAACTCAATATCATGGTGCACAGCCATACCACTATTAAACAACTTATAAAATAATATTTTTTTCCATAAAATAATATATTTGCGGCTAGTCTAAGACCACCGACTCTACCAGGCGCACGCTTGTCCCAAAATATGGATCAGGCAGAGAAAACACACTTTCAAAACGGGTTTTACAAAAGCAAATATTAAAATTTAAAGTCTCACTTACCTCGCTAACAAGAAAGTTTTTCACCTTGCAACGTCTAAAATACCATCAAACTGCATTTAATGGCCTCAATCTATACAACATATTGATAAAAGATGCCACTTAATGGATCACAACTCACTCTTGGTTCTTTTTTTCCTTAATTTCAGACTTGAAACTAAATTTCAATGGTACATCTTAAGTTATAATTTTTTTAAAAGTGAAATTATATTCTGATATATCAATCTAAATATGATACTTAGCTTTAATTTATATGAATTAGTTGTGAATAACAATGATAATAACTAGACTAAATTCAAAACCTGCTTATAATTAATAATAAATATTCAAAAAAAATTAGCTTAAAAGAAATTAAGGTGCGATAGATTCCCAATTACTGCGCATAGAACGTGAGAATTCTCTGTTAGAACTCCAATTTTTGTATCTAATCCTAAGAGCCTATCATTACCAAATAATTGAAACTTATCATTATAAATGAGATCACTTTATCTCAATTCCATTAAATATGCTGTTGTAGTAAGAATTGCATATAAGTGTACCTTGTAACTTGATTTTCTCCACAAAGATTCACACACACTGATTGGAAATTAAAATCAAATTGTAGTCTAGCTTCTATGTATTTACGCGGACGTCACAGTGTTTCCCCAAAGATACCCTGTACTTTATTTCTTTTCCCAAGATGAACCAAATAACCAATTATCCCTTAATACTACCTTTAGGTCATCTATCACGTGAGCTAGCAATAAGATGGGCTTGGCCCAAATTCTTTTCTATTATTATATATGTTCTACTCTATTATACTCTTGTTATGAAATAATATAAAGACAAGAACAATAATGCAAGAATAAAGAGAATAGAGAGAGAAGTATTCTTATTGATACTTAGAGATTGTTAGGGATGTGTTACAATGGTAGAAGACCCCTTTATTTATAGGGAGGGGGATGATTTAGCTACCAAGAATAGAACTCTAGAATCTCTCTAATTATAGACATTCACCTTAAATAGGAGATTTCATAACACTCACCCTTGAATGTCTATTCAACAATGTGTCTCGTTAAAACCTTAAAACCAAAACCCAATGGGAAAAATTAAAGAAAGGAAAAAGAGTACACATGTTTGAATATGCGCCTATTGGTTGCCTCGTTAAAAACCTCGCAAGGAAAACCCAATTGGGACAAAACCTTCTAAGGGAAAAAGAGTGCAACGCGCATTAACTCCCCCTAATAAGAACATCAATTTATATCCTTGAGCATTTGCATTCCAATCTTGTGTATCATCTTCAAAACGATCTTTGGTAGATATTTGATAAATAAATCAACCATATTGACTTGAACAAATATTCCGCACCTTGAAATCATCATTCTTGATAGATATGAACATCTTCATATAATGTCGTGGAATAACTCTTCAATATCTTCATAGGTGTATTCTCGATGCCATCATGCTTATAGTTATAGCAAGATACATATGTACACAAATTGTACTTTGACTTTATACTTTCAAGCATTTGAACTATAGGTTCAAAACTACATGTCTTTCATATGGAATCAATTCTTCTTGAATTGTATCTCTTCTATTTAGTTACTTTCTTTGGGTCAGCAAATGCGTATAGCATGCTTTGCAATATATTGCAATTGAATTATCCTTTTATGAACTTCAGGTTCATATCATGATATCCGGGGATATACATATACAAATGATAATTCATCCCATGTAACCTTTTCTCAAGTGTTTATCATGTCTCCCCCTCATGTTAGAAAAGCTAACTTGTTTCCTCAACTTTGGGAAACCATCTTTGTGCATTATCATGTTAATATACACGGCACATTAATAATAAGATGAAATTATTTGGTTTCTGACCCTGAACCACTTGTGAGGGGAGAATATAATATACTCTCGTATACAACGTATATCAAACTGATATATATAACTTTGTTCTCATAAGAAACAGTTTAGCTATTAAGTGGAAGCACTCAATAATTATCTTGCTAAACCAACTTTGATATAAACCAACTTATCAAGATGAACTATCTTGAGTAGAAAATCTGGAAATTATGCTCGAAGTTAGATTACTGAGCAATTTACCTCGCAAGCACCGGCCAGGCTGCGGGTTAATAACAATTGCGCATGTAAACATTTCATAGATGCATCATATGTGGTATACATGGCGGGTGAATGGGCCCATATTCACCTTTGATATTTCCAGAATTTATGGGCTTCAACCCGAACTCTTTAGTTGGTCAGTTCATTAATGAGAACAAGTGATACAAGAGAATTCGTAAAGAACTTTCTAGTTCTTTGATATTCACCTGTGTGAATTTGCACATCATACTTAAAATGAGATGGCTAATACGAATGCTAACTGAACAAATTATCAATATTGGTAAACTTCAAATTTACACCATGACATGTGCACTTATTAATAAACTTCAGGTTTATTATGACATGGGTTTTTATACCAATAGATATCCACTTTATTGTGGCATTCTTTCTTTTGTGTAGTACAAACTGGAGAACAAAGCGGGTAGCTTTTCATATGCAAATTACCCCGCTACAAGTTGTAGTAATAGGAGATATCAAAGCCTTCCTTTATTTATAGTCTCAATATAATCAATCGCTTTCGCGTGTACTTTGGAAACTGAATAAGTTTCTTTGAGACTTACTACAGCACAATACTCAATTGTGTTTCTCCAACATAGTAATAATTGGCTCTTCTAGAGCTCTCAATTAATTTTGTACTACCACAGATTCATCAACATCCATGTGGTGAATATCTTTCTTAAAGAGAAAGTTATACCATTATGGTCATGTCAAACTTATATGCAAGATATGTTTCTTGCATTATCGTTGTCCTTTAATAGTCATATTTCCAAAATACTTTGGCGTACAATAGGTACGTGACCAACGATCATTCATGCCATATATCATCTCAAACCTCCTTCTAGGGGTGAGTGTGGTATCATCTCAAACCTCCTTCTAGGGGTGAGTGTGGTATATTTAATACCAATTTTTATGTTCATATTCTTCCAATAATGAATATGTATTCGTGAATCAGATGTTGTCACATTCACTTCGGGGATATGTGATTTTGTTATCCTTTTCAAATCTATAAATGCGTCAGGCATTTGATTTGCTATTCTTTGCAAATGGATAATCTTTTGTGCCTCTTTCACAAATAGAGGTATGTGAATCAAGATGAGATAATGATGCATTTTTCCACAAAATTTTCCGTTTGGTTTCACCAACTTCTCCCCCTAATTTTGGGAAAAGTGTCTCATCAAATTGACAGTCTGCAAATCGTGCAGTGAACAAATCTCCTGTCAATGTTTCGAGGTAGCGAATAATGGGGGGCGATTCAACCTCAACATATATTCCTAACCTTCTTTGCAGACCCATTTTGGTGCGGGATGGCGGTGCTACAGGCACATATACTGCGCATCCAAAGATTCTTAAATGGGATATATTGGGTCCATGACCCAAAACCAATTGCAACGGGGAATATTTGTGTCAATTCGTCAGTCAGAGACAAACTAGCATTGCTGTATGCAAAATGGCGTGTCCCCAAACCGAAGTGGGCAGCCGACAAACTAGTATTGCTGCATGCAAAATGGCGTGACCCCAAACCAAAGTGGGCAGCCGACGAACTAGCATTGCTGCATGCAAAATGGCGTGACCCCAAACCGAAGTGGGCAGCCGACGAACTAGTTTTGCTGCATGCAAAATGGCGTGAACCCAAACCGAAATGGGCAGCCTCGTGTTCATGAAGAATTCAAGATTATTCTCATCTATTGTCTCAATATGATATCCATTTTGAATGATATCTTTAAAACTCAACAAGTTCCTTTTAGACTTGGAGGAGAACATTGCGATTGATATCATTAAAACTCAACAAGTTCTTCTTAGACTTGGAGGAGAATATTGCATTCTCTAAGATAAACGTCGTGCCTTTGGGCAGAGTTACAGTTGCTCTTCCGGAGCCTTCAATCAATTTACTTCCCATGGTTTGACATATAAAAGAAAATATACGAACATGAGAATAAACAACTTCAATCCGTTTGAGTCACATAATATTTTCAAAATCTGCTGCTAACAGTTGACTAACAAAATCAGATATGTTATCCATAATCGATTATTATGCAGTTTGAAAATTTCAGTTTAAGCATTTTCATAAAACAACCGATTGTTAAACACACACAATCGATTGTTGAGCATTGACAATCGATTGTTAAACATAGACAATCGATTGTTGACAATTTTTGAAAATTTCCAGATCACACTGTTTTAAGACAATCGATTGTTAAACATAGACAATCGATTGTTGGCTATTTTGAAAAATTCCAGAGCACACTGTTTTAAGACAATCGATTGTTAAACATAGAAAATCGATTGTTGACAATTTTTGAAAAATCCCAGATTACACTGTTTTAAAGACAATCGATTGTTGATCATTGACAATCGATTGTTGACTGTTTTTGAAAAAAATCCAGATCACTGTTTTAAAGACAATCGATTGTTGATCATTGACAATCGATTGTTGACTGTTTTTGAAAAATTCCAGATCACACTGTTTTAAAGACAATCGATTGTTGATCATTGACAATCGATTGTTTTGCAGTTTTTATGCGAAATATGAGATAACCGACTAGTTTTTCAGGTTAGTCGATTACCTCTACTGGAAAGTAAAAATATTATTGATATTTGAGCATATTGATACATTCTAAAGAACTAATACTAACATTATATCATGAACTAACTAATACGAGCTAATACTAATGGCTATTAGTTTATTCATTCACTAATACAAACAAGTAAAATAAAATCAAACAGCTCCATCTTCTTTCATCACTGATCCATCACCGATTAGGTGGTCTATCTTCCCCTCGGGTTGCTCAAAGAAGTCTGCCACATCCAAGTGGGTGATGTCAAAGTTGTCGTCAGAGACAAAATTCGTTTCAGGGCGTTTACTCTTTCGAGATGCTTGATAAAGGTCAACCAAATGTCATGGTATACGGCAAGCCTTTGACCAGTGCCCGTTTCCACCGCAACGATAATATATAGTTTATAAACTATTTTCTTTTGGATTCTTATCGTATCGTGCTTGTGGCAGAGTGACCAACTTCAGGTTGTCATATCTCTTCTTTAAGCCATTCCCCAAGATAGGTGGATCTTTGACGGTGAGATATTCAATCTTCAAACCTTCATCAAGGTGATGGCGCAAGAAAATCAAGGCCTTAGCATAGTTTCAAACCTTCATCAAGATGATGGCGCAAGAAAATCAAGGCCTTAGCATAGTCTTGGGTGGATGCATTATTTCTGTCTTTAATGGCGTCTCCAAGACCCATAGCATCTAAGTGGATTTCAGCATCCAACACCCATGTCATATAGTTCTTGCCCGAAATTTCAAGGGCAACGAACTTCCTTTTCATAGTGTCAGTCATAAGACACAATTACATCAAGAGCATGTTCATACTTACGGGCTCTATTACATTTATCACATTCGCTTCAGGGAATGGATCATAATCGTGTGCTATACACAATCTCATGTCAAATTTTACTTTCATAAAGCGAAAGATTATTTTGAGAATCGTTATTATTCTCATCATCACAATAATGACGATTATAATTTCGTCTATTGCCACGTCCATGATAATAATTTTGTATTCTTTCAGACTTACCACATGCTGCTACCACATTCTCTAAAGGGAATGGAGCAAATTCAATTGGACGGAATTCTTTGCCACGTCCATATTCATTGATACCTTCATGGTAATAATTTTGTCTTCTTTCAGACTTACCATATACTACTTCCACATTCTTTAAAGGGAATGGAGCAAATTCAATGGGACGGATTTTCAATTCTTTGCCCACAATCATACATGAATTTAATCATCGCAGGACATAGAGATTTTACCACTTCATGTGGTTACAACTTCTTACAAACTCCATTAGAGTTATAATCAAACTTTGTTGTCTATGTTTGTATATAAAATCAAATTATAGAATTCCAAGAATTTGAAAGGGAAAAATAAATTACTTATCTTTAAGGTATACCAATAAATGTTGTGATATCAAATATACCTCTTGAGTTGCCATTGCACCGATAGCTGAAACATAAACCAGAAAAAGCTTCTTCTGCTGCTTGGCTTCAGCGATGGTTTCTATAATAGAACCATTGAACACAAGTGAAGATAAAGGTGGCTCCATTTATTATAAGAGGAAAATATAAACTTCATTATTCCTTCATGATGATATGATCCAGCTTCAGGGTGACAAAGCAAGATTTAAGATTAACTTGACTTCGCCGGAGAAAAACGTTAGCTTCGTCGAAACAAATCAATTGGTTAGAGACTCGTGCTGATAACGTGTTATGAAATAATATAAAGACAAGAACAATAATACAAGAATAGAGAGAATAGAGAGAGAGAAGTATTCTTATTGATACTTAGAGATTGTTAGGGATGTGTTACAATGGTAGAAGACCCCTTTATTTATAGGGAGGGGGATGATTTAGCTACCAAGAATAGAACTCTAGAATCTCTCTAATTATAGACATTCACCTTAAATAGGAGATTTTATAACAACTCTATTATTATATATGTTCTACTCTATTATACTCATAGCTTCGTAATTAGCTCATTAAATATAACCTACTAGCTTCCTATATATTTTGCGTCACACTATTTATATATATATATATATAGGCTCCCATAATGCAAAATAAATTATTATTATTTATATGTATAAGAAATAAGGAAGTATAACTAACGAATTAACTTAAAAGGTTCAGTCTTAAATACGTTGGCTTATTATAAACAATTGATTATTACAACTGCAAGGTCACTAAATACATTAACAATTATAACAGCCCAGTTCAAAATATAAAAAAACCTTCAACAAAGTCTGTAGAGTTACGATCTTTGAACCAAATACCTTAACTGCACTATATCATCTTGGAAACTAGTACCAACACAAAGATAATCCAAAAAATATAATAAATCACTTATTAAGAAGAAGGACCTGCATATGGTGCTTATCGACTTGGAGAAGGCGTATGACAAGGTCCCGAGGGAGGTGCTATGGAGGTGCTTGGAGGCGAAGAGTGTGCCAGAAGCCTATATCAGAGTTATCAAGGACATGTACGATGGGGCTAAGTCTAGGGTGAGGACGGTGGGTGGCGATTCAGACCATTTTCCTGTGGTAATGGGGCTCCATCAAGGATCGGCGCTGAGCCCCCTGTTGTTCGCCTTAGTGATAGATGCTCTAACCCGTCATATCCAAGGCGACGTGCCTTGGTGTATGCTCTTTGCTGATGATATAATATTGTTAGACGAGACGAGCGCCGGTGTTAGTGAAAGGTTAGAGGTATGGAGACAGACCCTCGAGTCTAAAGGTTTCAAAATAAGCAGATCTAAGACAGAATATCTGGAGTGCAAGTTCAGCGACGAGCCGAGTGGGGTGGGCAGGGATGTGATGCTTGGTTCTCAGGCCATCGCCAAGAGGGACAGTGTCTGATATCTTGGGTCTGTGATTCAGGGGAACGGAGAGATTGACGGGGACGTCACCCATCGGATAGGAGCAGGGTGGTCGAAGTGGAGGCTTGCTTCTGGGGTCCTGTGTGACAAGAAAATCCCACACAAACTCAAGGGGAAATTCTACAGAGCCGTGGTTAGACCTGCGATGTTGTATGGGACAGAGTGCTGGCCCGTGAAGAACTCCCATGTTCAGAGAATGAAGGTTGCTGAGATGAGGATGCTTAGGTGGATGTGTGGGCACACCAGGCTAGATAAGATAAAGAATGAAGTTATTCGACAGAAGGTAGAGGTGGCCCCGGTGGTCGGCGGGGTAGAGGGAGGCCTAGGAAGCATTGGGGAGAGGTGATTAGGCAGGACATGACTAGTATGCAGGTTACCGAGGACTTGACCCTTGATAGGGGAGTCTGCAGGATTACTTATGCTTTGTTTTGTTACTGTGTTTTGTCTTGTCTTGGTTCCTAACTTTATCTTTGTTTTTCCAATGCAGCTTTTCATTCTGTCCTATGCGCCGAGGGTCGCTTGGAAGCAGCCTCTCTGCCCTTTTGGGTAGGGGTAAGGCTGTCTACATATTACCTTCCCCAGACCCCACCTGGTGGGAGTATACTGGGTAGTTGTTGTTGTTGTTGTTATTAATTAGTAGTTTATCCTTCATCCTACCTATATTCTCTAAGTTTGCCGAAATATTTTTTCTCCATCTCTTTCATTATTTTCTCCATTTTCAGTCTTTCAGCAGAAACAACCTCTTCAAAATTCGCCACCATCTTCATCAGATAATTTCTTCTAACCTCCACAGACTTTAGTGAAGTATTCTAGTTGTTGATTAACATTGCCATACGTGGTGATATCTCTTCATCCTACCATTCTCACAAATCATATCAAGCTTCCTCGTCAAAACAAGGGCATTCGTATAATCTACAACCACCATTCAAATGAGTCTTAGCACGAAATGATTTGCAATTAAACTATAGCCACAATAACATGACAAACCAGAAGAGACAGAATTTTCAGATATCTTGAACCTTTTGCTAATTAATAAAGGTGCAACTTTTACAACCAAATGCAAGATTCTAAGGAAAGAGACAAAAATTAATTAGTTAAAAAAGAAAAATTTTAGGGAAGAAGTTTATATGAGTACACCTGATGACCTAGGAACTAATTTCGTGAAGAAGACGATTGAAATAGATAGGTATAAGGTAAAAAGAATGGGTCAGATCGATTAAATGGGTAAAAAAATACCCAACCACAATTTCAGCCCTATAGAGCCACGTGGCCAAATGAAAGGTTGCCCAATCATTTAATGAGAGGCCCACATGTGTTGTCTTTTAGTCGCGGGGGCACTTTTGATAATAGAATTAACATATCTTATACTTTTTCTGACGGATAGACGAACAAAGGAGTTTTACAAACCATTTACCATACGATAGAGGTATTTTAGGTCCTTTTCCGTATTTTTAATTACCATTGACCCACATCTCTTCTTGTGACAACGGGTTTGAAATTGATACAAATTTTTTATAATTTTTCAACCATGCACACATTGTAGAATTCAGTAGGTCTATTAGTTATGTATTACAGATATTGGTTACTCATTATGTACGTATATCTATATTCGAATATATCTTGTAATTGTCTAGTTAGAATAGAGTTCGATCGACTAACTTAAGAGTGCACAATGCGCAGACATTTAATTAAAGCAAATTTGAATTCGATAATGCTGGTCTCCAAGGAACTTCTACTTCAATCACTACTATTTGCAAAGTCTCTATACCTTTTGTCCAAGGAATTTACCAAAGCTAAGGTGTTGTAAATACTTTTACAATTTAGACAAGCTATCTAATTTATATTCTTCAATTTACTCTAATTTGTTTACTAATAACTATATTATTTTAATTCTTCTTTATCTTATTTATTTTTTTCAATTAAAAAAGCAGGTAAATGCCAATTGTTATGAAAATAATGGATCAAAAAGAAGAACAACAGATTTAAATAAGGGATTTGGGAGATTTTGGGTTACGCAACGAATTGAGGGGTAATTTTTAAAGATTTGTCAATAATAGAGATAAATTAGTCTGATAGTATAACGATATGGATAAATTTGACAGAATAATATAATAAAAGTTAGATATAACTAATATTCCAAAAGTAAAAAGGTAAATCTGAACCTATTTCCCAATTGTGAAGGGAATTTCCCGCTAAGATTAACGCCCCCAATCCGTTTTCACATAACTTCTTTGTGGGGTCTACATTACTCCCTGAAATCAATATCTACCGTCTCCCTAATTTGGATTTTCAGTTCAATTTCATCCAAACTGTAAAGATAACACTTTTCTTTCTTCTTTTCAAAATTCAGATAAATATATGACCAAAGAACAATGGACTAAAATCAAAAAAAATTTCCACTTTTATACTTAGCAGAAATCATGGCTTCTCTGCCTTCAGTTGTAGTAGGCAGCACCCTTAAGCTTGAACCTGATTTCAAGAAACCTACAGTCACTCCTTCACCATTAGAAAAGGTAAGTTATTTCGCCTGTTAGTTTATTTCATTAATTTTACTACTTGCTTAAATTGAGTAATACCAATAATTTCATTTATGTCGAAGTGCTCATGTTATTTTTGCCTGTTTTCTGGTTGAATTTATGATAGAGAAATCATAATCCTATGATTTTGGATAGAGATTTGGACCCATTCAATCTTGACTTCAGAGAAGCACTTTCACTGATAAAAGAAGGTGAAAAGAAAGTGGAATCAGCTGCTTATGTTCCACTGCTACAAGAATGTATCAAGAATAATTCAGTTTCAGAAGCTGAAGCAATTCATGCTCACATTATCAAAATGGGTATCCATGAGGACTTGTTTCTCATGACATTCTTAGTTAATGTGTATGCGAAATGTGGGACTATGGATAGTGCATGTAAGGTTTTCGATAATTTACGTAAAAGAAATGTTGTTACCTGGACATCCTTGATGTCTGGCTATGTTCACAATGCGCAGCCGGAGATTGCTGTTAACGTGTTTCAGGAAATGTTGGAAGTAGGTGGGTTTCCCACTAATTATACGTTAGGCATTGCATTCAAAGCTTGCGCTTTGTTGGTTGATTTCGAGTTAGGAAAGCAGATTCATGGGTATGTAGTAAAGTATGAAATTGAGGATGATACAAGTTTTGGCACTGCTCTTTGTAGCTTGTATTTCAAAAGTGGCAATCTGGAATCAACTGTTAAAGCATTTCGGAGGATTTCTGATAAGAATGTGATCTCTTGGACAACAGCTATATCTGCCTGCGGAGATAATGGGGATTCTGCAATGGGATTAAGCCTTTTTGTTGAGATGATTTGCGCGAATGTGGAGCCTAATGAGTTCACATTGACAAGCGTAATGAGCATGTGTTGCATAATGCAGGCTCTAAAGATGGGATCACAAGTTCATTCTTTGAGCATTAAACTAGGGTATGGTTCTAATTTACGCGTAGTGAATTCAATTATGTACTTATACTTGAAAAATGGATGGATTATAGAGGCAAAAAAGCTGTTTGATGGAATGGAGACAATTAGTTTGGTTACATGGAATGCAATGATTGCAGGTCTAGCTCAAATGATGGATCTTGCCGAGGATGGTATCATCAATGTGCATTCCAGTGGTATTGAGGCACTGAACACTTTCCTGAGACTACATCGATCAGGGATGAAGCCTGATTTATTCACCTTCTCAAGTGTGTTAACTGTATGTAGTAGTTTGGTTGCTCTGGAACAGGGGAAGCAAATCCATGCTCAGGTTATTAAGTCCGGTTTTTTGTCTGATATTGTAGTGGGAACTGCCCTAGTTAACATGTATAGTAAATGTGGAAGCATTGCCAGGGCAAGTAAAGCTTTTGTGGAGATGTCTACGCGAACTTTGATATCTTGTACATCTATGATTACTGCCTTCGCACAACATGGATACTCTAAACAGGCGTTGCAGCTCTTTGAGGATATGAGGTTCGTAGGAGCTAGACCAAACAAGGTTACATTTGTGGGAGTGCTCTCTGCGTGTAGCCATGCTGGACTGGTTGAAGAGGCATTGGCATATTTCGACATGATGAAAAAAGAGTATAAAATTAAGCCCGTGATGGACCATTATGCATGCTTGATTGATATGTTTGTGAGGTTAGGTAGGATAGATGAAGCTTTTGATTTCGTAAAGAAGATGGATTTTGAGCCTAACGAATTTATATGGTCACTTTTAATAGCCGGCTGTAGGAGCCATGGGAAGTCAGAGCTTGGTTTTTATGCTGCAGAACAACTACTAAACCTTAATCCGAAAAATTCAGAGGCTTACTTCTTGTTGTTAAACATGTACCTCTCGGCGGAGAGATGGAAGGATGTTTCCAGGGTGAGAAAGTTAATGAAAGACGAAAAAATTGGAAAGTTAAAGGATTGGAGCTGGATCAGCATCAGTGACAAAGTTCATTCATTTAGAACAGGTGATCGATTGAATCCTCCATATGAAAATATAGACAATTTCTTAAGGGATTTGGATGAGAAAGCAAGTACTATGGGGTTTGAGTTCCAGACAACTTTGGATCTGCGAACTGAAGAAGATGATGAAGCAGCTTTTCCTAGCGGTCGACACAGTGAGAAGTTGGCTGTTGCTTTTGGATTGCTGAGCACACCAAGTGCTGCACCCATACGAGTTATTAAGAGTGTTAGCATGTGTAGAGATTGTCACAACTTTATGAAATTCATCTCACAGCTAACTTCAAGAAAAATCCTCATTAGAGATAGTAAAAGGCTGCACAAATTTGTAAATGGACATTGTTCTTGTGGCGATTTTGGTAGTCTTGTTTAATTCTTTCTCAAAGCCTTGGCTTTCTTGATTATCATTTTTCTTGACAAGTGTCTGTTCTCTATTTCCACGCAATATCATAATGTCCTAAACGTTCTTCATTGACTGATCTACTGAAAGTAGATCATGTAGCTTGTCATATGAAAGGAAAATCAGGAAAATAAATAGTGGCTTATATTAATTTGGTTGGATTAGTGTGGTGTAGCCGGTATCTCAGCATATTGACTTCTGTTTTCTAAATTACAATTGCTATATCAGTTATCTGACATCTGAGAAAAGGTTGTGTTTTGTTGTTTTCTTTTTCCGTTTTATTCCAGTGATAGTAAAACCTAGAACTCTACTTTGGATGAAGTTCTACGGAATTGGATAACTGGAATTTTCATATAAGTAAATCAGCAAGAAACTTAAAGCTGTGAGAAACTTAAGCAAAAACCGTATTATTGATGTCATCAACAACGACAAATGCAGTATAATCCCACAGAGTAAGGTTGGCGAAGGGAAGTGTGTACGCCTTACGCCTACATTATGGAGATAGAGAAATTATTTCCAACAAACCCTTGACTTAGAGAAACATAAACACCACATTAATGAAGAAAAAAACAATAAGTGCAATAACATGAAGCCATGTAAAAGCAGCATAAATAACAACCAGATAGTCAGATGACCGAATGAAAAAAATGACCGGTAGTCATCAAAATCTAATATCAATAGAATACGAAAGTACATATTAATACAATCGGTACGATAAGGAGAGCACTAAACTAACTACCCTAATCCTCGACCCCAGCACCTTCCTATCAAGGGTCATGTCCTCAATCAGCTGAAGTCGCGCCATGTCATGCCTAATCACCTCTCCCTAATTCTTCTTCGACCTATCTTTACCTCTCCTTAGCCCTCCAATGATTATCTCTCACACCTCCAGACCGGAGCGTCTGTGCTCCGTCTCACGCGTCCAAACCATCTAAGCCTCGCTTGCGGCATCTTGTCCTCAATTAGGTTCACGCCTACGTTATCCCAAATAACTTCATTTCCTAACCTTCTCTGCCCGTTCATTTATCTCAACATTCTCATCGCTGCTACCTTCATCGTGTGGATATCGAAGCTTTTGGCTAGCCAACACGCAGTCCCATACAACATCGTTGACCTGACCACCACTATGCAGAAAGTTCGTTTAAGTTCTGTTGGTAATTACTTATCATACAAAACACCGGAGTATTGGTGATGTCCAGGGTGTAAAATATTTTTCGAAAAGTTAGTGAGTTCCTAAAGCTCAGGTGTCGGACAGAACATGGCTTTCACAACAATTGCCTCAGATGTTCTCATAAATTTCAAGAAACCAGAAAATTGGATTGTTTCGCAGATGCTGGTCAAATTTATCAACTTGACAAACCCTTCTCTAAAAGTATTTATATGTTTACTTTTTGCTCTAAGAGGATAGATCGCCACCACATAGAAATGATTAATGATACAAAATCTGGGGAAAGCGTGGGAGCTTTAGCCCTCACTTGGCTCGACTATAAAGAGTACTCACAGCCTATCGTGCTTCAAAGGTTAGATGTCAATCTACAAAAGTTTACAACATGCTGTAAACTTCATACAAACACAAAATTACAAACAGATTCTTTAACACGAATATCATCTCTTTCTACTCCTTGTTTTTGTAGCCCTTGATTTGCATGTTTCATCTGATGGCTTCCAGATGATATCCTCCAGATTGCCACAAAAGTTCTTGTAAAACTGTAAATCACGGTAGATATTAGGGTAAGCACTGGCATGTAGGCATATTTGGATAAGAGAAGAAGCAAAGAGGATGTTTGGAATAAAAATTATCAATGTATATCCGTGGGACAGAACTAACCTTAAGGAATTCGCCAGCATCACCAGCTGCTTTCTGAACGTCTACCATGAAAAATGTAGGAGCAACTTCAAACACCTGTTGAATAATAAACATGTAGCTAGCAAACAAAGAGTGCCACACAAATTGAAACAACTTATATAAGATGTAAACTTGCCTCTAGAATTACAGAGAAATGTGAAGTCTTGTTCGCGGACAGACCTTCTACCCTCATCTGTGACATACATGCACGAAAAAGACTAACCTTAAGGGTTCTCCAAGAAAACTGCAGCGTAGAAAAGGAAAGGAACAAAGACATTGGTTACCCAGGTGATGAAACTCGAGATCCCCCTTATTAATAAGTAAAGGTATTGGTCTACCTTAAAATTGCAGATGTGGGTCTTGAAACCAATGGATTGGGCCACAACTTCCATACTTGATAAAACAACTTTTGCTGGTTTCTGCGTAAGAAAGCGTGTTTGATGCTGCTTCATTGAATCCTGTAAAGCCAGCATCCACATTTCACTTATCTTAGTTGAAGACGAGCACCTTAATAGAAAAAAAAGCAACTAGGACCAGCACCTTATATATTTAACTGGTTAATAAATATGTTAATGGATACTATAATAATTCTGATTCCATGAAAGAGAGAAACAATCAGAATTCCACTGTGAATGGTCAAGTTGGTAGATGTTTCAGAACTAATACCTGCCCGCGATCAAACAATATGGATAAGTTCAATCCTTGAGAGAGAATAATAAGTCGAAGGCATTTAAAGACAGAGGTCCAGCATCCGCATTGTCACATTGCTCGTTGGGTCTCTCCTCCAATAAGACATTGTAGGATGCCATAAAAAATGGGGGAAAGCGAAAGAAAACAATATAAACAATCAATAATTAGAACCTCCATGAAATATTTTTCATCATACCAAACCCTTCCCTAAAATCCCTACCAAATTGAAATTTCTTTGATTTTTTGGTCCATATCCTCTGTTTCTCCGAAGGAAAATTCAGCAAGATTCCGAATAAGCAGAAAGTTACACTGAAAGCACCTTTACAAAACTATTTCCATCCTCAATACAAGTGTTAGCCCCAATATGTTTTATCACTCAACATTAAATAATTACATTCTCAACATAATGATAAGAGTAACATTCCACTTTAGCAGTAAACAAGTACAAACTGATGCTTCACCGAAGATCCTTACCAGCTTGCCACCAAGCAAGACTTGGCAAGATTTCACTTCACATCCCTGTTGAACAGCAAAATGTTTTATAAATCAAAAGCAGCAATTCAAAACCTTACCAACCTCAGTATCATTAAAGGCTGCATTAATATCATCTAAATTGACATCTTCATACTCCATAGCTTTGACAGGAACATAACCTTTTTTAAACCACTCATCATTACGGATCTCTTCGATCCGAATACGCTGCACATAATAGCAGAATATCAAAAAGGAAACATTCCAAGTAATACACCATCGCAAAAAGATGTAAATTTTTGTAAAAGACCAAATTTCTCTTCATGATCAATATTACTGTATGACGCTTAAACCTCACAGCTACTTCACTCCAAAAACAGGCCAAAAGTAACATGAAGTCAAGTAAGAGAATACAACGATAATTTAAAGAATAAATAACTCAAGAAGCCATCAAAAAATATTAGCATCTTACATACAGAACTTCTTAAAACGTTGCAACTTAGCACTTCCGTTAAACTTTAAAAATAAGTCAGTTAAATACGGTGAAATAAAGACTAAAGGAGAATCCTTTTTCCTTTTAAATCTTTCCTTTCCTTGAAATGAAACCCCATCCATTTTGCAATGGCCAGCTACTATCCCAACAGTTCTCATCCTTCCTTTTTTCTTCTCTTTCCCCTCTTGTATTCCTGAGTTGTTCTATGTTTATTGATATTTTACTACTAAGATGGAAAGGAAATGTAAAGGTAAAACAGAAATGTTAGACAAAGAAAGCGAGAATCATACAGAAAAAGGTTAAATGAACAAAAGAATGGTTCGGACACTTGGATACTGTCAGTGATGGTAACGGTACAAGGGAAAAAGATGAAAGGGGAAACCCAAAAGGTACTAGTTACTGGATGCTTCCTTGGTCCATGACAATGGAGATCATCATGAAAAAACTGAAAGTTCAGCACGAAAGCAAGAAGTATAAACAAAATGTGAAGCACTCTACTTTTCCTTTTCTCTCGTTCATTCACTTTCTCTTTCTACCTCCTTCCCTAGAACAAGCACATATGTCTATTTTTCTTCCTTCTATTTTTTTTGTTAATTTTCTTCGTTTCATTTTCAATGTACTTACTGATTCAAAAGACACAAAACAGTAGATTGAAGCACCCTTAAACATACGAAGCAGTGCATGACTTGCTTTAAGTCGCATAGACACCTAGTACATATTTTTGACACCATCTAGCTCTATAGCACTGAAAGTTGACTTATACCCAAAAGCATATTGGGGAGAGTGCCAAGAACAGCTATGTGGTTTCATTTGTGAGAGGGGGAAAGAAGAGAGGTGAAAAGGAAAAGGATTTACATTAAAATTCCTTTGTTGCTTTTATTTCACAAGTTTGTTAATACGTACTAACAGACCGGGAGTTGCAATCTTGTACAAATTCAATATGTAAATTTATTTTTGACAGATAAGTTTCCGAAACAATATATGTTTATGGGCGCAATTTACCACATGTACATTCCTGATTAAGTACTTACTGTTTGAGGATTTGGGTCTAAAATTCGAGAAATAAGTGATTTTGCTCTAACCGGAAACCAAGACGGGCAGGAGAACTCTGCTCTTTCAATCTGCAGAAAAAATATAAACATACATGTTGGTGATTAAAACTTTGCTATAAAATAATCCTCTTTTACTGTGATGAAATGTGAAAATGTCAGCATGATTATCATGTCACATTGCTCTGAAACCAAAGTAAGAAATTCCATTAAGGACGCAACCTTGAAAATGCAAAGCTACTACCTTCGCGTACAGTGTAGTGAGATCAACCTCATCAAAGGGGAGATAACCTGCCATCAGAACATAAAGGATGACACCACAGGACCAGATATCTGCCGCAGCACCATCATAACCTTTGTGATTAAGAACCTAGTAAAAAGTTTCAACAGCAAGGACAAAAAAGGGAATCTTACATCCGTAATAGAAGTAAAGGATACACATTATCGATCGAACTACTCGTTCAAAGATATACTTGTACCAAAGGACTAGACTACTATAAGGAAACTGCATAACTAACCTCTGGTGCAACATAGTTGGGAGTTCCACATGTTGTCTTAAGAATGTTGACTCCCTATTAGAACATTATTGACAGCAGTTAGCAGCATAAAGACTTTTGCTAAAATTGTGAAGGCTTTTTTTAATAGAAAAAAGGGTAGAGCCTTGAGATCTTACTTCGCCAGGCGAAGCACTAAGTCCAAAATCTGATATTCTCAGATCTCCTTGGGAATCTAGCAGAAGATTTTCAGGCTGATAAATTTCAAAAAGGTCAGACTTTTATTTAAATGCATAATAATTTATTACTTTCTCAATTTGACATTTCTATCAACAAATACCTTCAAATCTCTATGATAGACTCCTTTGATGTGACAATAATCCACTCCATCAATCAATTGCTGAAAGTATCTACGGGACTCGGCTTCACTTAATCGCCCATGAATCTACAAGTACTTACCAAAGATCAGTCAAAGAAAAATATATGCTTAAGCAAAATAATCTGCAATATCTCTTTAGTCCATTTTAAAGTACAACTTACTATTTTATCAAACAGTTCACCGCCTGTAATAAATTCCAAGATGATATAGATCTTAGTGCGGGTGGCTATAACCTGACAGCAAAATTTATTTATATCAGCAGCATAGAGAATCTTCCAAGTACCAACAACGGATAACCTAAAAGTGAAACAAACTATGAATTTCAGGAAACTAAAAGCAAACGGCTCTTGCTTTTGGCACATGCCTCATGCAATCGAACTACATATGGATGTCTAACAAGCTTCATTATGGATATCTCCCGCTTTATCTGCAAGATGACAATGCAGAAAGCTCTTATTATAGAACAGAAAAATCAGTTATAGTATAACAGAACTTCTGTTGCCACAACACAAGTTTACAAAATTCAAATGTATAACTACGGAACGAAACGCTTTAGAAATCGACATTCGAAGAGAAGACTTGGACTCTTCTACCTTTTTGTTTAATGAAGTTGGACTCTTGAACTATGCTAACATAGTAGGACTGTTATGTAGCAGTACCGTCTATACATTCTCGAAAATATCTAGAAGCTAATCTGAATCTATTGATCAGATACGGAAAATATTTAGATATGAGATCTTCATTAAGCTGGTAAAGGTCTATTTCCTTCTTCAACCGAATTCATTCTTATGCTAATATTGTCCCTCAATTGCTTTGCAGTCACACAAATTGCCGTAAATCACCCAATCAAGATGGCAGTGTGAGTTAATTTACAACCTAAACAACAACTAAAACCCTCTCTAAACAATTAACTAAAATTTCAAGTACGTTTATTAATTGACTTAAATGGGAGAATCAACTTATTGCATTGATTCCATTAATCAAAAAACCCAATTCATTAATTGATAAAATCAAAAGGCTATAACAAGTCGAGAAATTAATTAAAAAGTAAGTAATAAATATAATTAATAGGAATAATCACTCCACTTTCCAATTCAGTTACCACCCACTCATTTCCAAGCAAGGAAAACACTTTGCACTTTAAATATAAGAAACATGAAGCTCAATAGAAGGATTATCCAGCTGGGTTTTTCATTTTTCGAATTATTCCAAATTAAAAAAATAAGAAGAAAAAAAAAGAGAGGAGGAAAATGGGATAGACCTGGTCAACCATCTTGTGTTTGATGATAGTACTACGATCGAGGACTTTCATTGCAACACTTTCACCAGTTTCCGTATTCTGTGCAAATTTAACTTTGGCAAATGTTCCTTCCCCTATTGTCCTTCCTACTTGATACTTGCCTAATTTCCTTATCACCATTTTCTCCAACCAACACGACACCGTTTTTCTTCTTCTTCTTCCAAGTTTCTTCAACTCATTCTTTTTTCTTTTCTGGGTTTTCAGGAAAGCATATTGAGCTTGACGAACAAGATTTTGGCTTTTTCTTTCTTTGTCGCTTTTATTTGACTATGACTAAAGCAAAATGAATAATGCAAAATAGATGGGATTAATTGGAAAGAATGGAATATGTAACTTGGAAGGAGTAGAAATTGAAAAGGAAGTTGCACAATGGGAAAAAGATGATATGAAAGTGGTTTTGAAGGGCTTTTTATGTATTTGGGATTTGGTTTGCTAAAGTTGGAATGACAACCAGTTAAGAGTTTTTTTTTTTGGGGGTTAAAAGGTAGATATTATATATAACTAGTTGACAAAACATAATACAACAAAGTTATTGTTAGGATATTGAGTACCTCACAGCTGTAATGTTATGTAAGATTGTATTTATATTACACCCCACAAAAATTCTAAGTTATTAAAATGCCTGTCCAAAATAGATCTCTGATAAATATTGGAGGAATTGATAATATTCTAGACTTGTTCAAAAACATTTCTTGTGCTGCCTCCTTAGCCAATGCATCAGCTATCCTATTCTGCTCCCGATAGGTGTGATACATTACCACATTGTCCATCATTGTATTAGTGACCTGCATTCACAAATTAAGAGGATCATAAATAAGGCTCCCTTTCGTTAGCATATTGATAATTCAAAAGAGTCAGTATTAATCTCAAGAGGAACCGTGTTATTTATTCTGCGAGTTGTAGTCCCTTTATGAGTGCCTGCAATTATGCCATAATGTTTGTTGTGTTGGGGATATTATCCATGTACCCCATCATTCAGTCTCTATTATGATTTCTAAATACGCCTCCTAATCCTCATATCCCGAGATTCTCTTTTGCTGCTCCATCCATATTTAGCTTATAGAAGCCTTTGCTTGGGGGCTCCCGTTTTATTACAATTTGATGTGTTATATTTTTGGAGTCATTTTTTGTTAGCACAAAGTATTCAGTAGCTTTGAAAATGTGTTTGAAGAGTTGATATGCTCTTTTTTGTTATTGAATAAATTATTTTTTCTTAATAGCCAAACGTGCCAGAAGCATACGGGAATGAGGTAGTCACATAGGATATTGCTATTGAAAGGAAAATTCCTGATTGAGTTCCATGCTGATGGCCACTGATGGCCATTGAATGTTGGAGCTTGTTGTGTATTGTCACTTGTAGATTTGGATAGTATTTAATTCCAGAAGCGGACAGCATTAGGTCACTCAAAGAAGGAATGGTCAATAGTTTCCTGGCCATTGTTACAATAAGGACATTAGGGATTACAGTTGATCCTTATTCTATGGAGGTAGCTCTTAGTGGGAAGTCTCTTATGGGTGAGTAGCCAGATGAAAGTCTTAATTTTGTTGGGATTTTGTAGCTTCCAGGCCCATTTGAATGAACCTTCCTCATTAGAATGAAGGCCGGTGTCGCTCTTGCTTAGTAAGAGTATGTAGAATTGTTTTTAAATTGGCCATTCATTGTTAAATTCCATATGAGATTGTCTTCCTTTGTTGGAGCTGGGGAAATGAACATTGAGTTTAACAGATTAAGGATACTTGGGGGAAGAGCAAATGACAGTGAGGATGTATCCCAAGTTCTTAGGTTGTGAATTAAGCTAACCTTAGAATTGAGGTCATTTTGGTTGAAAGGACCCTCAATCAACTTTCTAATTGCCGGCTTATTGGGAATCCCTGCATTATTTAGGAAGTTGACCCTGTTTCCCTTGTGAACTACCTATCTTCTTGCTTTGCTTCAAGTATCCCAACCCCTTAAGATACACTACCAGGTTGCTAATTTTGATATCTAGGATGTCTAGAGGCTCTAACTATCCTAGCATTGTTGGTCATGTTGTAGTGCTTATAGATTAGAACTCTTGCCCATAGACTGTTGGTATTTTTCTAAGTCCTTCTGGCAAGATTTGTGAGAGAAGCTTTGTTCTTAAGATTAGCCTTTTGGAGTCCTAGTCCTCCATCAGCCTTTCTTTTTGTGACTACCTCCCACTTGATCGGGTGGAGCTTCTTCTTTTCAAGAGAGGTGCCCCAAAGAAAGTTCCTTTGGATTATGTCAATCTGTCTGGTAACTTTAGTAGGCAGTTTGATGTACTGCATGACATGGCTAGGAATGTTGTGTAAAGAAGATTTGGCCAGCACAATTCTGCCATCCATGTTTAGGCAGCTTATTTTCCAACCAGCCAGCTTGGATTGCATGTTATCAATGATGAATTGAAAGTTTGCACTAGTTTGCTTATATGGAAAACGGGAAAACCAAGGTATTTTTCAAATTAGGTGGTGTGTTGGATGGACAGAGAGTTGGTGAGATTCTGTATGGATTCATATGGAGTGTTTGAGGAACAGAGGACCTTTGACTTAGCAAGATTTATTTTCTGACCTGGGTGTTCATTGAAATTTTGCATAATGGAAAGTATAGTGTTACAGTTGTTGTCATTAGCTTTAGCAAAGAGTGTTAGGTCATCTGCGAAGAAAATATGGGATATTTTACGGCCAGAACTGCTTATACTTTTGGGTTGTCACTGATTATCCAGAACAACCTTGTCAATTGATCTTGATAATCTTTCCATACACATTATGAAGAAGTAGGGAGACATTGGGTCTCCCTGCCTGGTACCTCTTGAATTTGTGAAGGGTTCAGTTTTCCCACCATTGACAAGAATGGATATATAGGAGGAACTGATGCAGGACATAATGACTTCGGATAAACCTTGGGGGAAGTTGAAAGCAGAAAAGGTGTCTCTAATAAAGGACCATTCCAGCCTATCAAAGGCCTTTTCTAGATCAATTTTGAGGATCATATTGCCATGTTTTCCTTTTATTCTTCTAAAGTGTGTGATGCACTCTTGGATAATGATGGCATTATCACAGGCTCTCCTATTGGATAGGAAATTAGCTTGACTTGGCCCATTGATGTGAGTCAAGATAGGCTATATTCTGTTTACTATGATTTTAGTGATAGACTTGTATATTGTGTTACACAGTCCAATTGGCCTAAAACTTTTTAACATTGAATCTTGGGGGCATTTTTGGATGAGGCATACCCGAGTTTGGTTTATGATTTCATCCATAGAACTTGAAGAGAAACATTTTTTACGGAAATTTGTAACAGAGTCACCAAATATGTCCCAGTATTTTTGGTAGAAGAAGGGTGGAGACTATCAGGGCCAGGAGATTTGAAAGGTTTGTGGGAGAAGACTGTTCTTTTTATCTCACTCAATTCAAGAGGTCTGTCTAAGAAAACTCTTTGGGCTTCAGATAGAATGGGAGACATAGTGGAGTGGTTGGTGAAGGCCGTAGAGGTTTGGGAGTGGGATGGGGTATATAGATCAGTGAAGAAACCCATTATGGCTGCTTGGATATGCTTCTAGTCATGGAGCCAATTTCCATTCTCTTCTTTAAGAGAGATGATATTGTTTCTTCTTCTTCTATTAAAGGTGGATGTGTGAAAGAATCTCTTGCTAGCATCACCCTCGTTAAGCCAATTAATCCTAGATTTGAGCTTCCAGAAATCCTCTTCGTTTTTAAGGATTAGGTTAAGCTCTCTAACTAGATTAGTCTCAAGATTTAGCAGGTAACTACTGAACTCTGGATTTCAGAAATTCTTACTGGGATTCTTCTCTTTTGGTGGAAGATGTTTCCAAATGTTTCCTGGTTCCAATTGGTGACTATTGTTTTAAGAAATCACTGGATTGGACGAGATTGGAATGATCTAAGAAAGCCCTATTGATGATGTTAGGAAAGGATGGGCGGCTAGCCCACATTGAGTTAAACTTGAAAGGTCTTGTTAGGTAATTGTTTGGAGACCCTATTAATTTGAAGGGGACAGTGGTCTGAGTGGGTCCTAGGGAGGTGCAGTACAGTTGCCTTAGGGTACTGTTGAATCCAGCTTTCATTAGCGAAACATCTATCTATTCTTTCCAAAATAAGCGAGGTTCTGTTACTGTATCTTTTATTAGACCATGTGTATTTACTCCCTTTATAGCTAGGTATAACACTCATTTATACAGTGCCAGAATAGATTGCAGGGGGTATGGGTTACGGGACTGCCCCAAAATTTATCCCTTGCCTTTAAGACTTCATTGAAGTCTCCTCCTACAAACCAGTTGGTTGTGAGATTTTTGGATATTGTGATTTTTGGAAGTAGTAGAACGTTATAGTGGTTAAAAAGGAGCGATATCTAATGGAGAATGGCCTCCCACTTGAAAATGATACCTCTCTTTTTATTTAAAAAATCAGCAGCTCACATTCTGGAAGAAAAAAGGTAGCAATTTAAGGGGTGTGACGTAAATAATATATTCTAATATGAGCATTAGTGGCTACTTCTATTGAGTAATTTTATGTGATACCTGTCACCTCACACCAACAATATATCAAGTAAGGTTTTGGATAGATGGGTAAAAATCACTTGCTATTATAAAATATAATTATAATGGATGTCAATAACCACCAAATGAGTAATACTCACAACTCTTCTCCATTATCTCCATAACTTTCACTACCCTATTACTTATGGAGTTATGGTTGTAACTCACATACCTCCCCCATGATCTTCCATCATGATCTCAAATGCTTAATGGCATATTAATGAAATTCTTTTGGTATACCTTTATGTAATACTATAAATAAAGAATGAGAAGTCATTTTGTAACACACTTGAATATATGAAAGAAATAAGAATCTCTCATATCTTGTTCCCTACATTCTTGTCTATTTTCTTATTTTATGTTAATATTTTGAGCTAAGTGTTTTAATACGTTATCAGTACGAAGCTCTAACCAACTGTGCTCTCATTTTCGTACACCTCCATATACGTATATGTTGTGCAGTATTCTTATAAAACTGAAGTCTGACAATTTATGGAAGCCACAAGCTTGGATGCTAATACAAGATACATTTACATCCTTCTAGTTCATTCATATTTTATCTTTACTAATCTTAAAATTATCTATTTTGCCATGATAATTTCTCTGCCATGTGGGATCTAACATTTTTTTCTTTTTTTACATTTGAGACTATCATGTGAGATATTGACTTAAGTTTTTGTCACGACCCAAATTTTCTCTTCGTTGAGTTTCATGATTGCACCTAGTCTTAGGGATCAGATTAGTCTACTAAAATGCAGAATAACACCAATAACTAATAACAACTAGAATTCTTCTACGATAAATCTTTTAAACAACGGTAGTACATGTCATAAGCTTTACGGAGTTTTACTACAACTTTGAACACAACCGGATGGAAATAAATACAACAATGTGAATATAAAATAGGAAGGTGACTCTGAAGCCTGCGAACGTAGCAGCAGGGCTACCTTAAGCCTCCTCGGCAAGAATCTTAACATCTACTAATGAACAATTCCTCGATCTGCACAAAAAATATGCAGAAGTGTAGTATGAGCACACAACAGAGGTGCCTAGTAAGTATCAAGACTAACCTCGATGAATTAGTGATGAGGAACAGTCAAGACACCCACTCGTATAATAAGCAGAACAAGTATAAGTATATAAACAACCGAATGTAATATCTATATAATGGATACGCAATATCGCTAACAATACAGTAACTACAGTAAGGGAAGGAAACAACAAGTAACGGTGGAAAACCATAATAAATCTCATAAAGGTGAACAAAAAAACTACAACCCGAATTTGAAATTCAAAAATACACTAAGTACAGGTCATAACTCAGCAACTACGACAGCTTCCACATTAGGTCATAGGCAAAAACTTCAATCAATTAGTAAAATCTTTCAGTTGATAAAACCATTTCGAACCATACTTCTTCAAGTAAACATTTTTCTGAAATTTTCCTCTAATAATGAATACCTTTCGAATATAACCTTTTCAAATAAACTACCTTCGAATATAAGTCACCTTGCGACACCTCATCTCATAATCACACAATACGGGTCTCAATACCTGAACCCTAACACTTGGCATGTTGTGCCCTCATCGCACCTCAAAATTATACTAACAACTCATGTGCCCAAAAGAGTCATCCTCACATGGAAGGAAAAATAAACAAAGGTGCGCGTCTATATTCAGAAATCTAAAAGAGGGTCATATCCGTTAAGGGTGCTTAACCACGTGTATGCTTGTGCAAGTGTCCTAACAAAGTTTATACCAGCTAATAAGCATAAAGACAAGAACAGACATCACATATACTGTTTACACATGGATAAGATAAATGAAAACAACATCTCAGAACACAACGATAATAACAGGGGATCTCTCAGGATACTAGCTCGAAGTCACAAACGTAAATGTACTGAGGATACCCCGGGATACTATCCCGTAGTCCAAATATAAATGTACAGAGGATGTCCTGGGATACAGTCCCATAGTCCAAATATAAATATCCAGTGGATCTTCCCGGGTGTCGTCCCGTAGTACAGCTCATAATGTGTAGGGGATCTCACCAGTGCAGTCCTATAGTCCCTTAAGTAGACTGTAGGGGGATCTCCCGGAATACCAATCTGCAGTCCTAAAGAAACATGCAAGGGGGATCTTCCGGGATATCGTCCCGTAGTCCCAAAGTAAATACATAACGCAACATATAGAAATAACAATCACAACATAACAGAAATCTCGTACATCACCACGATACATATACAACAAAAATGACAATAATTCAACGTAAGACAAATAGTCAACTAAAAGACCGTAAATCACAAGGAAAAGGTAGAATCAACTAACAAGGAATTAACCACAGAAAATAATGTTGGCATAAAGGGAAAAATTCAACATGGGAAAACTAACGTATAGTGATGATCCCATAATTGACAAGTCAATAACAAGGAAACTAACCTGAGTCAAGTAATCCTAAAAAAGGGTAAGTCAACAAAGATATTGGTCATCTAACTCCTTTTAAGGTTGGACAAAATTTTGAGGTTACCCCACAATACAATTAGGGAAAAATGATCTTTAGCTTCACTTAAGACTAAACAATTTCAAGAGGGGTAATAATAATTCTCAAATAAGATAAGCAACTACGAAGAGATAGCATGAGAATAGGAGAGGCGAAATCCTCCGGTTAAATCAATTAGGAAATAAGAATGAACCAACAATTAATTCTAATTAAGAATGTGGAGGTGAAACCAATAAATAGAAAGCTCAGTCATGTCAAAAACACATTCCTACAAATGAATATAAATACCTAAGAACCCTAAAAGGCCAATTTTTCTATAAATAAGTCCGAGCACGCGTTCATCACCTCATGCACATGAACTACAATCAACATAGAAAACTCAAATCCTAAGGGGAAGTCCCCCACACAAGGTTAGGCAAGATATTTACCTCAAAGATGACACATCGATACTCAACAATACACTTCTCGGGTGAAAAGATCTCCGAACAGCTCAAATCTAACCAAATTAACTTCAAAGCACAAATAAAACAAATAAGAAACTATTATGGATCCTCAAGTTTTAATCTTTGACAAAATCTACAAATCAGTCCAAAAGTCGACCCCCGAGCCCACACCTCGGAACTCGAAATTTTTTATAAAATCCGAATACCCATTCCAATATGAATTCAACCATACAAAAATTACGAAATTTTGATACCGTTCTATCCCTCAAATCATGAACCAACATTTTCCTAACTAAAAACAGAATTTAAATGATAAAAACAAATACTAATTCATCTGATATATTTAAGTCTCAGTGAAGATTACTTACCCAATCGAATTAGCTGAAGAACGCACTAAGAATCGCTCAAAACCGAGGTCTACAAGTCAAAATATGATAAAAATGGTGAAACCATCGATTTTGGAATATATTTTGTCAACCCAGATTTTTACCCTATGCTATCACGGACAAACTGATGTGATAGCGAAGCACAAAATTTTCCAGCCCTTCTTTTAACCTATGCAATTGTGGTCATTCCTCTGCGATCGCATAGAACAAATTTTCCAATAGCCTTCTCCAACTCTTCCGAGCAACCTCTAGAATAATGCTCATAACGTTTTTATAAAGAACTCTAAATTACAATTGGTTTAATTTTCTCAAAACTAGACATCAAGGAATACAACTTTTATTTTTGTATCATCTTCAAATTCCTTATAGATTGTGAAATATAAGCTTTAAAAATCGAGTCAGTGCAGCAGAAATTTAAGTCAATTCGATCCGACTATGCCTATGCGGGATCGCATAGAAGAAAACACCAGATAGCATAGCAACCGTTCAAACAAAGGGAAAAATGACCCGTAGCTCACCTAGAACACACCCGAGGCCCTCGGGACCCCCTATAAAAATATAAACAAGTCACATAGCCTAACACAGACTCGCTCGAGGTTATGAATCACATTAAACAGCGCCGAAACATTGAATCAAACCATAAATCGAATTTATGAACTTTCAAATCTTCAAATTTCTAAACTCGTGTCGAAACCTATCAAATAAATCTGGAAATATGCCAAATTTTCCAAGCAAGTCCAAAATGAAAAAACAGAGATGTGCCACCTCGCTGAATCTTATTTCGACCACGATATCATAAAAGTCAACTATGAGTCAAACCTCTCCGTTCTTCCGAACTTCAACTTTTCCAATATTCATTGAAACACCTCAAATTACCCTACGGACCTCCAAATCCGAATCCGAATCCGAATGCACGCCTAAGTCCAAAATTACCATACAAAGCTGTTGAGATCACCCACGACCCATTTCGGAATCCTTTGCTAGAGAGTCCAATTCCGGTCAAATTTTCATTGTTCTGACTTCTAAAACTAGGTTCTTCTTCCAATTTATCCGAAAACTAAATTCAACCATGCACACAAGTCGATACTCATATTATGAAGTTGTTCCATAACTTATTCCGCTAAACGGAACTTAAATTCTAAAAATGACCGCAAGGTCATTACATCCTCCCCCTTTTAAAACCAATGTCCATCCTCGAACGTATCAAGATTCGCCTCAGAGTTCTGAACTCATTGAATGCACACTTCCAGCATACACTCGCGGGTGATCCCAAGTTACCCTAATCAACATAAATCTGACAACACCATCTCAACTGAAGCCTTTCTAGCAATACCAATAGGCTATAGAGCCCAACTCCCCATCTCTCATTCATTTCCAAGGGACTTTATTCTAAATCCATATCTGGTATCAGTTTCAAATAGCTGCAACCACTTATACCTACACCCACGGAGTACAACCACACAATATACACACCGCACATAGGTCTATAATAACATTCCTGGTCAGAATATTTGCCCAAAATCAAATCATGTACTGACCATAAGCCTCATATTCGATAGGACCCCGTTCGAAATCTCCATAACACTGACGATGATACAATTATCATGAAAACCATAAAACTAACACCCGAATCACTAAATCACAACTAATGCAAATGAGCACACACCGAACAAGCTAGAACTCAAGAAGCACAGAACGAAAATGACTAAAATTAGAAAGGAAACACATATAGAAACTATCAAACAAGTCCATCAAGAACAAAATTTTCTGCCAAAAATAATTTACAAAGCAATCTACAAGAAAGAATTAAAGCATATAAAAGAATCATAAGGATCTCTTACTGATATAACTCCCACAACGGTACACATCTTGGTCTCAACACATCAAATCACATACTAACAAGGGTCCTATCCTCGGCTCTAAATCTCAAGTATGGTACACATCAAATCAGCTGATAACTTCACTAGATCAATTCCATCACAATTTACAACATGTGCTGGCTCCCACACTAATGGAACATAAACGTCACGGCCCGTGGCCAAAAATAATCACAAATCACATCAAGCCTATCGAGAATAACAACAAAAATTTACTACCAATCTAATAACTCTCGATAATAAACAAAAACAGACGATAGACACAGCTATCACTCATAGAACCTTCCAACAGGGTTACAAATAAACATAGTGCCAATCATGAAATGCACCCATAAGTGGAGCAACAAATAGGGAAACTCACCCTGATAAGCAGAACTGTAATGAACTTCGGATGGTGCTCCTCTATAACAAATCAAAATCATATCTAAATGACACTATCTGGCGCAACGACCTTAAGCCTACTATATAAAACACATCAACGGGCCGGGCTCCCCCTCTTGGGCGCCCTCTACTCACCTGAATACCTTGTTGTAACACATTTTTCAGAAATCTGGGCAAATCTCTCACCATGTGGCTAGCATCTCCACACTCAAAACAATCCCTTGCTGACGCGGCTGTGGGAACTGTGTGGTATGAGTACTCTAAGACCCATGAACACCTGAATCCATGTGTGAAGCCTGAAGCGCAAACTGAACGGGCTGACCTATGAAACCTCCACCATATCGCACCCTGCCTCCAAAATAAGGGCCATTATATCTCTCCGGTCTATGAGGCCTCCTCACCTTCCAATAAACTCCCTCTCCAGATCTGGTATGGCCTTCGCTCCTAGTCCTATATGCCCTCAAACAGGTGAGCGATCCCTACCACATACTGAAACGAAACATCTGACTCTAACTCTCTAGTCATATTGAACCGAAGTGACTGAGGTACAAACTCCCTTAAAACATCTCTAAAAACTGAACCCATGTAATTGAAGCTGCATCAGCCGATTACCCAACTCATATGTCCACCACCACTGATAAGCCACTCCGTCAAGCTTGAACGTAGTAAAAGAAACCCCACTCGTCTCTGTAATACCCATAGAGCTAATAATGCAATGGAACTCCTTTATGAAACCCATTGTGCTCTCTTAAGAGAAACGGCAAAATGTAGGAGGGTTACATTTTCCTTGAACCTTGCAAATCTAAGTTGTTCTCCCTCAGATGTTACTGCCTTGACCATGGGCTATACTAGAACCACTAATTATGCAGCCATGACACCTAGGACCTGACTAGTGGAAACTCTCTACTCTGGGAGAGGTCTAGCTGTGGCACGTTCTCCTCGTTGGCCTCTGCCTCCAGCGACACGTGCTCTAGGAGCAACGCCGTTGATAACTGCAGCTCGTGTCCTCGCCGTCGGTAAGAGAGTAGAATGATAAAAGTTCAAACTTCGGAATCAATAAGCTTGCACGATAGGAATGAAAGAAGTGAGATTATCCTAATAGTTCTATATCCTCTTGTAGATAAGTGCAGACATCTCTATAGCGATCCACAAGACTCTACTAAACTCGCTCAAGACTCGTAGCACTGATAAACCTAGAGCTCTGATACCAACCTGTCACAACCCAATTTTCCCTCTATTGGGTTTCGTGATGATACTTAGTATTAAGGACTAGGTAAGACTACTGAACAGCGGAATAACTACAATAACTAATAATAGCTAGAATTCTTCTAAGATAAATCTTTAAACAATGAGCAACTTCCCAAAACCCGGTAGTACGAATATACGAAGTTTTACTACAACTTTTAAACATAACCGAATGGAAATAAGTACAACAGGGTAAATATAAAATAGGAAGGTTACTCCAAAGCATGTGAATGCAGCAACAGGGCTACCTTGAATCTCCTCGTAAGAATCCGAACAGCTACTAGCGAATAATACCTAGATCTGCATAAAAAATTTTGTAGAAGTGTAATACGAGAACACCACGTCGGTGCCCAGTAAGTATCAAGACTAAGCTTGATGAACTTGTAACGAGGAATAGTCAAGACACCCACTGGTCTAATAAACAAAATATGTATAAATATAGAAACAATCGAACGTGATATCTATATAAAGGATACGTGATATTGCTAACAAAATAGTAACAACAATAAGGGAAGGAAACAACAAGTAACCGTGGAAACAATAATAAAGCTCATAAAGGTGAACAAAAAAATACAACTTGAATTCGAAATTCACAAATACAGCAAGGACACTCATAACACTGCAACGACAACAACTTCCACATTAAGTCATAGCCAAAAACTTCAATCAATTAGTCAAATCTTTCAGTTTATAAAAACATTTCGAGTTATACTTCTTCAAGTAAACATTTTTCTAAAATAGTCCTCTAATAATAAATACTTTTTGAATATAACCTTTAAATAACCTTCGAATAAAAGTCACCATGTGACACCTCATCGCATAATCATATAATACGGGTCTCAATACCTGAACCCTAACACTTGGCATCCTATGCCCTCATCACACATTAATTCATACTGACAACTCACGTGCCCAACAAAGTCATTCTCACATGGAAAGAAAAATAAAAAAGGTGTCCGTTTATATTCAGAAATCTCAAGAAGGCTTATATCCTTTTAGGGTGATAAACCACATGTATGCTTGTGCAAGTGTCCTAACATAGTTTATACTAGCTAGTATTCATAAGGACAAGAAAGGAAATCATATATATTGTCTACACAAGGATATGATCAATGAAAACAACATCTCATAACACATTGATAATACTAGGGGATCTCCTAGGATACCGTCCCATAGTCTCAAACGTAAATGTACAGAGGATCTCCTGAGATACCGTCCCGTAGTCTAAATATAAATGTACAAAGAATCTCCCATATCGTCTCGTAGTCCAAATATAAATATCTAGTGGATCTCTCGGGTGTTGTCTCGTAGTCCATCTCATAATGCGCATGGAATCTCCCTGGTGCAATCCCGGAGTCCCAAAAGTAGACATGTAGGGGGATCTCCCCGAATACCAATCCATAGTCCCAAAGTAAACATACAGGGGGGATCTCCCGGGATATCGTCCCATAGTCCCAAAGTAAATACACAGCGCAACATACAGAAAGAACAGTCACAACAAAATAGAAACCTTGTACATCACCATGATACATAAAACATCAGAAATGACAACAATTCAAGGTAAGATAAATACTCAACTCAATGATCGTAAATCACAAGGAAACAGTAGAACCAACTCATAAGGATTTAACCATAGAAAGGAACTCTGGCATAAAGGGAGCAATTCAACATGAGAAAACTAACATATAACAACGATCCCATAATATACAAGTCAATAACAAGGAAATCAACATGAGTCAAGCAAGCTCAAATAAGGGCGAGTCAACAAAGATATTGGTTATGTACCTCCTTTTAAGATTGGAAAAATTTCGAGGTTACCCCCCAATACAATTAGGGAAAAATTATCTATAGCTTCATTTAAGACTAATCAATTTCAAGAGGGGTAATAATAATTCTCAAATAAGATAAGCAACTACGAAGAGATAGCATGACAATAGGAGTGGCAAAATTCTTGAGTTAAATCAATTAGGTAGTAAGAATGAATCATAAAGCAATTAATTTCAATTAAGCATGTAGAGGTAAAACCAACAAATAGGAAACTCAGTCTTGTCAAGAACACATTTCTACAAGTGAATATAAATTTCTGAGAACCTTAAAAGGCTAATGTTTTCAGAAATAAGTCCGAGCACGCACTCATCACCTTGCATACACAAACTACAATCAACATTATAAAATCAAATCCGAAGGGGAAGTCCCCCACACAAGGTTAGGCAAGATAGTTACCTCAAAGACAACACACCATTACTCAAGAACGAACTTCTCGGGTGAAAAGATCTTCGGATGGCTCAATCTAACCAAATTAACGTCAACGCACAAATAAAACTCATAAGAAACTATTCCGGGTCCTAAAGTTTCAATCTTTAACAAAATCTAAAAATCGGTCCAAAAGTCGTCCTCCCGGCTCGTACCTCGGAACCGAACAAATTTTACAAAAATCGAATACCCTTTCAAATATAAGTTCAACCATAAAAAAAATTACCAAATTCCGATACCCTTTCATCCTTCAAATCATGAAATTTTGTATTGAAAATTTTCTTCAAAAACCAACATTTTTCCTAACTAAAAACACAATTTAAATGATCAAAACAAAGAGTGATTAATGTAATATATTTAAGTCTTAGTGAAGAACACTTACCCAATCGAATTAGCTGAAGAACCCACCAAGAATCCCTTAAAACCGAGGTTTACAAGTCAAAATATGATAAAAATGGTGAAACCCTCGATTTTGGAATATATTCTGTCTGCCCAGATTTTTACCCTATGTTATAGCGAACAAACTGATGCGATAGCAAAGCACAAAATTTTCCAGCCCTTCTTTTACCCTATGAAATCGTGGTCATTCCTCAGCGATCGCGTTGAACAGATTTTCTAATAGCCTTCTCCAACTCTTCAGGGCAGCCTCTAGTATAATGGTCATAACATTTTGTACAAAACTTCTTCAAATTATAATTGGTTTTACTTTTGTGAAAACTAGACATTAAGGGCTACAACTTTGATTTTAGGATTATCTTCAAATTCCTTATATATTGTGAGATATAAACTTCTAAATTCGGGTCAGTGCAGCATAAATTTAACTCAATGCGATCGCGACTAATCCTATGCGATCACATAGAAGGAAACACCAGATAGCAGAGCAACATTTCAAATATTTGGAAAAATGACCCGTGGCCTACCAGAAACACATCGGAGGCCCTAGGGACATTGTCTAAGCATATAAACAAGTCACATAGCCTAACACAAACTCGCTCGAGGTTACGAATCACATTAAGCAATACCGAAACAATTAATCATACCATAAATCGAATTTATCAACTTTCAAATCTTCAAATTTCTAAACTTCTGCAAAAATCTATCAAATCAATCTAGAATGACGCTAAATTTTGCAAACGAGTCCAAAATGACATAACGGAGCTGTTCCAACTCTCGAAATTGGATTCAGACCCTGATATCACAATAGTCAAGTATGAGTCAAACCTCTCCTTTCTTCCAAACTTCAACTGTTCCAACTTTCGCGAAAACACCTCAAATTACCCTACAGACCTTCAAATCTTAATCTAGACACGCTCCTACGTCCAAATTCAACATACGAAGCTGTTGAGGTCACCCACGACCCACTTTGAGGCCGTTTACTCAAAAGTCCAATTTCCATCAAATTTTCACTATTTAGACTTCCAAAATTAGGTTCCTTCTTCTGATTCAACTCCGATTTATCTGTAAACTAAATACAACCATGCATAAAAGTCGATATTCATATTCTGAAGTTGTTCCAGAACATACTCCACTTAACGGAGCTTAAATTCTCAAAACGACCGGCCCGATCGTTATGGTTTTTGTGCGATTGCAGCCAATTTTATTTGCTTGTGTATTATATGTGTTCATGGGCAGTCACGTTTTGGCAATTGATGGAAAGTATACAATATTTGAATTAGAATTTTGATTTCCATAAAAAGGATATAAAAAAGACAGCATTGTAGATTAAATGTAAGTAATTTTTGCTGATTTTCATATTTGTTGTGTCCTTCGGTGCAATATTGTCATAGCACCCCATGATTAAAAGTTTAAGGGCGAGTCACAGTACATTTTGTCCTATTATGACATTGATTAAGCGTAAGACGGTGTGACGACCCAGCCCGTCGTCTTAAGAATCAACGCTCTGATCCCCTATTAATTGCTTTTCCCAAGTTTATTTCTGCTAATTTGATTTGCCGGGATGTTCGGTTTTGTCATGACCCCAGTTTTCCCTCCGTTAACATGTGGTGACGGCACCTAGTCCCTATGACTAGGTATGCCTAACAATGCAGAAACAAATAACTTGCAGAAACTATAACTCAAAAACTAATATTTAACCAAATGAAAAACGAAATGTAAAATGCCCCTTAGCACATACATCACAATATATATATATATATATATATATATATATATATATATATATATATATATATATATATATATATATATATATATATATATATATATATATATATATATATCAAAATTCTACAATACTATCCCAAACCTGAAAACTCACCAGAACATAAGCCGAAGGAAATTTAGTACAATGCTCTAACTCTAGAATGTCTAAAACAATAGTAAGAAGAAAGGCTAACTGCTAAAAGATAGAATAAGATAGAGACTCCTTGGTCTGCGGACACGGCATATGTACCTCGAAGTCTCTGCTAGATCTCTGTACCTCAAAGGTGATATGCCTGGGCAGTGATACCTGGATTTGCACATGAAAAGAAATATACAGAAGGGGCATGAGTACCCTATTGCCGTACTCGGTAAGTGCCAAGCCTAACCTCGGTTGAGTAGTGACGAGGAAGGTCGGGCCCTATTGAGGTAAAATAAAAATAGTAACGATAGGATAAGATAAACAATATAATTGAGAATCTACACAAGGAGTCTATACAATAACAAGAGTACAATAATGGAAAAATAGAAATAAAGGGATCTCTTGGTATCCCGAGGATCTCTTGGTATCCTCAATATAAATGCCAGGGATCTCTTGTTATCTCGAGGATCTCTTGGTATCCTCAATATAAATTCCAGAGATCTCTTGGTATCCCGCACCTCAGTCCAAATAATAACTTCCATACTAGGGATCTCCCGGAATGCCGTTCCATAGTCTCAATTTAAAATACACAACAGTGACACACAAATATTAAATTAAATGCCAACTTCATATAGATAAACAGTCAATTCTAGCCTAACACGCTACACCTAATGCAACTAAGGCAGTTTAATCAAATAGGCATTTTAAGTCAACTAAACATTAAGTCAGCAATTACAGTAAAATAGGGAAAAGGGACATGCTAAGGAATACTTTAAGAAAACCGGATTTTTCAATAATTTGCACAAGCACGCGCTTGTCACCTCACGCACAAGGCAATTCAATTACCAAATATCATATCCTAAAGGAAGAAGTCCCCCACATAACTTTAGACAAGCCACTTACCTTGAATCGGCTCAAATCAACTAGAAATCATGCCTTTGCCACGAGTATCCGACTCCAAATGGACCAAATCTATTCAATTCGATTACATATCGTAAATAACATCTCAAACAACTGATTCTACGATTACATTCAAAGCTAAGACTCAAAATTAGGTAAAATGACCGAAATGCCCCTTAGGCCAACGTCTTGGAATCATATGAAACTTATATTTTCGGAAATCTCATACACTCACGAGTCTATACATAACAAGAACACAAACAAATCGAAGTCCAAATGACCCCTCAAATCCCAGATTAAAAATTTAAAATTCCAAGCCCTAGTTCTTCCATTTTTGCCCAAGTTTCCATGAATTTCTAGGTTAATTTCACAATAGAATAATGTTTTAGGTTTAAAGTCTTACCTACAATCAATTCTCCTTTATTCCCTCTTGAATCTCCCTCATCTGGCCTTCCATGAACGTGGTCCCACAGACACAATGCAAAGATCAAATCACCTGCGCGAAGAGCAAATTCTCTGCAACACCAGAAATGAAAAATCTGCCACTTTTAAACTTAGAAAATGGTCCTATTGACCACGCGAAACTCACCGAGGCCCCCGTGGCCTCAACCAAAATTACCAACACCTCCCAAAACCTCATTAAAACTTGTACCAATCATCAAAACACCTCAAACTATACCAAATCCATCAATTCTCATTGAATTTAAGCCTAAGTTTTCAAAAAACTTCCTAAATACGCTTTCGATTAAAAACCCAACCAAACCACGTCTGAATGGCCTGAAATTTTGCACACACATCCCAAATGACCTAAATAATCTACAACAACCCTCGGAATTCCATTCCGACCCTCGGATAAAACAACTCACTATCGGACCGGAAATTTCCAAAATTCTAACTTCGGCACTTCAAGCCTAAATTATTCACGGACCTCCGAAGCACAATCCGAACATGCTCCTAATCCCGAAATCACCTAAAAAAGCTAATGAAACCCTAAAATTTCCATTCCGATGCTGTCTTCACACTGTTTCGACTGTGAAAAACTTTCCAACAATTAAGCTCTCATTTATGTTCTAAGTGTCCCAAAACTCTTCAAAACTCAAAACAAAACGTCTTAGCAAATCAAATTAGAAGAAATAAACTTGGGAAAAGCTTTTAATAGGGGATCGGGGAATTAATTCTTAAGACGACCGATCGGGTCGTCACATCCTCCTACACTTAAATATTTGTTCATCCTCGAACGAGTACAGAGACATACCTGAAGTATTGAAATGATGAGGGTAACAACTACACATATCTTTCTAGGTCTCCCAGGTCGCCTCCTCGACTGGCTGACCTCTCCACTCAACCTTTACTGAAGCAATTTTCTTTGACCTCAACTTCCTAATATGCATGTCCAATATAGCAATTGGCTCCTAAACATAAGATAGATCCTTGTCTAGCTGGTCTAAACTAAAATCCAACACGTGCACGGATCACCGTGATATCTTCAGAGCATCGAAACATGAAATACCAGATGAACCCCTGCCAGGCTGGGAGGTAAGGCAAGTTTATAAGCAACCTCCCCAACATACCTCAATATCGCCAAAAGGGCCAATGAACCTCGAACTCAGCCTCCATTTCTTCAAAATCTCATAACACCCTTCATAAGCAAAACCCGAAGCAGAATCCTCTCCCCAACCATAAAGGAAACATTACGAACCTTTCGGTCAGCGTAGCTCTACTGTCTAGACTGGGTTGTATGGAGTCTATCCTAAATTACCTTAACCTTCTCCAAAGCATCCCACCAAATCTGTGCCCAATAGCCTGGCCTCACCTGGCTCAAACTAACCCATCAGAGATCTATACCACCTACCATACGAAGACTCACACGGTGCCATCTAGATGCTAGAATGATAGCTCTTATTGTAAGAAATTTATGCCAATAGAAAGAACTAATCCCAAGACCATCCAAACTCAATCACACAGCACGGAGCATATCCTCAAGAATTTGAGTAGTGCACTCGGACTGTTCGTCCATTTGGGGGTGAAATCTTGTGCTCAACTCCACCCGAGTACACAACTCCTGCTAAGCGGCCCTCCGGAATCGTAATGTGAATTGAGTACCTCTGTATGAAATAATAGAAGCTGGAATACCATGCAGACGGACAATCTCCCGGATATAAATCTCTGCCAATTGAAGAATAAGTGTTACACACAGGAACGAAATGAGCGGACTTGGTCAGCCGATCCAGAATAACCCAAATAGCATCGAACTTCTTCAAAGTTCGTTGGAGTATACAAAACATCCATGGTGATACTCTCTCATTTCTATTCTGGAATCTCTATTTGCTGAAGCAACCCACCTTGTATTTGGTGTTCGTACTTCACCCGCTGGCAGTTGAGGTATCTAGATACGAATCCAGCTATATCCTTTTTCATCCGCCTCCACTAATAGTGATGCCTTAAGTCCTAATACATCTTTATGGCACCCGGATGGATGGAATAACGCGAACTGTGGGCATCCTCTAGAATCAGTTCCTGTAGACCATCGATATTGGGTACACAAACTCGTCCCTACATCCTCAACTCCGTCCTCGCCAATGGTCACATCTCTGGCATCACCATCCTTAACTTTATCCTTGAGGACGAGCAAATGGGGTAATCATACTACCTCTACCTAATATGATCAAATAATGAAGACCGAGAAACCACGCAAGCTAGAATCTAACTGGGCTTCGAAAGATCAATCTCACAAACTAGCTTGATAAGGCCTGAAAATCCATCACCATAGGCCTATCCGATACTGGTAAATATGCCAAACTCCCCAAACTCTCCGCCCGGCTACTCAAGGCATCAACCACTACATTGGCTTTGCTCGGGTGATATAAAATAGTGATGTCATAATCCTTCAACAACTCTAACCATCTCTTCTGGTCCAAATGTTGATCCTTTTGCTTGAACAAATGCTGCAAGCTCTGATGATTAGTATAAATCTCACAAGGAACCCCGTATAAATAATGGCGCCAAATCTTGAGGGCACAAACAGTAGCAGTTAACTCAAGATCGTGTACATGATAATTCTTCTCATATACCTTCAACTATCTGGACGCTTAGGCAATCACCCTATCGTCTTGTATTAATACTGGTCCAAGGTCAACTCTCGAGGTATCATAATAGACAATATAAGACCTTGAACCTATAGGCAATACCAAAACTGGGGTTGTAGTCAAAGCTGTCTTCAGCTTTTGAAAGCTTGCTTCACACTCCTCTATCCACTGAAATGGAGCACCCTCTTGGGTCAATCTAGTCATAGGGGCTGCAATCGATGAAAACCCCTCTACAAAATGATGGTAGTAGCCCATCAAGCCAAGGAAACTACGAATCTATAGCTGAGAATGGCCTGGGCCAACTCTGTACAACCTCTACCTTCTTCGGATCCACCCGAATGCCCTCACTCGATACCACATAGCCTAAGAATGCCAATGAATCTGACCAAAACTCATATTTTGAGAACCTTTCATATAACTTCTTCTCTCTCAAAGTCTGAAGCACTATCCTCAGATTTTGTTCATGATCTTCTCGACTCCGGGAATACACCAAAATGTCATCAAAAAAGAAAAGTACAAAAGTGTCAATATATGGCCAAAATACACTGTGCATCAAATGCATGAAGGCTGCTGGGGCATTGGTCAGCCTGAATGAGATAACAAGAAACTCGTAATGACCGCATCGAGTCCTGAAAGTAGTCTTCAGGATATCTAGCTCCTGAATCTTCAACTGATGGTAACTTGAGCGTAAATCAATCTTGGAAAATACCCATGCACCCAAAAGCTGGTCAAACAGATCATCTGTATGAGGCGAAGGATAATGGTTCTTCACTGTAACCTCGTTCAACTGGCGATACTCAATCCACATACGCATAGAATTATCCTTTTTCTTCAAAAATAAGACCGGAGCACCCCAAGGTGAAACACTGGCCCAGATAAGGCCCTTACCAAGAAATTCCTATAAGTGAACCTTCAAATCATTTAACTCAGGATGAGCCATACGATAAGGAGAATAGAAAAGGACTGAGTGGCTGGCAACAAATCAATACCAAAATCAATGCCTCTATCAGGCAGCATGCCTAGAAGATCAGATGGAAATACATAAGGATAATCTCGTACCACTGGAACTGAATCAATAGAAGGGGTATCAACACTGACATCTCTCACATACGCTAAATACACGACACACCCCTTCTCAACCATACGCTGAGCTTTAAGAAAAGAGAAAACTCTACTGCGAGTGTGATGAAAAGCACCACTCCACTCAACACGCGGTACACCTGGCATAGCCAGCGTCACGGTTTTGGCATGAAAATCAAGAATAGTATAATGGGGAGACAACCAGTCCATGCCCAAAATAATATCAAAATTAACCATGCTGAGTAGCAATAAGTCTGCTCTGGTCTCAAATGCACAAATAAAAACCAAACATGATCGATAAACGCATTCCACAACAAGTGAATCACCCACAGGAGTAGAAACATAAATAGAGGAACTCAAAGAATCCCGAGATACGCCCAAATATAGAGCAAAATAAAAAGACACTCAAGAGTAAGTAGAGACTGGATCGAATAAAATTGATGCATCTCTTTGGCAAAATAATATAATACCTGTGATGATAGAATTAGAGGAAATAGCTCCGACACGAGCGGGAAGGGCATAGTATCTGGCCTGACCTCTCCCTTGAGGGCAACCTCTACCTCAACGGCCTTCACCTCTATCTTACTGTGCGGGTGGGGCAGCAACTTGAGCTATAACCATAGCTAGTGAACTCTGCGGGGCATGCTCTAGCTGAGAAGTCTGTGGAGGTGCACTCCTCCCAAGTCTAGGGAAATAACTCACCACGTGGCATATCTCACCACACTCAAAACAAGCTCTTAGGGGGCGTGGTGGATGTGACTGGCTTGGGCCCAGATCTACTGGATTAACCTCTAATAGCACCCCACGCAAGAGGCTCGCTAGAAATTGGAGGTGCATAGTAATGCTCCTTAGGCCTACGAGGAGATGGAGCTTGAGCACTACTAGTGCTGGAAGAGATGAATGAATGGGACGACTTATATAACACCTACCATGACGGCCTATAGTTGGGGTACGGGCGCCAAAATAGTGGTCCGAATCTCGAGGCCTCTTGTCCTCTCTCTCCTCTCTATCCCTAGAATGCATACCTTCAATCGTCCTAGCAATGCTCACCACCGGCCGATAAGAAACATCTATCCCCAACTCACGAGGCATGCTAGATCTGATGCTAGGAAGAAGTCCCTCAATAAACCGGCAAACCTTCTCGCGAACAGTAGCAACCAAGGTTGGTGCATGCCTAGCCAAACTGGTATAACGGACAATATACTCTAAAACAGTCATAGCACCCTGGCACAAATGCTCAAACATTAGGCGCCATGCATCTCTGAGGCTCTGAGGGGCATACTCTAGCAGGAACTGATCTGAAAACTGAGCCCAACTAAGCGAAGCAACCTCATCTGGACTATCTAACTCATAAGTGTGCTACTACTCATATGCGGCCCTTCGAAGCTAGAAGGTGGTTAAAGAAAACCCACTGGATCCTGAAATACCCATGCCATGGAGAATGCTGTAACACTCATCAAGAAAACCCAAAGCATCCTCCGATTCTAGACCGCTGAATATCGGAGTCTTGTAATTCTTGAACCTCTCAAGCCTCAGCTGCTCATCCTCAAAAGTCGTTGCCCTATCACTGGGCTGAACTAGTACTATAGGCGGCACAGGTATAACCTCTGGGACCAGCTCAACATGCACTCGCTACTCAGGAGTGCGGGCGAAGGGATTTTGTGCTCCTCCCTCGGCTTGGGATGTGGTTGTGGCAAGGGGAGGCAACCTGCCTGAGCCAAAGTGGTGTACATTCTCATGAAATATGCTAGAGTCTCCTGGAGAGCTGGAGTAGTGGTAGAAGTAGTTGTAGGTCAGGTGCCTGGACTCTGACTGGACCTGCTTGTGGTACCTCGGCAGAAGATCGTGCAGGTGCTCTGGGTGCACCATGTGCACGTCCTCAACCTCTACCCCGACCCCGGCATCTGACGGCGATAGTAGGGGCGCAGGTGTCTGATCGTCTCAAGTAGCACGTGTCCTCACCATCTGTGAGAGAATAGAAAGACAAAATTTTAGTTGTGATATCAAAAATCACGCACGACAAGGAAATCAAATGAAGTGGAACTTTCATAGCAGTTACATAGCCTCTCGTAAAGAAGTACAAACGTCTCCATATCGATAAGAGAGACTAACAAACTGACCTGTGTTCTGTGACTCCTATGAACCTAGAGCTTTGATACCAACTTGTCATGATCCTAGTTTGTCATCGAAGAACATGTGGTGACGGCACCTAGCTCCTATAACTAGGTAAACCTAACAATGCGGAAATAAATAACTTGCGAAAAATATAACTCAAAACCAAGATCTAACCAAATGAAAAACGAAAGTAGAATGCCCCTTGGCACATACAACACATTATATATATCAAACTTCTACAATACTATCCCAAAACCCGAAAACTTACAGGAACACAAGCTGAAGGAAATGTAGTACAATGCTCTAACTCTAGAATGTCTAAATCAACAGCAAGAAGGAAGGATAACTGCTAAAAGATAGAATAAGATAGAGACTCCTTGGTCTGCGGACATGGCAGATGTACCTCGAAGTCTCTGCTAGATCTCTCCGCTTCAAGGGTGATATGCCTGGGCAGTGGTACCTAGATCTGCATACGAAAAACATGCACAGAAGGGGCATGAGTACACCACAGCGATACTCAATAAGTGCCAAGCCTAACCGCAGTTGAGTAGTGATGAGAAATGTCGGTCCCTACTAAGGTAAAATAATAATAGTAATAATAGGATAAGATAAACAATATAATTGAGAATCTACAGCAAAAGTCTATAAAGATAACAAGAGTACAAACGAAAAAACAGAAACAAAGGCAGAACACAAGGAATTACCGCTCCCAACAAGAATAATAATAACAGGGGATCTCTTAGTATCCCGAGGATCTCTTGGTATCCCCGATATAAATGCCAGGGATCTCTTGGTATCCCGAGGATCTCTTAGTATCCTTAATATAAATGCCAGGGATCTCTTGGTATCCTCAAAATAGCTGCCAGGGATCTCTTGGTATCCTCAATATAAATGTCAGGGATCTCTTTGTATCCCAAGTATCTCTTACTATCCTTAATATAAATGCCAGGGATCTCTTGGTATCCCACACCTCAGTCCAAATCATAACTTCCATATCGGGGATCTCCCGGAATGCTGTTCCGTAGTCCCAATTTAAAACACACAACAGTGACACACAAATATTAAATTAAGTGCCAACTTCGCATAAATAAATAGTCAATTCTAGCCTAACACGTTGCACCTAATGCAATTAAGGCAGTTTAAGCAAATAGGCAATTTAAGTCAACTAAACATGCTCTTCTAACTAACAAAAGGTTATGTCGGTAATTACAGTAATTATGTCGGACTTTTCAACAACTTGCACAAGCACGCACTCGTCACCTCACGCACAAGGCAATTCAATTACCAAATATCGTATCCAATGGGAAGAAGTCCCCCACAAAAGGTTAGACAAGCCACTTACCTCGAATCAACTCAAATCAACTAGAAATCATGCCTTTGCTACGAGTATCTTACTCCAAATGGCCCAAATATATTCAATTCAATTACATATCGTAACTAACATCTCAAACAAGTGATTCTACGATTAAATTCAAAGCTAAGACGTGAAACTTGACCAAAACGCCCCTCAGGCCAACGTCTCGAAATTGGATGAAACTTAAACCTCATACTCTATAACAAGAACACAAAAAAATCGGAGTCCAAATGACCCCTCAAATCCCAGATTAAAAATTTAAAATCTCAAGCCCCAGTTCTTCCATTTTTGCCCAAGTTTCCATGAATTTCTAGGTTACTTTCACAATAGAATCACGTTTTAGGTTCAAAAATCTTGCCTTCAATCAATTTTCCTTGATTCCCTCTTGAATCTCCCTCAAAAAGCTCTCAAAATACTCAGCTACAGTGGAAAATGGCTCAAAATCATGGATGAAATATTTTATGAACTTTATGCCCAGTTCAGAACTTCTTTAAGGGCAAAATTTAAAAGCCTCAAAAATACTCTACGCGAACGCCAGCCCCACACTGCAAACGTGATGCATAATTTTCCCGACCAATGCAAACACGACACCATAATGTGAACGCGGAGGGTAATTTCCACTGGACCCCACAAACATCTGGCCTTCCACGAACGTGGTCCCACAGACGTGAACGTGAAGATACAATCACTTGACTCCCAATTTCTTCCCCGCGAACGTGAGGCTCTTTATCTGAATGCGAAGTGGAAATTCTTTGAAACTCCGGAAATGAAAAATCTGCAACTTTTAGACTAGAAAATGGTCCGATTGACCACCCGAAACTCACCTGAGGCCTCCGGGACCTCAACTGAATGCACCAACACCTCCCGAAATCTCATTCAAACTCTTTCCAATTATCAAAATACCTCAAAAAACAACAAATCCATCAATTCTCATCGAATTAAAGCTTAAGTTTTCTACAATCTTCCGAAATACGCTTTCGACCAAAAACCCAACCAAACCACATTCAAATGACCTAAAAATTTGCATACACATCCGAAATGACTAACTAAGCTACAGAAACTATTATAATTCCATTCCGAGCATCAAATCAAAATCTAACTATCGAAACGGAAACTTCAAAAATTCGAACTCCGACATTTTAAGCCTATATTAGCTACGGGCCTCCAAAACACAATCCGAATACTCTCCGAACCCGAATCACCTAATGAAGCTAATGGAACGCTCATATTTCCATTTCAAGGCAGTCTTCACACTATTCCGAATATGCACAACTTTTCAATACTTATGCTCTCATTTAAGGCCTAAGTGTCCAAAAATACTTCGAAACTCAAAACCGAACGTCCCGAAAAATCAAATTAGCAGAAATAAACTTGGAGAAAGCAATAAATAGGGGATCAAGGCATTAATTGTTAAGAAGATCGGCTGGATCGTCACAGATTTTGAGTTTCGGAGAGTTTTTGGACACTTAGTCCCTAAATGAGAGCTTAAGTGTTGGAAAAATTTTCCATAGTCGAAAAAGTGTGAAGATGGCCACGGAATGGAAATTTAATGGTTCCTTAGCTTCATTAGGTGATTTTGGGATTAGGATCATGTTCGGATTGTGTTTTGGAGGTCCGTAGCTAATTAGGCTTGAAATGTCGAAGGTTGAATTTTTGGAAGTTTTCGGTTCGATAATGAGACTTTTACGCAAGGGTTGGAATAGAATTCCTAGAGTTGAAGTAGTTTTTATGCCATTTGGGATATGCGTGAAAAGTTTCAGGTCATTCGGACGAGGGTTGGTAGACTTTTTAATCAAAAATGTGTTTATAGAGTTTTTGAAATTTTAAGCTTGAAGTTGATGAGAAATAGGTGTTTCGATGTTTTTTTAGCATTTCAAAGATTGGAAAAAGTTTGAATGATATCATGGGTTATGTTTGTAGGTTTGATTGAGGTCCCAGGGGCCTCGGGTATGTTTCGAATGCTCAACGAGCCATGTCGAATTGTTAGAAAATTGCAGATTTTGCTTCAGGTTTATTATAGACTTTTGTTTTTCGCGATTTCGCATAAGTGGCCAAGATCACGTGGACTTATTTGAGGGAGGGGACAGAGGTTTTTCTACGTGATCGCGTGAGTCAGGTTGCGATCACGTGAGTCTGTGTGGTATAGCTTCACGATCGCGTGTGTTAAGTTGCGATCGCATGAGGTTGAGTAGAATAGAGTCGCGATCGCGTGAAGCGTGTCGCGATCATATAAGGTAAGTTGAGGGCAGTGCATTTTGTGCTTCGTGATCGCAAGGTTGATTCCGAGATCACGATTAAGGAAATACTAAGGCAGATATTAGATTTCAAAATTGAGGGTTTAGCCATTTTTGTCAAAACTTAAGCTTGGGAGCTCGGATTTGAGCGAGATTTCGAGGGATTTTCAGAGCTATTGATTGGATAACGATTCCAAACTCCCTTTTCCTTGTAACCCATTAATCTTGGAATGAATACCTCCTTTAATTTCGGATTTTGAATGAAAATAGGGGAAAAGTTCTTATACCTAGAAATTGAGTTTTGATTGGGTCTTTGACATCCGATTTGATATATTTTTATATGATTAGACTCATGAGAGTATGATGTTTCTAAAAATATTAATTTCACCCGATTTGGAGACATTGTCCTACTGGGAGTTTTGGTCATTTTACATGTTTTCGGGTATTAGCTTAGAATATAATTGTAGAATCAGTTACTTAAAGTGTTATTTATAATAGGAAATTGAATTAAATAGATTTGGTCCATTTGGAGTTGGATACACATGGCAAAAGTGTGGTTTCAAGTTGATTTTGAGCCGGTTCGAGGTAAGTGGATTGTCTAACCTTGTTTAGGGGACCTTCCCCTTAGGAAATGATAGTTCATAATTGAAATGCCTTGTACTTGAGGTGATGACCGCGTACTTGAGCTAATTGTTGGAAATACGATTTACTTTAAGTATTTAAGTGAATTCCTTTCTTACATGTTTTTATTCTACTTGTAGACTTAGCCTGTTGTTAGTTAGAAAACCATACTTAGTGAACCTAATTCCCTATTTGCTTAACTGCCTTAAATTGCATTACGTGAAGCCTGTTAGGCTAGAATTTAACTGTTTACTTATATGAAGTTTGCATTTAATTTAATATTCTTGTACTGTTATTGTGTATTTTAAATTGGGACTACGGGACGACATTCTTGGAGATCCCCTATATGAGATTATGATTTTGGACTAAGGTGCGGGATACCAAAAGATCCTTGGCACGTGTATTGAGGATATCAAGAAATCCTTGGGATACCAAGAGATCCTTGGCATTAATATTGAGGATACCACCTCAGGATACCAAGATATCCCTAGTATTTATATTGAGGATACCAAGAGATCTCTAACATTATATATTGAAGTACCAAGATATCCTGGGGATACTAAGAGATCCCTGGTTGTTATCCATGTTGTAAGAAATATTTCCGCGTGTTCTACCTTATTTCTGTTTTCCATTATTGAACTCTTATTATCCTGTATAGACCCTTGCTGTAGATTCTCAATTATATTGTTGACCTTATCCTATCATTCTTATTATTATTTACCTCAATATGGCTTTGACCTTCCTCGTCACTATCCGATCGAGGTTAGGCTTGACACTTACTGAGTACCGCTATGGTGTACTCATGCCTCTTCTTTGCATGTTTTTCATGTGCAGATCCAGGTACCGCTGATCAGGTCTATCATCCTTGATGGAGGTGACTACTTAGAGACTCTGAGATATATCTGCCACGTCCGCAGACTAAGGAGTCCCTTTCTATTCATGCCTTAGTGTTTAGCCCTTTTGTATCTTTTAGTTTTATTAGACATTATGGAGTTAGAGTTTTGTAGTATTATCTCAGCTTATGATTTGTGGGGTTCCGGGTCTTGGATTTGGATATTAGTTTCGTGTTTTATATATGGTGTATGCCGAGTGGCATATTTAAACACTATTAATACTTTACTTCTGCTTTTTAAAAATTATCTACTTCCACAAGTTTTGTTATTTTTCAAAATTTAGGCTTACCTACTCATAGAGACTAGGTGCTGTTACGACAATTCACGGAGGGTGAACTGGGGTCGTGACATACGTCAGGTTCAAGTCCCAGCATACCATTAGGATAAGACATCGGGTTCGAGTCCTATTGCACCATGATGATAAGGGTTAGATCTAAGTTCCTACTCATTATGGCCCAATTGCCTTTATATGGGTAAGGCATTGGGTTTGAATCTCGATGCACCATATTGATGATATAATGATTACTAAAGAAAACTAATACTTTTTTCATGAAAAGGCATGAAACTTGTTTCACTTGATTTTCTCCATAAGTAAATGTAATAGCGATGCATAATAAGTCTAAATGAAGATAAGTGGTTGACCGATGAACATGGCCGTCCCAAAAATCAAAATAATAATAGTCATCATTACGGTAATTCTAAAAAGGAGACAATAAGGGTTCTCAAAATAATGCTTTAAAGGTGAAGGAATTTATCAATATGGTCTGTTAATACGAGACACGCTCACATGATTATAGTCCATTACTTGAAAATGTGACCTGTTATAAGCATTCTAATTGCATACTCATTCGTGATAGTGAATGTGAAAATATATGCTTCATGTGATAAATATTATGCATAATAACGTACTTATATATGGTTGGATAAATACCACAAGTCACCTCTAGGGGGGGGGGGGGGTTTGAGAGAAATGAAGATAATGAATTTTGCAATGTGGTTACATGACTATGTCATTGGTCGTGTATATGCGGTACGCCAAAATATTTTGCCATGCCTTATAAAAGGTTATTAAAGGTAAAGTAAAGCAAGAACTGATTTTGGTTATGTGATTTTGACCATGATAATAATTACAATATAATTTTCCGTGAAAGAGACATTCACCACATGGATGGTATGACAAAAAATCATGTAGTACAAAATTAATGAAGAGCTCTAGTTGAACTCACTGATTACTATTTGAATGAATGAAATTGTTCATTACATTGATATTATAGTAAGTCTCAAAAAATCTTTTTGAGTTTCAAATATATTAGTCAAAGTGGTTGGCATTTGAGACTACAAATGAAAGGAAGATTGAATATATTTATGTTACTATAATCACACTGGGTAAATATAAAAGGTTTCCCGATTTAAAGATAATGAATTTTACAGTGTCGTTACAGACTATGTCATTGGTCGTTTATATGTGGTATGCCAAAATATTTTTCTGCTCCTTAATAAAAGTTATTAAAGGAAAAAGTAAAGCAAGAACTGATTATTCTTTTGTGATTTTGACCATGATAATTATTATGATATAATTTTTTCGTGAAGGAGACATTCACCATATGGATGGTGTGACAAAAATCATGTAGTACAAAATTAACGAAGAGCTCTGGTTGAACTAATTGGTTACTATCTGTATTAATAAAACTGTTCATCACATTGATATTGTAGTAAATCTCAAAAGAAATTTTTTGAGTTTCAAATATATTAGGCAAATGGTTGGCATTTGATACTATAAATGAAAGGAATATTGAATATCCTCACGTTATTATAATCACACTGGGTAAATATAAAAGGTTATCTGATTTCACTTCTATTTGTACTACACAAAAATAAGCATGACACTAAAATCACACGCCATAATAAGTTAGATATTTACTGAAACTATTATTAGTTGGCATATCGGTCAGCCATCCTGATTCAATTATGATGCGAAAAATTAATTGAGAATTTGTATTGGCATATATTGAATAAATAGAAGATTCTTCAAGAATCCTTTAATGTTACTTATTCTCATGATATACCAGTTAAGATTGAGATTGAATCCCTTAAAATCTAGAATACATAAAAGATATATATATATATATATATATATATATATATATATATATATATATATATATATATATATATATATATATATATATATATATATATATATATATATATATATATATATATATGCATGCTATATGATTAATTATCCCACCGCAATGCACGAAGATGGGTGCTCAAAGAAGGTTGGAATATGTGTTGGTGATCCCAACATTAGGGAGAGAAAATGGATAGCTGAAAAAGTGATACGTGGAATAAATTATTATGAATACATCTAGATCCTCGTACAGGAAAATATGAACTTGAAATGCAAGTAATAATTCATTTGCAAATATCGCCATGCGCATTTGCTGACCCAAAACTAAATGCCATATTTTAGCTATTTATGCTCCAAATAGAATAAAGTCCTTGATGGACATAGACTATGGAGCACATGAAGCATAACAGACTAATCGATTCCAAAGATAAAACTCCTTGAAGAAGGATAGATGGTCTATAATAAGGAGGCAAGTGATTTATGACATAACACTTCATAAGACCTTATGGGTGAGGCTCAGGTACCTGAAAAATAATGACATAAAGAGATATCAATAAGTTATGTCTTTACTGGATAACAATAGAACCAATATAAAATTATCGTCAAAAATATTGTTGATATAATGTGGAACAAGAATTTTCGTAAATATCTTAGTTATATGGAGGCATGTTCCCCTATGGTGAATGGAGTCATTTCAGATTTTGGTATGACTATATATTTGATATTCATATATTGAAAATCCTTGAATTATTTAAATTATACTAAAGCATATTAAGGTTCCCAAGAAATTTATTAAATAAAGTTTCGGCAAATCATTATGTAGACTAGAGCGATCATGGCGTACATGATTTGTTTTATGTCCAGTGCAATTGGTGCACTAATATATCTGGTTAAAATCATGATTATAAAAATATGCTAGTGAGATATAGTCTTATCCCTATATGGAGATATGAAATGCAATTAGTGTTATATTTCAAAAGGAGTATTGATGTAGATTTGTTTATTCTAACAAATATTTCCAAGACTTTTATTGGTTATGCAAACGCAGGCATTTTCCCGAAGTTTATTCTTCAAACAATCTATTTGCATGTGAGAGTAATGTCATATTATCATTTTACAAGGCAGTTAATTGTTGATACTTATTTAAGTCATGCCAAGATAACCAAATGATAAAGAAAGGGACTCAACACATAACAGACATATGACTTTTCTTTAAAGAGAAAATTTCAATAATACTGAAGATAATGTTGTTTGCTTATATGAAGAAGGATATATTGAAGGTAACAAAAAAAAGCACATTTCGCCAAAATTCTTTTCAGACATGATCTTCGATAGATTGATGATATAGACGTTCAACAAATTTATTTGATTAATAATTTGGTGTTTACTGTTAAATGAATCATTACCAACCCCAACATTTGAGAAGCTGCTAACGGGATTGGAACGCGTCATTTCCCAAAAGATAAAATGATGTTTTCATTAAGGGGAATAAGATATGAGCTGCACTCTTTTTTCCATAACAGAGGTTTTATCCCTCTAGGTTTTTCTAGCAAGGTATTTAATGAGGTAGCAAACAATGCGTATTATAAGATATGTGTACTTTTTCTCCTTCACTAAAATTTTTTCCCACGGGCTTCTTTTTTAGTATGATTTTAACGAGGCATATTATTATGGACATCAAATGGAGAGTATTATAAAATATAATTATACTGGATGTCCATCACCACCAAATGAGTAATACCCACTACTCATCTCCATAACTCCCACTACTCTACTACTTATAGATTTATGGTTGTAACTCTCATACCTCCTGCATGATCTTTCACAATGATATCAAATGATTATGGAATTCTTTTAGTATACCTCTATGTAATACTATGAATAAGAATCTCCCATCTCTCGCTTCCTCTATTCTTGTCTTTTTTTTTGTTTTATATTATTATTTTGAGCTAAGTTTTTTAACACTTACAATATTTTTTGCTTTCATTAAATTTAAACGTATTCTTATCCATTTCATTGACCACTAGATCACATGCATATCTTCTGAAAGGTTAATTAAATAGGTATATATTCATACCAAGAGGTCTCCTTCATTTTTAACGATCAAAGTCAAAATATCTAAATAAATGCCAATAAAATTTTGTCATTTCACCACACCCTTGAATAGGAATAATTAATTTAGGGGGAAATGATTAAATATACCCCTTTGTTTTAGTATATTTTTCACATTTATCCTTCATCATACTATCGGGACATATCTTTTTTTAATAATAGCCAAACTTTACTATTTAATGGAAAGCCACTAAATTGGAAATATATTTGTTTTTTTATAACCCATTGAACCCTTTTTATTTAGTGTGCTTCTTCCTCACATATTAGTCATCTAATTCTAGTCGCTTGCTGAACTCAATAAGTAAAAGAAATAAAAAAACTGAAAACCATATATTCATTTATACATTGAGTCCCAATTTTTGTAATTTCCTTATTGTATTTTTGTTATATTCTACCTTTTTCAATTATTTTTTTGTCTAGCTTTTCTCTTTGTTTTTTCCCACCATGTCGAATTTTACTGGGTATTCATCATTATTTTATTTCTACCATGATAACACTAGGTATGGGATTCAAGAATTAGTGAAGGAAAAAAACAAGAAAATCAAAAAACGTGCGGAAGCTAAAAGAAAATAAAGAAACAAAAAATAACGGAAAATTAAAGATAGATTGAATTCAAGAAAGAGTTTATTGAATTCTAGAAGTCTTTTCTTGAAGTTGAATCCAAACAACAACAATTAGCTAACAAAAAACTAATTGTCTTTGGTAGAGAATTAAAAACAAGAGATAGATTGTGAAAACCGGCCCTTTAGAATAACAAGACATCAATAAGCTTAAACTTATCACTTTTCTTGAATACATAGAAGTGATCTAAGATTTCGAAATAGTTTAATCCTACCATCTAAGTTGCATCTTGAAGGTTGAAAAATAACCCAAGAATAACCCACACACAAGTACAAGAAAAATCTCATTTATTGATAATAGTCTGAATAATCTAAGTCTAAAATCAAAGAAGACACTCCTTATATAGGTAGGAGGAGTAGCGAAATTAAGCCTAAAAATAAGAAAATAAACTCCTAAACTACTTTGGACAACAAGTCCAACTACCTTAGGAAAAGGAAAATACTAAGAAGCAAAAACCAAGTCATTCTTGGAAAGTAATTCTAGAAATCTTAGGAAAAGAAAAAAAAAACTTAGCTAAATAGGAAAGCACTATATATAGTCCCAAAATGTATGGAAATAAATTTCAAACCAATCTTGGATAGAATTTTGAAGATCTTGGAAATCTTGAAGAAAATTTGCATGTAGCTTGAAATCATCTTGCACTCAGCATCTAGCGCGATTTTTGTACCATTCTTGGATGTCAATTAAGTCCTTTTTATACAATAAAAACGTGACTTTATGTTGGACTTCATGGGCTGCAAGTTTGGACACATTTTAAGTGCTAATTTGGTCCAACAGTGGCCTAATTTTGACCTTCATCAGAGGATATTTCTTAGGATCTAATCCACCTCTTATTGCACATGAATTTGGAGCATAAAATAATTATGACACCTAGTTAACTTATATCATTTATCCTTAAGCTCTTCCTCCTAACTAAAAAGTTTTTTGATTGTTATTAAAGTCCAATAATTTTGTTTTGCAACTTTTTAGCTCGAGATTTTGTTGAAGGCCCTCTTTGAGATTTCAAAACTTTATCCTTATTCTTGAATATATTTGAGCTTCCTAGGATGCTATAACACCATGACTCGAATGTTTATAGCATCTTATTATGTTGGCAGATCTGATGTCTAAAGGCAGCTACCAAAGTATTTCTTCATGCAACAGTGAGCCTTTATTGATGAGTATTCACCCATCATGACTTTTATTCTGCTTTAAGCATATGTGCAACAAATAATTATTACCAAATCACGCCTTAAGATCTAAAATTATATTCCAAGTTTTGGGATGAGATACTCATGATTTTACTGGCTACTAAACTTATAATGAACAAAAAAAATAGAAAATAAATATAGGAGATTCAATTTAATATCAAGCTACAGCCTAAGGAATTCATCAAGAATGAAAGAAAGTACACCAACAAGATAGAAAGTAACTTAACAACTTAACTACACTAAATTCATGTATTAAGCAAACACAAATATTATTAAAAGTATATATCATTTGTTACCAACCTACAAACCAGCTGTAAAGTATGCATTACACTAGACAAAGGATGTCATATATAACCACACTAAAAATACCAAAATTGATAACATGACATCCTAATCATGAACAACTAATAACCAAATATATAAGTTCTTACTAGTCTTAATTCCACCATAATTCTCGGTCTCTCTATAAAATGAATAAAATGAGTTAAGACGTCTAAAAATCTAGGTTTCATATTTTTAAATGATAGGTTTAACAGGTTTAGGTTAATGCATTTTTTAAATATGATTGTTTTATTAATCTGGCAGCTCTCCGCTGAGTGGAGGGTATTTCCAAAAATTTTGGCTAAGGGTAAAGGTTGTTATGGCCCCTTAGTATAATGGATGCTAGATATGAACAATATACAAAAGTAGAGGGGTATAGTTGGCCTTTTTCCTTATTTTAAACAAGAAATTACCTTTATTATTTTTATCTAGTGGCTTCTTATTTTAAGAAAACAATTAATGCCAAGTTGCTTTTTGTTTACCCTAAAAAGGATAATAATTGAATTTATATATGATTTTAAGGACATGTAATTTTACTTGGCATAAGCAGAAAAAAATATAAATTGATGTTGAAATTGATTGCAAATAAAAATAAAAGAAAACTAAAATAAGCGTATAGCTTTGGCCCTCGAACCAAACGAATATTCTACTGAAAAATATGAATAGAACGTCAGAGTATTAAAAGCTTAAGATAAAGGTAGTATTTTACTTTGTGTAGCGTGAATATGATGTCTTTTACAAGTGTCAAACCCCCTTTATATAGTGGGGGAGTCCCACCTTTGATACAATTATAAATACAGTATAAAATCCTATGATTAGCTAATTAATCTGCCTGTTTTTGATACATGCCGAGATTTTTATCGTAATACTTTCCTGATTATAGATATTTTGGCTTTCCATTCTTTGGTTCGGCGGGCATCCCTCGATCTTGATTGAACCCTATCCCGCTCGGTTTCGGTTGATCTCGATCAATCCCTCAACCACAAGCTTGGCAATCTAACTTTGAGTCACGGTCTAGTATGACACGGGGTCGAACTTGGCCGGCCATGCCTCGATCTTGGTTAATCATTCAGAAAGGGCAAGCCCGATTTTAACTGTATACAGATAATCCACTTGTTTTTTAGAAAGTAATGACAAGAAATAACTTGAGCTCTCGATCTTCACCTTGATACATCATGACGCAAGCAGCAGAAGTAACCAAAATGTCTCGTTGGTTCGGATAGCGAGGTATTAAATGTCTTTAGTTGTTTTCGGTTACTATCGATTCTAAACCGTCACCATCTACCTATAAAAACCCTAGCCTTTCATCCTTAAAACTTTTACACTCAAAGTCTTCTCTATTTTTGCTTTCTTTCAAAAAGTCTCTTTGCTCCAAAATCTTTACACCCAAATTCCTCGAAACCTAATCTAATCATGCATCATCCTCAATTCTTTTTTCTCTTGTTCATCAATGACTAAAACTTCCAAAATCGTGCCGCAAAAGGAAACTGTTTCTTCATCACAACCTACCGGTGGTGAAGCTCCGATGGAACACCACCCTTTGGAAATTGTTCCGTTAGAGTTCCCAACCAAAGCTGACTTCAAGCTCGAAAAGACTCTTGCGTACCAGTCCGATGTGAACCGATCTCGAGATATATATGCTCCATCACCTAAGACATCCGTAAAACGGTAAAAGAGGAGTGCAACTAGGTGGACAAGGATGTAGTAGTTCCTATTCCCGAGGAGTCGATCACCACTCACATGGAGGGGTATCTAAGTATTTGCACTTACCCCTTCATGATGGATCCCTTAGACCCCATCAACGTTGCCTTTTGCAAGCAGTACAATGTCACCCTCGGCCAAATCCACCACTCGTTCTAAAAGAGAGTTATTCTCCTCTGTTGCTTCACAAGAAAAATTGAGGGATATCTCTTCACCCATGATCATCTTATACGCCTCTACAGTTTTCGGCTATATCGAGGGGACTAATTAAGCTTGTCCGTCAGGCCAGTAGATCCCCATTCTCCACCGTAGATGAGTCTTGGGATCAAGGCTAGATCAGTCAATTTTTCCGACCAAAGAAATTGGAGATGTTCCCTGCTGAAGATATGTCGTTCCCTGAGAAGCAAAACATGAAACGTAAGTACACTTAATCTGTAATTTTACTTCTTTCTTTCTTTGCTCTTCCATATTTTGGTGCTGCAGCTACGTCTCAGATGCCGAAACAATCCCCAATTTAATGGAATGGGTCGATAGCCTAATGTCACAGAGACCCTACTCCGAACGTTCCTGGATGGAGTTGTCAAAGGTCCAGTGGGAGGCCCATAATCCTTGTTGGTTTATTCCATTATATGATAATTACCTATGCTCCTCCTTGAAATTACTCACCCTTTTTTTTTGTAGGTCTCGAGAAGGACATTACAATGAATCAACCATCTAGTGATGAACAAGTCCTTCCCCAACCACATACAATGAATCAAACCGTAAAGAAGAAAATGAAAGAGGCTCCGAGTTCTCCGGGCCCGGAGAAGAAAAGGCCAGCGATGAGGTGTAGCATGCCCTAAGGGGCTGCTGCCATTATGCCTTTGGACTCTATTCGCCAATTAAGGGATGATCATGAAGAAGAGGAGGACGAAGATGATTCCCAGCTGGTGATCCGCTCTCGGCCCGGTGCTTGACATAAACGCCTTCTTAACTTGAGGAAATTGATGAGGGAGCATCGAAACAAGTTCCAAAGCAAGAAAAAATCGAGGTTGCTTTGTGCTAAACTAAAGTGATCTAAAATGACCCGACTGGTCAGTTTGAGCTCTAGCCATTCAGTAGTTTGAAACCATGAGCAGCTTTATTTCAAGTATTATGATTTGTACGCATGGTCAAAATTGAATTTCGGGAAGTTCAGAATTGATTCGGATAGAGAATTCTCATTTCGGAAGCTTTAAGTTGAAAGACTTAATAAGGACTGGATTGTTTATTACATGACCTTGGAATCAGGATCTGGAGGTTCCAGAAGGTTTTTATAATAATTTCAGACTTGGTCGTGTGCCTGAACCGGGTTTGAGATAACCCGGGAGTGTTTTGGCGCCTATTGTGGAAGTTAGCATTTTGGAAAAAATTTCTTAAGTTTGGTTTCAAGTGCATTTCAGTGTTATCGATATCTGTTTAGGATTTTGAGTCTGTGAATAGCTCCGTATGATGATTCAGTATAGGATCACGATCGGAAGTGAATTTGGAGATCCGTAGGTCATTTTGGAGTCATTTCGCTAAAGATAGAAATTTGAAGGTTTTTGAGAAGTTTGACCGGAAGTTGAATTTTTTATATTAGGGTCAGAATATGATTCCGGAAGTGGTAGCAGGTCCATAATGCCAAGTATTACTTGTCTGCAAAATGTGAAGTCAATCGGACGTGATTTGATAGGTTTAAACATCGAAAGTAGAAGTTGGAAATTTCAAAGTTTATTAAGCTTGGATTGGGGCGTGATTCATGGTTCTAGTGTTGTTTGATGTAATTTGAGACTTCGATCAAGTTCGTATTATGTTTTTAGACTTGTGCGTATGTTTAGTTTGGAGCCCCGGGGACTCAGGTGTGATTCAGGATAGCTTCGTAGTGATTTGTTAAGAAATAGGATTTCTGGTACTGGTATGATCGCATTTGCGAGCCTAGGCTTCTAGGTGAAAGTTCCCATTTGCGAATGAGGGATCTATTTTACGAGGCTGTCACCTTCATAATTGTGAAGGATATTGTCGCAAATGTGCCAGGACATGGTGGGCTAGGCTTAGGATTTGCGTTGCAATTGTCGCAAATGCGACATTGCAATTGCCAACATGGAGTCGCAAATGTGACTTCTGCGTCTGGAGATGTGGCTTTTTATTCTAAGACTTAGCCCATTTCCCTCATTTACCACTTGGACTTAGGCGAATTTTAGGAGCATCTGAGGAGGGGTTCCATCATCATCAAAGAGGTCAGTAATTTCTACATATCAAAAGTTAAATACATAGATTATGGGTAGATTAACATGTGATTATTTAGGAAAATCAAGGGTTTTAGATGAAAAACCTAGAATTAGGTAAAAACGAGATTTAACCACGAAAATTGTTTGGCAATGAAGTAAAAATCATATATTCTTGATCCTTAGGTTATGGGTAACAAGTTTCTTCAAAAATTTCCAAAATCCAAGCGCGTGGGCCTGGGAATGACTATTAGGAACCTTGCATTAGGGTTGGGAAATTGGGTTAATAATTAGAATATGAACTTGTGAGTATGTATTGACTAGTTTTTACCCTATTTGAATAGTTTTGGAGTGTTCGACTCCAAATGTGGAGTTTTGAGTGCGTTCGTGAATTGGAATATAGGCTTCGTAGCAAGGTGAGTCTCATTTCTATCCTTATAAGAGGGAATGATCCCAATAGGTGATTAAATGGTTATGTGCTCCTATTGTTGGGGGCTACGTACGCATGAGGTGACGAGAGTCCGTGCGTAGCTACTATTATGCCATTGTCTGGGTAGTCTAGGACCAAAGAAGCATCATGTACCTGCATCATTGTAAACTTATTGACAGCTAGAGTTGCTTAAATCACATCGAATTAGTAAATGAATTTTAAAAAAGATTAAATTTTTTTTCTTAAATAATTAAAGGAAAATTGGATTTCATTAAAATAAACATTTCTCGATAAACTCTTAATTGACTGTTTTACTGCGTGTGTGTGTGTGTGTATATATATATATATATCGCGACTATGATATTTGTTTATTTGATGTTGACCGCGTTGCATGTATGATACGCGAGCGGGATAATAGACGCATCTATGGTTCAAGCCGTTCGACCCTCGGCAGTGCACATTTTACATTTATGTTGGATTGGGTCGTACGATCTTTACATGATTTGCGCATGCTTGTGTTTCTTGGCTTGAGATTGAAAATTGCTCTCCCTGAATTGAGATAATTGGAAACTATTAGATCATGAATCCGGAGACTTTTAATATAAAATGGAACTTTCACTTGTTCATGTCTTACTTGAATTTAGTATCATTTTAATAATTCCTTGGTTATTTGCATTAATAACATATCATTATTAGACCACTAGTAAGTGTCGAAGTCAACCATCTCGTCTCGACTTCTTCGAGATTTGAGGAGATACTCATTGAATACACTTGTTTTCTTACTCATACTATACTTTTGTGCATTTTTTTGCACAGGCATATGCATCTAAAGTGACCTACTGGGCGTAGCAGCATGGTTGATATGGAGACCTAGGTGAGCTGCACTTCTCGAGGCGACCCGCAGCCAGCAGAGTCTTTTTCAGTTTTCTATACTTATTTTCTATCCAATATTGTATTCTAGACGGTTGTTGTATTATAATACCTCTTAGAAATTGCTCATGCACTTGTGACACTAAGTTCTTGGAGGATTATTATTTGGGATTATTCAAGGTTAGGTCGTTAAAGATTTCATGATTATTTATGTAAATTTCATTATTGTTAGAATATACGCTTAACGCTAGAGAAGAGGTGAATAGCGTTATAATAAAAATCAGCGTAAACTTGCAGAATTTAAAAATTGCAGGAATGAAATAAGTGTGATAAGTAAATAATAAGGAGCGAACGCACAGATGTATCCTGGTTCACCACAACCCGTGGCTAGTCCAGTCCCCGAGAGACTCTCTCGAGATTCCACTATCTTCGTCAAGCTTACGGGTGCTTAACAAACCGTTACAGTTGCTCAAGGATACCGCACCTTAAGACTTCACTTGCTTGAGGATACCTCACCCCAAGACTTCAACCACTAAGACTTTGGGTACTTAGCAAACCCGACAAATGAGAAGATATGTTCTTCTCAAACAACTCTCTTTTACACAAGCACTCTCTCAAAAGAGTAGATAAAGAGATACAATTTTAGCTCTATGAACAACACAAAGTTGTCTATCAAATGGCTCAACAAAAGCTCTAAAAAGATGCTTGAAAATGATCAATATGTATATCAATGTACGGAGGAGTTGTGTGTTTAAAAACAGCTCAAAAGACCTCATTTTATAGGTGAAAAATGGTGCTGACCGTTGCTTAATTGACAAATAAAATCCCTGAATTTTTGCTCATACAATCAATTGTCTGACCTACACAATCGATTGTTTGAGGACCGTTCAAAAGACAGACTCCTGATTTTAAGGGAAACAATCGATTGTAAAACCTGTATAATCGATTGTTCTTCAACGTTCAAAGATCAATTTAGGATTCTGTTGTAACGGTCTGAATATAATCGATTGTATAAAAACCATAATCGATTATTCTGATTATAATCGATTGTTAAAAACATATAGTCGATTATTTAGCTGATTGAAAAATTCAGTTTAAGTACTGTCTCAATACAATCGATTGTTAGAAGTATATAATCGATTGTTTTGCTATTTTGAAAAACTTCAGATCACACTGTCTTAATACAATCGATTGTTAAAACTGTATAATCGATTGTTTGCTATTTTGGAAAACACAATCGATTGTAAGGAGCATATAATCGATTGTTTAGATCCAGATTTAAAAGACATGTTTAAAAAACCATTTTGACTAAAATACAAATCATTTTGGTTTAACACAAAGATGCATGTTTATGATAAATAAGATTTAATAAAATGTTTTATGCATGTTTATGATGACCTAATGTTGAGCCAAGAGACGAGATAACTTAAGCGTTGTTCTTACATTGGTTCTACCAAACGACCTACGTCTTGGGTATTCGGTCTTGAACTCTTTGGCTCGACTTTGGCTTGTTCATCCAATTCCGTCATCAGATATGCTTCTCGCCATTTGATTGTTTGTCATATTATATCGTTGTTTGACGCTTGACTTCATTGTTTGTCATTCATCAAAACCTATACCTGAAAATCATGCTCATACAACCAAAGCGCACATATCATAGATAGAGTGATTTTCTACAATTTCCCCCTTTTTAATAATGACAAACAACGGAAGATATGCATATTGAATTCCCCCTAAATTCATGCTATATCTCAACATACAATTTATGCAACCAATTCAATATAATCAATTCAATATAATTCCCCCTTAATTGAATATTCCCCCTCAATTAAGGCATGCATATCGCCTATATTCTTCCCCCTTTTGGCATTAGCAAAAAGACTATACCAAAAATTATTTAAACCATTGACGATACCAATCGTTATAAACAAGATCATATCAAATGTTAGTAAATGGCATACTAATAATAACGGTCATTTTTCTCAACTATGCCAATTGTTATTTTAAACTAAGAATATTCATCAAAACATGAATCAATCATTTATTTTAAAACTAATTGATACTAATTGTTATTCAAAGAGAACTTACTAAGACATGCATCAAACAAAAATAATATTGATTATTAGCACATATCAACTATTACGTTTTTATTCAAAATATGATAACTAACCGACGTTCCCCCTTAATGCATGAAGGTTTCGTGCTTGGTGCATCCACTACAATATTGTAGTCTTCAAGCACACCTGCAAAAAGAACCTAAAAATAGGTTTTTGGTACCCAACTTCCTTTGGGTCCTTGGGGGTTAGAATAATAATAATCATAATCAAAATATGAATCTCTATGTTTAGCAAAACATACGGGTGCAATGTGTCCTACCCGGTTACAATAATGACATATAACATTAGGATTGTGCATATGTCTAGGTTGAGCCAAATGCGTTCTAGGTGATCTAAATTTGTTGTTCCTAGACGCGTTGAAATTCCTAGAGTCATTTCTAGGTGGTCTGAATTTATTCATTCTAGACTCATTTATAAAAATCCTAGAATTGTGTCTAGGTGGTATAAAACAATTAATCTTAGACTCATTAGTGAGGTTCCTAGAATTCTTTCTAGATTGACCAACCTCATTACTTTCATTCTTTTTAACAACTTCAATTTTAGGACTATCAACACTACATTTTTCTAGTGCGTTCCTAAGTTCTATGTTCTCTATTTTTAAAGAACTACAAGAAGAACAATTTGAGCATTTATCAATAGAAGAGGCTTCATTCAATTCTTTGATCTTATTTTTAAAATCAACAATGTCATTTTCCAAAAATTTATTTTCTTTATCTAAAACTTCAATTTTATTTTTAAGAGCACCATTTTCATTAGTCAATTTTTCAAACTCTATTTCTTTCAAAGAAGAGGATTTTTCAAAATCTTTTTCTTGTAAAGAAAGTGTTTTCTGAAAATCTGTTTCTTGCAAAGAAAGTGTTTTCTGCAAAGAAAGTGTTTTCTTCAAATCTTTTATCATTTTGGAAGCATTAACAAATTCACCATACAATTCATCATAGGCATTTTGTAATTCTTCAAACAAGTGAGAGTTAGATGTACTTACCTCTTCTTCTTCGTTTGCCATGAGACACAATGCGGCGGTTTCATCGCCTGAGCTGTCCGAATCCCGTGATACGCGCCTATGGTGTTTCTTCTTTTTCTTGTCCTTCTTCATAGACTTACAAGACTTTTCAAATATATCATTTGAAATATTATCATCATCCCTTTCCGAATCACTTACCTCTTCTCGTTTAGAGGATGAGACTTTGAAGGCAAAATTTGAATTGCTTCTAAGATAAGGATTAAGAATTGTGCTATCATAAGTTTCGAGGTTACTTCTTAGTCCATCAATTGTGATATCCGTGAATTCCATCGACTCTTGGATTGCATTGGCTTTGGAACGCCATTCGGGAGTAAGACTCCGTAGGACTTTTCGAACAAGATCTTTGTTCGTGTAATCTTTCCCGAGAGCATGGAGATCGTTGACGATTCTTAAAAATCGTTCAAACATAATACCAATGGGTTCCTTCTCCATTTTAAAGATTTCATATTTATGTGTTAGAAAATCAATTTTGGATTCTCGGACTTGAGGCGTACCTTCATAAATGATCTCGAGTTTATCCCACATCTCCTTGGCGGTTGTGCAGTAAGAGATTTTTCGATTGTCATCCGGATTCACCACACAGTATAATACATAGATGGCCCTTGCATTATTTTCAACTTTCTTGATGTCCTCGGCATCATATTCATCTTCCTTCTTTGGAACCGTGGTTTCTCCAACTTTCTTTGTCGGCATTGGTTCACCGTTTTTGATGATTTGCCACAAACGAAAACTGTTTGCTTTGAGGAAGATACTCATCCGCTCTTTCCAATATGTATAGTTTGTTCCGTCAAATAGTGGAGGGCAAGTGGGGGAGTGTCCTTCGCTCATCATTCCTGCGTTCAATATTCTCAACAAAAAATATATATCGCTCTCAACCGGTTAAGGCTTTCAGAGAGTTAGGCTCTGATACCAATTGTTAGAATATACGCTTAACGCTAGAGGGGGGGTGAATAGCGTTATAATAAAAATCAGCGTAAACTTGCGGAATTTAAAAATTGCAGGAATGAAATAAGTGCGATAAGTAAATAATAAGGAACGAACGCACCGATGTATCCTGGTTCACCACAACCCGTGGCTAGACCAGTCCCCGAGAGACTCTCTCGAGATTCCACTATCTTCGTCAAGCTTACGGGTGCTTAACAAACCGTTGCAGTTGCTCAAGGATACCGCACCTTAAGACTTCACTTGCTTGAGGATACCTCACCCCAAGACTTCAACCACTAAGACTTTGGGTACTTAGCAAACCCGACAAATGAGAAGATATGTTCTTCTCAAACAACTCTCTTTTACACAAGCACTCTCTCAAAAGAGTAGATAAAGAGATACAATTTTAGCTCTATGAACAACACAAAGTTGTCTATCAAATGGCTCAACAAAAGCTCTAAAAAGATGCTTGAAAATGATTAATATGTATATCAATGTACGGAGGAGTTGTGTGTTTAAAAACAGCTCAAAAGACCTCATTTTATAGGTGAAAAATGGTGCTGACCGTTGCTTAATTGACAAATAAAATCCCTGAATATTTGCTCATACAGTCGATTGTCTGACCTACACAATCGATTGTTTGAGGACCGTTCAAAAGACAGACTCCTGATTTTAAGGGAAACAATCGATTGTAAAACTTGTATAATCGATTGTTCTTCAACGTTCAAAAATCAATTTAGGATTCTGTTGTAACGGTCTGAATATAATCGATTGTATAAAAACCACAATCGATTATTCTATTTTTTAATCGATTGTTAAAAACATATAGTCGATTATTTAGCTGATTGTAAAATTCAGTTTAAGTACTGTCTCAATACAATCGATTGTTAGAAGTATATAATCGATTGTTTTGCTATTTTGAAAAACTTCAGATCACACAGTCTTAATACAATCGATTGTTAAAACTGTATAATCGATTATTTGCTATTTTGGAAAACACAATCGATTGTAAGGAGCATATAATCGATTGTTTAGGTCCAGATTTAAAAGACATGTTTAAAAAACCATTTTGACTAAAATACAAATCATTTTGGTTTAACACAAAGATGCATGTTTATGATTAATAAGATTTAATAAAATGTTTTATGCATGTTTATGATGACCTAATGTTGAGCCAAGAGACGAGATAACTTAAGCGTTGTTCTTACATTGGTTCTACCAAACGACCTACGTCTTGGGTCTTCGGTCTTGAACTCTTTGGCTCGACTTTGGCTTGTTCATGCAATTCCATCATCAGTATGCTTCTCGCCATTTGATTATTTGTCATATTATATCGTTGTTTGACACTTGACTTCATTGTTTGTCATTCATCAAAACCTATACCTGAAAATCACGCTCATACAACCAAAGCGCACATATCATTGATTGAGTGATTTTCTACAATTATTTGTTATTAAATATATAAAAAAATGATTTCAACGATTACTAAAATTGGATTTGTATTGAGTACTATGGTTGGCTTTCCTGACAGCGATTTCCGGCGCCACCATTACCTTTAGCAGATCTTGGGTCATGACATGATCGAGGGAGGAACCAGTGGCGAGGCTTCTCGAATAGCTAACAATGTCTCGAAGGATGATCCCAGAGTGATTGACATCCCCGAGTCTGCTTGATTTTTAGATGCCACGATCCACGAGGTCGCCAACTTGCTAGGTCGCTCTGGCGAGGGCCTTGAAGGGGCAGTTAACATCCACAACTACCTGGATAGGGTGGAGTTTGAAACCTTGGGAGATGTCATGGAGCTTGGTGACTTATCAGTATTGAGGAACACAGCATCATCTGACGTCGCTGGGTTTTAGTCAAGCCCAAAACTAGTGGACCGATTCCAGGGCCTCAGTGCTAGCCCGGATTGTAGGAATATCTTTGTGCTTACTATCCCGATGCCCAGGTCTTCTTTCCCATTGTAGGGATTTATAGCTACTTGAGATGCTTGGTGACCAAAAAGGATCAAGCCGCGAGGGATGCTATGGGAGCCTTTTTCTGATCAACGAGGCCGAACATAATCTGAATCGGGTAACTTGCAGGGCCATTCCATCATCTGTTTTTCAAACTTTAAGTTATGGATAACTTTGATATTTTCTTTCTCATTAGAAGGATTCAGTGTTACATCACGAGGGCTTCCTTCGAATCCGGGAGGAGCGTAAGGCTGAGGTTTGGGACCTCACTGAGAAAAGCGATACCTACAAGATTCTTAGTGAGAAGTTTCAGACATATTTAATGACGGCTTGAGACGAGCATATTGCTGAGATGGCGGAGCAAGTATGCCAAGTGATACACGATAGTGAAGATGAGTTGGAGATAACAACTAATGATCCAATTCTACAGGATTGATATTGGTTCAAACAAGACAAGGATCTTTAGAGACAAATAGATGCAACAAGAACCGAGGTTGAAAAGTTTAAGGGTGTATGGACATCTTAGCTTCACAAAAGAAGGCCGTCCAAGATAAGTTGGGGCATGCCAAGTCTCACTGTTGGGCTGAAAGGGAGAATACCTTGGCGCATGCCACTAATATTGAGGAGACACAGTCCCAATTGGATTCGGCCATCTCTGATAAGGTGAATTTGGCCAATAAACTCGGGAGGATGCCAAGCCCAAACAGTAAAGATGATGCTACGGTGGCCCAATTTAAGATCGACGTCGAGGACATTCTAGAGAAGTCCGGGATATGGTGGATCATGCGAAATGGCAAGCTCAAAGGGAAGCCCCCGAGGAAGTTCAGGCATAGGGTTCCAATATTGGGTCCGAACTCGAGACTACCAAGGCAGAGGAGACCAGGCTTGGAAGCTGGCCTTTCTCGAGGAAGACTCCAAGAGCCCAAACGGATCCGAAGATGGGGAGGATCCTGAGAATAGAGATGCTTCCTCCGATGAAGACCATGCTACTTAGGTTTCTTAATAGTTTTTGTATTTCTATTAAGGCCCCTTCGGCCTTTGTAAAGAACTTCCACCGGGACGTGTTTCCCTTGTAAAAAGTTTTTGATGAATATATAGAGCTTTTCCCTTTCTGTTTTTCTGAGTTTGTTGTCTTTTCATTGATTTATACAAAGGTTAGAGAAAAATTAGCATAAAATTATGATGTTGTTTTTGAAGGTCGAAGGTCAAGATGGTAAGGACCGATAATAAGTATCGCCCTCGATCATTTTTTATAGGCAATTCTTGACCGAATGTTCGAACTCAAATTAAGGTACACCTTAGACTTAATACATAGTCCCAAATTTAGGGTAGAAATTCAATCTTCAATCGATGTGTCCCTCGGGATCGATAAATAGTCCCCGATTAAGGACTTGCTCGAACTCGATTTAAGATAGCCCTTAGGATTCTTAGTTGAGTGAAAATGATCCCTCGTACTCGAAGAATAAGTAGCCCTTAGGCCTTTGTAATTTTTCTCTCTTTTCCGTTTTTTCGAGGCCGTTTTGGCAGTTGTAACTTTTGTATTTGGCCGAACAGTCCGTTGTAAAATATCATTTGCGCATATATATACATATAAATATATATATATATATATATATATATATATATATATATGCATGTACATATATTTATGAAGGTCGGAATGTCTTAGCGTTAGATAATAAGGTTGTGTTTGAGGGTTCAAATAAAACCCTGCCTTTATTGCCTTTATGGGTTAAGGCGTTATCGGGGTTCGAAGTTATCGATGTTTCTTGCGAAAATACCTTAAGTTTAAGATTCTGCCGAGGGTAGCCTTTAGAACCAGTTGTGAAAGAACTTTTTCTTATTCGAAGTCCTATTTTTGTTATGCATTTCGGACGTCTTCGAACTATGTTAAACTGTCACGACCCCAAACCGGCCCAGTCGTGATGGCGCCTCTGGTGAAAACGGGGCCAGCCAACACAACACTCACATTAACCCCTTAAGCATTAAGAGTCATTTTTAAGCCTTTAATTAAAAAATGTTTCATAATAATTTCTGAAATAACAGTGTAGAATAAAAATACAAGCGCGACATCGGGGTGTCACTAGTCATGAGCATCTATCAAGGTCTGAAGACAACAAAAAGCCTAAATACGAAATATAGTAATATTAATGTGAAAAAAGGAGAGGTACTGCAAACCTCATGCAGCCACCTACTAACTCTGATGACTCCGCGTCTGAGCAAATCAACACCCGCTACCTGGTTCCGGTATACTTGCACCTGCATACGAGGAAGGAAGTGATGTGATTACTTCAATCCAGTAAGTAATAAAAGTAAATAAATACTGAGCAGTAGGAAACAATGAATCCACATTTACGTTAGGCTCAATAAATACAACAGGCTTTCAAATCATAATACGAGTCAACCTTCTCTTTTAAAGTCCAGCTTTTAGTAAAAATCATTTTGAAATACTTTCCATCAGTTTCAATAGGGATTCAATACCATTTAAAATGATAATGGAGATTAAAGCCATAATCGGCCCCTCGGGTAAAACATAGTTCGTAAAATAGCCCCTCGGGAACACTTCATAACTTGAAATCTTGGTGGAAATAGCCAAATACCAAATCAATAATTAATTTCTAAACATCTCGTAAACCCCAGTTTAAATAAAAGTTGTTTTAAAATATTTGTTCAACTTTTCGACAAAGGCTCAATATAAAGATGAGTGAAAAGAGTCAATAAATCAACATATTCGATAGAAACTTACTTTTAAGAGAAGCAAAATCAATAAGTTCATAAACAGGCCTCTCAGGCAAACTATCACTCATGTGCACTTACATATATCTATTGCCATTCGGGCTAGCCTCTCTATCACTCGTGACTCATCTATTACCAAAAAATACTCGCAGTCAGCATTTACGGTCAATAGGTACCATATAGTAACCGCTGCGGCGTGCAGCCCGATCCACACTGCGGCATGCAACTTAATCCATATATTTCACCGGCGGTGCTCACTAGGGGTATGCAGACTCCGGGAGGGACCCGTTACGACAAAAGCACAATATTGATGCAGCGTGCAGCCCGATCTATATACATATATATATATATATATATATATATATTGATGCGGCGTGCAACCTGATCCATGGATATATAATACTCACAACTAGGCCCTCGATGTCTCTCAATCATTATCCTCACCGTCAGACTCTCAGTCTATCTCAGTCGTCAATCTCACCGTCAGACCCTCGACCTATCTCAGTAAAACAAGGAACTTAGCCCAAAACAGTTTTCACACTTCTAAAGATATTGTGATAAATCCATATTTGAGTATAAAAGGTAAAATCATGATTGAAGATATGCTTCAAAACACCTAGAGTGAGGAAAGATAGTAAAATTGCCCCTAAGGGTCTCAACAAGTCGGCACAAGGACCCAAACATGCATGCAACCCAAAATATAGTAACATCAAACAATTAACTACCAATTAAGCATGAAAATAATCGTTCTTGATTGACTAGGTCACAATCCCTAGCGGTGCTCTATCCCACGCTCGTCATCTAGCATCTAAGTCACCTCGAAGTTACACAACGATGTGTAATCCAGGGTTTCCAACCCTCGATAAAGTACTTACAATCATACTTACCTCGAACCGGTAAATTCCCTACCTCGCAACACCTTTGCCCTTCAAATCGGCCTCCACGTGTGTCGAATCTATCCAAAATCAGAGTGAATGCATCACAATATGCTAAGGAAACAAAGACCAAGCGAAAACAATCAATAAGTTGCACAAATCCCGAAATTATCAAGACTCGAGCCTCGAGCCCACTGCTCAAAACTCACAAATTCTTACAACAGTGGGTTCTTTATCTGGCCACGAGTTCATACATACCAAAATTTCTAAAATCTGACCTTTAATGGTCCGTCAAATCCCAATTTAAAAGTCCAATTTCTCAAGCCCTAGTTCTTAAATTTTAGGCTTAGATTCAATGAATTTCTAGGTGAATTTCACAATAAATACGAGTTTTGAGTTGAAAAATCTTACCTCCAGGAGTTATTTCTTGAATCACTCTTCAATTCCCTTCAGTAAGCTCCAAAATCGCCCAAAAATTGTGAAAGTTAGCTCAAAATGCGCGGACAAGAGCTATTAAAACATTCTGGGCAGGCATTAAAAGCCTTCTTCGCGAATGTGGGAATGACCATCGCATTCACGATGAACAAAAACCAGCCATTCAAAAATTGCTCTATGCGTTAGCAACACAAGCCTTGCAAATGTGATACATACTTGATATAGAACTATGGGAACGCGGTTTAATTCACGCGAACGCGATGAATATCTCACCTCGAACCCAGCTGACCTTTTTCCTTCTATGCGAACGCGGCATGGACCTCGTGAACGCGATGCACGAGAAAATAACCTTCCGCAAATGCGGACCCTCAACCGCAAACGCGAAGGGTAAAACACCTGCCTTCGAATTCCTTCTATGCGATCGCTAGGGACCATCCCCGATCACGATTTCCAAAATACTTTGTTGCAGCTGCTGCAATTTCTGCTATATTCCCAAGTCCAAAACAACTCGTTTAACCATCCGAAACCACCCCAAGCCCCCCGGTATCTCAACCAAAAGCACCACAACACCCTAAAACATCACTCAAACTTGTTCGAGTCATCAAAACGCCTCAAACAACATCAAAACCATCGAGTTGCATCGAATTCAAGCCTAAGTTCTTTTAAAACTTCTGAAATACGCATTCGATCAAAAACCCAACCAAATCACCTTCGAATGACCTGAAATTTTACACATACATCCTAAATCACATAAGGAAGCTAGAGAAACTCTCAGAATTCCATTCCGACTCTCGGATCAAAATCTCACCTATCTACTAAATTCGCCAAAATACTAACATTGACAATTCAAGCCTATTTCTACATCGGACCTCCAAAACAAATTATGATCTCACTCTTAAGTCATAAATCACCCAATGAAGCTAAAAGAATCATAAAAATTCCAATCGGAGCTCATATACGTATAAGTCAACCCTTGGTCAAACCTTTAGAATTCAAAGCTTTCAACTGAGACTGTTCTTTCAAATTCATTTCACAATTTTCCTGAAAACTAGAACCAATGATCTGCATCAGTCATAAATTACACGGGGCAAGTCATGCCCGAGAACTAGTGATTAAAGTGCAAAAGCTCAAAATAATCGGTCAGGTCGTTACATCCTCCCCCACTTAAACACACGTTCGTCCTCAAACGTAACCAGAGTTTTTCTAGAAGCTATCCAATAGTTGAAAAGCTTTACGATGCATATACTCGGGGGTGATCATACGTCACCCTATCTCACATAGGTTTGATAACATAATATAACTGAAATTTCACGATCCATCCTAGTCCATAAACCGTAGAATCACATTTCCATTTCTGAAACCATCAATACGATCAAAACCCCAAACTTATACTCTGAATAGGCCTAAGCTAGCTGTAATAACCCATGCCTGCAACTTCAGGTGAAATTATATGATATACCACATAACTCAAACACATGAGGCGATAACTTCCGTTCACAGCAGCTACACACAACACCAAAATACCGGTTGAAAAACTTTTATCAACTAAGTTTCATCCAAAAACTCTTATATTATAATTCCAATGATAACAAAAATACGCAGTAAGCCATAACCATTTCTTAGATCAACCATTCATGAAGCCACTCCTTTTGGCAATTACCATAGCGATTTTCTGAGCCGAACCTCTATATTATCCTTCTAACATGCTGAAATCGAATCCATTCATAGTCATTAACAATCCCAACAATCTCTTCTGATCCAACACACTAACATGACACATCAATATAGGCCTAAGCCACAACTGGCATAATACACGCACCAACAAGCAATAGTCCGAACATACTCAAATCACAAAAATGACTCTAATGAAATAGCTATCCCTCAATCTCACCAGACCATCACAACACAAGGCTGAGAACCCGTCTCATATCACAGAAATTGAACACACGAATCTAACCCTCAAGGTCATATCTCTACATAGCTTTGTTGTAACATACGATCCTATCCAAACATTACCCCACATGGAACACCTCAAGTCACTATGCTCGAAATCCTCAACCACGTACAATTTGATTTCTGGAATCAAAGAAAATCGTTACACTCACGGTGAAACAAATGACATACATCACTCAAACCCGATAGGACATAACCGCTACGCCATTCACCAAACAACTCCCGATTACTTTTCCCGCTCGACTACCATTATGATACCCCAAATGAACCGCACCATATGTGCCCATAACCAAAAAATCATAGCGTCTTGCAACACAGAAGTATGACTCATATCCCTCCCCAGATTACTAATAAGCTCAATAATAAACAAATCAACACAACCCTCAACTATACAATTCGAAGTCAAACAAAACCATCTCGATGCCAGACACATATATCCATATGTACACCAATGGACCACACATCAACTCCAGTTACACACAATAGGTAAATATTCCTTCGAAGGCCCACAATGACTGAATCATAGCACATACTAATCGCTGACTATCTTACCCACCTTTGGCCATCCACAACCACAAGCCAACATGCATATAAGAACTTCTAGTCTCCCAGTCCATTAAACACACGAATTACCATATCTGATCCCATTTCTGCCACTCGCATATATACTCACAATTAGTACTCAATCATTCCATGAGGGATACTCTAAGATTCTTCCGTGTTGCCAAGCAAACCCGAATATCAGCAGCCGATCTAAAAAGAAATGTCGTAATACTATCGAAGTACTAATCGCATTGCCCTTTTTACTAAAACATAGACTCTCGTCAAATCATTTCCAATTAGCAGTACCATTTCCTTAATCATCTAGGCTACCCGCTGCCTAGGAGTTTTTATGAACTCCCTTTCGGAACTAAATTGTAATCTATCTTGCCAAGAACTTCCATTGATCTCATCTAGAAGAAAATCATTACGCATCCCACGCTTCTCACACTCGTAGAAAATACACATCTTCAACCGCTGTAGAAATCGACAAGAACATTCCCAATTCTATTTGCACAGACTAAACCTCCAAGACTAAAACCTCCTAATTAGACCAAGCTAAGTAGGCCATCAAAACTCAAGAGCGTTGCAGCATAATACATATACGAACCCATTACCTTGAACATACACAAAGATTTAATCATATCCTTACCATATCGTTCCGGTATACTATCAAGCTACTCCATCCAGCTAAATTTCCTTCTGATTCATCTTAAACTTGAATTCTTTCTTGATGTAGCACCACAATTGCTCAACCCAAGGCTTACCATACAAGACCCAAGCATAAAACCATACCGTCCGAAACCCATAAACCGATGAATACTCTCTTAATTACTCCCAAAAGCACCGCATTCCAAAATGCATCGAAAGAACTTGTAGTGAATCTAAACCTGTTGCCTTTATCTTCCTGATTTATACATAGAATCCCATAATTTATAGAAAATACTACAAGTCTTGACATCTTCCACTAAAAACTCAGTTTCTAACCACATATACGACTTTCAGATACCCAATTTCTACATGAAGCATCTTGAACACATTAGAATCATTTCGAGAGTTATTCATTTTATCCATGCTACACTTAAACCGATCAACAGAACCGAACAACCAGCGCCTCATTCTCACTTCTAACAATGCAGCACATAACGTTTTCCTTAGTTAGAATTTCCTTTACTCGAGCCATCTTCGGACTCAATCTCCGCAACCAGAACTCATTCACCACATACCTCAAATCAAAACCAACATAGCACATAACCGAACAATCAGCTAATCAATAGCAAACTCCCCCACTTGGCTCGAAGCCATAGTTCAGAATACATTTAATAACTCATAGCACTTATACTCTATTGATGCCACTATACCATAGTGAGATTAACCTCAAATCATTTGCAAGCTTGTGCAAGTACAAATCATCTAGTACGTTGAATCTTTTAAAAATCGCGAATTCATCCCCACAACAGTTGAGCCCACTCTCTTAAGAAACCCGAAATATCAAATTTCAACACGTATTTTTCAATTACACATCAGATCTTCTAACATACACATAAGGATCACACCACTTCAAAACACTCCGCAGGATATAACCCTCCTACTTTGCCTTCAACTAATATTTTTGTATACCTTCCACTATCACAAACATTTTGCAGTCAATTAGCCTTTCTGAGCCTCAACTCATACCACAACATAAAATGTACTTCACTCTAAACTGGAAAACATGAAAAGATCCTTCACATGCCCATAACTCGGGGCTATACCTCGAATCACAATAGAACTCAAACGCCTAATAGTTCTTCTATCATCTAGCAGACCTTCCTTTCCACTTCCAAGTCACACAGATACATCTGCCACTGTTAACATACTCATCACATAGCTATCTAACCGCCATTCCTACTAATAGGGTCAATACAGAACATATAAGTTCAAAACACTTGCTCACACAATCAGCACCTCGGTGCTCAAGCCATAGGCAAAGATCCAGCCTCATGTCCTCCAGACTGGCCCAACATCGAACTCACAGAGATCTCATCTCGCCCCTCGATCGGGGAATTACATCCATCAAGGCACAACTGATACTGAGTATTCATACGCACGTGCGAGCGCGTGGAAGGAATTTCAAGAGTTACCTTTCAAGTTGAATCAAGGACGCATGATAAGAATTCAAGAATGTGAAGTTTTCCTAAAGGTTCTGCAGCCTCTCGAGGATAAATACACACGTCTCCGTACCGATCCGTGAGACTCTACTAAAACTTCTCATGACTCATAAGACCTAGTAATCTAGGCTCTCATACCAACTTGTCGCGACCCCAAACCGGCCCGGCCGTGATGGCGCGTATCGAGAAGATGAGGCCAGCCGACACAACACTCACATTAACCCCTTAAGCATTAAATGTCATTTTTAAGCTATTAATTAAACAATATTTCATAATAACTTCTAAAATAACAGTGCAAAATAAAAATACAAGCCCGCCGTCAGGGTGTCACTAGTCATGGGCATCTATCAAGGTCTGAATACAACAAGAAGCCTAAATAATGTACTAAATACAGTAATAGCAATGTGAGGAAGGGAGCGGTGTTGCAAACATCATGCAACCACAAACTAACTCTGATGACTCCGCGCCTGAGCAAATCAACACCCGCTACTAGGTTCCGATATACCTGTATCTGCATACGAGGTGCAAAGAGTGATGTGAGTACTCCAACCCAAAAAATAATAAAAGTAAATAAAGATTGAGCCGTCGGATATAGTGAACCCATATTCACGTTAGGCTCAATGTACACAACAGGCTTTAAAATCATATTACGAGTCAACATTCCCTTTTAAAGTCCGGCTTTTAGTAAAAATCATTTTGAAATACTTTCCAGCAATTTTAGTAGGGGTTCAATACCATTTAAAGGATATAGAGATTAAAGCCATAATCGGCCCCTCGGGTAAAACATAGTTCATTAAATAGCTCCTCGGACAAACAATAATCATAAACACTTCATAACTTGAAATCTCGGTGGAAATACCCAAATACAAAATCTCTAATTAATTTCTGAACATCTCGTAAACCCCAGTTTAAATAAAAGTTGTTTTAAAATATTTTTCAACTTTTCAATAGAGGCTCAATATAAAGATGAGTGAAAATAGTAAATAAATCAACATATTTGATAGAAACTCGCTTCTAAGAGGAGTGAAATCAATAAGTTCATAAACAAGCCTCTCAGGAAACTATCACTCATGTGCATGTATATATATCCCTCGCCCTTCAGGCTAGCCTCTCTGTCACTTGTGACTCATCTCTTACCAAACAATACTCGCACTCAGCATTCACGCTCAATAGGTACCGTATAGTAACCGGTGCGGTGTGCAGCCTAACCCATATATCGCTGCGGCATGCAGGCCGATCCATATATTACGGTTACGGTGCTCCCTGGGGGTGTGCAGACTCCGGGAGGGTCCCCTTATGGCCCAAGCGCAATATTGTTGCGACGTGTAGCACAATCCTATATACTGATGTGGCGTACAGCCCGATCCATATAAGTATTGTCGTAACGTGCAGCCTGATCCGTATAGATATATTTATATATTATTGCGGCATGTAGCCCGATCTGTATATTATACATACATATATATCTATATATATATATATATATATATATATATATATATATATATATATATATATATATATATATATATATATATATATATGCAGCCCGATCCATGGATATATAATCTTCACAACTAGGCCCTCAGCCTCTTTCAGTCATTACCCTCAGCGTCAGACTCTCTGTCTATCTCAGTCGTCAATCTCACCATCAAACCCTCGGCCTATCTCAGTAAAACAAGGAACACAACCCAAAACAGTTTTCACACTTCTAAGGATATCGTGATAAAGCCAAATTTGAGTAATAACAGGTAAAAACATGACTGAGGATATGATTTCAAACAACGAGCATGAGGAAAGATAGTAAAAATGCCCCTAAGGGTCCCAACAAGTCGTCACAAGGCCCCAAATTTGGCATGCAACCCTAAATATAGTAACATCAAACAATTAACTATCAATTAAGCATGAAAATAATCGTTTAGGATGGACTAGGTCACAATCCCCAGTGGTTCTCTACCCCACTCTTGTCATCTAGCGTGGAAGTCACCTCGAAGTAACATAACGATGTGTGGTTCGAGATTTCCAACCCTCAGGATAGTATTTACAATATTACTTACCTTGAATCGGTGAATTCCCTAGCTCGCAGCGCCTTTGCCCCTCAAATCGGCCTCCACACTCGTCGAATCAGAGCGAATGCCTCACAATATGAAGTGAACAAAGCCCAAGCAAAAATAGTCAATAACGGTTACAAATTTCGAAATTACCAAAACTCGAGCCACAGGCACACTTATCAAAACTCACAAATTCTTACATAAATGGGTTCTTTATATCGCCACAAGTTCATACATACCAAAATTTCTAATATCCGACCTCAAATGGTCCGTCAAATCCCAATTTAAAAGTCCAATTTCTCAAGCCCTAGTTCTTAGTTTCCATGAATTTCGAGGTGGATTTCACAATAAAAATGAGTTTTGAGTTCAAAAATCTTACCTCTAGGTGTTATCTCTTGAATCACTCTTCAATTCCCCTCATGAAGCTCTAAAATCGACCAAAAATGGTGAAAGTTAGCTCCAAAATCGCGTGCAAGAGCTATAAAAACATTCCGCCCAGGCTTTAAAAGCCTTCTTCGCGAACATGGGATTACCATCGCGTTCGCGATGAACAAAAACCAGCCATCCAAATTTTTCTCTATGCGTTCGCGACACAAGCGTTGCCAACGCAATACATACTTGATACAGAACAATGCGAACGCGGCTTAATTCACGCGAACGCGATGAATATCTTGCCTCGAACCCATACATTTTTCCTTCTATGCGAGCACGGCATGGACCTCGCGAACGCGATGCACAAGAAAATAACCTTCCGCGAATGTAGACCCTCAATCGCGAACATGAAGGGCAAAGCACCTGCCTTCCAATTCTTTTGCGATCGCGAGGGACCTCCCGCGATCACGAATACCAAAATACCATGCTATAGCTGCTGTAATTTCTGCTATATTCTCAAGTCCAAAACATCTCGTTTAGCCATCCGAAATCACCCCGAGTCCCCGGAACCTCAACCAAAAGCAGCAACACACCCTAATACTTCCTTTTAACTTTTTCCAATTATAAATATGCCTCAAACAATATCAAAGACATCGAATTGCATCGAATTCAAGCCTAAGTTCTTATAAAACTTCCGAAACACGCATTCAATCAAAAACTCGACCAAATCACCTCTGAATGACCTGAAATTTTACACACAAATCCCAAATCGCATAAAGAAGTTACAGCAACTCTCGAAATTCTATTCCAACCCTCGGATCAAAATCTCACCTATCAACCCGAATTCACCAAATTACTAACTTTGCCAATTCAAGCCTATTTCTACACCGGACCTTCAAAACCATTCCGATGACACTCCTAAGTCATGAATCACCCAAAGATGCTAACAAAATCATAAAAATTCCGATCCGAGGTCATATACAAATAAGTAAACCCTTGGTAAAACCATTCAAATTCAAAGCTTTCAGCTGAGATTGTTCTTTCAAATTTATTTCAAAATTTTCCTGAAAACAAGAACCAACGATCTACATCAATCATAATACATTACATAGGTAAAGTCATGAACGAGAGCAGACGATTAAAGTGCAAAAGCTCAAAATAACCGGTCAGGTTGTTACATAAACTAGTCGTAGCCTTTTAGTTTGGGGGTAGCTCAGTGGGATTGCTTAACATAGAAGTCCCCGATTGGGTATTGCCGCGGCCTTTAAAATTAGGGGTTTGCCTGATAGGTCTTATATCCCCGATATTTTGATTGCTCGATTTATTTCGAATGTGGATTATTGAACAACAATCCTGAGTGAGGGAGTGACTGTCCGAATGTTGACTATAATCGGCCCTTGAGCCCATCTTTTTAAAAGATCGAAAGAGAAGGAGAAGTTTTTCAAGACATAACATAGTTTCAAGGAAATTACTTCTCTTTATTCTTGTCAAAAATAGCCATACATGCGTACATGTTTTATCTCATAGCTCGAACAATCTACGTGGTCACGGTTCATTTTGACCATTTGGCCCTTACAGTGAATCCTACCTATTGAAACCCGTCAATTTTGAAATAATTTCCTTTCTAAAACAATTTTGCATCCAAGGGTAATCCTCCTCCGCCCAGCAATATTCAAGGTTGATTATAGATAAATATCACATACTGTAAACATAATTTTTAATAGCGATTCCCAATCGGCCTTGATTCTAAGTTAGCACGATCTATTGTTGCCTCATTAAAAACCTCGTCAGAAAACCCATTTGGGACAAAACCAGTCTAAGGAAAAAAAGTGTAATGCGTGCTTTCAGACCTAAAGACTTCATTTCAATAAATCCATCGTTGTTTCTTGTTGGCCAACTGCAAGTGTTAGTTTAAATTAGTAGGAAATAGAAAAGGGTCGTACCTTAGCAGTAATATTGTTTTAGGTAGGATATGTTCCACTTGCTAAATAGTTGTTCCCCATTCATCATTCTGAGCTTGTAGGATCCCTTTTCGGTGACTTTGGGAATTTGGTATGGTCCTCCCAGTTTGGACCTAGTTTCCCTTCGTTCCTATTCGAGTGTTGATGGTGACTTTCCTTAGAACCAACTCCCCAATGCCTATATATTGAAGATTGGCTCTTTGATTGTAGTATCACTTGATCCATTATTTTTGGTCGGCGAATTGGACGAGGGCGGCTTCACGTCTTTCATCTATTACTTCTAGGCTCGTATTCATAGCCTCATTATTTGACACTTATGTCGCAAATTGGAACCAGATGCTTAGTTTACCAACCTCGACCGGTGTCACAGCTTCGGCGTGTAAAATAAAGAGAATAGGGCAACCCCCGGTACTATACTCTAACATTGTACGGTATGCCCAAAGAACCTCGAATAGAATTTCCTTCCACTTGCCCTTTGCTTCGGTTAGCCTCTTCTTAAGGTTAAGGATTATGGTTTTGTTGGTCGATTCGGCATGTCCATTGCCGTTGGGATAATAAGGTGTCGACATGATTCTTTTGATCTTTGATCCACAGAAGATTTAGTCACCTTGATGCCGAGGAACTGATTTTCATCATCGCATACAATTTTGGAAGGCATTCCAAATACACATACGATGTGATCCCAAATGAAGTCGATGAATTACTTCTCCATGACTTTCTTGAAAGCATGCTCTTAAACACATTTAGAGAAATAATCAGTCATAAATAAAATAATTGAGCTTTACGTGGGACCCATGGAAGAAGTACAACGATGTCCATTCCCCATATTTATGAATGGACATGGGGACAAGACCGAATGGAGTACCTCCCCGGGTTTATAAATTATCGGTGCATGTCTTTGGCACTTGTTGCATTTTTAAACAGACTCTTTGCATGGTGATGCCTTCATGCGCAGGGATCTAAATTCTTTTCAGTCCGAGGAAAGCTTTCTGTTCTTCAAATGCTCTATGTATTTGTTTTTCTAATCCTAGTTCAAACTTGTGGAGTTTACCTCGACATGGCCTTCCTCGACCACCAAGCATATGAGTTGCACGACAGCCCCCGAATTGAGTTCGGTGACTTTGACCAATGACCCTAGGTTTGCGAGGGCATCAGCTTTGATGTTCTGATCTCGAGGCACATGTTGAAAATTCCATTCCTTGAATTGGTGTAGAGTTACTTGTATCTTGTCCAGGTATTTTTGCATTCATTCTTCTCAAACTTCAAAGATCCCGTTCACCTGATTTACAATAAGGAGGGAGTCACATTTGGCTAGTTCAAGACCTACAATCATGGCCTCATATTCGGCCTCGTTGTTAGTTAATTTTTCAGTTTTAATTGATTGTCTAACCATGTTACCTGTGCGTGGTTTTAACAGGATGCCGTATCTAGACCCTTTTACGGTTGAAGCACTGTTCTTAAAGAGGGTCCAAATTCCTAAGGATGTACTCGATTTGACTAATAGTTCTCGTTCAACCTCAGCTACTAGGGCAGGTGTGAATCTACCACAAAATCTACCAAGATGTGAGACTTGATGGTTGTTCGGGGTCGATAATCAATATGCTACCAGCTAGTTTCTACAGCCCATTTGGCCAATTGTCCAAAAGTTCAGGCTTTTGCAAAATATTTCAAAGAGGATAAGTCGTTATAACATATATGAGATGACACTGAAAATATGATTTTAGCTTCCTAGAGGTGCTTATCAAAGCGAGTGCTAATTTTGCTAGACGAGGATATCTAGGTTAGACCTCTCCTAAGGTCCAACTAACATAGTAGATAGGGAATTTCATACCTTGTTCTTCTCGAAATAGGACTTCACTTATTGTAATCTCCAATACTGCCAGATACAAGTAACATTGTTCATCTACCATCGACGTGCGAAGCAGGAGCGAGATAGATAAGTACTGGTTAAGCTCCTACAATACTTGTTGGCATTTTGGGGTCCATGTGAAGTTATTCATTTTCTTCAACAACAAAAATAATCGATGGATCTCATAGGAGGACCTCGAGATGAATCGCCCTAGAGTGGCTATGCGCCCCATTAACTTCTCTATGGCCTTGATGTTATCAACTACCACGATGTCCTCGATAGCTTTGATTTTGTCAGGGTTGATCTTGATTCCTCGATTGAATACCATGAAGCCGAGATATTTGCCAGAACTGACCCTGAATGCACATTTTTCTGGGGTGAGCTTCATGTTGTATTTCTTTAGTATATCGAAAGTTTCCTACAAATTATCAAATGGCCCTCTGCTCACGGGGACTTAAATAGCACGTCATCAATATAAACTTCTGGATTTCCCTATTAGTTCTTCAAACATTCAACTTACTTGGTATTAATAAGTTGTACCAACATTTTTTATTTTGAACGGCATTACATTAGAACAATTTGTCCCATACTTAGTGATGAACAAGGTCTTTTCCTGGTCTTCCGGGTTCATCTGTATTTGGTATTAATCGGAATAGGAATTAAGAAAACTAAGGATCTCGTGATCTATCATGGCATCAATCATTAGATCAATATTAGGCAAAGGAAAGGAATCCCTAGAGAAAGTTTTATTTAGGTCTTTGTAATCTACACATTTTCTTAGTTTTTTCCCCTTACTGGGCACTACTACTATGTTTTCTAACCATTCGAGATATTTTACTTTCTGGATGAAGCCTATTTTGAGATGTTTTGTTACCTCGTCTTTGATGAAAACGTGTTTCACCTCAGATTGGTGTCTTCTTTTTTGCTTCACTAGATAGAACTATGGGTCCAGGCTTAGTTTATAGATGGTTATTTCTGATGGTATCCCCGTCATATCAATATGGGACCAAGAAAAGAAATACATGTTGGTTTTCAGGACTTGAATAAGTTTTCCCCTGAGCTTGGGGCTAGCCCCGTGTCTAGGTATACTTTTCGTTCGGGCTGGTGTTCGACAAATATGATTTGTTCCAGCTCTTCGACCTTTGACTTGGTGGCATCAGAGTCATAAGGGACTGTGAAATATCGAAGAATCCCATAGTCTTCATCTTCGTCAGTCCCCTGCTTCTCTCGTTGGGTCGAGGCAGGTGTATGTGGTTGCTATTTTACTTCCTATTTTTCCTTCGAATTTGACCTTTTGTTTATGAGAGAGTCGATATCGATATTAATACATCGATGGAAAAAATTTCCTTGGCGGTGGGTTGCTCCTCGTAGACCGTTTAATTCCCTCCGTCATTGGAACTTTAGAACCCAGTGAAGGGTCGAGGGCATCGCCCTTATGTTGTGGATTCCCTATCGAATAGGGCATTGTACCTCATATCGCCCTCGATCACATGGAACTTCATCTCTTGGACCGTCCCAACCACGTTCACTAGTAAAGTTATTTCACCTTTGGTGAATTCACACACCATGTTGAAGCCATTAAACACTCGGGTCGTAAGCACAACCTGATCCTGTACGTCGATCTGTTCTATGACCCTCGATTGAATAATCTTAGCTGAGCTACTTGGATCAATTAAAACATGTTTAACTTGAGTATTATTCATAAGTACAGATATTACCAGTTTGTGATTGTGGGGTTGCATGATCCCTTCTGCATCCTCGTCATTGAAATTCAGGGTTCCTTTTGGTACATAATCTTGAGTTCACTTCTCCTTTATGATCAACACCTTGGTGCATTTTAATAATGGTCCTTGAGGAATATCGACCCCTCCAATAATAATATGAATCGCATGTAGTGGCTCTTATTGATCATTCTATCTCTAGGAATCTCTATTTTGAAGTGATTCTTGGCCTCATTGCTTAAGTATATCTTATATTCTATGGACATGGCTGCAATGATACTTGCACATCTGGTTGGGATTTCTCTTGGATGGATAAAGGCCATTCAGTATCTTTGATACGTCCGATGGATGATATGATGGTAGATGCATCAACATTGAAGTTATATTCTGATAGTCGCGGTGCTTCCTTAGGCCCAACATTCCTGTCGAAACCATTCTTGCTCATGATCCCCCGAGAGCTCTGAGATCGATCATTTCTCCTTTAACCTCAAATAGGGTTGTACCTAGGTTTGTTACCTCTTCGATCTCCATTGTATGGTTGGTAGCAATCCCTGCTCGAGCGTGGCTCTCAGTCGATGTCCCTTTCGACTTTATTAATAGACCTGATATGATGAATAGACCCGGAATAAGTCTCAACTGCTCGTCTTCGACTCTAATCTTCGATTGGTACCAATTAGGCACATTGGCCCAGGTAACAACTGGGTATTTGATCAAGTTCTATTTTAGTTGTTGTTAAGCCATCGAGCTTCGTACGTTAAATCCTTAAGTGAAGGCCTGGACGGACCAGTCATCGGAGACCGGTGGTAGATCCATACGTTCCATTTGAAATCGAAATGCAAACACTCTAAGCATCTCGTTATCTTTCTGCCTTACTTTGAAGAGGTCTGACTTGCTAGTCTCGGCCTTTATAGCTCCGACCTGTTCTATAAGAAAGCAGTCTACAAGCATAGTAAAAGAATCGACTGAGTTGGGTGGCAAGTTATGGTACCGTATCATTGCTCCCTTCAACAGGATCTCCCCAAACTTCTTCAATAATATGGTCTCGATCTCGTCGTCCCCAAGATCATTCCCTTTAATCACATATGTGGAAGAAGTGACATGCTTGTTGGGGTCGATCGTTCCATTATTCTTGGGATTATTTGGCATGTAGAACTTCTTAGGAATTGGTTTAAGGACCGCGCTCGGGGGGAAAGGTTTTTGCATGAACTTCTTCGAATCTAGTCCCTTCAAAATCGATGGTTACCCTGGAATTTAATCAACCCTGGAATTATAGGTTTCCACCTTTCTATCATTTGCTTAAATTTTCTTCTCCTTCAACTCAACTCGCTTTGTATGTTCGTGAAGTATCTTCATGACTGCGGGATCGGTCCCTGATTCACCTCTATTCTATCTCTTTAACACCGAGCGCTATGAAAAAATTTCTGTGATGGCTCGAGCTCGATCCTTCTTGGTTCATGGTTCTGGTTTTGGAGTTATGCTATTACTACTTGTTGAGTCTGCAACATTTCAAATATCACTCGAAGGTTGATCGTGCCTTCTTCACCACATTATGTGTTTTGATCGGCCGGTCAAACGTCTCTATGGACACTACTTTCAGGATTGACAACCAAATTTGCATTTATGATAACATGGGAATCAACATCGATTAGGTCTACGGCCAGAACTCCATCGAGGTCAAATGGAGGCACTGAATTCCCTAAGGCAGCTATGTTGTCATTCTCACCATGGAGACCAAGGCCATTGTCTCTGTGTGTGGGTGCTGCTTGAGACGTTGACATGATGTTCCTGGAATCAAAGATACTTACACGAAAAAGTATAAAATAGTTTGTGTTACGAAAGGTAGTACCAGGCAATCACTATTACCCTTAGCACCACGGCGGATGCCAAACTGTTTGTCTTAAAAACAGATAACAATTGAATTTATACGTGGTTTTAAAAACACATGATTTTACTTGGCATAAACTGAGAAGATATGTAAATTGAAATTCGAATTGACTACAAAATAGAAATAAAAGCAAACCAAAGTAAACATATATCTTCAACCCTCGAGCTAGGTCTCCCTCGAACCAAATGAATATTCTACTGAAAAAAAAATAGCAGAGTATTGAAATCTTAAGAGAAAGGTAGTATATTACTTTGTGTAGCGTGAATATGATGTCTTATACTAGTGGCTATACCCCCTTTATATAGTAGGGGAGTCCTACCTTTGATACAATTCTAAATACCGTAATAAATCCAATGATAGCTAATTAATCTGCCTCATCTTAATACGTGTCGATATTTCTATCGTAATTCATGCGCGATTGCAAATATTTTGGCTTTTCGTTATATAGCTCGACGAGCTTCTATCGATCTTGCTCGAACCCTATCTCGCTCGGTCTTGGTCTCGACAGATCTCGATCTCGATACATCCCTGAGTCATGAGCTTGACCGAACTTCGTGTCATGGGCCCGTATGACACGGGGGGCACCTTGACATGCCACGCTCTGGTTGTGGTTAATTACATAGAAAGAAAAAGTCCGATTTTGATTGTATATATTTTTACAAATGGTTTATCAACTGTTTATAGTTATTTTCGACCCTTCAGTTTGTTAAAACACAAATATAGAATGGGGAATTCTTATTTAACTAATACTTGGCAAAAGATGTAATACTACTTATATCAATAGAAATGGATAAAGGTGGGAGTTAAACAAATTGAATCTTGAGTACTTGAACATCCTATATGTTAATTAATAAATAAACAAGTAAAAAAATATCTTGTCCATCCTATGCATAGATTTTGTTTAGATTTGTATATGGATAAAATCGAGCTCACTAGATGACTCGAATTCCAGGTGAGTGAAATATAGAAGGACTGTAACCATAATGGATCAGACTAAAAGCAAGGAGCCCCTTGTATCGCGGCTCGGTCAAAACACTTGCCCTCAGGGATATCGGGGCCATATCCTTCGGTTCCGATTTGAGGATTGAGACTTCGGAGAGCATTACTAAATGGCTGCACACGACTAACAAAGGTTTGTGATGTATGTGCCTAACCGGATACCACAGCGTGAATCTCGACTCTTATTGGCAGAAAATCATTAATTAGCGAAATGAACGATTTTTACTATTTTTAGAATTGTACTTAGGGTAAAATTCCCCTACGATATAAACGGAAAAGCTTATTACTCTTGGGATATTGTAACACGCATATCAAGGCAACATATTTCAATTCTCTTTGTTGTTCAAAGTTCTTATTCTTGTTCATAAGTTCTTCAGTAATTGCTTGGAATCGAGGGCAGGTTCTTCATCGAGCCATAAATCGAGCTCAGAATCACCCTTATTATTGGTTTGGTCATCTATTATGTTTTTTATTTGTTTACTTTAACGCTATTAATCAATTGTATTGAGTTAATCCACATATTTGTAAAACCACATATAAATTTAATTATTATCTATTTTTTATGGTAAAATTGACGCCTACGTGGAGCTAAGGATGAGTGGCAATTTGATACAAATTTTCATAGCACGCTCTATTTACACTTGTCTTTAGCTTTTAATTTCAAGTTAAATTAAAAGTGTCGAACCCAATCTACCTATTTGAATGTTGATGTTGAGTCTGGCCACCATGGCGAGAACGACAATGTGTTGTCTAGCAACGCGGTTCCCACTATTGACCCCAATGGAGTTTTAGATGCGAATAAAAGTAAATTTGTCTACTGACCCTAAAAATAGCATTCATGGGGGAGCCCAATCAATAGCCCAGAGTACACACAACAGTGAAGATGATCGGATCAACCTGCAGGTGATCTTTGAAATAATACACGCTCATTATGAAGCAATAGCCTAGTTGCATAACAAAAGTCCCGCCCTTAGCAGAGTTGAGCCCGAACCATCCCAGGAAAACAATCACAGAAATGAAATGGCTGGGTGAAGGTGAATCCAGGACCAACTCCGAGATAATAAAGATGCTTGAGGAACTGACAAAATGGGTGGAATCGGGAGGAAAGAAAATCGAAGTCAACGACAAAAAGTAAAGACCTATAACTCCAGGATTGATCCAATTCCAGTAGAACCTAGTTGATATATATATAGTCTATGAACCTAGTATACTTTCATCATCATCTAGTTTATGAACCTATACAAATATTTTTTCTAATTTTTAAAGGCTTTAAATTAATTTCTTTCTCTATTTTTATTGTATAAATATCAAATAATTATCATTCCATTTATTTTTATGATGACTTAATCCTCCAAACTCATCATTTACACCAACATGCATATTTTTAATTATTTTATTTTATTTTTCAAAATTACATTTGCATTTTTTGGCTAATTGTATATTTTTGCAATAATAGCCAATGTTCATGTATAATCACATTATTTATGCAAAAATATTTTTTATATTTTTATAATGTTAAGTTACTATTTTTACTCATTTTAGGTCCCAAATAATATTTTTTATTTATTAATTATTTTTATACATTATTTCTTGCTATTGGGTATTTAAAAACTAGCCTAAGTTCCTAGCCCAATTACCCCATACATTAATCCAATTACCCAGGCCCAAAACAAAAGTTCATTTATTTTAACCCAACCGGTAACCCATTTACACGGCCCGCCCCAATCCCGTTTTAAAATCCTAGCCGTTGATCTCTAAGATCAATAGCCTACAATTGACCTACCCCTCTTAATTACCCCCACACTTTCACCTAAAACCCTAACCCATGTACCCATTTAACCAGTTATACGCCACCCTTGAATTCTCTCAAACTCCCTTCTCTCTCTGTTAAACCCTCGATTCGTAACCCTTAATCCTCTCCGATTTTGGTTTTAACATGGAATAAATCCATGATTTACTTACTTATTTTGTGATACTCTATCATTATATACACTATTTTGGCATTACATCGTTCTTTCCCTATTGTTGGCAAGAACTACCTCTCAAGAACGGGCCGATAATATTTGATTCAATGAAGATCTTGACGATCTTCCATCTCTATAAAAGTTATATAGAACGGTCCTTATATATTTTGATCCGATTCAAGGCGTCAGTCTCAACTAGGGTTTGAGATTTTTTCCTTATTCTGTACTGATTTCCGATTGATACTCTTCCGTTTCTTGTGCTTGACTGATATTTTCCTTATTTTGCTTAACCCACTGTATTTTCCCTTTTTTATATTCTACTTACCTTAAAACGAACTCTAACTAATTTTCATATGCTATTTTGCTTATTCTCTGTTGAACCTGTTGTATTTCTTATTTTGAGTACTACTTAATTCTCACATGTCACTTTTTGTCCCTTATTTAAATCATTAAACTTCCTTATTCTACATGTTAGATGCCCTAAAATTGAGTATGATTGATTCTAGTGTATCTTTCCCTATTTGTGTTTAAATAATTTATTTCCGTGATTTCTTGTCTGATTTCTACTATATAAAACCCTCCCAAAAGAGATTCGTGAACCCCGAACTTTGACTACTATTTTTCACTACTCTCTCGTTTACTCACTATTACTTTCAACTCGTTGAAACAATGGAATAACCTCCTCTAGTGCAAGAACTGTTCGAAGCCAATTCTCAAGGCTCTTGTGAACTCTGAAGCATCAGGGATTTGGAGTTTTTTCGCTTCTACACTCTACACTCTTTTAATCTTGCTATCGGTTAGTGTTTAAACTCCCATAATGATTCTTTTCTGCATATGTATCTGACTTTTGATTCAACTGTGATGTTGTTCATCTCTGATGTCATTCTATGACACATGAGAATAGTCTACTATAATTTGCATTATGTGGTCTCATCTATTGACCTTATAGCATCGTACATTTTAATTTTTTGTTCCAGTATTGTGGTTGTATAAGTTTATCCATATTGTGATTAACTAATGTTCTCTATGATATCTGATCTTGTTTGTATTATACTCTTAATCCTGAGTTTGGTATAATCTGATCCTCTAAGTATTAAATTAGTTGCATCACTTGGTTTTATTGGCCTAATGCCTTGCTTGTTAAATTTGCAGTCCTAGATCTTTTTTCTTTTGTCATATATTACCCTGCCCATATGCTAGATTATGTTCATTATGTGATTATCTTGTAAACTTGTAAATGCTTTTTCATAACCTATTGCTTTAGTACTATATTCACTAGTTGTTTCGTGTCATGAGTTTATCTGGGGCTAGCCAAAATTCAAAGCTCATCCCCCCAGCCTCCTCTATCAACCTCCCTAGTGTGAGCACTGCCCTGAGATCCTGAAGCCCATGGGACTCTGATGCAGTAAGGTCCAAGGTTCATTTCCACTTTTCCTAATTACCCAAGTTTGCACCCCTTTTTACCCACTAGACAAGCCAATGGGCTTGTGTATATGGTTGTATTTTTGGGACTGGTTATCAGCTCTAGCTACTGGTATTTGGCTATTATGTGTGTACATGAAGATCGTTTTCTGGGGTTTACTTGGATATGACTTCTAGGCGTATGTTTGAAGCATGCCAGATTTGATGTTGAAGGCACAACAAGGTTGGGTATTTAGTCGTGTATTTGGGCCTTCTATAGGCCTATCTATTGCTATGTAATATTACTATTCTGCTTGTTAACCTGGGTTTTTAATAATACTTTGTATAAACAATTTGGGGTGTTAGTGAAAAGGGGAATGGGTAGAATTCTATGTCAACAGGCCATGGGTAGATGACATGTTTATAAGAGTTGTTCACGAAGTAACGGAGGAGGTCATGATCCTCCAAGTAGATTTGCCTGAGGCACACCTCGTAACTCTTGCAAAATTCTAGAACAATCAGATCCACCGAGCCCAACATGAAAGGATAAGTGTAAACACTTAAGTACCCCTCCACATGGGTAGTAATGGTGTCCTTGGACCCGAGGATACTATGTTCATACCTTCCGAATTGCAATACTTACGAACTATGGGAAGAAAGCCTTTGGTCACAGAACATATATATCTCGAGACTTCTTTGCCATGGTCATGTTTGCGTGAAAGCTTCTTGACCTTGAAGTCATTGACAATTGCGCAGTCCCGGTGTTAGCCCAAGTTTAGTTGAAGTTTTGAAGAATGACAAATGAACTCAGTGAAGTACTAGGTCCATCATAGGATACACAATTGTTATGGCCTATGCATATGAGATGCACGTGAGGAAAATAAGCCTTTTGAATCGAGCAGCAATATCTTCAAAATATCTTCTAAAATGATCGAAAAGATTACATATGTGATAAGGAGAAAAGGTCTCCTTATGTGAAGAGAACTATATATGGATCATGGATAAGGAATTGGAGTTTATATTGTTCTAGGACTAAAACTTGATGAAGGATCTGCAATTCGAGTTTTTGTCAAACTTTGATTACTAACTCTACAAAAGTAATAATGTTCTCTTGTACAGGTATGCACAAATACGAAGAAGTTAAAGCTAAATTGAGAGCAAAAGATCAAGACTATTTTGCAAGCATCTTCGTGAGATCAAGTGTTCACGCCTACAGCTACTTGAACAAGATTGAAGAACCAGTTCCATTTTGTTTTTCTTATTCTAGTTCAATTGTAATAGGTGATTTAAAATTGTACCTTTCCACCTTTAATAGAACAAAATTGTATTAGGTACGTTGAGTATTCAAATTAGAGTTAACTTGAAAGTGTCCCAACAGTTGAGGTTGTATGCCACACTAGGATTAGTGTTAATCCTTAGGTTTACAAAGAGTTTTGTAAATGTTGTTTTGGCTCATTGAGTTTAGTGGATGTTTAGGAAAATCCTACTGAGCAGTAGGTTGTGATTTTTCACCTTTTGAGCCAGGTGTTTTCCACGTAAAAATCTCTGTGTTCTTTATTTTATGCACTCTTCATTCCGCAAACAGTCATAGTTTGTAGCGAAAATTGGGTACCACAAAAATCACCCCCCTCTTGTGTGGTATTAACTTTTGGAACATCAATTGGTATCAGAGCAGGTTATGCTTGAAGAGGCTAACACCTTAGGAGAAGAACAACAATGAGTGCACCACCTGGGAACTGGGAAGGGCAATCCAATGCTAGGCCTTCACTTTTCAATGGCCAGTACTATTCTTGGTGGAAAAAATGAATGAGAGATCATATTATAGGGGAAGATTATGAACTTTGGGATATAATCACTAATGGTTCTCTAGCAACCACGAAGAAGAATGCTGAAGAAATTGAAGTGCCAAAGACAAGGGCTGACTACACTTCTGAAGACTTGAAAAAGTGGGACAAAAATGCTAAGGCTAAGAAGTGGCTTGTATGTGGTCTAGGACTAGACGAGTACAGTAGGATCCAAAGATGCACAACTGCTAAAGAAATATAGGACACCTTACAAGTGGCTCATGAAGGAACAACTCAAGTGAAAAGATCAAGAGGAACACTTATATATTTCAAGCTGAGAATTTTACTATGAAGGAAAGAGAAACTATCCAGGAGATGTACAATAGATTTAACACTTTGATAAATGATCTGGAATCTCTTGGAAGGACTATCCTTGAAGAAGACAAGGTTGAGAAGATTCTAACAACAATTCTGCCAGTTACATAGGAAAGCAAAATCACTGTCTTTCAGGAATCCAAGAACATTGCTACCCTCAGACTAGATGAACTAATTGGAAATTTAACTGCCTATGAAATGAGGAGACAAACCAAGAAGATGGATACCCACAAAAGGGAGAGAATTTTAGCTCTCAGAATTGTTGAAGGTGTAGAATTGGAAGATGATGAAATGGCTATGATCACTAGGGATTCTATAAGATATCTAATGAGAGGAAAGGGTTCTTCAAGAAGTACAGGCTTCAATAAAACAAGAGCTTCGGAGAAAAAGGAAAATGAGGGATGCTACAAGTGTGGCAAGACTGGCCACATGATAAAAAACTGTCCTCAATGGGAAATTGAGTGGAAGAAAGAAAGAGCTGAACGAAGGAAAAGGAAGAAGGAACAGGTTCAACCCAGGAGAAACAAAGGTTCAACTAAGGCTATGGTTGCTGGTTAGGGAGAAACTCCAGATGAAGGCTCAGAAGATGAAGCTGAGGAGGAGCAAGCATTAATGGCCATTGGAGAATCATATGATGAACAAATGGTAAGTATTCCTCATCTCAAAGACAAAATTAAATTCTTGTCTAAAGAAAAATTGGCTGAGCTATTAATGGACTTCATTGAAGAGTCTAAGAAAACTAACAATGATAAGGAAATTATGTCTAGGGAATGTGTAGTTCTAAAAGCGAAATGTAAAAGTCTAGAGTCTTGGAAAAATGAGAGTGATAACAAAATTGCTGAGTTGAAGAACCAGGTTCTTCAACTTGACAACGGTCTTAGAACTTAGGTCGGAAAATCTGAAACTAAAATTAGGAACAGGAAATAAAATAGCGGATCACACACATCTCACTCTAGAAGAAAGTTTGGGAAAAATAAAAGATGAATTATACAGAAAATATGAATTCATCAAAGTTTTAAAAGAAGATCTAGGAATAATAAAACATGAACTAGACAAAACTTACAAGTGGAACAAAGCCTCAGATGTTGTCTCCTGGTTGCAAGAGCATCACAACAGTAACAAAAGAGGACTTGGCTATGGGACTAGAGCTCCTAAATAGGATCCAAAAAGCAAGTACCTCACTCTTCCTGAAAACAAAATCTGCACCCACTCTGGTAAGACTGGTCATTAAAAATATGAATGTAATGCAAAGGAAATGGCCAGTCAAAGGAACAAATCTTTTGTTAAAGAGAAGAATAAGTTTCCTGGATGGTCAAGAAGGAATTTAATAAAATTTTATCTTATAGAAAGGGACCTAAACTAGTTTTGTTTCCTAATAATTACCCCTGATTTCCTTTTGCAGGTCCAAGTGAAAGAGAGGAACCAAATATGGTATATGGATAGTGGTTGCTCAAAACACATGACTGGGGACAAGGACCAGTTCCTTTCACTTGAGGACCTAAAAGGAGGTAATTTATCCTTTGGTAATGGAAAGAAATGTGACGTCATTGGGGTTGGAAAGGTAGGCAAGACAAATTCTCACCCCATAGAGAATGTCTATCTAATAGATGGTTTGAAATATAGCTTAATAAGTGTGTCACAACTATGTGACAGAGGGAACCTTGTGGCTCTTACCTCCACCAAATGTTTTGTGATTAACCTTATCACTGACAAGGTTGTATTGCAGGGAAAAAGAGTTAACAATATTTACATTGTAGATTTGTCAACTCTTTCATAAAATGAACTCACTTGTTTAAGTGTGCTAGACAATGATCCCTTCTTGTGGCACAAAAGACTTGGTCATGCCATTCTAAATCAACTAAACAAATTAGTCTCCAAGGACTTGGTAATAGGATTACCTAATATCAAGTTCAATGAAGACAAAGTTTATGAGGCATGTACAAGGGAAAAGAAGGTAAGGTCATCCTTCAAATCCAAAAAATGGTAAGTACGTCCAAGACGTTGGAACTGGTTCATACGGATCTCTGTGGTCCAATGATAACCATGAGTAGAGGAGGAAACAAATATGTGATGGTGCTTGTTGATGATTACTTTAGATTTACCTGGTATTATTTCTGACATCTAAAGATGAGGCATTTGAAATGTTTACTGCTTTTGTTAGAAAACTCAGAAACAATTAGGAAATGAACTTGCATCCATTAGGTACAATCATGGGACTGAGTTTGAAAATGCAAAATTTGTTGAATAGAGTGATGAAAATGTTATAGATCACAACTTCTTTTCCCCTAGGACTCCTCAGCATAATGGAGTAGTTGAAATAAAGAACAGGACCCTTGAGGATATGGGAAGGACCATGCTTTTCTCTAGTAAATTACCCCAAAGCTTCTGGGCAGAGGCTGTAAACACTACATGTTACATAATCAATAGATGCATGACTAGACCTCTTGTTGAGAAGACTCCATATGAGTTACTTAAAGGGAGAAAACCAAACATATCCCATTTAGGGCATTTGGTTGCAAGTGTTATGTGCACAATAATGGAAAAGACTCCCTAGGTAAGTTTGATCCCAGAAGTGATGAGGGAGTATTCTTGGGATATTATTCACATAGAAAAGCATATAAAGTGTTCAATAAAAGAACTTTGTGTTTAGAAGAAAGTGTGCATGTTGTATTTGATGAAACTAACATTCTTTCCGAGGGATAGGAACATGAAGGTGAATCCATTGGCCTGGTAAAGGAATTGACTGAATCCCCAGCACAAGTCAAAGTGGCATCAAAACTAGATCACACCTGTAGAATCTGTGTGCTTTTGATCTTTTCCAATCTCTTATTGAACTTAAAAATGCTATGGAAGCTTTGCAGGATGTAGATTAGGTTAATGCAATGCAGGAGGAACTCAACCAATTTGAAAGAAGTAAAGTTTGGCATCTAGTTCCAAGACCCAAGAACAGATCAGTCATTGGCACAAAATGGGTCTTCAGGAACAAACTTGATAAAGATGAAATAATTACAAGAAACAAGGCAAGGCGCGTGGTTCAAGGCTACATCCCAATGCGAATTGCAAAACAAAAGCAGATTACTCAAAATACCTTTAAAAAGCCCAGTAGAAAAAAGAACAAAGCATGAATTGTGAATATCTTTTCGAATTCATCACAAAGTTGGAGAAAGGACAGCACATTACTCGCTTCTTCATTTTTCATTTTATCATCTTAATATCCTCATATGTAATATCACCACAGAGTTGTGTTATGAACTCTGTTATGATCATGCTATACTTCGGACATTCAAGTTATTATGTTGTAATTTTAATTTTATATTATCAATAAAAATCTAACTCTAGGCTTTTCCTAGTGTTTGCTTAAAAAAAAGGCTACATCGAAGAGGAGGGCATTGACTATGATGAGACATTTGCTGCAGTTGCAAGACCAGAGGCAATTATACTCCTCATATCCTTTGCAGCACATATGGAATTCACTCTTCCATCAGATGGATGTTACAAGTGCCTTCCTAAATGGCTACCTCAAGGAAGAAGTGTTTGTAAAACAACCTCCAGGATTTGAAAGCAAGGAATGTCCTGAGCATGTGTACAAGTTGGACAAGGCTTAATATGGGCTCAAACAGGCCCCAAGGGCTTTGTATGAACGACTATAAAAATTTCTACTGGAGCATGGATACAAAATAGGTAAAATTGACAGCACTTTTTTCATAAGGGAAAAAGATAAAGACCTCCTTGTCGTATAAATATATGTTGATGATATAGTATTTGTCATATAAAGACCTCCTTCATGCCGGGCCGCTCCACCACAGAGGCTATTCACCTAGTCAGGCGACTGGCGGAGAATTCAGGGATAAGAAGAAGGACCTTCACATGGTGCTTATCGACTTGGAGAAGGTGTATGACAAGGTCCTGAGGGAGGTGCTATGGAGGTGCTTGGAGGCAAAGAGTGTGCTGGAAGCCTATATCAGAGTAATCAAGGACATGCATAATGGAGCTAAGACTAGGGTTAGGACGGTGGGTGGCGAATCAGACCATTTTCCTGTGGTAATGGGGCTCCATCAAGGATCGAGCCTGAGCCCCCTGTTGTTTGCCTTAGTGATAGATGCTCTAACCCGACATATCCAAGGGGAGGTGCCTTGGTGTATGCTTTTTGCTGATGATATAGCATTGATAGACGAGACGAGGGTCGGTGTTAGTGAAAGGTTAGAGGTGTGGAGACAGACCCTCGAGTCTAAAGGTTTCAAAATAAGCAGATCAAAGACAGAATACCTGGAGTGCAAGTTTGGCGACGAGCCGAGTGGGGTAGGCAGGGACGTGATGCTTGGTTCTCAGGCCATCACCAAGAGGGATAGTGTACGCTATCTTGGGACTGTGATTTAGGGGGACGGAGAGATTGACGGGGACGTCACCCATCGAATAGGAGCGGGGTGGTCAAAGTGGAGGCTTGCTTCAGGGGTCCTGTGTGACAAGAAAATTCCACACAAACTCAAGGGGAAATTCTACAGAGCCGTGGTTAGACCTTCGATGTTGTATGGGGCGGAGTGCTGGCCCGTGAAGAATTCCCATGTTCAGAGAATGAAGGTTGCGGAGATGAGGATGCTTAGGTGGATGTGTGGGTGCACCAGGCTAGATAAGATTAAGAATGAAGTTATTCGACAGAAGGTAGGGGTGGCCCCGGTGGATGAGAAGATGCGGGAAGCGAGGCTGAGGTGGTTCGGGCATGTACGGAGGAGGGGTCCCGATGCCCCGGTGAGGAGCTGTGAGCGGCTGGAGATTGTTGGCGGTCGACGAGGAAAAGGGAGGCCTAAGAAGCATTGGGGAGAGGTGATTAGGCAGGACATGACTAGAATGCAGGTTTCCGAGGACATGACCCTTGATAGGGGAGTCTGGAGGTCTAGAATCAGGGTTGTAGGCTAGGGGCTCATAGAGCTCTTCGTACGCCTCGCCCGGGGTTGGGTGTGGGATAGCAGGGTCACCCATAGATGATTAGTGTTTTAGCTTATGTCCCCTTATGGTTGTTAGTATGGTAGTTACGGTTTGTTATTATTGCATGCGACTGTATTTATGTTTCTTATGTTTATATAATTATTTACGTTATTTCTGCGGGATTTACTAATGCTCTATTGTTTTGTTTTGTCTTGTTTTTGTTTCTAATTTTGTCTTTGTTTTTGTTTTTGTTTTTGTTTTTGTTTTTGTTTTAATGCAGCTTTTCATTTTATCCTATGCGTCGAGGGTCGAATGGAAACAGCCTCTCTACTCTTTCGGGTAGGGGTAAGGCTCGTCTACATATTACCCTCCCCAGACCCCACCTGGTGGGAGTATACTGGGTAGTTGTTGTTGTTGTTGCTGATGATATAGTATTTGGGGCCACTACTGATAAGTTGAGTAAGGATTTTTTAAAATTAATGGGGAGTGGGTTTGAAATGAGTATGATGGGTGAACTAAATTTCTTCCTAGGCTTGCAAATCAAACAAAGCCCACATGGGACCATGATCCATCAGCAGAAGTATACAAAAGAACTAATCAAGAGGATTAAAACGGAGGACGCCAAAGAAATAGATACACCTATTGCAACTGCCACAAAATTAGATATTGATGAACCTAGTTCATCAGTTGATCAAACGTTGTATAGGAGTATGATTGGTTCAATCTTGTATCTTACTGCCAGCAGACCTGACATTATTTTCAGTGTAGGGCTTTTTGCTCGTTCCCATGGAAATCCAAAGGAGTCACTTTTGAAAGAGGTCAAGAGGATATTGAGATATCTGAAAGGCACCACTGATTTGTGTCTTTGGTATCACAAAGGTAGTAACTTTGATCTAGTAGGATATGCTGATGCTGATTATGCAGGATACTTGGTGGACAGGAAGAGTACTTCAGGTATGTCACATTTCCCGGGGTCATGTCTAGTGTCATGGGCTACCAAAAAGCAAAATTCAATAGCCTTGTCTACTGCTGAAGCTGAATATGTTGTTGCTGCTTCTTGTTGTGCTCAATTGCTATGGATCAAACAACAGCTGGTAGACTTTGGAATTGAAGTAGGATGTATTCCAATATTTTATGATAACACTAGTGTTATAAGTATGACAAAGAACCCTATTCATCATAATAGGACCAAGCACATTTGTGTTAAACACCACTTCTTGAGAGATAACTATAAGAAAGGGTTAATCTCCATAGAATTTTGTGCTACTAATAAACAAATAGCTGCCATCTTCACTAAAGCACTAAGTAGAGAAAACTTTGAAAGGAACGAGTTGGAATTAGGGATGATTAAGATCACATAACCAGGTCTAGTTCAGAATGCAATGAAAAAACAATTATTAATTTTTGTTTGGTTAGAAGTTCTGACTTTATGTGAATATCTAGACTAATTCTTACTCAGTCTCGTACTCTAATCAATATACTCCTGTGACATGTTTTCTTATAATTGATTGATCTCTTACAAAGTTTTTTCTATTCTGATATATGAGGCATAATCAAGGGAATTTCTACATGAAGAACCTGGTTCATCAGCATATGCTCATGAGAAAGTTCAAGTATGTTTCTATACTTTTCACAATTAGAAAGATAAAATTACCAATCATGAGCAGAAGTCCTAGTTACAACAAACTTTTAGAAATTCTATCCGTTGAGTATTGAACCAATTTCATTACTGTAGGAGTCTAACTTAAACGGGATTCTTTTTCTAAAAACTGGTGTCCCTCATTAATCTCTAAAGAGACCGGAACTCTAATTTGATTAGACTCATAATTGACTACTAAAAAAGTTGTTGTTACTGCCTTAATCATGATCCCTCCTTAAATATCTACAACATTATACTTCATCACTCCTAACCATCATTCACTTTTCAAGATTTTTGATAATCCCTTTCTTCTCCAAAATTCCCAAAAGATTTCCAGAAATACTCTGCCATGGCTAATACTCAAGACAATCTTGGAACTCCCCCACCAGTATCCCCCGATAATTCATCACCAATACCTCCAATTGAAACACCAAAACCTAGATTTCGCTGGCAAAAGATGTTAGCCAGAAAAATTGTAGCATACGGACTTCTAAAAAAAGCAATAAACGAGAAATTAAAGGCCAGCCAAAATAAAGAGGTTCTAGATGATGAACCCGACTCAAGATCCGAGTCTAAGATATTCATCTCTGCTAGTAAAAGGGAAGAACCTGGGTCTTCTAACAATGACAAGAGTCAAGAAACCCTAGGTAAGGTAAACACCAGTCTTATTTCTTCTAATGTAGCACAAAGGGAAGACAGTAGGTTTGTGTTGGTAGGTTCTGTAAAGAATGTTGAAGGGGCTGAGTCTAGTAGGAGAAGAAAGAAGAAGAAAGGATAGGTTCCTGCTATCTGTGGTAGTATAGAAGAGGGTGGCTTAAAGTCAGGGGGCAGTGGATCTGGAGAAGCTGCTTAGGGACTTGTTCACTTGAGTAAGTAACAAGGTGAACCTGGTTCATCTGTGGAGGAAACTTTAGCGGATATTCTAAAGAAAGTAGGGGCTAGTTATGACCCAAAGAAGCATAAGGAGTCTTCACAAAGGACCCTGTTGCTTCTAAATCAACAAAGAAAAGCGAAGTATTATCTCCCTAGACTGCTGCTACTTTTGTACTTAGAGGAAGAGTCATAAGGAGCAAAGTAAAGCAAAGTGAAGCAGAACTACAGAAAGCGTTAGAGAAGAGTAAGAAAAATAAGAAGAAAAAAAGGAAAAGAAAAGGTTGTGGAAAGTTTTGAGGCTGGTGAAGGAGAGGAGGACGAGATGGAACCGGTCCATCAAGAGAGAGGTACAACTGTGGAGGTTCCCATTGCCAAACCGAAAGGAACCAAGACTCCTGAAAAGAAGTCTTCAAAATGTGTACCTGCTGAACCCTCCTTGGACAAAAGAACTAGGTTTGCAGTGAAAGGAAAACAATTAAAAGTTACTGAAGAAGAAGAAGAAAAAAAAGAAGAAGAGTGGAGTGGAGAAGAAGAAGAAGAGGAGGAGTCTGAAAAGGAGCAAGATCGTTTTGTTATCTTTAGCAGGAGAAAGATATTGAAGAGAAGGTTGCTGAAATACCTGGAAGAGCCATGCATTCTTAGATTGGTGGATGCTTTAGCTGCACAAGGATGGAGGGACATGGTCCTTCAGATGGATGGAAAACAGCCAGAAACGAGCTAATTGAATTCATGGAAAATAGTTCTATGAAAAATGGGCTAGTAACTAGTGTAGTGAAAGGAGTGAAGGTGAAGTTCGATGCACCTGAATTGAGAGATTCCTAGTGAGGGATATGATGATTACACCAGGCAAAGGTGGCCTTATCTAGATGATCTGCCCACTGCACTCCAAATCACCAGGAACTTATGTGATATAAAGGATGCTAAAGATGTTCCTAAGGCAAGATTTGTTCAAAAGAGTGAGATGAAGCCAGAGCATAAAGTGCTATTTGAGTTTGTAAACAAGTGCCTGCTACCTAGATAGGAGAGGAGGAATACTGCAAATTACATGGACTTTGTTTACATGAAATGCCTTGTGAGGGGTAAGAAGATTAACTGGCCTTCTTTCATAGTCAAACTTCTAGACAGAGTCATCAATGGCTCAAAGGCTCATGCTACACCTTATGGATTCATTATGACAACTGTACTAGACAGGCTGAACGCTCCCTTGAAGAAATGGGAAATGGCCTCCAGTAAGGAGCACTTTGGAATCAAAACCCTCCAGGCTTGTGACTATCTCCTTAGTGTAGGCCCTGTTGAACCTGGTTCATCAATAAAGACTCCAGTAAATAGCAAAGTTAGAGCCTTAGTTCAAGAATGTGGGACCAAAGATGCTGAAATTGCTAGGCTTCAGGCTCGTGTTGCTGAGCTGGAAAATGAAAGGAATTGGCTGAAAATAGAGCTAGAAAAAGAAAAAGGAAAAGAGTGAAGGGATGCTACAAACAGTGCTCAACCTACTCCAATCCCAATTCTCTAGTTCCTCGAAGCCTTAGCCTTATTTGTCCTATCCTTAAACTAGTTCAGTTACCCCTAGCGACCAAGATTAGGGATTTTTTTCTTGTTTTTGTTCATGGTTGGTTGTTTTTGTTCTTTCTTTTTGTGGACTGTTTTGTAGAAACACCTCCTTATCAATGATATTATGCTTTGTTTTCTCTTGTTCTATGAAATTCCCGATCTTAATAGTTAAATTCTTTGTGATGTTGATTATTGGTTAACTGAATCATGTTTTCACGTGCAGTTGCCCCAGCGGCCATGAGTATTAATTAACATTTGAGATTCATATAGTATGAAACTTTTCGATGATGCCAAAGTAGGAAGAGAATTTGTACTTTAGTTTTCTTTTACTCTGAAATAAAGTGATATTTATAGCCTGGTTAAACCTGGACCTTAATGATAAGTTAATTTAAAGTGTGAAAGTGAGAAAATTAAACTGATTTCCACAGGTTCTCTAATCAGAAAAAGCACAGAGTTTGTCATTATCAAAAAGGGAGAATTTGTTGGCCCAAGTTCAGTTGAAGTTTTTAAGAATGACAAATGAACTCAATGAAGGACCAGGTCCGTCGTATGAGACATAGTTGTTATTGCCTATGCACATGAGATGCATGTGAAGAAGATAAGCCTTTGGGATCGAGCAACAATATCATCTAAACTGATCGAAAAGATTGCATATGGGATAAGGAGAAGAGATCTCCTTATGTGAAGAGAGCTATATCCGGATCAAGGATAAGAAATTGGAGTTTGAATTGTTCTAGGACTCGAACTTGATGAAGAATCAGCAATTCGAGTTTTCATCAAACTCTGATTACTATCTCTATAAAAGTAATACTATTCTCTTGTACAGGTATGCACAAATACGAAGAAATTAAAGCTAAATTGAGAGCAAACGAGCAAGACTATTTTGCAAACAACTTTCGTGAGATCAAGTGTGCACGCCTATAGCTACTTGAACAAAATTGAAGAACCAATTCCATTGTATTTTTCTTATTCTAGTTCAATTGTAGTAGGCGATTTAGAATTGTACCTTTCCGCCTTTCATAGAAGCAAATTGAATTAGGTACGTTAAGTTTTCAAGTTAGAGTTAACTTGAAAATGTCGCAACAGTTAAGGCTGTGTGCCACACTGGGATTATAGTTAATCCTTAAATTTACAAAGAGTTTTGTAAATGTTGTTTTGGCTCATTGAGTTAGTGGATGTTTGGGAAAATCCTACTGAGTAGTAGGTCGTGGTTTTTCACCTTTTGAGCCAGGTGTGTTTTCCACATAAAAATCTTTGTGTTCTTTATTTTATGCACTCCTAATTCTACAAACAGTCATAGTTAGTACATCTAGAAGAACCAGGTTCTTCTAGTGCAAAAATTGGGTACCACATAAATTATCCCCCCCCCCTCCTTGTGTGGTATTAACGTTTGGAACATTACCCCGAGAATGAATACTGAGAAGGGAAGCTCGAAGACCGATTCATTAGCCAACAACCACGAGGGAGGGCGTTTGGAGGGAAACTACCTCAGAGGCGACCGCTTCAGTACCAGCGGCCGGTTGAGAAGATGAAGAGGAAACTTGTTGCGGAACAGTTTGTGATGTTTTGGCCATTTTCATCTGAGGGAGTGTTTGAAAATTTGAGAAAAAAAGGCTAAGTTTCAGAAAAACTGGTTTTGAAGATAAAAAATATAGTATGAAGATTTGAAGGCGTTTTGGGTAGAAATCTGGAGATCGCTATGGAGATTGGAGAACATGGATGAAGATATGAAGATTTGAAGAGTGTTTTGATAATGGTCGGAAAGCTTGAAGATAGCGGTTTGATCAAAATGTAGAAAAAGGACAAATAAAGGAGGCTTTTATAGGAAAACAACTGATGGCTTGTATTCGGAGGCAACCTGCTGGTGAGAGACACGTGTTCGAAATTAGAACGACACGATTGATTGGACGTTTTGCCTCCTCGTGCTAACGTACGCAAGAAGGAACATGAGTCATCTATCGATACCCATCGTTTCGGCAAGCCTACTCTTTGCGAAATGAGGGGACTGCCTGCATATGGGTATAACGTAGCCCATTGCAGGACTCAATTTGTCGGTGAGCCAAACGGAGCAGGAGCGTGACCGTAATGGATCATTGTCAAAACGAGCAGCCCCTCGTATCGGGGCTCAGTCAAAACACCTGCCATCGAGGATATCTGGGCCATATCCTTCGGGTCCAATTTGAGGATTAAGACATCGGAGAGTATTACCAAACAGCTGCACATGACTAACAAAGGTTAGTGATGTCCGTGTCTAAACGGATATCACGACGTGAATTTCGGCCCGTACCGATAGAAAATCGATGATTAGCAAAATAGAAGATTTGTATCTTCTTAAAATTGTACTTAGGGTAAAACTCCCCTACTATATAAAGGGGAAAGTTTATTACTCATGCGAAAACATAACACGCATATCAAGGCAATTTATTTTATTGTTCTTAAGTTCTTCAAAGTATAAGCTTGGAATCTAGAGCATTTCTTCATCGAGCCATCGGCCGAGCTCGGAATCACCCTTATCATTGGTTTTGGTCATCTATTACATTTTTTGTTTAATGTAACACTATTAATTACTCGTATTGAATTAATCTATGTATCCTTAAAACCACCTATAATTATCGCTTTTTAGGGTAAACAAGATTGTTATACTCTTTAACTTCATTTGATTGTTCTTTGTTGATAATACCAGGGATTTGCATTCAAGAACACCAGCGAACGTTAATATTTTTAATTTCAAAATCATGTTTATCTTTATCTTTTGCGCAAAGTCATAGATAATAATCACCAGAATTCAAACTACTAACGCTGCAGAATGTAGAATCGTAGATTGCGACCTACACTGTCTACTTGAAAAAGAAAATTATATTGATCAATGTTTTGTAATGTTTTTTTTTCCTGATTGGCGTAGTTTCTCTATATTATATATTATCCTCAATCCTCAAGCACAGGAGTTCCTGCTTAATTGGAGACTCTACGCAGTATTAGATTTTAATTTATTATTTCCAATTCTTGACATAAAATAAATAAATTGTTATGATTGTAGTCGTGTAGTTTCCTCAGCAAAGGAAAAATAAGAGTTACGACATAAAATAAATAAATAAAACTATTTTACTATAATTGTTTAAACTTTTAGATAAACTGATAACATAACTTATAAATTAGACTGAATATAAGTTCTAATTAAAAAAATACTTTGATGTGTCAGTTAAAAGGAGAATCAGAGACATGTTTTGAGCAGGAAAAATGAATAAATGGAAAAACGAAATTTCCTTGTCTTTAAGAGAAGGCCTGTTGTGATGGTAACATAATTGGACAAGTGAACTGAATAATTCAAAAGACATAATTTCCTTGTCCCTATAGGAACCTTCTTATTATTGTGAAAGAGGGACACGCGTCCATTGCTTCTCTCAAAAATCAACATCTTTGTTGTTCATATCTTACGGCGACGAATCCAAGAAAGAGCTAGGAGTGCACTGTGGCCGGGGCCTGAACCGGATCGGATCGGGATCGCGATCTTAGCGGGTTTAACGGGTCTGGTGGATCGATTCTGGTGGGACTGGGCCTGGTATTACCTTTAAGTCCGTGATGGACCGGTCCAAGACCATTAGCCCGTGAGCCCGGGACCGCTAGGCCTGGGACTGTCAGCCGGGTCAGGGCCGGCCCTAACGGGCCAGGCGGGCCTAAACGGGTCAAATGGCTATTTTTTTTAAAAAAATTGTTTTAAAATTCAGCAACGTCCATATTTAAAATATAGCCATTTGGGCTGACAATATGGCCGTTTGGAAGTTTACAAAATGGCCATTTAGCCCCCGAATTTTACTTTAACCCCAAACTTTATATAATTACACTTTTTTCATTTCTCAAATATAAATACCCCCTCATTCTTTCATTTTTATTTACCAATTCATCAATATCTCTCAATCTCTCTCAATCTTTCTAGTACAATTGCTTAATTTATTGTAAAAAATTCATGAAAAATTGTGAAGTTGTTGAAGTGAAGTTTTCAAATGTTCAACGATTTTCAATTTTCAAGAAGTTGTTCGGCAATCCAGTAAACTCGTTTCAACTCTTACGTTTTAATAATATATTTTTGTGTGGTTTAGTTTGCATAATTATAATTAATGTGGCATTTTCTTTGAAAAAAATATTTGGTAAGGAAAAGGTAAAACCAGTGAAAGTAGTGGCCATAATACTACCCTTCCCCCGGCTCCCCAACCTACAAAAGATAAACAAGTTGAAAGTAGTCGCCAACCTAGACGTTCTCCTCCTCCTCCCGTAATGCTTCATGGTGACTACCCTTGTTTTCAATTTACCGATAGTGAATTTCTATATGATGTTGTAGTAGGTGATAGATTAGATGATGAAATTATGAATGCTCTTTATCCTAACGAACCTATCTTAAAGGAAAATTAGGATGATGATGATGATGATGATGATAAAACCCAAGCACCAAATTTAGATGATACACCAACTAGTCCTGTGCATAACTCAAGTAATGCACCGGCCGACCCACCTGTAGAAACTCCAACTTTTAATAGACAGCATGCTAAACGTCAAGAAACATCATTAGTTTGGAATTTTTTTACTCAAGTAAAAGAACTAAATAAGGCTAAGTGTAAAACTTGTGGGAAATTACTGGTTCATAAATTTACTGAAGACCGTAGCGGTACGGGCAGTTTGACTATGCACATAAAAACACACCCTAGAGATAATGCTAGATTTTTTCAAATGCAAGCGCAGCAAGAGGGGACAAGTGTAGATTCAGCGGTTAACCGTAGTACAGGTCCAAATCTAGTTCAACCAGGAATTAACACTGTCACCGGAGGTATTTTATATTACGATCCAAATAGAGATAGTGAAGAATTAGCAAAGATGATTACTGTTATGTGCTTACCTTATACTTTTGCTTCTAATCCTAATTGAGTTCATTATATTAGAAGAGTTTTTAATCCTACTAATAAAGCTTGGCCTCACGCAATAGTTAAGGACGATGTTTATAAATTCAAACATGAATATGAACAATATTTGCGCTATTTATTTACTCATATACCTAATCAGATTTCTATTACTACTTATATTGGTAGAAGTGGTAATGATTGTGATTATCTAACTGTTACAAGTCATTGGATAGATGAGGACTGGCAATGCAAAAACGTATAATTGCGTATTGAATAATTAATTCACGTCACACAGGTAAGTTTATAGCTAACACTATTTCAGATATTTGTTGATATTTTTGCTTTAGCGATAAAATAATGGCAATTTCTATGGATAATGCTTCTAGTAACACTAGTGCAATAGGCATGCTTACAAAAATACTAAATCCTGCATTTACTAATATTTTCCATGTTAGTGTATTTGTCATATTTATCATTTAGTTGTCGGTGATGGTATGCGAATTTTAAACGTAGAAATTGAAAAGGTTTGAATGGCTCTTAATTGGCTTTTTTATTCAAACCGTAGAACTAGACTTAGAGAGTTTTTTAAAAAATGTGATGAATATGGCCTGAGAGAAAGAAAGGTTCCTAAACCTTACCCGACTAGATGGAATTGTATGTACGAAAGTTTAGTAGTTGCATATGAATATAGAAACCCAATTAATGCAACGTTTAATTCTCGAGTAGGTGATGAGGATGATGATGAAATGCTTACTACCCAAGATTGGACGAATGTTTAAATTCTTTTAGATTTTTTAGAACATTTTCAAGTTGCAACAAATGCATTTTCTGGGCAATATTATCCTACTATTTCAAACTGTTCAGCTTATATTGCCGCACTAGCTTTGTTTGTTGAATTTGGCAAGGGTGGGGATATTTATGAACTTGATATAAATGAAGTGAAACAAAAATTTAAAAAATATTTTTTCTCTATCCCTCCTATTTTTGGTGTTGTTGCAATGTTAAATCCTACAATGAAATTGGGAGGTCCTCATTTTTGGTATTCAAATGTTTATAAGGCTTTAGATCTTTCAAACGAGGAAGTTTCTACACTTGCAGATGCAAAAGCATCAATTAAATTAATGATCAAACAGTTTATAATGCTTATCAACTTGCCTTAGAGCATGTTAGGCAAAATATTTCAACCCCTACTTCGTCTAGCTCACAACCGTGAAAAAGAGCTGCGGGCTTAATAGCTCTTAAATCTTGGACGGAGCTCCAGGGTTCTCAAGGTGATAATTATGATGAAACTTCACATCTAAATGAGCTTCAAGTTTACTTGTCTCAGAGACTTGAAAAGGAGAATCCAGACGGCTCTTTCGATCTTTTGGAATGGTGGAAGTCAAGGGAAAAACAGTTTCCGGTTCTTGCAAGGATGGCTCAGGATATTTTATCAATTCAAGCTTCAACTGTTGCATCGGAGAGCGCTTTCAGTCAAGCAAGACTGCAAATAGATGATCATAGAGCGGCAATGAAAGATAGCTTGGAAAAATCGGTACTTTTTAGAGATTGGATCCGCGCGGAAAGAAGAAACTTTGGAATTGCAGAATCACAACCGGCGATAGATGAAAATAATCAAGAAATGAGCGGAACTTGCGGAGGATTCGGCTTCGCCCGGAAGTGGTGATGAACAAGCTTCTTTTCCATCAGCACCAACACAACCTCCTCCCAACCTTGACGGATTTATGAGATTTGTTAGAGATACAATGTAGATTATGATGTAACATGTACTTTGGCACATCTTCTTTTAGTTTTTTTCTTTTAATGGTGGTATTAGTACTTTGTTGTGCTCATCCCATTGGGGGAAGGAAGATTAAGAAAGATATGCCATTTTGGGTAATAAAAATTAAAAGACATACCGTTGAATATCTTTTTTCTCAAGAAAATATATAGATAAGATACAATATATATAAGAGAAGAAATATACATTATACATAAGAGATACAAGATATATACAACAATAAAATATATAACTATATATGTTCTAATATATATACATAAGATACAATATATATACTACAAGAAAATATATAAGAGAATATATATACATAACATACAAGAAAATATATAAGGATATACATAATATACAATATATATTAATTACTACAATACAATATACAATGAAATATATATTATATATACTATAATAATAACTAGTATACTATATAAATATATTCTATACTAGTATATTATATACTATACTAATAACTACTATACAAGATATTGCCTTAAAAAATTACAAAAAAAAGCCCGCCAGGACCGCGCAGGCCCACCAAGCCCAGCCCGCTAAGCCCAGGACCACATGGGCTTAGGCCCGTCACGGGCTGGTCTTACCCATTGAGCCCACGAAGACCGAAACTGCCAGATCCCGGGACCGCGAAGCCTGTTTAAGCCCGGGTCCTGGACAAAATACACCATTAAGAAGAGCAAGTACAAAGAAAATAGTATTTGTCCAACTTTCTCTTTATTAATTTCTGCGATACAGTAATTTCTAATTTCCAGGTGCCAGCTTAACATTTTCTTTTCTCTGTAATGTCTTCACATTTGTTGAATTATGTATTCAATGCTTTCGGTATCTATTAGATTACCTAATCAACAGTAATCAGTGTGAAGGTTTTTTTACATTTTTTCGAAAAAAAGGAAATTAATGTTTGGTTATAAAATTTTTAAGATGAATTCTGAAATTCTTTTCAAAATTTGAAAATTTCTAAAAGTGTGTTTTTATAATTTGTTCTAAAATTATTCATAAAATTTCAAAAACAATCCAAATTACATTCATGTCCAAACACAATTCTAATTTTCAAATATCATTTTTACTTGAATTTTTTTTAATCTTTTTTTTGTTGAAAATTTACAAACACCCACTAAGTTAGCACTCATTATTTACAAAATTTAAGATATATAATTCGAATTTTACTAAAAGCAAAGAATATCACTTTGTATTTAACAACTTTTACCAGCGAAGTTGTAATAATTATAGTGAAGAATTTATTAGGATATATTGTGTATATTTTTTGTGTATCTTTTTATTATTGGTAGATATTCTTTCATTATTGTACAATCCTATAGTTGATAGTATTTGATACCTCTATGTACTCTGTATATATACTTTCATGAGAAATACGAGAAAATTAGTTCTCTCAAAACTCTCTACATGGTATCATACGCCAGTGGCTTATCGCCAAAGAAACCCTAATTCCAACTTCCAGCGCCGCCGATCTTTACGATCAGCCGCCTCTCTCCGGCGTCTTGCCGCGCCGCCGCTGCACTAACCGGCAGCTCTTTCCCTCGACGTCGATCAGCTCCTCCTCCCCTTTGCCTCGTGCTTCATGGCCGCTACAACACTAAACGATCTTCTCCAGCCGATTGCCATCAATGCCTCGGCTCAGATCCCACTCAAATTGGATTCCACTAATTACCTGGCGTGGAAATTCCAATTCCGCACCCTTCTTACGGGTTATGACCTCCTCGGCTTCTTGGACGGATCGAAGCCGTGCCCACCAGCCACTATCGTCGATAAGGAGGTGACTTCCCCCAATCCAACATATACTTACTGGATTCGCCAGGACAATCTTATTCTCAGTGCCATCATCTCGTCGATCACACCGACGATCATCTCCTTTATTGCTGCTGCGGAAACCTCTAAAGAGGCCTGGGACATCCTCGCGCGCACATATGGCACTGCTTCTCGTGGTCGTATCATGGCTCTCAAACAGCAGATCCATAATCCGGTAAAAGGTTCTAAATCTGTTACTGATTTTATGCACGGTATTCGCGTGGTTGTGGATGAATTATCTCTTCCTGGTGTTAATGTTGATTCTGAGGATCTTGTCATTAAAGTTCTCAATGGTCTTGATGATCAGTATACGGAACTCTCTCATGCCATCCAAGACCGCGAATCTCCCATCTCTTTTACTGAATTATATGACAAGTTGATAAGCAAGGGGGCTCAGCTTACTGCTCGTGCGCCGGCCACCTCCGCCGCATCTGATTCGGCTCCGTCGGCTGCCTTCGTCGCCGTACAGCAGTCTGGCCGTAACCGTTCCGGTGGCCGCAGGCGCGGCCGTGGCAGCCGTGGTTCATCCTCCGGACGCGGTGGTTACTCCAACAATGGCCAATCTCGCGGGTACAATGGGAAGTGCCAGCTCTGCAGTGAATTTGGCCACTCCGCGCGCCGCTGTTCGTCCTATCCCATTTTGCGGCACCAATCAGCCCCATACGGTGGACCACTGATGTGGCCATCATACGCTCTGCCGCCTTATCCGGCTGCTCACACAGCCCATCACTCTCCGACAATTCCCTCTACATCCTATTGGATCCTGGACTTTGGTGCCTCTCATCACATAACTACTGATCTTGCCAACACGTCTCTTCACACTCCTTACACTGGTTTCGATGATGTGGTTATTGGTAACGGTGAAGGTTTAAAAATTACACATACTGGACAACTTAACAGTTATTCCTCTCTTTTATTGCCTGGGGCTCTTTGTGTTCCACATATGCGTAAAAATTTGATTCTGTTGCCCAATTATGTCGTCACAATGATGTTAATGTTATTTTTTCTGCTACTGATTTTCAGGTGAAGGATTGTCGCACGGGGGCAACACTCGTCAGCGGCCCACATAGGGCCAACGCCTACTACTGGCCGGCGGCTTCCCGTCTACCGTTCGCCCTCACGGCACAAAAGCCCTCTGCATCATTGTGGCATTCTCGGTTTGGTCATCCGTCAGCCAAAATCCTGCGTCATTTAGTGTCTTCTAGCAGTATAGCTCCAGTAGTGTGTCTGATTTTGCTTGTGTATCTTGCAAGCTTCATAAGTGTCATAAGTTACCTTTTTTTGAGTCACATTTATCTTTTACTGCTCCGCTGGAGCTTATTTTTTCTGATGTATGGACATCTCCAATTATTTCTAATGAAGTATTTAAATGTTATATCATTTTTGTTGATCATTTCTCTAAGTATGTTTGGTTTTTTCCTATACGCCACAAATCTGATGTCTTACAAACCTTCCCCACCTTTAAATCCATTGTAGAAAAATATTTCTCTGCTAAAATTATTACTCTGTATACTGATAATGGGGGTGAATTCCTAGCTTTACGCTCTTTTATTGCCTCCAATGGCATCTCACATCTCACTTCACCTCCTCATACACCTCAGCACAATGGCTATGCTGAACGCCGTCACCGTCATATTGTCGATACTGGTCTCACTCTCCTTCATTATGCCTCTGTACCTCTCATTTACTGGCCTTATGCCTTTTGCCACAGAAGTCTATCTCATTAATCGTCTTCCCAAGACAAATCTCTCGATGCTCTCCTCCTTTGAGTCTCTCTTCCATAGGCGCCCCAACCTTGCCAAACTGCGTGTCTTCGGCTGTCAATGCTTCCCTTGGCTTCGGCCCTACACCTCACACAAAATGGAACCCAGATCTCGTGCCTGTGTCTTATTTGGCAACTCTACTACTCAAAGCGCATATCTATGCTTTGATCCCTCAACGTCTAAAATCTTCGTCTCGCGTCATGCCACCTTCCATGAAGATATTTTCCCGTTCTCCAAATTGTCTAACCCCGAGTCTCCACCTGTACCCATTCCGGTATCCCTAGACGTCCTTCCGCTGCCTCCGCTAGTACCTGCCGCCGCTCCCGCTCACGATCCTTCACCAGATGCACTGCCGGTGCCAACGCCCACGCCACCATCGCCTCTTACGGCACTGCCAGCGGCCCCCGCCACCACTACACCCACTATGCCGCCACCTTCATCCTCTCAGGGTGGTCATCAAATGCAAACTCGCAGCAAAAATAACATCCATATGCCCAACAAGAAGTTTGGTATGTCTGGTGTAACCTCTCCAACTGTTACAGAACCTCAGACTTTGTCTATTGCTATGTCTGATGAGCGCTGGCGCGCTGCTATGTCATTGGAGTTTGATGCTCTGCTACGGAATGGCACCTGGGATCTTGTTCTGCCAGATTCTTCACAGAATGTTGTGGGCTGCAAGTGGGTTTATCGTATCAAACGAAAGCCTGACGGTACTGTGGACAAGTTCAAAGCCCTACTTGTTGCGAAAGGCTTTCATCAACGTCCAGGTGTAGACTTCCAGGAGACTTTCAGTCCGGTTATTAAGCCGGCAACTGTGCGTTTGATTCTCAGTCTAGCTGTATCCAAGGGCTGGTCTCTTCGTCAAATGGATGTGAACAATGTCTTTCTTTACGGGAGACTTACAGAGGATGTTTATATCGCACAACCACCGGGCTTTGTTGACAAAGCCTCTCCATCTTATGTTTGTAAGTTACAGAAAGCTATTTATGGTCTCAAACAGGCACCCCGTGCATGGTACAGTGAGCTCCGCCAATGCCTTTTGGCTTTGGGTTTCGTCAACACTACCTCTGATACTTCGCTCTTCGTCTTTCAGCATTCTGGTATTACAGCCTATTTTTTTATATATGTTGATGATCTCGTATTGACTGGTAGCGACTCTGCTTTCTTGAACAGTGTGATTGACTCTCTTGGGACTAAATTTTCTCTTAAAGACCTGGGTGATCTAAGCTACTTTCTTGGTGTTGAAGTTCTGCGCAGCTCCAAGGGGTGTTTTCTTTCTCAGCGTACATATGTTGTTAATCTTTTGACACGTCATAATATGCTGGAATCCAACCCTGTTCAGACGCCAACAACGGCGTCCACCCGCCTTCATCTGGCCGATGGCTCGGCTCCTGCAAACGCGTCCGCCTATCAACAGGCCATTAGAGGCCTCCAGTATCTCTCCTTCACTCGTCCTGATATCTCCTTTGCTGTGAATAAACTCTGACAGTTCATCCACGCTCCTACTGTCACTCATTGGGGTGCAGTAAAGCGCCTATTCCGGTATCTGAATGGGACGCGTGACTTTGGAGTCTGGCTGCGTCCTTCATCTGCTATACCTCTGCATTGTTTCTCTGATGCTGATTGGGGTGGAAACTGTGATGACCGCTCCTCGACTGGTGCCTATGTTGTCTTTCTGGGGCCTAATCCTATTTCCTGGAGCTCCAAAAAGCAGCGTTCCGTTGCACGATCTTCTACTGAGGCTGAATATCGTGCCATTGCTTCTGCTGCCGCTGAAGTCCGTTGGCTTCATTCCTTGCTGCGCGAGCTTCATGTCCCTCTTCCGGCTGCTCCTGTCATTTACACCAACAACATTGGCGCCACTTACCTCTGTTCCAACCCTGTGTTTCATTCGCGCATGAAACACATCTCCATTGATTATCACTTTGTTCGTGAATTGGTTCAAATTGGGCCTCTTCGTGTTGCTCATGTATCCTCTGCCGATCAGCTTGCTGATGCTCTCACCAAGCACTTATCTCGTCCTCGGCTTCTTCTGCTGATGTATAGGATTGGCGTGTCCTCCGGCCCTCCATCTGGAGGGGGCGTATTAGGATATATTGTGTATAGCTTTTGTGTATCTTTTTATTATTGATAGATATTCTTTCATTATTGTATAGTCTTATAGTTGATAGGATCTGATACCTCTCTGTACTCTGTATATATACTTTCGTGAGCAATACGAGAAAATTAATTCTCCCAAAACTCTCTACAGAATTAACTTAAGTATTCGCTTACCCTGCATTTAAACTTAAAAAGTCCATGAATATATAATATATATAAATAATCCATGTATAAGTATTGTATAATTTATATATATACTAAAAAAGTAAAAAGATTAATTCCAGCGAATTTTTGCGTAAAAATCCCTAATATATTGAGTTCGGACCTTGAAAGCAAAAGGTGCCAAAGAAGCAGGATGTCAACATAGGATTTGGTTAGTTGGATGGGTTTCTTTGTAATTAATTCATCCAACAGTATGACGATGTTCGACAGATATCTGATTTGCCTTTGCTACACGAATCAAATTTATAAATATCACAAATTTTCTTTGAATTCTCTTCTTCATATTTACAATTGTCTTCTGCATGCTAAACTATCCATTTAAAGTAATTTTAAACAAAAAGACGGGTTGAAAACTTTCAAGTTCGAAAATGATAGATAGAGACTCCAACATCTTTCTAAAAAACCTCTAAACTTCCCCAAAAAAAAATCCCTCTGCCTAATATGGATGTTGATGCAGAGATGACTTTGATTCCACCCATACCACTGGATGTTATCAATGATTTACTGCCCGATTGCCTAGTAATCAACAAATCTCTTTTAAAGATAAATTAATTAGAGGAGGGGAAGGGTTGGATATCACCACTGATTTCACTACACCCATAGTCAACTCCGATATCACTTCCTTTATGACAGACAACCCTTGAATCAACTTTTGAAGAAAAAAAAATTTCTCTTTCACAAAAGGATAAAAATCAAATGTACATGCCTTGAAAATTCTCTATCATTATTAAGTTTCAAGGGAAAAAAATACTCCACCAGATTCTCAAGAAATGAGTTCAAGAGCTTTGGAAAGTGTCTGAAAATTTCTCCCTAATAGACTTAGCTTCAGATTACTACATAGCTAATTTCAAAAACAAGAAATCATGGTCTCAGTTCAACAAAATGTGTGGTTCATCTTTTGCCATTTTCTCTCATGACAAAGGTTGGAACCAAATTTCGTAGCATCTAACGCAAAACAAATCCACACAGTTGTTTGGATCCGTCTACAAAATTTACCTACTGAGTTATATGACGGGATCATTTTTCAAAAAATTGGGAACTCGATAGGTCGACTTCTTAAAATAGATGCTTGTACCTCCTCTACCCTAAAAGGTCTTTATGCTCGTCTTTGTGTGAAATTACCCATGGACAAACTAATTGTAAAATCTATTCAAATTGAAAAATACAAGCAACTAATTGAATATGAAGGAGAAAAAAATATTATGCAAGAGTTGTTGACTATTAAAGCACTCAATACACCATTGCCCTATGGCTGGAGTACCATCAGTCCAAGCAAAAAAGTAATAAGGAGGAGACAGTAGAAGAACATCAGGGGAAAGCAAGCAATGAAGAAGGCTGGTACACAGTGTCTTTTCAGAAACCAAAAAGAATGCAGAAAAAAATCACAAAGGAAGACAAAGGAAAGTTTGCAGATGCATGTATAGATGTAAAAATCTGTAATGCTGCGACAGGTAAGTATAGTCGCACTCAAAAGCTGAAGTTTGTTCATAAAGATAATTCTTCAATGTCTTCAATCTAGTACAATTCTCGATTGGCAGAATCCACCAATACAAGTATGGGAAACAAGTGAAATAACATGGATCAAAAAAATTATTTCTTTACTTTGAGTCAGGAGCACACTGTTTTAGAAAACTAATCCACTCAAAATAACTTATTCTTAAAAAAAATATATTAACATGCATACTTATCTAGAAGATCTAGAAAAAATAGAACTTGTTAATAACCTTATTAAACCTAATGATCCTACAATTCACAATTGAATGCAGAAACAAACGAATTAATCCTTATCGTGTGATACTACTACACTAAACTACCCCCTAAACAAGATAATTTCAATAACCCCCATAACCCATTCGCAAAAGAGAAAACCAACACCCTAATTAATTCACACTTGTCCACTATTACGCTGGACGGTGAACAAATAGGAGCATGCATGGGACATGTGCCCAAATCTCCCCATGCAAAATTTGTAAAATCTTCAAATAAATCCTATACACTAAATTGCATGCATGTATATGCAATCATTCCCTATTCCACAACTACTACCAACTCAGAAATGCCAAGAATCACATTAACCAAACAAAAGAAATATCGGTTGATCCAAATCCATCGCACCCCCCCCCCCCCTCCCCAAACATGGAAAACCTTCCTCGTCTTCCTCAACTCCCAAACAACCTCATTGTCTATGTCCAACCATCACTATCCCATGATCACCACCCCTTATCTTGGATAAAGTCATGGTTAATGAGGAAGGTTTCATGTTCAATGCAACAATCAATTAGAAGAGTATAATTTTAATTCAAAATCCTCGCTACCTAGAACAATCAGTATCTGAAGGTCTTCATCTTTCCATGAATAATTATTTGAATAATATATGGGTGAACAATATCCTTCAACCTCTAGCTCCATCTCTGAACCCAAACTTAGTGCAAGAGATGAGGGGTCAATGGAACCTACCCCACCACTTCAACCCAATCCCAATACTACCACTAAACCTAGGTCTAGATCTCCCATTCTTCCCACCAGATGCCCTAACAGCCCTGAACTCAATTCTAATGCAGTGAGATGCTCCACAACCACCACAAACATCCTCCACTCCAAACATGTAATGAACATGGAAATATCAACCAAAATCCTCCAATTATTTCAAACATGAAAAACCCAGTGAAAGAAGAAATAAATAATCTAATAGACTTGATTGGAGAATCAGTGATGAAATTAGGAAGCCCAAACGAAGTAAAATTCTTCTTGTTTAAAGAAGCTCAAGAGAAGAGGCATATTCTCATTTGTCCACCGAATCTCTACAAGTGTGCAATGGACATATGTCTACCTCAGGATCCAATGGTGGGGAACAGATCATTGATCTTAGTCCCATAGCTAAGGAGAGGCTCACATCTGTCCATAGAGAAGGGACACAACCCAACCCAATCCCAACTGCTAATATGTCTAGCCCTATAAACTTTATTATATGGAATATTATAGGTGAGAATAATAAGGACTATAGAAGAAATTTTTGTGATCATATGGTAACCAATAGGCTATGCATTGTTGCATTACTGGAAACTAGAATGCATACTTATGGCTCTCTTATGAATGACTTTGGGTTCTCGGAGTTGATTGAGGTTCCTGCTAAGGGCCAAGCTGGTGATATGGTTGTTCTTTGGGATCATACCAAAGTAAACATGCATAACTTTATTCGTCATAACCATAAAATCTATGCAACTATTGAGGTACCGCCTACTAACTTTAGCTAGATTTTTTCATCTATCTATGCTAGTACAGATCCTTTTATTAGAGATAAAATGTGGGAAAATAATAAAAACATTACGGATAATCACAATGGTCCCTGGTTAATTGATGGTAATTTTAATGATGTCTTTACTACTAATGAAAAACTAGGGGAAGATCTATAAACATTAGGCGTGTCCTTAAGCTTTGGTCTTACTTAAACGATTGTAATCTCTTAGACCTAAGGTTCAAGGATAGGAAATATACATGGTCAAATTATAAATTTGCAAATAAAAAGCTTATTATCGAATGACTTGATAAGGTATTTAGTAATAATCTATGGATTAAAAAATTTCCTAATGCTTCCATTATACACCTCCCAAAATCCATTCGGATCATAATCCTTTACTTATCAACCTCACTCCAAAACAATGTGACCCCTATCCTAAGCCTTCTTGACTTGAACCTTTTTGGTGTAAGCATCCCTAATTTTATAGAGTGGTAGAAAATTCTAAGGGAAATAATACCTTCGTAGAGGCCACTGCCATCTTCAGAAATAATGTCACCACTTGAAAAAATAACACTTTTGGTGACATCTTTAAAAATAAAAGAAGAATTCTAACTAGACTTAATGGTAACCAAAACTCGGTTAACTATTATACTAGCCATTTCCTCAAACAGTAGAAAACACTCTAAGACTTGAATATAATAACCTCTTAAAATTAGAAGAAGACCACTAGAAGCTTCGTTCAAGAATTCTTTGGTTATGCTAATACTAAATTTTACCAAAATAATGGCTACCATAGAAAAAAATAACAAAATTGCTTTCTTTATAAATGACCAAGACATGTGGATCAGTGATCCTGATGAGATTATTGTCCATACTATTGAATATTTTAAAATAGTTTATACTACTCCTCACACTTCTAGTAATTGAGATAATTTTAGAAATGACCCTCAATCATTTACTAGTATAGACCTAACCTCTTTAGACAACCCCATTACAAATTCTAAAATAATGAATGTTTGCTTTTCTTTTGAACCATTCAACCCACCTGGACCAGATGGGCTTCATCCTTTTTTTTCAAAAAAAAATATTGAAAAATTATAGGCAGCTCAGTTAACAGTCTTTGTAGGAAAGCTTTCAATAGTGGAACTACTCCTGAAGGTATTAATGATACTTTCCTTTGTCTAATTCCTAAAATCTCTAATGCAAATAATTTAAAGAACTTTAAGTGCATTGACCTCTGCAATACTATATACAAAATTATCACTAAGGTCATTAGAACCGTCTAAACCTTTCCAAGATAATCCTATTAGTCCTTATCAAGCTAACTTCCTTTAAAATAGGAAAGCATATGAAAATACGATTATTATTCAAGAATTGATCCTAAAAATGAATAGGTATTATGGTAGACGTCATAATATGATTTTAAAAATAGATTTAGAAAAAGCGTTTGACCGACTGGAATGGTCTTTTATCTACAGAGCCCTAATCTTTTTTGGATTTTCTCCTAATATGATTAAGCTTATTATGAATTGTAAAACAACCACCAGAATAGTCATCTTGGTAAATGGTACTAGAACTGGTTACTTTGCGCCTAGTAGGGATATAAGATAGGGTGATCCTATGTCCCCATACATATTCATTCTCTGCATGAAAATGCTTTCCACTTTTATTAACCATAAGGTAGATTTAGGTGTCTGGAGCCCAATTACGATTAGTAAAAATAACTACCAACCGTCCCAAATTTTCTACGCAAATGATCTTACCTAATGTCCAAGATTAATGATAAATTCATAAGATCCATTAAGCAGTGCTTAGAGCAGTTTTGCAACTTGTCTGGTCAGTCAATCAACAAATCTAAGTCAACAATTATTATTTCACAACACTGTCCCAAACATATCGGTACCAATTTAGCAAATACTTTCAATATAAATATTAGTAATTCCTTTGGAAAATACTTAGAGTTTGCAATTACCAATACGAAGCCTAGAGAAAAAGATTTTCAATTAGTTCTCCATCAAATGCTTGCTAGACCAGGAACTTGAAAATCTAACTGCCTAAATAGGGCAGGTAGAACTGTGCTAGCCACCTCTTGCCTTAATTCCCTCCCTAGCCATATTATGTATTACAATTTGTTGCCTAGCAAAATCCTTAGTACAATTGATAAGATTCAAAGAACTTTATTTAGGGATCTAATGTAACCATAAAGAAAATTCCATCTTATTAACTGGGATACTACTATTAGACGCAAGAAAGAGGGCGGACTAGGATTCATAAAGCAAATTAAAGAGTAAAAATTTAGCAAGCTTGGCAAACCTCTCTTGGAGACTTGTTACCAACACTTGCTCTCCTGCGGCAAAATTAATCATACGACCTCATGGTTATGGAAAAACCGCTATTAATTCCTCCTTCATATGGAAGAGTATCTTGAAAGGGTGGAAAATTTGTAATAAGGGCATTGCATGGATCCTTCATAAGTCCTCAATCCTTAATGTCTGGAATAGTCATTGGATTCACAAAGCTCCCCCTCTTCGCTAATGTATTTCTGGCACTTGATCAAAGCAGATAACTTGCTTACTATAAATGATACTTGTAGTAATAAGAAATGAGATCTTTCAAAAATCTCCATGGATCTTGAAGCTAACATAATTAACAAAATAAAGACTATAATTTCCAATGCTAGTAATGGTGACATGCCTACTTGATCACTAAATATCAATGGGCTATTTACTATCAAATTTTGCTATACCCTAATTGAAAACCACCTTGTCAATGAAATAGACTTTATATGGATTTGAAACCTAAAGTACCCCAATAAACTAAAGCTCTTATTTTGGAAATGTCTTCATAATAGACTGCTTATTGTAAGCCATTTAGATTATATTGATATTAACATCGATCCAGTATGCACTTTCCGTAAATTCGATAAGGAAACTATTATTTGCATCTATTTAGAATGCCTATCAATAAGGGATTTATTGCTTCACTCGGATTGGACATGAGCAGTAGAAATTTTAGTAATAATTGGTTAACTAATCTTAGAGATCATAATATACCATTTGAGAATAGTATTATCACATGGACTGATATTTTTTCCTTTCATTATATGGTCTATTTGGACTGATAGGAATAGTAATCTCTTTAATAATACCATAAATAGGTCGGCTCTCCATCATGCCCTTAACCAAGCGGTGCAATACAAGCTTCTCACACAAAATGAAGAAATAACTCATAAACTTATCCCTATCACCGTTAGTTGGATTAAGCCTCCAGCAAACACTATTAAGCTTAATACCGATGGTTCATTTATGGAAGCAAGTTTTCTATGTGACTTTGAAGGTACTTTTAGAGATACTAGGGGTCACTAGATACTTGGCTTCTATAGGGCCTCTTCAGTCTTATCACCCCTACAGGCAAAGCGATTGACTTTAAAAACAAGCCTCCAAATAGGAAAAGAGCAAGGCTTAATCAATTTAGAAGTGGAAACAGACTCTACAGATGCCATTAATTATTTGAAAAATGGAATGACTATTTTTAGTAACATCATCTTTGAATGCAGGTTGTCAATAAACCGGGTGAAGGTTCGGGGAATCCACCACATTTTCAGAGAAGTCAACAAGCTGGCACACATGATGTCTAGGAGAGCATTGTATGACAACAAAGGCATGGATCTTTCTATTCTCTAGTATCACACACATTTTGCAAGTAACGTCTTAAGGTCGAACTGTGAAGGCTCTACTCGTCTTATTAAAAATATTAAGAAAGATGTTTGTTCAAGACTAGCTTATTCTGGGAATAAAATATTCTTTGAGACATGTTATGTAATAATCAAGTAGTAAATACCCTACCGGGCAATTATGGTTGTATGAACTCTACTATTATGTGATATCTAAATAAGATCCTTGTTATAGAAAGAAAGTAATTTTAAACAAGTTGAACAATAATTTAGCTAATTCCCTGAGATTCATGAATTAAGTCAGGTCTTAATCTTGTTTCTTTAACATAATTGAACAATTACTCAAAAGTCACGTCTAATGTTGATGGTTCTTTTTAATATGCAGTGCTGTTAAGATTTTAACGACTGAGTTAATAATTATGCCAGATTTGCTGCTCTATAATCTCTATTATATAGCATACTCAATAATTGAAACAATCATATTTCGCCGATTCTACGGAAGATTTAGTGGGCGTTTGGACCTAAGAATTGTGAAATTCCGAAAAAACAATTAACAAATTTTTAAGTGAAAATGATATTTAAAAATTAGAGTTGTGTTTGGACATGAATATAATTAAGGGAAAAGGGTCTAAAATGCCCTTAAGTATCAGTGTAGGTCTAAAAATGCCCTCCGTCCATCTATTGAGCAAAATATGCCCTTCCGTTTGGCTCAACAATAGCCTTTGTTAATTTTTGTGACTCAAAAATGCCCTTTGCGTTAACGGAGGGACACGTGTCATCCTCCTGTTGGCTCATTCTAAATATTTCTTAATTTATTAAAAAAACTCATTATTCATACATGAAAAATAATTTTCTAAGGCAATTAAAAAGGGATTTTTTTCCCAATATTTACAAAAAAAAATTAAAAAAATTTAAAATATTTTTTTCTAAAATACTTACAAAAATTTATTAAACTTTCTTTTTTGTAAAACTGGAAAATGTACTTTTTTTCTTTAGTTTTTAGTAAAAAACTGGATTTATTAAAACATTTTAAAAAAACTGTTTTACACTTTTTTTTAAAACTGGATTTTTTTTTGTAAAAACAGGTTTTTTTTAAAATTGGATTTTTTTTTGTAAAATCTGTTTTTTAGAAAACTGTATTTTTTAAAACTGTTTCTAATAATCTGTTTTTAGAATTTTTTTTTTAAACTCGATTTTCTATAAAACAGATTTTAAAAAAATCCAGCTTTCTAAAAAAACAGATTTTACCAAAAAAAATACAGTTTTCTAAAAAAAAAATCCAATTTTTTAAAAAAAGTTTAAAACAGTTTTTTTTACTAAAACTAAAGAAAAAAGGATTTTTTCGCGTTTTTACAAAAAAAAAATTTAATAAATTTTTTTAAGTATTTTAGAAAAAATATTTTTAATTTTTTTTTTGCTAAATACTGGGAAAAATCTCTTTATAATTGCTTTAGAAAATTATTTTTCATGTATGAATAATTAGTTTTTTTAATAAATTAAGAAATATTTAGAATGAGCCAACAAGAGGATGACACGTGTCCCTCCGTTAATGCAAAGGGCATTTTTGAGCCACAAAAATTAACAAAGGCTATTGTTGAGCCGAAAACATTAACCGAAGGGCATATTTTGCTCAATAGATGGACGGAAGGCAATTTTAGACCTACGCTGATAGTTGAAGGGCATTTTCGACCCTTCTCCCTATAATTAATTTGAATTTGTTTTTGAATTTTTGTGAGTGCATTAAAGTAAAAATTTTTAAAAATAATTTTTTAGAAATTTCTAAATTTCGAAATTCAATTTCAATCGCAACTGAAATTTTTATGAACTAATTCCGTAAAACAAATGATATTTTTTTATCGCCAAACGTGCCCTTAGTGAGGATAAGATTGGACTATACAGTAGGTGGCTTTTCTCTTGTAAAGATGAGGCGTGGTAAAATTAACATAAAAAATCTATAGTGGTAATTATTAGGGATGTTCATCGGGCGGATTGGGCGGCTTTTCACTCTTAACGGTTTGGTTTAAAGGTTATCAGCTTTTAAATATATTCATCCGTTAGCCACCCGATAAAATATCGGGCGGATTGGTATCGGGTTAACTCTTATCGGACGGTTACCGGGCAGGTTATCGGTTTAATACCTATTACTGAAGGAAATACAGGCCTTGAGGCAATATTAAGCCATTGTGAGGTTTTGGTTGCAGGAAATTGAGATAGATGACTTGATAACACATAACCTGCCATCTGAGGAGATAAACAAAGCTTTTGTAGCGGGACTTGTTTGCGCTGCGTCATACATATGCCTAAATTGAACATGAAAAACAGTAAAACATTGAAGGGGCGGTTTGTTTTTCTAATTTATTTTTGTTATACACTTATACTTATTCATTTTTAAGGTTTTTAGTATTTATATTTAATATATATAATTATGTAAGTAAAAAATTATATATATATATATATATATATATATATATATATATATTCTTAACGGGTTAACGGATTATCCGTTAAGAAAATTGAATAATCCGCCCCCAAACCGATAAGCCGTTAATAAAAAAAATTCAATTCGTTCACCGTCCGTTAAGCCGTTAAGCCGTTACCATTAAGCCATTAAGCTTCGGTTCGGTTCGGTTTTCGGTTTCGGATCGGTTTTGAACACCCCTAGTAATTATCAGATACTAGTAGTAATCTATATTATTGCTTAAAAAGTAAATTAAGGTATAATGTCTCCCATAATTCAATTTAAGTGTTGTAATAACTAGATAACTATGAGAAAAAGTTGTGCGTAGTGACCTCACACCATCTATACATTGTTTTATCCAGTCTTACTACTTTGTGCAATTAAATATTGTCCCTATGAATGACCCTATGAATTTAAAGTTAAATAATCCCTCCACTTCCTACAGTTTTTTGTTTTTGTTTTTTAAAGCTATGCTTAAAGTACATAAAATGCTCTCTATCAAAAGTTCACCAATAATTATTCTCAGAACTTAAATACGATATCTTTAATTATGGGCGGACAACTCTTAACATTCCGTATCCACTTTTTCATGCTACCACACCCTCCCTGAAAACATGCAAAAGATCGAAGAATTTTAGAGAGAGAAAGTAGAGAGAAGGGAGAGCATCGGAAGAGTCTCGAAGAGACTCAGATATTATTTCAGAGAAAATGACCCCTCTGTCCGTACAAACGACCACTGACCCCTATATATCAAAATAACCCTTTTACAAATATAGCCTAGTTATTACAGAAACAACCTAATTACACAAATAACCTAATTACAGAAATATACTAATTACAAAGATAGCCTAATTACACAAGTAGCCTAAGTAGCCTATTAGGCTCGGATATGACTCCCTTATTGACCCTTAATGGTCAGTTGGGTTTTATCATCATCGCCCTACATATATCTCAACACCCCCCCTCAAGTTGAAGGGGGGAAACCACCATCAACTTGGACAAAAGAGGAGAAAGAGCAGTCCAAGATAAGGCCTTTGTCAATAGGTCAGCCAGCTGCCGAGAAGTGGGAACATGGGAAAGCTTGAGAAAGCCATTATGTAACAGATTTCGAACGTAGTGACAATCCACCTCAATATGCTTAGTACGTTCATGGAAAACTGGATTATTAGCAATGTGAACAGCAGCCTGACTATCACAAAAGACAGAAATAGGAGAAGGAACAGATACCCCAAGGTCATCAAGTAAACGAGAGAGCCAAGTTAATTCAGCTGTAACCTTGCTTAGAGCCCTGTATTCAGCTTCAGCAGAAGAATGAGAGACAACTGGTTGCTTTTTCGACTTCCAACTTATTAAACTGCCACCCAACAAAACACAAAAACCAGTAACAGACCGCCTAGTATCAGGACAAGCTGTCCAATCACTGTCAGAGTATCCAATCACAGAATAATCAGCAATATCAGAGTAAAATAGACCCAAAGAAGGATTGCCTTTAAGATACCTCAAAACATGCATAGCAGCAGACATATGGGGAACCCTTGGGCATTTAAGATATTGACTCAGATGTTGCACAGCAAAGCATATATCAGGTCGAGTATGAGTTAAGAACAATAATTTGCCAACAAGACTCCTGAACTGGTCAGGAGCGGGCAAAATATCACCAGAATCAGCATGTAATTTGATAGAAATGTCCAGAGGAGAAACAACAGGGGAAACAGATACACAGTCAAAAGCATGCAGCAAATCAGTAACATACTTATGCTGATTCAGATGTATCCCACCAGGGACATGTTTTACCTCAAGACCCAAAAAATAATGCAATGACCCCAAATCCTTGATTTTGAATGTATCATCCAAGAAGACTTTTAAGGCAGCAATCTCATCACAGTCATGCCCAGTTACTATAATGTCATCAACATACACAGCAACCACAACAGGGGAATCAGGAGTACCTTTTAAGAAAGAGTAATCATTCAAAGAATGCCTATAACCCCTGGAATGAAGAGCAGATGACAGCTTAGCATACCATTGCCTGGAGGCCTGCCTAAGCCCATATAAAGTTTTCTTTAGTTTGCAAACCAAAGAAAGAGAAGAAGAAGAAGAAGAAGAAGAAGCAGAATCAGATACCACCAAACCTGGAGGAAGTTTCATGTAAACTTCCTCATCCAAATCACCATGAAGGAAAGCATTGTTAACATCAAGCTGAAACAATGGCCAGTGGTTCTTAACAGCCACAGCAATAATGCATTTCACTGAAGTCATCTTAACAACAGGAGAAAATGTGTCTGTAAAATCCACACCCTCAACTTGTGTATCACCTCTAATAACCAACCTTGCCTTATATCTTTCAATAGTACCATCAGATTTATATTTGATTTTGTAAACCCACTTACAGCCAATAGGTTTCTTACCTGGAGGAAGATGCACAATGTCCCAAGTGTGGTTAGCATCCAGTGCATCAAATTCCTTTCTCATGGCATCCTGCCAAGCTGGGACAGATGCAGCTTGAGAGTAATACATGGGTTCAGATTCCAAATTGGAGGAAGAAGAACCAGAAAAGGCTGGAAGTTGGTAAGCATAATCCTTGAGGTAGGAAGGAGGGTTGTGTTGTCTAGTGGATTTTCTGGGTATGGTAACAGGCTGAGAGACAGGCAAATCAGGAAGAGAAATAGTATGATTGAAAGAAGGAGAAGCAGTGGATAGAGGGGAGGCAGGAGAGGAAATAGCAGGAGAAGGAATAGTAGGAGGAGAAGAGGGAGAATCACTGAAAGTAGGTAATGTAAAAGTTTGTTCAAGGATGTCATCAGAGAAGGGAATAGGTGGAGGAGGTGAAGAAGATGGAGGTGCTGTTTTAAAAGGAAAATGAGTTTCATGGAAGACAACATCTCTAGATACAAAGCATTTCTTAGAATTCAAATCATACAATTTGTAACCTTTCTTACCAAAAGGATAACCTAGAAATACACAAGAGTGAGCCCTAGACTTTAGCTTATCCCTTTGAGGGATAGGGACAACAGCATAAGCTAAGCAACCAAAAGCCCTCAAGTGAGAGTAGGATGGAGGAGAATCATGTAAAATTTCATGAGGTGATTTATGGTGAAGAACTCTGGATGGTAATCTATTAATGAGGTAAGTTGCAGTTAACAAGCAATCACCCCAAAATGAGATAGGCAAACCAGACTGGAAAAGAAGGGCTCTACAAGTTTCAAGTAAAGATCTGTGCTTTCTTTCAACAACCCCATTCTGTTGAGGGGAATGAGGACAAGTGGTTTGATGTACAATCCCAAGCTTACTAAAAAAGGAAATCCCTTCTGCACTGGAACCCACTTCCAGCGCATTATCACTCCTGACAACCTGGACCATGGAATTAAACTGAGTTTGAACATAGGAGATAAAAGATTTAAGTAAAGGGAAGGCATTACTTTTAGAACCCATCAAATGTGTCCAGGTGGCCCTAGAAAAATCATCAACTATGGTGAGAAAGTATTTACTGCCAAAGGAAGTAGAAGTATGATAAGGACCCCAAGTATCTACATGTATCAATTAAAAGGGTCTAGTAGTGCTAATGCTGCTATCAGGGAAAGGCAATCTGGTTTGTTTTGCCATAGGACAAATAGAACAAGGAAAAGGTTGTTTAGCAGCAAAAGAAAAAGGTAAACCAGAGATATGTTTCATATTAGCAAAAGAAGTGTGTGCTAATCTCAAATGCCAAATATAGTTCATAGCAGTAGCAGCATTATTACAACTGGAAGAGTGTACAATTGAGCTAAAATGTTTGCTATCAGAAACAACATCATCATTACAAACATTAGAGACACTATGCGTAGAAGTGGAAGAGGACTTGGAAGAGGCAGAAGAGGAAGGAGGTGACCAAGAATACTTGTATAAACCAGCCTCCTCTTTACCAAGATCCAGAAGCCTCTTCAGAGAAAGGTCCTGTAACAGGTAAAGGAGACATGAAGTTGGGGTGAACAGAACCAAACAATTAAATTGTTTCATCAATTTATGAATAGAAATCAAATTATGTTTGAAGGAAGGAACTAAGAGTACATTGTGAAGAGTAAGAGAAGAAGTCAATGCAAATGATCCTGTACAGGAAACTTTTACTTTGTAACCATTAGGAAGGGTAACAAGGTAGGGGACATTTAAGGGTATAATATCAAAAAGTAGATTTTTGTCATAAGTCATATGGTTAGAAGCCCCTGAATCAATGATCCAGGTAACAGAATTAATGTTTGTAAGCATGCACAACTTGGAATCAGAAACAAGAGTCTCAGACAGCATAGTACCAGCAAAATTAGCAGAACACATGGGAGCAGGAGGTTGATCACTGGAATCCTTTGAAAGAGTCTGTTGAATCAAACTTATAATTTGATCACATTGCTGTCTGCTTAACCCTGGTATCACAGGTTGACTTGCAATAGGATCCCCAAGAGGAACAGACAAATTAGAATTCCCATTATCATCAGACACACAATCAGGACCAGTAGAAACATGAGCAGCTGCAGATTTCCTTCCCTTGATGTAATTATTATTTTGAGGAAAACCATGGAGCTTGTAACACTTATCAATTAAGTGTCTAGACTTCTTGCAATATCTGCAGAATAGGTTTCTTCTATTTTGTTCAAAGTTGACTCTGGGTTTGAAATTAGAACCAGACAGTTTGCCTTGGTTGAACCCAGCAGACTGCTTGTCAATATTGGCATTGAAAGACATAGAATCTGGACTGATATGAGAGACAGACTTAACTTGTCTCTGTTTTTCATCATTAAGAACAATGTTATAAACACTGTCAAGGGAAGGAAACTTCTGCATCATCAACAAATTACTCCTTACTCCCAAATATGTTTCATTCAATCCCATAAGGAACTGATAAATCTTGTTTTCATCATCTTCCTCGATTATACCATTCTTGGCAGCACAAGTACACCTCTGTCCATGGTTTGGGCACATTGTGCCCAATTCATCCCACAAACTTTTGAGTTTGGTAAAATATGAGGCTATATCAAGGGAGCCTTGGGATGTTTGAGAAAGTTCTCTTTTAAGTTCAAAAATTTTACTCTTATTGGGGACACCATATCTTTTTTCAAGCTGAGACCACATGCTTTGAGCAGTATCTGAATATTGAACACTATCAGCAATTTGGGATGACAAAGAAGAAGTTAACCATGACATAACCAACATATTACATCTATCCCACAACCTCTGTTGGGACACGTTAGTACTAGGTCGAGAAAAGGAACCATCAATGAAGCAAATTTTATTCTTAGTAGACAAAGCCATAATCATCTTTCGTTTCCAACCTCCATAACCACTACCCAAGAAGGGAGTGGGAACAAGACACGCACCAGGTACATCAGAAGAATTTACAAACAAAGGGTTGGAAGGGTCTATAGAACCAGAGTTACTACTAGAACCACCACCATTCGTGTTAGAAGCCATGCTCAAATGAATTAAATCGTTCACAAATATCACCAAAAATCAGTATTTACAGTTCAAACAATCAGTACTCACAAATAGAATCAAACAATCACACACAACCAAAGAATCACAACCAAAAGATAGGAACAATGTTACCGTCCTTCTTCGCAACCGGAGAAGATCGGCCTTTAACAACAAATAAAACCCTAGGTATGAACCCTAGGAGTAACCGTCAAAGTTTTGCCGGAGATACCGTCAACGATGTCGGAGCAGTACCGATAACACCCAAAACATCAGCAAAAATGAGTATCAAACCACCGGATGGCAGTCAAACGACCGATTTGACCACCAGAAACCTTAGAGGTTGAAAACTCACCGAAAAATCTCCGAAAATTTCATAACAATCGATTGAACCGTTCAAGAGACGAAGAACAGCCACAGATCGTGAAGATAAAGGCTCGGAAGAACCATAATGGGAGTCAAAACCATCACCGACCTTTCGATCTCAGAAAACCCCAAAAATCTCATCAGAGAATGGTTCAAATGAACTACTAATTCAAACAAAAGTATCATCGGATCATTATACAGGCTCTGATACCATGAAAACATGCAAAAGATCGAAGAATTTTAGAGAGAGAAAGTAGAGAGAAAGGAGAGCATCGGAAGAGTCTCGAAGAGACTCAGATATTATTTCAGAGAAAATGACCCCTCAGTCCGTACAAACGACCCCTGACCCCTATATATCAAAATAACCCTTTTACAAATATAGCCTAGTTATTACAGAAACAGCCTAATTACACAAATAACCTAATTACAGAAATATACTAATTATAAAGATAGCCTAATTACACAAGTAGCCTAAGTAGCCTATTAGGCTCGGATATGACTCCCTTATTGACCCTTAATGGTCTAAGTTGGGTTTTATCATCATCGCCCTACATATATCTCAACCCCCCCCCCCCCCCTTTTTTCACCTTCCACAGTTACTTAAAAATATTAAACGCCTATTTTGCCAAGTTTTTCTAAAAGTATTTTTTCAAAGTTGAGATGTTTGATCAAGTTTGAGAAGAAATAATGTGTTTTTGAGTAGAAGCAAAAGTAAGCATACAAAAATAGCTTCTCCCCAAGAAAACTTTTAAGAAAGCACTTTTGATTAATAAAAAAAAAAAGAACAAGACCATTGGCAGGATTACTAGCTGGTTATCAAGATTTATGTCTTATGCAGAAAGATTACAACTTATTAAAAGTATTTTTTTCTCAATACAAACTTTCTGGTCATAGATTTTAACATTACTAAGGAAGTTGATACAAATGATTGAGAGTGTGTATAAAAGGTTCTTCTAGACAAAAGGTGTTGATGTATCACATAAGGTACTTATTGCTTGGATAGAATCTGTATGCCTAAAGTAGCAGAGGGAATGAACATTATGGATATCCAATTGTGGAACAAGGCAGTTGTGTGCAAATTGCTATCGAACATATGCAATAAGAAGGACAAACTATGGATAAACTATATACATTGTTATTAAGGAAGGAGAGCTAGTCTATGGAAGAGCAACCAATGCAGGCATCGTGGATTGTACAGAAGATACTAAAGGCTGCTGAATATATAGAAGAAGTGGGGGATACATGAAGATGAGCTTAGTCAGATATACTGCTTCACCATACAGAAGATGTATAAGAAGTTTCAGGGTGAGTATCCAAAATGGTCATGGAGAAGATTAATGTGTAACAACTATGGAGCTCCTAGATGGTTATTCATACTATACTTCAACTTATATGGGAGGTTGTTAACAAGAGAGAGAGAGAGAGTGGAAAAGTGGAGTATAATTGATGATCTATCATGTCCATTGTGTACAAGAGAACTAGAAAGTACAGAACATTTATTCTTCAAGTGTGGAGTAACGTCGCAAATCTAGCATAGCTTATTGGAATGTCAAGGGTCCAAAGAAAAGCAAAAATGTGGAATGAAGAAGTTCAATGAGCTGAGATGGATGCAAAAGGAAAATCTGCAAACTCAAATGTGTATAGAATCTGTTTAGCATCATGTGTCTGTTACATATGGAATGAGAGGAACTTGAGGATCTTTCAAGGGAAAGCTAGGTAGAGTAAGGCCATCATACGGGTAATAGCACAGAAAATTCATAATTGTTAAAGTAAATACAAAAAGTTAGATAGCAAGTTACAGGAGATGAAGGAGTATCCTAAACTTTGAGATAGTAATAAACTGTTAATAGAGTTTTTTTGTTTTTTGTTTTGTCTGTAATAGGAGAAACGAGAAAGTATAGGACTTGGGGCATAATGTCCAAAATCCTATAGAACGAGAAATATTAGGTTTATACTTGATTAGTGAAATAAAAAATTTTACTTACCAAGAAAAAGTATTTAAAAGTACTTTTTAGAAATTTTGCCTAAACGATAATTGCTGCTCAAATACAAAAATAAAAATCATAATAATATTTGCAAGTTCATCATCATCCATATATATATATGTATTTCTACTCTTTTAAAATTCAAATAATATACATCACGGTCATGTGGTTTATTTGTAAATTGGAGGTACCGTAACTTAATTAAGCTTCAATAATTAAATAAAGATCCTTCAACCATGAAAGATGGGATTACTGTAAACCAATAATCCAGGAGATTGCGACGTTTCAGCGCTTCTATCAAACGAAAAAAAGTCAAGCATCTTTAAGATATTATTAAACTTACGCAATATTGAAAAACGATTGAACAATCATAGTCCATGGCTAAAGATAATATATAGTACTAAATCCTAGAGAATGCATTAAGTCAAGCTGTCAACTAACTTCAACCCACTTGTACCATTATAATTGTATTAATGGTGTCAAATTTTATTTATTTTGTGGCCATGCCAATACTTATAGGAACATCCCATTTTGGATAATCCGATGGACAATTTTCAAACAAATAGCCGATTTTAGTAACATCTCAAGATTTATAATATAGGGAAGTTCAAGTTTTAAGTCAATAAATGTAAAGCATAAATCATTCAGGAAGTTATGTGTAGAGGATCAACCGAATATAAGAAACATATCACTGGTACGGTAATGAGATGCAAGCCACTAAGACTAGAAATTTTGAATAAACTTATGGGCCACAATTTAATAAATTTTTTAAGTTTTTATTGAGAATAAATAGGTAAAGATAATAGTAACATACTAATTAATTGCAAGAAAATTAGGTTAGAGTTGAATTGTTTTTTATTTTGTTTCTCATGTTATTATACCCTTAAGGCCTTAACACTTCAAATTAGCTGGACTTAGGGCCCATTAGAGCAATAGTCTAGGGAAGACTGCCACACAACAAGCCCAATATCAATATCAATGACCATTATAATCGCTTTTTGTGTCATGTTTTAATTTTTGCCTGCTTAGTGAAAAAAATTGCAAGCATACTCTCTTTTGCGAATAACTTCAGCATACGGAGCTGAAGTAGCAAAGGCAATCACGCAAAACTTCAGCATTCAAGTAGACGAGCTGAAGTAGCAAGTGTGATGAAGTTTTTGTTTGTAATTGCTGAACTTAAGCATATTAGCTAAAATTTTGTTCTTTATTTGCATTGCTGAAGTTTTATTTTTGTAACTAACGAACTTCGGCTCTTGTTTGTTTTGCAACTGGCGAACTTCAGCTCTAGAGCTGAAGTTTTTGTTTTTGTAAACGGCGAACAGCGAACTTCAGTTCAAGAGCTGAAGTTTTTGTTTTGAACTTCAGCTCGAAAGCTGAAGTTGATAACACAAAGGTTGGGAGATCCTAGAAGGAGTAGGATTTAACTGAAACAACCCTCGAACTAAAAAAAGGATTTTTGACTTTGAAAACAAACACAAATAAAATCTGATTTCTTGAAGAGCAAATATGTTTCTCCCTTCTTCTTTTTTTTATAGTGTACTATTCAGTGCTACAGTAACATTTCCTTTTTTTCTCCTTTGTTCGAGTAATCCCCAAGATTTATCAAGAACAAAATCTTGATACGGTCGCTCTGATACCACTTGATAACCAAAGGTTGGGAGATCCAAGAACTTAAAGAAAATAAGTTGATAAAATACGGAAGTAGTAAAGAAATGCAAGCGGATTAAGAAAAGCAAGAAAAATAAACTAGATATGTCGAAATTCAAGTAAAGGTCCAAGAACCCCAAAATTATGTTAATCTAGATTTTGACGAGATCCTAATGACAACAAGTTTGTTATGAAACCAATTGCCTTCATTAGAGATAAGCTAATCAAGATCTAGGTTCGGATCTTGACTTCTACTTTGAATAACTTACAAGAACAACTAGTAAAAGAAACTAGTCGCATTCGAAGAATATTAAAAGAAATCAAAGATATCACAAGAAAGAAAATTATCTTACTACCTTAAGCTATGGACTAGTTAGGGTTACAAGATAAATCTTCAAATTAAAGTTCACAAAGGTTCAGAAGAACTCACAATAATAATATTATTCTTCAATGTGCCTACAATGGAAGACAACTACCCCTTTACATAGTAGTAATGAAGGAGCTAGTCAAGACTTCAATAAATGAGAATTATATTCCCTAGAAGCATCGAATATTACCCACACTAAAACCAATGTATTCAACATACACATAGACCAATTCAAGTTAACATAGATTAAAACAACTATTAAATATATATTCTAGAAACTATTTTTTTGGGCTTATTTGGGCTGCTGAAAATTCCTCTCTTTTGAGGCATATTTGGGACTTATTCCATCTTCTCTTGGGCTTTAATTTTGGCCTCCAAATAGTTTAAGGCTTGGCTCAAAGATCTCCCTTGTTCTAGAGCTCTTCTTCTATTATAAGACACTTTTTAATTGCCAATTGAAGAACATTAAGCTTGTCTTGAAATTTCTTTGTTTGAGACCTTGTCATGAGCCTTCTTGGAGTTTGCAGAGCTGCATCCTTCTCTTTTAATGATGTTGAGCTGCCATGAATGCTATCATTTCCCTCTTCTTGAAGAGAATTCGTACTTGAATTTGATCCTGCATCAAAAAAGGAATGATTAGAAACATTGAATGTAGTACTAACTTGATATTCACTTGGAAGGTCAAGTTTGTAAGAATTGTATCCAATCCTTTCAACATCCTTTCGCATGCCAGGCCAAAAAAAAAATATTTAGCAAGTATATTCAAAGTTTTGGGTACTCCAAAGTGTCCCATGAGTCCACCACAATGTGCTTCCCTTACAAATAATTCATGCAAAGAGCAATTAGAAATATACAATTTATTTTCCTTAAAATGGAACCCATCTTGAAAATTGAACCTCTCATAAGGACTCGACTTACATTCTACAAATGCCTTCCCAAAATCATAATCATTAGAATAAAGTTCCTTGATTTAATCAAATCCATCAATTTAGAAGTAAGAGAAGAAACCAAGATATACCTTCTTGAAAGTGTATCAACAACCACATTCTCTTTTCCTTGCTTGTAAGCAATCACGTATGAGAAAGTTTCAATGAATTAAACCCATTTTGCATGGCAACGATTAAGCTTACCTTGGATTTTTAAATATCTCAAGGATTCATGATCAGTCTTAACCACAAACTCTCTTGGCCACAAATAATGTTGCCATGTAGCTAAAACCCTTATCAAAACATATAGCTCTTTATTATAAGTTGAGTAGTTCAGTGTAGCTCCACTCAGCTTTTCACTAAAGCATGCAATGGCTTCGAGTCTTGCATCAAAACAACACATACTCTTTTCCAGAGGCATCACATTCAACCTCAAAAGATTTAGAAAAATCGGGTAATTGCAAAAGAGGAGCAGAACACAAATTTTCTTTCAACAAGTTAAAAGCATAATTTTGTTCTTTTCCCCATGAAAAAACCTTATCTTTCTTAACGACTTCAGTTTAAGGAGCAACAATGGTGCTAAAGTCTCTAACGAATCTCCTATAAAAACTAGAAAGCTTGTGAAAACTCCTAACTTCAGTTACAGTGTTAGGTTTAGGCCACTCTTTGATTGCCTTGATTTTCTCTTCATCAACTTTAACTCCCTTAGAACTAACCACAAATCCTAAGAATACCACACAATCCACACAAAAAGTACACTTGTCAAGATTAGCAAATAAATGTTTCTTTTTGAGAGCTTTAAAAACTTGTTTTTACTGTTTCACATGCTCATCTAGATTTTCAAAATAAATCAAGATATCATCAAAATAAACTATCACAAATTTCCTATGAAATCCTTGAAAATATGATTCATCAATATCATGAAAGTGCTGGGTGCATTAGTCAAGACAAAAGGCATAACTAACCACTCATAAAGCCCATATTTGGTCTTAAAAGCAGTTTTTCATTCATCTCCAGGATTCATTCGAATATGATGGTAACCACTTTTTAGATAAATTTTAGAAAAGATTTTGGATCCATGCAATTGATCCAACATGTCATCAAGACGAGGAATAGGATGGCGGTACTTTACCATTATCTTGTTGATTGCTCTTCAATCCACACACATCCTCCAAGTTCTATACGTTTTGGGTACCAATAGGATGGAAGGGAGCAAGGGCTCATGCTCTCTCTCACAAAACCTTTCTCAAGAACCTCATCAGCTTGCCTTTGAAGCTCTTTTGTCTCTTTTGGATTATTCCTATAAGCAGGCCTATTTGGAATTTGTGCTCTAGGCACAACGCCAATTTGGTGCTCAATACCACGGAAAGGTGGTAGACCGTTAGAGATATCCTCAGGGAAGATATCATCAAAATCCTGCAAAAGAGAAGAAACACTACTTGGCAAAGAAGAAGTTAGTGACTCAAAATTAATGAAAACTTCATTGTAAGTAAGTAGTATAATGAATAACCTCTTTTTTCTTGCGTTCAAACACTCTTTGGCTTTTATGTACAAACTCTCCTTTTATTTTGCTCTGTCTCTTTCCGCTCACCAAAACTTTCTTTTTATCACTCAAACCCTCTTTTACCACTTTGCCCAAGTTGCTGCCTCTCTCTATCTCTCTTGGCCATCTCTCTTTTTTCTACCTCTTGGATTTCTTTCTTTTCTTTTTCCTCAAGCTCACATTTTTTCCCTCCCCTTTGTTTTCCCATTATTTCTCTCAATCTCTTTTGATCCTAAAATACTTGAGAAGGACTTAAAGAGGCAAGAGTATACTTCTTGCCATTAAGCTCAAGAGAATACCTATTCTTTCTTCCTATCATATTTCCACAGATGACCTAACAAGATGTGACATGCTTGCATGGGAAACACATCACAAAGAACATCATCCACATACCTACCAACTTTGAAGGAAATCATACATTGTTTGTAGACTTTCAGTTCACCACTATTATTCAACCATTGGAGTCTGTAGGGCTTAGGGTGTTTCATGCATGCAAGTTCTACCATGTTCACCAAGTATGAACTCACCACATCAGCACAATTACTACTATCAATAATCATAAAATAAGTTTTTCCCTTTATTCCACACCTTGTTGAAATATATTCTCTCTTTATTCTTCACTAGCAATTCCTAAATTTATAGTGATAGTCCTCCTAACTACCCCAACCAAACCATCACTGAAAGGTAACTCTACATCATCTTCACTCACACCTTTCTCTTATTCCTCTTCCTCACTTTTTTCTCCATTATATTCTCCATCTATCGTCCTCCTGATTTACCCAACCAAACCATCATTAGGAAGTTCTACATCATCTTCACTTACTCCTCGCTCTTCTTCCTCACTTTTTTCACTCTCGTATCCTCCATCTTCTCTCAAAAGAATATTTCTTCTATTTGGACATTCATGCATCATATGGCCTCTTCTACAACATTTGTGACATTGAATGGAACTAGAAGGTTTATAGGATCTAGAATTGAAAGCTTTACCTTCCTCTTTCTCATCAACTTTACCTTTCCCCTTATCTTCTAGAGGTCTAGAAATCACTTCTTGTTTTCGACATTGCTTCTTGGAATTGGTGTTTGGCCAACTTTTCCATGAGCTAGCATGTTGCCTTCTTTTATTTATCTTTTCTATTTTTATTGCCAAATCTACTAATTCATCTATAGTTATACATTGTTGTATCTCTACTACATTAGCTATTTTTCTATTTAAACCATTAAAAAATCTAGCCATAGTGGCCCTTTCTTCTTCCAACAGATAGCCTTGGTCATAGCCATATCCATAGCTTTAGAATATTCATCACAGTCATGGTTCCTTGCTTCAAGGTTTGAAGATGCAGTTGCAGAGCTCTTTGAAAGTGGGAAGGCACAAACCTCTTCCTTATGACTCTCTTCATCTCGATCCAAGTAGCAATAGGTGGTTCTCCATCTTGTTTTCTGTCTCTTGTAAGCTTTTTTCACCAAATAGAAGCATAATAACAAAATTCAACAACATCAAGCTTAACATTCATACCTTCAAAGTAGTGGTGACAGTCAATGACGGCCTCAACTTTCCGCTCCCAGTCAAGGTACAAGTCTGGATCTCTTGCAACCTTGAAAGATGGCATTTTCATTTTTATGCTGCTAATATTATCACTTATACTTACCTCTTTTTCTCCTCCTATCTCTTCCCACCCTATCTAGGTTTACATGAAGATCATCAACAAATTCATCTATAGGGTTTTCTTGATTTACAATGGGGGCATAGGGGTACATTTCTTCTATTATGAGGTCTAAGATTATTTTGAGGTTGTACATCAGGTTTATTTTCCCTCCTAAGTGAAGCGATTGTCTCATTTTGTTCCGCCATTGTATCCCTTATCTCTTGGAATTGCAAATTCCATCTTTCGAATTGTTGATGTATAGCTTGTAGGGTGAAATCATTTCTTGCTCGGATTTTGGCTTCTTGAAGAGCCCTCTGTTCATCATCATTAGCACCTGTATGAGACGTCTTTTTTAAAATAATAAAAATAATACTAATAGTTACCACTCAAACATTGGCTCTTCACCAAATTGTTCTCACCCACTCTTGCCTTTTTCCCCTAAACTAACCTTTGGAAAATACTTTGTAGATTTATAATTAAACCCAACTCGTATCAAAGCCCTTAGTAGTAAAACAAGGAATTTTGGCGCACTAAAGAAATTGAAGAATGAATCCTAGAAGGAGTAGGATTTAATTGAAACAACCCTCGAACTAAAAAAAATGATTTTTGACTTTGAAAAAAAAACACAAATAAAATATGATTTCTTGAAGAGCAAATATGTTTCTCCCTTCTGCTTATTCTTCTTTTTTTTTATAGTGTACTATTCACTACTACAGTAACCTTTCCTTTTTTTAACCTTTGTTCAAGTAATCCCCAAGATTTATCAAGATCAAAATCTTGATACAGTCGCTCTGATACCACTTGATAACCAAAGGTTGGGAGATCCAAGAACTTAAAGAAAACAAGTTGATAAAATACAGAAGTAGTAAAGAAATGCAAGCGGATTAGGAAAAGCAAGAAAACTAAACTAGATATGTCGAAATTCAAGGAAAGGTCCAAGAACCCCAAAATTATGTTAGTCTATATTTTGACGAGATCCTAATGACAACAAATTGGTTATGAAACCAATTGCCTTCACTAGAGATAAGCTAATCAAGAGCTAGGTTTGGATCTTGATTTCTACTTTGAATAGCTTACAAGAACAACTAGTAAAAGAAACTAGTCGCCTTCGAAGAATATTAAAAGAAACTAAAGATATCACAAGAAAGTAAATTATCTTACTACCTTAAGCTATGAACTAGTTAGGTTTGCAAGATAAATCTTCAAAATAAAGTTCACAAAGGATCAAAATAACTCACAATAATAATATTATTCTTTAATGTCCCTACAATGGAAGACAAATACCCCTTTATATAATAGCAATGAAAGAGCTAGTTAACACTTCAATAAATGAGAATTATATTCCCTAGGAGCATAGAAGACTACACATACTAAGAATGTAGTCAACCTACACATAGACCAATATAAGTCAACATAGATTAAAACAACTATTAAATATATATTCTCGAAACTATTTTTTGGGCTTATTTGGGCTGCTGAACATTCCTCTCTTTTGGGGCATCTTTGGACCTTATTCCATATTCTCTTGGACTTTAATTTGGACCTTTAAATAGTTGTAAGACTTGGCTAAAAGATTCCCTTTGTGCTAGAGCTCTTCTTCTATTATTAGACACTTTTTAATTGTCAATTGAAGAACATTAAGCTTGTCTTGAAATTTCTTTATTTGAGACCTTGTCATGGGCCTTCTTGGAGTTTCCAATGCTTCATCCTTCTCCTTTAATGATGTTGAACTGCCATGAATGCTGTCAGAAATTTTTGTTTTTATAACTGGCAAATTCAACTTTAGAGCTGAAGTTTTTGTTTTTCAACTGGAGCACTTCAGCTCTAGAGTTGAAGTTTTTCTTTTTGTAACTGGCAGACTTCAGCTCTAGAGCTGAAGTTTTTATTTTTGTAACTCGCAAACTTTAGCGCTAGAGCTGAACTTTTTGTTTTGTAACTGGCAAGCTTCAGCTCTAAGGCTGAAGTTTTTTTGTTTTGTAACTGGTGAATTTCAGCTCTAAAGTTGAAGTTTTTATTTTGTAGCTGACGAACTTCAGCTCTAGAGCTAAAGCTTTTATTTTTTAACTGTCGAACTTTAGCTCTAGAGCCGAAGTTATTTAGTTCACTTGTAAAAACTTCAGCATTATATATGCAATGGACATTTTATTTCTTATTGCATACAACTATACAAGTAACTTGAGTGTATCCTTGTCACGGGCAAGATGCTAAATTTGTGGTGAATTGCTTTTTTACTTTTTTTTTGGTAATTAAACTTTGTATTAATCACCAAAGTGGTTGTCATACACATCCATAGAGCAGCGTTATACTCAGCTGCCTATCAAAAAAATGAACAAAAACTGACTAACCTCTACTGTCCAAAAATTCAACATTACAGTAGGTAATGTTGAAGATGTATTCTTACTCTAGGAGGTGCCCTAACATTACAAGTGTAAGCAATGCATCAAAGGAGTTTGTCACTAGTACAGAAGGTGTTTCCGAATATTCTTGCATTCCTTTCCAGCCATAGGACATAGAACATTTCTGTCAAGGTCATTTTGACTATATGAGCTCGAGGAGATTTCCCTTTAGCCTGCTCAATGAACCAGTGGACAAACTCAGACCAGTTCTGTCCAGCAGGTTGTTTTTTAGCTCCAATCCATTGCAATGTGTGGTACCTCAGCTGAGTAGCAAAGGTGCAGTCCAAGAATAAGTGATCTCTGGTTTCCTCATTTTGTTGACACATAACACAAGTGTCATCCACAGTCAAGTTCCATTTAATCAACCTATCTTTGGTAGGGAGTCTGTCTTGTAACAGGAGCCACAGGTTGAAAAGTGCTTTAGGTCGAGCAGGATTCTACATTGTTAAATTCTTCCAAGGGACTCTAGGTGCCTCTCCAATCTGTTGAAGATAGAGCATTCTTATAGTACAATCAGGCTTATGTAACAGTTGATGTTGTTGCAATAGCACAGTGCCTTCAATGATCTTCCGGACCATCCAACTAGCTTGTTTAGGCACATTTATGGTCTCCAACTGTTTCTGTTTGATATAAACTGTGTGAATCCATTTAACCCATAATACATCCTTCTTGTGTGCCAAATCCCAACTTAGTTTTGCAACAGCAGCCTTGTTCCACAGTAAGAGATTGGTCAAGTTTAATCCTCCAGCAGACTTTGGCAGACAGATTTTCTCCCAAGCCACATATGCTTTTCTTGTTACATTAGCTGAGCCAGACTATATGTAGGATCTACATATTTCTTCTAGTAGTTTTATAACTTTGGAAGGGATGAGAAAGAGTTGAGCCCAATAAGCTTGAATACCGAAGATTACTGATTGCACCAGCTGGATTCTACCAGCATATGATAGTTGTCTGGCAGTCCAGGATGTAATCCTGGCAGTAATCTTGTCGACCAGTGGTTGCCATTGAAAAATAGTCAGCTTCTTGGTAGATAATGGTACACCCAAGTATTTAAAGGGGAGTTCTCCATGTACATATCCAAGATGATCAATAATTTGCTGTTGAACCTCAGGCTTTACCCCCCCAAAATAGACAACACTCTTATGCAAGTTGGCTTTCACACCAGAGGCTGCAGTGAAATGAGAGAAGTAGGTAAACATGGTACTTACAGACTGAGGTTCTCCTTTGACAAACAACAATAGGTCATCAGCAAAGCTTAGATGAGTTATTCCCAGTTTTTTACAACCAGGATGAAATGTGAAGCCTTTAGCTTGCCTCAGCTCTACCAGGTGATCGACTAAGATATTCCATCACAATAGCAAACAAAAATGGAGATATAGGATCCCTTGTCTCAGACCTTTGGCTGCTTGAAAAGGTTCTGTTGTTTCTCCATTTACAACCACTGTGTAGCTGACAGTTTGGACACACTCCATGATCCATTTTGTAAATCTGGTAGGAAAATCTGGAGCTTCCATAACCTGCTGCAAAAAGCACCATTCAACTGAATCATAAGCCTTCTGTAGGTCAATTTTGATCATACATCTGGGAGATATATGTGACCTAGAGTAATGCTTTATTAATTCATGTGCTAGAATGACATTATCTGCAATTCTCCTTCCTGGAATGAATCCTGCTTGTGCACTACAGATGATACTGCTCATGACCTTCTGGAGTCTGTTGGCCAGCAGCTTGGAAATGATTTTGTATAGAACTGAACAGCAAGCAATTGGTCGAAACTCTTTGACTGTTTGAGGATTGGACACCTTGGGAATTAATGTGAGGGAGGCACAGTTTGTTGGTCTATGCATTTTGTTGGTTTCAAAGAACTTCTTGACTGCTTGCAGTACCTGCTTTCCAATGATATGCCAAGTTTGTTTAAAGAACATGGCATTATACCCATCTACCCTTGGAGCTTTATCATTACCAATTGCCTTTAAGCTGTTTAGGATCTCTGTGTCACTGATGTCAGCAGCTAGTTCCATCTTCTGGTGATGTGTTAAGCTTGGTCCATTGCTCATATACAGTCTGTTAACAGCTGGAAGGGAAGTGGCTGATGTCCCCATGAGTGATTTATAAAAATCCTTGATCTCCTTATTTAGGTCATCTGGATCAGTTACCTTCAAACCCCCTTCTGTGATCAGTTCAGTAATTCTCTTATACTGGTTTCTCTCCTTCATTATAGCTGAGAAGTATTTGTTGTTTGAGTCTCCAAGCTGGATCCATCTGGCTCTAGATTTCTATTGCAATACTGATTCTTCAATCAATGACCATTTTTCTAATTACAGCACCAGCTCTTTTTCTCTAAACTGTAAGTCATCTGTATAGGCCAAAGTCATCTGGTGTTGGACATCTTCCAATTCCTTTCTGCTAGTCTCAATCTTCTATGTAATATTCTTAAAGTCTCTAGTATTTAGAGACTTTAAGGCTGGTTTGAGGGATTTGAGATTGTTCCACACCCCTTGAAGGGTACACTGAGCATTGCCATTCCAGTTATCCTTGATCAGAAGTTGGAAATCCGTATGTTGAGTCCATGCATTGTAGAACCTGAAAGGAGTCTACCTGAGTTTGTTATCTTCTGCTAGGGTTAGCAACATGGGGTTATGGTCAGAGATAAGTGGCACTCCATATACAGTGTGTACATGGCTCCACTTAATCATCCACTCATAATTGCCAAACACTCTATCCAATATGCTGCACACTCTATCATTGCCACTTTATTTATTGGTCCAGGTAAAATAATCCCCTTTCCATGGGAGTTCAGCCAGACCAGCCTGCTGGATGCAATTGTTAAAATCTACAGTCTCAACTTACTTAACTTGGTGACAGGATTGTCTATCATTACTAGACATAATGGCATTGAAATCTCCTGCTATTAGCCAGGGGTCAGTAGTAACAGCAGCAAGGTTCTGAATTGTCTTCCACAATGTCCTTCTTTGATCAATGTCATTGAAGCCATAGACCACTGTGAGACAGCAGATAAGTCCACCAGTGAGGGTCCTAACAGTTCAATGGATGAATTGAGCCTCTTCCTGTAAACCAGTGATCAAAATTTTTGTAGCATCCCATAGAATCCAAATTCTACCATTCATTGCTCCCCTGTAGTTAGTTAGTACACTCTAGTTAGGCAGCAAGAAACTAGATATTCTCTCTGCATTCTTCTGTTTAACCTTTGTCTCTACCAGACCAACAAGGTTAAATTTATTGATTCTAAAGTATTCTTTGGCTTCCTTCTGTTTGTACCTTTTATTTACACCCCTAATATTCCAAAATAACCACTTCATTGGGTATAGCTGGTTCCCCCTTTATCCAGGGGATGGTCTGCCTCACTGACCCAACTTCAAATCTATTAAACATCACAATAGGGGATAATGGTTGAAAGTTTGTGATGTTAAAGACTGGAGAAACCTGTGTATCAATACCTTTCTGTTTATTCAAAGCTTCACCTAAAACAGCATGGGGACTTGGTTCCTTTGGAAGGTTTGGTTGCTGAATTTGAGATCCCTGGTTACTCTGGTCCACGGGGGCTGGAGCTTTAACTCTCCATTCCTGTGTCACCTTGTTCTTCTGTATGGGATTGGGTTGAGCAGATTTGGCCAGACAATTGTGTCCCACCATAAGGCATTTCTCACAATATGATGGTTTCCAATCATAGGTCACATCTTGCATAAAACTCTTCCCATTTGGATCCAGTAGCTCAATCTCACTAGATAATTCCTTTGATACATTCACCTCAATGAGCATACGAGCATATGAGATTCTAGTTTGCTTAGTCGTACACTCATCAGCAAAAATGGACTTACCCAACACACTTGCAATCCTACTCAAAGACCTGCTGCCCCAACAAGACATAGGCAGGTTAGGGAACTTGATCCACAGGGGAATTTTCGTAGGGAAAGCAGCTTTAAAATCAAAATCAGCAGACCACTGCTTCAAGATCATAGGTCGGTTGGCAATAGAGTATGGTCCTCCACACAGGACTTCGTTGGCATCATCCAGGGATGGAAATTTGACAATATAATAGCCCTCGTCATGGTAAAAGAGATCTGGTTCAGGCACATGAGACCAGTGTAGATTAATAATCCTTTTCATAGCATTGTAACCTGGGCCATTCCCTAGAACAAATACAACTAGAGCACGCTTACATTTTCCTTCTTCCTCTTCCACTTCATCCTTAATCAGTTGACCGACTGGTTTACCATTAATGACTGTTGGTGGAATGTACTCCAGAGACATACCGTTAGCAGCAAGGCGATTCCTCTGAAATAGACTAGTCCACCCTTTGGGTGCTTCAATTTTTGACCCCTCCTCTATATTGGGCTTTGGCACAGCTGGTTGTGGGGGTTGCTGCATATGGTCGATACCCCTATTTTCTTGCACTTCAGTTTGAAGTTAAAGGTAAAAAAGGACATGGTGCCAAAGAATGACCACTTGAAGATGTCGTATTTCTTGACTGGAATATAGTAGTGTAAGAAAAATTTTGTCTTACCATTGAACCAGATGTGTCTACACAAAATTTTAATAATTGAAGTTCCATAGCAGCACCAACAAAAGCAGAAGAAAGAAAAAGAAGAAAAAGAAAACGAATGAGGAGAAGGAGGATGAAAAGGGGGTTGAGGTTATTTAAAAAGTGGGTACAAGTTAAAAATTTCTAAAAATTGGGTATAGGTTAAATGGGGGCGACCAAATAGGGTGCCCTGTATAATTTTTACTAGAATTTGATCATGTTTTGGTATATTTTGAAAACAATATCTTCAAATCCAAAAACAGCTTGACAATAGTTCTTTGAAGGTTTCTACTCACAAAATTTCAAATTCTTTTTAAGTAAAATGCATGTGCACTTTTAAAAATAATTTTTTATCTCATCTTCAAAAATTTATTTTTTTCAAATTTGAGCCAAATCTATTTCTAAACGATAGTGAAGTTACCTGCCTCAGTTTAGTAGTTCAAGTAAATATTAAATTCTTAAACTTCTATGTTCTGAACTAGGTTGACTCGGTATAGGCAATGTCGTCGAGAGACCTTCTATGGGTCCACTATTTATCTTTTGAACGAGGTACACGATATATTGGTTGGAATATTAGCACTTGTGTATTTGTTTGCCTATGGTAAATAACTATTGTTCCCTTTAATATAATTTAGGACTACACACTTCCAATTTTCTCTTTTAATTTCTCTGATTTTTCTTTTGTTTTCTCTTCCTGGTTTACTTAAAAGCTCTCCAGGGTTCCCATTAGAGTCTATTTAAGAGAAATACATAGGGCATAAGTTATAATTTTAAACACCTAGAGCTAAGTTTTTTCCTGTAAGACAGGAGTAGTAGAGTATTTTATAAGTTAGACACAATGATGCATCCTAAACATAAATTGTGATTTTTATAGTATTGAGCTAAATTTTGTCTACAAGGAAAGAGTTATAGAGTATCTCATATGTTAGATACAATGAGGTAGCATAAAGTGTTGTCCATGGGAAATAAGTCGTGGCTTCAAATGTCTTATTTAGCTTCTACTTATGAGGAAGAATTATAGACTATCTCATACATTAGGCACAATAATTTCGAGCAAAGTGAACAGAGCAGTAATATTCTTCATTGTTCATGGCTTTTTTCGCTAAATTTCGATCTGGCATTCTCTGTTCTTCACCAAATATATCAAATTTCAACTACAGATTCCTAATCACAACCCCAACAAATCCTAACAGTAATTTTGGATCAAATGCCAATAACTCATAAACTCAATTGTTTGTTCTTCAAAAGCTTCAATTCCAATAATGGTGAATTTTTTTAAAATAAAATTCTCTCAAATTAGTGTTAAACAATAATCTAAATATCAAAATAAAACACAGTGGATTTCAAATACAAACAACTTCAATTTGTAGGACCCAAATTTGAAATGCTCCATCTTCGACGTTCCTCTCCTTTGTCTTCACCTCCCCCCTTTTCATTTTATATCTTTTGCTATTCTTCTCACTTTTGTTGCTTTTAGGATGAGAAGGTATTTTGTCCAGCTAATATTCATTAAATCTAACTAAGGCTATTTCCTCTGAGATTTTTCTTATCAAGGTAAAAAAAATTAATAGCGACATTGAAATATTCTATTTCTGTCATTCACCCGATCATTAAGAAATTATGGGTCAGAAGTGTTGAATGAGGCTGATTTAGTTGGGATTATTATATTGCACCTAGAGCTAAATTGAGAAGCCCAATAATTAAACAACAGGATAGAATGATCGGGCATTATATTTGAGTTCTAGGGAGAGATGCAGGGCATGGGTATTGCGATTATACTTAGAAAACGATGTGCTTCTCATCTCCAATTTTCTATGTATTCCCCATTCCCTTCTATTACTATCCTAGCTCTTTAGTTCCAGTATTTCCTATTGTAATTCAGTGATTTGAGTGTTAATTACAATAACTATCTGAAAAGCTGTAATCATGATCCAGTTCTTATTAATATATAGTGAGGAGTTTGGATATTGTTACATTCTATTAAATAATGTAATTAACTAAATGATATTTGTTGTTCCAAGTAAAGTTTGTTTTGAAGAATGATAAAGGAACTTAAGCATGAACCAAGTTTATCCACAGTGTACACAGACACTGCAGATTCAAGCACAAGGGGTGCACATGAGAGAGATAAACTTAAATAATTAAATATCCTAATCGAAAATTTTGCATAATTGATAAGGAGAATGACTCCTTACTCGAAGAGAACCATATCCAAGATAAGGGAAGAGTTAGAAGTTGAGGATAACTAGTATTCTTCCACCAAGGAAGAGTAACATTAAAACTCTAGTTATTTTCTGTACTACAGGATGTTCTCAAATTTATAGGCACACACAAAAGCTAAAGTTAAACGTGAGTTGAGAGAAAAATAGCAAGAAATTTTGCAAACAATTCTTGTGTGATAAAGTGTGCGAATTTGAAGCCACATGAACCAGAAAGAAGAACCAGTTCCAAGTGTTTGCCTTTTTTTCTAGTTCAATTATAGTAAATATTTTCATGTTGTACCTTTCAACTTTATGTAGAAACAATTATAATAAGTACTTTAAGTATTAAAGTTAGTGTTAACTTGTCGTTGTCCCAACAGTTAGAGGATGGTTGCTACAATAGGATTAGAGGTAATCTTTAGGTTTACAAAGAGTTTTTATAAATTCTATTTTAGTTCAGTGATTTAGTAAAGATTTGTGAAAAATCCCACCGAGTTGTAGGTCGTGGTTTTCTCACCCTTTGAGCCAGGTGTTCTCCACGTAAAAATACTTATATTCTTTACTTTTCCCATTTACTATTGTCGCAATAGTAGTTTAAGGGACACATAGAAGAACCTAGTCTTTTTATAATTTGTGCATGCAAAAATTGGACACCACACAAATAACGATCCTTCCTTTGTGGAATTGAAGTATAAAATATCAATTGGTATCAGAGCGGGATTCTTCTTGAAGAGGCTTGCTCCTTAAAAGATGATCAACATGAGTGCACCACATGGAAATTGGGAAGGGCATTCCACTGCTAGGTCCACTCTTCAATGGCCAGTACTACTCTTGGTGGAAGAATAGGATAAGAGATCATATTATAGGAGAGGAATACATGCTATGGGACATTGTCACTGATGGTGCATTGGCCACCTTCAAGAAAAATGCTGAAGGAGTAGATGTGCCAAAAACAAGAGTTGATTGCACTACTAAAGACCTAAGGAAGTGAGAGAAGAATGCTAAAGCCAAGAAATGACTTGTTTGTTGACTTGGTCTAGATGAGTATAGCAGAATCCAAGGTTGTACCATTGCTAAGAAAATATGTGACATACTGCAAGTGGCTCATGAAGGAACATCTCAAATGAAGAGATCCAGAGGCACTCTACTGTACTCTCTATATAAGAGTTTTTCTCTGAAGGAAGGAGAAACCATTCAAGAGACGCACATATCGCTACTACACTCACAAATGAACTGAAATATCTTGGAAGGATTATTCCGGAAGAAGAAAGGGTCGAAAAGATATTGACTAGAGTCTTTCGTATCACTTGGGAGAGCAAAATCATTGATATACAAGAATAAAAGAATATTTCCACTCTCCATATGGATGAATTGATTGGAAATTATACTGCCTATGAACTTAAGATACATACCATGAAAATGGATGTACATAAGAAGGAAAGAATTTTGGCTCTTAGAACCACTGAAGGTTCAGATCTGGAAGATGATGAACTAACCATGATCACCAAAAAATTTCAAGAAGTACCTAAGAAGAGAAAAGGTTCTTCAATAAGGGGTAGCTACAGCAAATCGAAAGCTCACGAGAAGCAAACCAATTATGGCTGCTACAAGTGTTGAACGACTGATCACAATATCAATAACTGTCCTCTATAGGAAATCAAGTGGAAAAAGGAAAGAGCTTGTGACAACCCAAAGGGTCATCACTTGTTTTAATCAAATTCTATGACTCCGAGCCTTGAAAACCTTATTTAGAGTCATCTCGATTTGCATGCACAGTCCAGACGCGTAGCCGGAAAGCTCAAATATGAAATTCTATGAAAAATGCTAAGTTTTAATTTTAAAATGAATAAATTTGACTTCGATCAATATTTTGGGTAAACGGACCCGGACCCATAATTTGGCAGTCCCAAAGGGTCCGTAGGATAATACGGACTTGGTCCTATACTTGAAATCAAATTTCAAGGTCCCAAGCCCGAGAAATTATTTTTTTGAAATGTCTAAGGAAATTTGAAATGAAATCTTATTAGAAAGTGATGGTATCAAGCTCGTATTTTGGTTCCGGCACCCAGTACAAGTCTCATATATGGTTTAAGTCGTTCCTATAAAATTTGGTTAAGAATGGACGCCGTTTGATGTGATTCGGACTTGAATTTCTAAATTTGAAACTTGATGAAGTTTGAGAAAAAAGTTATTGATTTTGCGGTTTGATTCAAATTTTTTGAGGTTATTTTGGCGATTTAATCGCATGAATAAGTTCGTATGATATTGTTGAGTTAGTACATGTGTTTGGTTAAGAGCCCTGAGGGCTCGGGTGTGTTTCAGATGTATTTCAGAATGGTTTTAGATTTAGAAAAACTGTTGTCAGCTGGTGTCCAGCCTTTTGTGCTATGCGATCGCATAACTATGTCCGCGATCGCATAGTGTAAATTTTCAGGGGTTCAGTTTGTTCTATGCGATCGCATAGTATTAGCGTGAGAGGTCCTATTTTTTTGTGTACACGATCGCATTATTTCCTATACGATCGTAGTGTGTTAACACAGCCTTCACTATTTCCTCTATGCGATGACATAGTATCATTCACGATCGTAGAGCCTGTCCCATTTACTCTATGCGATTGCACTCCTTTTTCTGTGATCGCATAGGCCAAATTCGCCCAGTTAAATTTTTAAATTCAGAACAGTAGCCTTACGTGATTTTTGCAAAAGTTCACAAACTCTTTTTTTCTCTAAAGTTCTAGGGTGATCTTTGAAGAATTCTTTTACCATAAACTCTTGGGTTAGTAATCTTTAACTTATTTTCTTCCATTTTCATCAAAGTCTATTGAACTGTTAGGCCTAAAACATGTTATTAAGGATTGAAATTAGGGATTTGGGTAGAGTTAGGGCTTTTTGATTAATTGTGGGTTTGACCTCATTTTGGGGCCGAATTTTGGAAATAATTATATATTTGGGCCCGTGGATGAAATGATTTAATTTTGGTACGAACCTCGTATTTTGAACAAGCGGGCCCGGGGTCGATTTTTTGCTTTTGGGGAAGAATGATTGGAAAGCTATAATTAGGGATTGAATTCGAATTGTTTAGCATTTATTGATGTTATGAAGTTATATATATATATATATATATATATATATATATATATATATATATATATATATATATATATATATATACACACACATATATACACACAATTGATTTTGAGCCGAATTCAAAAGGAAAGACGATAATCGAGAATTGAGTTGGCCGTGGAAGTTTGAGGTAGTGTTCGGTGTAACCTTAGCTAGAGGATTAGGAGTTGAGTCATATTTTCTACTTGTTTATTGTTGAGTACGACGTATAAGCATGGTGACGGGTATCTATGCATTGGTGTCGAGCATTAGCGTGGGTCTTATATTGATACTTGTTGCTTTTCTTGAATGATACTATGGTTGCAAATGTGTGTAAATCCGTGATATTGGGAAAATGCTTAGTTTATTTTCGTTGAAGTTACTTATGAGTTAGAAATGGTGATAATAGAGATGATTGGAAGTTGAGTTGAGATTTGTTATAACTGACTCTCCCTTACCGGGACATATATTCTTGTACTGTAGTATAACTTATGGTTAATCCCTTGTCGGGTCTGTTGTTATAATTACTGTGAGCTATATATTTGGACTGGGTTTTGCGCCGTAATATTTTTACTAAAAAAAATATATATTGGATCAGGTTGTACGTCGCAACATATATTATATTTTATCGGGTTGCTCGCTGCTAGGGGTGCTTATCGGGCAGATTGAGCGGCTTTTTATTATTAACTGTTTGGCTTAACGGTTATTGGCTTTTAAATGTATTAATCTGTTAGCCACCTGTTAAGATATTGGGCTGATTGGTATCGGGTTAGCTCTTATAGGGCGGTTTATTGGCCTAACATACATGTTCACTAAATATCTCTTATTCTCCTCGTCTTAGAAATAATGAATTGCCATAAAAAATAATATTTTAGAGGCAATATGATGCATTCAATTTTCTTTGCCAGAGCCACTCAGTGTTATTCCGTGATTAGAAAATTACCTTTACCATCTCCGGCATGTTTCCAAACAGGAGGATTACAACCAAAAATAAATTAAAAATAGAACCAAAAAATTTCTAGATCCCGAGAATAAAAATGCTTAGAAGTAGAAATAAACTTTTATTAATCATTTTCAGGGTTTTAGTTTTTTTATATTTAATATATATAAATAATATATATATATATATATATATATATATATATATATTAAAATATTTATATTCTTAACAGGTTAACAGATTAGCCATTAAGAAAATTAAATAATCCATCCCCAAACCGATAAGCCGTTAATAAAAAAAAATTCAATCCGTTCCCCATCCGTTAAGCCGTTACCAGTAAGCCGTTAAGCTTCGGTTTGGATCGGTTTTCGGTTTCGGGTCGGTTTTGAACACCCCTACTCGCCGTAACAATTATTATATTGGATCGGATTACGCTGCAACAATTATTATATTGGATCGGGTTGCACGCTGTAACACTTATTATATTGGATCAGGTTGCACATCGTAACAACTATTATATTGGATCGGGTTGCACGCTGCAACAACTATATTAGATCGGCTTGCACGACGCAACAACTATATACATATATATGGATTGGGTTGCGTGCCGCAACAGTAGTATTATTACATTGATGTATATACAGTACTGATCTTTTATATTTACTTGGTTTATGCTAGGTTGAGTTGTTTCCCCGAAGAATGTACCCCCTCCCACTTTAACTGCTTATTACCTGTTTATTTTTCCGTTATATATTATCTAACTGCACAGGTTTGTCTGGAGTTTTGTTCTAGCCTCATCACTATCTCGCCGAGGTTAGGTCAGACACTTACCAGCAAATGGGGTCAGTTGTGCTAATACTACACTCTATACTCTGTGTAGATACCAGAGTAGCATTTGGCGCGCAGCAGGAGTTCAGGATCCAGCCTTCAGTCCATTGAGACACTAAGGTAGACTTTGTAGACGTTCGCAGGCCCGACGTCTCCTCTATCTTATTTTTATATCCTGTTATCTCATGCATTCGAGACAAACAACTTTACTTCTCTTCAAACTAATATAGGTAGTATTCGTAGTAGTTCGTGGAAGTTGTGATTCTAGGTTCTGCGTAGAGACTTGTATTGATTTTCTATGCATTTTGGTTTTCTATTTACCTGAGACTTCCACTAAATTTTACATTATGCTGTTATTTAACTGTTTTTTTTTCTTTTTAACATAATTGGTAAAGAGTTTTAAAACAAAAGAGTTAATAGTTTCCAAGATTCATGGCTTGCCTAGCTTCCACGAGTAGGCGCCATCACAACTCCCGAAGGTAGGAATTCTGGATCGTGACAAGATGGTATCAGAGCTCTAGGTTGCATAGGTCTCTCAACTCACGGACAAGCTCAGTAGAGTCTGAAGGATCGGCATAGAGACGTCCGTATTTATCCCCCAGAGGTTAAGAGTTAGGAAAATTTCACATTTGTTCTTTCTTGTCCTGCAGTTTTGTTCCTCAAATGCTAATTGAATTTCTACTCTGGTTTTTTCGCAAATGCGAGAAAATGCACTTCTTCATCTACCTCTCAGCAGCCCGAACCCCCTGCAACAGCTCCCACGAGGCGCAGAGGCCTAGGTAGGGGCAGCGCTCAGCCCCGAGTAGCAGCGCTAGTGGTGGAGCCTCGGGTTGATTTTGACTTTGAGGTTCCAGCCCAGTAGTTCTGGTAGGCCCGACTCAAGCCCGGGGGGTTTATTGCTAACCCAGTTCTTCAGGATGCTCTAGTCTAATTGGTGGGCCTTATGGAGAGTGTCACCGAAGTAGATTTTCTTCGTGTAGCACCAGCCATCTCTCAGGCTGGAAGAGGGGCTCAAGCTCCTACTACTAGCACCTCGGAGTAGATAGATCCCTAGATTCAGACTCTAGCGGTTCAGCTAGATGGGGCAGTTCAGCCAAGTGTAGTAGCTTAGGCCGTTGATGGAGCGGCTATGTCCGCCGATGTTTTGTGGAGGATGGATAGGTTCACCAAGCTCTTAACTTCTACTTTCAGCGGTACATCTACTGAGGATCCCCAGGATTATCTGGAGAGTTTCCACGAGGTTCTCAGGAACATGGGTATTGTCGAGACCAATGCGGTCGATTTTGATACATTTTGCCTGTCTGGATCCGCCAAGACTCAATGGAGGGATTATTTCTTAACTAGGCCTGCCGGGTCGCCATCTTTGACTTGGGAGCAGTTTACAGTGCTGTTTTTGAAGAAGTTTCTTCCCATTACTTAGAGAGAGGTCTATTGGAGGCAGTTTGAGCACCTTCGGTAGGGTTCCATGACGGACACCTAGTATGAGACTAGGATCATCGACTTAGCTCGCCATGCTCTTATAAAACTTCCTACTAAGAGAGAGAGAGAGAGGGTGAGGAGGTTTATTGATAGACTCATCCAGCCGATTCGTCTTTAGATAGCCAGAGAGGCTGGGAGTGAGATATCCTTTCAGGAGGCGGCCAATGTGGCCCGAAGGGTTGAGATAATATTATTGCAGGGGGTGGTCAGAGGGCCGACAAGAGACCCTATCAATCAGGCGGATTCACTAGCGCCTCGTCTGGAGGCAGAGATTCGTATGATAGGGGTCATCCTCTTAAGACCTTTCAGTCAGCTCTCCAGGTTTCTATGGTGCTTCCGATGGCCGTGGTTCTTGCATGTAACATTCTGATCAACTGCCCTACAGTGTGCCACCAGCTCCTATCAATGTACCGCCCCTCTAGAGTTTTTGGGTTGGTCATTCAGGTCGCTAGGGTCAGTCTCAATTTTCTCAACTGCAGCATTTAGGTGGATATTATGAGTATGGTGAGTATCGTCATATCCTAAGGGCTTGTTCGAGGTTAGTGGGCACTGAGTCGCAGCAACATGGTTCCCGAGCTATGATTCAGGCACTAGATGTTCCATAGACCACCCAGCCAGCTAGAGGCGGGGGTAGAGGTGCTAGAGGTGGAGGTAGAGGATTTAGAGGTAGAGCTTAGGCCGCTAAAGATGGAGGCCAGCCAGCTGCATGCCGTCCAAAAGATATATCACATGATGATAAGGCCCAGTCTCGAAGTTATGATCTTCCACCCAGGTCTGAGGCCAAAGCTTTAGGTGAGGTGATCATAGGTACTGTTCTGGTTTGTGATAGAGGTGCTTCAGTGTTATTTGATCCACGGCTTACATATTCACATGTGTCATCTTATTTTGCCCCGCATTTGGTCATGCATAGTAATTCATTGAGTGTTCCTATTTATGTGTCTACACCGGTAGGTGATTCTATCGAGTCCATCATTCTTGTGCAGTTGTGATTGAAGGCCTGGAGACTCATGTGGATTTGTTGCTTCTAGACATGGTCGATTTCGATGTTATATTGGTGATGGATTGATTATCACCTTACCACGCTATCTTGGACTGTCATGCCAAGACTGTAACCTTAGCTTTACCGGCTATCCCTTGTTTAGAGTATAGAGGGACTTCTAGTATTCTACCCGCGATGTTATCTCATATTTGAAGGCTGGGCGTATGGTCGAGAAGGGATGTTTGTCCTATTTGGCATATATTCATGATTTTAGTGCCGAGGTCCTTTCTATTGATTCTGTGCCTGTTGTTCGTTAGTTTCCTGAGGTCTTCCCTTCAGACCTGTCGTGTATGTCGCCCGACAGGGATATTGACTTTTGAAATGATGTGGCTCCGGGCACCCAGCCCATTTCTATCCCTCCATATCGTATGACCCCGCTTGAGTTGAAAGAGTTAAAGGAACAATTGCAAGACTTGCTTGAGAAGGGTTTCATTAGACCTAGTGTATCTCCTTGTGGTGTGCCTATCTCACTTGATAGGCACGCACAAAAGCTGAAGCTAAACGAGAGTTGAGAGCAAAATAGCAAGGCATTTTGCAAGCAATTCTTGTGTGATTCAAGTGTGCGAACCTGAAGCTACATGAACCAGATAGAAGAACCGTTTCAAGTGTCTGTCTTTTATTCTAGTTGAATTGCTAGTAGATATTTTTATATTGTACCTTTCAGCTTTATCTAGAAGTAATTGTAGTAGGTATTTTGAGTATTCAAGTGAGAGTTTACTTGAAGTTGTCGTAACAGTTAGAGGCTGGTTGCTACAACATGATTTGAGGTAATTCTTAAATTTACAAAGAGTTTTTATAAATGCTGTTTTGGCTCAGTGATTTAGTGAAGTGTTGGAGAAAATCTTATTAAGTAGTAAGTCGTGATTTTTTCACCTTTTGAGCCAGGTATTTTTCACGTAAAAATACTTATGTTCGTTACTTTCCGCATTTATTATTTACGCAATAGTAGTTTCAGGAACACATAGAAGAACGAGGTCCTTCTATAATCTGTGCACGCAAAAATGAGACACCACACAAATCATGCCCCATTCTTATGTGGCATTGAAGTATAAAACAACAAAATCAAACCTAAATTTGAGACGTCTTAAAATAGCATTTAACTTGGGACAAAGGAGGTAATAAAATGACGAGCTATAGGAGCCATTTCATGCAAATGCCGGTACCATGCACGTTAACTATGTTTCTTGTCCGAAATTTTCTAACATTTATTCAACAAATAACATTGGTGTTTCGTAATAGTTGTATCTGGAGTATGGCTAGTTTTCTATGTATGAAGAAAGCAAAAAAAATATTAAAACCGGGACTGCAACTAGGCCAAAGACAATTTCGTAGTTCTTTCTTTGTACCTTTGATACAATTAAAGAAAAGGATGGACAATAACCAAAAAATCTAAGAATGATGAAGCCAAATCAAATTGATACTAATATTATCAAGAAGCGATACTGCTACAGAAATTTCATTTTCATTAGGACAGAAAAAGAGACGTATAATATGCATGTGTCTAAGTTTTCACGTCGCCGGCACATAAATGGTTTCGTCATTTGTTCGTTCTCTCTGTCATTACATGTTGAGAAATGTGACATTTGGGATTGAAAGGTGCTGAAAGGGCGTTGTTTGATTGAGAAAATGAGAGAAGAGTACTGCATCTTTATCTATTCATAATATACTCCTCAAAAAGTGGATTAGCACTAAAAAAAAGTCTCATTCTATGGGTTTTTTTTAGTCGATTTGAAAAAATGCCATATTTATGTTCGACACAAGCATTTTTGCGGCAGTTTTTCAAAACCTTCTTGACGACCGCCACAAAATAAATATATTAATTTGTGGCAGTTTTAAGAAAGCAATTAGTGGCATTTTTTAACCCCCATAATATGATCTTAACATTTAAAAATAATAATTTATGAGGGTTTATAACCCTCACAATTTGATCTCAATCTTTTAAAAAAATTAACTAGCGACAGTTGTAAACGGCCACAATACCTATTCAATAATTTTAATTCTAGGATTTAATAAATAAATATTTACTAAATTAGTAACTCAAATTCCATTACAAATATCTGCAGTAACAAACATTACCAACTAAATTATAAAAATACATATATGATAACCCAAATTCCATTACAAATATCTATAGTAACAAACATTACAAACACATATAATAACTTAAACATTAGACAAGCTAGAGACTAGAGTAGTTCCTTAATAAATAAATATATAAAAGTGAAAAGTACTTGCTTGGCTATTTGTATGCTGTCATTTAATGATACTCTTATATCCATGGGTGAAACACACTCGATCTCCATTTCACTATCCTGAAATAATGAAACAAAAGTATGTGATGCAAAAATTATAATAACTAGCATTTTGACAGGTTAAAAGGACAAATTTAGTTACATAAATTAAAGAAACTACAATCGACTTATAAATAAATCTGTCACTTAATCTAATAGCATTGAACAAAAGTTACTGGATGTTTTCACATGAATAAGAGCTAAAGTACAAAGTTATTTCCTCGTATATCATCATAAAACTTAGCTCCAAATTCTACTTGGCAGCATAAAATCTGGCTATATATTCTTGAAAATTTCACCTACATAACCATTAGAGCGTCAGTCTCTATAAGTTTTCTAGCATTATACAAATAAACTATGAGTTGTAATCTAGCTCAATGATTCGCAGATGTTAAACTTGCACCAGCTGAAAGCTAATAACAACACTGGAAACACTGAAGTAGAGAAAATGAACTATAAAATATAAACTAATAACAGCTAATATTAATAAGTGACAAAAGGAAGAGTTTTGTCGTCCTCATAATAGTACATCATAATTTGTAAAAAGTTCTACATTTATTCTTATAATTTTTAGTTAATTCCTTTTATATCCCGTAAATTTTATCTTTTAAAGTCTTGTCCTTTACTCAAGAAAAAGATAAGTATTTAATATACAAGAAGAAAAGAAGAAGATGGAAAGTCTGAAAGCATTAATTATGATTGAAATAAAGTAAAAAAGCTACTATAAAAAAGATCTCAAACATATGCAGACGTTCATGTTGCACAAAAGTACAATGATTTTCTATATTGGTTAAAAAAAGTAGATCGCTGCCCAACTCTTGATTAAGTGACAAATGTCTTCGTGCATCATTGCAGAGATTGATTTTACGCATAGTCAAGGATACATCTTGAGAAACAAGATTAACATGGAAGCTAAAAGATCGGTGGTATACTCTTCAAAAACCCCCCACAACATCCTTTGTTTCTCATTCTCTGTTTTCTTTACTTTGAGGCGTCCAGGTTTTCTCATCTCAACGTGGTACGTTTGTCTTCCCTATTACGTTTCTTAATCGTCGTGAATTTTTTGTGTTACGTAAACCCGCCAAAGGCTAATATATGAGGGAGCAAGATAAATTTTTTTTCAAATCTTGTTGCACATCTCTCTCCGTGTGTGTTTGGACAACGGCTCGCGTTCGCGATGGGTTAGGCTGGATAAGCTTTCGCGTTCGCGGAGTAGAAACACCTCGAGCCTCGCATTCACATTCAAGGGTCACGTTCGCATCGGGTAATTGCCCCACCCCTTTCCCAGGCCCACTTGGCTTTCATGTTCGCGTGGCCAGGACCGCGTTCGCGAAGGGTAATCCCCCACTGCCTCGCGTTCGCGACCTGAGCTACGCGTTCGCATAGAAGAATTTTACTTCAATAAAAATTAATGCATCGCGTTCACGTGGGTTCTCCTGCGAACGTGAAGAAGAAATCACCCGTACACGAGATCAGCTATTTCTGTAATTTTTCTTAATTCCAATACTTCCCCGAAACACATCTAAAACACACCCGAGCTCTCGAAGCTCCTAACCAAACACATCACTAACTCAATGACATCATACGAACTTATCCATGCAATCAAATCGCCAAAATAACCTCAATAACAACGAATTAAACCTCAAAATCACAGAATTTTTTTTCAAACTTCATAAAATATCAACTTTATCAATTTAGGTCCGAATCACGTCAAATGATATCCGTTTTTCATTAAATTTTACATATGTATGTTAAATCATATATAAGACCTATACCGGATGTCATAATAAAAATACGGGCATGATACTATCATGTTCTAACCAAATTTCATTTCAAAATACCTTAAACAATTTTAGAAAATAATTTTCTTTAAAAATTTATTTCTCTTGCTTGGAACCCCGGAATTCGATTCCGGACATACGCCCATAGCCCGTATTTTTCTTATTGACCCTTCGGGACCGTCAAATTACGGATCCGGATCCGTTTATCAAAAACATTGACCGAATTTAAATTAACTTATTTTATAGCCAATTTTACCATTTTTCACAGATTTTCATATTTAAACTTTTCGGTTACGTGTCTGGATTGCGCACTCAAATTGTGGTGACTCTATAAGATGTTTTCAAGGCCTCAAAAATGTATAATTTAATTTAAAAGGAAGTGATAACCTTTTGAGTCATCAGAACAATATTTTTAGAAGTATTTAACTTTTAGAGAACTATTTTTTTTGGAGGATCTTTGAAATTTTAACTTTTTATGGTAACAAATAAATTCGTACATTTGACCAAACTTACTCAACTGTTAAGCTCATGATAACGTGTATAGTTATTCTTTCTACTTTCCTTGGTTCCTTTATCTTTTCTTTGTGTGTTCTGATTCTTGTATTTCTAATTTTTTTTAGGATTAGTTCACGATTAAAAACATAAGGAACCTCAAGTGACTAAGAATGTATATTCTAATGATTATACTACATATATAGTATATTAAATTATTTTATTTATTACTGTGATTATGTGTTATTTTGGAACTCAGTACTCTTCCGTGGATACTTTCTTCTTAATATTCCTACTACATGGGGTCCACTGTGCCACTGAAAGATTGATTACAGTTTGAACGGCATCTATCTAAGAGATACATTTTTACTGAGATGGATCGTGCAAAACAAAATAAAAAGTCTCTTTTCCAAACGAATAGGAATATCAAACGGTGTGAAAATTATAAAAACATGACAGCAGATGAAAGCAAGCTTTGTCATCACAACGTAAATTCAAATATCAGGAATCAAAAAGGCATAGACTTCTTGAAAATGCAACTCCTCATAATCCAACTAGAATGGTACCCATTTCTGTATGTCCTATAAACACTATAAGGCATTCATTTTACACCTACGAAAAAGGTAAGTGTGTATAATCCCGCATTACTCGGCACAATGTCGTCTAATATTTGGGCATGTTCAACAACTATCTTCTTGGCTTTAGGTTCAACATCATCGGAATATGATAGACAACAAAAATATAATATCCGAGCTAGCTATGTAAGGAGGTTTGTGTTGGTTCTCGCACCCAACCAAGACATCCTTCACGGTTTGTGTTACTTTGTGTCTGATGTTTTTTCAAATATACAGGCTGTAGGAGAACTATAGTGTTCCCTTCGAACATATGTCATCAATGATCAACTTATGTTCCACTTAAAAAAGTTTCCAATTGTAAATTTTGTCGTGTAAAAGATTTGAATATGAACCTCCTGGATTTAGCTGTGACAATGGCATAGTCAAATTAACTTCTCATAAGATGCCAGTAAAATTATGGAATCTGTATTTTGGAAATAGTAAAAAGTGTAAATACTTCGAAATGTATATAAGATCCTATAATAACCTCTTTGCATGTACATCGCTCGGTGCTTAATATGATAAAGATCTAGCTAAAAGAAACCGTGGTGTATATACTTTTAAAGCTCAACGACAAATGTATCATTTGATAGATAATTTGTATCCACGAGATGAAAAACTAAAAAACCTACAGCTGTACTTATACGATAATAGTACGGAATAAACATACAGAATGGCTTGTTCTAGTAAAGTCCATGAAACAATAGTGAAAGAACTGCTAGACATGTTATCAATCAATCCATATTCTATCTTTCTACGATCTTTGGTAAACATTTCTAACCTCGAGGACTTGTATATTGATCATAAAAGTGACTCAGGTTTAGACCAATGAAGTATATAATCTGCCTACCTCAGTTGAGATTGTAGCAATATGGGTAGAAGGAAATGAAGGTAGTGCTATTCGTGCGACGCATATTCAAATCTATACTCACAGCAATAGTATACAAAGGTTAAATTATTACTATGGATGATATGATGCTTTACTATACCCGTTGTTATTCCCGTATGGTCAAAGTGGGTGGCATTATGGTATAAGAAGATTTATATGACGGAAAGCATTTCTTGATATCCCAAAAATTTTGAAAATGAAGAGATACCAAATATAAGAAATGTTTGCTCGCTTGACAGATATCTCGAAATGGAGGCCGAAATTATACAGAAAGGAAAGTGAGAAAGGTAAACAACATCTGTCTGTGAATATTATTGTTACAAACTACAAACGAGAGATGATGAAGAAGATGAAATATTGCACACCGGAAGAATATTTCAACAATATACGGTCGACGAATATATAAAACTTGAAACATAAAGGTTGGATTTTATTTGGTTTAATCAGGATTTATTCAAAACAGATGTACCGTAGGGTGCCACAACCTTAAACCCAAACCCTATCGTGATGGTGCCTCTCGTGAAGAAAAGGCATGCCAATTAAACCCAATTCACTATTTAAACTGATAAACAACATAAAGCAGTCTAAAACATGATTTAATAATACTAGGAAGTACAACCCAACGTAGCCCTAACGGGGTGTCACAAGTCACGAGCATCTACTAAGGTCAAAAAATACAACTCAGTCCTGAAATAGCTAAATACAGTCCAATGACATCAAGAGGGAGAAAAGGAGTACTGAGACGTCGACAGCTACCTCGCTAAACTCCACAAACTCTGCCTCTGCGCAACCAATACCCGCTACCGGGTGCAAGAAATACCTGAATCTGCACACAAGGTGCAAGGAGTAAAGTGAATACTCTAACTCAGTGAGTAATAATCATAACTAGAGTCTGAATGGTAAGAAATCATGAAAAGTACATCAATATGCCTCATAGAAGCAGTTCCAAAAACTAGTAGAAAGAAATGAAGCTGTAAAATCCCTTATAACATCTTTGCTCAGTTTAAACTTCTCTGAAAATGACTTTTTCAACAGTTATGCATATGAGTGCAGAACAACTAGTGCAGACAAGCACATAAATCCATCCCTCGTGCACAAATACACAATAAAAAGGTAAATGACAGATAAATAAGAAAGCTAAGCACATAAGGTTCACCCCTCATGCACAATGTCAACAAATCCGCCCTTCATGCAATATTTCAGAACAACACCACCCCCTCGAGCAATCACATAGGAAAATACTAGCCACTCGGGCTATATCTCATATTGAGTACCCACGCTCACTGGGGGTGTGTAGACTCCTGGAAAGGCCCCTTACAACCCAAGCACAATATCAAGCAATCTCGTGGAATCATAAATAGGTCCTCGACCTCATATCAATATTAGGCCTCCTCGTGGTGTACAATCTCAGGCCCTCAGCCTCATAATCTAATAGTGTATCACCGCTGTGGCATGCAGTTTGATCCAATAAATATCCTTACAACACACGCCCTCGGCCTTACTCAGTCAAAATTCATATAAGCCTCTCGGGCAACAGTAAAACAGTATTTCTCAGCCCAAAACATCATCTAAAATATCATTTGAGTATTAAAGCTGAGTGAACATGGCTGGGTTTTGAAAATAGTGGAAACAACATGACTGAATTCAAATAAAAAGTCAAAACAGTGAGGAAAATCAACAACAATCCCCAAAAGGTTCAAATAATTGGCAAGAAGCCCAAATATGGCGTTCAACCCAAAAAATGATGATGACAAATATATTTTAGTCAAATATATGATAAAATCATCAATCGTGATAGACCAAGTCATAGTCCACAATAGTGCACGACCCGACGCTCATCACCAAGCGTGTGTCTCACCTCAATATAGTATTACGATGTGCAATCTAAGGGTTTTAATCCCTCAAAACATCATTTACAATCATTACTCATCTCGAACCGGCTAAATCTCTAGCTCGCGATGCCTTTGACCCTCGAATCGGCCTCCACATGCATTGAATCTATCCAAAATCAGAACGAGGGCATCAAAATATGCTAAGGGAAAAAAGCCCAAGCGAAAACAATTAATAAATGGCACAAATCATGAAATTACCAAGACCCGACCCCCGTGACCACTGTGAGCATATGATTTTTGCCTCACGTGAGTTACTCCTATAAAATTCTTAGGTTTAAGATTTTTTCCTTTAAATTATTTGATTTTTAGTATTAATTGCATAATTTTCATGTTTGTTTGCATCTTGTTTGCTTTTTTAATTGCAATAATTCATAAGAAATACAAAAAAAAATTTGTATTTTTGCATTTAGGATTTGATTTTACATATTAACTGGAAATTAGAATTTACAAAGAAAATAAAAAATTCAAAATTTTGATTTATTTGTTTGACTAATTTTAGCTTTGAATTTTGTTGATTTCCTTTACGTGGTACTTAATTATTTGAGTTAATTAGGGTTTAAAGTATTTGGGTAGGTTAATTTAATTTTAGGATTTAATTCCGCTTTATTGCCAACTTTAGTTCTAATTTTTTATTTTTGAAAAGGAAAAGAAAAGAATTTAAAAAGAAATTTGGGTCCCTTAATTGAAATGCCCAAAATTGGGCCAAAATTAATACTAGCCCAAGCCAAAAACCTCATTGACCGGTTCAGGAACACCCGAACCCCGCCCAAAAATACAGTCAAGCACCTCTATGACCAAAACAACGTCGTTTAGGTGGTAATTAATCCCGGTTGTCTATGTTGTTTTGATCTAACGATCGAGAAGCTGGGGTGAAATAGTATATAGTTGTCCTAAAAGCCGCCGTCTACCACCATGCGGCGCTGGCCGGAAAATCGCCTCCTCCGGCGGAGATCGTCCAAAGACCCCCAAAATAAAACTACTTGAACATCTCGTCCTCCTCTTTCCTAATCCATGCTTCATTTCCTTCAAATCCCACCCGAAATGCTCGAATAATCGAAACCTTAGCGGCCTTCTCCGCCGAACACAGCGGCGCTACCACCCAATCTCCGCCAAATTTATACCATAGTCTCTCCTCCACCTACACATCACTAATCGGCACCCCTTTTCCCTCAAATATTGGCAAAAGTTCACTCATTTTAGATTCAGTTCAACTCTAAATTCATAAAGTCCAAGATAAGGGGTTTTACTTTACTGGTGATTTTGACTATAATAGGCCTTAGTCATGTGTTTTCTAAAATAAAATACACAATTAAGGACTATGTTAGTCAAGTATTCGAAGTAGCCAGCCAAGATTCGATATTTAATTTGGGACAGCTTCTAGGTATTTTCTTCTATTCATTTCATCTAGTACAGATTTCGTTATTTTTCTTCTTTTGTGCTTTGTTATTGTTTGTTTTCGATTTTATTTTAATTTGAAGTCACTTTAGGTTTTTATGTACATGAATATCCATAGTTAATTAGTTCAAATCCGTAATTAGTTTAGTTTTGAATTAGTCAGTTCCTTATTTTGTTTTTAGCCCATTTATTTCTATTAGAATTAATTGTAGTTCCTCTGTTTGGGAAGATCTGTTTTAGTTTTAGTTTTGGCCCAAGAAATAGTAGGCCCATTTAGGCACTCCATCTGGGTCTATCACCCAGTTGGCTTGGCCTGTTGTACTGAAGGTTTTGAGGGGTAAATACAGTGTTAACTAGGGGTAAATTAGGTAGACTACATAGAGAATCTTGTAGTAATTGATAGTGGAACAACCTATAACCTTCTAGATTGGGGTTCCAATTTAAATTTCAGCAAATTGAGTAGTGAAACTCGGGTAACAAGTCAGTGCACTGACGGGTTTTTAGCTAAAAAACTTAAAATTAAGAAGGACTAAAAGGAAAAATTTAAAATCTGAAGTTGCGCTAGTAACCTGCCTATAAAGGCATTGTTAATTAGGGATTTTTAGGCATTAAAAAAATTCTGAAACTGCTACGCAGCTAAAAAACTTAAAAAAAAAAAATCACTGTTCCATTGTAGTTTTCCTAAGATCCTTGAAATTTTCATGTTTAAAATCATCTTTGAATATGCAGAAGCTAAAATATGAATTGAAGTGGATATCACTGTTCTTACACTGATTTCCTGGTTTCATACTTCTACTGTACTGCTGCTGTATTTTCCATTTGCTGAATCTCCTTTATTTGCTTTCACTATTCCAGGTACAAGTTCTAAATCCTTTCAAGATGTAATGTCTAATTTGAAGACGGAATGAAAGCACTATGATACTTTAGCTTGTTGTTTCTTTTCCTATTAATCATATCCCTTTATTGACTCATAGTATAGTTTCAGTTGATTTCAGTTTAAGTATCTAATTCTCGTGTTGTAATAAACTTTGGACTGTTGAAATCATTCATTTGGTGATTTTAGCTTTAGTATAGGTCAATTTTAGCAATTCATGTTTAGCTAAATGTAGAAATCATTGTGGGAACTGTCACCTTCTATTATTGTCCATGTAGATTTAAGTTTGATATTTTCTTAGTAGTCTAGCTGTGCTGTAATACCCAAGATACGTCTGGTTATCTTTGTATTTTCTTTGATTTTGGTTTCACTTAGTTAATACTCTTATATAACTTCTGCTTAGTTAACTGATAAGGGAAATGTAATTGGCTGATGTATAAATCCTGGCCGCCTATTGATAAGCACAAAACGATCTGCTAAACATCATATGTCATGGTTCTTGAGAAGTGAACTTGGTGATTGTTCTATTTTTTTCGGGGCATGGTTTGTATATAGGATCCTTGAAATTAGCCATTTAAATTCAATTTTGATAACTTTTCTATTTAATTCAGTAGTCATGTTAGATTAAAAGGTGCTCGGATATTTGCTATATGTGAAACGTGTGGCAAGGCTCAGTATTCCTTCTTTTTTTTCCATATCCTTGGTAGAATATTGTTGGATAGGGGTTTTAGAGACTCAATGTTGAGTCCTTGCACCCACACACGTCAAGAAGTTGAATTTTGACTTCTATTTGGGCCCAAAAAATGGGACAACCTTTTACGAATGAGGCCCACAATTTTTCTTTTTCTTCAAACTAGCCTCACGTTAATATCCTATAGTCCAATTCATGTATTAGAGTGCAATCAGCATTAGCAGATCTGAATTTAGCACGTTGGGCCTCTCTTTTAAGCCCAACTGTTAGAAACAAGTGCACATGGGTGTTGATTCATTACAGGCTTTGATGTTTTCGAATAGTCACTTTTCTAATAACCTTTAAATAATTTCATTTTTATGTAGACAAAGGTGAGCCATGTTAGATAATAAAATAGTTGATGAACCTCCGGGCTTTAGCGTGAGCCTCTTTAATTATCTCCTCATAAAATCCTTAGAACTAGGGAAGTACCATTTAGCTAATTTTCATGACCTCCCGCAAAGTTAACAATGTGCTAGTTGTTTTAAGCACGCTATTTAATAATTTTACCTTCCTAAACTTAGGTGTGCATTTAATGTGACCCAAATCCAAATCCAAATCCTAAAATGTTGAACAAAACATGTTCCGGATTGCGGGTGCATTTCATGTGACGCGATCCAAAGGCATGTTTTAGACGATGTTCAATTTTCTTATACAATTAATTAAAAGTGGTAAATATCGTAAAATTGTACTATAGGTTGGACATGTATTAAAATTAGATAGTAGGCCAATTGTAATAGTTTAAGAGACCGTGCTAGAACCACGAAATCCGGGGGTGCCTAACACCTTCCCTCGGGTTAACGAAATTCCTTATTCAGAATTTCTGGTTCGCAGACTTCATAAGGAAAGTCGAATTTTCCTTGACTTGGGATTTCAAATAAACCGGCGACTTAGGACACCAGAAACAAACCTATCCCAAGTGGCGACTCTAAATAAAATTGAATAAATAATCTCATTTCGAATAATATCACCTAAACTGGAAAAACTCCCTTATACATTATACTTTGGGGTGGTGTGTAAGAAAAAGGAGGCGTGACAGCTCTGGCGACTCTGCTGGGGAGAAAACCCAGAATCTTTGGTTCAGGTTTCAAGAATTCGAGCTTAGAATAGCTGTTGTAGTTGGCTTTATCTGATTTTCCTACATGTTCCATGCCTAATGTGCTAAATGCTTTACCGCTTTGATATTTGGTGAATTGTATATTTATAAACTGCTACGAAACCCTTCCTCTCTCTGAGTCTTCTACATCATGGAGAAAGGTGTACTTCATGTGACTTCTCTTATGTTTAGAGTCTTATCCCAATTTAGAACGAGGTTCGGTAGAGTTGCTAAGCCGGCGAAACTTCTGTATTACCAGTACGCTACCCCCCGGCTCGAGTTGTCCGCTCAGGTAAGCCAGGTCTAAAACAATAAACCCAGGTTCTTAACCCTAGTATAACAAAACCTCATGCTCGATCCGTAGTAGGAACATTTGTTTGCATCACGTGCATTTGACTTAGGAGACTCAACACAAAGTTTAGTTCTATCTAGGACATGTGTACTTGAAATGAAAAGACCATCGTGATGCATCTTACTTGCTACTTGTGCATTTATTTGCTTCAGATCTGCATGTTGATCGGCTTGTAAATAATAGGAGAGAGTTGAAAGAAAATAACAATGGATGAAGGTATTTACCTGTTTTGACAAAAAAAACCAATACTCAAATAGCGCTGGAACTCTGCCAGATTTATGAAAAACATATAAAAGAAACGAAAGGATTTTGTTTTTCAAAATATTGGTTTTGTCAAAATCTGCCCGAACTACGCCAGTTTGATTCTCACCGTATGTGGGATACATAAGCAGCCCCCATCGGGTCCAACTTCTCTTTTTACAAAAGTAGCCCAAAGACCACAAAACTAAAATTTTTGTTCAAATAAGGCCGGTGAGGCCATTCTTGTCTAAAATAAGCTGAATGTCCCTAAAAGAGCACCGAAAGGATGTTTCTGCAAGAACACCCTCCTTGGGTAGTTTTAAACGGTAGCAGACACTCTGAGCACGTGATTTTTGTCTCCCTTGAAATATTCCTATAAGATTCATAAAATTAGGATTTTTCTTTTATTATTTAAATTTTAGGAAGTTAATTGCATGCTGTTATATTTTGTTTGTTTTTTGTGTGCATTTTAGTTGTCATTAAAAATAAAAAAAATATTAAAAAATTATTACAAAATAGCATGTTTGCATTTAGAATTTGAATTTATGTTTTGGTTTTATTAGTGAATTGATATTACCTTAAAAATAAGAGAAAAATAAACAAAAATAGTCATATTTGCATGATTGTTTAGCTTCCTTTCTATACTAGGATTAAGTTTTTTTTAGCAATTAATTAGTTTTAATTTTGGAGTTTAAATCATGTCTTGTCTATTTTAATTTTATACTTGATAAAATCTGGAAAAAAAATTATATAAATAAAGGAAGAAAAGAAGAAAACAAATAAAGAAATTAAAAAAGGGGATCTTAAAGATATAAATAGGCTGTAATTTGGGCCAAAATTGTGAAGCCCAAACCCCCAAACCTGTTCAAATTGCCCAGTCCACAAAGCCACCAGGTCCATCCTCTCTTCCCATTGAAACGACATCATTTAGCTCCTTTATATCTGAGCTGTCAAGGATACATGATCCAATGACTCAGAACTAGGTCAAAATTAATATAAAATGGTTAGAGCTCTGTACCCTTACCCCCTCTCCGTCTCTCAGAAGCACCATATATGAACCATAATTCCTCACCGCCCTCCGCCATTTGCCGCCGGTCAAAAATCGTCTACCCCGGCAGCGAAGCTCAAATTGCGTCCAAAATTTCACCATAGCTTTGTCTCCTTCTCCTCATCATGAGTCTCTGACTAGTTTCCGTCAAATCCTAACCAAAACCTTCAAATATGTCAAACCGTAGGCGCCGCCACCGCCGTGCATGGCAGCGCTGCCACCCAAACCATACCAAAATCGTACCCCACAATCCCCAGGACACCCTAAGCCGCACACTTATGGTTATTTTCCAAAAATACCAATCGGATTTCTCCAATTCCACATCTAGGGTTCGAATTTTGGAAGCGGCTGGCCAAGAATTTGAGATCCAATTCTGCCAATTCTAGGTATCTTCTTTCCTCCCATTTGTATTGCACATATCTTTAGTCATTTTATCCTATTTGTTCGTTCTAGACTGGTTCAACTTATACAATTCTGTCTCTGGCATTCTTTTTGTTTTTCTTTCTCTGTTTGCTCGTCTCAATTTTCCCTTTATTTTTGTCTTTGATTCAATCTCGTATATGTTCTCATTAGGTTAATGATAGAATTAGTTTTTGAATGCCTATTGATTAGATTAGTTTAGTTTAGTTTAGATGTTTTTCCTTTAGTTTAATTTTAGTTCTTTTAGTTTTTTGCTTATTTAAGGATTTCTGATCAATCTTTCAAACTAGGAATTTCGGTTTTGAATCGATCCCTGAAATCAGTAAGCGTATTTTAATTGGGTCGCTTGGCTCAAATCTTTGTTTGATATGCTTAGGTAATTTTTTGGGGGTTTAAGGGTATATTGGGTAGTTCTAATTAGGGAATCTTGAAATAATTGAATTGGAAACCCCTAGAATATTCTAGATGGGGTGTCAATTATAGTTTCCGGAACTTAAGAGTGGTAACTTGGGCAACAAGTCAATAGATAAGGGACTATTGAGCTAAAAAATAGGGACTAAGGTGCAAAATAAATCTTGCAAAGGCTACCCTAATTGTTTGCCTATAAAGGCATCATCTCTTGCCTTGGAAGGAAGTTTTTAGAGGCTAAAAAAATCCAGAAAAAAATATACAAGATTGGGAATCTGAAAATTCATTATTACTCTCAGTTCTTCAAAATCCAATACATATATAGCTCAAAAAACAAAAACTCCAAAAAGACTAGCTAGTTTAAAATCGAATTCTCAGTTCATACAAGATTTGCTTCGTTTGTTTGTTGATTTTTAAATTCCTGCAAATCACTTCCTGGGCTATTTGACACTATTTGGTGGGCTGTACATCTTGTTTTGAATCGCTATTTCGATTATTTGACTACTACTGCTGATTCTCTTGTTCTCTCACATTTCATTCTGCTTCCAGGGATACTTTTGTACTTCCCAGGTCTTTTGAAATGAAATGAAATGTTGATTAGTTTTCTCATGTTGAATTCGTTTTGTTTTTTTTTTTTTTTTGAATTATAATTAGTTTAGAACTCTAATCTAGTATGTTAGTGACCGAGGACTGTTTGGAATGGGACTTTTGAGATTGAAACTAGTTTATCTGCATGTTCATTACTTGCATTGGAATATTGTGTGTATTAGCTTATCATTAGTTGTTATGAATATCATGAGTGTGAGTGGTCTAAGTATGATACCAGCTGTAGCTAAATGAACTTAGTTTGTTTACTATGTCATTTCAATTGTAGTATTGATTTCATCAAAGAATGCCGTTAAAAACCTTTACTCAATTGTGATACTAGGTCTTAGAAAAAATTAAATGCAGATATTGAAGATGATGTTTGGCTGCAATTTTGTTTTTTCTGACAACATGGAAGTTGGCTATAAATGGACTCATTCTCGTTACAATTTTCTAGTCATTGTTATGATTGTTAAGTTTTAACTATTTTGTGATCCGGATACAACATAAACACAACAACGACGCCCTCTCTTGGTAATTGATGTCAATTCATATTTTCCTGGGCAGAAATAGAAATAAAGTCATCAAGGTCGGAGTAGTAATCAATTCTCCTTCCCTCTTAACTACTTGTATTTCATCAAATTGAGTTATTATCCAACAAAATCAACCTTAGAAATTAATGGATCCTTGTAGTGGGCCCAACGTTTGGCATGTTTACTTAGTAAATCGTACCTTTGATTTGAGTCAATATATGTATCTTCCCATCAAGTGTTAACATGCTCAAAGTTAAATTGGCATCAAATATACGGGCTCATCATAGGCCCAGGCTGGCCAGGCTTTTGCAAATAAGATCTAGGCATGTTTTGAACAACACTGAAATGCCATTCCCTCCCCATTGGGATGCTTCGCATAACTTGATGGAAATTCTTTTCTCTACTCATTAAAGCTACTAGGTTTACATGATTTAATCGTAGGTTTGGGCCTTTGAGTTAAGTAGCATATTTAAACTAAGAGATGTTTCCTCTTATTCAAGTGTGGATTTGAACTTGAGGCCCAACTTCCTTGATTACTTTTAATAATAGCAATTCACAATGCAAATTAATTAGGATTATTTTTAGAAACAACCTTTAAATAGAAAATCATAGCTCTTTCAGGTTGGCCTTTAAAATAAAAACGAGGTGTGCCGCGGCAAATAAAATTCATAGATTGCGTGGCCCTCTTTTAATTACCTATATTAAAATACTCAGAATTCGGGACGTGCCGTCTAGAAAATTTTCACGTCTCCCACAAAGTTAATAACACGTTAGTCGCTTTAGGCGCTTTTTTCATAATTTTACCTTACTAAATATGGATGTGTATTTTATGCGACCCAAATCAAAATCCCAAAACGTTAATATGTGTCGAGGATCCGGGTGCATTTTATGTGACATGATCAAAAACATGTTTCAAACGATATTCAACTTCCTAAAATTATTGATTAAAAGCGGTAAATACTTCCGAATCGCACTGTTGGATAACATGTGTAAAAATCAAGTAATTAAGCCGAATATAATAGTTGCGCGACCGTGCTAGAACCTCGGAACTCGGGAGTTCCTATCACCTTCTTCCGGGTTAACAGAATTCCTTACTTGGATTTCTGGTTTGCTGGCTATTAAATAGAGTCAAACTTTCTTCGATTCAGGATTTAAACCGGTGACTTAGGACACCATTAATTATCCCAAGTGGCGACTCTGAAAATAAAACATATAAATCCCGTTTTGATTGTCCTTGTGAGCATGTGATTTTTACCATGTTGAAACGACTCATAAAGGACTCTCAAAGTTTAGGATTTGCTTTAAATCTTTATTTTTAGGATTTTGATTTTAGAATTCAATTGCGTGCAAGCGTGTTTTCATAAATGTGTGCTTTAACATCAATTAGGTTTAAGTTCATGTTTTTGCCAAAATAATTGTTAATTAGGGTCATTTTTACAAATAGAAAATACAAAAAAATATGTGCAAGTAGTATTTCTAGCATTTTAAATATTTTTGGTTTAATTTCAACTTTTTGCATTTTTATTTGTGTTAATTAGGAATTTTTTGTTTTAAATAAAATTAAGAATTAATTGAAATGCAAAAGAAAATAAAATAAATATACACATATATGCATAGCCACTCAGGCTGGCCACAATTTGGCCAGACCTGAGTGGCCCAAACAATTTTGACCCCATAAAACCCACCTGTGCCTAGCCCAAATACCAACCTCGATCCAGTCCACACCAACACCCCCAAAAGGACATCGTTTAGAGATAAGACATCCCAGCCGTTGATCAGTTGATCATCCAACGGCCATGAAAATCCCCCCTAAATCATATATTATTTCCAAACGTTCCTAATACACTCAAAGACCAAACGAGCCTCTTTCCTCGTACATATGTCGGTGTATCACCCACTGTTGACCACCCCTTGACCACCGTTGACCACCCAGTAGCCACCCTAATGATGCCGCAAGAAATCGCCTCACGGCGGAGGCCGGTCACCACAGATCCTCATGTTTACACCATCGAACGACCACAACCCCCTCTTTCCCTTCCTCTGGTTGATTTCCGTCCAACAAAACCCTAGCTTCTCGAATATTCAAATAAGGTCGTCGGAACCACCTTCTTTAAAGACCCTATTCCAAACCTCCCCAACTTTGCACCGTAGGACCACCAGGACCTCCCCTTCCCCGTCCTTCAATCCATCCCCTTCAAATGACCACCCATCGTCTCGAATCATCAAATGAAGACTGTCAGAACCCCCATCTCTGGCAACCCAACTCCAAACCCCTCCAAAATTAAACCCATGAAGCATCTCATCCTCCTCTTTCCCACCGTGTATGTTACACCCTTCGAATCCGCCTGAAACATCTCGAGTATTGATTTGAAGTCTTAACCCTAAAACTCAAACCCGGTTAGAGTCTGCAAATACTCGTCTCAGGCAATCCCTGGCCATTTCCCTCCCCAACCATGCCACACATGACCCCCAAATACCACCAATCATAAGGGAAACTCAAATCTGTGACCTCACTTGTTCTCAGAATCATAGAACCCCAGTCCTGAACCCCTAAAATCCATCATTCCAAAATGAGATGCCTGTGAAGGTTAGAGGTCTCCGCAGAAGAGGTCAGAAACCAACAAAATTATCTCAAGTTGGACATCCATGTGTAAAAAAAAAGCTATGTATTCTTTCTTTGCCTGTATATATTTGCTTCATTTCTGTTAATTGTTAGATGCTTTGATTTCTTTTGAATGATTGTTTGTTTATCTACAATGTCATCTGAAATAGATTAAATAGTCATATGACTTTTGTTGTCACTGGTCTGAAATCTCTTCGTCTCTTGAGTTGGTCTGATATCATGTTAATATTAGCCTCCTGATTCTGAAATCCTAGTTTGATGATTCTTCAGTACTGTGATTTTTATGGTTTGTTAACCTTCATCTCCTGATCTTCATTTGTTTGATTCCCTGATACTCTGATTAGTTTGGTAGGTGTATATGCTACTGAGTGTTTGATTTTAATTTCATAGTAACTTTGATCTTAACTTCTTGCGCGTATTTGGCTATTCTTTATTGCTGAACCTTTAATTACTTCTTGATTTTGTTCGTGAACTAAGTGTTCGATCCCTGTTGCTCATTTATCACTTTCAAGTTTTTATTGGGTGATTTAATTAGGTTTTTCCTATAATAAATATTAGTTGATTGGTCTACTTTCCTGGTTGATATAGATCCATGGGTTTTGGCACAAAGATACCTGAATTTTTATATGATCCTAATTTATTATAATTGATTGACCAATCCATATTAGGACATTTAGTTGTATGGATCCAATGGACCTGTTTATCCAGACCAGACCTTAGCCTATAACTCAAGCAATTGACCAAGGTCAGTGAATAACTAAGTTTAAAACTTCAGGTTAGTTAATTAGGAAAAGGAATAAGGGTATAAGGGGGATTTGAACCTTTAAAGAATCTAGTAATAACCCCGAGAACATTCTAGTGAGGGACTTAGGCATAATTTCAGCCTTAAACTTGAGGCACACGTCAGGAAATAAAGGACCATTTAGGAAAAGTTGAAACTTGAATATGGGACTAAAAGAAAAAAAAACAAGGAAAAATGTTGCCCTAAGGCTCTACTATAAAAAGAGACAATCTGAACCTTTTGAGGATCCGGGGGGGGGGGGGGGGGGGGGACCTTTTTTTTGAATTCTAGAAGAGAAAATATACATATTAGTTCTTCCTATATCCTTGATGAACGATCAATGCTGTTCTTATTCCTTTGAGATATAAATTCTCTCAAAACTCTGTTGAGATCCTGGGTGTACTGTTCGATTGACTGCTGTTTTTGCTTGTTGATTAACCTTATTTACTCATATGCTTATTTTCTTTGCTAAATTCTAGGTACATTTCGATGCACATTAAGTATGAAGCTCAAGTAAAATATGCTCCTACGTGTGAAGATCTGCGTTTGTTATATTTCCTTTGAATTCCTAACCCCATTTTTCCTTTTTTAGTTTTAATATACATAATGATAAAATGGTCACTTGGTAGTAATTAGACATTTAAAATTGGTTCAATTTTTATATTAACTGGACATTGGGGCTGGCTTATTATGTTATATCTGGACATTTGGACTGTTATTTTAGATATGTACAATTAGTATTAATATTAGCTAGTGGTAAGACTATTTCAAATGTTTTTTTCCTGTTTTTGCTTAGAAACATTGGATTTAAGAAATGCCAGTTTGGTAATCGTTCAAACATCAAAACATTGTATAGTATTGTAATTAATTTTTCAATACAGTATCAATGATTCGTTTCAGATTTATTTAATATATGGTAACCGGATATGTAATTGAAGTTTGGAAGCTGAATTCGTGTACTCCGATTGACGAGTATTATGAATCCATTAATCCATATTTAAGATTAAAAACTGATACAAAATAATCACTAGTAACTTACATGTGAACATTGTAGATAAAAAGAAACATTACTAAGATTTGTTCAAAATGGACTCCTCCGTCCAAATTGACTCTGGGCCTAATTGAAAGGCCCAGCAGTGACCAGATACGATGTATGTTTCAGGGCTGGACAAAATTTGAGGCCCACCGTGTATAATCAGTCATGAATGAGGCTGAAATGCAAGTATTAATTTTCCAGAATATGTTACTCATGTATAATTGATTAGGATTCTTAGGCACAAGCATGATAGAGAATTTAATAAGCCTTATGATATCCTTATAAAATAAAATGAGACACGTTCATCTAATGAAACACCACGAGGCTCTATTAATTGATAAAAAATAATTAGAAAATTGGAAATGTCATCTAGAAAATTTCACGGCTTTCCATGAATTTTAAAGACGTAGCTGTTGTAGGTGCGAGATTGCTAATAAAATACCTTCCTAAACTCGGGTGCCCATTTATGTAACCCAAATCCCATTCTCAATGGAATTAAATACGTTTAAAAATTGCGTGCACATTTAAGAGATGTGATTCGCGATGTATTTTAATAATATTGAAAATTTTCCTAAAAGATATTAAAAAGGTGTTAATAATTTAAAACTGCATTATAGGTTTAAACAGGTATAGCAAATCAGATCTCTAGCCACTTATAATTAGTTTAAGGGACCGTGCTAGAACCACGGGATCCGAGGATGCCTAACACCTTCACTCGAGTCAACAAAATTCCTTGCTCAAGAATTTCTGGTTTGCAGACTCCAATTGGGTAGTCGAAATTTCCTCGATATGGGATTTTAAATAAACCGGTGACTTGGGACACCAAAAGCCAAACCTATCCCAAGTGGCGACTCTTTTTATAAATAATTAATCCCATTTTGAATAATGTCACTTTAATTGGAAAAACTCCAATACACATGTCATCTTTCGGGGTAACCACGTGCAAGCCAAAAAAGGAGGTGTGACAGCTCTAGCGACTCTAGTGGGGAGTAAACCCAGAATCTCTGGTTCAATGTTCAAGATTCGAGCTTAAAATAAATGTTATATTTGGCTTCTCCTTATTTTCTTACATGTTCTGTGCTAAATTCCACATGTTTTACCGCTTTGATATTATCTGAACTATACATATAAACTGCTACGAAACCCTTCACTTCTCACCTACGGGGATGTGCTTACTGGTTGAGACTCCCTATTCTGTTAGTGTTTTATCCTGAAATAAGAAAGAGGTCGGACAAGTTACTAAGCCGGATGGCCTTTTGGTTCCCGGTACGTAGCCCCCTCCTCGACTCGAGTTGTCCGCTCGGGTACACATTCTAGACACTGTACCGAGGTTCTTAACTTAGTATAACAAAACCTCATGCTGGATCCCTATTAGGTAAGTTTATCTGCATCATGCATTTTGACTTAGGGGACTCAACACAGGGGTTGGGTCTGTCGAGGACATGTGCCTTGAAATAAAAGACCCTCATGATGCTTTTTTACGTGCTACTTGCGCATTTATTTGCCTTGGATTCACATGTTGACCAGCTTGTAAACAAATGGAATAAACCGAGAAAAATAGCAGTGCTAGGGTAATCACTTTTAAAACTAATGCTGAAATAACGCCGAAATGCTGTTGGATTATTCAGAAAAAAACAAAAAAAAGGAAACAACAGAAAACAACAAACACCAATTTTGGAGTGGTCAATAATGTTCGCGGGTTTTGATAAATCATTTTGGCCAGGTCCAACCCCTTTTTCAAAACTGTCAAAAATGCCGGAGTTTATTCACTTGTTCTGAAATAAGTAAGATGGTGCCATTATTGCGATAATAGCTGAATGTTGCTACAAGGGACGCCGGAAGGCTGATGTTGCATAAATGGCCACCTCTGAATTTTATTCTGTATGGTAAGCAAGGACAGGCTGAAAAACCTTCTCGCCGAAGTGTCGAAAGGCCGTATTCGCAAAGCCGGTCTTAGTTTAGAAAAATAAATTTCATAAAATGTCAGTTTTAATGTTTTGAGAATACTAATTCGCCATAATAAATGTGCAGAATGAGCAGAATAATGAACAAAATTCCCTTGGAGCTGCGGCTCTAGTGGAATGTTCTCGGGGAAGCAGGACAGAAAAAGGTCGACGCACATCTGGGAGGCCTCACTGGTTTATTGAAAATCTACCCCAGGGGAGACATCATAAAGGCCTTAGTCACTTACTAGGACCCGACCCACAACGTCTTCCACTTCTCGGATTTTGAGCTAACCCCGAATTTAGAAGAAATGACCGGATATATCGGGATCCATAAAATTGATGAGAAATCAATTTGGTTGCACCAGGTTGCACCAAGAGCCCTCGCTGTGCATAAATTCCTGGATTCTTCGAGAATCAGCAGAAAGATTCACAATCCCAACTTATTGGTTGGCTTTTGCACCTTGCAATTTATATACCAAGGATATGGCCACATTGGAGGATTCTACAACCCTGAAAACCTTATTTGTAGCAAGGGTAATCGGCTCAAGTGGGAGGAGCATGGATGCTTCGCGTTCATGGTGTCTTTGTTGGATCTTTTAGTATTCCCACAAAAGGACGCGAACATCGACATACGGATAGCGGGAGTAGGTAGAACTTTAATGACCTAAGCTAAGAGTACTCTCGCCCCAATGATTTGTCTGACATCTTCCATGCTCTTACCATTTGTAATGCGGGAGAAGATTTATTCGAGGTTTCTAACTTGCTGCTACAAATTTGGTTGACTGAGCATTTATGTCATAGGCCTCGGTTCATGAATTATGGGTTGTCAACAAAAGGTTGCATAGAAGAATTTGACAACAGGGTGAATGGGTTTAATTTCTAGATGGTGTCGCAGAGTGAGTGTCGCATCTTCAGGTTATTACTGCAAATCAAATAGAATGGACACTCGGTTGGCTCTCTATGGACGAAATTGTGTATATGCCCGCCACCGGACCTCATTTCCTTTAGATGGGCATCCGCAAAATCCATCCCTATGCACCGTATAGAGTATTCATGCAATTGGGTAGATGCCAATTGATTCCCAGAGATGAGGATATCAGCCGCCATGTAGTTGAGATAAGCCCGAGTGGTCAATTCCCCGAAGCTGTTTTACGCCAAATGTGGAGCGAATGCCAATACTTGATAGCCGATACTCGAGTACATGACGTATATAAGGGTGAGGTTTCACTGGGGTATGTTACTTGGTACAAGAGGGATATAGAGCCTGGGAGGCCGGCAAAGAGACCCCATCTCTAGGAATTTACAGAGACATCACAAGAGCAGTAGGATTGGTTAGCAAAAGAAAATGAACACCGGGCAACTGTAGGAAGGCTGGAAATGAAAATTCAAGAATGCAATTCGAAAACAGTCTGCAAATTGTAGCCACCGAAGGAGAAAAGAAGGTACTGGTTAAAGAAAACGAAGCCCTACGAGCCCAGATTCAGAAAATGAAGACAACCGCAGAAACACCTCCGAGGAGTAGAAAAGATGAAAATTTCATAAAGAACCTGCGTCGAAAAGTAACTGAATGTGATTTCGACATAAATAAGGCGGAGGGTGAACTGTCTAGAGCTCGGAGGCAATAATTAGAAATGCAGAGGAAAGAGCCCGTATACTGGAGCAGCTAAAAGAAGGAAGTGGCAATGAAAGCGCTGGCTCAAAACAGAGGGTTGTCATAGCTGAAAACAAAATGGCCAAACAAGCTAGAGATTTCAAAGCTGAGAGAGAGCATTGCTATACGGTAATAGCGGGATTGGAAAGAGATTTGCGACATTTCCAAAAGTTGAATCAAGCAGCTGAACGAACATTAGAAGCACGGGCTGAGCAAATACGACGCCTACTACAAGAAAAAGGGGTTATCCGATAAAACGGTGCAGGCAATTGCAGAATATATTACCACGAAGTGCAATCACTGTGCGGACATGACAAAATCTATGTTTTTCGCCGCTGCTATGACATTTGTCCGTCAAGGGATGGAGGATCACTAGTATCTCCAGGGAAGTCTAGCGCGCGAACCTGCAGCAAGGACAGACGATGCCCAAAGACATTTGGAGTTTTAATGTACTCATAAGTTTTTATTTTTCTTAAGAAGAGTTTGTCTATATGTCCTTTCGAGTCTCTAAGGTTATTAAGTCCCAGTCCGGTAGTTGATTTTCATTCTTTTAGCCCTTGAAACCAAACTTATATCTTTATCAAAATTGAAAATCCAAAAAATAGTTTGCTGTGTACTTAACCTTTTGTTTCCATAAACTACGCTCGGTCTGATTCATGCAAAGTCATGATACGCAGTCAATCTCTATAGGATTCGACCGTAATATTTAAAAAGAAAAAAGGAGAATAAGAGGTAGGCAACAAAAGGAAATTGAAATAAATGCCGGGATGACATATGCGACCATGGCAAGCATATAGAAATCCTTTATCTGCATAGGTGCATCATTCCCAACGTGTGATTTCCTATTCGTTATCCACCCCGAACTAACGGCTGAATTCCAGTGTCCAGTACAGGTGTTATAAGAACAGTGATTGTTTTTCGGTGAACTGGCTTCACAGGATACTTCACTAGATCAAAGGGAAGTACAGAGATGTCGACTAAAATGACTCTACCAGCCGTCCCTATTCCAGAGGACAACCCAATTACAGGAGTACCAACCTTTGAATCTGCATCAGTTGAAGAGAACAGGATCCTGCGGCTCCGATTCATGGAAATATGGGATGCCTGGACCAATAGGAAAGAACCACCCAGCGCTATCCCTGGAATTCTCGAGCTTTTTCCAAGCTCAGTGGGTATCTCTACCATCCCTATCAATCACCCAAATATTCTCTTGGGGCAGCCAACCATATCAACCAATTTTGTTGGGGCGCCTTCTGAAACTTGCCCTCCGATGTTTACACCCGGGCCAGTTTCTAACATCTTTACGGCCCTCCGTGCGCAGCTACCACACAGCCTGCAGTACCGAGGCCCGTGTTTGATCCCACAGCCTTTACATTCCAAACTCCTAAATACCAAAATAAGCCTCCCCTGTACCCTATATACAACTGCCCTCAGCCACCATATGATATTACCTTTGTGCAAGAAAAAATCTCCAAAACGCCCGAGCAAGATAAAATCACAAGGTGAATAAATTGTCTTCAACAAAGTCTGAAGAACATGCAAGGACTAAGTGGATAGAAAAGTTTATCTTACTCAAACCTATGCACGTTCCCCCACGTGCATATTCCTTTGGGGGTTAAAATGCCGAAATTCGAAAATTAAAATGGCCACGACGACCCTATCGCCCATCTGAAAAAGTATTGCAATCAACTACGTGGAGCCGACGGGAAGGAAGAAATCTGGATGGAATATTTTTGGAAGAGCCTAGTCCGCATTGCATCCGAATGGTAAATAGATCAGGACATTACCCAATGGAACATCTGGGATGACCTCGACCGGGACTTTGTAAGACAATTCCAGTACAACATCGACATCGCCCCAGATAGAAATTCCCTAGCCAACTTGAAGACGAAACCTACTGAAAGCTTCAGAAAATATGCTATTAAATGGCGAGAGAAAGCATTGAGAGTAAAGCCTCTGATGGACGAAACAGAGATGGTCATTGTCTTTTTGCAATGACAAGAGGCGGATTACTTTCAGAACATGATGTCGGCTATGGGTAAACCTTTTGCAGTGGAAATTAAGATTGGGGAGATGGTAGAGAATTGCCTCAAGACAGGGAGATTCTAAGTCAATCCGCCATTAGAGCCACTTCCTAGGCCATACAAGGAGGGCAGGAGGAATCCCAAGGAGCAAGAAAAAAGAGAAAGCATCCATGGCAGCCTCCGGGATGACGAAACAACAAGCTAACAGGGATGCATTCCCTGAAAGAGCACCTCTACATTACTATCCTCACAGAGACATGCACTATGTCCCTCAACCCTATGCAATTATGAACGCTCAACCCTTCGTTCGACCTCAACAGCAGATCAATAGAAATTAAGCCCCAATAAATCATCCTCCTCAGAATCACTTCAATCCCCGCCCTCAGCAAAATAATTATAATCCCAGGGAGCCACCTAGGAGACAGAACTTCACCCTAATAGGAGAATCCTATGCCAGCCTATTCCCAGAGCTGGTCCACATAGGTCTCCTCCAACCTGTACCCCCAAACAGACCGAATCCCGAATGACCTTCTTACCAAAGGGGCGTGGGTTGTGCTTACCACTATGGGGAAGAGGGACATGATACCGAAAATTTTTGGACCTTAAAACGAGCAGTGGAGGACTTGACAGATCAAAAGAAGATAGTACTAAGAGATTAAGATGTCCCATATGTAATTGATAACCCGTTAACGGCTCACAACAATTGGCCGGTAATCGAAATAATCTTCTAGGACAAAGAATATGATCCTGCTCTAAAAGCCATCATAGCTATCGCCGAGACAAATAGAAAACCAAAAGTCACCCCAAAAAAGATGGAAGAAATGAAAATGAATGAAGCCAAATGCCCCGAAGCAAAAAAGAAGGCTGAGGTTGAAGCTGAGATGACCCCTACCAAGGAAACAATACTCTACATCCCACGAGGATGTAAAGAAAAGGAGCCCACTTTGAGCCTTCCAAAAAGGTTCGAGCTGAACAAAACCATATATATGCCCAAGAAAGCCTATATAGTACGTGGATCGATTAAACCACTGGTACTGATTGAGCCCGTGGTTATACGTCGTGCGCCACAGAAGCCCATGACCAACCCCTCAGCCGCCCCTTGGAATTATCAGTAAGCCATCGCTACATACAAGGGCAAAGAAGTCTTTCGAGAAGCCCAAAAAGGTTTTCCCGCAAATAAATACTCAGATATGGAAGAGGTGAACGCCGCTACTAAACGATGATTTCTGCTTAAAAGGCCAGTGAATGCTGAGAAGGCAGAAGATTTCTTCCAGAAAATGAAAATGCCGGAGTACGAAGTGGTGGATCAGCTCCAAAAATCCCGTGAGCAAATTTCATTATTGTCACTCTTGATGAAATCTCCCGAGCATCAGCAGGTGTTGGCCAAAACTCTAAACGAAGCTTATGTACCAGCTGAGACCTCTCTAGAGCAACTAGAGAAAATGGCGGAGAGATTCTTTTCTATCAACTAGGTATCATTCAAGAAGAATGACTTACCCCAGAGGGAGCTGCTCACAACAAGTCTTTGCACCTCAGGGATATTATGTCAAGAGATTGATGGTTGACGGAGGTTCCGGAGTAGACATATGGCCATTGTCTATCTTGTAGAGAATAGAGATCGGGACAGGGAGGATCCGTCCTAACAACGTATGTGTCTAAGCCTTCGATGGAATCAAAAAGGAAACCATAGGTGAAACTGATTTGGTGCTCACTATTGGTCCAGTCGACTTCGAAGTAACATTCCAGGTGTTGGACATGGCCACCTCCTACAACTACCTCCTAGGAAAGCCGTGGATTCATGCAGCAGGGGCAGTGCCTTCTACCCTGCACCTAATACTAAAATTTGAGTATGAAAACCAGAAGATTGTAGTTCATGGAGAGGACGAACAATCAGTTTACCGGGACCCCTCTGTTCCCTGTCTAGAAACCAAAGAAGGATGTGAACACATAGTCTATCAGGCTTTTGAAGTCGTAGTAGCCAAACAGCATGAAGAGGGCAAGCCGCTCCCCCAACCTTTCCTGTCAAATGCTTCAATTATGGTAGTGAAGGAAATGACGCGCCAAGGTTTCAAGCCAAGGAAAGGGACTCGGAAGCTCCCTAAAAGGCATAACCGAGTCGGTCGCCTTGCGTGTTGTAGAAAAGTTCTTTGGATTGGGATTTCATCCAACCTCAGAAGATATCACCTGGGGCAATCGCAGAAAGCGCCAGGGATGGGCCTTACCACGACCCCTACCCCACTTGTACAAAACCTTTGTAAAACCAAAGTACAGTGAGGAGGAGGAAGAAGAAACCTTCACGGCAGAAGATATTGATGAGGTCTGCGGAGCTATGATGGAGTTGCTCTACAAAGTAAAAATGGTTCAACCAGGAGAAGGTTTAAGCGCCACTGAAGTGCTTTATATGGGGCCATATGCAAAACTTCAAAACAGGAAGGCCACACCTTTTCCGGTCAGGCGGGAGACCCGACAGTGTCACCTTGCTACTTCTTCCCACATCACGAGCTATTTTAGGGTGTAGCTTGGTTGTTTGTTTTCCTTTTAGCACTTTAAATCTCAATTGTAAACCCTGTTATCTTATAAGTTCAAAGAAATTTTTTTTGTTATTCACACCTCTTTGCCTTTCTCTGAATTTTGTCTTTATTTATTTTTTATCTTTTCTTTCAGTCCCAATAATGCATCTTTAAATAAAATGACTTGCTCGCGGACTTCATTCCACGACCCAAACTCTTGTCTATCTGTGAAATAATGAGCCAGAAACCGGAATACAATGAAGAAGAGGCTTTTAGAGAAATCACTCTAGACCTAGAACACTTTGAAAACAAAACTAAGCCTAACCTAAATGATACTGAACCAGTTAAGTCAGGAAATCCCGATGAAATCAAAGAAACAAAAACAAGCATCCACGTGAATGAAAAAATGTGGGATACATTGGTGCAATTATTGTTGGAATTCAAAGATGTATTTGCATGGTCCTACAATGACATGCCTGGTTTATGTATGGATTTGGTGGTCCATAAGCTGCCTACATACCCTGAATGCCCCCGGTCCAACAAAAACAAAGAAAGTTCAAGCCTGATGTCAGCGATAAATCAAAGAGGGGATTACAAAACAGCTTGAAGCGGGGGTGATCCGGGTAGTTCGGTACACCACATGGCCTGTCAATGTGGTCCCCATGCCGAAGAAGGACGGGAAAACTCGAGTGTTTAGATTACAGAGAATTAAACAAGGTGAGCCCTAAGGATAACTTCCCGCTACCCAACATCCACATCATTGTCGATAATTTTGCCAAGCATGAGATTCAATCCTTTGTAGACTGCTATGCAGGGTATCACCAAGTGTTGATGGATGAGGAAGACGATGAGAAAACTACCTTTACCACACCTTGGGGAACATATTGTTATAGATATATGCCTTTTGGATTGAAAAACGTTAGGGCAACATACATGAGGGCTGCCACGACATGATAAATCGAGAAATAGAGGTGTATGTGGATGACATGATTATCAAATAAAAGACTCAGGGAGATCATGTAAAGGACCTGAGAAAGTTCTTCGAAAGGCTCCGCAAATATGATTTGAAATTAAGTCCAGCAAAATGCACATTTGGAGTTCTGTCGGGCAAACTTCTGGGGTTCGTCGTCAGCCGAAGGGGCATCGAATTGGATCCAACAAAGATAAAATCTATTCGAGAGGTGCCTCTTCCAAGGACTAAAAAGGAAATGATGAGTCTATTGGGAATATTGAATTACATTAGCCGATTCATTGCCCAGCTGACTTCCACATGTAAGCCCATATTTAAGCTACTGAAATATGATGATCACCTTGTAGTAATTAGACATTCAAATTGGTTCAATTTTTGTAATAACTGGACATTGGGACTGACTTATTTTGTGATATCTGGACAATTGGACTGATATTTTAGGTATGTACAATTAGTAGTAATATTAGCTTGTGGTAAGGCTATTTCAAATGTTTGTTTCCTATTTTTTCTTAGAAACATTGGATTTAGGAAATGTCAGTTTGGTAAACGTTCAATAAATCAAAACATTGTACTGTATTCTAATTCATTTAAGTTGCAATACATTAGCAATGATTCGTTTTAGATTTATATATGGTAACCAGATTTGTAATTGATGTTTGGAAGCTGAATTCGTGTACTCCGATTGACGAGTATTATGAATCCTTTAATCCATATTTCAGATTAAAAACTGATACAAAATAATCACTAGTAACTTCCATGTGAACATTGTAGATATGTTTAATAGCTAGTCTTGTGTATAATCTCAAACCAAAAGAAACATTACTTAGATTTGTTCACAATGGACTCCTCCGTCCAAATTGACTTTGGGCCGAATTGAAAGGCCCGGCAGTGACCAGATACGATGTATGTTTCAGGGCTGGCCAAAATTTGAGGATAGACAATTTAATATGCCTTAGTATATCCTTATAAAATAAAATGAGCCGCGTTTATCTAATCAAACATCAAGGGGCTCCATAAATTAATAAAAAATATTTAGAAAATCGGAAATGCCGTCAAGAAAATTTCACAGTTTTCCATTAATTTTAAAGACGTAGCTGCTGTAGGTGCGAGTTTGCTAACAAAATTCCTTCCTAAACTCGGGTGCGCATTCATGTGACCAAAATCCCATTCTCAATGGAATTAAAATACGTTAAAAAATTGCGTGCGCATTTATGTGGCGTGATTCGCGATGTGTTTTAATAACATTGCAAATTTTCATAAATGATATTAAAAAGCAATTAATAATTTTCAACTGCATTATATGTTTAAACAGGTATAGCAAATTAGATATCTAGCCACTTATTATAAGTTTAAGCAGCCGTGCTAGAACCACGGGATCCGAGGATGCTAACACCTTCCCTCGGGTCAACACAATTTCTTACTCAAGAATTTCTGGTTCGCATACTCCAATTAGGTAGTTGAAATTTCCCGATTTGGGATTTTAAATAAATCGCTGACTTGGGATACCAAAAGCCAAACCTATCCCAAGTGGCGACTCATGAAATTAATAATTATTCCCATCTCGAATAATGTCACATTAATTGGAGAAACTCCTATACACATGTCATCTTTCGGGGTAACCACGTGTAAGCCAAAAAAGGAGGTGTGACACCTCTGGCGACTCGGCTGGGGAGGAAGCCCTGAATCTATATTTCAGGGTTCAAGAATTCGAGCTTAAAATAACTGTTATATTTGGCTTCTCTCGATTTTGCTTACATATTCTATGCTAAATGCCACACATTTTACCGCTTTGATATTATCTGAAATGTACATATAAACTGCTATGAAACCATTCAATTCTCACCTCCGGGGATGTGCTTACTGGTTGAGACTCCCTATTCTATGAGTGTCTTATCCTTAAATAAGAAAGAGGCAGGACAAGTTACTAAGCCGGATGGCCTTTTGGTTCCTTGTAGGTAGCCCCCTCCTAAACTCGAGTTGTCTGCTCCGGTACACAGTCTTGACCCTGTACCAAGGTTCTTAACTTAGTATAACAAAACGTCAGTCTGAATCCCTAGTAGGAACGTTTATCTACATCATGCATTTTGACTTAGGGGACTCAACACAGGGGTTGGGTCCGTCTGGGATAGGGGCCCTGAAATAAAAGACCCTCTTGATGCGTTTTTACGTGCTAGTTGCACATTTATTTGCCTTTGATTCACATGTTGAGAGGCCTGTAAACAAATGGAATAAACTGAGAAAAATAGCAGTGCTTGGGTGATCACCTTTAAAACCAATGCTCAAATAGCGCCGAAATGCTGCTGGATTTTTCAAAAAAAAACAAAAAACAACAAACACCAATTTTGGAGCGTTCAATAATGTCCGTGGCTTTTAATAAATCATTTTGGCCAGGTCCAACCCCTTTTTCAAAACTGTCAAAAAACCCGAGTTTATTCACTTGTTTTGGAATAAGTTGGATGGTGCCATTATTGCCATAATAGCTGAATATTGCTACAAGGAATGCCGAAAGGCTGATCTTGCGCAAATGGCCACCTCTGAATTTTATTCTGACAGGTAAGCAAGCACAGCCCGAAAAACCTTCTCGCCGAAGTGTCATGAATTACGGGCTGCCAAAAAAAGGTTGCATAGAAGAATTTGACAACAAGGTGAATGGGTTACATTACCGGAGGGTGTCGCATCTTCAGGTTATTACTGCAAATCAAATAGAATGGACATTGGTTTTCTCTCTATGGACGAAGTTGTGTATATGCCTGCCACCGGACCTCATTTCCTTTTGATGGGAATCCCTAGATTCCAGCCCTATGCGCTGTATAGAGTACTCATGCAATTGGGTAGATGCCAAATGTTTCCCCGAGACGAGGATATCAGCCGCCATGTAGTTGAGATAAGCCGGAATAGTTAATTCCCAAAAGCTGTTGTACGCCAATTTGGAGTGAATGCCAATATTTGATAACCGATACTCGAGTACGTGACGTATCTAAGGTTGAGGTTGCACCGGGGTATGTTACTTGGTACAAGAGGGATATAGAGCCTGGGAAGCCGGCAAAGTGACCCTATCTCCAGGAATTTACTGAGACATCACAAGAGCAGTGGGATTGGTTGGCAAAAGAAAATAAATACCGGGCTACTATAGGAAGGTTGGAAAAGAAAATTCAAGAATTGCAGTTCGAAAATAGTCTGCAAACCGCAGCCAGCAAAGGATAAAAGAAGGTATTGGTTAAAGAAAACAAAGCCCTGCGAGCTCAGATTCTGAAAATGAAGGCAGCCGCAGAAAAACCTCCGAGGAGTAAAAAAGATGAAAATCTCATAGAGAATCTGCGTCTAAAATTAATTGAATACGGTTTCGACATAAATAAGGCGGAGGGTGAACTTTCTAGAGCTCTGAAGCAATTAATTAGAGATGCAAAGGAAAGAGCCCACATACTGGAGTAGTTAAAAGAAGGAAGTGGCAATAAAAGCGCTGGCTTAAAATAGAGGGTTGTCATAGCTGAAAACAAAATGGCCAAACAAGCTAGAGATTTCAAAGCCGAGAGAGAGCATTTCTATACGGTAATTGCGGGATTGGAAAGAGATTTGCGATAGTTAAAAAATTTGAATCAAGCAGCTGAACGAACTTTAGAAGCATGGGCTGAGCAAACAGGACGCCTACAACAAGAAAAAAGGGGTTATCAGAGAAGGTGCGGGCAATTTCAGAATATATTACCACGAACTGCACTCACAGTGAGGACATGACAAAAATCTATGTTTTTCGATGCTGCTATGACATTTGTCCGTCAAGTGATGGAAGATCTCCACTATCTCTAGGAAAGTCTAGCGCGCAAACCTGCAGCAAGGCCCGACGATGCCCCAAAGACATTTTATGTTTTAATGTACTGATTAATTTGTATTTTTCATAAGAAGAGTTTTTCTGTATGTCATTTTGAGTCTGTAAGGTTATTAAGTCCCAGTCTGGTAGTTACTTTTCATTCTATTAGCCTTTGTAATCAAACTTTATATCTTTATCAAATTTGAAAATTCCAAAAATAGTTTGCTGTGTACTTAACCTTTTGCTTCCATGAACTGCGCTCGGGTTAATTCATGCAATGTCATGATATGTAGGCAATCTCTATAGGATTCTACCGTATTCTTTAAAAAGAAAAAAAGGATAATAAGTGGTAGGAAACAAAAGGAAAATGAAATAAATGCCGGGATGACACATGCGACCATATACAGCATATAGAAATCCTTTATCTGGACAGGTGCATCAGGCCCAACATATGATTTTCTGTTCGTTATTTGCCTCGAACTAATTGCTAAATTCCAGTGTTCAGTACAGGTGTTTTAAGAACAGTGATTGGTTTGCGATAAACTTGCTTCACACGGATACTTCACTAGGTCAAAGGGAAGTACAGAGATGTTGACTGAAATAACTCTACCAGCCGTTCCTATTCCAGAGGACAACCCAATTACAAGAGTACCACCCTTTGAATCTGCAGCGGCTGAAGAGAACAGGATCCTGCGGCTCCTAGTAAGGGAAATATGGGATGCTTGGACCAACAAGAAAGATCCTCCCAGCTCTATCCCTGGATTGTCCGAGCCTTTTCCGAGGTCTGGGGGTACCTCCACCATCTGCATAAATCACCCAAATATTCTCTTGGGAAAGCCCACCATATCAAAAAAATTTGTTGGGACACCTTCTGAAACTCGCCCTCTGATCTTTACATCCGGGCCAGTTCCTAACATCTTTACAGCCCCTCCGTGCGCAGCTACCACATAGCCTGCGGTACTGAGGCCCGTGTTTGACCCCACATCCTTTACATTCTAAACTCCTAACTACCAAAATGAGCCTCCCCTGTACCCCACATACAACTACCCTCAACCAGCATATGAACTTACCCCTGTGAAGGACAAAATCTCCAAAACGCTCGAGCAAGATGAAATCACAAGGAGAATGAAGAGTTTTGAACAAAGACTGAAGAACATGCAGGGACTAACTGGAAAGAAAAGTCTATGTTAATCAGACCTATGCATGTTCCCCCACGTACATCTTCCTTTGGGGTTTAAAATGCCGAAATTATAAAATTACGAAGGCCACGACGACCCCATCGCCCATCTAAAAAAGTGTTGCAATAACCTACGTGGAGCCCGCGGGAAGGAAGAACTCTTGATGGCGTATTTTGGGGAGAGCCTAGTCGGAATTGCATCCAAATGGTACATAGATCAGGACATTACTCGATGGCATATCTTGGATGACCTCGCCCGGGACTTTGTAAGACAATTCCAGTACAACATCTACATCGCCCCAGATAGAAATTCCCTAGCCAACTTGAAGAAGAAACCTGCTGAAAGCTTCAGAAAATAGGCTATTAATTGGTGAGAGCAAACATCGAGAGTAAAGCCTCCAATGGACAAAACAGAGATGGTCACTGTCTTTTTGCAAGCACAAAAGGCGGATTACTTTCAGAACACGATGTCGGCTATGGGTAAACCTTTTGCATAGGCAATTAAAATTGGGGAGATTGTAGAGGATGGCCTCAATACAGGGAGGACTCTGAGTCAATCTGCCATAAGAGCCACTTCCCAGGCCATACAAGGAGGGGCCGGAGGAATCCAAGGAACAAGAAAAAAGAGGAAGCATCCATGGAAGCCTTCGAGATGAGGAAACAACATACTCACAGGCATGCATTCCATGAAGAGCACCTCAACATTACTATCCTCACAGAGACATGCACTATGTCCCTCAACCCTATGCAATTATGAACGCTCAACCCTTCGCTCGACCTCAAGTAGAACAATAGAAACCGTTCAGCCTCGTAAGAATCACTACAATCTCCACCCTCAGCAAAATCATTATCGTCCCAGGGAGCTACCCAGGAGACAAAACTTAACCCCAATAGAAGAATGCAATGCCAGCCTGTTCCCAAAGCTGGTCCACATGGGTCTCCTCCAGCCTGTACCCCCAAACAGACAGAACCCCGAATCACCTTCTTACCAAAGGGGTGTGCGTTGTGCTTACCACTCTCGGGCAGAGGGACATGATATCGAAAATTGCTGGACCTTAAAACGAGCAGTGGAGGACTTGATAGATCAAAAGAAGATAGTACTAAGAGATGAAGGGGTCCCAAATGTAATAGATAACCCGTTACCGGCTCACAACAATAGGCCGATCGTCAGAATGATCTGTGAGGACAAACAATTTTATCCCGCTCTGAAAGCCATCTTAGCCATCACCGAGGCAGATAGAAAACCAAAAGTCACCCCAAAAAAGATGGAACAAAAGAAAATGAATGAAGCCAAATGCCCCGAAGCAGAAAAGAAGGCTGAGGTCGAAGTTGAGATGACCCCTACCAAGGAAAAAATACTCTACATCCCACGAGGACGTAAAGAAAAGCAGCCCGCATTAAGCCCTCCAAAAAGGTTCGAGCTGAACAAAACCATGTATATACCCAAGAAAGCCTATGTGGTATGGGGATTGATTAAACCACCAGTTCTGAATGAGCCCATGGTTATCGGTCGCGCGCCATAGAATCCCATGAACCCCTCAGCCGTCCCTTGGAATTATAGGGAAACCATTGTTACATACTAGGGCAAAGAAGTCCTCGGAGAAGCCAAAAAGGGTTTTCCTGTGAAGAAATACTCAGATATGGAACAAGTGAATGCCGCTACTAAACGGTGATTTCCGCTTAACGACCAGTGAATACTAAAGAGGCAGAAAGGTTTTTCCTAAAAACAAAAAAGGCGGAGTACAAAGTCGTGGATCAGCTCCAAAAATCCCCTGAGCAGATTTCTTTATTATCACTCTTGATGAAATCTCTCGAGCATCAGCAGGTGTTGGCCAAAACTCTGAACGAAGCTTATGTTCCAGCTGAGACCTCTGTACAACAATTAGAGAAAATGGCGGAGAGATTCTTCAGTATCAACCAGGTATCGTTCAGTAAGAATGACTTACCCCCGGAGGGAGCTGCTCAGAACAAGCCTTTGCACCTCACTGTCAAGGGTGAGGGATATTATGTCAAGAGATTGATGGTTGACGGAGGTTGCAGAGTAGACATATGCCCGCTTTCTACCTTCCAAAGAATGGAGATCGGGACAGGGAGGATCTTTACAAAAAACGTATGTGTATAAGCCTTCGATGGAATAAAAGGGACACCATAGGTGAAATTGATTTGGTGCTCACAATTGGTCCAGTCGACTTCGAAGTAACATTCCAGGTGTTGGACATGGACACCCCGTACAACTACCTCCTACGAAGGCTGTGGATTCATGCAGCAGGGGTAGTGCCTTTTACCCTGCACCAAATGATGAAATTTGAGTACGAAAACCAGGAGATTGTAGTTCGTGGAGAGGACGAGCAATCGATTTACCGGGACACCTCTATTCCCTGTCTAGACACCAAAGAAGGGAGAGAACACATAGTCTATCAGGATTTTGAAGTCTTAGTATCCTATCAGCATGAAGAGGGCAAGACACTCCCCCAGCCTTTCCTGTCAAATGATTCAATTATGGTAGCGAAGGAAATGATGCGCCAAGGTTTCAAGCCAGGCAAGGGACTCGGAAGCTCCCTACAAAACATATCTGAGCCGGTTACCTTGCCTGTCACAGAAAAGTTCTTTGGACTGGGATTTCATCCAACCTATGAAGATATCACCTGGGCCAATCGCAGAAAGCGCCAGGGATGGGCCTTACCACGACCCCTACCCCACTTGTACAAAACCTTTATAAAACAAAAAACAGTGAGGAGGAGGAAAAAGAAACATTCACGGCAGAAGAAATTGATGAGGTCTGCGGGGATATTAGGGAGTTGCTCTACGAAGTAAACATGGTCCAACCGGGATAAGGTTCAAGCGCTGGTGAAGTGATTTACATGGGGCGTGATGCAAATTTCAAAACTTTAAGGCCACACCTTTTCCGGTGAGGCGGGAGACGTGGTAGTCTCGCCTTGCTACCTCTTCCCACATCACGAGCTATTTAAGGGTGTAGCTTGGTTGTTTGTTTTTCTTTTAGCACTTTAAATCCCAATTGTAAACCCTATTATCTTATATGTTCAAAGAAATAAAATCAATATTTTGTCATTCACACCTCTTTGCCTTTCTCTGAGTTTTGTAATTCTCTATTTTTCATATTTTCTTTCAGTCCGAATAATGCGGCTTTAAATAAAACGACATGCTCGCGGACTTCATGCCACAACCCAAACTCGCTGCCTGTCTGTGAAATAATGAACCAGGAACTGGAATATAATGAAGAAGAGGTTTTTAGGGAAATCTCTCGAGAGCTGGAACACTTTGAAAACAAACCTAAGCCTAACCTAAATGATACTGGTTCGGTTAACTCGGGCAATCCCGATGAAATCAAAGAAATTAAAATAAGCATCCACGTGAATGAAGAAATGCGGGATTCATTAGTTCAACTCCTGTTGGAATTCAAAGATGTATTTGCGTGGTCCTACGACTAAATGCCTGGTTTAAGTATGGATTTGGTGGTCCATAAGTTTCCTACATACCCTGAATTCCCTCTGGTCCACCAAAAAAAGAAAGTTCAAGCCTGATGTGTGCGATAAAATCAAAGAGGAGATTTCAAAACAGCTTGAAGCGGGGGTGATCCGGTTAGTTCGGTACACCACATGGAAGGCCAATGTGGTCCCGGTGCCATAGAAGGACAGGAAAACTCGAGTGTTTGCGGATTACAGTTATTTAGATAAGGCGAGCCCTAAGGATAAGTTCCCGCTACCCAATATCCACATCCTTATCGATAATTGTGCCAAGCATGAGATTCAATCCTTTGTAGACTGATATGTAGGATATTACCAAGTGTTGATGGATGAGGAAGACGCTGAGAAAACCTCCTTTACCACCTTGGGGAACATATTGTTATAGAGTTATGCCTTTTGGATTGAAAAACACCGGGGCAACATACATGAGGGCAATGACCACCATCTTCCACGACATGATGCATCCAGAAATAGAGGTGTATGTGGATAACGTGATTATAAAATCAAAGACTCAGGGCGATCATGTAAAAGACCTAAGAAAGTTCTTCGAAAGGCTCCGCAAATATGATTTCAAATTAAATCCAGCAAAATGCGCATTTGGAGTTCCGTCGGGCAAACTTCTGGGGTTCATCGTCAGCCAAAGGGGCATCGAATTGGATCCAACCAAGATAAAATCAATTCGAGAGCTACCTCTGCCATGGACTAAAAGGACATGGCGAGTCTATTGGGAAGATTGAATTACATCAGCTGATCCATCGCCCAGCTGACTTCCACATATGAGCCCATCTTTAAGAAACTGAAAAAGGATGCGGCAGTTAAATGGACCGTCGAATGTCAGGAGGCTTTTGACAAAATTAAACATCACTTGTCCAATCCACTAATTTTTGTTCCGCCAGAACTAGGAAGGCCATTATTTCTCTATATAACAGTCGTGGAAGGTTCTTTTGGCTGTATTCTAAGGCAGATGACGCAGCGGGAAAGATAGAACATGCCATTTATTAGCTGAGCAAAAATTTTACTAGTTACGAGGCCAAGTACACGCTGTTAGAAAGATCGTGTTGTGCCTTTACATGGGTGTCTCAGAAGTTAAGGCATTATCTTCAAGCTCATACCACGTACCTCATAACCATGATGGATCCACTAAGGTACATATTCCAAAAACCAATGCCCACAGGACTACTGGCCAAATGGCAGATCTTGCTCACCGAGTTCGACATTGTTTATGTCACTCGTACTGCAATGTAAGCTCAAGTATTGGCAGATCATTTGGCAGAGAACCCCGTTGATGATGAATATCATTCTCTAAACACTTACTTCCCTGACGAAGAAGTGAATCTGTTGGAAGTAGCAGCTGAAGTAGCCCTAGTGTTGGCTAAGGAAAAACGTTCAACTTAGGGATGGGAGTCCTAATGTTGGCTAAGGAAAACGCTCAACTCAGGGATTGGAGCCCTAAGTTTGGCTAAAGGGAAAAATACACAACTTAAGGATTGGAGCCCTAATATTTCCGAAAGGGGAATCACGCTCAACTTACGGATCGAAGCCCTAATGTCGGCTAAAAGGAAAACACTCAGCTCAAGGATTAGAGCGGAAATGTCAGCTAATGGGAAAACGCTCAACTTAGGGATTGGAGCCCTAATGTCGGCTAAAGGTAAAACTCTCAACTCATGGATTGGAGCCCTAATGTTGGCTAAAGCGAAAAACGCTCAAATCAGGACTGGAGCCCTAATGTTAGCTAAGGAAAAAAAGCTCGCGATGCCTTTGCCCCTCAAATCGACCTCCACGCATGTTAAACCTATCAAAAATTAGATGAATACATCACAATATACTAAGGGAGCAAAGGCCAAGCGAAAACAACCAATAAATTACCAAAACTCGAGCCCCGGGCCCACTTCTTGAAACTCAGAAATTTTCGCATCTATGGGTCCCTTATCCTCCCATGACATCATACATACCAAATGTTCTAAAATCCGACCTCAAATGGACAGTCAAATCCCAATTTAAAAGTCCAATTTCTCAAGCCTTAGTTCTTCCATTTTTGGTTTAAGTTCCATGAATTTCTAGGACACAATATAAGCAAGTTTTAAGACCAAAATTCTTAGCTCAAGTCATTTCCCCTTGAATCCCTCTTTGATCTCCTTCAAGAATCTCCAATAATGAGCAGCTATGGGTGAAGATAGACCCACATTCGTGAAAAAGATAATGTTCAAGACATTCTGCCCAGGGGTATTTTCTTCTATACGATCGCGGAACATTCCTTGCGATCGCGAAGAACAAATATTCAGCTCCCAGAATTAACTTTAAGCGAAGTCACCAAACCCAATGCGATCGCAATGCATTTTCAAAATAATTCCATGCGATCACGGATAACCTTCCGCATTCACGATGAACAAAACCTCATGTCAACTTTACTCTGTGCGATCGCAATGACTTAACCGCGTTCACAAAGATAAATTTCCACAAATTATGCGATCGCAAGCTATACTATGGGAACACAATGAAAAATAGAACAGCACCCACAAATCCTCCTATGTGATCACAGGACCTCTTATGCGATTGCAGAGAACAAATATCCTTCAACTCTGAACCAACAAATTTTCTGCTATCTTTTATGGCACAAAGTGGTTTGATTGACAACCCGAAACTCACCCGAAGCTCTCGTGACCTCCATTAAACATGCTAACATATCCAATAACATCTCAAATCTGCTCCAATCATAAAAACACCTTAAACAACATCAAATTACCCAAAACTCATCAAATTCAATCCTAAGTTTCTAAAAACTTCCGAAATACACTTTCAATCAAAAACTCTACCAAACGATGTCTGATTGACCTGAAATTTTCACACACATAAAAAATAACATAATGAGGTTACTACAACTCTCAGAATTCCATTCCGGCTCTTGGACCAAACATCTAGCCTACCAACCAGAAATCGCCAAAATCTCAACTTCGCCAATTCAAGCAAAATTCTACTCTGGACCTCCAAACCCAATTTCGATCACACTCCTAAGTCATAAATCACCCAACAAAGCTAAAACAAATCATAAAATTTCCAATCGCAACTCATATACACATAAGTCAACTCTTGGTCAAACCTTTCAAATTCAAAGCCTTCAACTGAGACTTTTTTTTCAAACTCATTGCAATTTTTCCTGGAAGACAAAACCAACGATCTACATTATCTATAATACATTACATAGGGAAGTCATGCCCAGGAACTAGCGATCAAAGTTCAAAAGTTAAAAACGATCGGTCGGGTCGTTACAATTTGATTCCTTTGAACTTTTCTTGAAAAGACTAAGTTTGACCTTGGTCAACATTTTGAGAAAACAAACTCGGATTCATGATTTGACGGCCTTTGAAAGTCTGTACGAAAATATAGGACCTGTGCGTATGCCCGAAATCTAATTTTGAGGTTCCTAGCCCGAGTAATGAATTTTTATTAGAATTTGTTGTTCTAAAGTTTTAAGGATTTGAAAAAACTAAGGAATCACTGATTTCCTAGGTGCTAGACTCTTATTTTGGTTCTGAATCCTGGTACAAGTTTGAAATATCATGTAAGACGCGGATGTAAAATTTGGTGTCAATTCGAGTAGTTTTAGGGCATTTTGGCCCGTCAGAGGAAATCTAAGAAGTTGAAGTTCATAATTTGATTCATTTGGTTTAGGGGGTGATTTTCTAGAATTAATGTTGTTTTGTGTGTTCCAAAGGTTTGGTGTAGGTTTGTCTCATGATTTTGGACTTGGCAATATACTAAAGCAGGCCCGGGAGCCCCGAGCATCAATCGAACGAGGCTCGAGTGAAGTTGAAATTTTGAGAGTGGGCTGAAGGCTGCTGCTTATGTCATAACCGAATTTGCAGTTCATGGACTGCAGATGCGGCCCTCCCATCACAGAAGCGGCCCAGGGCTGCCTAGGCCATTTTTGCAGATGCGGCTCCCAAGTCGCAGAAGCGGCGCCACAAGTACGACTCGGAGACTGCATATGCGGGACCTCATTTAACTGCAGATGCAAAAATTGTCGGGTAGCGAGGTTAATTTAATACTTGTTCTAAGTCATTTTTATGACATTTCCACTCCTCTTTTGGCCGATTTGGGAGCTTCTGAGAGGAGGCCTTCACTTAGCAAGTTGAGGTAAGTGTGTGTTACCTATTTTTAGTTCAATATCGTTTTTAGGTTGATTAAACACTAGTATTAGGGTGAATTCTTGGGGTTAGAGCAAATACCTAGGGTTTTAACAAACTAGGATTTTACCACAAAAGTTGCTATGAAATGATCTAGAAACCATATATTATTGAACCTTAGGTTGTAGAGAACAACTTACTTCAAAAAATCTCGGAATCCGGGCACGTGGGCCGAGGTTCAGAAATTAGGAAACTTTTATTAATGGTTGGGAAATTTCTTAAATAGCTAGAATTCTATCTTGTGAGTCTATATTGACTAGTTCTTACTTGATTCAACTAGTTTGGGATCGTTGGGCTCCAACTTGAGGACTTGGACTCGTTCTAGGTATTAGAAGGGCACTTTGGGGCAAGGTGAGTCTCCTTCTAACCTTGTAAGAGGGAATTATCCCGATAGGTATAATAATTTAATAATTGCCATTCTATGCGGGAGCTATGTACGTACTAGGTGATGAAAGTCCGTGTGTAACGACTATTATGCATAAGTCCGGGTAGTTTAGGACCCAAAAGCATGCGCTACTTGTAATATTTGAAATCTTATTGTCAATTAAAACACATTTAAATTAAGTTGAGTTGGTGAATGGATTTCCAAAGGAAGTAAACATCATTTTCTTCACCGTTAAAGAGAATTGCTATTTCTTTGGGTAATTATCTTTCCATAATAAAATCTTGATTGACTTTTTGAATGCATGCTTTTATGTGTACATGCGTTGCATGGATGATCCATGAGCGGGGTGCTTGTTTATTCATATTTGACTGCATTTCATGGATGATCCGCGAGCGGGGTAATAGATGCATCTATGATTCGAGCTGTTCGACCCTCGGCAGTGCACAATTTACGTTTATATTGGATCAGAGCATACGTCCCGCATTGATTATTTGTGCATGTTCTACGTAGAAATTTTCTGAGGACCGAATTTCATATCTGCTTAACCTATAGGCAAACATCTATGTAAATGCTTAGGAAATAATTTTTATTTCGTGATTATTAAATGTGAATGATTTTTGATATATATGATTATTATAAACTCTTCTCACACTATTTGACCCTAGTAAGTATCGAGTCAACCTCTCATATCTACTTCTTCGAGATTAGACGAGGTACTTATTGGGTACATATTGATTATATACATATACTACACTTCTGTACTTAATTGTACAGCACCTGAGGCAGGTACATCTGGCTATCAGTCGGGTGCGCATCACAGAGTAGATTTGAGACTCCTTCGGTAAGCTGCTCCTCCTTCGGCCGTTCAACAAGTTGAAGGAGTTTTTTTATGTTTTTATGCTGTCTATTTTGATCCGAACAATAGGAAAATGTGTTTGTTGTATATTCTACTAGTTGCCTAGTACTTGTGACACAAAGTATTGGTGCAGACATCAGTAGATGGTATTATTTTGGGGTTTTATGGTTATTATGACTTTATCCATCATTTCCTAATTTATTTCCATCTTAAAGAATTATTTCAATCATTTTGGGGTTAAGGTCATCAAAAGTTTAATTAGTATGTTCCGCATTGGCTTGCCAGTGATGGCATTTGGCGCCATCATAACCTGTTATGGAATTGTGTCGTGACATCGAGTTTTTAGGAATGACGTAGCATTTACAGAAGATGATTTTCATCCTATTAATGGTCTGAAGATTGAGGCATCTAATTATAGTTTCATTGCTGATAGAGAGAGCTGTTTGAAGGAACGATATTTCTCTGATGTTAAGAAGGGTTTGAAGGTGGATTATTTGTATAATTTTATTAAAAAGTTTAAGATTTCAAGTAATTATACACGTGGGATCTAGGTGGAAGTGCAGATGTTCCTATTAACATGGTATCTATACATAAGAATGCATAAATTCCTATGGACATGGCATCTATATAAGAATGTAAAAATTCATATAAGCATGATATCTATTTATGAGAATACAGAATTTCCTATGGATATGATATCAATATGAGAATGCGGGATTCCTATGAGAATGTAGGATTCCTATAAACATGATATCTATATATGAGAATACATAAATTCCTATGGACATGATAACTATATGGGAATGCGGGATTCCTATGAACATGATAGCTATATAAGAATACAGGATTCCTATAAACATGATATCTACCCTCTCTTTGCATACTTAATTGCCCTTCCCTTTTCACTAGCCATCCCAGAGTGTCTTTATTAAAAAGTTATAATAACCAAGAAAAAGAAAGTAAAGTACAAAAAATACATCAGAAGCTAAAAGTACAACCGAGGAAAGCCTGATTCAGACTTCTTGTCTGAAGCATGAAGTAAACCAACTCCAACAGATAAGATTTCAAAGCCTTTCTCTCATTTGGGGTGTGTCAAAGTTCCCTAAGAGTCTCATCTGAACTCCGGGCAGTGTTTACACCCAAATATATTACCACATTAACACATAGTGTTGTGTGGAAGGGCCAGCCATTAAGTGTCTAAGTTCAAAAGGAACTCAAGGTCCCAAGTCAAGGCTCACAAGAGAGGGGAAAAACGTAGGAACTAAGAGAGAGTGCAAGTGCAACAGTAAAATTCGTAAAGGGGAACAGGAAAGGGGAATAACTTGAAATAAGTATACATAAGGATATAGGGAACGGGGAACTTGCAAGAGTCAAAGTAAAGTAGGCTGATGCGCATACCCAGCAATAGGATATGTTGGCACACCCTTCCATCCCATTGACATAGATGTGAAGACCACATTGGTTCAAACTCAATTCATAGGTAACAACTCATATTGCCATGCCTTATGTCATAACTTACAAACACATAGGGGTAATAAGGGTAGGGAGAAAAGATTAACAACAGAAACAGGCAAAAGATATGAGCATACAAATTTAGCTGTTAAACTCTACATAAACAGTAAAGTATCTATGAATATATAAGCTATAAAAACACATTGTGATGATGTTAAAGCTTAAATTAGGACATACCAGTTTCAAAGAAACAAATAGAGAAAAAGATGTACTCTTGTAAAAGCCACAGTGCATGAAAAGAGAGAATATTATTATGAGTTTAGAAAAGATTGTAAATTGTGAAGTGAAGCAATCGTGTGTTTTATGTTAACAAGTCGTGCCTTTTATAGTATGAAAACCATGTAGAAAGAAGGTAAGAAAATAATTGAAGGACGGATTGTCAATCAATTACACAATACTCTTTTTAATTAACTAATTCATGTTCTAACGTGTGAAACCAATTAAGAAAAGAAATTAACCAAAACACTTTGTGCAAAGTGGGAATTTATGGGTGAATACATAAAGTTTTATTTAAAAGTAGTATTTTAAAATACACGATTGTACAATTAAGTAAAGAAATTAATTAATAACCAAGAAATCAGAGGTCAGATATTTGTTATGAATGAACCGAGTCAGAAAGATAGAAATTGTTTCTTAACTTAGAGGAAATCAGTGAACAACGGAAAAAAATCAATCAGACCATATTCAAAGGGAAGTATGAACTACTCAAAAATTTGAAAGCCATTTTAAAGGGTAGTCTATCATATATAAGGAGCATACGAACATATTAAGATAAATTGTCTTCTAACATTAGTAAAAAAAAAAACAGTGTAGAAGAGTTTAGGAAAACGTCAGAATCATAAGGAATTGGCCTGAAAGAGGTGGGAGTTTCTAAATAAGAACCCTAGTTCAGACAGATCATAAAATCAAACTTGAAAGGGCAGGCAATTGAATCGAAACATGTTTTAGGGGTTACAGAAAAGAACTAAAACTTCTAATTTGCTTCTTTCAGCAACAAAACTCATGAGCAACATGCGAATACAGTAGAAGGGTTCAAAGCAAACAGAGTAAAGAAACTAATCTGAAGCATAATGAGAGAAGACTGATAAGAATAGTAGAATAACATGCTTAAGGCGATCTTTTTAGAAGAAACTTAAACAAAATTCAGTAGAAGAAAAATATAAAAACATTTAAGAATACAGTAGAAAAATATAGTAGGCGAAACATACTAGAACATAGTAGAAGTGCATACGAGAACACAGTATAGAAAACACAGTAGAAGAACATAAAAGAATGACGTATGGAAAACATAATAGAAGAACATACATGGTAGAACAAAAACATAAGAACACAGTAGAGGAAAATAAATACAAAATTAAAAGGATAGAAAGTCAAAGAAACACTTAAATAAATTCAGAAAACCCTAGATCAGAAACGAAGCGGTTTTGAAAGTAATTTTTGAAATAGAAGTTAGGGAAATTGTTTTAAAACTCAACGAGAGCATAGATACATGAAGGGTCCAAAGAAATCAGAGAAAAATCTTAAAGTTTTGGGGTTTCAAAAGAACCCTAGAGATGAGAAAGGCTTTGACAACGTTCCCGTCTGAGTCGGAGAGGTTAGAATCAGGCTCAAACAACCATGGTATGCTAGAGCAATTGGGAAGATCACTGTGGAACTTCGAGTCAAAAGAGGTCCTAGCATGACCCTTCAAGGTCACGCCTTGAATCTTGAGAGACCATGTGTGTGGGAACAAGAGGAGGTGGATATAGGGCTCTCACAGCCTTAGAAGTCATAGACTCCGGTAGATTTCAGGGCAGAGATGGTAGGAGGCGGCTAGGGTTCGGAGAAGGTTCAAGAGAGTTTGAGGGAGTGGAGAGATTTAGAGGCGGCATCTAGGTGAGAGTCATTTAGGGTTGGGGGTTTGGTAAATTATAAAGGAAAGAATGACGTGTGGCCGTCAATCCTTTTGATCAACGGCCTTAATTAAACAGGGCGGCGGATGGGTTGTATTTTACTGGGTCAGGGGAGGGTAATTTAAGAATTGGGCCGGGAATATGGGATTGAAATTGAGTTCAATTAGGGGGACTGATTTAGGATAAGATTGAAATAAGTAGGGCAAGTGTTTAAATAGTTACTTTTTCCCTTTTTATTTTATTAAAATAAGTAAAATAATTATTGGAAACCAATTAAAATTACTAAATTAATTACTAATATGTATATATTAAATTAAAAATATTGGATTTAATTTTGTAATTATAAATGCAATTAATTCTTAAAATAGGCTAATATTGTAATTATATTCAATTTAGCTTTAAAAAAATTGTAAAAAATGTAAAAAACTTACCTTAGCTATATTTTGGTATAAAAATTAAAATACAATAAATGAATCACAAAAATGAAAATTTGGGAAATAATTATTGATTTTGTATTGATTAAATAGGGTAATAAATTAATTTAAAAATCCTCAAAAAATGGACACACTTATATAGGCATACATATGCTCTTATGAATATATTTTGCATATAAAATATACAAGAAAAAATTGGGTATCAACAGCAGCCCTCTTTATCCGGGAAGGATGAAACAGTTATCGTGTAAAGATATGAAGGCCAATTTGACCGAACGAAATGGTTTAAGGAGATTTGGTCGTGTCCTGGTTCATGAGATACCTACATATCCCTGGTCTTATAGGAATCAAGCCATATGTGGTTCAGGATCCATCGCTGGGGTATGCTGATGGAGATTGTTTTCAAGAATGGACGCAATATTTAGGTCGTGATGAATGGTCAATGTTCAGTAGGGCTACGGGAACTAGAGTAGAATGCTCTTGCCGCGATGGCCATTGCTCGCCATTTTACCTGCAAATAAGCATACAAACGTATATGGTGCATAAATTTAAACATGATGCAATTTTTCGTCCGACCATGAATGATGTCTTTAGAAAGTTAGGATGACGTTCTTAGACCATGATATCTTGGGCTATGAAGCTTATAATAAAGAATTCACAGGCTATGAAATTATACTCTCGGGCTATTAGAATGATACCTCCGAACTATGATGCCTTTGAATAATGATATGCAAGAGATTAAAAGGGGTCCTCAGGCAATCGCATGGCGTTCTCGGGCTATGAAAATGGTGCCTCCGAATAATGACGCCTTTGGATAGATTGGTGATCTTTCACCCCATAAAATTTAATAAGTGGCGATCTTTCAATCCATGAAATGTAATACGTGGCGATCGTTCAGTCCACAAAATGAAATAAGTGGTGATCTTTCAGTCCATAAAATGCAATAATTGGAAATCTTTCAGCCCATGAAATGCAATAAGTGGCAATCTTTCAGCCCATGAAATACAATAAGTGGCGATCTTTCAGCCATGCAGGAAGTAAAAATAAAGCAGTGATCTTTGAGTCATGCAAAGATGAAGAATGAAGTGGCGATATTTCAGACATGCAAGTGCAAAATAAAGTGGCAATATTTCAGCTATGCAAGTGCAAAATAAAGTGGCGATATTTTAGCCATGCAAGTGTAAAAAATAAGTAGCGATATTTCAACTGATGCAAATGTAAAAATAAAGTGGCAATATTTCAGCTGATGCAAGAAGTAAATGAGGTGGCGATCTTTCAGCCAATGTAAGATAGAGGTAGAGCTTAACCTCTGAAGGCAGGATAGTAGACTTATGCAATGCAGGAAATGCAGATGGAGATAAAGCTTAGTCTTGGAAGGTAGAACGGTAGCCTTATGCAATGCAGGAAACACAGATGGAGATAGAGCTTAGTCTCGAAAGGTAGAATGGTAGCCATATGCAATGCAGGAAATGCAGATGAAGAAAGAGCTTAGTCTCGGAAGGCAGAATAGCCATATGCAATGCAAGAAATGCAGATGGGACAGAGCTTAGTCTCGGAAGGTAGAATGGTACCCATATGTAATGCAAGAAATGCAGATGGAGACAGAGCTTAGTCTCGGAAGGCAGAATGGTATCCTTATGCAATGAAAGAAAGGCAGATGGAGACAGAGCTTAGTCTCAAAATATAGAATTCCAGCCTTATACAAGAGATAAATGGCGAAAGGCAATAAAATTTGTGTACTTGATAGCTGATTGCGATATTATGGCTGCTGGGGATATTGTGTTTAGATAGCAACTGTGAATAGGTGCAACTGTAATGTATTTGATGATTTTGTGACATGGGTGCGTACATCCAAAAAAAATCGTGAGTTTTGTAAAGGCGAAAGGTTAGTTCATATCCCCGATGACTTGCTTGACTTTCTTGGATCTGTTTGGATCTGTTTCAGTGATATTGTGCGTATCATTGGGGTAGAGTTGCTAAATAAAGAAATTTTGGTAACATGCATGCATGATTTATTAAAATGTAATGTAAATACATAATCGAGAATAGTTCTCTTCAGATGAACAGACGGCTGCGACATGGTTCAAGACATTGTAACTCCTCCGGCTCACGAATTTTGAAAGCCCTCCTCAAATTCTGCCCCAGTTTACTAGGCTGCTGCTTTTGGTGGTTGCTTGCGATGATCGGTTTAAATCACTTTAGGATTTGAGGGTCCTCCTCAAAATTTTACCCATGTTTCCAATTGCAGAGAAATGGAAATTTTATTGAATTTTGACCGAACCCATGAGGCTGCCTATGTATCCCCTCTTAAACGCGAATCAGGTCAGACGTCGTTCAAATTATATCATATAGGAAAGCATAAGATTAATGCTTGACTGTATCTGAATTGATTGGTTTTGGCCAAACTTCTCTGTCCATTTTTTCAAGTATAAGGGCTCCTCCCGTCAGAACCCGGTGAACCATGTATGGACCTTGCCAATTGGGAGAGAATTTCCCTTTGGCTTCACCTTGATGCGCGAAGATTCTCTTTAAAACTAAGTGCCTCGGTGTGAACTATCTCAGCATAACTCTCTTGTTGAAAGCTCTGGACACTCTGTTCTGAAAAAGCTGACCGTGAAAAATTTCGTCCAATCTCTTTCAATCTATAAGGTCTAGCTGCTCCTAACGACTCTTCACCCACTATGTATCGCCGAGCTCAACTTCTTGCATGATTCTTAAGGTAGGGATTTCTACTTTGGCGGAAATGAGGGCTTTTGTATATAAACTAGCATATAGGGAGTTGCCCAAGCTTATGTGCGGACTGTGGTGCAGTACCCAGTAAAGAAAATGATAGCTTCTCGTGCCACTGCTTATGTTTCTTTATCATTTTTCTTAGTATCTGAGGTATGTAGGTTGTAGAATTCCTATGTTTGATCTTGAAAGTTTCACGTATGGCCTTTATCAGGTCACTGTTGAGGTTGGAAGTGTTATCAGTGATGATTGATTCTGAAATCCCAAATCGACAAACGATACGGTCGCGGATAAAGTCTGCCACTACTTTCATAGTTACAGCTCTGTGAGAAGTTGCTTCGACCCATTTGGTAAGTAGTCAATTTCCACTAGGATGAATTTGTGTCTGTTGGAAGCGGCAAGTTTGATTGGTCCAATAACATCCATTCCCTATACAGTGAACGACCATGGTGAGCTTGTTGCATTAAGCTCGTTTGTGGGTACCTTTATCATGTCTGCATGTGCCTGACTACAGTGGCATTTCCGAACATACTAGATACAGTTTGTTTCCATAGTCATCCAAAAATAACCAGCCCGAAGTATCTTCTTTTCTAAGACAAAACTGTTCATATATGGACAACAGGTCCAGGCATGAATTTCCTCTAGCAGTTTAGATGCTTCTTTGCATCAACACACTGTGATAATCCAAAATCAGGAGACCTCTCATATGAGATTCCTCCGCTACTAATGAAATTGTTGGCCAACCTTTGAAATTTGCGCTTTTGAGTAGCGTTTGCAAGCTCTGGGTATTCTCCTTTTGTCAAATATCCACTGATGTAACTAAGCTTTTCCATCTGCTTCTTCTTTGACATGAGCATAGTAAGCTAGTTGATCATAGATATTTACCGGAATAGGATAAATGAAGTTCGTATCTAGATGTTGTATCATGGATGATAGGGTGGCTAATGCATCAACAAGCTCGTTCTAGACTCTGGGAACATATTGGAACTCTTTCTTTGTGAACCTCTTTCTCAACTCTTGCACCTGGTTCAGATAAGGGAGTATCGTGGAGATATTGGTCGCTCATTCTTCTCGGACCTGATATATAAGCAAGTCTGAATCCCCAAATACTAGCAATTCTTGGATGTTCATGTCAATGGCTATCTTGAGCCCTAAGATCCATGCCTCGATAATTCTGACATGTTTCTGATACTAGAATTACTCTTATGCCGACTCCTTAGAAATTTGATGTTCCATCAAAAAACGTTCTCCACCCATTATAGGATTTTGCAATATCTTATCCTATGGATGAAGCCTCTTCGTTGGGAAAATACGTTTTTAGGGTTCGTGTTCTCCATCTATGGGGTTTTTGGCGAGGTAATCTTCTAGTGCCTGTCCCTTGATTGCTTTCATAGTCACGTAGAAAAAGTCGAATTCACTCAACAGGATTTTCCACTTGGCGAGCTTGCTAATGGGCATGGGCTTCTGAAAGATGTATTTTAAAGAATCCATCGTTTATATGAGATATGTAGCATAGGCACAGAAATTGTGCCTCAGCTTCTGGGCTACCCAAGTTAGAGCACAACAGGTGCGTTCTAACTGAGAATACTGGGCTTCGTACGGAGTGAACTTTTTGGTGAGGTAGTAAATGGCCTGTTTTTTCCTTCATATCTCATCATGCTGCCTCAGGACCCAGCTGAAGGCACCATCTAATACTGCGATGTAGAGTAGCACAGGTCTACCTTGTTCACGCGGGACTAAGACAGGTTGTTTTGGCAAATATTCCATGATCCTATCAAAAGCTTTCTGGCATTCATCGGTCAATTTGGTGGCGGTATCCTTCTTCAATATTTTGAAGATCGACTCACAGATAAATGTAGATTGTGCTATGAACCAACTGATGTAGCTTAGTCTCCCCAAGAAACTCATTACATCCTTCATGCTCCTTGGCGGTGGCAATTCTTGAATGGCTTTAATCTTCGATGGATCCAGTTCTATTCCCCGACAACTCACAATAAACCCAAGCAATTTTCCAGCTGGAACCCCGAATGTGCATTTTGTAGGGTTCGGTCTTAGTTTGTACCTTCTCTGTCTATTGAAGAACTTCCTCAGATCTTCCAGGTGATCATTGGCTTTCTTTGACTTGTTGATGACATAATCTACATATATCTCAATCTCCTAGTGTATCATATCTTGGAAAATAATAGTCATGGACCTCATGTAGGTGTCCCCTGCATTCTTTAACCCAAACGACATCATCTTGTGGCAGTACATTCGCCACGGCGTAATGAAAGTTGTTTTCTAAGAATCTTCTGCATCCATCCATATCTGATAATAACTAGCAAAAAAATCCACAAATGATTGTAATTCATGCTTGGTACAATTGTCAATTATGATGTGTATGCTTGGCAAGGGGAAGTTTTCTTTGGAACTTGCCCGGTTGAGATCCCGATTGTTGACACAAACTCTAACCTTCCTATCTTTTTTTGGTACTTCACAATGTTAGCTAGCCATGTCAAGTATTCCACTACCCTGAGAACTTTAGCTTTGACCTGCTTAGTGAATTATTCCTTGATTTTCAAACTCCTATTTGGCTTGAACTTTCTAAGCTTCTATTTACTGGTGGACATGTCGAATCAGTCAACAGTTTGTGTGCCATAGTAGATGTACTCATCCTGGTCATGTCGTCATACGACCAGGCGAATATGTCCTCGTATTCTCTTAGGAATTTTGTGTATTCCTTCTTTTATGACAGTGACAAATGAATGTTGATTACAAATTTCTTTGCCTTTTCTACGTCTCCCAGGTTAACAATCTCAGTCTCGTCCAGGTTTGACGTTGGCATGTTTTCAAAATTCTCAATTTCCTTAACAATCTCTTCTGGTATATCATCTTCCTCTAAATCTGTGTCTGCTTGTTGCGTTGTCTCATTGCACGTCACAACCATTGGTCCATCAAGCTAAGTAATAGTAATGTTGTATAAGTAATGCAATGAGAGTAAGATTTATAAGAAAACTGAAATGCTTTGATAAATTAAACAACTGTTTTGAACATAGGAGTTCTTTCTTACAAAAATCAAAAAAATGCAAAAGGAAAGTCAACTAGTAAAAATAAAATGATGTGTGATTCTTGTTAAACCTTCCTACCTCGAGGCTCACCGGGCTTTGGTGGTTCTAATAGTCCCATTATTGAGGCATGCTCCTTTGCTTACAGCCTGTATGGAAGGGCCTTCCTCCCCCTCCTTCTCAAGAATGACACAAAAATCCATATCATCGTCTTCCAGGAATAGATTCCTCACTGCTACCAGTGCTTTCTCTTCTCTTGACCCGTAGATAACTTCGGCCGGTTGGAAAGTCTGCTCCAAACGGGGTATTGTCTTCTCCAATGGATAGTAAATACCACGCCATGGTGGCGATTAATATATGATTCCTCCCTAGTATACTCATATCCCAATACAAAGGTGGTGTCATGCTTCTTTAGTTTAATAGGCTTGGTTATTCCCTAGAGATTCTTGCCAAGTCCCTTGCCAGGTTCGTATCCACTCCAATTCAATATGCTTTCAATTTTGTTATCCCACAATTTGTCTTTATCAATGGCGTTGACTCGCTCGATGTGGTAGTAAGTTTCCCCACCTATCCTTCTTTTTTCGCCTATTGCTGGGATAGTCTGGCGACTGTATATGGGATTGCTACCGCCGCCATGAATGATCATCTCTTAGTGATTCAACTCGAATTTCACTACCTAATGTAGTGTTGATGCTACAGCCCTAGTGGCATGAATCCATGGTCGTCCCAACAAAAAATTGTAAGATGTCGGCATGTGTATCACTTGAGAATCAACATCAAACCAATTAGGGACCATTTGTACACATATGCTAATTTCCCCAATAGTGGACATTTGGGATCCGTCGAAAGCTTTGATGTTTATGGCCCCGTCCTTGATCTCATGCAGCCCCTTTCCTAATATCCTGAGTGTTACAACCGGACAAATGTTGAGGCTAGACCCTCTGTTAATTAGAATCCTTGAGATTAAATAATCCTCGCACTTCACGGTGATGTGTGATGCCTTATTGTGACTCAACCCTTCTGATGGCAGCTCATCTTCATGAAAAGATCTTTTGACTTTCCAATACCTAGCCTGCCATGTTTGCCATCTTTCCGCCGGTGATGTTACTTGGTACATATACTTCACTCAGCACTCTTAGCACGACATTCTTGTGTGCATCGGAACTTTATAGCAAAGCAAGGATAGAAATTTGTGTCGGTGTGTTGTTCAGTTGATCCATGACTGAGTATTCTTTGGCTTGTATCTTCCACCAAAGTTCGTCAGGCCAAACTTCAGTGACAGTCGGCCGATTAGAGGCCTGCTTGCTCGACTCAACTAAATGCTCTAGGGTATAAACCCTACCATTTCTAGTCACACCCTGTGCCGCAACGGCTTCCCTGAACTTAACTTTCTCTTTTCTTCTGGCCTCGGTTGTGTAGTCCCCAATGATAGTATTTGTGTGAAATGGTGTTATTACCAACATTGCCACTGGAATTGACGTGGCTATCTTTACTCTGAACAGAGCAGTCCCCTTAGGCGGTAAAACTTCAACGTCAAAGGGTGTGGGTGTGTTTGCTGGTGACATGAACTAAAACTCAATTAGTGCTAGCATCTTTGCAGAGGATGGTGCTTCGAACAGGAGTGACATGGACATGCTTACCTTGGCATCCCCAGAAGGCTGAATTTGGACCACAATCGGATTAAGGGTGACTACTGGATTTTGTTAGATCGTCTCCTTCTGTGATTAAACTGATAAATCCAATGGGGTACCACTCATCCTCTATCTCGATCATGTGAACACTTCTGCCCTTTGTGGTCTGGTAAAGGGTTATTGCGGACATTTGGAGCAGGCTCCTTTGCTACAATGATCTTATTTTCAATCAAAATTTGGATCTTATCCTTCAGAGAGCAGCATTCATTAATGGTTTGTCCTTTCATGCCAGAATGGTATGCACAGGATTTATTTTGATTGACCCACTGTGAAGGGCTTTTGGGGGTTACGTTAGGGATAAGGGTGACATAACCAGCATCTTTGAGCCTTTCGTACAGCTGGTCAATTGGTTCATCAATAGTGGTATACTATTTGGGAGGTTAGCGGTCGAAATTTTGTCGAGGTCTAGGGAAGTTTTGACGTAGGGGAGGTGATTGATAGTGGGATGGTTGTGTGTTTTAGGCTTGGTAAACATGTGATGGTTGGGAGTATTTGAGTGAAGTGGGCTGATATGCGAGAGATGGAGATGACTGAAAAGTGGGTGGTGGAGTATGGTAAGACGGTGAGGGTGCCTGGTAATTTGGGTAGACTGATATGTATTGAAGGTATTGGGTATGTTTGGTATTTGATAGGGGACTTGGTTCTCTGTGCAACCATTACAGCACCTACATCTCTTTTCTTGAACGTACCACCAGACTGTAAAGCCTTATTGGTAGCTTGCAAGGCTTCAAAGTTTGTAACCACACCACTTTTGATGCCTTCCTTGATCCTTTCTCCTAGCTTTATGATGTAAAAAAATTCTGATTCTCGATCAACATAACCTCTCATAGTACTGTGGATCCTCAGCTTGGACAAAATATTTGTTTATTTGTTCTTTCTCTAAGGCCAGTCTGACCTTTGCAGCTTCTGTTCTCCAACTAGTAGCATACTCGAAAAATCTTTTTGTGGGCTTCTTCTTCAGGTCCTAAATGTAGACCATATCTAGTCATTTTATGTGTTCAATCTGAACCTGTCCATAAATTCGGGTGCCATGCTTTCCTAGTTCGACCACTTCTTCGGATATTCCCTGAAGTACCAAGATAAGGCATATCCCTTCAAGCTCACCATGAAAATCTTCATGTGGATTTTCTCATCTCTTCCCACTCTGACCAGCATGTCACACTATGTTCTCAAGTGGACCCTTAGATCCCCTATACCATCGAACATCTCGAACTTGGGAGGTTTGTACCCCTCGAACAGAACATCGGGATGTATGCAAAGATCTTCATAGTTTATCCCCTCAATTCCCTTACTACCTTCAACGCCTTGAATTCTGCTAGTCAACCTTTTAAGTTCTTCAGCCATATTTCCGATGAACAACTCCTTGTCATCAGACTCAGGTGTGCTTGAGATGGGCTTGGTTGAGTGTGGCACAATTTCAACATTGATGGGGTTAATATGTTGTATGCGGCAGTGGCTATTTGTGGAGTTTTGGATTTCTAGGATTATCAGCAGGGTGTTATTTGAAGTATGCCACGAATTGTAGTGGTGGTGACAAGCAGGATGGTTTTGCTGCTTTGGGATGTTTTGTGGAAGTATAGGATTCTGAGTATTTGGGAAATTAGCATCTGGAGTGGTGAGGGAAAATGAAAAACTTGCCAAATTCCAAACTTGATCAAGTTCTTTCCTGAAATTGCAATAGCTTTTGTTCTAGTTGGGATGCATTTTCCATAGGAACCAGAGTACTATGAGTGACCTCTACCAGTTCAGTTGAGTTCTTCAAATCTTCCATTTTTCTTTTTCTTTGTGTCTGACAGGACTGGGAGGAGGAGTATGTGGAGGGCCCCTGGATCTCATAAAATATGATGTTGTTGCCAGAATTCACAAACAAACCTTTGGGGAGGGGAATAAACAAAAAAGTAAAAACAAAAAGGTAGCAAGTTAGTGAGGATCATTAGAAAAATGTTGCAATATTTAAACACGTAGTGCTGGAATATAAAGTGTGTCCTAATTTTGGGGGCCTCACTGTGCTCGAGGTAGGCCTAGCGACAATTCATTTGGAGAACTTATGATCCTTAATGCCTCATTTTACTGATAAAAGGTTGATAAATCCCAAATTGACACTAAAACAGCAAAAAATTAAAAATCACTAATGGCCGTTAGCCTTATTACATCTTAAAAATGGAAATTCCTATCTATTTGGTCTAGAGGGACCTTCCCCAGACTCGGCATTATTATCTCCATCGAACAACTTCCCTAGCTCAAGCAGTCCTAGCAGCAAGTAAGCTCGTGCAAGATGTCTGCCTTCATTCCTTTTGGCAGTATGGCAATCTTCGACCCTCTTTAGAAACTTCTTTTCCAACTCTACTATACCTCTCTCCAGAAAGACCAATCTCTTGTTGGTGTTGGTATCCATATCCTTCCGCTCTTCAATTAGTTTTTGATTGTCTTCCTACATCTCACGATGCTCGCTTTCGCATTCTCGGATTCTCTTTCGCAGATAGTTTTACTTGAAATGTGCTTCGTCCCTTTCATCTATGATCCGGTTACCTCGAACAAACGCGGGTTGACCCCGACCTTTATAACTATCCTCCAACTACCCTGAATAATAGGGATCACAACTGGTTCAATGGTGTCCCCTCCAATGAATATCTTGTAATGCCACATATGTTAAGCCTGGCACCTGCAAGGGCTATCGTCATTATGGAAGTAAGCCCGTAAGTGACTTATCTTGTCGACCCTTGTCATAACTTGCTTCCTACCCGCTTGTCTCATAACCCGAAGAGGTGCGTATGGGTGCGTTCCTCTTAAGCCGATCAGTATTAGGAAAGGTACATCCCTGGATCGGACAATGAACTTCTCGGTTGGCAACCACTCGAACATCTATTATACATGTTCCTTAGTCAGATTTTCGAAGAGTTCAACCCACTCTCTAGCATTCACCGGTTGGGCGAACAGGTTGGGCATGTAATTCATTTGCTTTGGGTGATTAAAGCGATATGATTATCCTAGTCCCTTCAATGGATTTCCTGTCGGTACTCACCCTTTAGGAGATGTTGTACGAGTCAAAGTTAAAGTAGCAAATTATAACCCTTGAAGTGTTTGGCTCCCTGTTGACGCCTTTCTAGGGCTCGGTATACCTTTGCAATGATCATTGGTACGAGTTTGAATGGTTTTCATCAATTCCCTCCATTAGAGTTTTGGTAAAAATAGCTAGCCTAGTATGGATCCTTGTTTTCTTCATTGGGAACACAATCATCCCAATGAAACAGAATATGAAGAGAAAGACCCTTTGGTGAATAGGCCCCAATGATGTAAGGGACCACTCATTAGGATAAGTACAGTAAGATTTGTTGTGACCGTACCTCTCATACAAATAGTCAAAGGGAATGTACGACTCTTTCAAACATGTCAAGTCTGGATTTTTCTTTAGACCCATCATTTTGAGAAAACCTCTACCTTTGCGATTTTTCGGCATTAATAAACCTGGAGTTTCCCATGGTATACCAGTTAGTCCTCCTAATTCCTCGAGCAAGGGTGTCATCTCGATGTCTCCGAAACGCAACACATACCTATCACAATCCCAGAATAGAGTAGCAGCTTCTACGACCTTGTTATTGGGTTGAATTTCCAAGAGAGAGGGTAGGTTCCCAAAAAAATTTCGGATGAGAGTCTGATCTTTGGAATGAAAATCTTTCCACCTGCTTAGCAGTTTGGAGTGGAAGTCGGTGACCATGCCGAATCTGGGGACTTCGTGCCTCATGTTTTACAAAAGGTTAGGCCCTTACCCCCACCAAACTCGATTATTAAATATCAATAATTGGCATAGAAACAATTAATTCTCCAAATAAATGCACAAAATGTGGTAGTGTTTGTATTGGTTTCGTGGAAACCCGGTGGACTTTGGACGAGGCTATCTTAAAGAGCCATTATGTGGACAACATAACTGACTCAGCTAGGTTTGACAATGATGCATGCGCAATTTTAAGAGAGTAAGGTTTCTGTGGGGTATTAGACTGGTACCCTTGAGCGGAAAACTCAAGAGGGAAAGGCACATAACCGTTTACTAAACCGTTGATCGACTGGCAGTTCTACAAATAAGCCTTTACCGGATTTAGGGGTGATAATATCGAAAGAGCGCAACCTCTTATTATAAGTGGTTCTATCGTATTTTGATTGGCATGAGTGGAATATGATGTTGAAAATATGAAGTTGTAGTAACTAAAACAGGTTGTCATGTATTTGCACGTTCATAAAATAATAATTACAATAATTTAAAATAGTAATAAAGGAATGCAGTAAAGGAAAGCAGTAAAAGAAATAAAGGAAAGAAACAAAAAGACAAGTCAGTTTCGTAGTAGAAGAGAGAATTAAATGCCTAAAGGGGATTGAACAAATAAAGACATATACGAAATGTAAAGTCACAATAATAGCTTCAAATGGTAAAAACCTAAAAAAATCGCCCATAGAGTTGCCATGCTGTCGCGCCCTTTTTTCTCGCGAAATCGGTTTTTGACATTTGGGAGGACAAATTGTTCCCGTTTGGGAATTGGGATTTTTGAATTGAAGAGTAGTCACCTAATGATTTAAGTGCATTAGGAAACTAAGGAGGGTTTAATTTAGATAATCGGAGATTGGGTAAGGACTTAAAATTATCCCAAGGGGAAGGTGTTAGGTCCCCCTCAGGATCAACAACTGTGGTTCCCGGCCAAGCTATTGGTGTGACTTAAATGCAAATAACACATAGGCAAGTAGGAGTTTCACATAAGAGGGTATTTTCATGTAGTGGTCACAAATAAACGAAATCAGCAAGAACTACAGAGAGTTGATTTTTCTTAGAAGAAATGGTTTTAAAAGATATAAAAGAAACAAAGAACAAATGAGAGAGGTTCTAGATTTATTAATAATATGGATCACGTCGATTCAATACCCGGTAATCACTCCTCAGAGAGGGGCTACACAGGTATTAACGCACCGGTCGTCATATATATATCTACACTTTCCTACCCCGTTTTAGGTATTAAAGCATAGAATGATATCATTTATTTCTTGCATGCTATTATCCTTCCCGATCTTATCAGTACCGAAGGTGTTAAGACTACTAATCCTAACAGGGAGGAATTTCAGGCATATTTGTAATTTAAAAAGGATAAAATACTAAGGTGCCTGACAAAACACATATTGCAAGTTTGGGAAAGGCATATAAACAAGTATAAGGCTCAGATAACCTCATGTAAATAGAGAAACACATAATTTACCATGTCTTGCACATACCGTTTAGATCCTGATTAAAACTTAATAGGTTAAAGCAGACTGATTTATTACATAGTTCAGATAAAAGGCCTTAATCAGGCATGCCTGCTGGTAGTAGCATATAAAATCTGATTCAGTTTAGAAGTTATCTTATGGCTTGCCTAAGAGTTGGACGAAGACCTATAGGCATGATATCTATTAATTTCGGAGACAAGGATACGAGCTAATTACATACTAATTTAAGAAAAAATTTATCACTTATCAAGGAAAGGTGAGTTTTAGCAAAACATCTTGAGGTCTACAGCTAGTAATGCGTTATTATTGCTAGTCTTAGACTTATAAACGGGTGAGGCGATTCAGATTTGATTAAAGTTCCTATAGGCATGCTTTCTATGTTTTTGTCGACTTTTGAACACTTTTACAGACATAGAAGGATGCAGAAGTCCTACAAGCATGATGTCTAGATACTATATTTGTTTTTATATAAACATGGCATCTAATTGCAACTGGTTATTAAGACCTATAATCATGTTTTCCTAACTAGACGTGGATATGCAGAATTCAGAAAATCCTATAGGCATATTTTCTGCATGCATATGCAAATTCCAGATTTCGAGTAATTATACACGTGGGATCCAGGTGAAAGTGCAGAAGTTCCTCCAAATATGGTATCTATACATGAGAATGCAAAACTTCCTATGGATATGGCATCTATATAAAAATGCAAAAATTTCCTATAAACATGATATCTATATATGAGAATACAGAAATTCCTATGGACATGGTATATATATGAGAATATAGGATTCTTATAAACATGATATCTATATATGAGAATACAGAAATTTCTATGGACATGATAGCTATGTGGGGGTGCGGGATTCCTATGAACATGATAGCTATATGAGAATGCAGGATTCCTATAAACATAGTATGTACCCTCTTTTGCATACATAATTGCCCTTCCCTTTTAACTAGCCATCCCCAGAGTCTTTATTACAAAGTTATTACAACCCAAAAAAAAGAAAGTGAAGTACGAAAAGTACATCAGAAGCTAAAAGTACAACCAAGGAAAGCCTAATTCGGACTTCCTATCTGAAGCATGAAATAAACCAACCCCAAGAGATCATATTTCAAATCCTTTCTCCCATTTGGGGTGTGTCAAAGTTCCTTAAAAGTCTCATATGAACTTCGGGTAATCCATACACCCAAATGCATTACCAGATTAAGACATAGTGCAGTGTAGAAGGGCCAACCCTCAATTGTCCAAGTTTAGAGGAAACTCAAGGTCCTAAGGAAAGGCTCACAAGAGGGACGCAGAACTTAGGAACTAAGAGAGAGTGCAAGTGCAGAAGGAAAATTCTGAAAGGGAAAAGGAAATAACTCGAAACCAGTAAACATAAGGATATTGGGAATGTGGAATTTGCAAGCGTCAAAGAAACGCATGCTGATAGGCATAACCAGCAACGAAAGATGCTAGCACACCCTCTAACCCATATACATAGAGGTGAAGACCCCATTGGTTCAAACTTAAATCATGGGCAACAACTCATACTGACATGCCTTAAGTCACAACGTACAAACACATAGGGGTAATTGGGGTAGGGAGCTAAGATTCACAATAGAAATAGGCAAAAGATATGACCATACTAATTTAAATGTTGAACTCTACATAAACAGTAAAGTATCCATGGATATAAAAGCTGTAAAAACACATTGTGATGATGCTAATGCTTAAATTAGGACATACCAGTTTCAAAGAAAAAATAGAGAAAAATAAATAGTCTTGTAAAAGCCACAGCACAAGCAAAGAGAGAATACTATTATGAGTTCAGAAGAGATTGTAAATTATGAAGTGAAGGATTGTAATCATGTGTTGTGTGATAAAGAGTCGTGCCTTTTATAGTATGAAAACCACGTATAAATAAGGTAAGGAAATAATTGAAGAGTTGATTGTCAATAAATTACACAGACTCCCTATAATTAAGGGATTGAAATTCAAATGGGCGAACTAATTAAGGGAAGAAATTAACCAAACACTTTGTCCAAAGTAAGAAATTAGGGGTGAATACATAAAATTTTATTTAAAACTGAATTTTAAAATACACGGTTGTAAAATTAAGGAAAAAAATCAACTAATAGCCAATAAATAAAAGGTCTAAGATTTGCTATGATTGAACGGAGTCAGAAAGATAGAAAAGGTTTTTTAACTTAAAGGAAATTAGCGAATAATGGATAGAAATCAATCAGACCATATTCAGAGGGAAGTATGAACTAGTCACTAATTTGAAATCCACTTTAAAGGGAAGTCTATCATATATAAGGAGCATACGAACATGTTAGAAAAAATTGTCATGTAACATTAGTAAAAAAATTCAATGTAGAAGAGTTTAGCAAAAGGTCAGAATCATAAGGAATTGGTCTGAAAGAGGTGGGGTTTTTGAAATAAGAACCCTAGTTCAGGAAGATCATAAAATAAAACTTGAGAGGGCAGGCAATTAAATCGAAACATGTTTTAGAGGTTTCAGAAAAGAACTGAAACTTCTACCATGCTTCTTTCAGCAACATAACTCATGAGCAGCATGCAAATACAGTAGAAGGGTTCAAAGCAAACAGAGTAAGGAAACTAATTCGAAGCATAATGAGAGAAGACTGATAAGAACAGTAGAAAAACATGCTTAAGGAGATTTTTTTAGAATAAACTTAAACTAAGTTCTGAAGAAGAAAAATATTAAAACACTTGAGAACCCAATAGAAAAATATAGTAGGCGAAACATACCAGAAAATAGTAGAAGAGCATACGAGAACATAGTATAGAAAATACAGTAGAATAACATACATGAACGAGGTATAGAAAACACAATAGAAGAACATACATGGTAGAATAAAAACATAATAACACAATAGACGCAAATACACACAAAAGTAAAAGTAGAGAAAGTAAGAGAAACACTTAAACATATTTACAAAACCCTAGATCGGAAACGAAGAAATTTTGGAAGTAATTTTTCAATGAAAAGTTAGGAAAATTGTTTGAAAACTCAAGGAGAGAATAGATACACGACATATCTAAAGAAATCAGAGAAAAACCTCGAAGGGTTTCAGAAGAATCCTATATATGAGAAAGGCTTTGACAAAGTCCCCGATCTGAGTCAGAGAGATTAGTATCAGGCTCAAACAACCATGGTACGTCGGAGCAACGCCGGAGATAACCGTGGAACTTCAATTCAATAGATTTTGAGCATGACCCTTCAAGGTCAGGCCTTGAATCTTCAGAGACCATGTGTGTGGGAACAAGAGGAGGTAAGTATATGGCTCTCACGACCTTAGAAGCCATAGATTCTACTCGATTTCAGGCGGATATAGTAGGCGGCAAGGGTTCGAAGAAGGTTCAAGATAGTTTGAGGGAGTTGAGGGATTTAAAGGCGGCATCTAGGTGAGACTAATTTTGCGTTGGGAGTTTGGTAAATTAAAAAAGGAAATAATGAAGTGTGTTCGTTGATCCTTTTGATCAATGGCCTGGAATACATGGGGCGTCGGGTGGGTTGTATTTAATTGGGTCAAGGGAGGATAATTTAAGAATTGGGCTAGACAATTTAAGATTGAAATTGAGTTCAATTAGTGGGGCTGAATTAGGCTAAGATTGAAATAAGTAGGGCTAGTGTTTAAATAGCCACTTTTCCCCTTTTTATTTTATAAAAAATAGTAAAACAATTTCTGGAAATAAATTATATGTACTAAATAAATTACTAATACGTAAATATTACATTAAAAAAACAGGAATCAATTTTGTAATTATAAACGCAGTTAATTCTTAAAATAGGCTAATATTGAAATTTATGCAATTTAGCTTTAAACACCTAAATAAATTTGTAAAAAATATGCAAAAATTAACTTATTTGTATTTTAGTATAAACATAAAAATACAATTAATTAATCTCAAAAAAATAATAATTTGAGGAATAATTATTGATTTTTTATTGATAAAATGGGGCAATAAATTGATTGAAAATCCTTTAAAATTAGGAAAAATATTAAAATATTTGGACACACTTATATATGCATACATATGTTGTTTTGAAAGTATTTTGCATATAAAATATACAGCAAAAAATTGGGTATCAATAATCAACTGCGATGCAATAGATGAAAAGCCATGCACGAATCGCTGGTAATAACTGCTAGCCCAAGGAAACTCCTGATCTCGGTCACTGAGGTGGGATGTGGCCAACTCTAAACTACCTCAATATTCTTGGGATCCACTTTAGTACCCTCTCCTGACACAATATTCCGCAAGAATGCCACTGACTCTAGCCAAAACTCACACTTGGAGAACTTAGCATATAACTTCTGCTCTCGCAAGGTTTGAAGCACAACTCTCAAATTCTGCCTGTGCTCCCCCAAGCTATGCGAGTATATGATGATGTAATCAATGAAGATGATCACGAAAGAATCAATATAAGGCCCGAATACTCTGTTCATCAAATCCATAAATGTTGGGGCATTAGCCAAGCCGAAAGACATAACCAAAAACTCATAATGGTCGTATCTAGTCCGGAATGTAGTCTTCGGAACATCTGAGTCCCGAATCTTCAGCTGGTGATACCCTAACCTCAACTCTATTTAAGAGAACACCCTCGCACCCTGCAACTGATCAAACAAATCATTGATACAAGGCAATGAATACTTGTTCTTGATGGTGACATTATTCAACTAGTAGTAATCAATGCACATTCGTATAATCTCATCCTTCTTCTTCACAAATAACAATAGTGCACCCCAAGAAGATAGATTGGGGCTAACAAACCCCTTTGTCAATAACTCAACAAACTACTCCTTCAACTCCTTAGAGGCCATACAATACGGTGGAATAGATATAGGTAAGTTCTTGGAGCCAAATACATCCAGAAATCAATACCATGATCCGGAGGCGTGCCAGGAAGATCAGAAAGAAAAACATCAGCAAACTGTCGAACTACTAGGAGTGAATCAATCGTCGGAGACTCTGCGGTGGTGTCTCGAACATAAGCTAGATAGTCCAAACACCCCTTATCGGCTACACGCCGAGCCTTCAAGAAAAACATAACTCTACTAGGGGTATAAATTGTGGAAACCTTCCACTCCAACCTCGAAAACCCTAGCATCACTAGTGAAACAGTTTTGGCATGGCAATCTATGAAGGGGTGATATGGAGAAAACCAATCCATGCCCAGGATGACATCAACTTGGATCCTATCCCCCAATAGGAGATATGCTCTAGTCTCAAAACTACAGAAGGTAACCACACAAGACCAGTCGATCCGGTCTACAACCACAGAATCGCCTACAAAAGTGGACACATGAACATGAGTGCCCAATGACTTAAGAGAAATACCTAGGAAGCAAAAGTAGAGATGATACATATGAATAAGTAGAACTCAGGAAAAATAATATCGAAGCATATCTAACACAAACAAAAATAATAACTGTGATGACGGCATCTGAGGCCATTGCATCTGGCCTAGGCGGAAGAGCACCGAATCTAGCTGGAGCACCAGCTGGCTGGACCTTGCCTGTCTGAGCTGTAGATGGCTGACCTATCCTTGATTGACCTCTGCCTCTAGGGAGGCCCCTACCAGCCTGTCCTCCACCTCTAGGTAGTTGGGCCGCTGGTGCTGAAATTATGGTCTGCTGACCCTACTGCATTGCCTTGCACCGAAGCCTGGGGCAGGACCTCTTCAGATGACTCGGATGTCCACACTCGTATCATGTTCTCAGCACCATAGCCTGTTGCCCTGGAGTTTGAGCCTGCTAACCTAGATAACTACAGGAAGAACCTTGGATGACTGGCGGTCGATAGGAACTCACTGGAATAATGTTGGAGGGAGCACTACAAGAATCATGATAACTAGAATACTCGTCGGAGGAACACTGGGTAGCTAGTAGGCGATAAGAACTCTCCCCCATCGCACCGAAATAAGGTCTCATTGGGGAACCTCGAGGAAGGTGTGGTAGTGTTGAATATGAGGGTCTCCTCGGCTGGCCCATCCCAAATTAACCTCTACCCCTAGCCGGGGCACTCTTAACTCTCTTGAAAATTGGGCCCTCTTGTCCTGCTGAATCTGCTCTCTACCCCTCAGGCTATACCCCTCAATCCTTCAAGCAATCTCTACTAATAGCTGATACTCAGTACCCATCTCCACCTCTCGGTCCATGCTAGCTCGAATACCGCGGTGCAACCCCGTAATAAATCTTTTCACTCTCTCTGCATATGTGGGAAGTATCATGAGTGCATGGCGAGATAACTCAGAAAACTTCACCCCATAATCGGTCACAGACATCTGACCATGTTCAAGATGCTCAAGCTGGTGTCGTAGCTCTTCCCTCTCAGAGGGTGGAATATACCTATCCAAGAACAACCGGGTGAACTGACCCAGGTGAGGGGAGGAGAACCTGCTGGCCTACCTAGAACATAGGACTGCCACCATATACAGGCCCTGACCTCCAGCTGAAAAGTGGTGAAGTCAACTCCACGTGACTCTAATATCCCCATATTGTGTAGCATGTCCCTGCACCTTTTGATGAAATCATGGGCATCCTCATGTCGCTCACCCCTAAAGATAGGGGGTGAATCCTAGTCCATCTATCCAATAACTTCTGTGGATCACCATCCCCAACTGGTCTAAGATGAGGATCCACCATAGCAATTGGTTAGGCCTCATCTGCGGATAGTGCACCGGGGGTCTGCTACACTGCAGTTGCATATCCAGAAGCCTGAGCAGTAGGGAATTGTGTTCCCTCTCCTACCCATGCGGCGGCTGGATCGACTGGAAATAAACTAGTCTGAGTCATAGAATCCATGAACCAAAGCATACGGCCCATAACCTCCTAAAACCCCAGTGCAGTCATAAAGTATGTCGGGGTGGCTCAACTGGGGGCACCTCTCCCTACTCCTCAATAATAGGATATCCCGCAGGATCCACTAGTGGTTCTACTAGAATAACTCTGGGACGCCCTCGTCCCCTACCACAGGCCGGTGCCCTCCCCCAGCCTCTACCGTGACCTCAAGCAACAGGGGGAGCATCCCCTTAGGGTCTGGAACATCAGACATGCGTGCCCTCGCCATCTATGAGAGATTAGAAAAGGTAAATTTAGTATACCAACCATTTCACGATAGGAATGAATAAAGAGTAGTTGTTCCTAATACCTTACAGCCTCCCGAAGATAAACACAGATGTCTCGGTAGTGATCTACAAGACTCTATTAGGTTTTCCCATAACTTGAGACCTACGTGAACCTAATGCTCTGATACCATGTTGTCATGACCCAATTGCATAACATGTCATGATGGCGCCCAACGCCATTGCTGGGCAAGCCAACGCAGAATATACTAATTAACTTTCGATCACTTTAACCCCAAAATAGTTGAAATAATTCATTAAGATGGAAATAAAATAGGAAATGATGCATAAAGTCACAATAACCATACAACCCCAAAGTAATACTGTCTATTGATGTGTGTGCCAAGACCTAGTGTCACAAGTAGTGGACAACTAGTAAAATATACAACAAAACACACTATCCTACTGTTCGGATCAGAATAGACAGCATAAAATCATAAGAAAACTCTTTCAAGTTGCTGAATGCCATGGAAGGGGAGCAGCTTGCTATAGGAGTCTCAAATCTGCTCAGTGATGCGCACCCGACTGATAGCTAGATGTACCTGCCTCAGTCCTTGTACAATTAAGTACAGAAGTATAGTATGAGTACATAAATAAAATGTACACAGTAAGTATCCCGTCTAATCTCTAAAAAATGGAGAAGAAAGGTCGACTCGATACTTACTAGAGTCAAGTAGTGTGAGAAGAGTTTATAATAAGCACGGATATTACAAATACTTAATATTTAATAATCACAAAACGACAGTTCTTTCCCAAGAATTTACATGGATGTGTGCCTATAGGTTAAACAGATATGAAATTCAGTCCTCAGATAATTTCTACGTAAAACATGCACAAATAATCACTGTGGAACGTACGGCTTTATGCAACATAAAAGTAAATGTGCAATGCCGAGGGTCGAATGGCTCAAACCATAGATGCATCTATTACCCTGCTCGTGAATCTTCCATGCGACGTAGTCAAATATAAATAAACAAGCACCCCGCTCGCAAATCATCCATAAAATGCAGATACACATAAAAGCACACATTTAAACAGTCAATCAAGACTTCACTAGGGAAAGATAATTACACAAAAAAATAGCAATTCTCTTTAACGGACAAGAAAATGATGTTTACTTCCTTTAGAAATCCATTCACCAATTCAATATGATTTAAGTGTGTTTAAATTGACAATAAGATTTCTGCTCTTACATGTAGAGCATGTGTTTGGGTCCTAAACTACCCGGATTTATGCAAAACAGTCGCTACGCACAGACTCTCGCCACCTAGTATGTATATAGCCCTCGCATAGAATGGCAATTAATTCAATTATTATACCTATGGGAACAATTCCCTCTTACAATGATAGAAAGGAGACTCACCTTGTCCCAAAGTGCCCTTCCAATACCGAGAACCAGTCCAACCTCTCAATTCGGAGCTGAACGATCCCAAACTAGTTAAATGAAGTAAGAACTAGTCAATATAGACTCACAAGATTGAATTCTAGCTATTTAAGAAATTTTCCAACCATTAATAAAAGTTTCTTAGATTCTAACCCCAGACCCACGTGCCCGGATACTGATATTTTTTTAAGGAAGTTGTTCTCTACAACCTAAGGATCAATAATATATGGTTTCTAGTTCATTATTTAGCAACTTCTATGGTTAAATCTAAGTTTTGTTAAAATTCTAGGCCTTTGCTCTAGCCCAAAAAATTCACCCCAATACAAGTATTTAATCAACCAAAAACAATGATATTGAACTAATTATCGGTAACACACACTTACCTCAAGTAGCTAAGTGAAGACCTCCTCTTAAAAGCTCCTAAATCGCCCAAAGGAGGAGTGGAAATGTCATCAAAATGATTTAGCACCTGTATTAAATGAACCTCACTGCCCAGCGATTTCCGCATCTGCAGTCAGGGGACCGCATCTATGGTCTAGCATCTGCAAAAATGGGGAGAGAGGGCTGGGACCGCATCTGTGGTCTCCAGGTTGCACCTACGGTGTCGCTTCTGCGTCTTGGGAATTGTATTTGCAAAAAAGGCATGGGTCGCCCTGGACCGCTTATGCGATGCGGGGCCGCATCTGCGGTCCAAGAACTGTAGATGCGGTTATGATAGAAGAAGCAACGTTTAGCCCTCTCTCAAAATTTCCATTTCACTCGAGCCGATTCTGATTGACGCTCGGTGCTCCCGGGCCTCGCCCGAGCAAACCGCGAAGTCTGATATCGCAAGATGGACCTACTCAAAACATCAGAACGTCTGAAACAAAATTAAATCTAGAAATCACCCCCTAATATCAAATGAATCAAACTTATGAACTTCAAGTTCTTAATTTTTCTCTAACGGGCCAAAACGCCCTAAACTACTCGGATTGACACCAATTTTAAAGGCGACTATTAAATGATATTTCAGACCAGTACCGGGCTTCGGAACAAAAATACGAGCCCGAAACCTAGGAAATCAATGATTACTTAGTTTCTTTAAATTCTTAAAACTTTAGACTAATAATTTCTAATAAAAATTTATTACTCGGGCTAGGAACCTCAGAATTTGATTCCGGGCATATGACCAGGTCTTGTATTTTCCAACGGACTCTCCGGGAACATCAAATCATGAATTCGGGTCCTTTTGAATAAAATATTGACCAAAGTCAAACTTAGTCTTTTCAAGAAAAATTCAAAGGAATCAAAAGGGAATAATTCTCCCAAAACTCTTCTAAGTCCTGAACCAACCGTCCCCACAAGTCGTAAATAAGTAAAGCAAGCATGGGGAGTTTTATTTAAGGGAACGAGGTTCTAAAAGGCAAAAACGGCCAGGAGGGTCATTATTATCCTTGTAAAACACTTGGGAAAGCAACATATAGTGAGTCAACTTCCCAGAATGAACCGCCTCATTCAATTTTAAAAATTTCCCAAATACACTATTTTTTAATTGATCCATTTGAGTTCCACACAAAAACGATGAAATAATTTTCTTAAAATTTCGATCGCCTTTCCAATAACAATTAGTAGGAAACCATTGGTTAAAGTCATAAAATCTATCTCCCTCCTATAATCAAAATACAACACATATAAGCAACATTTCATATAATTTTAAGGTAAAAACATCAACATCTCAGAAATATGTACCTTCAGTATCCTACTTAAAGATTCCATTTCTATAAAATCATGAAAAAAACATATTACTAAGTAAACACAATGTCACGACCCCAAACCGTCCCGGTCGTGATGGCGCCTCTCGTGAAGACAAGGCCAGCCGGCACAACATCCATATAACCCTTTAATCATCTAGAGTCATTTTTTAAGCCTTTAATTGAAAAATATTTCAAATAAAAAACTGAATGAACTGTGCAAAAATAACATGCAAGCCCCACCTCAGTGTGTCACTTGTTATAAGCATCTATCAAAGTCTAAATACAACAAGAGTCAAAAAATGTACTAAATACAGTAATGGAAATGAGAGAAAGGAGGCAGTGTTGCGAACGTCGTGCAGCCACCGTACTAACTCTGATGACTCCTTGTTTGAGCAATCGACACCCGCTATCGGATTCTAAAATACCTGAATCTGCACACGAGGTACAGGGAGTAATATGAGTACTCCAACCCAATAAGTAATAAGAGTAAATAAAGACTTAGCAATAGGAAACAATGAATCCACATTTATGTTAACTCAATAAGCACAACGGGCTTTCAAATCAAAATACGAGTCAATCGTCTCATTTAAAATCCAGCCTTTGGTAAAAAGCAAATAGTTTAAAATACCTTCCAGCAACTTCACTAGAGGTTTAATACCATTTATAATAAAAGAGGTGAAAATCATAATCGGTCCCTCGGGCAAAATGTAGTTCATAAAACAGCCCCTCGGGCAAAACAGTAATCATAAACACCTCTTAACTTGAAAACCTCGGTGTAAATAACCAATTCCAAATCAGTGATTAAATTCTGAACATCTCATAAACCCCAACTTAAATGAAAGTCGTTTTAAAACATTTGTTCAACACTTTCGAAAGAGGCGCAATATAAAGATGAGTGAAAGCAGTCAATAAATCAACGTATTCCTTGGAAACTCACTTTAAAGGAGTGAAAATCATCAAGTTCTTAAACAGGCCTCTCGGGCAAAGCATCACTCAGATGCGTGTATATATCTATCGCCCCTTAGGCAAACCTCTCAATCACTCGTGAAACTCTTACCAATTAGCGCTCGCACTCAACACTCACACTCAATAGGTACCATATAGTAATCGTTGCGGCGTGCAAATCCGATCCATATATCGTCGCAGCGTGCAGCCCGATCCATATATATAGTCGATTGTGCTCACTGGGGGCGTGCAAACTTCGGAGGGGCTCCTACTACCCAAGTGTTATATCGTTGCGGCGTGCACCCTGATCCACACCTCTCTCAGTCATTAGCCTCACAATCAGACCCTCTGTCTATCTCAGTCATCAACTCACGGTCACTTGGACCATCAGCAATACAAGGAACTCATCCTAAATAGTTTTCACATTTCTAAGAAATATAATGATAAAACCAGAGTTTAAATAATAAACAGGTAATTATATGCTATCAAACACATAGAGTTAGGAAATATAGTACAAATGCCCCTAAGGGTCTCAACAGGTCGGAACAAGGTCCCAAACACGGCATACAGCCCAGAATATAATATAAGTCTCTAGAACATGGAATATCATAAGATTTTCAAATCAAGTACGCGACTTAATAATCATACGGGACGGACCAAGTACCAATCCCCAATGGTGCACAACTTCACGGTCATCATCTTGCACGTGCGTCACCTCAAAGCAACACAATGATGTGTAATCTAGAATTCAAATCCTCAGGATAGTATTTACAATCATTACTTACCTCAATACGGTCCAAACTCTAGACCACTATGCCTCGCTCACATGAATTGACCTCCGAATGCTCCAAATCTAGCCACAATCAGTATATAATAATTAAAATATGCTAAAGGAACGAAGCCCACTCGAAAAATCCAATTTACATCAAAAATCCCAAAATTGCTCAAACCCGGCCCCATGACCACGTCTCAAAATCTGATAAAATTAACATCAATGGAATCTTCATCCTCATACGAGTCTATACATACTAAGAACATGAAAATCAGAGTTCAACTGACCCCTCAAATCCTCAATTAAAGTCTCTTAATATCAAACCTTAATTGTTTATGTCACGACCCCAGTTCGCGATCCTGAGCACGTCGTGATGGCACCTAGTTCCTATAACTTGGTAAGCCTAACAATACGGAAGACAAGATAGCTTGTGGAATAATTAATTAAAAACTTAACAACTAAAGAAACTATATATAAAGGCCGCTCGAAATGCACAACTCAAAATGCGGAAGTCTACAATGAGTTGCATAGGCAACACAGGATAATAGAAACGTAATATACTGATCTAACTCTAGAATGTCTAAGCAACTAAAAGAATGGGAAACCTATCTACTAAATGCTGGAATAAGGTAGAAACTCCTGGATTGCGGACGCGGCAGATGTACCTCGGAGTCTCTACTAGACGTCTCTGCCTCGGGAATAATGTGCCTGAGAAGAAGTACTTGGGTATGCACATGAAAAACATGTGCAAAAGAGGCATGAGTACACCACAGCGGTACTCAGTAAGTGCCAAGCCTTACCTCGGTCGCTTAGTATCGAGGAAGTTCAGGTCCCTACTGAGATTATACAATATTATAAGAATGTATAGTATGAAAGTCAGATGAAAATAATGTGAACCAACAATGAAATGAGACACAATTCACAAGGCAACAATAAATAAGCGATGAACAGAGTAAACATAGGCATGTACAGCTCAATACCAAAACACCAAATGAGGATCTCCCGGGATACTATCATGTAGTCCATCCCATCATTTTTCCGAGGAGCTCCCGGGATACCGTCCCGTGGTCCATCAAATGGGTTTATCCGAAAGATCTCCTAAGATACCGTCCCGTAGCCCGACAATCAATATGCGGGGGGATCTACCGGGAATCTAACCTGTAGTCCCAAAATAAAGTGCAGGGGGATCTAATGGGAATCTAACCCGTAGTCCCAAAATAAAATGTAGGGGGATCTACCGGGAATCTAACCTGTAGTCCCAAAGTACACAAATAAGGGGGAAGCTACCGGAGTCCCACATCCGTAGTCCCAATGTAAATGCGCAACCACAACCAGATGATATTCAGAAGGGACGTACAAAAAGATAAGCAACAAGTTGTACAAGCATAACATGCTTCATGTAATACAATCAAAGCAACTTAAACAAGAAGGCAACTTAAATCAACCAGATATGCTTTTCTAATCTAACACAGCTTATAATTGCAAGTAAACTAAAGCACATACGAAAGACAACTCAGTCTCAATATCTTAAGTAAGAACTGGATTTTCAACAATTATCTCAAGTACGCACTCGTCACCTTATGTACAAGGCACTCAATTACAAAATAACATATCCTAAAGGGAATGGTCCGCCACACAAGGTTAGACAAGCCACTTACCTCAAATCGGCTACAATTCAACTTCAAACCACACGCTTTCCACAACTATCCGACTCCAACTAGCCCAAATCTATTCATTTCAATTACATCTCATAAATAATATCTCAAACAATTGATTCTACTATTGAATTTAAAGCTAAGACGCAAATTTATGTAAAATAACCAAAATATCCCTCAAGCCAACGTGGTCAGAACCCGAGGTTCGAACCAAAATCCGGTTACCCATTCCCCGACGAACCTAAATATATGATTTGTTTTGAAATCGGACCTCAAATTGAGGTCCAAACCCCCAATTTTCGAAAAACCTAGGTTCTACCCCAAACCTCCAATTTCACCCATGAAAATCATTGATTTTAAGTTGAAAAAATGTAAAATGATGTTAAAGATTGAAAGAAATAAGTAAAAACCAGCTTACAAATGATTTGGAAGAGGTCTTGTTTTTTGGAAAATCGCCCAAAGGAGTTGTGTATTTAAAATGGGGTGAAAAATATCAAAAATTCGACTAAGTATAAAAATTGTTGGTTGAAGGTATGGGATTTGCGAACCCTGAAAGTATAGGAAATGCGATATTCTTGTTCGCATTTGCGAACTATGACGGAAGAAAGGAGGTTCGCATTTTTGACCCATAAGGTTACATTTGTGAAGACCTCAACTCCGCATTTGCGATGGTATTGTTCGCATTTTCAAACTCTTCCAGGAAATAAGGACTTTGTATTTGCAATCCCAATGTCGCATTTGCGATAACTACAAGTCTAGGGCATTCTCGCATTTGCGAGCTGACCCTTCGCAATTGCGATCTCGCATTTGTGAGCCAAGCAGCATGTCAGTTATAGCAACAATTTCCCAAGTTCAAAAACGCACTCCGACACCTATCCAAAACTCACCCGAGCTCTCAGGGCTCCAAACCAAATATGCACACAACCTCAAAAACATCATGTGGTCTTATCAGAGCGATCAAATCGCCAAAATAACATCATATACATCGAATTAAGCCTCAAAACTCATGATTTACTCCAAATTTCCATAAAACATTTTTAAGTCCAAAACATATCAAGCAACGTCGTTTTCAACCAAACATTACAGGAAGCGCTTAAACCATATATAAGATTTGTACCGGACACCGAAACCAAAATCGAGCAAGATACCATAATCTATTGATCAAATTTCACTTCTAATTTCCTGAATCATTTTCAAAAAACAATTTCACGCAAAAAATCATTTCTCGGGCTTGGGACCTCGAAATTGTATTCCGGACATACGCCCCAAGTCTCATATTTTGCTACGAACCCTCCGGGGCCGTCAAATTATGGGTATGGGTCCGTTTGCCCAAAATATTGATCGAAGATAAATTTATTCAATTTAATATCAAAATTTAGCAGCTTTGTCTCATAGAATCCATGTATACACTTTTCGGCTACGTGCCCGGACTGCACATGCAAATCGAATCAACCCCAGATGAGATTTTCAAGGCCTCATAAATACATAATGTAAGAAAATAAGTTATGACCCCCTTGGATCGTCACACTTCAATTTTAGGCTTAGATTCCATGATTTACTAGGTGGAATTCACATGATAATCGAGTTTTGAGTTCAAAAATCTTACCTCTAAGAAATTTTCTTGAATTCCCACTTCAATTACTCCCAAGCTCCAAAATCGCTCAACAATGGAGGAACTTAGCCTCAAATTAGCGAAAATGGGCTTTCAAAACATTCTGCCCAGCTCTCATTTTTTACTTAATCACGATCGCGGAAAACCCATCACGATCGTGAAGCATAGCCTAAAACTCAATCTACATGATCACGTATATCCTCACGCGATCACGATGCCCAAAATCTTCCAACTATGCAATCGCAAATGAGACAATGTGACCGCGATACACAGAAACATAAAGTTATGCGATCGCAACCCTATCTATGTGAACGTGAGGAGTAACCTTGATGCCCCCAGAGATAACTCTACCCAATCACGACCCTCTTCATGTGATCGCGATAAAGAAATACCTGCAACAGAACTAAAGCCAAAATCTGCTACTTTAATATACAAAATTTGATCTGTTTAATCACCCAAAACTCACCCGAGGATCCCGGGACCACAACCAAAGGCAGTAACATAACCCATAACCTCATTCAAACTTGTTCCAACCTTTACAATACTCAAAACAATCATTAAAAAACCAAATCTCATCGGATTCAAGCCTATGGATTTCAATAGCTTCCAAATTACTTTTTTGATCAAAAACCCAATCAAACCACGTCTGAATAACCTGAAATTATGCACACATGCCCCAAATGACATGAGGGAACTACTGCAAATTCCGGAATTTTATTCCAACCGCTATATCAAAATCTCACCTATCAACCAGAAAATGCTGAATCAATTTTGCCACTTCAAGCCTAAGCCTTCCACGGATCTCTAAAATGCATTCCGATCACGCTCCTAAGTCCTAAATAATCTAACAGAACTAACCAAATCATAAAAAGTTTTGATTTGAGATCATATACAAACGAGACAAATCTTTCTCAAACCTTTCAAATTTCACGCTTCAACTGAGAACTATTCTCTTCCAAATTCATTTTGATTACCCTAAAAATCAAAACCAACGATTTACATGAGTCATAATACATTACACAGGGCAAGTCATGCCTGAGAATTGGTGATCAAAATGCAAAAGCTCAAAACGACCGGTCAGATCATTACACACAATCATTATATGAGAAATAAATTATAAACAGAACTCATTCATTAAAATGAACAAGACAACAAAGTCTACAGATTGCAGTCATCTAGCATAATATACTGGATCACAATAAATTAGAAAATATGAAACTCCATAGACAAATACTGGATATACAGAAGAAACATAGTCAAAAAACAAAGTATAATAATCATCCAGTATAACGTGCTAGACAAATATCTTAATGATTATATACTTGAACAAAGAGCAAAATATATAAATAAAATAAAAATAAGACAAGTATCACTCGAAAAACAGTAATGACAAATAAAACAAAATTTTAATCTAAACAGAACTTATCCAGTATAATATATTGGATAAAAAGCTTACACACGGTAGACTTCCTGTGAAAACATAATAAAAAACCACACGGAATAAAAAGTTGGGAATCAAGCCTTTAGAAAATAGATTTCCCATATAATATACAACATGAAAAATATGAAGTCCAGCAAAATATTATAATGCAGTTGAAGGTAAATAATACTCGAAAAATTAACCCTAAATATTGGACAACAAGCTTAACGATGGTAGAGTTCCATTAAAAGATACTTGAATAAAACAATACTTAAGTATTCTATACCAGACTAAAGAGCATAATAAAAGAAAGATAAATAATATTCAAAAAAAGTAATGACAAATAAAAAAAAATTTAGAATAAACAGAACTCCTCCAGTATAAAGAACTGGAGTAAAAATTACACACAACATACATCCAGTAAAATATACTAGGATGAAACAAAACTCAACTATGTTATAATATTCATCTAGTATAACATACTGGAAGATAAACATTCACATAACAGACTTCTAGTATAATATACTTGAAAAAATTTTACTAAATGTAATAAACAAAAGACATAATCAAAACCCACACAGTAGACATCTACTATTTACATATAACAGACGTCCCGTAAAATATAATGGAATGAAACAAAATTCAACTATATCTAAAATGCAGATGAAGAAAGAAAATACTTGAAAGTTAAACCAAATATACAGAGACTATAAAAAAATTAAAAAACTTATAAAAATAAATTACACAACGATTACAACATTAAAACATAAAACTAATAACAAAGTGATAAAATTACCAGAAATAAGACAACTAATGAATAGAGAAAAATCATAAAAGTTAAAATACAACAAATTTAAACCCTAAAGGTATAGAAACAAAAAATAAACCTAAACAACCAACAATAATAACGAAAATTCAAATAGATTATAGTAAAAATTAAACTCACCCATAATTTTGAAGAAAATTGGACTTAACCCAGACAAGATTCAAATAAAAGTGCTTTCTCAGGAAAGCAAAATCTGTACAATGCGATAAAAATAAAGACAAACGCGATAAAACGTTACTAAATAGTATGTTAAAAAGGTCAGGAGCAATTATGTCATTTTTTAATATATTTTAAGTTAAAATGGCTAGAAATCGATTACATTTAAATCTGTGATTATTTTTCGATAGCCAACCCTAAAATGGGCAACGCCATACAATTTTAACAATTAAAACAATCAATATGGGTTTAGTTGGTTGGGCCGGCCTAACCAAGGTCATTATTTAGTTGGACTGGGCTAAAACTTTTAGAGCCCATTTAAAAATGAGGCTTTTAAGCCTGGCCCAAGTAAATCTGTGGTCTATGAGGCTTGCTTGAGACTAGGTTATACCGGCCTGTCGGCTCAATAAATGTATTTAGTTAAAAAAATTATAGAGAACTAAAAATAACAGAAAGAATAGTCCAAATTATAAATTGGTAATATCTTTATGTGAATTCAAATATTTTTTACTCTTAAGATCTTAGTTATTTCTTAATGTTTAACTAATTAACACTATGTATAGTTATTCAGAACAAAATGAAGATATTGGTGTTGGATATTCCATGAGCATCGTGAAAATGTTTAAGTAGTTTGTTTCAAGTATTAACTTTTAAGGAATGGATATTGTCCTCGTTTTTGTAATTTATAGTAATCTATTGGAGCAATGTCAGAAGTTATTAATTTTTACATAAGATATGTATGTATATATATACACACACACATACACATATATATATATATACACACACACACGCACGCACGCGCACACACACACACACACACACACACACACACACACGCGCACACACACATATATATATATATATATATATTGCAATGATCCGACCAGTCGTTTTGAGCTTTTGTACTTTTATTGCTAATTTCCATGTATGACTTGCCCCATATGATGTACTAAGACCTATGTAAATTGTTGGTTTTGATTTTCAGGATAATCGGAATGAATTTGGAAGAACAGTTCTCAGTTTGAAGCTTAAAATTTGAAAAGTTTGATTAAGATTTGATTTGTTTGTATATGATCTCCAATAAAAAAATTTATGATTTGGTTAGCTTCGTTATGTGAGCTTGGACTTGGGAGCGTGATCGAAATGCATTTTGAATGTTCGTGGAAGGTTTAGGCTTGAATTGGCAAAATTGAGATTTTGACGTTTTCCGTTTAATAGGCGAGATTTTGATATAAAGGTCGGAATAGAATAACGAAAATTGTAGTACTTCCATTGTATCCTTTGGGATGTGTGTGCAGAATTTCAGATTATTCGAGCGTGGTTTGGTTGGGTTTTTTATCAAAAGTGGAATTCGGAAAATTTTAAAAACTTAGGCTTGAATCTGATGTGTTTTGGTTGATTTGATATTGTTTGAGGTATTTTGAAGACTGGTACAAGTTTGAATGAGGTTTTAGGATATGTTGGTGCATTTTGTTGAGGTTCCGGAGACCTCGGATGAGTTTCAGATGGTCAATGGGACCAATTCATGAAGTTTGGAGTTGTAGAATTTCAGGTTTAGCTATTATAGAGACTCCTTCTTTACGATCGCATAGAAGCTTTTGAAGGGGTAGTCCAGTTGTTCTTCGCATTAACGAAAGTCGAGTTGCGATCACATAGAGTGGTGAAGTTGTTGATCGCGAACGCGTAGTGGAGTTCACGTTCGCTTAGAGTTAAGTGGAGCTGTGGTCTTGGCTTGAATTTGTTCATTGGGAGGTAGGCAGTCCGCGATCGTGTAGAGTTAGTTGCCTGGGCATCACATTCCAGGGTGTTTTATGCGTCCGCATAGAGTAATATTGGGAGTTGTGGAATTGTGCTTCGCAATCGCGAAGGTTGTCCTGTGATTGCGATGAATGAAATTTAATAGCTGCGCAGAATGTTTTAAAAAGTCTATTCCGCGACTTGGAACTCTTTTACACTATTTTTGAACGGGAAAAATGACTTGAGGCGATAAGAAAGCATTGTTTCTCATCGAGTTAAAGATTTTGGACACTAAAACTTGATTATTTGTGATTAAGGAAAAAAATATTATTGTTTATTTTATGAAAATCAATAAATAAAGGTGGAGTTAGGGCTTGAGATTATGAGATCTTCCATAGAAGATTTGAGGGGTCAAACGAACCCCAATTTTCGAGTTTTTTTATATATACGAACTCGTGAGATGATAAAGAACATTTTTTTATAAAGTTTGACTCTTTCCGGGACGCGAGCCTAGAGGACAGGTTTCAATTGGAATTCAGTCGTTTACCATAATTTGATGATAAAACCCTAAAATTGGTAGATTTGGAGGACTGGAAAGTTGGTTCGAGAGGCAAGCGTGTTGCAGAGTATCTTTCGGTATAGTTCAAGGTGAGTAATGATTTTAAATATTGTCATGAGGGTATGAAACCCCGGAATTTCACAGCATACGGCTATGTTGAGGTGACTTACACGCTAGATGATGAGCGTGGGATGGAGCACCATTGGGAATTGTGACTTAGTCCATCCCGAATGATTATTTTAGTGTATATCTGATAGTTAATTATTTAATATTATTATATTTTGGGCTACATGTCATATGTGGGCTTTGTGCCAACTATTTGAACCCTTAACAAAAGTTTTTAAATGATATTTTCCGCACTGATTGATTTCATACTGGTGCTCAGTCATACAATATTTTACTATTTTAAAAACTCAACTATATTATTCTGTTTTAAACATATTAAATGATATTTTCAAAGGTATTTGAGCTGAGCTTCGTATTTTACTGTGGCTTGAGGGGCTTATGAGATTATGACTAAGTAAGGATGAGGACCTGTGTTGTGAGGATACATTTTGGTCGGGCTGCACACCGCAGCAATGGTACATTCAATATGATAATAAGGCCGAGGGCCTGAGATTGTATTCCACGAGGTGGCTTGATTATGCATTTGGGCCATAAGGGGCACTTCGTGGAGTCTGTGCATCCCCATTGAGCGCGGGTACCCATTGTGATATGAGATATAGCCCGAGGGGCTGGTATTGTTCTGTGACAATGCCCGAGGGGCTGATTTTTTTGTTATTGTGCCCCAGCGGCAGTTATTATGTGTTTACTTATTAATTGTTTTCCTGTATATTGTTTAGCTGTTTAAGAAGGTTTATGAGATTTCACTACTTAATTATATTTACCGATATTGCTATGCGTCTTTAGCTCAATGTGGTGCCTTACGTGGTTTTATATTACTCAGTCTTCATTTATTTTTATTACTCACTGAGTTAGAAGTACTCACTTTACTCCCCGTACCTTGTGTGCAGATTCAAGTATTTCTAAACCCGGTAGTGGGTATTGGTTCCTCAGAGGCAGAGTCATCATAGTTTAGCACGGTAGTTGCCCGACGTTCGCATCACCGTTTTTCTCCCTCTCAACTTCATTAGACTGTATCTAGTATATTTTAGACTCCTATTGTATTCGAACCTTAGTAGATACTCATGACTAGTGACACCCTGATGTCGGGCTGTGTTAGATTTTTTTCTTTCCGTAAATTATACTCTTAACTGCTTATATTTGAGATTTTATCATGTTTACAACTTAGTACTTATTATGTTACTGCTTATGATTGGAATGGAATATATCAGCTGGCCTTGTCTTCACGAGAGGCGCCATCACAACTCAATTCGAATTTATATATATATATATATATATATATATATATATATATATATATATATATATATATATATATATATATATATATATGGGGGGGTTCCTCCTTGCATATAATATTCCATTGTGATTCAAGAGGTTTCTGGTTGTCCATGGGGCAACTTTACAAGGTCGAAGGAAGCTCTGAGGGTTGAGGAATAGCCTATTATCAAGATCAAATATATATATATATAAACTCCAATTATAACTATTGTATTTGGTGTGAATATTTACTGTAGAATTTCCGTAACACCTGCTCTAACAGCGGGTTTGTCGTATCATTAACTTTCAAAATTAGAAACCCTAGTATTCGACGTGTGATTTGATCAAAATTCTGATTCTGTGTACTTGAAGGAAGGTCATTTTATCCGACTGAAGTGCCCCGAACCTAACATGTCAATCGGAAAGAGTAACATAAAGCTCATAATTGGGGTGTAGCCGATAAGATTAAGTTATGGTATGCCTGTTCCCATAATAATAATAGAACTTTGTGCAAAATATGAGTTAATTGATAACTTCTGTTGCCCGTTGAAATCTCTGCTGATATTAAATGATATTTGGCGAGCTAATTGTGTTGTAAAAAGATGTAGAATAAAACGTCTTTCACGGAAAATGTAAAGACGCACAATGTATATAATCACAAATGCTTACCAAGTAACCAAACCATATTCACAATCTGCACTTCAACAGAAAATATAAAACAGAGTTAGCATATATTATCTCATATTTTCAATTAAACATAAACTAAATGAAAAAATTCTATTAAACACAGTTCACCACCATATTTTGTTTTTCTAATAGCAAACTTTTTCCCATCTTTGTACCAAGCAAAGAATGACACCAAAATCACCTCCATTCAAAGTTCTTCATCTTCGCTGTCTTTAAAAAAATCTTGAATGAGATCCACGACATCGCGTTGCCTAGGACACCCGTTTTCTCATTCGATGGAAACTAGACTCTCCCTGTAATTAAAAATAGAACTATAACACCGCTCTTTGTTTTTATTAAGTGGATGTGTAAATTCATGAGTTTTAGAGTCATATAACATGATATTTTCACGTCCTTATCATGAACCCAAAACCCTATAGACTCACATTCAGATATTGTAGGCACCACATTAAAAAGTTCAATCCTTGTAGGAACCATGTTGAGAACTTTACTCCACAATTAATCTTTCGCCGTTCATCACCCATACATGAATTGGAGGATCAGAGTAGTTGTTGTTATGATCATCGTCGAGATCAAGACGACGCACTATAGTAGGCAAAGGGACTCCTTATAGATAGTGAGATCACAAAGATCAAATGCTGGCCATGGAAATTCACCAAACACTTCATTGTGCATATCAAAATATCGGATTTGCTTATATATATGTATTGTGGATGGCTGTATCAGTAATGTCTGCAAACCAATAATAAAATCCATTGAAATAGGTCGAGCTCATTATTGACGTATGCAGTAATAGATGAGCATCAAAACTGCAAGTTATCTTTTTCCATTAACATAAGGAATAGACGCATCTTGATCATAAAGAAACCAAATGGAAACCACCTTGTAATCTTGACTTATTGGATCAAAGCCAAAGCCAAATACACAATATCAGAATACCTAATACAAGATTGGGTAAACATGGGAAGATCTAGTGAAAGAGATCTAAAAAACTGATTCAAAAATTGTACAGGAATCTGTTTTAGCCATGTATCCGATGTGAATCATTGACATAGCTCTCGGATATGAAACATTTAGCAATTCAGAAAATAAGCCATCAACAGGACCAATAAACTGATCATTCAAAAATTGTACAGGAATCTGTAAATGACTAGGCTTTTCAGGAATCAAACCGGGTAATATTTTATCGGAAAACACATACGTTTGTGAGATCACATCTTCGCCATAAATAGGTATTAAGAGACGGCTAGGGTTTTCTTTGTGATGAAAGTGTTTTGTAACAAAAAAAAAAAAGAGCTTGTAACAAGAGGGTACCATTTCTTATGCACACATTTGAATTGTAAAAGAGATTGGCAAACTCACTAGAATCTGTCACCAAATTATCAGGTCAATTCGACCATATATATATATACACACACATATATATATATATATATATGTATATTGTTGTGACATGTTCCATAGATGAGGATTGCTATTTATTTATTTTCCTACTTTTTGGCTTCTTTTTGTTAGAAAAAATAATTTTAATATCTCAAAAAGAGTTGTTTAAAACATGTTTAGGTTATTTCTTTTAATGTTACATTAATAAATCTTTATTACACTAATCATTTTGAATATTCTTTTAATAATACTTGTAACAGCTAATTTGTTAAGTTTGACTTCAATCTTTGACAATTGAATAGCTATAATTACTTCAACATTACTTAGTATTGTGTTGGGTTGTCGATCACACCCAATTATGCCTTATAAAAGACAAAGAGATTGTTGCAAATATAATCCGATTTTTAAGTCTGAAGGCGAATCCTCAGGGAACTAACCTATCTATTACAACTCTCAATGATATTATTATCAGCTCAAAGAATTTTCAGATGCAAGATTTTATCAATAAATATTGAGTTTTTGTTTAACTAATTCAAAATTGTATTAGAACTAACAATATGATAAATCAAAGATAATTCAATGGTAAAAAGGTCTAAGGTATGGATTTCCTTAATTGCTAGTTTAGGTTTTAACTCTTTTGCTATAATCTTGTCGTAATACTCAATGAGGATATGAGCTATGAGTTATCGCAATTATCTCTCGACCAACTGCGATAATTTACTAGATTATTCTCTCGAACTACTCTAGCTGATAATTTATGCAGCTCTGAATTATGTCCACCAAAGTTTCGTTATCTCTAGACCCGCTTTTAAGTTCAAGTAATGAATCTCTTCAATTTTCCAAAAGTTGTGTTGTTCAACAGCAGTCTAACCTAGTATTCTTTCTCAAGCAACACAATGCAATTAGACACGATTAATCAAGGGCACATTAAATTAATCACCATACAAAACATAGTTGAACAATCATATAATAATGCCGATTGGATTATAACAAAATTGAGTCAAAACTTCATCCAACAATTGGATGCATCAACCCTAGATTAAATGTTTAACTACTCATAGCAAAGCAAGATAAAACTACAAAAGTATTCATAATGTGCAATTGGAATAATAATAAAGAGAAGATAGAAAATCCCTAATGATTTTTTGCTCTTCTCACACTTGTTCTAGCCTCCAAACAATCTAAAAACAAGCTTAACCTTTCTTGGGCGAGTTTGTTGAGTTTATAAAAGGTCGTGATAAGTTTTTCTCGATTTACACTTTAGTCCCAAAATTTTGGGCAGTTACACAATCCACTGCGGCCGCAGCAAAACGCGCCGCGACCGCGGTGAAATAGAAACATTCTGCCTTGCTTCCTTAGCCCACTGCGGTCCAACCATGGTCGCGATGGCTTCAGGCCCAATCCTCTTTGCCTCTTTGTTGCTTACTGTCGCTCGGGCTCTTCTTGATTGGCTTTTTATCCACATTTTGACTCCAAAACTCTATCGTCTCGTCCTAACTTGGATTAATCCTTGAGAAGAAAAAGAAAACCAATTAGAGTATTTTGTTTTCATTTAGCCTTTAATATAATAATAAAGCATGGCAACGATTGGAGTGTGAATAACATCTATATAGCCTATTATCAACACCCATCACTTAAATCGCTGCTAGTCCTCTAGCAACAAACCACACTTAAAAGCTGAACTATCACACCGCTCATCATTTTGATCAAGTAAATGTGTAAATTCATGAGCTTTAGAGTCATATGGCATTATATTTTCATGACGTGAAAATAGAAACTTATCATGACCCCAAAACCCTATAGGCTCAGTCTCAGATAGTGTAGGCACCACATTAAGAACTTCAGTCCTTGCAGGCACCACGTTGAAACTTTAATCCACAACCTCTCGTCGTTCATTACCCATGGCCATAAATCAATTGCAGGATATGTAGAATTTATGTTATGATCATCGAGATGACGTATTAGTAGGCTAATGGACCCCTTATAGATAGTGAGATCACAACTATCGTCTTGATATATGGCTAGGCTGTGGCATCTCATCAAACACTTCATTGTGCATGTCAAAAAATCGTATTAGGAGGACACGCTTAAAGGTATTGTGGCTGACTTCAACAATTTTGCTTACACACCAATAATAAAATCCATTCACACAGGTCGAGCACATTATTGAGTTATACATTAATGGATCAGCATCAAAGTTGCAAGTTATCATTCTCCAACAGTCGTTGACTAATGAATAAACGGCAGCAAACCACACACGAGGAGTAGACCCATCGGGACTTATTGGATCAAAGCCAAAGCCAAATATATTTTCAAAACAACCAGTTGGACGAGATTGGGTGAACTTGAGAAGATCTGGTGGAAGAGGTCTGAACTCTCTTGTAGCTGGGTTCCACAGTACAGAGCCATATGTGAATCTTTGAGCAAGAAAAATAAGCCATCAACAGGGCCAATAATCTCATCTAACTCTACAGGAATCTGTAAATTAATAGGCTTGTCAGGAATCAAACCGGGTAATATTTTATCGGGCAACACATGAATACTGGTGCCGGATTGTGAGAGATCATCGCCATAAATACCTATTAAGAGACGGCTGGGAATTTCTTTGTGATGAAGGTGTTTTCTAACAAAAAAAGAGCTTGTAACAAGAGAGTACCATTTCCTACACACACATTTGAATCGTAAAAGAGATTTCATGGGCAACCTCGCAAAAATCTCTGTTACCAAATCATCAGGCCAATTAGAGTACTCCATGAGAGAAGAGTTATGGAGGTACAAGAATACGAGATATCCTATCTATTTATAGAGTTGTCTAAGACGGCTGATTTTCTTTCTTCACATGGAATAATTGTATTAGGACAGGCAACAACGAGCCGTGCATGTCAATTAGGGGTTTACCATAATATTGTTTACCTTTTCTGAAAATAAAATATAAATCTCTTTTATATTTGACTACTTATTTTTCATGGAGGAAAAAGTTTTGTACTTCTACCGTATAAGTTGATAGTTTTTCCATAATGTAGTCCTTTAGGATTGAAGAATCATATTTGGGGAAGAATTTATTCTTTTGATATTTATTTTGTAGTCTTTCATGACGAAGATGTCCATCTCATTCCTCCCATGTTAATTGACCAAACCATGTTATAATATTTCCTTTTGGTATATTTTTGTGTTTTGTTATCTCATTTATCACCGTTCAAGGTTATTTTGATTGTTTCAGCTTTGATTCCAATTTGTAGTATTTTCAATAAGAAGGCAATCTCCAACTGAGCTATGGACATATTATTATGAAGTAAGAAATTTAAAATGATGTGTTGATCGATAGAAGTATTTTTGAATATTTGCTTAGAACCAAGGGTCGACCAGAAACAGCATTTCTACCTATATACAGTAGGGATAAGGCTGCGTACATAATACTCTCCCCAAACTCTCTATTTGTGAGATACACTGGGTTCTTTATTGTTGTAGGTGGCATTGATTGAATTCTAGCTAGAATTTATCTTTGGCAGGGACATATGTTTTAACTCACAACCCAAAACCATTGGGGTTTTCTTTGGTCAAGTTGTGTTCACTTCACATGCATAAAAGCTATAACAAACATTTCACCATCTTATCCCTTTTCTTATTATACTTCGATGCATTTGCGAGTATTCCAAAAAGCTTTGTCTAAACCATCTTGGCTTTCTCTAAACCAAGAATGAGACGAACTGAATTTTGGAGCAGTTGTTTTACAGCTTGAAAATTACATCTGATCATGACTTTGATTTAGAATATAATACAAATGTGATCCATGTAACTCATTTCCTCGCCTGCAGGTGACTTCCAGAAGACTTCTAAAGACAAAGTTCTAACTTCATTGGAGAAAAAAGCCTTCCGACTCGATCCTGATAGCAGAATAATGCTACTAAGGGGACAAGGAAAAGTAGGAAATTGGAACTAAAAAGGCAATCGTCTAGCACATGATATATTCTTCGAGAAACATGCGGCGAATAAACAGTTAGAAAGGAGCCAGTGAAAGCAAAATTCCAGAATGCGGAGAAAAAGGAACACTTGCATTCTTTTGAATAAGTAAATCGACCCAATGTTTTGAATACGTGATTTTACATTGTGGTATAAACAGAAATAGACAACAGAAACTCCTGTTTTTGGGAGTAAAGTAAGAAAACAGAAGTACATCAATACTAGATCCCAGCGCAATCCTTGTATTTCATTGTTTCTTTCTCGAAACCAACAGTAGGAAATTGTTTTGCATAGTCCTCAACGTCCTGCCTTAGCCCGGCAATCTCAGATTGAATTTTGGAGTCAGAACTCAAAGTTTCCACAAAGTCCTTCAACTTTGTTCCTACGTTTATTAGAAACCAATCATCGTAAGTAACATTGTTAAAGTTTTCAAATATATTATATGATAAGGGGAACTGATGTATTCCGAAATTCATAAGACGAAAATCACCAAACCTTGGGTTTCAGCCTTGACCTTAAGGGCCAACTTCACAGCAGCATCAAAAAATTCAGCCACTTTCACAAAATCCTCCTCGGTAAATCCCCTAGAAGTCAGAGCTGGGGTTCCTGGATCACAGCATGGGAAGGGGTAAATTGACTTGACATAATTGCTGCTACATGTATGTCACCCAATACTGGGAATAATTTTCTGTTCTATTTACTCATTTTAATTAGCGCTTTAATTATACAATACAAGAATAATTAGTTAATACTAAGATATACCCAAAAGAATATTAAAAGGTTTTCTGTTAATTCATGAGATGCCGAAAAGAAAATTTTCCAGTTATGTAAGCAATCATAAATAGGGAAAAATTAAGTTCTTTACCCATGCGAATGCCACCAGGCACCATGGCGGATACATCACCAGGCACAGTGTTTTTATTGGCTGCAATATGTACAGACTCTAAAACCTTCTCAACCCTAGAGCCATCAATACCCTGAAGAAGATTACCAAATGTACCATGTTAGCTGGTGACAAATCATAAATAATGTAACGACAGGCACATATCAGGAGAGTTCTCCATTGGCATATTCGAGGCTGGTCAACTGTACGAAAATAGATATCAGGGTTGGACTTCCAAATTGAAATGCACAAAGTTGTCTATATTTGACCAGTTTCTTTAGTGAAGATTTTGCAAATATACTCAGCTCTCAAAAAAAAGTACCTACATTCTTTAAGGTGTCTGTTGCCAAAAATATCCGCAATTTGAATTACAGGACCGTAAGCTCTCAAAATCAGTTAAAAATGAACAAAGGTAAATAGATTATTTATGTACCTTATTTGTTAAATTTACCAAAACCAGATGATTCTCAGTCCCACCAGACACAAGATCATATCCGTTCGCCAGCAAACTCTGCGAAATATTGTGATGAGAAATAAAGACATGCAACAAAAGCATCAAATAACCTCCTTCTCCAGGAGAAATGATCATACACTAAGCTTTATGCGTAAGGATGTAGTACCTCAGCAAACTTGGAGCAATTGCTAAGAACTTGCTCTTGGTATGCCTTGTATTCCGGTGTCCTGACCTAGATAACATACAAACAGATGTTATATAAATTACACCTTGTAAGGAAACCCTGTGAACATTGGAAACAAACGCAGAAGACGAATTACTTACTTGTTTCAGAGCAACGGCTAACCCAGAAATTGTGTGATTGTGGGGACCTCCTTGAAGTCCGGGAAAAACAGCTTGGTTAATTTTATCTTCATAATCATACATCACCTGCAGATTTACGCCCGGACTATTACTATCTCATTACAGTTTATCTCTCATTCATTCAAAGAAAATGAGATATAAATTGCTATCATATTTCAACAATGGGATTTTTGTGCTTTTCGTCCAATCTTTGTGTTAACTCCGATTTGATATCCTTAAAGGATAGAGATTAAGGGTTTGACCTTTGAACCATTTGAAAAAAGGCAATTTAATCAAGCACAGAGAGAAACTAAACCGATTTTTGAGACCCCACAAGTGTCTTATGCCCTTTGACCCTTTCGATATCCCCAGCTTAGCTCCTTATAACACTTAAAACTTGCAAACTATTTATACCCTCCACAAACACTTAAAACCACCTTGTAGTATAGTCCATTATGATGCAGCGGTTGCAGATGGTCTTTTGACAGTTTAGGGAACAAGGTAGTAGCGGGTTAATGGAGGTACATGGGTTTATGGTGTGTCAAAGGGGGTAGGTTTACGAGGTCAAAGGAGAATCTGCGGGTTGAGGCCAACAAAGTTTGGTGGAGCCCATTGTATTTTCTTAATACTGCGTATTAATTAAATCTTACCTTATTAAAATAAAAAAACAATAAAAAAAAGGTTGGAGGAACTCATTACATAAGCTAAAGGTTAATGTGCTGGACATGGTAACTGGAGAAGTAAACAAAAAAGTTACAAGGACAGATCAACTACAAATTGTCAATTCCTAGATTTCAGTTCCAAAGAGAATCGATGCTAGGTTCTGCATGTTATTTAACTTCAGGTCAAACTCACTTCTTTTCCTTGTTTGTTTATCTCCTTCAGCCCTTTTCTGAAAAAGATCATTGCCCCACGTGGACCACGAAGTGACTTGTGAGTTGTGGTAGTAACAACATCTGCATACTCAAATGGAGAAGGAATGACTCCAGCAGCAACCAAGCCACTGATATGTGCCATGTCCGCCAAGAGAACAGCTTTTTGCTTGTCACATACCTGTCAATCACTCAAAATAGAGCTATCTCAAAAAAGTGGAAAATATAGTAGTGGGAACAGGCACAAATGTTTATTAGCTTACCTTGCGGATACGTGCATAATCATATAAGCGAGCATAAGCACTTGCGCCAGCAACAATTAACTTTGGTCGAAAGAGTACTGCACTTTTCTCCAGCTGGGAAAATGGAAATTAAACAACAGTGAGTTGAAGAAAATAACAAAGGGAAAGGAATCCAGGTAGCAGCTTAGATTTGTAAACGCAAACACATGTTCATTTTTCCCAGACAAGACTAGCATAAAAATCTGTGGTGTGAAGGCACCTGTTCCTACAGTATTCTTAGCTCAACAGCTTACACTTTCAAGCCGAAACAGCAAGAACTTACCTATCTCATTTCCCCAATATTGTTAAATGAACATGCTTAGAAGCTATAATAGAATCTGCGCCATGTGGAGAGTGACATTGCAAAACATGCCTAAGTATATAAAGTAGGAACAATTTAAACCAAAAGTGATGTTCTATTGTTTGCAAATTCTACGGTGTTGCAACCAAGATATCAGTGCATGTAGCCTATTACACAGGAATGACAAAAGATACTTTTGGCTTTTTTATATTTTTTGAGTCGATGACAAGAGGGGTTGCTCTGATGGTAAGCAACCCCCACTTCCAACCGAGAGGTTGTGAGTTCGAGTCTCCCCAAGAGCAAGGTGGGAAGTTTTTGGAGGGAAGGATGCCGGGGGTCTATTTGGAAACAGTCTCTCTACCCAAAGGTAGGGGTAAGGTCTGCGTACATACTACCCTCCCCAGACCCCACTAAGTGGGATTATTCTGGGTTGTTGTTGTTGTTGTTGAGTCGATGACTACTGAAACTAGTAATTCATAAGTAGCCAAAAAGGTGAAGCGAGAAACAAGAAAAAGAATTGCTTGTAATCTAAATCATTGCCAATTAAACAGACAAGTAACAGGTTACCTGATCATAGTCAATATAACCTGTGCTCTCATCCAATCTGTATGGCATGGTCTCGAAAAAGATAGACACAGCAGAAATTTTCTTTGTGTCAGTCTGCGTAGCATGAACAGAAATAAGGACATTGTAGGGAAATATAGATGACAGCGAAATACTCAGAGATACTAATTCAAGAGAACAGAACCTGATAACCAACAAAAAAAGAACCTGATAACCATGTGAGAGATGTCCACCATGAGGAAGATCGAGTGCCATAATTCTCTCATGAGGCTTTAATAAAGCAGTGTACACTTGAAAGTTTGAAGGCGATCCAGACAACGACTGAACATTGACTGCAGCAAAATTTATTTAATATTTAGCATAAAAACTATCATCAAAAGCCTATAGATCAAGAATAGAGCCATAATAAGGTCTGTTCGCATCTAGTGATCCACTCAGAATAAAGTTTCTGCACGATGTAATTACCTCCCCATTTGGCAGGATCCAAGTTAAAAACTTCTAATGCACGTTTTTGACACAATCTCTCCGCCATGTCAATGTACCTGTGTAGGACAATAAACATGCTTGGTAACTCTTCCCAATGATATTCAGTTAGCAACAAATGATAGCCAGAATGAGCAGAACTTGCTGATCAGCCAGAAAGCAAGTTTATCAAATGTCACAGCAGCTTAGATTATGTTAACTCAATAGAGAATGAAAACAATTTGAACATACTCATTTCCTCCATAGTATCTAGCACCAGGATACCTTCACTGTACTTGTTGGTCATTACTGATCCAACTGCTTGCATCACAGACAATGATGTAAAATTCTCTGAAGGGATAAGCTCAAGGCCCTACAAATTCATTGTTCATACATATAAGAAAACAAACTTTTAACATAACAGGTACTTTCAAAAAGTACTCTATTTATTCCAATTTATATGACATATTTCCCCTTTAGAGACTTAACAAATCTTAGATACACTCCTATTTCTGTACAACTTTCAAAATTCAAATTCATTAAGCTAATCAACTTTTAAAATTTAATTTCATGTTTTCTCCACTAAACTAATTTTTAAGTCCTAGTTTAAGATTTTCCTCCATAGGAGTATACAGTTAGTGATAACATATACCAAATACGATTACGAACCTTCCACTGCCTAGCTTTCTCATGCTCAATGATGTCGGCGATCTCTGGATCGATATCCTCAAGTGGCGCATTCAGCTGTTTTATCCACTGATAACCAAATAACCATGAGCAGACATTAAAAGCACAATATATTTATTGAAGAGACAAATTCTTAGTAGCATTGGAAATTTACATAAATCAAAGATTCACAACAACAACAACAACAACAATAAAGCGTTTGAAAATGAAAAGGCGGATATGTATTCTGATTCGATTTACTAACCGTAACACGCGGATCCTCCTTTTTACGAATTGCTTGATTGGGCAAAGACGACTGTTGTTGGAAAAAAATAAAAAGTAAATAATAGCCAAATGAATATCACTAGCTTTAGAAATCAATAACAAAATATTAATGGATCTATATACTCCACCATGCAATAGAGAGAAGAGCCATTGGAGAGACGACGAAGAAGCTTAACGGAGGAACCATAAGAGAGTTTACGAAGAGCCATAGCCATTGCCATTTTTTGACTCTGAATTTGGCCCTTTGCGCTCTACGGGAGATGCGAGCTTTTTCGTTTTGGTTTTTGGGTTGGTGTTTTAGGCCCCTGCCTGGGGATTTTTCGGAGGGGGAGGAGGGGGGGAGGGATATGCGGGAGGTTGAAGATCGTGACACTTCTTAGTGGTTTGGTGAATTTGCTTTGCTTTTTGAACAAAGGTGGCACTTCAATTTTTGGTTGTTGTAATAATGACACTAAAGTTTAAAAATTTATTTTTTCTAAATTTAGGAATCTTTTCTATTAAATATATAATAAAAACTGATCCAATCGTATTTTTTTTTGGTAATTAAAATTGTATTAATCACCAAATGGTTGCCTTACAAAATCATAGGACAGTTTTTAGCTCAACTGCCTATCAAAATGGAACATGAATTATCTATACTACTCTAGCCAAATCAGCATTTATAACATGAAATGCTGAATATATGAACTAAGCCTAGGAGGAGCTCGAACATTACATATATAGGCTATACTACTTAGGAGCTTATCACAATTACAATAAATGTTTTCAAAGATTCTCGCATTCCTTTCTAACCATAAACCATAGAGCATTTCTGTTATTGTCATCTTGAATGTGTGAGCTCGGAGAGATTTCCCTTTAGATTGTTCAATGAACCATTGGCAGAATAGTGACCAATCTTGTCCAGTGAAGTCTGCCACTCCTAGCCATTGCAGTGTCTGGTATCTCAACTGGGAAGCAAAATTGCAATGCAAGAATAAATGGTCTCTAGTTTTCATTTCTTGCTGGCACATAACACAGATGCCTGGTATATTCAGATTCCATTGCAGCAGTCTATTCTTGGTAGGAAGTCTATCTTGCAGCAACAACCACAAGTAGAAGATAGCTTTAGGTCTAGCAGCATTTTGTATTACCAAATTCTTCCAAGGAACTCTAGTTGATTCTCCAAGCAGTTGCAAGTATAATTTCCTTATGGAGCAGGCAGTGTTATATAGCAATTGATGTTGTTGTAGCAGCTTGATTCCCTCCACAATTTTCCTTACCATCCAGCTAGCATTTGTTGGGACAGTGAAGTTCTCCAGCTGTTGTTGTTTGATGTAGACAGTATGAATCCATTTTACCCACAACAGATCTTTCTTGTGTGCTAAATCCCAACTAAGTTTAGCTATAGCAGCCCTATTCCACAATAAGATATTTGTTATATTCAAACCTCCAACAGATTTAGGCATGCATACCTTTTCCCAAGCCACATAAGCTTTCTTTGTGATATTAACTGATCTTGACCAAATATAAAATCTGCATATTGACTCCAGCAATTTAACAACCTTTGAAGGCATGATAAATAATTGAGCCCAGTAAGCTTGAACACCAAATATAACTGATTGCACCAACTGACTTCTGCCTGCATAGGATAGATATCTAGCTGTCCAGGAAGTAATTCTAGCAGAAATCCTATCAACCAGAGGTTGCCATTGAGCAACTGTCAACTTTTTGGTAGTTAAAGGTACTCCCAAATATTTGAAAGGGAGATCCCCTCTAACATAACCAAACTGATCAAGAATTTGTTGTTGAATCACAGGAGAAACACCACCAAAATACACAGCACTTTTGTGTAAGTTTGCTTTAAGACCAGTAGCTGCAAGGAACTGAGAGAAAAATAAGAACATAGAACTTACTGACTGAAGCTCTCCTTTGACAAACAAAAGTAAGTCATCAGCAAAGCTTAAGTGAGTAATTCCCAACTTCTTACAACCAGGATGATATATGAAGCTTTTAGTATGATTCAACTCTGCCAGGGATCTACTAAGATATTCCATTATAATAGCAAACAGAAAGGGAGATATAGGATCTCCTTGTCTCAATCCTTTGGCAGCTTGAAAAGGCTCTGTTGTTTCTCCATTAACCACAACTATATAGCTAACAGTTTGGACACACTCCATGATCCACCTGATAAATCTGCTAGGAAAATCCTGTTCTTCCATAATCTGTTGCAAACTGCACCATTCCACTGAGTCATAAGCTTTTTGAAGATCAATTTTGATCATACATCTGGGAGAGATATGTGATCTAGAGTACTGTTTTATTAGCTCATGAGCTAATATAACATTATCTGCTACTCTTCTTCCTGGTATAAATCCAGCCTGAGAATTACAGATAATATTACTCATAACCTTCTGGAGTCTGTTAGCCAACAACTTGGAAATAATTTTATACAAGACTGAACAACAAGCTATAGGTCTGAACTCTTTGACTGTATGAGGATTGGATACCTTGAGCAGCAAAGTGAGTGTGGCACAATTAGTAGGTCTGTACATCTTGGAGGTCTGAAAGAAATTCCTGATAGCTTGCATAACCTGGTTACCAATGACATGCCAAGATTGTTTGAAGAACATGGCATTAAATCCATCAATCCCTGGAGCTTTGTCATTTCCAATAGCCTTCAAGCTGTCTAGTATCTCTGTTTCAGTAATGTCAGCAACTAGTTCCTTCCTTTGGTGCTGAGAAAGCTTTGGACCATTCCTCATATATATCTTATTCACAGCTGGTAGGGAATTGGCTGTAGTTCCCATTAGTGATTTATAGAAATCCCTAATCTCCTTTTTCAACTTTGCAGGATCAGTTATCTTCAGTCCTCCTTCTGTGGAGAGTTCAATAATCTTCTTATACTGACTCCTCTCCTTCATGACTGCTGAGAAATACTTATTATTGGAGTCACCAAGTTTGATCCATTTGGCTCTGGACTTTTGCTGCAAAGCTGACTCTTCAATTAAGGACCACTTCTCTAGCTGTTGAACCAGGAATTTCGCTCTTTGCTGTAGTGTGTCTGAATAAGAAATTACCATTTGATGCTGTACATCTTCCAGTTCCTTTCTACCACTTTCAATCTTTTGAGAAATATTCTTAAATTCTCTAACATTAAGAGATTTTAAAGGAGGTTTGAGAGATTTAAGATTGTTCTATACTCCTTGAAGAGTATTCTGCTCCTTGCTTTTCCAGTAAGTTTTTAGCATGGCAGGAAATTCCTTATGCTGGATCCAAGCATTGAAGAATCTGAATAGTGTCTTCCTTGTAGATGTATCTGTTGTCAGGGTTAGTAACATGGGATTGTGATCAGATATAAGGGGAGGTCCATATACAGTGTGCACATGGTTCCACTTCATCTGCCATTCAAAGTTACCAAACACCCTATCCAGTCTACTGCATACTCTATCATTACCACTTGTTGATTAGACCAGGTAAAATAATTTCCCTCCCATGGCAGCTCAACTAGGCCTGATTGCTGAATGCAATTATTAAAATCAACAAGGTCCCTTTGCTTCACTTGTTGGCTTGATTGTCTTTCCTTGCTAGACAGAATTGCATTAAAATCTCCTGCAATGATCCAGGGATCAGTAATACCAGCAGATAAGTTTAGAATAGACTTCCACAGCATCCTTCTTTGATCACAGTCATTAAATCCATAGACTACTGTAAGCCAGCAGATAATATCCCCAGTGATAGTTTGGACTTTACAATGAATGAGCTGAGCTTCCTCAAGATATCCAGTAACCACCACTTTTGTAGGGTCCCACATGATCCATATCCTCCCATTTATTGCTCCACTATAGTTAGTAATCATGTTCCAATTAGGCATAAAAAAACTAGCTATTCTGCTAGCATTGTGTTGTTTAACCTTAGTCTCTACAAGTCCTACAAGGTCAAACTTATTAATTCTAAAGTAATTTTGAGCTTCTTTTTGTTTAAACCTTTTATTTACACCCCTAATATTCCAAAAGATCCACTTCATTGAGTATTGCTAGTTCCCCCTTAATCCAGGGGATGATCAACCCACCTAACTGTCCCAACTTCAAATCTGTTAGACATCACAAGAGGAGATAAGGGAGGGAAATTAGTAATGTTAAAGACTGTGGAGTCTTGTATAGCATCCTGCTTCTGTTTGTTCCCACCATCAGCTGCAGCTATAGTGCTTGTCTCCTTTGATACCTCTTGACACTGGATTTGAGCCATCTGGTTACTCTGGACCACTGTGACTGGTGCTTTCACTCTCCATTCCTGTGTCACCTTGCTTTTCTGTGCAGGTTGAGCAGTTTTAGCCAAACAGTTGTGTCCAACCTCCAAACATTTCTCACAATACACAGGCTTCCAATCATACATCACATCCTGCATGAAGCTCTTTCCATTTGGATCTAGAATCTCTATCTCACTAGGTAACTTTTTTGACACATTTACCTCAATGAGCATACGAGCATATGAGATTCTGGATTGCTTAGTAGTACATTCGTCAGCAAATATAGGTCTACCAAGAACACTAGCAATCCTACTTAAATATTTGCTACCCCAACAAGACATAGGTAGGTTAGGGAACTTGATCCACAAAGGAATTTCTGAAGGAAATGCTGCCTTGAAGTCAAAATCAACAGACCACTGCTTCAAAATCATAGGTCTGTTGGCAATAGTATAAGGCCCTCCACACAGAATTTCTTTGGCATCCTCTAGTGAACTAAATTTAACAATATAATAGCCCTCATCATGATAAAATAGCTCAGGCTGGGGAACATGAGACTAGTGAAGATTAATAAATCTTTGCATGCCATTATACCCAGGTCTATTACCTAGCACAAATACCGCAAGGGCACATTTCCACTTCACTTCTTCCTCCTCCACTTCTTCCTTCACCAGCTGACCAACTGGTTTGCCATTAACAAGTGTAGGGGGAATATACTCTAACGACATACCATTTGCAGCAAGTCGGTTACTCTGGCAAAGGCTAGCCCACTGTTTGGGTGGATCTGATTTTGGACCTTCATCACAAACATCCTTTGGAACATCAATTGGTGGTGGTTGTTGCATGCAGATCTGAACTCTATTCTCAGGCTCTATCGGAACAAATACTGGATTGATGGGAGTCTCTGTAATCCTCACATGTGGTGTTGGTATCAAGGAGACTCCATATGGTTCTAGATCTATTAAAGCATGAGGCAATGGAACAATTATTTCACCTGATTTCAATGGAACAGTAGTACCTATCATTGGTACAGTATTAAATGCTTTTGGGAAAACTATATCACTCCTATAAATTGGTACTAATTTTTTTGTTGGGCAACCTCTCCTCTTTGCCATAACAACCTCTTCCGCATTTAGTTACTTATGCACAAGCACTAAAGAAGAAGACTATGAAACAGTGAAGCAGAAGAGGATGAGAAATTTAGAGAGAAGATGAGTAGATGTGTAAAAACAAAATAAATTGCTCTCCTATCTTTCTTCAATTTCTCTCTATTCTCCTCTATCTCTCCGCGATCCTCACTCACCAATCGTTTTAACCAAAAACCCTTTCCCGAAAACCCTAGAAATCGCACGATCTTCCTTAAAACCTCATTGCCTCATTTCAAGTTCAATCCCTTTTAGGATATACTAATTTTGATCGTTTCAAATCATCAGCTGCTTGAATTTACTGATTATTGGCTCGATTATTGTCCAATGGTTTAGTCAATTGGTTGATTTTAAGATGAAGTTAAAGCGAAGGAGGGCCGTAGAAGTGGTTAGTCATATGTGTGTGTGTGTTTGTGTGTTAAGTTTCTTATCATACCGATTTGACGTAAATTGATTGAAGTTATCGAGCATGGTTATATAAAATTGATGCTTTTTAGACATCAAGAGTTGATTTTTATTGCTAAGAATTTATTTAATCTAAATCGTACATGTTAGAAAATTTTGATTATATGTTATAAGCTTTAAATAGATATAGACATTTCATTTAGTTAGGAGCAGTTGATTGTTGATATGTCATAAAGTTTAAAGTTTTACGGAGTTGACACTCACAAGTGGTTGGAGCCCCAGGGTTTTTTCTATCTTGCTACAGACACAGGTGTTGTGACCTGGTCAATACCGCCCTAAATTCAGTGCCCGAGCCAGAAATTTTAACAATGGGATTCAAAGTGTCAAACTTGATATCTAAAATATGTCAAGGGATTTCAAAAGTTTATATACATATAGAAAAAAATGTTTTTGCCCTATTTGCAGTAGAAGGAGATTCAATTTAACCCCGTTCTTGGCTGTGTGGTAATTGGCAGAAATTTGTTTTTCATGCCAACTGTTTCTTTCACTGGCAAAGGGGAATGTTTTGTCTACCACCGAGATTAATCTAGTTTGTGTTAGTACAATCTAGGACCCCAGGGAAGAAAATTTAGTGTTGTTTGTTAGTGTATATTCTGGTAAAAGTGAAGATTTTTAAAGTGTTTTCTGTTAGGCATGTATCCCGGATACTTGGATGGTGGTTAATCAAGGTTGAAGCCATATTTTGTTTGTAGGAGACACATTTTGTGCGATTGCTTGTATGAATTTAGATAGCTGCATTTTAAACTTCCAAAATGGCTAGATCAATTTACTAATCATAGAAGTTGCATACAAGGTCCGTCAAGCTTGATCTGTCGAATTTTGGACTTAACATCTCAAAATCTTCTGATACTTTATCTTCAAGCTCCTTTAAAAAATATATATATTTCCAAAGTACAGGTTATTGCTATTTGCTCATTAAGGTGCTTCAGTCAGGCTTCTCTTATAGAAGCTTTAAAATTTTGTTGAGTAGTTTAGGGAAAGACACCCTCTTGAAGCACACTATTTCATGGTTGGTTTCATGATATTTGTTTGAAAGTTGCTAGCGTTATGTTTAACATATACTGCTTAAAAGAAGTTTAAATATGTGCTGATCACGTTTGGTTTGCCTTTCTTTTTCAGCCTCCAAAGATCCGATCATTTATTGGTAGCGTAACTGCTACTCCATTAGAGAATATAGAAGAACCCCTGAAAAGTTTTGTTTGGGAGTTTGATAAGGTACTATAGAGGTTTCATTTGATGCTGTTACTATTCCCCCTTTTGCACCTCTTCTCCTTTCGTAATCTATTTTTCCCTTTTCTTATTCATGTATATGCAGGGGGATTTTTATCATTGGGTTGATCTCTTTATTCACTTTGATACATTTTTTGAGAAATACATTAAGACTAGGAAGGATTTGCAACTTGATGACCACTTTTTGGAATCCGATCCTCAATTCCCAAGGGAAGCTGTTCTCCAGGTCCTTCGTGTTATAAGGATAATATTGGAGAACTGCACAAATAAGCATTTCTACAGCTCATATGAGGTACCTGAAGATATACTTAAAGCCACTCTTTTTGTTTTGTTGCTCCAGATTTTGATCTGCAAAAAGAATATATGCACAGGCATGTAATTAGCCATTTGTGTGTCAGCATCCGAAATTAGCGTGCTTCCTTAGTACCCGAGGCTAGTTTTAATTGGTAGGGACCTCTGGGCATAACGGCGTTTGTTCTATGTAGTATTTAAGAGATAGATAAAAAAAAAGGCTAAATAGAATAAAGGGCTAGTGGGGAGGTGATGGTGGTTGTCCTGAGCTTGTTTGTCAAATTGTCAATTCTGGTCATCTCTTTGAATTAAATCATATGATTTAGTTTCTTCTGCTCTCTCTCTCTCTCTCTCTCTCTCTGAAGAAGAAGAAGAAGCCTTGGACGTTCTCCTTCCGGAGCTTGTGTATTGTTGAATCTTTATATCCTCCCCTAGTGTTAAATGCTATAAGCACAACCTTCAGCATTCTTCTAACGATATAAAAAAATAATTTAATACATCTGTCTTTATATATTTATACTTTAGAAATTAAGAATACTCATATTTCACTATTGAAATGGAAAAAGGTTGGATTAGAGGAAGATGCTTTTGATGAACAGCAAATATGGAATCTCTGGGGACTTCCATGGCAGTAACAAATATATGGTTTTAGTAAATTAAAAAATGGAGTTAAATCATGGAATGGCATCATACAAGGATTTAAGGAGTGAAATTTCTATCCAAAAAAAAAAAAAGGTGAAGTTTAAAATTGTTTACTTTATCGAAAATAAGCTGTGAAGTTTAAAGACATTAGCGAGCCGGTTAGTCTTTGACTCTTTTGTTGTCATCGATAGGAATAAACAACAGAAGGTAATGTTTCCGTGCTCTATTTCCTTGAAAGTGGATGTCTTGTTATGCGCAATTGCTGATTTGCACGACCTGTAATTACGCCTGTTGCACTGGCTTAGTGCAAATATTTGTATAATATATTATTTACCCACAAAAAAAAAGTGGATGTCTTGTTATATTCTGGTTTCTGTTTGAGGACATTTTTCTTTCCTATCCTTAAGTTTCTTTGAGTTAATTATCAGTCTTTTCCTTAACGCATACCATGAGAACAGTGTGTGCAAGGATAAGGGGTTGTAAAGTTTCTCACCTTATGCTTAGCAAAGAAAAGTGGCTTTACTCTGCCCATGTCTTGGTGGATAGAGTTACCCGGTACCTGCACTGGTGGGAGGTAGCAGGGACCGGTGGAATAATTGAGGTGCACACAAGCTGACACGCACACCACCGTCTTTAAAATAAAAGGGTAATGTGGCTTTACATGGGTTAGAATTGGCACATTTTGAGTTGTATTCTTGATAAACTTATATGCATAGGGGGGTATGGTTTAGTTTGTGACCTGACTTTAACATGCAGGAAGTTGCTATCTATTCTGAATAATATAATGTGTATTAATATCTTAGAACTCGTTCCATTTCCATTTTTTGATCCGGTAAAGTTATGTCATCGTCTTACTGTTTTTCAATAATTTTCTAAACACATTATGAAATTTTATGGTATTTTGAATTTTTGTTTTCTTTTCCCTGGTGCTGCAGCATCACTTGTCAGCTTTGCTTGCTTCCACGGACGCAGATGTGGTTGAGGCATGCTTGCAAACTTTGGCTGCCTTTTTGAAGAAAACAATAGGGAAATACGTCATTAGAGATGCTACTCTTAATTCAAAGCTGTTCGGCCTTGCACAGGGTTGGGGAGGAAAGGAAGAAGGCCTTGGGTTAATTGCGTGTGCTCTGCAGGACCGCTCTGGTTCAAGTGCTAATGAGTTAGGTTGCACCTTGCATTTTGAATTCTATGCAGTGACTGAATCTTTAGATGAGCCCACTGCCCCCACTGGTTTACAGACCATCCATTTGCCCAGCATTGACAGCATACAAGAATCGGATTTGGAACTTTTAAACAATTTAGTCTTACAGTACAAAGTCCCTCCTAGTTTGAGATTTCCTCTTTTGACAAGATTGCGGTATGCTAGGGCATTCAGTTCTCCAGCTTCTCGACAACAGTACACTTGCATACGCCTCTATGCATTTATAGTTCTTGTTCAAGCATGCAGTGATTCAGATGTTTTGGTTTTGTTCTTCAACACTGAACCAGAGTTCATTAATGAGTTGGTTACCTTATTGAGCTATGAAGACGTAGTTCCTGAGAAGATTAGAATTTTGGCTCTTGTTTCCTTGGTTGCTCTCTGTCAAGATCGGTCACGCCAGCCAAGTGTGTTGACAGCTGTAACATCTGGCGGACATCGTGGTATTCTCTCCAGCCTTATGCAAAAGGCCATTGATTCTATTGTTAGTAATTCCTCAAAATGGTCTGTTCTTTTTGCTGAAGCTCTGCTATCTCTTGTTACATTTTTGGTCTCATCTTCATCTGGTTGCTCAGCCATGCGAGAAGCAGGGTTCATTCCTACTCTTCTACCTTTACTAAAAGATACGGATCCTCAACACTTGCATTTAGTTAGCATGGCTGTTCATGTTCTAGAGGCATTCATGGATTATAGTAATCCAGCTGCTGCGCTATTCAGAGATTTGGGAGGTTTGGATGATACCATAGAACGCCTTAACATAGAAGTTTCCTGTGTTGAAAATGGTACAAAGATCCCTAGTGCTAGTATTGATCTTGACAGTTCTGACTTCAGTGGTTCTCAGATAGTTGCTGCTACTTCTTCTGAGCTAGACAATACGCAAGCTCTTTATTCTGATGTGTTGGTTGCTTGTCATCGGCGGTTACTGATGAAAGCTTTACTACGTGCCATATCTCTGGGAACCTATGCTCCTGGAACCACTGCTCGTATTTATGGTTCAGAGGAGAGTTTGTTGCCTCAATGCTTGAACATAATCTTCAGAAGAGCTAAGGATTTTGGTGGAGGGGTGTTTCATCTTGCCGCAACAGTGATGAGTGATCTTATTCACAAAGATCCCACCTGCTTCCCTGTATTGCAAGCAGCTGGTCTTCCTTCTGCCTTCATTGATGCTATTATTGATGGAGTTGTTTGCTCTGCCGAAGCAATAACTTGCATACCTCAGTGTTTAGATGCTTTGTGCTTGAATAGCTATGGTCTTCAGGCTGTGAGAGATCGCAATGCTTTGAGGTGTTTTGTAAAAATATTCACTTCAAAAACATACGTCAGAGCCCTTAGTGGAGATACCACTGGATCTTTGTCTAGTGGCCTTGATGAACTAATGCGGCATACCTCATCACTGCGTGGACCTGGAGTGGAAATGATGATCGAGATCTTCAAGGAGATTGCAAAACTTGGATCTGTTCCAGAAGCTATTTCACCCTCAGTTGAAAGTCCTAGCTCTTCTAACCCTGTTCCCATGGAAACAGAAGGTGAGGACACAGGTGTGGTTTTGACTGAGAAAGACTCACAAAAGGCCAAAAGTTTGGAGCACGTCGAACCATCTTCTGATTCTTTGGTACCAAACATCGAGTCTTTTCTTCCTGAATCTATAAGCAATGCTGCTCGTCTCCTTGAGACAATTCTTCAGAATTCGGATACATGCCGTATTTTTGTTGAGAAGAAAGGAATTGAAGCTGTTCTGCAGCTATTCACTTTGCCTGCCCTGCCACTTTCTGTATCTGTTGGCCAGGTCTTATCTGTTGCATTTAAGAATTTCTCTCCACAGCATTCTGCTGCTCTTGCTCGTGCAGTCTGTTTGTGTTTAAGAGAACATTTGAAGTTAACGAATGAACTTATAGGTGAAGTTCGAGGATCACAGCTTGTAAAGGTGGAGTCTGCTAAGAGGATAACTGTGTTGAAGAACCTTTCAAGTCTTGAAGGTATTTTATCTCTCTCCAATTCTTTATTGAAGGGAAGTACTACTGTGGTTTCTGAGTTAGGAACTGCGGATGCTGATGTCTTAAAGGATCTTGGGAGAGCGTATAAGGAAGTACTTTGGCAAATCTCCTTATGCTGTGATTCTAAGGTGGATGAGAAACAGAACGTGGAAGTAGAGCCTCAAAATGTAGAAGCAGGTTCTTCCAATATGGGAGGTAGAGATAGCGATGAGGAGACTAATATTCCTTCAGTTAGATACATGAATCCGGTTTCTATCAGGAATAGTTCTCACTCTCAATGGGGTGTAGAACGTGAGTTTCTTTCTGTAATTCGTTCAAGTGAAGGTTTTAATCGTCGTAGTAGACATGGTATAGCACGGATTCGTGGTGGAAGGACCAGTAGGCATTTGGAAAGTTTACAAGCTGATTCTGAAGTTGCTCCCAGTGTAGTAGAGAGTAGCATCCAGGAGATGAAGAAAAAGACTCCCGATGTTCTGGTTTTAGAAAATCTGAACAAGCTTGCTTCTAGCATGCGTTCTTTCTTTGTGGCTCTTGTTAAAGGATTTGCATCTCCAAATCGTCGGAGAACTGAAACTGGATCTCTAAGTGCAGCTTCAAAGAGCATAGGAACTGCCTTAGCTAAAGTTTTTCTCGAGGCTCTTAGTTTCTCAGGATATCCAGATGCTGATGTGCTTGATATACCACCTTCTGTCAAGTGTCGATATCTTGGTAAGGTTGTGATTGATATGGTATCTCTGACATTTGATGCCAGGCGGCGTACCTGTTATGCATCCATGATCAATAATTTCTATGCACAAGGAACCTTTAAGGAGCTTCTGACAACATTTGAAGCAACCAGTCAGTTGTTGTGGACACTTCCTTATTCTGTAACGACATCTGGAATGGTTCCTGAAAATAGTGGGGAGGAGAACAAGTTATCTCACTGTTCGTGGCTTCTCGATACACTGCAGAGTTATTGCCGTTTGCTTGAATATTTTGTCAATTCGACTTTGCTGTTGTCTCCAACCTCAAAATCCCAAGCGCAGCTCCTTGTTCAGCCAGTTGCAGTCGGTTTGTCTATTGGGTTATTCCCTGTTCCAAGAGACCCAGAAGTGTTTGTCCGTATGCTGCAGTCTCAGGTTCTGGATGTTATACTTCCCATTTGGAACCATCAGATGTTACCCAATTGCAATCCAGGGTTTATTACTTCTATTATTATGCTTATAAATTACATCTACTGTGGTGCTGGGGATGTGAAACGAAATCGCAATGGGTCATCAGGTTCTGCAAACCCACGTGCTATGGCTCCTCCACCTGATGAGGCTACTATTGGTACAATTGTTGAAATGGGCTTTTCACGAGCAAGAGCTGAGGAGGCATTAAGACGAGTAGAAACAAACAGTGTAGAGATGGCCATGGAGTGGTTGTTCAGTCATGCTGAAGATCCTGCTCAAGAAGATGATGAGTTGGCTCGTGCACTAGCTTTGTCACTTGGGAATTCATCAGAGACTTCTAAACCCGACAATGTTGATAGATTGGCGGATGTTCTTTCTGGAGAGCAACAAACTAAGCCACCACCTGTTGAAGATGTCCTCACTGCAACAATTAAGCTGTTTCAGAGCACCGACTCCATGGCTTTTCCCTTAATGGATTTACTTGTGACCCTTTGCAATCGGAACAAAGGAGAAGATCGTGCAAAAGTGATTTCATGTCTTATTCAACAATTGAAAGATTGCCAGATGGAATTTTCAAGAGACACTGGTGCCTTATGTATGATATCACATACTTTAGCATTGCTTCTCTCTGAAGATGCAAGTATACGGGAAATTGCAGCAAAGAATGATATTGTCTCTGTAGTTCTTGAAATATTGATGAAGTTCAAGGCTGGAGCTGAAAATGAGATTATGGCTCCTAGATGCATCAGCGCATTGCTTCTAATCTTATTTAATTTGTTGCAAACCAGGCCTAAAATCTCCAGTGATGACACTGAAAGAGTCATAGCTGCATCTTTATCAGAATCTTTAGAAGAGCATCTCCCATCCCAAGTTCCTGAAGCAGTTATTGAGAAGAAGTCAACTCTAGTATCCCAGGATGATGAATCATCCACTGGTTTTGAGAAAATATTTGGGAAACCTACAGGTTATCTGAGTATAGAAGACAGTTGTCGGGTGCTTGATATAGCTTATGACTTGGTTAAACGACATGCACCACCCATGGTTATGCAGGCTTCCCTTCAGCTGTGTGCACGCTTGACAAAGACACATTCTCTTGCCATTCAGTTTCTTGAAAATGGTGGAATGACTTCTCTTTTTGGTCTTCCAAGATCTTGTTACTTCCCTGGATATGACACCTTGGCATCTGCCATTGTGAGACATCTTCTTGAAGATCCTCAGACCCTGCAAACAGCCATGGAGATGGAGATACGGCAGACTCTTTGTGGAAGTTGTCATGCTGGCCGTACTTCTGTTAAAACATTTTTAACATCAATGGCACCTGTAATATGTCGAGACCCTGGAGTATTTGTGAAAGCTGCAGCTGCAGTTTGCCAGTTGGAATCATCTGGAGGGAGATCTATCATTGTCTTATCAAAAGAGAAAGACAAGGAGAGAGAGAAAGGTAAAACATCTGTTGAGTTTGGAGCTTCTAATGAGTGTCTACGAATTTCTGAAAATAAGGCCCAGGATGGATCAGGGAAGTGTACGAAAGGCCACAAAAAGATCCCTGCGAATATTTCTCAGGTTATTGATCATCTTCTTGAAATAGTAGCAACATTTCCTACACAGAGAATGCGAGAAGATTGCGTGGGAAACGCCTGTGCTATGGATATTGATGAGCCTACAGTCAAAGTAAAGGGGAAATTGAAGGTGACTGAGTTGCGGGAGGTTCAGTCTGACAGGGTGTCGGAGAAATCAGCAGGGCTTGCTAAGGTGACTTTCGTACTCAAATTATTGAGTGACATTCTTATGATGTATGTACATGCTCTTGGGGTTATCCTGAGAAGGGATATGGAGATGTGTCAACTTCGGGGATCCCATCAGCCGGAGAATCCTGGTCATGGTGGTATTATCCATCATGTGTTGCAATGGCTTCTTCCTCTTTCTATGGATAAATCTGCAGGCCCTGATGAATGGAGAGACAAGCTGTCTGAAAAAGCTTCATGGTTTCTGGTAGTTTTGTCTGGTCGATCTAGTGAAGGTCGTAGGAGGGTTATTAATGAACTTGTGAAAGCCTTGTCTTCATTTGTGAAGTCTGAAAGCAACTCTGCCTGTGGCAGTTTATTGCCAGATAAAAAAGTCCTTGCCTTTGTTGATCTTGCATATTCCATTTTGTCCAAGAATTCATCAGCAGGTGACTTACCTGGTTCTGGCTGTTCTCCAGATATAGCCAAGAGCATGATAGATGGAGGATTGGTACAGTGCTTGTCTGGTGTCCTTCAAGCAATTGACTTGGACCACCCTGATGCTCCGAAAGTTGTGAATCTGATTCTTAAAACACTGGAAAGCCTAACAAGGGCTGCCAATGCCAGTGAGCAACTTTTTAAAACTGATTCTGTGAACAAGAAAAAATTAAATGCCCTTAATGGTGGGTCGGATAATCAAGTGGATACAACATCAGCCATTCCGAATGTAGAGGTCAGTGGACCTGGAAACAGCCAGCAGGGGGGCCCTAATTCAAGTGCAGGGCAACTGCCGGCTAGTGCTTCTCAGAATCACAGCAATGAGAATGTGACTGCAAATCCGTCCATGGAGCAAGAAATGAGAACTGAGCAAGAAGAAGCAACTGCAGGCAATCCTCCTCTTGAGCTTGGGTTGGATTACATGCGTGATGAAATGGAAGACAATGGTGTTCTGAATGACACAGAGCAAATTGGGATGGATTTCCACGTTGAGAATAGGGCACATCATGAAATGCGAGAAGAAGATGATGATATGGGAGATGACGGCGAGGATGACGAGGATGATGACGAAGGTGAGGATGAGGATGAAGATATAGCGGAAGATGGCACCGGCTTGATGTCTCTGGCTGATACAGATGGGGAAGAGCATGATGATGCTGGCATGGGAGGTGAATATAATGATGACATGGTTGATGACGAGGATGATGAGTTTCATGAAAATCGAGTCATTGAGGTTAGGTGGAGGGAAGCATTGGACGGCCTTGACCATTTGCAAGTTTTAGGTCAACCTGGAACAGGAGGTGGGCTTATTAATGTTGGAGGTGAGACAATTGAAGGGTGGAACGTTGATGACCTTTTTGGTCTACGTAGAACCTTTGGCTTTGAGCGTCGCCGCCAGCCAACTAGGAATTCCTTAGAACACTCTGCTACTGAAGTTACTGGTCTACAACATCCTCTCCTCTTGAGGCCATCACAGTCTGGTGACTCTGCTTCTGTCTGGTCATCTCTTGCGAACTCGTCCAGGGATTCAGAAGCAATATCTGCTGGTAGGCTGGATGTAGCTCGTTTCTTCACTTTTGATTCTCCAGTACTCTCGTTTGATAGTGCGCCGTCCAGCCTTTTCAGTGACAGACTCAATGGTGCAGCAGCCCCACCTTTGGCTGACTTTTCTGTTGGTTTGGAGTCTCTACATGTTCCAGGTCGTAGGCCTGGTGATGGTAGGTGGACTGATGATGGTCAACCACAAGCAGGTGGTCAATCTGCTGCTATTGCACAGATGGTCGAAGAGCAGTTCATTTGTCAACTAAACAGAATTGCTCCAGCTACTAATCCTCCTGAAAGGCTGTCACATGCTGTTGGATTAATGGATAGAGAGCAGGACATAACTGTAGTTGGTGAGAGTCGACAGCAGATTGAGGGTGATAGCGCCGCTGGTCAACAGAATGATGATCCCCATAACAATAGTGCTCAAGAATCCAATCAACTAGTTGAGGTTCAGTCTTGTGAAAGGGAAAACAATCAGGAGATTGTTGCTGATCAGGTTGGTGAATTCCCCGAAGCTATTGATCCTATGGAAAATGTACTTTCAGACAGGACAAGCAATGGTCATGGCAGCACGGTGATCGGGGAAGGAAATGCAAATCCAAGTGACAACATAGAGGGAACTACAGGCTATGCTGTGTCATCTATACAAGGTGAAGGCGATGTGATGCATGATAGGACCACTGATGGGGTTGTGAACATATGCAATGTGACCTCGACTGATGTGGGAAATGACACAACCCCGGTAACAGATAGTCATGCCAGTGATGAGCCACTGCTGATTTCTGGGGGAGTAATGCTGGACTCCAGTGTTCACCATGTTTCCTTAGTTCAGGATGCTGATATACATATGCATGGTGCAGAATCGGAAAGGGGGAATGACCAACCATTACCTGTTCTGCCTGAGGACCCATCAGCGCCTCAGAACCTTCCGGAAGTTCAAGGTGCTAGTCAAACTGATGAAACTAGTTTGAATAATGAAGCTTCTACTGCAAATGCTATAGATCCGACCTTTTTAGAAGCACTTCCGGAAGATCTTCGGGCAGAGGTTCTTGCATCGCAGCAGGCTCAGGCCCAACCTCCAACTTATACAGCACCGGCAGCTGAAGATATTGATCCAGAGTTTTTAGCTGCTCTTCCTCCAGATATTCAAGCAGAAGTTCTTGCCCAACAACGTACTCAGAGAGTCATACAGCAGGCTGAAGGCCAGCCTGTGGAAATGGATAATGCTTCAATCATAGCCACCTTTCCAGCTGACCTGCGTGAAGAGGTCTGTGATTGGAGTGTTTTCTCCTGTTCCTCTGAATATTTTACATTTTATTTATGCTTATTTTGGGTGTTTGTCAGGTGCTGTTAACATCATCAGAAGCTGTTTTGTCAGCATTGCCTTCTCCATTACTCGCTGAAGCGCAAATGCTTCGGGACAGAGCTATGAGTCACTACCAAGCACGTAGCTTGTTTGGAGGCAGCCACAGGCTTCACGGTCGGAGAAATGGTCTGGGATTTGACAGACAGACAGTTATGGACAGGGGCGTGGGTGTTACAATTGGCCGGAGGGCTTCATCTTCTTTTTCAGAGAGTTTGAAGTTGAAGGAACTTGAAGGCGAGCCACTTTTAGATGCTAATGGCTTGAAAGCATTGATCCGCCTCTTGAGATTAGCACAGGTAAATTGCTTCGCGTTAAATGGGACAACTGGTTTTTTAATGAAGATGCTTCTATCGTTGGACAATAGGCTTGCTTCTGTAGAGTTGTAGTTGGTGTTGTAATTGTTTGGTCTATTTATTTACATCAAGTGTTGAACTTATTTAACTGACCCATTCCGTCTTTGTTTTCAGCCTCTTGGGAAAGGTCTCTTGCAGAGACTCTTGTTGAATTTGTGTGCTCATAGTAGTACAAGAGCAGTTCTAGTCCACCTTCTTCTTGAAGCTATCAAGCCTGAGACTGGAGGGGCAGTTGGTGGTTTAACAACCATTAATTCACAGAGACTTTATGGCTGTCAGTCGAATATTGTTTATGGCCGATCACAACTGTTTGATGGTATGTCTCTTCTAAAGTGACATTGGAGGTCTGTGTTTATGTATGGTCTTTCGCTAACCAATTAAGTTATTTCCCAGGACTTCCTCCACTGGTATTGCGTCGGATTCTGGAGATCTTAACTTACCTCGCTGCCAACCACTCTGCGGTCGCCAGTCTTCTTTTCTACTTTGAGCTCTCGATTATTCCGGAGTGGTCAGATGTAAAGTGTTTGGAAAAGAGGGACAAAGGCAAGGAGAAAATTGTTGGAGGAGATTCCTTAAATCCTTTTGGAAGCTCTCACAAGGGGGATGTTCCATTGGTTTTGTTTCTCAAGCTCTTGAATCAACCACTTTTCTTGCGCAGCATTGCACATCTTGAACAGGTAGGTTATAGTCAAGCGTCTTTCGTTTCATACTACTGAAATCTAGGGCTTTTGAGACAGTTAGCTCAGACACATTTATTGTTTCCTTGCACGTGCTGTGCAGGTCATGGGCCTTCTTCAAGTAGTTGTCTATACTGCAGCTTCCAAGATGGAGTGTCAGTCTCATTCTGAAGAAACAGTAGGCCGTTCTCATAATCCTGCTGGCAATGAAACTATGAGTGATCTACAGAAAGATCCTGGATTGCCAGACATAAAGTCCCATCAAGATGATAGCAGCACTGGTTCTGCCAACCCTGCATCTGATGGCGACGGAAGCCTAAATATTCGTGACATCTTCTTGCAGTTGCCACAGTCTGATTTGCATTATCTTTGCTGTCTTCTTGGTCATGAAGGGTACTTATTGTGTTTAAAATTTCTGCACCTTGATTTGCCCTAAAAATTTTACATTTCTATCTGTTCGTGAGTTGCGATCTTTCATTTTGTCTTCCTTTTAATTTATCTCTCCTTTTCACTCCTGAAAGATAAATGTTGTGTTGCAACTATTTGACATATAATGTATATCTTCTAGGCTATCAGACAAAGTTTACATGCTTGCTGGCGAGGTGTTGAAGAAGCTAGCCATAGTTGCTGCTCCGCATCGCAAGTTCTTCATTTCAGAACTTTCAGAGTTGACTCAAAGGCTGAGCAAGTCAGCTGTAGAGGAGCTTATCACACTTAAGAAGACACACATGCTTGGACTGAGTGCTGGATCCATGGCTGGAGCTGCAGTTCTTCGTGTACTACAAACACTTAGTTCGCTAAGTTTAGCTTGCGCTCTTGGCAATGCGGACCCATCTATGGCGGAGGAACATGATGAGCATAATATCATGTGGAAGTTAAATGTTTCACTGGAACCATTATGGGTAGAGCTGAGTGAATGCATTGGCACCATGGAGTTAGAGCTCACACAGAGCACCTCGTCAGTTATGTCAAGTTCTAATACCAGGGAGAATATGCATGGTGCTTCTTCTGTATCTTCTCCATTGCCTCCTGGAACTCAGCGACTGTTACCTTTTATTGAGGCTTTCTTTGTTTTGTGTGAGAAGCTTCAGGCAAATATCTCTATTATGCAGCAAGATCATATCAATGCAACTGCAAGAGAGGTGAAAGAATTAGCTGGCACTTCAGTCAAGTTGTCCTCCAAGTCTACTGGGGATTCACATAAAAGAGTAGCTGGCGCTTTAACATTTGTAAGATTTGCGGAAAAGCACCGACGCTTGCTCAATGCTTTTGTCAGGCAGAACCCTGGCTTACTGGAGAAATCACTTTGTGTGATGCTGAAAGCCCCACGGCTCATTGATTTTGACAATAAAAGAGCTTATTTTCGCTCCAGAATAAGGCAGCAGCATGAACAGCACCTCTCAGGTCCTCTGCGAATTAGTATTAGGCGGGCTTATGTGTTGGAGGATTCTTATAATCAGTTGCGTATGCGACCCAGTCAAGACCTGAAAGGACGTTTAAATGTGCATTTTCAAGGTGAAGAGGGTATTGATGCTGGTGGTTTGACTAGAGAGTGGTATCAATTGCTATCAAGGGTCATATTTGACAAAGGAGCTTTGCTGTTTACAACTGTCGGGAATAATGCGACTTTCCAACCAAATCCGAATTCAGTTTATCAAACTGAACATCTTTCATATTTCAAATTTGTAGGCCGCGTGGTAGGACTTCAGGAACTCCTTTTCAAATCCAAAGCTATGACTTTATCCTTGTAGCATATGTACTTTCACATCTTAATCTCAAGCCTTTGACGTGATACACTTTGTAGGTTGCCAAAGCACTACTTGATGGGCAATTGCTGGATGTTTATTTTACCCGGTCGTTCTACAAACATATCCTTGGTGTAAAGGTCACATATCATGATATAGAGGCTGTCGATCCTGATTACTATAAGAACTTGAAGTGGATGCTGGAGGTGAGATATCATAAACATGCAATAATTTGTTAACTGACCTAGAATTTCATCCAGAAACTTCTGACGGTGTCTGGGTTTTTTTTACCAGAATGATGTGAGTGATATACCAGATTTGACTTTTAGCATGGATGCAGATGAGGAAAAACTCATTCTTTATGAGAAAACGGAGGTACTAATGCATAAATTTTTGGTTCTCCCTTAAAGTTTACATGTGCAAGTCAGATTACTCTGTTGAGGTAATATCTAAAGTATTTTTTTATTTTTTGCATGAGTAAGGTTACTGATTATGAGCTTAAACCTGGCGGAAGAAATATAAGGGTCACGGAAGAGACAAAGCACGAGTATGTTGATCTCGTTGCTGACCATATTCTGACAAATGCTATTCGCCCTCAAATAAATGCATTCCTTGAAGGTTTCAATGAATTGGTACCACGCGAACTTATCTCCATTTTCAATGATAAAGAGCTTGAACTTTTGATAAGTGGTCTTCCAGAAATTGATAGTAAGTTGACATGCTTCTCCACCATTGCTTTGTGTATACACTACATTTGTTTCCTATGAAGCTTCTTATCACAATTCTGTATGCAGTGGAAGATCTGAAGGCCAACACTGAATATACTGGATATACAGCAGCATCTACTGTTGTTCAGTGGTTTTGGGAGGTCGTTAAAGGTTTTAGCAAGGAAGATATGGCAAGATTTCTGCAATTTGTGACTGGTACATCCAAGGTTAGTGAATACCCTTATCATATTCATTATTGGTACCTCTTGCTTCTCGATGTCCACTTCTTTATTAGCTGAGGTTTCTTTCCATCACATATAGAATCTGCTAAGAGGTGATAGTGTGATACAATTTGTTTCTACTGATGTGAGGATCCAATCACACAGAACCCCATGGACAAACATTCTACTTCCTTCTCTTCTAGCCATCCTAGTACAGGCTAATCTTGTAGCAAAAGCCAGCTTTTTCTTGAGAAAAGCTCCACTTTTTTTCAAACCAATATTCAGGTGCTTATGAATTCTGTTACATGTGCTACTGAATTCTGATAATTTTGATTCTGTATCTCTTTCCTACTTGTGCCTGCTCCTTATTCTTCCTTCAATCCCCACCCCCCCCCCCCAAACCCCTTAACACACAGACAAAACAAAAAACTTCCCCCCTTGTTTGGTGGTTCGGAATTCTGCATGCCCTTTTGAATGTTTTAAGGAGTGCATTCCCTGCGAAAAGATTAGTTGTGGTACTGTTGGCCTTAGGTTCCTTTGGAAGGTTTCAAGGCATTGCAAGGGATTTCTGGCCCTCAGAGATTTCAGATTCACAAGGCTTATGGAGCTCCTGAGCGGCTTCCATCTGCACATACCTGGTTGGTGCTTTTACTTATTATGTTCTTATCAGTAGTTCATTCATATTCAAATAGATGCATCCGGGTGCTAGTTCAGCTAGCAATACTGGCTCTTACCGTCACTTTTCTTTTTTCCCTCCAGCTTCAACCAACTTGACCTACCGGAGTATACTTCCAAGGAACAGCTTCAAGAACGTTTGCTTTTGGCCATCCATGAGGCTAGTGAAGGATTTGGTTTTGGTTGAGACAAGCTTTCCTTTTGCAGCTTCCCTGAAAATTGCTTATATTTGATCATCATGTGATTTCCATGTAAATGTAAGTATTTCCGACTCCATTTTAATTTTTCTTCTCTTCTTTGGCCTTGTCTTGGTGGGCCTGTTTGTCTTTGCTTGTGTAAGGTAGAATCGGAACTGCTTAGATGACAACTGAAATTGCTCACTTATTCACGGCTTTTTCTAGTTATGAGAATTGTGTTCTTTGATGTGTCGAAATTTGTTTCCTTTAGATGAGGTTGCTGGAGAGGTTCTAGGATAAGCATAGTTCTGCCTAAATTTGCCGAATTGCTTAAAGCTTACTATTTGATGGTACATATGTTTTGCACTTTTGTGCTCTCGTCTGCAGTTCATCTGAGTGTCCTATGGTAAGCATGTCTTCAATGTTTCAGGAATGCTGTAAAGTTTTCCATAGATTGTTAATAAATTGATGGACAAAAATATGTAGGTGATTTTGGTTTGTGTCATGCTCAAATATTTGCACTTTTACCACTGAAACTTTCGGTGCTTGTCTGCCTTGAATATCTGTTTTCTCATTTTCTAATTCCCTAGTTTGGGGTGTTCTAGTTGCACTTCCTGTCCTAGAGCTGCTCCACTCAAGTAATAATCAAACATTTAATTCTGGAGAACCATCATCATGCATCATGCCCAATTTACATAAACTGGATGGTTCAAGCGGTCAAGTTTAAAACTTAGTGGTTTCGTGTTTAGTTGATTTACTTTCAGTTGATAAATTCAGAAATGAACTTGGATATGGCTTACCTGTATTGTGATCTCTTTTTCGCGTTGCAGACTGGCTGATCGACATCAACTGGACAACACAGATTGAGAGTGTGTTGCTTACAGATTTGAGTCTATACACAGCTTATCTTAAGGATGATGGAAGGATGACTGGGTAATTGCTACGCTTCGGTCATGTACATGGCAGTTTAGTATCTTCAGTTAGGGGGTTATGCATTAGGAGTGGTAATCTTCTTGCACAATGGCGAGGAGCTCCGATTTTGTTGTTCCTTCCATTCCAATAGATTCAGAAGTCACTCCGACAGCCTTAGGTCCCTGTGTAGATAAGTAACATATTTCGTTTTCCATTTTCTGTTTGGAAGGGGCTCGGTGTAGGAGGTCTACATTTATTTTGGGTCTGGGGTAGGTGCTAATTCATTCATGCTTTAGAATTTGATTAATTACCTATGGTTACCGGTTGGCATCAGATCAACACTTTAATCAGCTTATAATGCTATACTTGATCTGATAATTTATTCTGAAAATGGAGAACTTGGTCGCCATTCAAATTTTTGTCCTACCACTATTTATTTCTCCTATTTGACTAGAATTCCTTCCTCTAACAGATGTTTTGAATCATGTGCGAGTTCATGAAATCTGGGGACTTACGACATGAACCTTTCCATTTACAATTTGCTAGCAACTTTTGAGTCGAGTTGTATCTCTTAACATACTAAGACAGGGCAGGCGGGAATCTGGTAGTCCTGCGTTTCCATGTACGTAATGGAAAACGTCAGAGGTGTTTATTTGATTTACGTTTCTAAAAATCGTTCTCGCAAGTGTAATGTCTTAAATGATGCTTGTGTGGCAGAGGATTCAGTTTGGAAGCAGATGAAAGAACAGGAGAAAACACAGTACGCACTATCCGATGCATGATACTGAAATCCGAAGTTAATTTCCGACCCAATACAAGGGAGGCGATTATTTCTTTCAAATATCTAGACGAAACTAAGATTTCAGTTATAGAAATTCTCATCGGCGGCGCTAAATTATTTGACTTAAAAGATAACACAACCTTTTGAACAAATTAATTAAAGAAAATGAAGGGGTAAATTTTAGTGAGATACAAATGATGAAGTATAATATTCTCTAGAACGAAAGATGGGTAAGGGAGATACGAATAATAAGACTTTTTTTTCTGTCTAGAAAGACTCACCTCTCACAATAAATCTTTTTACTTGTTCTTGTAAATAGGTTCATAGTGTATATTATGAATTAATCTCCTTTTTACAAAGTTGTTCCCCGTAAGAAAAAACAAGTTATAAAGGGATATTCGAAGGAATATTTCTAACGTTCCCTAACATACCAAAGTTAATTTTTGACCCAATAATCTATTTAATATTGCTATGATAGACATGCGACAGTTTCACAGTTAAAGCACTTTCGTCACTTTCGCGTGCTTATCTGAGTACCAGTTCGGTTGCTCTTTCTTCTTTCAATTTATCATTTCGACCAACAAGATACGACTCAACCAAACAAAATAAGTATCTACCACTAATGTAAACCTAGTTATTTCCTTTTTTATCTTTATTTCTAAAACTGTATGATTTACCAGCACCTTAGGTGTAGGAATCCTCAACTTCTACATATATGGACATAGTAGCAAAGGAATAATGCATAGCCATTAAGAAAGCAACACAGAACGGAAGCAAAGGAATGAAGAAGATATGAATGAGCTGCGTATTGGAAAATATCAAATCATCCCCTTATGCACTATATCTCTCTCTTTCTCTCTCTCTCTCTCTCTCTATATATATATATATATATATATATATATATATATATATATATATATATATATATATATATATATATATACACACACACACATACAACACCTAATCACCTAGTAATGTATTAGTTGTTGACAGCTGTACATATGATCCACTAACTAACTTCTAACAGCCTAACTAACTGCTATACTGTACATTCTTCTCAATACTCCCTCTTAAGCTGAGGGCTGGCAGATGTTCTTCATTCCCAGCTTGCTAATCAAATACTCATGTTGTGGTTTGCATAGACTCTTGGTAAGTAGATCATCAGTTTGTTATTTAGTCCCTATGTGTTGTGTTTGGATTTGACCACTCTAAATTTTCTCCCTCTAAAGTGATAATCAATATCAAAGTGTTTTGTTCTTTCATGGAATAGGGGATGTGTTGCAATCTGTATAGCAGCCTTATTATCACAAAACAGCTGCACAGGATTGATTACTGCAATTTCAAGCTCTCCTCCAATAAATTACAACTTCACCAAACTTGACTATATAACCATTGATGGATTTCCTTGTTTTCACACATTAACCCCAGTTTGAATCACAATAGGCAACTAGTTCCTTATTACCTTTTGCTGGCATAAACAAAAACCTGCAGTTCCCTTGATGTACTTGACTACTCTTATAGCTGCCTCCCAATAGGACTTCTTAGAAGCATGCATATGTTGACTCAATACTTGAATAACAAAGGCAATGTCAGGCCTTGTCATTGTCAGGTACAGCAATCTGCCAACAAGTGTTTGATAGCTTCTTGGGTCCTCAAGTTGTACATCTGTAGAGGCTTCCCCTTTGTTCATAAATTCATCAAATGCTACTGAGGTGAGTTTATGATTAAATTCAAGAGGTGTAGCAACAGGCTTACTGCCAGCCAATCCCATCTCAAACAAAAGCTCAAGAGAATATTTCCTTTGATTCATTAGAATGCCTTTCTTAGACCTAGAGAACTCACTTCCCAGAAAGAACTTTAATTCTCCCAAGTCCTTCATTTTAAATCTAGCATGCAAGTCTGTTATCACATGATGAATGAGTTTCACATTGTTTCCAGTAACCAACAGATCATCAACATACACTAATATTACTATTAGATCATCATCTACTCTTTGTGTGAGGAGTGAGTAATCATAATGAGATTGAACAAATCTCATATCTTGGAGAGCAGAGGTCAGCTTTAGGTTCCACTATTTGCAACCTGCTTAAGTCCATACAAGGACTTATGTAATTTGCATACTTTCATCTGATGGCACTCCCCCTGGCTGGCAAAGCCATCTGGGATCTGTATATAGACTCCCTCAAGAAGGTCTCCTTAGAGGAAAGCATTGTGCACATCTATTTGAAAAATGAACCCTCTAGATATTGCAGCCAAAGCCACCACAGACCTAACTATTACCATTTTTACCACAGGAGAAAAGGTCTCTTTGTAGTCCAACCCTTCAAGCTAACTATACCCCTTAGGAACCAATTGATCCATATACCTCTCCATCTCTCTATTGGACTTGTACTTGACTTTGAACACCCACTTACAGCCAATAAGAGACATGCCAGGAGGCATATCAACAATGGACCGGGTCTGATTTTCCTCAAGAGCTGCAATTTCAGCTTGCATAGCTTCTATCCACTTAGAATCAGTGCTGGCCTCAGCATAGGAGGTAGGTTCAGACACAACAGAATATGCAACAATACAAGCTTGATAGGCAGGAGACAACTTGTCATAACAGACATAGTGAGAAATGGAATAATTGCAAATAGGGCCTTTAGAGGGTACAACATAGTCTTTTAACCATATAAGAGGAATAGAGGTCCTAGATGACTTTATAATAGGATGAGGAGGAGCAGTGGGAGAAGGACTGGATGAAAGAGAGGAAGAGGATGGCTGAAGAGAATCAACTGATGGACTTGAAGGAAAAGAAGGAAAGTCATATGGAGGAGGGCCAGGCGAAGGGAGGAACTGAGAAGATGAACAATCAGGTTCTATTAGATCCAAGACAAGAAATAAAGGGGAAGAGCCAGATATGTCATGTTGAAAAGGGAATATATCCTCTTGGAAAACAATATCCCTGCTCACAAACAATGATTTGGAGTGAAGACCATAGAGAATGTAACCCTTTTGTACATAGGAATAGCCAATATGAACAACAAGAATAGCTCTGGGACTAAACTTATCAGATTTACTAGTAGAAGAGGCATAACAATGACTTCTAAAGACTTTCAAGTGCTGGAGAGAGAGGACCTTACCATAAAGTTTCTCAAAGGAGAGGCTCCTTTCAATAAGACAGTAGGCAATCTATTCAAGAGATAGACTGTTGTGGAAACACACTTACCCTAAGAGTGAAGTGGAATAAAGGCTTGAAATCTCAAAGCCCTTGCCATGTTAAGAATGGACCTGCGCTTCCTCTCTACTTTACCATTTTGCTGGGTGTGTAAGGAACTTTGGTGAATGATTCCATGCAGCAACACAAGACTAGTTACCTGCTCATTGAAGAACTCAGTACCATTATCAGACCTGAGACATTTAACCTTGCTATCAAATTGATTTTGAACTAGTGCTAAGAACATTTTCAACATAACAACAGATTCTCTCTTTGTGTTCATCAAGAAAATCCAGGTATATTTAGAAAATTCATCCACTAATGTTATAAAGAACCTCTTACCATTATGAGCTGGGACCCTGTATGGACCCCATACATCAGCATGCAAAAGTTCAAAAGGAAGAGTAGAAGTAGATGTGCTGTGAAGAAATGGCATTCTAGTTTGCTCAGCAATAGGACAAACTATACAATGATGATCTTGAATAGGAATGTAAGGTAAAATACTAATTTACTGTAGAACTTTCAGAGGAGCATGTCCCAATCTCTTGTGCCATAGAGACACACTACTATTCTTAGTAGACTAAAAAGGAAATTCCTTATTAGAGCTAGAGATATAATTTGCAGAAGATGCTAGTTTGTTCCTGTGCTTTGCATTCAGCTCTTGTACTGGTCCTTCAGGAGTATCTGGATTTAGGTTGCAAAATCCAAATTCTTCTTTATCAATCCCCATTACCTTCCCACTCAAGAGATCCTAAAAAAGACAGAAATCAGGGAAGAAAACGACAAGATATCTTAACTCCTTTGTAAGTTTTGAGACTGAAAGCAAGTTGTATTTGAAGTCTGGAATGTACAATACATTGTGTAATGATTTAGTTTTGAAGATTGTGGACACTTCTGAGTGACTGATAGCAATCTGCTCACCATTAGGAAGATGAACCTTGTTATGATCTATATTAGTCAGATCTTTGATTTCACTTAGTAGTTTGGAATTGTGCACCATATGGTTGGAAGCCCCTGTATCTACTATCCAGTTACCATTAACTAGATGAGACATGAAGGCTCTTATAGTACCTGTGTTATTCATAGTTGCTGCATTAACCACTGATTCCACCTGCTTTCCTTTGTTCAGCATATGGAATATCTAATCATATTGTTCTTGAGGAAACACTAGAGCAGGAGAAAACTGAGGAGTAGGTTGTGAAGATGGTTGTGGAATAGGCTGAGGAAGGTCAGGAGATTGAAATCCTCTGACAGTAAATGCATTGTTCACCCGAGGGCCTGAATAACCTCTTCTCTTGGCCTTGAAGTCAGTAGTGTATCCATGGAGTTTATAGCAGGTGTCCTTGGTATCAAGTGACACTAGTCACATTGTAGTGTAGATCTCCCAAGACTGCTTCTAGATTTGAAGTTGCTATTTCCATTTCCTACATTAGCTTTACTTATCAATGCTATAGAATCTCCAATGCCAACACTTAGATCTGCACTATTTTTCCTTTGACTCTCAACATTAACTACCATAGCATAAGCCTGGTTGATATTAGGAAGTGGCCGAATCATAAGAATCAGTTCTTTAGCATTGTCAAATGAATCATTTAAACCTGTCAAAAATTGATACAATTTCTATAGTTGGTAATGTTCTGCATGTTGCTTGGATTCAGGACATCCACATGAAGGAGGAGGAGCTAAAGCTTCATACTCATCTCATAAATCTCTAAGTTTTGAGAAATACTCTGACACTGTTAGCAAATTTTGAGTCAATTTCGCAATTTCCTTGTGAAGATAAAACGATCTAGCAGCATTTACCTTATCAAATCTTTCACGAAGGTCTTCCCAGACCTTGTAGGCATTAGATGCATAGATCACAGTGCTTAGTAGATTAGGAGCTATAATATTCATTATACAAGCTAAAACAATTGTATTACATAGATCCCAAAGTTCATGAAGACTTGGATCATAAAGCCCCTTTCTATAGGTTCCTAGCACAAAACCTAACTTATTTTTGCCATGCAACATAATTTTCATAGATCTACGCCAAAGAGAGTGGTTTTCAGATCCTTGAAGCTGAATCGAGATCAGAACAACACCTTGAGTATCAGAAGGATGAATATACAAAGGATGATTGTGATGAACTAACTCAATATTCTGATTATTAGATGTAGATGATGTAACAGTAGTCGAAGCTGACTCATTCTCATTAATCACCATATTAAATTTGTAGACTTGAAGATTGAAGAGACTTACTTACTCAAATCGTTGTGAGATTCATAAGAGATTGGTGAATTATTCAGAAATCACAAACCCTAACTGGAAGAGAAGATCGTTTCTTCACCAACAACTTGAACCAGATGAAAAAACAAAAAACAATCCTGGATTCGACTAGTTCAATTATATCTTCTCCTTACTCGTCTACCATTGTTGAACTCGTCGGAATTAAGTCGGACTCTGATACCATGTTAAGAGAGGCATAGCCATTAAGAAAACAACAGAGAAAAGAAGCAGAGGAATGAAGAAGAGAATAAATGAGCTGTCTATTGGAAAGATAGAATACATACAAAGACACTTAAAGTTGGCACGAATTTTTATTTAGACACCTAAACTTAAGTGTGTTTCTATTGAGCACTTATACTCCGCTAAACTTGTTCCAGTTAGGCACTTTTTTGACAATTAGCCAAGCTAACAAAGTGTGTGCAATGCACTCGCTGCCGACGTAGCGAATGACGAATAAAAAAAGATATATATTATTTTGAGTTAAAAAAACTATGTTAAATCTATTTAATAAACAAAATAAAAATAACATTCTCAAAATGAAAAGAAAAACTTAATCCAATCAGGAAAAAAACACATTAAAAAACAGAGATATTGGTGTTCTGAAATCAGTGTTCTTGGTATTATTCAATATTTTCACGTGTGTTCTTGTTCAAATCACGATTTTAATCTAGATTTTTAAGAGAAACAACTCTAAATTTGTTATAACTTAAGCTAAATATTCCCCACAACGAGCCGAAGAGAACCCCAATATTAATTTCCCAAACTTTCATCAAATCAAGTAATCCATTTTAAACCTTCAAGCTTTTTAAAGACCCCATTAATGACGTTTCTATTTGGAATGAAGAACTCAGACTCATTTCAGTTTTACTCTCTTCTTCTTCCTCTGCTTTGCTCTGTTTCTTTTTCCGATCCCATTGTAGTGAGAGAAAGAGAAACCTGTGCAGCGGAAGATGACAATGAGTTCGTTGCTTTCGAAGAAGTGACTTTCATTTAGCCTCAGTTCTCTACTTCTTCTTTTGCTTCTTCTTCTTCTTTCATTTCAGTTTCAATCAAGAAAATGACAATTCTAGACAATTGTTGCCTCATTGGCAGGCATTATCACCTGGTCTGCTAACTGATCGCCTTTGTCAAGATCTGCTTCACTAGGTCTGCCATATATAAATTCAGAAAAGCTAAAGAACCTCTGAACTACAACAAAATTGTAGGTAGATCAGAAGTCCTAAAAATTAAGTTTTGAAAGTGGAGGAGGCAATGGTGGAAATGGCGGCGGAGAGAAAGAAGAAGATGAAGGAAAAAAAAATAAAAATCTATTTTTTGGGGGTCTTTACGAGCCTATATTGGGTAAAACTCACTTTATGTGCCAACTCAACAAAAAGTGCTTAATTGGAATAAGTTTCGGGTAGTATAAGTGCTCAATAGGAACACGCTTGAGTTTAGGTATCTAAATGAAAAATTGTGCCAACTTTAAGTGTCTCCGTATGTATTCAGCCTATTGGAAAATATCGAATAACCCCCTTATGTACTACATGTATATATATATATATATATATACAACACCTAATCACCTATTAATATATTAGTTGTTGACAGATGTACATATGACCCACTAACTAACTTCTAACAGCCTAACTAACTGCTACACCGTACATTCTTCTCAACATTTCTCTTGATTTTTTTGTACATTTTTCCATAACATAAGATGAATGGGAAGAGACATGGGCGGAGCTAGGGGTGCAACGAGATTTAATCAAATCTCATTCGTCCGAAAATTCTAGTATATGTAATGGGTTTTATATATATGAAAATTCTTGCTCCGCCTGAAAAGAGATGGTGAAGATCGAATCCGCGCTTATATTTTGATCAGCTGAAGAGTTTCATTTCTAAGCTATAGGCGTCGGTGAAATAACAGATTTTAAGTATGGGTAAATTGATAGAAACAAAAGGGCATTCTGTGTGGTGAGAGTTGCTTATGATATTACTAATTATTAAATCAAAAATGATTTGCTAATGTTATGAACTAATACAGTTGTTGGAAATCGAATATATTAAGCAGGCAAATTATAGCAGTGGGGTTGGTGATTGCAGTTTTGATTCTGCTGATTTATGATCCATACTTTAATTATGTGTACGTGTTTTGCTCTACCAATCAAATATAAGTATAATTAACGCAAACTCATTCAACACACCAAACTTAATAAATAAAAAACAATGATTTCCTTAATCCTTTTTTGCTTATGCCATTGAATCTTGTAAGCACAAAAGTAAGACAAAGTAATAAGATCTCAAGCAATAATTACTGCTGCATGGGTCAAATTTGTTTCATCTACCCCTTTGCAGTTGGCATTCCTTTACTAAAAAAATGCATTACATATAGGTAATTTTTTAATTATGTATATATATAGTAAATGTTAAATTCTCTTGGCTATTTTATGTGTTTTTTCTTTATATTTTGACTCTTATAAATATCCTGACTCCTAAACTAGTCTGGATGGACACATCTCAACAAATTAGGATTCAAAAGATTCGCTAAAGTTAAATTATTTTGTGATTCAGTTGTCAAACTTCGCACAGCCAAATTTATTTATTAGTACACACTAGAAAGAAAAATGTAGACTATAGTAAGAGTATTATTATACAGTAAAAAATCGATCCAGAATTTCAGGAATATGAGTGCATATTGTGAAGAGGTGGATCTATAATTTATATTTGACTGGTTAACTTTAGTTTCTTATTATAACCCACCACTTTTAAATATATATATATATATATATATATATATATATATATATATATATTGATATAATTCTAAAGAAATATAACATTGTTATACATAATTTAGGGAGAGAAGCGTGAATTTACGTGCAGGGCAGACCTAGAGAATATAATTTTGGTTCTCGGGAACCAGTAACTCTTGCGTAGATCATGTATTTATATTAAGAAAATTACTAAATATTTATAAATATTTAATTATAAGCTCAATTATTATTAATAATTTGAAATTACAATAAAAATTTATAAAATTTAAATCCTAAATACGCTACTCCGTATATAGTGGTGGTCTTACATTTTTTTAATGCAAAATTGACGCAGCGTCCTACTTGGGATGCAAATTGGTGTTTCCAAATTCACATGGGTTGGTCCACAAAAAGTAAGCGAACGACACATTCCATTCCCTAATTTCTCTTTTATTCTCATAAAATAATATAATATAATAAAATTAATTTATATACATTTACAGTATAATAATTTTTTAATATCATTAACGTAAAAAGTCATGCTATAATAGTTTTATCTAGTCAACACTATTAGATATAATTACATACAATTACTTCCAACGACTTAATTGAAATTTTTTTTTACATCAAAGGGCTTAAAAATCAAAACTTAAATTCATCTTTCCTTGCATCCCTTTTGGTAAAAATTTACTCGCACGGATATTTATACCAAACTAATAGATATATGACATGTGTCTTGCATATGATTTCAATCATTTAATCATGGTAAATTATATAATTTTTTTATCTAATTAAATTAATTAACCATGGTAAATTAATATGGTGCAAACACCCGGTGTAGGTAGGTATTTGCCGATCCATTTTACTTGTTATGTTCTCTTTTGCATGTTTTTAAAGAAATATTATCAAAAAGATAATTTGACTGAATCGTTTTTATTTGCTCTTTAATCCAACTTTTTTACGTACTCTTGATTTTATTATATTTATTAGAGTAAGAGTAAAAATAAAAAAAATCAATTAATACTTTCTAAAATAATAATTTATTTTTAGTAATTATGACAGTGAAAAGAACATGAGCGAATATAATAATAGTATGTACCGATTTCCAAATATATCTTCCATTCCCAAAATACACCTCAATACACCCAATACCAAATTGCGCACTTTTAACATTTTCATTCTTTCTCTCACAAAAATTCCTTCTCTCTCTCGCTCCGTTCCAGTTAAGAAATCTTCTTATTGGTTTTGGGATTCATGTCGGTATGTATCTATATGCCCTAATTCGATATTTGAATCCTTTCGATTACTGGTTTCTTTTCACTTAATTTTATATTACAGTACGTTATTATTGATTATTTATCTTTACCTGTACAAGGCCTTTAGTTATGTTTATTGATTTTATTGGGGTTTTATGTTAAATGGGTTTTCATTGATCGCTTTATCTGTTCTGTTTTACTTTTTTTTTTTTTTGACTTTGATCCAAAATTTTGGACGTCCAAGCAGATCCTATATAGTGTGTGGTTTTGTTGCATTTTGATACTCGCTGCAACTCGAAATTAATTTTTAATTCTCGTATGACTTTCGATGTTAAGCCAAGCTAATCCCCCTCTCCCCCTCCTTCCCATTCTTGGGGAACAGCTCAAGGGCCGATAGTCTATGCAATTGGAATGTAGCTCTAGGTCCAATAGGCTATACAAAGAAACATCCATTTGCCTAGGCATTGGTGGGCAGAGTTATCCGGTATATGTGATGGTGGGAGGTGCAGGTGGAATAGTCGAGGTATGCATGAGATGGCACTGGCACCTCTATAAGTGCTACCCCCAAGTGGGAGTTCTTGTCTACTATTGCTAAGAACATATAGAGATATTCACATTTAGAGTTTGGAAGCATTAATTAGATATGCTACTACCTACAATAGTGGTAAGTTTTTGCATTCAATATTCAGTGTTTGATTTTTGTTAAGTTGATTTGCTTGTTTTTTTCCATCAAAAATTTTGAATAGCTTAAATTTAATGCTTGCAATGCGTCTTGTGTGGATTTCATAAAAATTTCTGCTTTGTTCTCCTTTTTATTCTTAGATCTACTATGGGCATGCATTAATTGAAGGTCCGGTTGGAGTTAAGTTGAGTGGTTTCTAGAAAGGTAGTGGTTGCTATGTTGGTTTTGTTGTGACCATTAGGGCCTATGACCTTCCTGGAGATATCGAAGCCCTTTTATTGGTATTGAGGACTTCGTTCATAGTGGTATAAGAACATTCTAGAGAAAACATGCCAGCAATATCAGGGTACAATTACTGAAATCAGCTTTTATATGAAGTCTAGTTCATATAAGGAGAACGTAATTGACATTTGGTAGATGCTTAATGTAGTTTGTTATATGTTGGAAGACCTGATAATTTTGACTTCCGCATACTTGGGCATGGTCATGGATTTCAAGCAGGTGTTTTTTTAATTCACAAGCTTTTGGGACCTCGACCACTTCCTTTTCTAGTTTGCACAATTATGAGCCTTTAGTGAGGTCAAAGGAACTCCAGATTTGTCCTTCAGGAATTACTTTGTGCATGCTTCCTAATGCATCAACTTCAAATTGTCATGTTGTAGCTATTATATTTTTGGAGTTCTCGCCTTCTTCTCGTTTCCTTTGGTGATTGTAGAATGGCGTCATAGATTTTCAGCACTATGGTTTTAACAAAATTATGTGGCATACTGATAATTTAGCTGCTTTCTCTGCAATTTTTTTTGTTCATATATAGTTCATGAGTATTTTTCTTTTTTGTCCAATTATTTATTTTTCCTGTTTGGCTTTCAATCTACCTATGAGCAGGAGAAGGGTCGGCCATTGCCTAAGTTTGGTGAATGGGATGTCAATGATCCAGCATCAGCAGAGGGATTTACTGTGATTTTCAATAAGGCCAGGGATGAGAAAAAAACTGGTGGCAAGCCAGAGTCACCTTCAAAGGCTGATGGTAACACAAAGCAAGGAGAAGAACCATTAAAGCCTCAAACTGTACGTTATTTCAATAGTTTTGGAAATGTGTACATTCTATTACCTATGTACTCTTCCTTTGGTTTAAATGTTAAAATAATTCTGTGTCTTGCTCTTCTTTACACATTTAACGTGAAATACATTAGCTGTGTGAATATGCATCTTTACAGAGAGTTTTTTCCATTCAGAGGATAATTCAACTACAAATAGGTGAAATTCAATCCCACTGTACGGCCCTCTCAAACAGTTGAAGGACTTAAGTTGGCCTAATTGATATATTATCTCCACCAACTAAGCCATCTCCGGCTATCTTCCGCTGTCTCATATGTTTAGAGTATTGTGGTTGTGATTTGGTGGATTATACGAGCAAGTTTTATCTAATAAAATTTCCATCACATGGTATAATTGTCTTTTAAGAATAGTTTGATCCCTCTCAAACAGTTGAAGGACTTAAGTTGGCCTAATTGATATATTATCTCCACCAGCTTAGCCATCTCCGGTTATCTTCAGCTGTCCCATATGTTTAGAGTATTGTGGTTGTGATTATACGTGCAAGTATTATCAAATAAAATTTCCATCACATGGTTATAATTATCTTCCTATCAAAAGAATAGTTTGATTGATCAATGCAAAAGGTTGAGCTTAATTACTTGAAGATCCACAGCTCATCTCTTGATACAATAGTTTGAAACATGGCAGTAGGTTATTCACATACCCGTATGGGATAAACACTAAAGTGAAATCCACAGCTCATCGCTTGGGTCAAGAAATTGCAGTGCCGCTCAAGCTTGTACGCTCAAAATTAGCTAAATTTCACCAGAAAATTGGGTTTCTGTTGGTTAACACCCAGCCATGTGAGTCCCCTTCAATTTAGATGACCAGAGAAAGAATAAAGATAAGCTAAGGTGGTGCAATTCTTATTGATTCGTCATATCATACAATTAATTATTTCACTTATTATTGCCTTCTCTTTAATCCAAGGTGACCTAATAAATTCAAAAACCTCTTTGCAGCTCTTAGAAGTAGGATTGAGAACTTCCCTCCAATTGTGAGTATAATTAGTTCTTGCTGGAGTGTGGTCAGATCATATGTCCTGGTTATATTGGAAGGGTTCCTGGAGTTATGTTTCTCTTCTTTTTTTTTGGGGTAAAAGGGAAAAGTATATTGGAAGTAGAACACACAAAATCCGGGAAACTAGTACTTGATCAAAAAGATTAGAGAAACTAGTATATACTAACCCATTACCACTTGCGCTCAGCCAATTTTCAGGTCAACTTAACTCTAAGTGTAGCTTTCCTTGTAAGCATATGTTTAAAACCATGATTAGGGAGCTCATTACTTGCTTTTCTATAATTAATTCCCTTCTCGCCATCGATAAAGTGGGATAAAGGTTGTCAGGCAATATTTAGAGGCAAAATTTGGATCTTCTGGGATTCACTGGCTGCATTGTAGGCTTTAAACACACCAAGGCAACCATGAAGAGCAAAAAGTCTTACAGGGCTAATACTTTGATAGGTGGGGCTTTCATCCCGTGCATACCGTACGAATGGGTTGTCCGCCTCATGTGTCACCAGAATGTCAAGTGGACACTTTACGACTTTGATTGTTCTTCTTGTATATACGAAAACATTAGCTTAGATTTTCTTTTAAATGTTTGACTATAACTTCTACAAGTAATATGTTTGCTCTATTTTGATGTTGTAGTATATTTCTTTTTACAGATAAGAAGGGTAGATACTTTTTAACATTTATTGTTATGACGAGATGTTTATTTGCTTTTGTGTATTTTTTAGTTTTGAATTTTATAAAATTCTAAATGTATTTTTCACAATATCAAAATAAAAAAGTTAAGGGGCTTTTACCCTGCCTATGCCTCTAGTTTTAGAACATTGGATAAAACTTGGCTTTCTTACTGGGGATGGTTGAGTTGTCCCAAAAGGGGAAGTCGAGAGGTTGAGACAAGAATTAACAACCTAGAGATCCTGGTTCTGAATTTGAGTTACAGAACTTATGGTGAGCCATTTGCTTTAGCCTTGGTGGATAGGTTTACCAGGCACCTATGCTTGTGGTCTGTAGCATGCTGCCCGATGAACTAGTCGAGATGCTCGCAAGCTTGCTCTGGTACTAGGGTCATCGAAAAAAGAGTGATATTCAGCCTTTTGATTTCTACGCTCTCATCTAAGTGAACTTTTATAGTTGCTATGAAGCAGTGGTAGAGCCATCTTAGTCCAATAACCGTGAATACACTGTGTAGTTAGGTAATTTTTTATTTATTTATGTATATACTATATGTTGAATCGCCTTGGCTTTTTCATGTGTTTAATTCTTTATATTTTGACTCCCCTTCGTGAAGTTTTGGTTGTGCCACTGCTATGAAGTAATATTGAAGGAAGGTGAGAGCAAGGGTAATTATGTAATTGCTTCTCAAAAAAGGGTAAATATTTTTTTGTTGGAATGGTTTTTCTTTTAATTCTTGTTATGGGGAAAAAGAAAATACTGCACAAATTATTTGAGTAGTTGATCAGCTGCATTTTCTTTTCTTTTGTGTTTTTCTTAAATGAGTAAGAGTAGTTGACCTGCTTGGCTAGGTTTGGGAGAGTTGTCCTCTATTGTCAAACTTAGTCTTGGAATTGGCAGGCTAGATTCTTGTGTCTTTGCTAATGTGACTAGATGAGCCACGCTATGTACGTAGTACAAATTGGTGACTGCTTTGTGATGTAAATGTTGGACAAATTGGTCCAGTGACCCATCTGAATTTCTTATGAATGCTACTTGTCATATTGATCCTTGAAGCATTCTTGTTTCTTAGAATTTCACGAATATGTTATTTTGCAGAAAAAATGGTTTTGCTGTATGCAGAGCCCGCAGGCAGAATCTTGACAACGTTATCTGTAAAAGTTGAATATAGGATGCATATTCATAATGAACCCCGCAACTTCTTTTGGCTTGCTGCTGGAGACAGAGACGCCGCTTAAGTCCCTTTTGTCTTGTAAACTTGTGGTTATTGTGGGGACAAAATGTGAAAGATTAAATGTTTGATGTACCTATATTTTATTGTACCATTGGCAGACGAGCAGTCTGCTTGCTTTCATATACGTGTGTGGTTTGTAAAGCACCTTTCAACCGTAAATTTTTCTGTTAATTTCATCAGATTATTTGTTTTTTTTTCTTTCTGTTTTTGCCTGATAAGTTGAAAATGCTTAAAAATCATGGAGGTTTGTTTGGACGCGAGGAGCTGCATTCTAAATTATGATGCCTGTTTGCTTTTTGTCAAGGGAAAACAGCAGTTTTGGTCCTTGAGCTAAAGCTTAATTCCAATTTTGGTCCTTGTATTATTTCAATAAATGCATTTAACCTTCAAATAAGTTAATTTGTGGATTTAGCCAAGTTAGTACTTAGTAGACGGAGCTTTAAGTACCTTGGGTCTATTATTCAGGGGATGGGGAGTTTGATGAAGATGTCACATATCGTATTGGGGCGGGATGGATGAAATGGTTCACTTCTGGTGTTTTGTATGAGAAGAACGTGCCACCGAAACTTAAGGTTAAGTTCTACAAATTGGTGATCAGATCAACGATGTTGTATGGGGCGGAGTGTTGGTCAATCAAGATCGCCCATGTCAAGAAGTTGAAGGTAGCAGAGATGAGGATGTCACAATGGATGTGCGAGCACACCAGATTAGATAGGATCAGAAATGAGGTTATTACTAATAAGGTGGGTGTGGCCCCTATTGAGGACAAGATGTGGGAAGCGCAATTTAGATAATTTGGGCATGTGAGTAGAAGCACAGACGCTCTGGTGAGGAGGTGTGAGAGGTTGACATTGGAGAGACTATGAAGAGGTAGAGGTAGGCCAAAGAAGAGGTGAAGAGAAGTTATTAGGCAAGATATGACACAACTTCAGCTGACCGAGGACATGACCCTTGATAGAAATGTATGGAGGTCGAGGATTAGGGTAGTAGAGTAGGTAGTCTAGAGTGTTCATAACAATATGATTGGCACCTAGTCTCGCTTTCTGTTAGTAGTAGATTTCATGACTAATCGTTGTTTTCTTTTCATTGTTGATTACCTTACTATTTTGTTAATTTTATTATGCTTTTATATGGCTTTTTGGTATTGTCCCTTCTTATCTATTTTCATTAATGTGATGCTTACTGAGCTGAGTGTCTATTTGGAACAACCTCTCTATCCTCGCAAGGTAATGGTAAAGTATTAGGGTCTGCATAAATACGATCTTCTCTGGACCCCACAATATGGAATAATATTGGATTATTGGGTGTGTTGTTATTGTTGTAACCAAAGCTTAACGAGGCGTTAACCTTTTCTTTTTAGGAATTTTTACACCATATAGAAAACCTTAGTACGCTATTTATTTTAAATAAATATAATTTTAATATGTTGCATCCTATAGTTACCTTTTATACTTTATAGCCAAATATCTAATTATAGTTACATCCTACATTTAAGGCACCATATACGCTAAATAATATTTTCTCTCTCCTTTTTAGTCTTTTCTCTCACATAATTACCATAAAATTGACTAACCACGTTCTTTTCTATCTTTTTGCATACACTTTACTCTTTCTCCCTCAGCCCAAGATTCATACCTCTTCTCCCACCCAAATTCTCTAGTTCTCCTCTATTATCACTCCATTACAATCGCTTCGGGTAAGTTTAATTCGTTGATTTTGATAGATGTGGGTGGTGGAAGGGCAAGTGGTTCAAGTTTTCCTAGGGGTATGTTTGGTGAAGATATTTCACTTCTTTCAGGATGCTGCCGGTGAAGGTGCATCAAGTAATGTGCCACGAAAGGTTGCTCCGATTGAGCGAACGCTGTCTTGTAGTTTGGAGGATTTGTATAAAGGAACCACCAAGAAGATTAAGATATCCAGAGAAGTTACTGATGCTACTGGATGAGTTTTTAGGGGGCTGACCAGCCGGAATTAATGGCTAGTCGCCGGCCGGTGAAGCTATAAGGCTGTTGCTCTCTCTAGATTGCTCAAATTGCCTATTTGTATTCAGTTGTATTCGAATGTATATTTCAGCTGTATTCACTTGTATTCAGGTTTAATCAGTTGTATTTAACTATTTTATTCAGCAGTAATTAGTTGTATTCAAGTGTTTTATACAACTATATTCAGTTGTAGTTAGTTATATTCAACTATTTTATTCAACAGAAGTTAGTTGTATTTTATTGCATTCAAGAGTTTATTCAGCTGTATTCAGTTGTATTTTTTTTGTATTCAAGTGTTTTATTCAGATGGATTAAGTTGTACTTTGTCGTAATATTCAAGTGTAAACAGTTCTACTCAACTGTATTATTCATATGTATTTCTCTTTATTTAGCTATAATCTTTATTATGTATCTTTCAAATACAGATTAATGAGGGATCGTTTTAGTTCGTTGAGTTAAATTAGAAGAATATCATGTGATTTGATTTCCTTCCGTTTTTAGCGCAGATACATTACTGTATTTAACGTTAATGCCGCTTGAATTCACTAAATACATGTCAAACTTAGCTGGAATCCAGTTTTTATGCCTATATTTTTGGTGCTTAAATACATGAAATACATTGTATAAAAACATAAAAGGTATTTATAACACGTAATATAGCAAAAGGTATTTATAAATGGCTAATTAGACCTAAAAGATATGCTTTATGAAAAAATCTCTTTCTTTTTATCTTTCACCAACGGACGTTGGCTTGTTAAAGGGCTATTTTGACTCACTATGTAATCCCAATTGCTAGAGTTCCTTTTCTGACTAGGGGTGCTTATCGGACGGATTGGGCGACTTTTTACTCTTAACGGTTTGGCTTAACGGTTATCGACTTTTAAATGTATTAATCCATTAGCCACCCGATAAGATATCAGGCGGATTGGTATCAGGTTAGCTCTTATAGGGCGATTATTGGGCGGCTTATCGGCCTAACATACATGTTTACTAAATATCTCTTATTCTCCTCGTCTTAGAAATAATGAATTGCCATAAAAAATAATATTTTAGAGGCAATATGATGTATTCAATTTTCTTTACCAGAGCCACTCAATTTGATTCCCGTGATTAGGAAATTAGCTTTACCATCTCCGCCATGTTGCCAAACAGGAGGATTACAACCAAAAATAAATTAAAAATGAAACCAAAAAATTTCTAGATCCCGAGATTAAAAATGCTTAGAAGTAGAAATAGACTTTTGTTAATCATTTTCAATATATATATATATATATATATATATATATATATATATATATATATATATATATATATATATATAGGTCCGGAGAGAGTAGTGTGTACGCAGACCTTATCCCTACCCTTGGGTAGAGAGGGTAGAGAGGCTGTTTCCTAATAGACCCCGGCATCCTTTCCTCCAAGAACTTCCCACCTTGCTCTTGGGAGACTCGAACTCACAACCTCTCGGTTGGAAGTGGGGGTTGCTTACCATCAGAGCAACTCCTCTTGTCTAAATAAATAAATAGTTATATCCATTTAACTCGATAATCTTTTCAGAAAACTACCTTGTATGGCCAGTGAAACAAAGTATTAATCCAAAGTTTTACACGTAACCCGAAATGTTCAGTTGAATAAACCTAATATCAAATGGTAGCTCATCGGATAAAATCAACAGACAAAAGACAAAAGTAAATTTTAGGACTAATTTTTTTTATCTTTCCTAGATATTTTTACTTTTCAACACCAAATTGTTTTCTCTTTCTTACATATCACACTTGACTTTTTACTCTTTCTATATCTTTTTACTTTTTTTCTTCAATTCTTTTAATTCGAAAAACCTTTTTTTTTTCTCTCTCTTACTTTTACTTTTTTTAAAATATTATTTAATATTGGATTTAATGATAGGCGAAAATAGTATATATTTATAATGTGTGTGTACAATATGTATAAAATCGTACATACATGATAACTTTAATGAATTATAGTTTTGTAGAAAATTATTTATACATACATATATATATATATATATATATATATATATATATATATATATATATATATATATATATATATATATATATATATATATATATATATTTTTTTTTTTTTTGCAATGTATAAATATTATATCCTAAGTTCGACAGTGTATCCTTAATGTATATTGAGCCTATCTCGAGTGTGCTTGTCTATCTAAAGTGTATATATTTGTGTACCCAAGTGTATTTTGTATCGTGATTGTATAATCTGTCTGAACAATGTATCAAAATTATATATACATGTGTATTTTCTAATATGTAGACATAGTGTATGTAAATTATATACACATTAATATGTGTAATGTGTGCACATTATGTATTTAGAGTGTATCATGTATTTTTGTATATATTTGTATCAGTCTATTTTGTATATATTTTGTATAGTGACATCTATTTTATATATTGTATGTATAATGACAGTTTATTTTATATATTTTTTGTATAATGACAGCCTATTTTTGTATATATTTATATAATGACGGTCTATTTTTATATATATATATATATATATATATATATATATATATATATATTGTGATTGAACACAATTAGTAAACACAATTATGTAATTGAAATAATTGTCAAACAACACGTTACCTCATTAAAATTGAAATTACTTCACATGCAAGAAAAATAAGCATAAATAAAGCAAAACAGAACACTTCATTGATGTAAATACAATCTACTAAGCACATCAATTTCTTGGTTACACCAATTTAACGTAACTTCATTACTTACATTAATCTTAAAGCCACATAAACTAAAAAAAACCACCTAAAATAGCAAAGTATATGTTTGTCATACGTGCCACCTATATAAAAGCCACACCCGTTATGCCTTTTAGAGGACAAAAGTTAGTGAGTGCCTCGTTGATACGTATATAGCCCATGCTTACCACTTCTCTTTTGAGCTTTCTTGAGAATAACACCAAACAATACACACACAAAACAATAAAAAACTTAGATAAGAGACAAACAATTCAATCTCTTTCTCTCTTTGAGCTTATCAGCTACCTTATCCATATCCAAGAACATCAATGGGCAAGATTTGCTTTGCTCTTTACCCCATTTCGTCTTTTTTTTTTTGGTTTTTTTGTTTGGATTTTTTGTTTTTTTTGGGTTATAGGAAGAGAAGAAGAAACTAGAAGAGTGACACAATTTATATAATGACGTTGGTTAGCAATCTTCAAATTAAAACAAGAAATTAAGTCCTCCATGGTTGGTGCTAAAAGATATGTTCTATGTTGGGTATTTGCTAGCACATTGCTAATTGAAAATTGAACATCGTTTGGTCTTGATTTAGCAGTGAATTTGCAGTTCCTGAGTTGTGCCAACACTCTTGGTTTTATGTATATATAATATGACGACACTGAAGGTCTCAAATTCCTGCTTCTTATCTTAGAGTTTCATTTTATATTTTGAAACTTGGGTTGGAATTGGAGAAGAGCAGTTTTTGGATGGACGGGATTGTGCTTCCGTGATAGTTCGATCGGTAGCTAGCCTTTTAATTAATTTTGGACAATAAAATGCATAATGTTATGAAATAGAAGATTCTTACACTTCTATTTAAGGTGAATGTCTTTAATGTATTTAATTAGAGAGATTTTAGAGTCCTATTATTGGTAGCAAGATCTTCCTCCTCCCTATAAATAGAGGTGCTCTCTACCATTGTAATTCACCCCTCTCAACTCAATAAGAAGAACTCTCTCTACTCTTCTCTCTATTGCTATTGTTCTTGTTCTATTGTTCTTGTCTTTTGCTTTAGTTTATAACACGTTATCAGCACGAGACTCTACCGTCTCAAGTACCATTCTCAAAAATCCAAGGTATTTTCCCTCTTCCTAATTTAATTTTCGAGTATGTCTGACATTATGAAAAGAAAGTTCGTTGCCCTTGAAATTTCGGGCAAGAACTATATGACATGGGTGTTGGATGCTGAAATCCACCTAGATGCTATGGGTCTCGGAGACACCCTCAAAGATAAAGAAAAAGCATCCACCCAAGATTGTGCGAAGGCCTTGATTTTCTTGCGCCACCACCTTGACGAAGGTTTGAAGATTGAATATCTCACCGTCAAGGATCCACTCGTTTTGTGGAACGGCTTAAAGGAGAGATATGACAACCTGAAGTTGGTCACTCTGCCACAAGCACGATATGATTGGGCCCATCTGAGGCTACAGGACTTTAAGTCCGTTTCTGAATATAATTCTGCAATGTTCAGAATTACTTCTAAACTGAAGCTATGTGGAGATAACATCTCCGATTACGATATGCTTGAGAAAACGTTTACAACGTTTCATGCCTCCAATATGGTACTGCAACAACAGTACAGAGAAAAGGGCTTTACGAAGTACTCTGAACTGATTTCTCTCTTACTAGTGGCTGAGCGAAATAATGAACTGCTCATGAGAAATCACGAAAATAGACCAACTGGGTCTACACCACTGCCTGAAGCAGATATGGTGCACTCTCACTATGCCAAACATGAAAAGGACCGTGGTCATGGTCATAAACGGGGTCAAAGCCAAGGACGTGGACAAGGAAGAAATTCCAAAGAAGTCCGTCACCCCCCAAAGAGAGATAACCACCGAAAGCAGAAACGGGATCCCGAAGATCCTAAGGAAAATAGTTCAGAAACTATATGTTATCGTTGCGGTGGAAACGGGCACTGGTCTAGGACTTGCCGAATACCAAGACACTTGGTTGACCTTTATCAAGCATCTCGAATGAGAAAACGCCCTGAAACAAATTTTGTCTCTGACGACAACTTTGACTTCACCCACCTGGATGTGGCAGACTTCTTTGAGCAACCCGAGGGAAAGATAGACCACCTAATCGGTGACGGAACCGTGATGAAAGAAGATGGAGCTGTTTGATTCTACTTGTATTAGTCAATGAATAAATTAATAGTCATTAGCATTAGCTCGTATTAGTTAGTTCATGATGTGATGTTTGTAGTAGTTCATTAGAATGTTTTCAATATGCTCAAATATCAATAAAATCTTTATTTTCTAGTAGAGGTAATCGACTAGCCTGAAAAACTAGTCGGTTATCTCACGTTTCGCATAAAACTGCAAAACAATCGATTGTCAATGATCAACAATCGATTGTCTTTAAAAATAGTGGCCTGGAATTTTTCAAAAATGATCAACAATCGATTGTCTATATTTGACAATCGATTGTCAGACACAGTGAGGTCCGGAATTTTTCAAAAATCATCCACAATCGATTGTCGATATCGAACAATCGATTGTCTTGAAACAGTGTTCTGGAATTTTTTCAAAATAGCCAACAATCGATTTTCCATGCATAACAATCGATTGTCTTGAAACAGTGAGGTCTGGAATTTTTCAAAAATAGCCAACAATCGATTGTCTATGCATAACAATCGATTGTCTTAAGACAGTGTGATCTGAAGTTTTTCAAAAATAACAAATAATCGATTGTGTGTGTTTAACAATCGATTGTCTATGTTCCAACAATCGATTGTGTGTTTAATAATCGATTGTCTTATGAAAAACACTGAAATTTTCAAACTGCATAGTAATTGATTATGGACAAAATATCTGATTTTGTTAGTCAACTGTTAGTAGCAGATTTTGAAAATATTATGTGACACAAAAGGATTGAACTTGTTTATTCTTATGTTCGTGTATCTCCTTTTTTTGTATGTCAAACTATGGGAAAGCAAAATGGATATCTCACAAAGCGAACTTGGATCAACATCCAACTGTAAAAGTATTTGCCTAGTTGATTCATGTACTACACATACAATACTCAAAGAAAGGAAGTATTTCTCTCAACTGAATATGTGTAAGGCAAACATTACTACAATCTCTGGAAGTAGTAAATTGTTTGAAGGCTCCGGAAGAGCTATTGTAACTCTGCCCAAGGGCACGATGTTAATCATAGAGAATGCAATGTTCTCCTCCAAGTCTATGAGAAACTTGTTGAGCTTTAAAGATGTACGCCGGAATGGCTACAATATTAAGACAATGGATGAAGATAATCTTGAATATCTCGTCCTCACTTCAAAGAATGTCTCCGGCCAAAAGAGGGTTATTGAGAAATTTCCGTCTTTATCTTGTGGCCTGTATTGGACAAGAATTAGTGCAATTGAGGCACATTCAACAGTAAATCTAAAGAATACTGAGTCCAATACATTTGTACTTTGGCATGATCGACTGGGTCACCCAGGATCAACCATGATGAGACGGATTATAGAAAGCTCATATGGGCATCCGTTAAAGAATTTCAAAATTCTCTCAAGTAATGAATATCCTTGCACTTCGTGTTATCAAGGCAAGCTGATTATCAGACCATCCCCAACAAAGGTTGGGACTGAGTCACCCCAGTTTCTGGAACGTATACAAGGGGACATTTGTGGACCTATTCACCCACCTAGTGGGTCGTTTAGGTATTTCATGGTCTTGATAGACGCATCCTGTAGATGGTCTCATGTGTGCCTGTTGTCATCTCGCAACCTGGCGTTTGCGAAGTTAATGGCACAAATAATTCGGCTACGAGCACACTTTCCAGATAATCCAATCAAGTCCATTAGACTGGATAATGCTGCTGAGTTTACATCCCAAGCATTTAATGATTATTGCTTATCAATCGGGATAAAAGTTGAACATTCTGTAGCCCATGTTCACACTCAGAACGGTCTTGCAGAATCGTTAATTAAGCGCTTGCAGTTGATTGCAAGGCCATTACTGATGAGAACGAGGCTGCCCACTTCAGTGTGGGGTCATGCCATATTGCATGCAGCAATGCTAATTCGTCTCAGGCCGACGAATTACCACAAGTATTCTCCGTTGCAATTGGTTTTGGGTCATGAACCCGATATATCCCATTTAAGGATATTTGGATGTGCCGTATATGTGCCTGTAGCACCGCCATCCCGCACCAAAATGGGTGCGCAAAGAAGGTTAGGAATATATGTTGGGTTTGATTCGCCCTCCATCATTCGCTACCTTGAAACATTGACAGGCGACCTGTTTACTGCACGATTTGCAGACTGTCGATTTGATGAAACACTTTTCCCAAAATTAGGGGGAGAAGTTGGTGAAACCAAACGGGAAATTTTGTGGAAAAATGAATCATTATCTCATCTTGATCCACATACCTCTACTTGTGAGAAAGAGGTACAAAAGATTATCCATTTGCAAAGAATAGCAAATCAAATGCCTGACGCATTTACGGACTTGAAGAGGATAACGAAATCCCACATTCCTGCGGAAAATGTTCCGATCCGTATTGAAGTCCCTATTGGACAATTATCTAGTGTCATATCCAATGAGTCAAATGCACGCCAGAAGCGTGGCAGACCATTAGGTTCCAAAGATCGAAATCCTAGAAAGAGGAAAAAGAACGATCTAAATGACACTATGAAAGAATCACATGAGGACGCTCATGATTTGATTAATTCCGAGATTCACGAAGAATCTATTGAGCCTGAAGCTCTTGAAAATACGGAACTACTCCCAAATCCAATTAATAATGAGGCAAATATTAATCGAGTGGATGTTGTGATAGATAATGTCTTTGCTTATAATGTAGCATCTAACATTATGAAAGAATGTGAGGATCTCGAACCTCAATCTGTGAAAGAATGTCGAGAAAGACATGATTGGCCAAAATGGCAAGTAGCAATTCAATCTGAATTGAATTCGCTGGCAAAACGTGAAGTTTTTGGCCCTATAGTTGAAACACCTAATGGTGTTAAGCCCGTTGGCTACAAGTGGGTCTTTGTACGCAAACGAAATGAGAAAAATGAAGTACAAAGATACAAAGCACGACTTGTTGCACAAGGTTTTTCCCAAAGGCCTGGTGTCGATTATGAAGAGACATATTCGCCTGTAATGAATGCGATAACCTTTCGCTATCTCATAAGTTTTGCTGTCCATGAGAAGCTGGACATGCACTTAATGGATGTCGTTACTGCCTATCTTTATGGCTCACTTGATAACGACATATACATGAGAATTCCCGAAGGACTCAAGGTGCCAAATGCGCACAATTCCAAATCTCGGGAAATGTTTTCAATCAAGTTGCAAAGGTCCTTGTATGGTCTAAAGCAATCAGGACGAATGTGGTATAATCGTCTAAGTGAGTACTTGTTGAAAGAAGGCTATATAAATGATGCCATTTGCCCATGTGTGTTTATAAAGAAAACAACATCGGGATTTGTTGTACTTGCCGTATATGTTGATGACATAAACCTTATTGGAACCCCTGAAGAACTCCAAAAGGCAATTGATTATCTAAAGGATGAATTCGAGATGAAAGATCTCGGTAAGACTAAACTATGTCTTGGTTTGCAAATTGAATATTTGGCAAACGGAATGTTTGTTCATCAATCTACCTATACAGAAAAGGTACTGAAACAGTTTTACATGGATGACGCACATCCGTTAAGTACACCGATGGTTGTTCGTTCACTTGAAGTGAACAAAGATCCATTCCGACCTAAAGAACGGAATGAAGAGATACTTGGTCCTGAAGTACCATATCTTAGCGCAATTGGCGCATTAATGTATCTTGCAAATACTACAAGGCCGGACATTTCTTTTTCAGTTAATGTCTTAGCAAGATTTAGCTCGGCTCCTACGAGGAGACATTGGAATGGGATCAAACAAATATTGCGGTACCTAAAGGGGACTACCGATTTGGGCCTATTTTATGGAAAGAATTGCAGCCCGGATCTTGTTGGTTATGCTGATGCTGGATATTTGTCCGACCCACACAAGGCTCGATCTCAAACGGGTTATGTGTTTACCTGTGGAGAAACCGCCATATCTTGGCGATCGACTAAGCAATCAATTGTGGCTACTTCATCTAATCATGCCGAGATAATTGCTATTCATGAAGCAAGTCGGGAGTGTGTGTGGCTAAGGTTGATAATACATCATATCCAAGACAAATGTGGTTTGAAATGTGATAAACTACCCATAACTTTATATGAAGATAATGCAGCATGTAAAGCTCAATTGAAGGGAGGATTCATAAAGGGAGATAGAACGAAGCATATTTCACCAAAGTTATTCTTCACACATGACCTTCAGAAGAATGGTGATATCAATGTTCAACAGATTCGTTCAAGTGAAAATTTGGCTGATTTATTCACAAAGTCTCTACCAAAGTCAACCTTCAAGAAGCTAGTTCACAAGATCGGAATGCGAAGACTTAAGGACATAAATTGATGTTCTTATCAGGGGGAGTTAAGGCGCGTTGCACTCTTTTTCCCTTACAAGGTTTTGTCCCAATTGGGTTTTCCTTGCAAGGTTTTTAACGAGGCAACCAATAGGCGCATATTCAAACATGTGTACTCTTTCCTTACTTTAATTTTTCCCATTGGGTTTTGTTTTAAGGTTTTAACGAGGCACATCATTGAATAGACATTCAAGGGGGAGTGTTATGAAATAGAAGATTCTTGCACTTCTATTTAAGGTGAATGTCTTTAATGTATTTAATTAGAGAGATTTTAGAGTCCTATTATTGGTAGCAAGATCTTCCTCCTCCCTATAAATAGAGGTGCTCTCTACCATTGTAATTCACCCCTCTCAACTCAATAAGAAGAACTCTCTCTACTCTTCTCTCTATTGCTATTGTTCTTGTTCTATTGTTCTTGTCTTTTGCTTTAGTTTATAACACATAATGCAATTTTATGGCCAGCGACTGATATTAGTTTCTATCTTTCTCCGCTACACTACAAGCACTACATTCGTATGTTAGTAAAAATTTCCCTGAATATTATGATATCTGGACTAGTTTGTGCACATTTGAACTAGATTGCGCGCGCATTGAAGGTGCCATGTAACTATGCTATGTCCCCACCAGTTTGAAGGTATTGCGTATTACGCAAAACGGTCTTATTTCAGAATACTACAATTTGTGCATACGACGGCATAATATTCACGAAACGACGGAAATAAATGATGTACTGAGACCCATAAAGCTGATCCGCAAATTGCAGGTGGAATGTAAATTCAGGATCAAGAGTGCTCAAGGTAACTATGTGACATGCAATAAACAACAACTACCCAGTATACTCCCACCAGGTGGGGTCTGGAAAATGTGACATGCAATAAACAAAAGATAATTTGGCAGCAATTGGAAAAATCTCTAAAGTCAGGATAAATAATCTTTTTATGCTTTGTTCTTTCATTTAAAGTTATTGGGTCGTCAACATCATATGCCCAACTAAATTCCGAAAAAAAAGTACTTGTAATAACTTAATATCTGGGGAAAATTGTTCATTCTAGTTTTTACACACACCTGTTTTCTGAAACGGAACCAGAAAGACAATACATTTAAAATTGAAGGATTCTGCAGTTGAAATATCCTAGCTCTCTCGAAAGCTAAACTCTCGACTGACCCAGCTTTCTTTCAAAAAGATGCTTCAGGAGGAAAACTTGAAGGACGCTAACGCAAATGAGAGCAGAGGACTCAAACAAAGCTTTGTAGACTGCTCTTTTGCTCATTCCCTCGTTCACTGCATAAAATAGGAGATATATCACCGTGTTAGAAGAACAGCTTTTGATTATGTGACTATCGTGATTCTGACAGAATTACATATGTCATTACATTAAACTTGAGGTTCCAAGAGAAACACATAATATACCGGAAGAAATGATGTTCTCTTTTCATTAGTTAACAGAAAAGTGACACTTAGGCATGTGAATATCCGAACTACTAAGTCGTGCATGTATAAGTCCTTAAACCAAAGAGCACGACCTCAGAAATGCCTAATTGGTTCAAATGTTACAACATGAGCAAATAACACGTACATTAATTCATAATGCGGAGGTAGTTTAGCAAAATGAAAGAGCAACCTCGAACTTCTTTACCATTAATACCAAGATTTTGAGCTTAAGTGATCGTGTGCTATAACAGTAATTTCCCTGGAACTAAAGACTAATCAAGATTTTGAGCTCAAGTGATCATGTGCTATAACAGTGATTCACAAATTCAAGATGAAGGAGAGATACACATCCTCAAGCTTGTGAAATTGATCAACAAAAAACTGAAAATTAGATAGAAAATCCAAACTGAAAAGATAACAGTGATTTCCCTGGATCTAAATACCAACACTGTGTGAAAATAAAGTGAGGAAGATGGAAGAGGAGAATTATCTAACAGGAATATATGCTGAAGGGAAAAGACGATTCTTTCAACAAGAAAAAACAGTAAGTGATCGATAAAATTGTTATTTACTGAACTATAGGAGAAACATACAAGAAATATGCAAAAGCTTTATTTATACCTATTGCTTGCCGGTCTGTCTGGGCCTCTAGCCAATGCTGCTCAAATTGAATGTTGTATAAAGCTTCCTCTAGTTTCCCAATGTGCTCAAACAATGGCTTGAAATGCTCTGCAGCGTCATACTAAAAGGTAAGATCTCTAGTGCAAAGTACTCCAGAACAACAAAATAAGATGAAGCAAAGTAACACGCTAACCGTCTTTTGCATGCTCATCATGGTATACGAAGTGGGCCGCATGTAGATCAAAGTCTATCGTTTCATGATAGGGTGATTTGTTGGCGAAACAGAAACGATAAACTCCTTCGTGGTGGGCCACAAACTCAGTCTTCTCACTAATTTTGTCACGAAAATCATGAATCTGTTCCCCAGAAGGCCCCTTCACCTAATTTCCACCAACATAGTGACATCAATTAAATAATCCATCAGATGATGGATGACAAAATAAGACATTTTCTCTACAAGAGAATTTAAAACATGGCTATGTAAGCCTCTCCTCTAGGTAACACGAAGAACCCATCGCGAAAAAGTAAGAAACTAAAACGAATTGACAAGAAAAGCAGACTGAAGTAATCCTTACGTGAAAAGCTGACAACAAAAGGTTCATGAATTTACAGCTCCAAGATTAAAACTTTCTTGAATATGAACCCTTGTAATTGTAATCCTCATAGTTGGGACTCAGACCCCCCACCCCACAAGAAAAAAGGTAAAAATAGCAATTCCCCTTCCTCCTAACCACCACCAAAACCAAATTACAAGTGATGGTGTCCAGTGTTTGTGCATGAGAAAAGGATTGAAGCTGCAAATAACACAACAAGAGAGGAAAATAAAAGCAAAGAAAAGACACTGCCAGTTTCTCACGGACAATTCAAGCTTCTAATGAAGCTTAAAATCAAAGTCAACACAAATTTGATAAAAGCAAAACAACAAAGCTAGAATTTCAAACCACACTTGCATTATTAACAGTTCAGAATCAAAGAATAATTAATCTGATGACTACTATAAGTCTATAACCCCTTTTATACCTAAAACGCAGGCTAATTTTTTTAATTAAACCAACGAAAAATCACAAAAAAAACAACAACGTAAACATAAAATTACATAAGTATACAGACTAACGAAGAGAGAAAAAGAAAACACAAACAAAGAGAGAATTGAGTAATATATACCACAAGATCAACACCCTCTTCACTGTAATGCCAAGAACCCTCTGATTTGATAACAACAAATGAAAAATGAACAGTTTCCCCCATCTCAACCTTATGGGAAAAACATTCTTCTCTATCTATCACAAATCTAATCCCTAAAGCCCCTCTGGAACTCCATGCCACCACCAATAACGAAATAAAGATCCAAACTTCTGATGACCCAATTCTCATCTGCGATCAATTATCAATTTTAATTTCACAAAAACAATCCAAATTAATAAAATATCAAAAAAGAATTTTGGGAATTAGGGTTTACCGTTTCTTGGAAAGAATTAGGAATTTGGACAGCGAAGTGGTGAAAGAGTTGAAAACTATGTTTTGCCTTTGACGAAGTTAAGGTATACACGACTTTCCGTGTCTCAAAACTTCGATCAACTAACCCCGTACTTGTTGTATTCGGGTAACCGTATCCGAAGACCCGTATTATTTATTTATTTTCTTTTGAAAATCCCATAATTAGTTGGAATTGGGAAATTGGGAAGTCTTAACTGGTTGAGAACAACCCAGCTCGTCAAAATCCGTTACTGTTCTGAACCGGCCCGGATCGGACCGGTAATCGGACGGGTCAAATTTTTTTGACCCGAAACCGGCCTGGTCAGCCCGTTAAAAGGGGCCGGGCCGGGTTTAGTATATTTTTATGTTTTATGAAATTAAGTATAACTATTAAGTTATAATTATATTAATACTTTGTAATAATTGAATGAATACAAGTAAGATGGGAAAAAATTGCACTTATTGCAAGTGCTAGTTTATTTCTCAATTTCAAATTAATAAATAGAAAATGAAATGTTTACATTTTTTCTAACAAGTAAACTAGTGAAGTAGTAATTTCAAATGTTTTGCATCATCTTAGCAAGTTCATCATAATCAATATCTCCAAGTTAAAGTTCTTCGTCTTCTGGGCTATGAACTGTGAACATCTTCCTTTCCTTGATTTCTTCGTTCCGATCTATCTAATCCAATCTCTGAAACATACTAAAACTTACAAATCATTGCTTCCCAACTGAAAGTCTGAAAATAAATCAAGGCCACTTTTAAAAATTATTGACCCATTCTATGGGATGGACAGCTCTCATATGTCTTTTAAGTGTTCCAGTCCCTCCTAAATTTCTTTCGGTCAAATGTTGAAAAGTTTCGTTACAAAATTTGCACTTAACACTATTAGTACCTTCTATTATTTCAAAAAAATTCCATACCGGACTTCTTCTTTTACGATTAGAAGTAGGGTCATTACTATTACTACCAGAAGCTACAGGACTAGCATCATTAAACATATTATAAAAATGAAAATATAAGCTTAAATTAAATATGCAATTAAAATATTAAATAAGAGAAAGAATTGGAGGGAGTGCACCGAATTCGACAATAAATTGAGCACTTGATCAAATATGAAATCTTACAAATTGAAGGGAAGAGAGATAGATTGATAATTTGAGAATTAAGATTGAGATAAGAATTTTGAGTGAAGAAATGAAGAAGAGATGAGGGTAGTTATAGATTTTAAGAAGGGTTAATATTGTAAATTAATAAATACAAAAAAATAATGAAAAAATGGCCATTTTTGTAAATTGTCCGTTGGCCAACGGTAATGTGGGCCCCACATATTCAAAAATCAGATTCAAAAGTAAAATAAAAAAAAATTACTGTTGAACCGGGCCGGGCCGGTCCGGACCAACCGGTGCAAGGCATTGTAGACGCTACCGGGTCCGGTTCGGGCCGGTTTCAATTTTCAAAATCCTAATCGGCCTAACCCCCTCTCCCATCCCAACCTAGCCCACCCGGCCCCCTATAATCCGGGCCGGTCCCGTCCCGGTTTGTATTGGTCCGGACCGATCCGGTCTCGTCCCGGTTTGTACCGGTCCGGACCGATCCGGTCACAGGTCAACCCGACCCGGTTGACGGGCTTAAGTTGAGAATGAGTTCACACTTCACACTCCTTCTATTTATGATATAAGTGCCCGCAATCGAACTGACCTGATGCAATAGTAGTTTTAATATATTACTAGTAATAAATTAAACTTCACAATATAAACTATAATATTAAGAATGCAAATCTAATGTTCCTTTGCTTTCTCTAATAATCCTTTACATAGTTGTTATATGTTGTATTGTATCTTATTATTATTTTAAATATAATATTTATTTTGATTGTTACTTAAATTTTATTATATCGTATCGTTTAAATTCGTTGTTATGTAACAACAAAAAAGTATCACTTTATGGAACGTCTAATTTGATGTGATCACGTTATTTTTTTATCTTTTTCCTCTCATCTTGTATTTTTTATTATTAAATAATCTTATTTATGCTTTATCCTACCTTTTTGTATAATAATATTACCTTTTTTTTTATAATATTGAAAATTTATTCTTCATATTGTTGGTGCATGACATCATAAAACGACGGCAAACAATATAATCTAACCAAACATTATATATTAAAACGATACAGTACAATACAATAGGGGTGTACAAAGAAAACCGATAAACCGCACCAACCCGATAATCCGAGTCAAACCGAGAAAAAAAACCCGACTATGGTTTGGTTTGACTTGGTTTGGTGTTGGAAAAAAAAATCCGACCATAATTGGTTTGGTTTGGTTTCAACTAAAGAAAGTCAAACCGAAACCAAACCAACCCGACATTACATATATAGCAATTTTAGATATATTTAATATATAAATATACTTATTGTAATGTAATTTATAAATATTTCTTAAAAAATTTCATAATTTTATCTTTTAAGGTATTATTTCAAGGTTTGATTTAGAACTTTTGAATGCTCCAATAAGTTTTGTAGCCATTAATATTAGTAAATTAAATAATGCTAGCAATCAATACTAATGTTAACAAAAGACATTCAATTCAATATTACGAACGTGAATGTATTAAATGTCTATTTATTATTTTGCAATAATTTAGATAAAAATACATAACCTAGTTTTATTTTTCTTTAGCTTTTAGGCATATAATTAATACTCTCTCTTTAGTCTATCTAGTTTAGCATGAATTAGTGCTTTTAGAATATGTTTATTTTTATTATGACTTTTTAATTAGCAATATTTATAGTACATAATTTTATTATTTTTTATTGTTGAATAATTTAGGATAATGTCATGAGTCATGACATATCTCATATTTTGTATTATTTCTTGAAAAATACTTTATATAGTTGTATCTTACTAGGATTAAAGAAATATTTTGAGCATACGTTATATATTTTGTTCTACGAATATTTTTTCGGAAAAAAATTCGAAAAAACCCGAATAACCCGTATAACCCGAAAAAATCCGAGAAAAACCGATATTGAAAAACCCGAATTTATTGGTTTGGTTTGGTCTTTAGATTTAGTAACCCGGCACAATTGGTTTGGTTTGGTAATTGTAAAATCCGAACCAACCTGGTCTATGTACACCCCTACAATACAATACTATAATATATTACGAAACGACACATAAAATCCATCCAATTAGTTAGAAGAAACAAATTATTATTCTTCTTTACTTTTTTTGTAAGGATTAAAATTGATATCTTTCATACTCCACTATCTAGCTTATGTCAAAAAACTAATAACTCAAAATTGATCATGTAAAGTCGTCTAAGTCTTGTGAAAACAAGTACTCCCATAAGGACATTTAGTAAACCTAATCTTTTACGTAATATAATTCTAGTATTACAACTCTAGTCAGAGATGGCAATTTGTTTGGAGTACATGATACGCTTTACAGATTAATATCAAGCTGTTAACTTTAAGTATTAGTATCTAATGACTAATGTAGCAGTAGGAGTGGCAAACGAACGGGTCAGATTGAATATGAACGGATCAAGACGGATAATTGAAAATGAATAAATTAACCGTCCCGACCTGTATTTGTGACGGATAAAACGGGTTTATCCGACGAATAATATGGATATTCATATTATCCATGGCTTCTTAAATATGATCACTTATGAGAGAATTCTTAGTCTTTCAAATTTGAGGAACTTCAATTTAAGAATTTATAAATATAAAAAGTAAACACATTAGTTATTGATTTGGTTAATTACTTTCTAAGTAAATAATATAATTCTTTATTTATATACGACCCGTTTTTAAATGATTCATTATTCAATTTATTTTTTGGATTGATAAAATCTACGTAGTAGTAAGAGGTGACGGATCAAGTTAATCCCCTTTTTTCAATTGAAAGACTTGTACCTAGTCATCTAGTCAAATTCTTCAGTTCTCCTTCCTTTTTTCTTTTGATATTTGAGGACAATTTTCCTAACAAAAAAATCTTATTCTATCTTTTCTCATTACATGCATTACTACATTCTATATTTTGAGCACTATTTAAAAAATTATGCTCCACTAAATTCCTCTTTTTCTCGAAATAAGAAATTATTGACTTTATGTTGTTCAGACTCTTCAAAATGCTATTATGCGCGTGTCGGATTTTCAAAGACACATATCCAGTAAATATTTCTAAAGAGTTCGAGCAACATAGCTTTGACTATAGTGCTTCGTTATATTCAGACAAAAAACATCTTGCCTGGTCACTTAACTATGCCTATTGCACTCAGAAGGTCACTCAACTAGATGTTTCAAATTTTAGATTGCCAAATACCTATTTTACCCTCTAAATTATAAATATTTATCTTCTTTTTATTTTTAAACCTTTTAATATTATAATTTTCTCTGTTTAATTTATAATATGGACTTACCTATAGAATAAATAAATATTATTTATAAATTAAAAAATAAAGCATATATAATGCTGGAATAACAAAATAATGAGCATACTAAAAAAAAATTAGTTAGAATAATTTGTTAGTAATAATAATTTTAATATTAACAACAAAAATTCAAAAATTTATTTACACAATTCAAAATGAAAGAAAATAAAGATTGTAAAATATGTATTCCATGCACATATTATAAAAATAATTATTTAAATAAAAGTATTTTTATAATGCACATTATATATTCTTGAAAATTATGCAGAATTATATTATATATATTCCATGCATGACTTAACATATCATATTTTACCTTATACAGATAGTCCCCCTGCTTTCCGGGGACATAACTGTGTCGTCGAAAAATTGGTAGAAACATAATAATATAATTGCTCATAATTTTCAAGAATATATAATTTATATTATAAAATACCTTTATTTAAATAATATTTTTATATTACGTGCATGAAATATATATTTTACAACCTTTATTTCTTTCATTCTGAATTGTGTAAATAAAATTTTAAATTTTTATTGTTAATACTAAAATTTTATTACTAAGAAATTATTCTAATTGATTTTTTTACTATGGTCATTTTTTAATTATTCCAGCATTATATATGCTTAAATAATTTTTATTTTAAATTTATAAATAAATTTATTTATTTTATAGGTATCCATAATATGAATTTAAAAAAGGGGAAATCATAACATTAAAAGGTTTTTAATTTTTTTTTAAAAAAGATAAATGTTTATAATGTAGAGGGTAACATAAGTATTTGGTAATCTAAAATTTAAAAAATTAATTGAGTAACTTTCTGAATGAAATAGGCATAGTTCAGTGATTTTATTGTTACAAATGAAATTAGAGTGACTTTAGAAGATAATTTGAGATAGTTGAGTGCCCATTTGAGTAATAGACTCCATATAAATGATAAAATATCAAATCCTTTTTTTGTGTGTTTCTTTTGTCATTCTTTTTTGCTAAATAAAACAGGAACATTTCATCTCATGATTCCAAAATTAGAAAACATTGTTGCTATAAAGATCCAAAAGGTAGTGTACTAGTAATACACATATGCAACACATGAAAGTGCAAAAATAACTGACTGAACTACAGTGGAGCTAGGAATCTTGCCCTTGTCTTGCCTAAAGAAGAGACCATTGTACAAAGGCAAGTTAACCAAAACCAGAAACCCACACAATAAAATCTGCAAAGCCATAGTATCAAATGAATATGTCAATCCCATTTCTCTTGATATGATCAGTTCTTTCACTAACCCCACAAGGCAAAACAGATTGAGCATTGCCAATGTTGACAAAATGGTAAGCATAGGTGAAGCATTTCCAAATTCCATTTTTTCTTGCTTGTATCTCAACAAAACATCCTCATCAGAGACTTTTGGAGTGACAATGAATGTTGAATTAGAAGAACCAAATAACTTCAACATGACATCAAGAAAAGCAAATATGTAAGAGCTTGTTCTCTTATAAAGCCACATTCTTAGTTCATTCCACGATCCCAAAATCGTTCCACCGCTCCACAGAAATTCAACAGAACTGCATATTAGTTCCGCGATTACCACATAAGCAAATGGCAAAAACCATTTGCTGGAAACCTTCATAAGATCAGAAGGATAATTTGTCAATTTCTTTCGAAGGCAAGTACTTTTGCTTACCATGTGCTTTTAGTGCTAGTTATAACCCCTTTGTGCCAGTTATTACTAAATATTCGCATTTTGTTCCTTATTTGTATGTATCAAACCATAACGGATAGTGAATTCTAATAAAATGAGATCAGCTGTTGTATGTGCATATTGTTAACATTTGAAGTAAGGTTTTTAAAGTGGAATTCTGCTATTCTTATCGACTCAAGAGGGCTATGATATTTTTCCCCAGCTATCAATTTGTAGAGAAATCCAAGACTGGAACTATTGATGACTCTACATTAGCTCTAAAGTAAGATGAATTCACACCAAGCAGAAACATAATAAGTTTCTAATTTTCAGAACCGTCTTAGCTAAACCAATAGGATTCTTTCTTTCATTTTTTTTCTTTCATTTTCCCTCCAATTTAAAATGCACTATAGGGAGAAAGATCAGAAACTCTACACTGAATCTGGCTCATAACCATTTACTGGTGCAGTGACATATTACACAAGACTGACATGAAAGCTTATGTATGATATTGTGAGAAAAATGTGATGATTAAGGGACACAAATACCTGTGGAAACAAGGAAATTCCTTTGAGTAGATAAAGGGAAGGGACGATGGAGTAGTAGAGTGTCGCCACACAATTAGGAGACCAGAGGCAGTAAGTGAGATACCCCAGCAAAAGGCCAGGATTGAGCTTTCCAAGTCCATACCAAGCTGGGCTGTACTTTGAAAACAGAATCATTAGATCTCCCTCGGACCATCTCTTGTGCTGCACTAATGTCTGATCCAAAGTAGTTGCAGTAACCCCTAAAAATCCCTTCCTTTGTGGTTTATAATAAACAGATTTCCAACCTTTGTATTGAATTGTCAACCCCGTCAATACATCTTCAACTGGGCACCCGTACTTCAAACCAATCTGCCATGTTAATAAAAATCACAATGAGTCAGTTGTTGAAGTGTGTGACCATCTAACCTAAATTTTAAGCTTTTAGAGATAGCATACTATTATTTGCGTAATCACGTCTTCAACTTCATACCTCGTTTCCCCATTGAGTATTTTCCTCATACGTGCAACTTGCTAATATTTCTAGTCTTTCTTCCAACTCGTGCACTTTTTCTTCCATTTTTCCAGGACGTGCAATCTTCAAATCAATCCGAGCATCCTTGCTAAACTCTCTACCACAAAGGGTATCTCTCCGATGAAAGCAGCCAGTTCCAGTATATAAAGGGCCTCCATTACCATCCATACCATGGAATTCCACCTTAATTTGATGTAAATAATGGAGAAGGAAAATTTATTTAACAACACTAGCATGAGTATTTTCAACAAACATTAAATGATTCAGGAGATGAACAAAAATGTGAGATGTACTGACCCCATCAATTACTCGTAGAGAACCATAAAGTTCATTTTTAGTGGTATTTTCGAAAGATTGTGGAAACTGCACAAATGCAATTTCATGACTTTTTTCTTCATCCATAAAGAAGCAAAGAGTATCTTGAATTGAGTTTGAGTTGTTTGAGTACATATCACAATCTACATTTAGAATTATTGGCCCATTGCTGATCTCTGAGGACAGCCTGATCTGAAAGTTTTAGTACACAAATTATCCACATTATTCTCCAAGATTTCATGAAGAAAAAAAAAAAATCTTACTCACTTATGTGATGAGAAGTTGGTGTTAAACATACCAATGCATTCATCGCCCCAGCTTTGAAATTATGGAAGTGCTGGGGACGCTTCTCCCGAGCCAAGTAGACCAAAGTTGGCAGTATTACTCCGTCAATGTCTTTTGTCTCTTCATCTCTGCTGTCACTCAGTATCTGGTTCGAGAACGAAAGAGAAATAAATAAAACCAGATAACTAAAGCTACATGAATTCAAGCCAGTAGGTGATAGTTCAGCTTGTTAACATGTACCCTAGCATTAGCTAAGATGATAAATCAGCTCGGATGAAAAGAACCGAGAACAAGTCCTGGCTTGCAACACTAATTTTGATAATTTGCTCCTTTCCTTTCCTACCTGCAAGATGGAAGCATGGTTTCCCTTGGATGAATAGGAATCCCATTTGGAAAATCCTGTATGCTCTAATTTTGCTTTATCTGGGATTACTCCAGCTCTGCATACAACTTCAATTCTGTTTGCCATGTTGTCATATAATCTCTGAAGCATTAAGAACAAAAACTGGCTATCAAACTGTATATATCCCACAGCATTTTAATCATTTCACCTACTAACTGGCTAGTAGTAAGATATATGCTTGGACTTTTTTGACGATTAGAACAACTTTCTCGTAGGTAGTAACCCAGACATATTATTGAAAATAATCAATGGTGCTTATTACATACAAAATCAGAAGCATGAAATTAACAAAATGTCACTCCTATAGTAATTTCGCACATGATGGTCAGTTATCTAATTGATGAAACTAGATTAACGCTTCTTACAGAGAGGGCACTAAATTCTCAACTTCTCAGATGCAATTCATCATCAACTAGTAGGTAAAGGAATAAAACGAGCAAACGAAAAAAGTGGAAAAAACAATTATACAGATCCCCTAAGGTGGTTGGAAGAATCATTCACCTACTTTGTTGCATTTGTTACTTTAATAATTGAAAGTTTAACAACTTCATCATTTGGTTCAATAACTTCCAATGAAACAAAACAATGCTTTAAAGTTTAAAACACTTTCATCCTCCAGGATAATGCAGAACAGGCAAAGCTTGAACTGCTATTCCAGCTAAAAATAGGATGAAAACTACTCCTGCTGTTTTATGGTGATGTTCGAATAAAAAAGAAAACGATGTCAAGTTGAATAGAAATGTTTGAATACCTTTAGTTCAGAAAAATGTGCATCAGATTGAGCAGATGCAGACAAAGACGTAAAATAGGCAGCTGGGGATCTTGGCTCAACATTGAATTTCTTACAATAGGGAAGCCAATACTTTGAGAAGCGTGAAGCCTCTAGCAACGCATAAAAGGTAAGCACAGAGCCAGCATCATCTGAGAGATAAACACTAAGTTTTTGTGGTGGATAATTGTAAGACATGACTGATAAAACTGTATTGATCACCATAATTGGTGGCTCTATTGCAGGATCAGCTGTGCACACAAATACATCTACTCTTGGCAACTCATTCTCATATCTGTTTCATGGAAAATAGTAGTAATTAACTAACTAAATAAAATCATGCTTCATCTAACAACTTAAATTTTTAGATGATATAGATTACAAAATTTAACATATTGTTAAAGCAGGCACTGAGATTTGAAATCTAGTCACTCTTCAATAAAACAAAGTTCCACACGTGGAGCCCATATTATAATTAAGTAGTAAATAAAAGTGTGTGTTTTCCAACGGTTAAAACATTTGCATAAAATTGTGACACCCTAGGCGAATCCAGATCAATAAAGTACGGGATAGATGCTGGACATATAAGCAGACATTAGCTCCTAGTGACACATTTTAAACCCGTGAGGGCTAGGTCCAAAGTGGACAATATTACTAGCAGGATGGACTGTTATAGATGATATCAGAGCTACTCCGGTGGTGGCAAATCTTAGCAGGTATATGTGACACCTTAGATGAATCCTACGTCGACAAAATACGATAAAGATGTTGGGTATATAAGTAGACATGCCTTGGACCCTAATGATGCGTTTTAAAATGGGAGAAATTTTAAAATTGCAAGATTTATAATTGTTCATTCAAAAATAGCCACAGTTTCAAAAGTAATAGAAATTTTAGCTATTTTTCATGTAATGATAAATCTGATTAAAAATCCCAAAAATTACTCTAGTGTAATATACTGGAATATACTGGAGTTCTAGCATAATATACTGGAGAAATATACTGGAATATAGTGTTGGAGTTCCAGCATAAACGCTATAAGTTCGTATACATGTGCACGGATCTCCGGTCTAAAAACTGGTTAGCCGGTGCTATTTTTACTTTTAAAATCTACAAGCAACTAAACCCAAAGCTCATATACATGTGCACGGATCTCCAGTCTAAAAACTGGTTAGCCGGTGCTGTTTTTACTTTTAAAATCGACGAGCACCTAAACCCAAAACTCGTATACTTGTGCACGGATCTCCAGTCTAAAAACTGGTTAGCCCGTGCTATTTTTACTTTTAAAATCTACGAGTACCTAAACCCAAAGCGGACAATATCACTAGCAGCGGACTGAACTGTTACAAAAATGATCCATACCTTTGTAAGAGCCTGTCTCTGAATGTGTGACGATGAGTTCTGTTCCAACGAAGAGATTGAGTGAGGAGCCAGTAAAACCCGAACCACAGTTCAGCACCAAACATTCCAATCCAACCCAATCTGCCATTTTCGCCTGGTTTTGGTATGTTATATAATCTGTAACTCCAAATCAAGATGATACCACAAAGAAGAGAAGTGGCAAATAGTCTATATAGTATCCTGCCCTTTGCCTTCTTGGTCTCGAACAAAGCCTCATATTTTGCCTTTCCCATATACCTTTCTCTAGATATTTTGATGATTCTCTTCTTCTCTATATATACTACTACTAGTTTCCTCTGTGCTTCTGTTTCTTGCAAAGACAAAGAGAACTAATTGCGTTTGTAGTGATGTTTTACTGCTATGGCAGCTGAAGATGAAACATTTATTTATTATTATATATCCTAAGAAGATGATAAATCATGAAAGGAGGAGGGGAGTAGGAGCTCTGTCGATGTTAGCCAATAGTTTGCTAAAACAACTTTAAAAAAATGGGGCAACTTGAAACTAGTATTATTTTTAAGATATGGAGTAATATACTACTACTGGTTGGGCCTCCATGTGACCCACGATTGGTCGTCGTGGACTAACAAGTGCGTCGAATTTACCAAAGTATTACTCCTTCGATTTAAATTTATATAACGTAGTTTGGGAATTTAAAGAATAATTTTTAAAAATTAATCTTAAATATACTGAATATTTAAAATTTATGATCTTAATATTCTATAATATTTGTTATTTGCTATGAAATAATATAAAAGACAAGAACAATAACTCAAGAACAAGAGCAAATAGAGAGAAGAGTAGAGAGAGTTCTTCTTATTGATACTTAGAGAATGTTAGGAGTTGTTTACAATGGTAGAAGACCCCTTTATTTATAGGGAGGAGGATGATTTATCTACCAAGAATAGAACTCTAGAATCTCTCTAATTATAGACATTCACCTTAAATAGGAGATTTCATAACACTCCCCCTTGAATGTCTATTCAACAATGTGCCTCGTTAAAACCTTAAAACCAAAACCCAATGGGAAAAATTAAAGAAAGAAAAAAGAGTACACATGTTTGAATATGCGCCTATTGGTTGCCTCGTTAAAAACCTCGCAAGGAAAACCCAGTGGGACAAAATCTTGTAAGGGAAAAAGAGTGCAACGCGCATTAACTCCCCCTAATGAGTACATCAATTTATATCCTTGAGCATTTGCATTCCAATCTTGTGCATCATCTTCAAAACGATCTTTGGTAGAGATTTGATAAATAAATCAACCATATTGACTTGAATAAATATTCCGCACCTTGAAATCATCATTCTTGATAGATATGAACATCTTCATATAATGTCGTGGAATAACTCTTCAATATCTTCATAGATGTATTCTCAATGCCATCATGCTTATAGTTATAGCAAGATACATATGTACACAAATTGTACTAAGGATGTGGTACTTCAGGACCAAGAATTGCATATGCTTCAAGCAACTTAAATCTTTCAAGTTAAGTCATATAAGCCATATAATAGACTTTAGATGCATATCAAGTTTTTCATGTCAGGCTAGACAAATAAGATATTGAAAACTGACTATACATACCTTTGACTTTATACTTTCAAGCATTTGAACTATAGGTTCAAAACTACATGTCTTTCATATGGAATCAATTCTTCTTGAATTGTATCTCTTCCATTTAGTTACTTTCTTTGGGTCAGCAAATGCGTATAGCATGCTTTGCAATATGTTGCAATTGAATTATCCCTTTTATGAACTTCAGGTTCATATCATGATATTAGGGGATATACATATACAAATGATAATTCATCCCATGTAACCTTTTCTCAAGCGTTTACCATGTCTCCCCCTCATGTTAGTAAAGCTAACTTGTTTCCTCAACTTTGGGAAATCATCTTTGTGCATTATCATGTCAATATACACAATACATTAATAATAAGATGAAATTATTTGGTTCCTGACCTTGAACCACTTGTGAGGGGAGAATATACTCTCATATACAACTTATATCAAACTGATATATATAACTTTGTTCTCATAAGAAACAGTTTAGCTATTAAGTGGAAGCACTCAATAATTATCTTGCTAAACCAACTTTGATATAAACCAACTTATCAAGATGAACTATCTTGAGTAGAAAATCTGGAAATTATGCTCGAAGTTAGATTACTGAGCAATTTACCTCGCAAGCACCGGCCAGGCTACGGGTCAATAACAATTGCGCATGTAACCATATCATAGATGCATCATATGTGGTATACATGGCAGGTGAATGGGCCCATATTCACCTTTGATATTTCCAGAATTTATGGGCTTCAACCCGAACTCTTTAGTTGGTCAGTTCATTAATGAGAACAAGTGATACAAGAGAATTCGTAAAGAACTTTCTAGTTCTTTGATATTCACCTATGTGAATTTGCACATCATACTTAAAATGAGATGGCTAACACGAACGCCAACTGAATAAATTATCAATATTGGTAACCATGACATGTGCACTTATCAATAAACTTCAGGTTTATTATGACATGGGTTTTATACCAATAGATATCCACTTTATTGTGGCATTATTTCGTTTGTGTAGTACAAACTGGAGAACAAAGCGGGTAGCTTTTCATATACAAATTACCCCGCTACAAGTTCTAGTAATAGGAGATATCAAAGCCTTCCTTTATTTATAGTCTCAATATAATCAATCGCTTTCGCGTGTACTTTGGAAACTGAATAAGTTTCTTTGAGACTTACTACAGCACAATACTCAATTGTGTTTCTCCAACATAGTAATAATTGGCTCTTCTAGAGCTCTCAATTAATTTTGTACTACCACAGATTCATCAACATCCATGTGGTGAATATCTTTCTTAAAGAGAAAGTTATACCATTATGGTCATGTCAAACTTATATGCAAGATATGTTTCTTGCATTATCGTTGTCCTTTAATAGTCATATTTCCAAAATACTTTGGCGTAAAATAGGTACGTGACCAACGATCATTCATGCCATATATCATCTCAAACCTCCTTCTAGGGGTGAGTGTGGTATCATCTCAAACCTCCTTCTAGAGGTGAGTGTGGTATATTTAATACCAATTTCATGTTCATATTCTTCCAAAAATGAATATGTATTCGTGAATCAAATTTTGTCACATTCACTTCGAGGATATGTGATTTTGTTATCCTTTTCAAATCTATAAATGCGTCAGGCATTTGATTTGCTATTCTTTGCAAATGGATAATCTTTTGTGCCTCTTTCACAAATAGAGGTATGTGGATCAAGATGAGATAATAATGCATTTTTCCACAAAATTTCCCGTTTGGTTTCACCAACTTCTCCCCCTAATTTTGGGAAAAGTGTCTCATCAAATTGACAGTCTGCAAATCGTGCAGTGAACAAATTTCCTGTCAATGTTTCGAGGTAGCGAATAATGGAGGGCGATTCAACCTCAACATATATTCCTAACCTTCTTTGCAGACCCATTTTGGTGCGGGATGGCGGTGCTATAGGCACATATACTGCGCATCCAAAGATTCTTAAATGGGATATATTGGGTCCATGACCCAAAACCAATTGCAACGGGGAATATTTGTGTCAATTCTTCAGTCAGAGACGAACTAGCATTGCTGTATGCAAAATGGCGTGACCCCAAACCGAAGTGGCAGCCGACGAACTAGTATTGCTGCATGCAAAATGGCGTGAACCCAAACCAAAGTGGGCAGCCTCGTTTTCATGAAGAATTCAAGATTATTCTCATCTATTGTCTCAATATGATATCTTTAAAACTCAACAAGTTCTTCTTAGACTTGGAGGAGAATATTGCATTCTCTAAGATAAACGTCATGCCTTTGGGCAGAGTTACAGTTGCTTTTCCGGAGCCTTCAATCAATTTTCTTACCATGGTTTGACATATAAAAGAGATACAAGAACATAAGAATAAACAAGTTTAATTCTTTTGTGTCACATAATATTTTCAAAATCTGCTGCTAACAGTTGACTAACAAAATCAGATATGTTATCCATTACTTTGCAGTTTGAAAATTTCAGTTTAAACGTTTTCTTCAAACAATCGATTGTTACTTACAAACAATCGATTGTTGAACATTGACAATCGATTGTTAAACACACACAATCGATTATTTGCTATTTTGAAAAAAACTTCAGATCACACTGTCTTAACACAATCGATTGTTATGCATAGACAATCGATTGTTGGCTATTTTGAAAAATTCCAGAGCACACTGTTTCAAGACAATCGATTGTTATGCATAGACAATCGATTGTTGGCTATTTTGAAAAAATTCCAGACCTTACTGTTTCAAGACAATCGATTGTTAGACAAAGACAATCGATTGTGGATGATTTTTGAAAAATTCCAGATTACACTGTCTTAATGACAATCGATTGTTAGACAAAGACAATCGATTGTGGATGATTTTTGAAAATTTTCAGATTACACTGTCTTAATGACAATCGATTGTTAGTCAACGACAATCGATTGTTGATCAATTGTTTTTCAACTTTAATGCGAAAATAGTTGATAATCGACTAGTTTTTCAGGCTAGTCGATTACCGCTACTGGAAAATAAAAATTTTATTGATATTTGAGCATATTGAAGATATTCTAAAGAACTACTGCTAATATTGCATCATGAACTAACTAATACGAGCTAATACTAATGACTATTAGTTTATTCACTAACTAATACAAATAAGTAGAACAAAATCAAATAACTCCATCTTCTTTCATCACGGATCCATCGCCGATTAGGTGGTCTATTTTCCCATCGGGTTGCTCAAAGAAGTCTGCCACATCCAGGTGGGTGATGTCCTCATTGTCGTCATAGACAAAATTTGTTTCAGGGCCTTTTCTCTTTCGAGATGCTTGATAAAGGTCAACCAAGTGTCTTGGTATACGGCAAGTCTTTGACCAGTGCCCTTTCCCACCGCAACGATAACATATAGTTTGTGAACCATTTTCCTTAGGATCTTCATGACCCCGTTTCTGCTTTCGGCGGTTATCTCTCTTTGGGGGGTGACGGACTTCTTTGGAATTTCTTCCTTGTCTACGTCCCTGGCTATGACCCCGTTTACGACCATGACCATGGTCCTTTTCATGTTTGGCATAATGAGAGTGCACCTTATCTGCTTCAGGCAGTGGTGTAGACCCAGTGGGTCGATTTTCATGATTTCTCATGAGCAGGTCATTATTTCGCTCAGCCACTAGTAGGAGAGAAATCAGTTCAGAGTACTTTGTAAAGCCTTTCTCTCTGTACTGTTGTTGCAGTACTATATTGGAGGCATGAAACGTTGTAAACGTTTTCTCAAGCATATCATAATCGGAGATATTATCCCCGCATAGCTTCAATTTGGAAGTAATTCTGAACATAGCAGAATTATATTCAGAAACGGACTTAAAGTCCTGGAGCCTCAGATGAGCCCAATCATATCGTGCTTGTGGCAGAGTGACCAACTTCAGGTTGTCATATCTCTCCTTTAAGCCGTTCCACAAGACGAGTGGATCCTTGACGGTGAGATATTCAATCTTCAAACCTTCATCAAGGTGGTGGCGCAAGAAAATCAACGCCTTCGCACATTCTTGGGTGGATGCTTTTTCTCTATCTTTGATGGTGTCTCCGAGACCCATAGCATCTAAGTGGATTTCAGCATCCAACACCCATGTCATATAGTTCTTGCCCGAAATTTCAAGGGCAACGAACTTTCTTTTCGTAATGTCAGACATAATCGAAAATTAAATTAGGAAGAGGGAAATACCTTAGATTTCTCGAGAATGGTTCTTGAGACGGTAGAGTCTCGTGCTGATAACGTGCTATGAAATAATATAAAAAACAAGAACAATAACTCAAGAACAAGAGCAAATAGAGAGAAGAGTAGAGAGAGTTCTTCTTATTGATACTTAGAGAATGTTAGGAGTTGTTTACAATGGTAGAAGACCCCTTTATTTATAGGGAGGAGGATGATTTATCTACCAAGAATAGAACTCTAGAATCTCTCTAATTATAGACATTCACCTTAAATAGGAGATTTCATAACATTATTTATAAAAAAAATTTTTAAGTAAAATAACTAATTTAAAATTAAATTAATTTTTAAATATACAAATATTTTCTTTTTTGAGACGAACTTTTAATAAGAAAAATATTGTCATAAAAGTTGAATGTCTATTTCCAGAAAAGGACATGTGAAGCTGCATTTTGTAAAGTAACTCAATACCTGAAAAGCCATTTGATGGGACAATTACTCTTTCACTCGACACTCTTTCAATTGTCAACGTTCTTGACAATTGATGATTCAAATAATTTCAGAGATATATGATGCTGCTATAGTTTTCTTTTCTTTAACTTTGTTGAGGTTGTTTGGAGTGAGTTGAAGAGATTCAGCTTTAAAATCTGTAAATATCGTGAAGTAAACAAGTTATGTGATCACGTTAGCTTGACACATGCAAACCAATATTGTTGCTGCCACGACAGGAAGCATTAGATGAAAAAATGGGAAGTCTCTTGGATATTAAAATATAATTAAATAAATATAAATATAAAATACAATAAAATTATTCAGTGTATGTGTATTGGAAAAAAATTAGTTTGCGTATTGGAGATGACGTGGCATGACACAAGGACTGGTCAAACAATAAAAGAATTAAGGTAAGTTAAGAGGTACGAGCAACAATAGATACGAGCAAAGCAAATAGAGGCACGAGCAGTCGTACAAGCCATTCAACGCTCGTACCTATTCAAGACATTTAAACCTCAAAGATCGTGAAGAATCAAAGGAATGAATCTGGCAGCAAATAAGAGTCCCAATACAATATTTAATGAGTTTAAATATTAAAAACGTTATAGAATATGTATTTAATGTATATAATTGCGTAACATAGCATATAAAGTTATTAATTGCCCATAATAGGTTATTATGATAAAGGTAAGACTCATATCCCCAAATAAAAGGGGAATGAACAAACAATTATAAGGACACGAAATACTATTGGAATATATTTTGATTTACTTGCTTTCTGATCAATTACTCGCAAATTTCTTTCTTTACATATTTTTCTGATTATCATAAACTCGTGTTCTTCTAAATTCTAGCTTTGACCAAAAATCTAATTTTTGGTTAAACAAATTGATTTCACTATCGGAAATCTGATAATCAATTATATCTCAGCTTAATTTTTTTTGCTACATCAACTATATCAAACAACAATGACACCACCCAAAAAAACTAAGAAAACCAAACAAACCAACAACTTCACGGAGTTTTGCGAGATAATAATGTATTAGTTCCTTCTCCACAAGGTTTGCCACGACTATCTCGTGAAGAAACCCTTGAATGATCTCACACAGATGGTCAAGTTTAATTTGAGAATGTTGAAACTATGGATGAAGCTTTACAAAAACTTATCGATACTTAGGTCAACAAGGCTTTACAAGCTTTTGTTAGTCAATTACATGTTGCTACACCCATACCTACTCCAAATAATAATACTTTGGAGAATCCTCGTTCTGGACTGGTTAATTCAGGTAGCGGAGGAACCCCTAGTGAAACACATAAAGAAGACCCAGGTAATCCAGTTAATTCTGATTTATAAAATCTAGTACCAACATTGCAGAAACAGATCAAGGAGCAAAGTGATCGCATAGAGCAAATACCCGGGGTACCGCCCGTGATCAAGGAGATAGATATGGATAAGTAATCTCAACAGCCCTGGAAGCCAAGTGCCACCCCTCTCCCAATTCTAAAGAAGTTCAAGATGTATGATATTCCAAAATATAATGAAACAACAGACCAGCGAGATCACGTTATTGCATTTACAATAGGTGTCAAGAGCAATGATTTGACCAAGTAGGATCTTGAATCAATCTTGGTTAAAAAATTTGGTGAAACTCTCACTCAGGAAGCACTAATATGGTATTCTCTTTTACCTGGAAATTCTATAAATTCTTTTGCTGAGCTTGCAGATTCATTTATCAAACGACACTCGGGAGCTCAAAAAGTGAAAAAGAGAATGGTAGACATTTCAAAATCAAGCAAGGAGATTCAGAGTTGCTTAGAGAATTCGTGGACAAATTTCAACGGGAAAGAATGACATTGCCACGAGTACCTGACAACTGGGCAGCCATAGCCCTCACCAACAATTTGAACGAGAAGAGTTCTGAAGCTACAAGACGACTCAAGAAAAGACTTTGAGAATTTCCAGCAACAACATGGAATGACATCTACAACAGATACAGTACAAAGATGAGGATTGAAGATGATATTATTTTACGACATAAAAAAGAAGAAAAAAAAAGTTCAAGGCACATAGAAAATGAAAAAAGATCTGGTAAAGACAGGTACGAGTCATATATGGGACCCACTGGAAGAGACTCACGATCAAAGCAAGATAGTTAGAGGTACAACCACAAATCGAGGAATAGAGAATCAACTTCGACTTTAAGATTTGGGAATAATCGGAACACACGCGGGTCACGAGACGATGATGGAAGTTTAAAGGAAAGATTCGGTGGTTACAATTTCAAGGTAAGCACCTCTAAACTCGTTGTTGTTTCAAGAAGCATGAGAGATAAGATACGATGGCCGAAGGAGATGAGATCAAATCCGAACAGATGAAACCCAGATCATTGGTGTGAATTTCACAACGATCATGGACACAAAATAGCAGATTGCAGGTTTTTGCAGGGAGAAGTTGATCATTTGTTAAAACAATGGTATCTCACTGAGTTATTTAGTGAGAAAGGAAAATAGGCAAAATATAAAAAACATACATGAGCCACCAAAACTACCTTCTCCTAAAAGAACAGTTAACGTTATAAGTGGGGGCGAAGACATTAGTGTAGTGTTATGTACCACAACTAAGAAAATTTTAAAAGTTACAATTACCCACGAGAAGCAGATGCGGCACGTGTTAGAGGAAGAAAACATCACGTTTGATGATGCAGATGTTGAGGGTTTATTAACTCCACATAATGATGCACTGCTAATATCTTTACTCATACATGATACTAACGTCAAACGAGTTTTAATTGATCCAGGTAGTTCTGTGAACATTACTTTGTTAGGAGTGTTACGAGAAATGCAAGCAGAAGAATAGTTGGTGTCAAAAGCAAATACTTTGTCAGGTTTCGATAATTATAGTGTCGTAACAAAAGGAGGAGTAATGCTCACTACATTTTCAGAAGGTGTTGTCAAGGATACAAAATTTCAAATAGTAGAAATAGAAATGGCTTACAATATAATTCTCAGTAGGCCGTGGATCCACGACATGAATGCTGTTCCATCGACATTACATCAAGTTATTAATTTTCCAGCACCATGGAGGATATGTCAAAGCAGGGGAGACCAACAAGCATCCAGGAACATCAACTCCGTGGCAAATTCAAATGCGAAAGGTGAAGAGAAATAACAATTATAGAATTCAGTTGGGGAGAACATAATTTCAACCTCAGCTAATTCAGGGCAAACAGATATGGATTCAAGGCCCGATTTCATTCAAGAACCAGAAGAAAATGAAAACATCAAAACTACAATAGAGGAATCGGAGGCAGTGGTCTTATTTGTACACTGGCCAGACAGAAAAGTGTACATATCAGCCAATCTTAGCCCGGAGTTGAAACGTAAGTTGATTGAATTTTTAAAAACTAATGCAGATTATTTTACTTGGTCCCATTCTGATGTGACAGGTATACCGCCAGAGGTAGTGACTCACAAATTGAATGAAGATCCATCTCACCCACCTGTCAAACAGAAGAAAAGAAAGTAAGGCACTTTCAAAAATCAGGTGATGAGGTGAACAAATTACTAAAAAAATGGGTCTATACGCGAGGTAAAATACCCTGAATAGTTAGCTAACACTGTCATGGTACCAAAAAAGAATGGTAAATGGCGAGTTTGTGTAGATTATACAGATCTCAATAAAGCTTGTCCTAAAGATTCTTTTCCCTTACCTCATATAGATCAACTAATCGATGCTATTGTGGGCACGAATTGTTAAGTTTTTTAGATGCATATTAAGGTTATAACCAGATTAAAATGGATCCTGATGATGAAGAAAAAATATCATTCATAACATACCGGGGAATTTACTGCTATAAGATAATGACTTTTGGTTTAAAGAATGCAGGAGCCACGTCAAAAGGTTAGTTACCAAAATATTTCAAGAACATTTGGAAAAAACTATGGATGTTAATATAGATCATATGCTCGTTAAAACACAACAAACCAAAGATCTATATCGGATCTGTTTGAAACGTTTAAGATTTTGTGAAAATTTATATGAAATTAAATCCCGAAAAATATGCATTTAGCATTGTATCAGGTAAGTTTTTGGGTTTTCTTGTTTCTAACCATGTTATTGAAGTAAATCCTGCATAGATTAAGGCCATTGATGAAATCCCTGATGTTCTTTCAAGTAAGAAAGAAGTTCAAATGCTAACATGGAGGATTGCAGCCTTGTGAAGATTTATATCCAAGTCATCAGAGAAACGTTTTAGATTCTTCTCAGCTCATAAAAAGCAAGATCATTTCGAATGGAATAAATAATATCAACAGGCACTCAGAGATTTGAAAGCATACTTGTCAAATCCACCTTTGCTCGCGAAACCAAAGGCTGGGGAAAGACTACTTATCTATCTGTTGTTTCAGAGGCAGGTGTAAGTGCTATTTTGGTTCTAGAAGAACAAGGTAAACAATCTCCTATATATTATATTAGTAAATCTATATTAGATGCGGAGACAAGTTATCCTCAGTTAGAAAAGCTAGCTCTTGCATTAATCATTCCATCTAGGAAATTAGGACCTTATTTTCAATATCATCCAATTGTTGTAGTTACCGCATATCCTTTGCAAAATGTATTACATAAGCAAGAATTATCAGGTCGGTCGGCTAAATGGGCGATAGAGTTAAGTGAATATGAAATCACATACCAACCTAGAAATGCCATTAAATCACAAGTGTTAGCTGATTTTGTGGCTGATTTTAGCCAAGGGATGCAACTGGAAGCATAAAAAGAAGTACATATACTTAATGGGGCTAATCTAGGAATTTGGACTTTATTTCCTGATAGTTCATCTAACGTGAAAACGAGAAGGATTAGAGGATTGTTTTAGTGCCACATACGGGTGAAACTATATGACAAGCAATAAAATGTCATTCAATAACTAACAATGAAGCAGAGTATAAAGCTGTATTTGCAAGTTTAGAATTATCTCGAGAACTGGGCATAAATCAGATCATAATAAAGAGTGACTCGTAGCTCGTAGTTAACCAGATGCTGGGGACTTATACAGCCAGTGAAACCAGGATGCAGCAATATTTAGAGAAGGTGCATGAACTAATAAAGCAATTTCAAACCTGGAAAGTTATGCAGATACCAAGAGATGAGAATCTTGAAGCGGACGCTTTAGCTAATCTCGCGTATGCAGCTGATGTGACAAGTTACGCAAATTCCTCGGTTATTTAACTATTTCATTCAACTCTTGATCCTATTAAAAATGAGGTAAATTTTAATAATTTAACTTGGGATTGGAGAAACAAGATCGTTGCTTTTTTACAGTATGGAACCATTTCTGATGACAAGAAAAAGCTCATGCACTTTGGAAAACGGCTGCTCATTGCTGCCTATATCAAGGTAATTTGTATCGAAAAATGTTCGGTTACCCCTTAGATAGATGTCTCGGACCCTCTCAAACAGAATATGTCATGAGGGAAATACACGAGCGGCATTATGGAAATCACGCCGGAGGAAGATCACTGGTAAGAACCTTGATTAGGGCAGGCTATTATTGGCCTAAAATTGAAGAACAAGTAAGAAATTTCGTGACTAAATGTGATAAATATCCGAGGTACGGAAACAACATGCATAGACCGGTGGAGTTGCTACATCTGATCATCACACCTTAGCTATTTATGAAGTGAGGGATGCATATGTGGGTCCATCACCACAAGTAATGGGCAGGTAAAATTAATGTTAGTACTTATTGATTCTGTCCCTAAATGGGTAGAGGCAGGAGCCTTCAAACAGGTACGAGAAAAGGAGGTTAGAGATTCATCTGGCACAATATCATTTGTCGATTCGGAGTACCCAAGGAGATTGTATGTGACAATGGTCCTCAATTTATAGGGGCACAAGTTACATAATTTTTTCAAAGTTACAGATTGAAAGAATTACGTCCACACCTTATCATCCAGTAGGTAATGGGCAAGCAGAGTCAACAAACAAGGTTATTATTAATAATCTAAAGAAGCGTTTGGAAGAATCAAAAGGCAATTGGCCGGAAGTATTGCCTAGTGTTTTGTGGGCATATTGCACAATAAAAAAAGCGAGTACGGGAGAAACACCATTCTCATTTGTTTATGGTTCTGAAACTTTAATTCCTGTTGAGATAGGGGAGCTAAGTACAAGGTTTACACACACAACTGAAAAATCCAATAATGAAGAAATGCATGTGAGTATTGACATACTTGAAGGAAGAAGAGAAGTTGCGCTGGTAAGAATGGCAGCACAAAAGCAAGTCATAGAGAGGTACTATAATAGGAAATCTCACCTCACATTTTCTAAAATAGGGACTTTGTGCTCAAAAAAGTTTTTCAATCCATAAAGGCAGCTAATTCAGGGAAATTAAGTCCAATATGGGAAGGACCCTACAGAATTTGTGATATAGCTGGAAAAGGATCATATGAACTGGAAATAATGGAGGGAAAAAAGCTACCAACACATTGGAACGCAGTTCACTTGAAAAGATATTATTTCTAAGAAATACCTACGATCAGGTATGCATCTTTTAAAATTTATTTTTCAATTGTTAAAATTTTACTAACGATTTTAGATGCTAGGAAAAAATCTAATCCGTATTAAATGATGAGTCACGACCTGTAAGGCATACGGAATAAACTAAAATTCCTGTCCTATGGTTACAATTATTATGATATAAATACAATCGGGTTAGTTAGTCTTCATCTAAAATCGTACCTCCGAGTCCTGTATGTTTTCCCTTTTCAGGAAAAGGACCAGAAGAGGGGAACAATCAATTGCTCGAGTTCTCATACTTCAACACCCAAACACTTGAGGGACTACATAATTTATACAAGTACGTATAATGAAGGCAAAGAAGATTGTAGAAAATCAAGCCTGAACAAGTCAAGTGGTCAAGTGCAGAGTAAAAGTCACGAAGTCATGAGCTAAGGCTAAAAGAAAACCTTACAATAGTTAGGGTAAAGCTATGTACTGAAGTAGGTTATAAGGAAAAACCTTGTATTTGTTATTTTGAAATGAAATGGGTTGTAAAGGCAAAACCTCGTGTTAATTAGAAATTTGTTACAAGAAAAACAGTTACGAGTAAGTTATAGATGTAATTCAAATACATGTAAAATATTATTCAAAACTTATCAAGGTTCAGAAATGAAAACCTACTAAAGTTATTTCAAAGAAACATGTGTGTTCCTATTTCTTTTATCGTATGGTAACACCATTATGAAGTTGAGACGTCTTCTTCATTAAGTGTCATAATATAAAAGTCCCTCTTTTATGAAACTCATGTTATTCAGTCATGAGATTAACAAAAGCATTTTCAAAGAACTAAAAACCAAACTATTCTTTAAGTCCTTGAAAATAAAATAAAGAATAGAACAGACAGAAGCTTAATGATAACAAAAACTTCTTAATATTTAAAACTAATGATTAAGTATAAACTTAGTCATCAAACTATTTATACAAAATGCCCCATAACATGACTTGGGGACTTATAATAACCAAGGGTTTGATTACCAAGAACATTCAATCCAAGAACTTTAAAAGCAAACATAAATCTTTTCTATAAAGAACCGAGGAAGGATCATCAGCAGGATCAACTGGAACAGCATCTTCAACAGAGTCAGGTTGGTTTTCAGTCGCAGCAATTGGTGCATCAACAGACGAAGTTTCAATTTGGCTTGCAACAAAAGGCATGGTTGAGCATGAAGAAGGTCTAGTAGCCGAGGAACTCAGTATTCATAGGGACTTCAACTCCGGGAGCTTCAGCTTCGGGAACTTCAATCGCAGGTGAAGGGAAGTCTAGTAGTTGTTGGGCTTTTTTAATGATCTCCATAACTTTAGCTAACTCTAACTTCAGATTGTAGTTTTCTTGACTAGCTTCGATTAAAGCATCATGCTGAGAGTTCAGAAAAACGCAACTTACATCAATAACAGCCTTATCTTCAAGTAGCTCATAATCTCTTTCCCTAGTAAAAATTTCATTCTTGAGCTCTTCATTTTCAGCCAAGGCTAAGATGTAAGAGGCCGGGAGAGAAGCATAAGATTTTTCTAAGGCATGCACCTTACCATCAGAAGTCCGCAGATCTTCTTGAGTCTGAGTCAAATTCTGCATCAGATCTCCAGCATAAACTTCTTTTTAACTTAAAAGAGCTTCAATTCTCTATTCTCTTCACTTGCCTTAGATAATTGCTCTGAGAAAGAAGACTCGAGACGCTCTTTTTCTTTCTCTGTCTGACTTGAAGAAGCCTTGACGACTGCAAGCTCTGAGGATAATGCTCTTATCTGTTGTTCCGGGTTATTATTGTTCTCTTGCAAATCTTCTATAGTAATTTGTGCACTATCAAATTGTTCCTTCCAATTAACTGCTTCCAAGTGAGAGTCGCCAGCTACCCTCTCTGAATCAAGAACAGCCTTTTCAGAGTCACGTGCCACCTTCTCTAATAGAGAAACTCTGCTCATCAGCTCTATACCAATGAGATTGGCCTGAAAATGATAAGGGAAGAAAATAAGAATTCTAGAGAAAAAAAAATTTGCAAAGTAAAGAAAGAAGGAAAGTACCTTCAAGGTAGCATGAACTATGTCATTCATCAAAGTCAGACAGCTATGGCTATTCGTTTTTTCTTTCTCAATTAGGCCAATTAAAGGCTCAAGCCAAATATATGCTTGACCAGATTATCTCAAAAGGCTGTTATTGGAGGAACTTCAATAGTCACGCTCCTCATAGCAACACTTCTACTTATAAAACCTGTTTCTATATGATGGACAATAGAAGGAGAGATTGCCAAAGGAGGAGCGGTAGAAGAAGTAAAACAGCATAGGAAGGTACAGAAACAGATGGAGCAGGTAAGAAAGGGATCAAAGGCATGACAGGAGAAGGAAAAGAAGGAATTGAAGATATGGGAGTTGAAGAGGAAGACAGGGGGAGTTCATCTAAAACAGGTCGTAACTCATCACTCTCGAAACCACTAATGAAAAGCTGGTTAATAGAGTCACGAGTGTCATGAGTGGTAGCAACGTCGTCATCAGAGATGAGATGAACAGGTCCAATAGGTGAAAGATCAGGAGAAATTCTAGCTTCGTCAGAAATGATACGTCTCTTAACTCTTGGCCTTGTCATCAAGGAATCATTTTCACCTTCTTCCTTGGAGTCATCTTCTTCAAGGGTTTTTCTTTTCAAGAGTATATCTTGGGCCCTTTCTAGAGAAATTTGAGTTCCTGAAGAGGAACGAGATGTCGTAACTGCTTTAGCAGTAACACCTATAACAAATCCTGACAAAAAGAAGGATGAAAGTTAGGGAAATAAAGGAAAAAGTTTTACATACGGGAAAGACAAAATTTTTACCATGAGTCTTCACTTTTCAACCATAACGATTGGAAATATATTTCCAAGACCTAGCCTCCATAGGCGCAATCTTCAACAATTTGTCTTCCCAACCACGAAAATTGGGAACGTTCTCCACAACTCCTATGGTTGCTAAAAAAAGGAAAAAACAAAGTTAATGAAATTGATAAACTCGAAAGAAAAAGATACAAAAAAGGATGAGAGACTTACTCGCAAAGTTCCACTTATCAGGAAAGGGAACATTTTATTCACCCACTAAACCAACTGTGGGGACAGCAACAAATCGGGCATACCACCCACGATCCTTATCATCTTCTAGGCTCACCAAACCCTCTTACTCCTAGCCACTAAGGTAAAAACGCCATTGCGAAAAAAGTCTAGGAGAGTAGAGATGAATTAGGTGAAGTAAGGTAAAACTAACTTTTGCCAAATTGGCCAAATGTCTTAAACAAACAACGGCCTCCATACCATTGGGCCAATCTGTGCTAAATAGACTTTGAAGAAACGACAGAAATCAAGGATTACTGGATCAATAGCTGGTTTAAACCAAATAGTAAAAGGGTATATGTAAACAAATGAGAGTCCATTCATATAGGAAGTAATTCTTTGATTTGGATTGGGGATTACAATGGAAAAATCTTCTAGTGGCAATCTCTGCGGACTATGGGAGCTAAAACCTCTGTTATCAAAGTGGGGTAAGCGTCGGCACGATCCAGACTAGAAACTTGTCTTTGAAGTGATTGTCTATCATGATAAAAATATAAATTGTTAGGGACTATCTCTTCTACCAAAGGCTCCTGTAATGGTTCAAAGGGTTCCTTGCCCTTAGAAGATGATTTTTGGGCAAAAGAACCTCTAGCTCTAGAAGAAGGACTAGGGTTCGAAGAAGGCATGACAGAACCACTACCATGAGAGGATCCTAAATTACGAAGTCTACCACCCCTTCTATATCTAACAGGGGCATTGGGAAAGTTGTCTTAAATAGGAACTCTCCTAGGGTTAGGGTTCGAAGAATATATGATGAGGAGGAAGAAGAAGTGAACAGAGATTTGCACAATTCAAATGTTCGAAAAAGTGTTATGTGGTAAAAAGTAAAAAGTAAAATTATATTTATACTAATGGGCAACCGTCAAAAGCGAAAATACGGTAATGGAAGGGCCATAATAATGATACTTGTACTTCGTGAATAGTGGAGCTGTGAAAAAAGGCCTTGAAAAGGGGTGCAATCTGCAGAATTAATAAAAAGTTGACACGTGTGAAGAGAATTAAATAGAAGTGGTTGAAGTGACAATTTTATCATAACATTAATTGTGATAAAAATTCTCCTTTAATGAAATACACTTTCCGAATATTCGACTGACGAATAAATGGAAAGTGCGGGAACTATCTTTATTGGGAAAATTTTAGTTTGCATATTGGAAATGACGTGGCATGACACACAGACTGGTCAAACAGTCAATGAATTAAGGTTAGTTAAAAGGTATGAACAACAACAGATACGAGCAAGGCAAATTGAAGTGGCAAGAGCAGTCATACAAGCAATTCAACGCTCATACCTATTCAAGACATTTAAAGATCAAAGATCGTGAAGAATTAAAGGGATGAATCTGGCAGCAAATAAGAGTCCCGATACAGTATTTAATGAGTATTAAATACTAGAAATGTTAGAGAATATGTATTTAATGTATATGATTGTGTAACGTAGCATTTAAAGTCATTAATTTCTCATAATAACGTTATTATGACAAAGATAAGACTCATATCCCCAAAGTAGCTATAAAAAGGGAAGGAACAAATAATTGTAAGGACACGAAATACAATTGGAATATACTTTGATTTACTTGCTTTCTGATCATACTACTCACAAATTTTTTTCTTTACATATTTTTCCGATTATCAGTAACCTGTATTCTTCTAAATTCTAGCTTTGACCAAAAATCTAATTTTTGGTTAAACAAAATGAAGGATACACAAGGTGTTATTTATACATTATGCTTTTTTACAATTTTAAAACTAATAAAATGACTTTATATGTTCTTTTATGTATAAAAGATAAATCTTTTACGTATAAAAATAAATCTATTATATATATATATATATATATATATATATATATATATATATTTATATATATATATATATATATATATATATATATATATATATATATATATATATATATATATATATATATATATATATATATATATATATATAGGATCATAAAACAAAAAATTGTTATGAAATCTCCTATTTAAGGTGAATGTCTATAATTAGAGAGATTCTAGAGTTCTATTCTTGGTAGCTAAATCATCCCCCTCCCTATAAATAAAGGGGTCTTCTACCATTGTAAACAATCCCTAACAATCTCTAAGTATCAATAAGAATACTTCTCTCTCTATTCTCTCTATTCTTGCATTATTGTTCTTGTCTTTATATTATTTCATAACACGTTATCAGCACGAGACTCTACCGTCTCAAGAAGTACTTTGAGAAGATTAAGGAGAAATTCGCCCACACGAATTTCGCTAATTCCGAGCATTATCCGGGTCACGCTTCAAGAGATAAGTATCGAGTTTATGTTCGATTAAATCTATAATTATGTGTTGTCTATATTACATACAAGTAATCCTAGCTATTTACTTCCGCTATTCCTTTCTTTGTTACAATTGAATTTGATTTCTTCCTTATTCTGATTTCTTATGTTAAAACCATGGAGTTTTATTAAAGTGAGGAGGTTCGTTTGAAGTTAATTCAAGTTTGTCACCGATTTGAGGTTTCGGTCATGGCTCTCGTTGCTATCCATTTTTTCCGTCAAGTTCGAGTTGCTGGAATTTGATATTACTGTAAACAAATTGGAGTACTGCTCAATCTCATTATCACATATTCGCTATCGATTTGAGAGCTTATGCAGAGATTTTCTATACGGAAAATAGAAGAGGTATATTCGATATCACAACATTTATTGGTATACCTTAAAGGTAAGTAACTTACTTTTCCCTTTCAAATTCTTGGAATTCTATAATTTGATTTTATATACAAACATAGACAACAAAGTTTGATTATAACTCTAATGGAGTTTGTAAGAAATTGTAACCACATGAAGTGGTAAAATCTCTATGTCCTGCCATGATTAAATTCATGTATGATTGTGGGCAAAGAATTGAAAATCCGTCCCATTGAATTTGCTCCATTCCCTTTAGAGGATGTGGAAGCAGTATGTGATAAGTCTGAAAGAAGACAAAATTATTACCGTAAAGGTATCAATGGATGTGGACGTGGCAATAGACGAAATTATAATCGTCATTATTGTGATAATGAGAATAATAAAGATTCTCAAAATAATCTTTCACTTTATGAAAGTAATATTTGACATGAGATTGTGTAAAGCACATGATTATGATCCATTCCCTGAAGTGAATGTGATAATTGTAATAGAGCCCATAAGTATGAACACGCTCTTGATGTAAATTTGTTTTATGTCTGACATTATGAAAAGAAAGTTCGTTGCCCTTGAAATTTCGGGCAAAAACTATATGACATGGGTGTTGGATGCTGAAATCCACTTAGATGCTATGGGTCTCGGAGACACCATTAAAGATAGAGAAAAAACATCCACCCAAGACTATGCGAAGGCCTTGATTTACTTGCGCCATCACCTTGATGAAGGTTTGAAAATTGAATATATCACAGTCAAAGATCCACCTATCTTGTGAGATGGCTTAAAGAAGAGATATGACAACCTGAAGTTGGTCACTCTGCCACAAGCACGATACGATAAGAATCCAAAAGCAAATAGTTTATAAACTATACATTATCGTTGCGGTGGAAACGGGCACTGGTCAAAGGCTTGCCATATACCATGACATTTGGTTGACCTTTATCAAGCATCTCGAAAGAGTAAACGCCCTGAAACGAATTTTGTCTCTGACGACAACTTTGACATCACCCACTTGGATGTGGCAGACTTCTTTGAGCAACCCGAGGGGAAGATAGACCACCTAATCGGTGATGGATCCGTGATGAAAGAAGATGGAGCTGTTTGATTTTATTTTACTTGTTTGTATTAGTTAATGAATAAACTAATAGCCATTAGTATTAGCTCGTATTAGTTAGTTCATGATATAATGTTAGTATTAGTTCTTTAGAATGTATCAATATGCTCAAATATCAATAATATTTTTACTTTCCAGTAGAGGTAATCGACTAACCTGAAAAACTAGTCGGTTATCTCATATTTCGCATAAAAACTGCAAAACAATCGATTGTCAATGATCAACAATCGATTGTCTTTAAAACAGTGTGATCTGAAGTTTTTCAAAAATAGCAAATAATCGATTGTGTGTGTTTAACAATCGATTGTCAATGTTCAACAATCGATTGTGTGTATTTAACAATCGATTGTTTTATTAAAATGCTTAAACTGAAATTTTCAAGCTGCATAGTAATCCATATAATCGACTATCTGATTTAGTTTGTCAACTGACCGCAGCAGATTTTGAAAATATTGTTTAAATGTGAAACAAACGAATTAAACTTGTTTATTCTCATGTTCGTATATTTTCTTTTGTATGGCAAACTATGGGAATTAAATTGATTGAAGGCTCCTGAAGAGCAACTGTAACTCTGCCCAAAGGCACGACGTTTATCTTAGAGAATACAATATTCTCCTCCAAGTCTAAGAAGAACTTGTTGAGTTTTAATGATATCAATCGCAATGTTCTCCTCCAAGTCTAAAAGGAACTTGTTGAGTTTTAAAGATATCATCAAAATGGATATCAGATTGAGACAATAGATGAGAATAATCTTGAATTCTTCATGAAAACGAGGCTGCCCATTTCGGTTTGGGTTCACGCCATTTTGCATGCAGCAATACTAGTTCGTCGGCTGCCCACTTCGGTTTGGGGTCACGCCATTTTGCATGCAGCAATGCTAGTTCGTCGGCTGCCCACTTTGGTTTGGGGTCACGCCATTTTTCATGCAGCAATACTAGTTCGTCGGCTGCCCACTTTGGGTTGGGGTCACGCCATTTTGCATACAGCAATGGTAGTTCGTCTCTGACTGACGAATTGACACAAATATTCCCGGTTGCAATTGGTTTTGGGTCATGGACCCAATATATCCCATTTAAGAATCTTTCGATGCGCAGTATATATGCCTGTAGCACCGCCATCCCGCACTAAAATGGGTCTGCAAAGAAGGTTAGGAATATGTGTTGAGGTTGAATCGCCCTCCATTATTCGCTACCTCGAAACATTGTCAGGAGATTTGTTCACTGCACGATTTGCAGACTGTCAATTTGATGAGACACTTTTCCCAAAATTAGGGGGAGAAGTTGGTGAAACCAAACGGGAAATTTTGTGGAAAAATGCATCATTATCTCATCTTGATCCACATACCTCTATTTGTGAAAGAGGCACAAAAGATTATCCATTTGCAAAGAATAGCAAATCAAATGCCTGAGGCATTTATAGATTTGAAAAGGATAACAAAATCACATATCCCCGAAGTGAATGTGACAACATCTGATTCACGAATACATATTCATTACCGGAAGAATATGAACATGAAATTGGTATTAAATATACCACACTCACCCCTAGAAGGAGGTTTGAGATGATACCACACTCACCCCTAGAAGGAGGTTTGAGATGATATATGGCATGAATGATCGTTGGTCACGTACCTATTGTACGCCAAAGTATTTTGGAAATATGACTATTAAAGGACAACGATAATGCAAGAAACATATCTTGCATATAAGTTTGATATGACCATAATGGTATAACTTTCTCTTTAAAAGATATTCACCACATGGATGTTGATGAATCTGTGGTAGTACAAAATTAATTGAGAGCTCTAGAAGAGCCAATTATTACTATGTTGGAGAAACACAATTGAGTATTGTGCTGTAGTAAGTCTCAAAGAAAACTTATTCAGTTTCCAAAGTACACGCGAAAGCGATTGATTATATTGAGACTATAAATAAAGGAAGGCTTTGATATCTCCTATTACTACAACTTGTAGCGGGGTAATTTGCATATGAAAAGCTACCCGCTTTGTTCTCCAGTTTGTACTACACAAAAGAAAGAATGCCACAATAAAGTGGATATCTATTGGTATAAAAACCCATGTCATAATAAACCTGAAGTTATTGATAAGTGCACATGTCATTGTGTAAATTTGAAATTTACCAATATTGATAATTTGTTCAGTTAGCATTCGTATTAGCCATCTCATTTTAAGTATGATGTGCAAATTCACACAGGTGAATATCAATGAACTAGAAAGTTCTTTACGAATTCTCTTGTATCACTTGTTCTCATTAATGAACTGACCAACTAAAGAGTTCGGGTTGAAGCCCATAAATTCTGGAAATATCAAAGGTGAATATGGGCCCATTCACCTGCCATGTATACTACATATGATGCATCTATGAAATGGTTACATGCGCAATTGTTATTAACCCGCAGCCTGGCCGGTGCTTGCGAGGTAAATTGCTCAGTAATCTAACTTCGAGCATAATTTCCAGATTTTCTACTCAAGATAGTTCATCTTGATAAGTTGGTTTATATCAAAGTTGGTTTAGCAAGATAATTATTGAGTGCTTCCACTTAATAGCTAAACTGTTTCTTATGAGAACAAAGTTATATATATCAGTTTGATATTAGTTGTATACGAGAGTATATTCTCCCCTCACAAGTGGTTCAGGGTCAGGAACCAAATAATTTCATCTTATTATTAATGTGCTGTGTATTTTGACATGATTATGCACAAAGATGATTTCCCAAAGTTGAGGAAACAAGTTAGCTTTTCTAACATGAGGGGGAGACATGATAAACACTTGAGAAAAGGTTACATGGGATGAATTATCATTTATATATGTGTATCCCCGAATATCATGATATGAACCTGAAGTTCATAAAAGGGATAATTCAATTGCAACATATTGCAAAGCATGCTATACGCATTTGCTGACCCAAAGAAAGTAACTAAATGGAAGAGATACAATTCAAGAAGAATTGATTCAATATGAAAGATATGTAGTTTTGAACCTATAGTTCAAATGCTTGAAAGTATAAAGTCAAAGGTATGTATAATCAGTTTTCGATATCTTATTTGTCTAGCATGACATGGAAAACTTGATATGCATCTAAAGTCTATTATATGGCTTATATGACTTAACTTGAAAGATTTAAGTTGCTTGAAGCATACACAATTCTTGGTCCTGAAGTACCACATCCTAAGTACAATTTGTGTACATATGTATCTTGCTATAACTATAAGCATGATGGCATTGAGAATACATCTATGGAGATATTGAAGAGTTATTCCACGACATTATATGAAGATGTTCATATCTATCAAGAATGATGATTTCAAGGTGCGGAATATTTATTCAAGTCAATATGGTTGATTTATTTATCAAACATCTACCAAAGATTGTTTTGAAGATGGTGCACAAGATTGGAATGGAAATGCTCAAGGATATAAATTGATGTTCTTATCAGGGGGAGTTAATGCGCGTTGCACTCTTTTTCCCTTACAAGGTTTTGTCCCAACTGGGTTTTCCTTGCGAGGTTTTTAACGAGGCAACCAATAGGCGCATATTCAAACATGTGTACTCTTTTTCCTTCTCTTTAATTTTTCCCATTGGGTTTTGGTTTTAAGGTTTTAACGAGGCACATTGTTGAATAGACATTCAAGGGGGAGTGTTATGAAATCTCCTATTTAAGGTGAATGTCTATAATTAGAGAGATTCTAGAGTTCTATTCTTGGTAGCTAAATCATCCCCCTCCCTATAAATAAAGGGGTCTTCTACCATTGTAAACAATCCCTAACAATCTCTAAGTATCAATAAGAATACTTCTCTCTCTATTCTCTCTATTCTCTCTATTCTTGCATTATTGTTCTTGTCTTTATATTATTTCATAACAAAAATAAATTTATAAAGAGTCATAAACCAATTTACCCGAGGTCATTTAGGTGAATGCACAATTGAATAATACATCATATAAAATGGTGAGAAGAACATGAGTTCATGTGTTGCGATGAATTCAAATCTTGGCACGTGACTTATTACTTTGAGGAGGGAAAGATACATTTTTGCAGTGTAGAGACCGAATATGTGACCTAGTTTCAGGTCATGATGTGGCTTAATGAACTTACTTGTACGGGCAGTATGGCGTGTTTAAACCATAAATTCTACAAATATTTATTTCTTACCAAATAACTGTGCTCAATCGACTAGATTCATATAAATTAAAATGAAAAAAGTAACAATAATATCAGCTAGTATGGAGGTCATGAGTGATTTCAATAATAATTAAGGTATTTGATGATCGCGAGTTTGAACTAGAATGGAAGAAAATCTCAGTGAAAAGCCTTGTGTCAGTCAAAAATCCTTACAAAATAAATTATCATCCTCTTTTCACACCCGTAAACCCCTCAATAATGTTGAGATATCTAACACTAATCGTTCTCCAGACGATTTAGAGCATGTCTCCCGCAGTGGTATTTATGTCTACCCGAAAAATAGATTTTTGCTCAAAGCTAGAATTTAGAAGAAATAGGTTACTGATAATCAAAAAAGTATACAACGAAAGGAACTTGAGAATAATGTTATCAGAAAGCAAGCAAATTAAATATATTCCAATAGTAACTTGTGTCTCAATCGATTACATATCTCTCCTTTTATGGGTCCCTTTGGAAATGTACGTTATGCCTAAGTCATAATGAGGCTATTATGAGTAATTAATGACATTAAATGTTACGTTATATGATCATTACGTTAAATGCATATATTCCTTAACAGATTCAGCGTTTAATACTCTTTAGTGCCGTATTTGCACCCTTTTCTCTAACCAGATTCATTATTTCCATTGCTCGGATGTGAATAAGCTTAAATAGGGACGGTCGCCGATATTCTCGCCCCGTGCCTCTTCTTTTCTCCTTACTTGTACCTGATTTGTATTCTCAAACCGTAGCTAAATATAATTTATTGACCATTCCAGGTGTCCCGATACATCGTCATATATATATGAATACAATTTTCTCCAATATAGATAGTCCCCCCACTTTCCATTTATTCATTAATTTGAATATTTGGGAAGTGGAATTCATTAAAGGAGAATTTTTGTCATCATTAATGCTTTGACAGAGTTGATGCTTCAATTATCACTTTCTTTTAATGCTCTAGACACGTGTCATTCTTTTATTGGTTGCACAATTTTGCAGCACTTTCTTAGGCTTTCTTTTTGGCTTCACTGTTCACGAAGTATCACTATCATTATTATGGTTCTTTCATTACCGTACTTTTTCTTTTTGCTGGTTACCCATTAGTATAAATATAACTTCTTTTCTTGTATTGTTTCGCATAAAGCGTATCATACACTCTAATCCTTCGAGACTTCTTTGCTATTTTCTGCTTCACTTCAACTTTCTTTGCCATGGCTTCACCAAATCCTAACCCTAAGAGAACCCCCATTCTGGATAGCTTCTCTAATGCTCCGATTAGACATAGAAGAGGGGGTAGACTCTATAACCTTGGATCTGCTCGTGGAGGTAGTACATTCAACTCCTTCTTCTAGATCTGGTTCCTATTCTGGGACTAAAGCTTCACATTCTCATAGGAGTTCCTCCCGGAACAAAGAATCTTCTGAGCCACTTCGTGAGCCTCTAGTTGAGTAAATAATCCTTTCTGAAATTTCCTTTCATCAAAATAGAAAACCTCTTAGGACCCAAGTTGCTTCCTTAGACCGTGCTGATCCTTTCCCTACCCAAATCACGGGTATTTTAGCTCCCATATTTTGTAAGGATTGTTATTGGAGTTATGATTTCCCAATCATCGTTCCTAACTCAAATTAGAGGATCACATCTTACTTAATATGATTCTCTTTTGTTTACACATACCCCTTTACTCCAGGGTTTAAACCGGGCATTGACCCGGTCATTCTAGACTTTTGTCATTTTTTCGACGTGCGTGTGGGTCAAATTGGTCCGATTCTTTGGAGGGTTGTTGCCTGCTTGAGGCACCTTGCTACCATGGCGGATGTTGAATTCACTTTTCCCTACCTAATTCACCTTTACTCCCCCTAGGCTTTTCCGAAACGGCGTATTTGGTTTAGCAGCCATGAGTAAGAGGGTTATAGTGATCCCCGAGGATGATAAAGACCGTGGTTGGTATGCCCGGTTTGTTGCTGCTCCCACTGCTAGTTTAGTGTGTGAAAATAACATTTCCTTCTTGGAGAAGTAGAAATTTTCATGTAAGTTTTAAACCCTTCTCGTGCCATTTTATTTTTAGGTTCGCTTATTTTTCTTAATTTTACTTCTTTTTCTTTTCAACAACCATGGGCGTCATGGAGTCTATGCCCAACTTCCGTGGTTAGATAGAAAATTTGTTGAAAACTACCCCAATGGAGGGTAGATCATGGAAAATCCTTTCCAACCGTTATGGTTGGAAAGTAAAGACTCATGGTAAGGACTTCTATTTCCACCTTGTCTATATTTAAATATTTTTTATTGTTCTAACTTTCATCCTTCTTTTTATCAAGATTTGCCATTCGGAGAGTTACTCTAGAGGCCATCTTGGCGTCCTGTGACTCCTTAAGTACTCATACCTCTTCAGCCTAAGATATATTCTTAGGCTATGTAAAGAGAAAATCTATTGAAAAAGATGATTCAGAAGAAGAAGACGAGGGTTCTTTAATGTCAAGACCACGAGCCAGGAGACGTATCGTTTCTGAAGACGAGGTTGATGTCTCCCCTCACCTATCTCTTTTCGATTCTATTATTACTCCGGTGATCATCCCTGATGATGATGTTTCTCCTTCTGATACTCATGAGTCAATAGATCAACTCTTTATTAGTGGATTCAGTAGTGGGACTTTAGGACCCGTTCTAAACAAACCTCCTTTATATTTTTTACCTCTTCCGTACCTGTGATTGCTTCTTTACTTTCATCGGCTACTACTTCTATCCCTTCTTCCATTATTTTTACTCCTTCCACCACTCCTCATTCAGTAACTCCTTCCCCCATTGTCCGCCGTACGGAAGTGGGATCTTCGAGCAGTGGTTCCACTTTGAGGAGCGTAACCATTGAGGTTCATGCCAACAACAGTCTTTTAAGAAAGTCTGGACAAGCCGATACTCGGATTGAACCTTTAGTTGGCTCTATTGAGAAGGCTAAACTTGCAAGCCATAGTAATCTGACCCTCACAAACGATATAGTACATTCCACTCTAAAGGTATTTTCTTGTCCTTTATCTTATTAAAACTTTTTGATTTTAAAATTCTGACCTTACCTCCTTTCCTTTTTTTGTTTATGTAGGCTAACCTTATTGGTACTGAACTAATGACCCGAGTCTCCCTTTTGGAGAAGTTGGCTCATGACTTGGAGAAAGCTGCTTGTGATGCAGAAGAGGCTACCCATGGTTCTCAATTGGAGGCAAACAACTGGAAGAACCAATTTGAAAGTGCAGAAATTGACATGGAGCATTTGAAGGAGAGGAAAATACTTTAGAGCGGCAAGTTCAAATGTGAATCTCTGAGATGGTGATGATTAAAGTTACCTGAAGCCAAACTCAGAAGGAAAAAGAGCGTCTTGAATCTTCCTTTTCGGAACAGCTGTCCAAGGCCAACGAGGAAAATAGGGCTCTAAAGACTTTGCTGGCTCAAAAGGAGATACATGCTGGGGAGCTAGCAAAAAACCTTTCACGGGCACAAGAAGAACTGAGAGTTTCTATAGATAAGGTACATGCCCTAGAGAGTTCTCATACCTCCCTTCAATCATCTTATAATGTTGTCTTGGCTAAAAACGAAGAACTTAATAATGAAGTTGCTGCTTGGGAGAGAGATTATGAACTTTTCGAAGAGTCAACCAATGTTGAGGTAAGCTGGACCTTCTTACAGTCTCGTCGTGACACCCTAGTGGAAATGGACCAAGAAAATTTTAGCTTGGAATCAGAATTAGCCAAGGTGAGTGAGGCCATTGAACGAGCACAACAACAACAAGATTTTTCATCTCCCGAGGTTGAAGTCCTATGACTGTTGAAATTGCCACGAGTGTCACACCTTCCTCAAGTCCATCCGTGCCTCTTGCTGCCAGTCAAGCTAAGACTTTGCATGTTGACACTCATACTGATGTAATTGAAGATCAACCTTCAACTGTTAACGATGCTTTTCCAATTGAGCTTGCTGATAATCCTTCTTCTATTCCTTCTTCTTAATGAAAGAATTTTACATTTGCTTTAAATTCCTTTTTGCAGGTATCTATATGGAAAACTATGTTTAAGGTTTTTTGATTCTTGCGATAATTTCCTTTTTTTAATAATCAAACCCTTGGTTATCAGTTAAGGTTTGACTTTAGAAATACAAGTCCCCAAGTCTTGTTATGGGGCATTTTTGTATGAATAGTTCGATGACTAAGTTTGTACTTAGTCTTTAGTTTTTTAAAATATTAAGAAGTTATCATTAAACTTCTCTATGTTCTATTCGTGCCTTTTATTTTCAAGGACTTAAAGAATAGCCTGCATTTTTGTTCTTTAAAAATGTTTCTATTAACCTCATGACTAAATATCACGAGTTTTATAAAAGATGGCCTCCTTATGTTTTGACACTTGATGAAAAAGACATCTCAACTTCATAATGGTGTTTATTATACGATAAAAGAAATAGGAATACACAGGTTTCTTTACAATAACTTGGACAAGTTTTTATTTCTGAACCTTGGCAAGTTTTGAATAATGCTTTACATGTATTTGAATTACATCTATAACTTTCGTGTAACTATTTTTCTTGTAACAGATTTATACAAAAGAAGAACAATAGATACAAGGTTTTTCCTTATAACCCGTTTTAGTACATAGTCCTTACCCTAACCGTTTTAAGGTACTTTGGGTCCTCTTAACTTCAAAACATTAGAAAGGGTTTGAGAGGTGACTCCATTATTTTCATGGGAAAGAACACTATGATGAATGCCATGACTCTTTAACTTCCACTCCATACTTGACTCTTCTTAGGCTTATTTTTACTTAATCTTCTTGTCTTTTATATACATGTGACTGTATATTTTATGTAGTCCCCCAAGTGTTTGAGTGTTGAAGTATGAAGCCTCGAGCACTTGATAGTTTCTTTCACCTGGTCCTTTTCCTGAAAAGGAAATACGTACGGGACTCGGGGGTGAGATTATAGATGAAGACTGCTTAACCTGTGTATATGTCTATCAGATTAATTGTAGCCCTGGGCCAGGAATTTTAGTTTATTCCATTTTTCCGTACAGGTCGTGACTCATCATTTAGTACGGGTTAGTATGGGTGAGCATTTTGCCTATCATCTAAAATCGTTAGTAAAATTTTCTCAAGTCAAAAAATAAAGATTAACATGTTGATACTTGACCATAGGTTTTCCCTTAGAAGTAGTATCTCTTCAAATGAACAACATTCCAATGTGAAGGAAGTACCTTCTCGTCCATTGTTTCCAATTCATATGCTCCTTTTCCTGTAACATCACGAACCCGGTAGGGTCCTTCCTATGTTGGGCTTAGTTTACCTACGTTGGCTGCATTTTTCGATTGAAAAACTTTTTTAAGCACGAAGTCCTCAATTTTGAAGTATCTCAGACGAGCTTTCGTGTTGTAATATCATTCGATCACTTGTTTTTGTGCTGCCATTCTTATTAATGCAGCTTCTTTCATGCCTTCCAATAAGTCCAAATTGATCTGCATCTCTTCATTATTAAACTCCTGTACTGCTTGTGAGAATCTTGTGCTTGGTTCTCCCATTTCAACCGGGATTAGTGCTTCAGCTCCATAAACCAAAGAGAAAGGTGTTTCACATGTGCTTGTTTTTGTTGTTGTGCGATATGCCCATAAAACCCCGAGTAATACTTCAGGCCGATTACCCTTTGACTCCTCTAATCATTTCTTTAAATTATTGATTATAACTTTGTTCATTGATTCTAGTTGCCCATTACCCACCAGATGATAGGGTGTAGATGTTATCCTTTTGATTTGCCAACTCTCAAGAAATTCTATGACTTAAGCCCCGATAAAATGAGGGCCATTGTCACATACGATTTCCTTTGGTACACCAAATCGGCAGATGATATTGTGCCAAATAAAATCATTAACTTCCTTTTCTCGCACCTGTTTAGATGCTCCTGCCTCCACCCATTTAGTGAAATAATCAGTAAGTATGAGAAGAAATTTTACCTGTCCTTTTGCTTGAGGTAACGGTACCACTATATCTATTCCCTATTTTATAAATGGCCACGGTGCAATGATTGGATGTAATAATTTTGTTGGCATGTGCCTACTGTTACCATACTTCTGGTATTTGTTGTATTTAGTCACAAAACTTTCCTCTTCTTCTTCCATTTTAGGCCAATAGTACCCTGCTCTAATCAAGGTTCTCACCAGTGATCTACCTCTTGCGTGATTCCCGCAATGCCCCTCATATATTTCCATCATCACATACTCCATTTGAGAATGTCCAAGGCATCTTGCTAAGGGGCCAACAAACATTTTACGGTAAAGGTTCCCTTGTTTTAAATAGTAACAAGCAGCATTTTTGTGAAGTGCATGTGCTTGTTTCTTCTTATTAGGAACAATACCGTACTGTAAAAAAGCAATAATTTTGTTCCTCCCCGAGTTAAATTATTTAATTTACCTCATCCTTATTAGGTTCGAGAACTGAACAAAACAAGCATATAACTGAAGCGTTTGCATCATTTGCTATATCAGTTGCGGATGCGAGATTGTCTAAGGCATATGCTTCACCATTTTTATCCTTCGATATTTGTACGACCTTCCAAGTTTAGAATTGGCTTATCAATTCCCATACATTTTCCAAGTATTGTTGAATCATTGCTTCCCTAGCCGTGTAAGTCCCCGGCATTTGAGTAACCACGAGTTGCGAATCACTTTTGATCACTACTTGATTTATACCAAGTTCTCGTGCCAACTCTAGACGTGCAATCACAGCTTCATACTTTGCTTCATTGTTAGTCATGGAATGACACTTAATAGCATGCCTAATAGTTTCATCTGTAGGTGGTACTAACATAATTTCTAATCCTGCACCTTTTACATTGGATGATCCATCAGTGAATAAGGTCCATGTTCCTGGATTACCCCCATTAAGTATTTGTACTTCTTTTTCGGCTTCTAATTGTATTCCTTGGCTAAAGTTAGCTACGAAATTTAGCTAATGTTTGGTACTTTATTGCTATTCTAGGTAGGTGCGTGATCTCATTTTCACTTAGTTCTATGGCTCATTTGGCTAACCTTCCTGACATTTCATGCTTATGCAATATACTACGTAAAGGGTATGTAGTTACCACAACAATGGGATGACATTGAAAATATGGTCTTAACTTTCTAGATGTCATGATTAAAGAAAGTGCTAGTTTTTCCAGTTGTGGATATCGTGTCTCTGCGTCTAATAAAGATTACCAATATAATATATAGGAGATCTTTTATCCTGTTATTCACGAACCAAACCGCACTTACCGCTACTTCTGAAACAACAAAGTAGATGAAAAATCTCTCCCCGGCCTTTGGTTTTGCTAGCAATGGTGGGTTTGATAAGTAAGTCTTCAAATCTCTAAGTGCCTGTTGACACTCCTTATCCAACTCAAAATGATCCTGATTTTTAAGGCCCGAGAAAAATTTAAAATACTTTTCTGACGATTTACAAATAAATCTTCCCAAACCTGCAATTCTTCCCGTCAGTCTTTGTACTTCTTTCTTGTTTGAAAGTATATTAGGATTTACTTAATCTGCACATGATTTACTTCAATACCACGGCTATAAACAAGAAAACCTAAAAACTTACCTGATGCCTCACCAAAAGCACATTTTTCTGGATTCAACTTCATATTATACTTTTTAAAATTTTAAACGTGTCAGACATGTGGGATATATGATCTTCAGAATGTTGAGATTTAACTAACATATTATCTATATACACCTCCATGGTCTTACCTAAAGTTTCTTGAAATATTTGGGTAACTAACCTCTGATATGTTGCACCTGCATTCTTAAGACCAAAGGGTATTACCTTATAATAGTAAGTCCATCTGTTTGTTATGAAAGAAGTTTTTCCCTCATCTCTTGGATTCATCTTGATTTGATTATAGCCTGAATATGCATCTAAAAAACTTAATAGCTCATGCCCTGCGGTAGCATCAATTAATTGATCTATGTATGGTAAAGGGAAGGAATCTTTTTGACAGGCTTTATTAAGCTCTGTGTAATCTACACAGACACGCCACTTACCATTCTTTTTAGGAACCATAACAGTTTTAGTTAACCAATCAGGATACTTTACCTCATGAATTGAACCAATTTTTCATCAATTTTTGAACTTCTTCTTGAATCACCTTATTCTTGAAAGTTCCTTGCTTTCTTTTCTTTTCCTTGATTGGAGGGTATGATGGATCTTCATTTAGTTTATAACTCATGACCTCTGGTGGTATTCCTGTCATATCAGAATGGGACCAAGCAAAACAATCTGTGTTAGCTTTTAAAAATTCAATTAACTTACGCTTTACCCCCGGGCTGAGATTGGTTCCTATATACACTTTCCTCTCGGGCTAGTGTATAAATAAAACCACAGCCTCTAATTCTTCTATGGTTGTTTTGATGTTCTCGTTCTCCTCTGGTTCTTGAATGGTATCAAGTCTTGAATCCACATCTATTTTCTCTTGTTTAGTTGAGGTTGATATCGTGTCTCCCCCACCCGAATTCTGTAATTGCTATTTGTCTTCACCCTCATCAGTCAGACTTGTAATATGATTGATGCTTCTGGAAGTTTGTTGATCACCTTTGATTTGACATATCCCCCATGGTGATGTAAATTTAATAACTTGATGTAATTTTGATGGAACATCATCCATGTCCTAGATCCATGGCCTCCCAAGAATCATGTTATAAGCCATTTCCATATCTACGACTTGAAATTTGGTATCTTTGACAGTGCTTTCTGTGAATGTAGTACGGATTGATTCTCCTTTCGTTACAACACTAGAGTTGTCAAATCCCGACAAAGTATGCACTTTTGGAATTAATTTTCCTCAACTTGCATCTTACGCAATACTCATATCAAAAAAATATTCACGTAACTGCATGGATCAGTCAGAACTCATTTTACATTAGTGTCATGTATAAGTAAAGATATTACTAGTGCGTCGTTATGTGGAGTTAAGAGACCCTCAGTATCTGCATCGTTGAATGTGATATTTTCTTCTTCCAGTACATGTTGCAACCACTTCACATGAGTGATTGATATCTTGGAAGTTTTATTAGCTGCGGTATAGGAAATGACATAGATATCTTTACCTCGACTTATAACATTGACGGTTCTCTTGGGCGAGGGCAGTTTTGGAGGCTCCTGTCTATTCTTCATATATGTTTGTTTACCTTTTTCACTAAATAGCTCAGTTATATACCCTTGATTTAACAAATGATCAACCTCGCCTTGCAAAAACCTACAATCTACAGTTTATGCTCATGATCGTTGTGAAATTCGCACCAATGATCATGGTTTCATCTGTTTGGATTTGATTTCATCTCCTTTGGACATCGTACCTTATCTCCCATGCTTCTTAAAACAGATATGGCTCATAGGTGCTTACGTTAAAATTGTAACCACCAAACCTTGCTTTTAAACTTCCATCATTATCTCGTAGTCCACATGAGTTCCGATCATCTCCGAACCTTGACGAGGAGCCTGATTCCCTACTACTAGATTTATGATTGTACCTTTGACTATCGTTCCTTGACCGTGAATCCTTTCCTGCAGGTCCCATGTAAGGCGTCCTATTTTTACCAGATCTTTTTTCATGCCTTGAACTTACTTTTTCTTCTGTTTTACGTCGCAGAATGATATCTTCCTCAATCCTCATCTTTGTACTGTATCTGTTGTAAATATCATTCAACGTTGTTGTTAGGAATTCTCGAAGGCTTTCCTTGATTCGTCTCGTAGCTTCTGAACTCTTCTCATTCAAATTACTAGTAAAGGCTATGGATGCCTAATTGTCAGGTACTCGTGGCAATGCGTCATCCTTTCCCGTTGAAATCTATCTACGAACACTCTAAGCAACTATGAATCTCCTTGTTTAATTTTGAAGATATCGTTCATTCTTTTTTCAACTTTTTGAGATCCCAAGTGTGCTTAATTAAATAGATCTGCAAGCTCAGCAAACGAATTTATAGAATTTTCAGGTAAAAGAGAACACTATGTTAGTGCTCCTTGAATGAGCTTTCACCGAATATTTTAACCAAAACTGATTCACTTTCCTGCTTGATCATATCATTGCCCTTGACTCATGTTGTAAATGCAATAACGTGATCTCGCGGGTCTGTTGTTCCATCATACTTTGGAATATCAAACATCTTGAACTTCTTTGGAATTGGGAGAGGGGCGACACTTGACTTCCAGGCTGTTGAGAATATTTATCCATATGTACTCCTTTGATCACGGGCGGTACCTTGATTATTTGCTCGATGCGATCACTTTGCTCCTTGAGCTATTTCTACAATGTTAGTACAAAATTTTATAAATTAGAATTAACCGGATTACCTGTATCTCCCTCATGAGTTTCACTGGGTGTTCCACCACTGCCTGAATTAACCAGCCCGAAATGAGGATTCTCCAACTATTGTGATTTGGAGTAGGTGTGGGTGTAGCAGCAGGTAATTGACTAATAAAATCTTGTAAAGCCTTGTTGACCTGAGTAGTGATAAGTTTTTGCAAAGCTTCATCCATAGTTTTAACATTCTCAAATTGAACTTGACGTCTATGTGAGATCCTTCAGGAGTTCCTTCACGAGATTGTCGTGGCGAGTTCTTGTGGAATTGGAACTTGATTATCATTATTTTACAGAACTCCCAGATTTTGCTGATTGATTTGATTTCCTTGAGCATTGTCGTTGTTGTTCGACATAGTTGATTCAACACAGAAAATCAAGGTAAGATATAATTGATTATCATATTCCCGGTAACGGAACCATTTTATTTAACCGAAAAATAGATTTTTTATCAAAGCTAGAATTTAGAAGAATCGGGTTACTGATAATCAAAAAAGTAAAGAAAGAAACTTGAGAATAATGTTATCAGAAAGCAAGTAAATTAAAGTATATTCTAATAGTAACTTGTGTGTCAATTGATTATATATCTCTCCTTTTATAGGCCCCTTTGGAAATGTACGTTATGCCTAAGTCATCATGAGGCTATTATGAGCAATTAATGACATTAAATATCATTATGTTGAATGCATATATTCCTTAATAGATTCAACATTTAATACTCTTTATTGCCGTATTTGCACCTTTTTTTTTAATTCAGATTCATTCTTTCCATTGCTCGGATGTGAATAAGCTTAAACAGGGACGGTCGCCGATATTCTCGCCTCGTGCCTCTTCCTTTCTCCTTACTCATTCCTGATTTGTAATTTTCGAACCATAGCTAAATAGAATTTAGCCATTCCACGTGTCCTGATACGTCGTCATATATATGAATATAATTTTTCCCAATACAATTTATATTGTACGTTAGAGTTAAGGTTGGATCGACTAATGGACCTTACAATAAGTTAACACCCCGTATGGATGTACTATGCCCCAAAAGATATAGTTTCCAACAAAATAAATTACAACAACAACAACCCAGTAGAATCCCACTTAATGGGGTCTAAGGAGAGTAGTGTGTACGCAGACCTTACCCCTACCCTGGGTAGAGAGCCTGTTTCAAAATAGACCCTCGACATCCTTCCCTCCAAGAACTTCCCACCTTGCTTTTGGGGAGACATGAACTCACAACCTCTTGATTGAAAGTGGAGGTTGCTTACCATCAGAGCAACCCCTCTTGTTATAAAAAAAATTACTATAGAAAAAAACCTTATTGTGACATTGGTATACAGGTGACATATAATTTACATGTAGTGGCGGATCTATGTTATAAGCTAAGGGTGGTACACCACCCACACACCTCCGGAAAATTTTGAATATTTATGTAAATATCTGTAATGATTCGTATAAATTTTGAATGGCACCCGCATTACACAAAACATTTCTGAGTAAGGGTGTTCAAAACCAAGTCAAAATTGAAGCTTATTGGCTTATTAGTATCGAGTTAACAATTTAACGGACGAGGAACTTATTAAAATTTTTTTATTAACGGCTTATCGATTTAGGGATGGATTATCGAATTTTCTTAACGGATAAGCCGTTAACCAAAAAATATATATACATATAAAATTTATTTTTATCCATAGAATATTAAATAATCAAAAATCATTCTTCCACTTCCAGTACTCTGTATCTATTCTCTATTACTAATGTACTAATAGACATTTAGAAACCCTAATGCCTAAATTCACTTGTTTCTATCTGCAGCCATAAAACATGATTGAGATCCTACATTTTAACGTTCCACGTTGTCACACCTCCTTTTTCCGCTTACACGTGATTACCCTGAAAGGTGACACGTATGTAGGAGTTTTTCCAATTAAAGTGACATTATTCGAGATGAGATTAATTATTTATTTCAAGAGTCGCCACTTGGGATAGGTTTGACTTTTTTGGTGTCCCAAGTCACCGATTTATTTAGAAACCCAGATCGAGGAAATTTCGACTACCCAATTGGAGTCTGCGAACCAGAAATTCTTGAGTAAGGAATTTTGTTGACCCGAGGGAAGGTGTTAGGCACCCTCGGATCCCGTGGTTCTAGCATGGTCGCTTGAACTAATTATAAGTGGCTAAAATATGGTTTGCTATACCTGTTAATCCGTAATTTTAGATTATTAACCGCTTTTAACATCTGTTAGGAAAATTTGCAATGTTATTAAAACACATTACGAATCGCGTCACATAAATGCACCCGCAATTTTAGACATATTTTAATTCCATTGAGAATAAGATTTGGGTCACATAAATGCGCACCCGAATTTAGGAAGGTATTTTATTAAACACGCGCCTATAGCAACTACGTCTTTGACATTCATGGGAAGACCGTGAAATTCGCTAAATGACACTTCCTGTTTTTCTATGTGTTCTAATGAATTAAGGAGCCATCACATAGTATTTTCTTGAGTTAACATGGCTCACTGTAATTTACAAGGATATCTTAACACATGCTAAATCCTCTACTTTTGCGGGTGCTTAAATGCACTAATTTTTTTGATGTTTAGACTGTATATTTGGGAAAACATTATGTGAACCTTAGCCTCATTCATGGCTAATTGCACATACTGCTACAGATGTGGACCATCCCAAGAGCATGTATTGCTTGGCTGCGACTAGCCTGGGCTTTTAATCACTCAGCCCAGAAAACATGTTGAATTACAACATTTGGGTACTTACTGGGCCTCGCGAATGATCCCAGTGTTAATTTGGACAAAAGAGTTCAATTCTCAGTAACCGTTTTGGTTCAAAATTATATACACAGTTGAATATCTACACACTCACAAAGACAATATTAACAGTCGTATATATTTGTCAAACTTTAACATTGGATCTGAATCAACTGATTCATATACTCATCAGTCGAAGTATATGAATTCAATTCTTCAAAATTTGATTATGACTTTAATTTACAGCTTATAGATCTGAAACAACACACTGCTAACATGTTGAAACTTGAGTGAACTTCATCATACACAATGACTGGACTTTATAATTTCTAAGCCAATATTTATGATTTCCTTATTTCTAAACAACATGAAATGGTCATCTAGGAAACGGGTTATCAGTTACATTTGGGACTTTGTCATCTCTTAGAACTATCTTCTTTTGATCAATCAAGTCCTCCACCGCTCGCTTTAAGGTCTTACAATTTTCAGTACTGTGTCCCTCTACCCCAGAGTGGTAGGCACAAAGCATGCCCCTTTGGTAAGACGGTGATTCAGTATTCTATCTGTTTGGAGGTACATGCTGGAGGAGACCCATATGGACTAGCTTAGGAAACAAGCTGGCATAGGACTCTCCTATTGAGGTGAAGTTCTGCTTCCGGGGTGGCTCCCCGGGATGATAACTGTTTTGCTGAGGGCGGGGATTGTAATGATTCTGAGGAAGTTGATTCCTTGGAGCTTCATTTCTATTGTTCTGCTGTTGAGGTTGGTGAAATGGTTGAGCGTTCGTAACTGCATAGAGTTGAGGGACATAGTGCATGTCTCTATGAGTATAGTAGTGTTGAGGCGTTCTTTCAGAGATTGCATGCCTGTGAGTATGTTGTTTCCTCATCCCGGAGGCTGCCATGGATGCTTCCTCTTTTTTCTTGTTCCTTGGGATTCCTCCCGCCCCTCCTTGTATGGCTTGAGAGGTGGCTCTTATGGCGGATTGACTTAGAATCCTCCAGGTTTTGAGGCCATTCTCCACCATCTCCCCAATCTTTATTGCTTCTGCGAATGGTTTGCTCATTGTGGACATCATGTTATGAAAATAGTCTGCCTCTTGTGCTTGCAGAAAGAGGGTGACCATTTATGTTTCATCCATTGGAGGCTTTACCCTTGATGCTTGCTCTCGCCATTTAATAGCATACTCTCTGAAGCTTTAAGCATGTTTCTTCTCAAACTTGTTAGGGAGTTCCTATCCAGGGTGATGTCGATATTGTACTGGAATTGTCGTACAAAGTCACGGGCAAGGTCATCCCATATGTGCCATCGGGTAATGTCTTGATCTATGTACCATTCGGATGCAATACCAACTAGGCTCTACCCAAAGTACGCCATCAAGAGTTCTTCTTTCCCGTCGGCTCCACGTAATTGATTACAATACTTTTTCAGATGGGCCATGGGTTGCCATGGCCATCGTATTTCTCGAATTTCGGCATTTTAACCCCAAAGGAAGATGTACATGGGGGAACATGCATAGGTCTGAATAGGCTACACTTTTCTGTCTGCTCAGTCCTTGCATATTCTTCAGGCTTTGCTCAAGACTCTTCATTCTCCTTGTGATCTCATCCTGCTCGGGCGTTTTGGAAGTTTTGTCCGGCACAGGGGCAAGTTCATATGTTGGCTGAGGGTAGCTATATGAAGGATACGGGGGAGGCTCATTTTGGTAATTAGGAGTTTAGAAGTTAAAGGAAGCGGAGTCAAACACAGGCCTCTGTACTGCAGGCTGTGTAGTAGCTGCACATGGAGAGGCTGCGAAGATGTTGGGAACTGGTCTAGATGCAAACATTGGAGGGTGGGTTTCAGAGGGCGCCCCAACAAAATTGGTGGAGATGGTGGGATGTCCCAGGAGAAGGCTCGGGTGACTGATAGGAATAGTAGAGGTTCCCCTTGACCATAGAAACAGCTTGGTAAATCCAGGGATGGCATTGGGAGGTTCCTTCCCGTTGGTCCATGCGTCCCACATTTCCATGACTCGGAGCCGCAAGATCCTATTTTCTTCTACCGCTGCAGATTCAGAGGCCAGTACTCCTATGATTGGACTGTCTTCTGGGATTGGGACGGTGGGTAAAGCCATTTCAGTTGACATCTCTGTATTTCCCTTTGAACGAGTGAAGTATCCGTGTGAAGCCAATGTACCACAAAACCAACCATTGTCTAAACACCTGAACTGTAATCTAGAAAACGTAGTTAGTTCGGGGTAGATGACAAATAGGAAATCACATGTTGAGCATGATGGACCTATGCAAATAATGGGTTTCTATATGCTTGCCACAGTCGCATGTGTCATACCGGTACTTATTTCCATTTCCCTTTGCTTCTTGCCTTTTATTTCCTCTCTCTTTTTTTTGTTTTTCATTCTGTGTTCTTTTTTTGGCTTTTTAAAGAATACGGTCGAATCCTATAGAGATTGCCTACGTATCATGACTTTGCATGAATCAGAACGAGCGTAGTTCATGGAAATAAACGGTGAAGTACATAGTAAAATATGTTTGGATTTTCAATTTTGATAAAGATATTAACTTTGAGTACAACGGCTAATAGAACAAAAAACAACTACTAGATTGGGACTTAATACCCGTACATACTCGAAAGGACAACAGACAGACTCTTTTGCAGCAAAATATAAATCTATGAGTACATTAATACTTCAAATGGTTTTGGAGCTTGCGAGGTATCATACGGCCTTGTTGCGGGTTTGCGTGCTAGACTTCCTTGGAGATAGTGGAGATCTTCCATTACTTGTCGGACAAATGTCATAGCAGCGGCGAAAAACATAGATTTAGTTATGTCCTCACAGTGGTTGCATTTAGTGGTGATATAGTCTGCAATTGCCCGCACCTTTTCTCTGATAACCCCTTTTTCTTGTAGCAGACGTCCTATTTGTTCAGCACGTGCTTCTAACGTCCGTTCAGCTACCTAATTTCGCTTTTGAAACTGCCGAAAATCTTTTTCCAACCCCACTATTACCGCATATCAATGCTCCCTATCAGCTTTGAAATCCTTGGCCTGTTTGGCCATTTTACTTTCAGCTATGATAACCCTCTATTTTAAAATAACGCTTTTATTGCCGCTCCCTTCTTTTAACTGCTCCAGCATGCGGGCCCTTTCGTCAGCACTTTTAATTAATTGTCTCCGAGCTCTAGACAATTCCCCCTCTGCCTTATTCAGGTCAAACCCGTATTCGGTTACTTTTCGGCGCATGTTCTCTATGAGCTTTTCATCCTTTGTAATTCTCGGAGGATTTTCTACGGTTGTTCTCATTTTCTGAATTTAGGATCGCAGAGCCTCATTTTCTTTAACCAATGCCTTATTTTCTCCCTTGCTAGCAGCAGTTTGCAGGATGTTTTCAAATTGGAATTCTTGAATTTTCTTTTCCAGCCTTCCTATGGTAGCACGGTATTCATGTTCATTTGCTAACCAATCCCACTGCTCTTGTGATGTTCCGACGAACTCTTGGAGGTGGGGAGTTTTGGATGGTCTTTCGTGCTCAATTTCTCTGTTATGCCAAGCAAGATACCCCGGAGACACTTCACCTCTGGCAGGATCTTGTACACAAGTGTCAATGGTCAGGTATTGGCATTCATTCCAGATTTTGCGAACCATTGCTTCGGGGAACTGACTACGAGGCCCAATTTCGACTAACCGGATGCTGAGATCTTCGTCTTTAGGAACTATCTGCCATCTTCCAAGTTGTCTTAAGACCAGATACAGGGCGTAAGGCTGGATTCTTCTAAGGCCCATCAAGAGAAAATGCGATTCTGTTGCGGGCATATACACAACTTCGTCCACGGAGAGCTAACTGAGTGTCCATTGTATTTGTTTTGCAGAAACAACCTGAAGATGTGACACCCACTCTGCGATACCCTCTGGAAATTTAAACCCATTTACCTTGTTGTCAACCTCTCCTATGCAACCTTTTGTTGGCATCCCACCATTCATGAACCGAGGCCTGTGACATAGATGCTCAATCATCCATATTTGTAATAGCAAGTTACAACCTTCAAGGAAACCCCCCCATGCTTTACAAATGGTAAGGGCTCGGAAGATATCAGACAGGATCATCGGAGCAAGAGTGCTCTTTGCCCGAGTCATCAATGTACTAATGACCCTCGCAACCCGTATATCGATGTTTTCATACTATCTTTGGAATATAAAAGACCCAAATAAGACACCATAAACGCGAAACATTGATGCTCCTCCCATTTGATCCGATTGCCCTTGCTACAGATGAGGTTTTCAGGGTTGTTTAATCCTCCGATGTGGCCATATATTTGGTATATAAATTGAAGGGTGCAAAATCCAGCTGACAGGTCAGGGTTGTGAATCTTTCTACTAATTTTCAAAACATCCAGAAATTCGTGCACAACGAGGGCTCTGGGTGCTATCAAATATTGATGCCTCAAAGGAATTGTATGGGTTCCGATGTATCCGGTCATTTCCTCTAAGGTCGGGGTTACCTCGAAGTCCGAGAAGTGGAAGACGTAGTGTGCAGGGTCCCAGAAGGTGATTAAGGCCTTCATGACGTCCCTCATAGGGTTGATTTTCAGCAAACTAGTGAGGCCTCCCAGATGCGCGTTGACATTTTTCTATCCAGCTTCTTTGAGGCCATTCCACCACAGCCGCAGCTCCAAAGAAATTTTTTTCATTATCGTGCTCATTCTGCACATTTATTAGGGCGAATTAGTATTCTCAAAATGTTAAGAACTGAAATTTATTTTAAAACAGGGACCGGCTTTGCAAATACGGCCTCTTGACACTTCAGCGAGAAGGTTTTTCAGGATGTGCTAGCTTACCAGCCCGAATAAAATTCAGAGGCAGCCATTTACGTAAGATCAGCCTTCCAACGTCCCCTGTAGCGTCATTCAGCTACTATCGCAATAATGGCACCATCCGACTCATTTGGAAGTAAGAAAATAAACTCGGGCACTTCTAGACATTTTGAAAAAGGGGTTGGACCCGGCAAAAATAATTTATCAAAACCTACAGACATTGTTGAAAAACTCAAAAATTTGGTACCTTTGTTTTGTTTTTTGTGTTTTTTTTATTTTTTTGTTGAGAAATTCGGCAGCCTTTCGGCACTATTTGAGCATTGGTTTTTAAAGATGACTACCCTAGCACTGCTTATTGCTCTCAATTATTTACTTTGTTTATAGGCCGGTCAACATGCGAATCCAAGGCAAATACATGCACAAGTAGCACGTAAAAATGCACCAGGGTGGTCTTTTATTTCAGGGCACCTGTCCTAAATGGACCCAACCTCTGTGTTGAGTCCTCTAAGTCAAAATGCATGATGCAAATAAACATTTTACTAGGGATCCGGTATGAAGTTTTGTTATACTAAGTTGAGAACCTTAGTATATGGTCTAGACTGTGTACCCGAGCGGACAACTGGAGTCGAGGAGGGGGCTACGTATCGGGGACCCGCGAGATCGTCCGGCTTTGTAACTTGTCCGGCCTATTTCTTATTTCAGGGTAAGACACTAACAGAATAGGGAGTCTCAACCAGTAAGCACATCCCCGAAGATGAGAAGTGAAGGATTTCATGCCAGTTTATGCATGCAGTTCAGATAATATCAAAGTGGTAAAACATGTGGTATTTAGCACAGAACAGGTAAGAAAATCAGAAGAAGCCAAATATAACAGTTATTGTAAGCTCAAATTCTTGAACCCTGAACCAGAGATTCTGGGTTCGTCCCCAGCAGAGTCGCTAGAGCTGCCACACCTCATTTTTCCGCTTACACGTGGTTACCCCGAAAGGTGACACGTATATAGGAGTTTTTCCAATTAAATTGACATTATTCGAGATGGGATTAATTATTTATTTCAAAAGTCTCCACTTGGGATAGATTTGGCTTTTTTGGTGTCCCAAGTTACCGATTTATTTAGAATCCCAAATCGAGGAAATTTCGACTAGCCAATTGGAGTCTGCGAACCAGAAATTCTTGAGTAAGGAATTCTGTTGACCCAAGGGAAGGTGTTAGGCACCCTCGGATCCCATGGTTCTAGCAGGGTCGCTTGAACTCATTATATGTAGCTAAAATATGGTTTTATATACCTGTTAAATCGTAATTTTAGATTATTAACCGCTTTTAATATTTTTTAGGAAAATTTGCAATGTTATTAAAACACGTCGCGAATCGCGTCCCATAAATATACCCGCAATTTTAGACATATTTTAATTCCATTGAGAATATGATTTGGGTCACATAAATGTGCATCCGAATTTAAGAAGGTATTTTATTAAACACGCACCTATAACAACTACGTCTTTGACATTCGTGGGAAGACCGTGAAATTTGCTAAACGACACTTCCTGTTTTTCTATGTGTTCTAATGAATTAAGGAGCCATCACATAGTATTTGCTTGAATTAACATGGCTCACTTTAATTTACAAGGATATCTTAACACATGTTAAATCCTCTACTTTTGCGGGTGCTTAAATGCACTAATTGTTTTGATGTTTAGACTGTATATTTGGGAAAACATTATGTGCACCTTAGCCTCATTTATGGCTAATTGCACATACTGTTTCAGATTTGGGCTAGCCCAAGAGAACATATTGCCTGGCTGCGATTGGCATTTATTGCGACTGGCATGGGTTTTTAGTCACTCAGCCCAGAAAACGTGTTGAATTACAACATTTGGGTACTTACTGGGCCTCGTGAATGAGCCCAGTGTTAATTTAGACAATAGAGTACAATTCTTAGTAACCGTTTTGGTTCAAAATTATATACACAATTGAATATCTACACACTCACAAAGACAATATTAACAGTCATTTTAAATATATATATATATATATATATATATATATATATATATATATATATATATATATATATATATATATATATATATATATATATATATATATATATATATATATATATATATATATATATATATATATATATATATATGTCAAACTTTAACATTAGATCTGAATCAATTGATTCATATACTCATCAGTCAGAGTAATCCAATTCTTCAAAATTTGATTATGACTTTAATTTACAGCTTATAATTCTGAAAGAACACATTGCTAACATGTTGAAACTTGAGTGAACTTCATCATACACAATGACTGGACTTTATAATTTCTAAGCCAATATTTCATGATTTCCTTATTTCTAAACAACATGAAATGGTCATCTAGAACAACCATACATTAACCAGCGGCACTATTGATTGTTCATACTTAAAAAATATACAAATAAATCAATCTCTATAGTCCAATTATTAAAAAATGAGTCAGTCCAAAAGTTTAATTATAACAAGATAGTCATCTTATTATTACATATACCCGAACTAAAAAGGGGGGAAAAACAGGGGAAGAGTTTTGAATAAACTAATGCATCCAAATCTTCACACTTGAGAATATTTCATATTTGAACTTCAACATATCAAGTGAACAAGGAAATTGTTGGAAACACGTTTCAAATGCAATATACTAAACGTGTGTTCTTTTGTAGGTTTTGATGAATGTCAAACAAAGCAAAAAGCGATATATAGCAGTACTCAAGGACAAGCACAAAATGGATGCATTACAAGAAGCTCAAGACAAAGTTTAGAAATGTTATAATTGAGTCAATATTAATTGTGATCTTGATTCCTCAACTTGGCTCATAACATGGCTTCTCCACTAAAATTATTTTTCCAAAATCATGCATATTTAAATTAAGTGTCAAATGATTTTAAACTATGCATATTTACATTTGTTAAAATGTTTTCCAAGCATGCCTCAAAAATCTGGGCTAAGATAATCGATTATGTACTTATGATAATCGAGTATCTCTAAGCCAAGACTGCATGACAATCGATTGTGAATTAATGATAATCGATTGTGAGTAAGTCAGTTAACATCAGGTTTTTGCAAACTGCATAACAATCGATTGTGTACTTATGATAATCGATTGTTAACTGAGGCAAAGTTTTCAAAACTCATAAAAATCGATTATGAACTAATGGTAATCGATTAGAATGAGAAAAATGTCTCCCAGTGATTTTAAATAAAATGATAATCGATTGTGGCTTTTGATAATCGATTATATATGAGACAGAGAGTTTTGAAATTAATTAATAATCGATTATTCCATTTGATAATCGATTGTTGAAGCTGACCGTTGTCATATATTTTCAATTACCTTCAGGTAATCGATTGTTGATATTTAACAATTGATGTTTTGCTTAAAATCTGGAAAAGATTTTCTGAACGTTGTTAAAATAATCGATTGTTGATTTCCGGACAATCGATGTTTTATGCCAAAAATTGGAAAGGATTTCTTAACGTTATAAATAATCGATTATTGATTTGAAGTAATCGATTGTTGACGTAAAATCTGGGATTGAATTTTTAATCTGATAGGCAAACAATCGATTGTTTAGTCTTGACAATCGATTGTCACTGAGTAATTTCAGCAATCCTTAATTGGCAATTAGACAACGGTAAGACTGAGTTTTTCACCTATAAATACAGCTTCAACTCAGTGTTTTCACAACAACAACATATACACTTTGAGTATTTTCATTGCTAAAAGCTTTCTTACATTGATCATCATTTTCCATTCATCCATAAAGCTTTTTGAAGAGCCATTCTATTGAGCTAAGTTGTTGTGATCTTGAGCGTACTATTTCTACTCATATCTACTCATTAAGGAGTGCTTTGTAAAGTGAGTGTGTTTTGTGTTTGTAAGAGAATTGCGATTCTCGTTTGTTGAGGAACTTGTGATTCCTCGGTTGAAGTCTTTGGGATTGTTATCCCCGAGCAGTTGAAGTCTTTGGGATTGTTATCCCCGAGCAGTTGAAGTCTTTGGGATTGTTATCCCCGAGCAGTTGAAGTCTTTGGGATTGTTATCCCCGAGCAATTGAAGTCTTTGGGATTGTGATCCCCGAGCACCTGGGTGAGGCTTGTGTCCTCAGCTGTAACGGTTTGTTAAGCACCCGTAAGCTTGACAAGTTTAGTGGAAATCTCGAGAGAGTCTCTCGGGGACTGGACTAACCACGTTTGTGGCCAACCAGGATACATCATTGTGTAAGTTTATTCTACTGCACTTGTTTTAATTTCTGCAAAGTTTTTAAATTCCGCACTAAAACGCTTAATATTTTTAAAACGCTATTCACCCCCCCCCCCCCTCTAGCGTAAAGCGTATTGTCCAACAATTGGTATCAGAGCCATGCTCTCTGAAAGACTTAACCATTTGAGAGAATCTTTCCATGGCTTCTACTCTAGACTCTTTTGCAGGTATTGATGAAGGACAGTGCCCCACAAGACCTCCTTTGTTTAACGGGACTAATTATTCATATTGGAAAGAAAGGATGCACATATTCGTCAGATCAAACAGCCCTTACTTGTGGAAGGTGTACACCAAAGGAAATGAGGTTCCTGTCAAAAAGGTGGAAGGAGAATGGGTGCCAAAATCAGAAGAGGAATTCAACGCCGAGGATAATCGAATGGTCCAAAATAATTTTAAAGCTATTAATTTATTACTTTGTGCTGTTAATGCTAATGATTACAGGAAAATCTCCTGCTGCAAAACATCGAAAGAAATGTGGGACAAGCTTGAGGTCACTTACGAAGGGACTGACCAGGTAAGAGAAGCTAAAATTGACTTTTTAACTCATGCTTACGAATTGTTCCATATGAAGGAAGGCGAAAAGGTAGACGAGATGTTTGAGCGGTTCTCATCAATAGTGAATGATCTCCACGCGCTCAAGAAGACGTTCACAGACAAAGAACTAGTTCGAAAAATCCTTAGGAGTCTAACACCGGCATGGCGATCAAAGGCCGATGCGATTCAAGAGTCAATTGGAATCACGAACGTCACCATAGACGCTCTTAGAGGTAATCTTAAGACTTATGAATCCACTATTCTTAACCCTGTTATTGATGAACAAAGAAGGCAAAAGATTGCTCTAAAGGCGAGCACAAGTCAATCACCAATTGAAGAGGATGGAGATAGCGAATTCGGACTCATCATCAAAAAATTCCAAAAATTCATGCGAAAAGAATATGACCGCAAAGGGAAAAAGCAAGGTGAGCAAGTTAAATGTTATGAATGTGGTGAAACAGGGCATATCAAAACAAACTGCCCAAATCTTAAAAAGGAGAAGAAACCCTTCAAGAAGCAACGAGCATACATATCTTGGGGAGGAGATTCCGGAGACGAATCCAGTGAAGAAGAAAATGAAGAAGCGGCAAATCTCTGCCTCATGGCACAGGAAGAAAATCAAAGTGAGGTAAGTCAAATCTCTTCTCAAAATTTTTATACTCTTGATGACATGAGAAATGCCTTTGATGAATTGTATGCTGAATTTCTCAAAGTTACAAAAACCGTCACTAGTTTAAGAGAAAGTGCTTCTCTAAAAGAACAAGATTTTCAAAAACAGTTTTCATTAAAAGAAAAAGAATTAGAAAAATTGGTTTTGGAAAATGAGAAGCTACTAGAACAAAACAAGTTTTATGGGAAAAGAAGTTCTGACAAGCCCGAGAGTTCTACAAAAAATTGTGCTTCTTGTGTAGACCTTAAGAATGAAGTAGGTAGATTAAAAGGCACACTAGATAAATTCAACTCCTCTCATAAAAACTTGAATGTGGTGCTTGATAACTTGAAATCAACCAAGCATGGAATAGGCTTCATAAATGAAGAAGAGGTTGATGCAAAAACCCAACCACCTAGAGCTCAATCTAGGATTAATAACAAAAATGCCTTTCCTAAAACAAACATGCATGCTAGACAAAATATTAGGAGACCTAGACATGACCTTCCGCCTAGCAATCGTCACCATAGACATGATGCATATTTTAGGCACAACAGTGATCATGCTAGAAGATCCCGAAATGTTCAACCTAGAAATGATTATGGTGCTCAAATTAGGAGAAATGAAAATAGAGTAAACAATGTGCATTATTCTAGCTACTATGAGCCTAGACGCATGCATAATCCAAATGTGACATGTCATTATTGTAGACGAATTGGTCATATTGCTCCCGCATGCTTTATTAGACATAGACATGCTACTCAAACATATCATTATAGTATGCATAACCCTCAAGGACCCAAAATGGCATGGGTACCAAAAGAGCATTGATTTGTTTTGCAGGTGTGCTTGAAGGAATCAAGTGTAGTGGATACTCCAAACACTTGACGGGAGACGAATTCAAAATTCCTTAAATTAAAGCACAAAGAAGGAGGAAGAGACGGAAAAGTCGATTTAGGCATTTTTTTTCAAAATCGGAAGTATTTTCGAAAAATTTAAAAGACAAAATACAAGGAAGACAAAGGCAAAATTGTGGAAGAAGCTTCTTAAATTGAAGAATGAGCCAAAAGACCAAAATGAACGGAGGATGTTCAAAATCAGGTAATTGGCAAAGTCGAAGGGAAGGTAAGTACCCTAAACCCTCTTAAGAACATCCTAGGACAAAATTCTTAAGAGTTCACGTTTTTCACCCGACTACACTAGTTTCAAAGTTATTATTTCATTTATAGATTACTGACTTGAGCGTCGGAGAGGTTTAATTCTATTTTGCAGGTATCCCCCAAAAGGTAAGAGGAAAGTATAAATTGTCTTGATACAAGAAAAATCGATCATAATCGATTATTTATGCTTACAATCGATTATCAGTATCAATAATCGATTATTTGTTGATTCAATTTTTTTTGTCATGAAATCTTGTTGAATGTTTACATTGCTTGATAGAATTAAGTCTCATCATTTTAGCATCCCCCTTCCAAACAATCGATTATTTGTTCTGCCAATCGATTATTTGCCAAAATCCAAACTCTCTGTGAGTGAAATAATCGATTACTATATATTGATAATCGATTATCTGTTTTAAACTTATGTTACCGTTTTGGCTCTACAATCGATTCCTGTCAGGTCATAAATATGAAAAACAATCGATTACCAAGTTTGACAATCGACTATCTTTTTCAAATTTTTTTTACCGTTCTGGCGTGTAATCGATGTGTCAGATCATTTTCATTAATGACAATCGATTATTCTATTCAAACAATCGATTATTGAACGGTCAGTGAATTTATTTTTACCGTTTCAGACTTCAAAGCTCTTCAAATCTCTTCAAATCTTTTCAAATAAGTGTACGATTCATTCCTTCTCTATATAGGCTGCACATATGCTCTTGTATACTCACTCAAGCCTCCCAAGCATCAAATTATCTTGTTATCTTTGAAAAATCCTAGCACATCTTTTTCAAAAATGTCAAGCCGCAACTCCAAACGTGCTCGTTCCAAACAAGGTGCTTCTTCTTCTCGCCATCCATATCAAGATGGATCGGTTCTATTCTTTGAATCCGATGAAGAGCTCACCCGTTTCTTAACCAAATTTGAGAAACGCCTTATTCTCCCTCCTCGCTTTTCAACAACCGCTCTTGTTGCACCATTCATTCCAGCCGCGAATATGCTAAGAGAGTGCCAACTTTTCAATTTCCTACTCCTTACTCACCCCTACTACAACATTACTTTGGTTGAAGCTTTTTACTCCAACCTTCACAAAGATGATGAGGGTGAACTGGTTACCAATGTTAACGGCATTTCCATTCTAATTTCTGAAGATAACCTCCACCTCATTGCCGGCATTCCGCATGATGGTGAAGACATCTACCAGTACATAAATGATGCCGGGGACATGATTGATGAAGCTAATCTCTTCCGCCAAGCCGGAGTCGCCTATGATGAGTCTTCTTCCCGTCGTCCCACCATAAAGGGTATGGACCCGAATTATCGTTTCATTCTCTATTTCATCACTCGTGTTCTCAAACCCCGTAAACTCAATCACACCACCATTTCCCAAGAGGATGCCAAATTTCTTCATGCCATTATCACCGGTGTTAAAATCAATTGGTGCAAGCTTATTCAATCTCATATGTTCAATGCCACCAGAGATGACATACCTCTCCCCTATGCCCTCTTAATAATGAAATTTCTTGAAGCTTCCGGGGTCAATATTGCTAATGGTCCTCTCAAAAGAGCACCAAAATCTGGGAAATTTCGGAGTCTTCCTTTCATCATGATGGTGATCATGCTCCCGCTCCTCCTCAAAATCGACAAGCCCGTCGTGCTCATCCTCCTCAGGAGCCTACCCTCCGGACTATCTCTGACCAAATTACTCAATTAACCCGTGAGGTCCATGGTTACTTTGATCACGTGCATTATGCCTATGCTCAGGTGGTGCCATATCAAGCGCCTCCCAATGATGATGAAGGGGATGGGGGTGATGAATGATGAAATTGTTGTTTTTGATGATGTGAAATTGTTGTTTTTGATTTGTTTTTCCTTGGTTGGTTAGTTGTTGTTCGTTTTATTGTGTTTGGCTCCACCCATGTAATGTTATTTTCCAATAAATAAACTTTTGTTTATTTCATATTTTTTTTCATATTCTTCTCTTGTATATATTTTTGCTAATGGCAAAAGGGGGAAGAAACGGGATATCAAGAAGTATGCTATATCACTCTCAACTTCATTCATGCTTAAAGTGAGGGGGAACATGAATTGAGGGGGAACATCAAATTGCATACTTTACACTTGTCTTGGATTATCAAAATAATTATTGCATATATCCCGCTTATGTTTGCCATTATCAAAAAGGGGGAAATTGTTGGAAACACGTTTCAAATGCAATATACTAAACGTGTGTTCTTTTGTAGGTTTTGATGAATGTCAAACAAAGCAAAAAGCGATATATAGCAGTACTCAAGGACAAGCACAAAATGGATGCATTACAAGAAGCTCAAGACAAAGTTTAGAAATGTTATAATTGAGTCAATATTAATTGTGATCTTGATTCCTCAACTTGGCTCATAACATGGCTTCTCCACTAAAATTATTTTTCCAAAATCATGCATATTTAAATTAAGTGTCAAATGATTTTAAACTATGCATATTTACATTTGTTAAAATGTTTTCCAAGCATGCCTCAAAAATCTGGGCTAAGATAATCGATTATGTACTTATGATAATCGAGTATCTCTAAGCCAAGACTGCATGACAATCGATTGTGAATTAATGATAATCGATTGTGAGTAAGTCAGTTAACATCAGGTTTTTGCAAACTGCATAACAATCGATTGTGTACTTATGATAATCGATTGTTAACTGAGGCAAAGTTTTCAAAACTCATAAAAATCGATTATGAACTAATGGTAATCGATTAGAATGAGAAAAATGTCTCCCAGTGATTTTAAATAAAATGATAATCGATTGTGGCTTTTGATAATCGATTATATATGAGACAGAGAGTTTTGAAATTAATTAATAATCGATTATTCCATTTGATAATCGATTGTTGAAGCTGACCGTTGTCATATATTTTCAATTACCTTCAGGTAATCGATTGTTGATATTTAACAATTGATGTTTTGCTTAAAATCTGGAAAAGATTTTCTGAACGTTGTTAAAATAATCGATTGTTGATTTCCGGACAATCGATGTTTTATGCCAAAAATTGGAAAGGATTTCTTAACGTTATAAATAATCGATTATTGATTTGAAGTAATCGATTGTTGACGTAAAATCTGGGATTGAATTTTTAATCTGATAGGCAAACAATCGATTGTTTAGTCTTGACAATCGATTGTCACTGAGTAATTTCAGCAATCCTTAATTGGCAATTAGACAACGGTAAGACTGAGTTTTTCGCCTATAAATACAGCTTCAACTCAGTGTTTTCACAACAACAACATATACACTTTGAGTATTTTCATTGCTAAAAGCTTTCTTACATTGATCATCATTTTCCATTCATCCATAAAGCTTTTTGAAGAGCCATTCTATTGAGCTAAGTTGTTGTGATCTTGAGCGTACTATTTCTACTCATATCTACTCATTAAGGAGTGCTTTGTAAAGTGAGTGTGTTTTGTGTTTGTAAGAGAATTGCGATTCTCGTTTGTTGAGGAACTTGTGATTCCTCGGTTGAAGTCTTTGGGATTGTTATCCCCGAGCAGTTGAAGTCTTTGGGATTGTTATCCCCGAGCAGTTGAAGTCTTTGGGATTGTTATCCCCGAGCAGTTGAAGTCTTTGGGATTGTTATCCCCGAGCAATTGAAGTCTTTGGGATTGGTATCCCCGAGCAATTGAAGTCTTTGGGATTGTGATCCCCGAGCACCTGGGTGAGGCTTGTGTCCTCAGCTGTAACGGTTTGTTAAGCACCCGTAAGCTTGACAAGTTTAGTGGAAATCTCGAGAGAGTCTCTCGGGGACTGGACTAACCACGTTTGTGGCCAACCAGGATACATCATTGTGTAAGTTTATTCTACTGCACTTGTTTTAATTTCTGCAAAGTTTTTAAATTCCGCACTAAAACGCTTAATATTTTTAAAACGCTATTCACCCCCCCCCCCTCTAGCGTAAAGCGTATTGTCCAACAGAAATGTACCTGTAATTCAGCAAAAACAGGCCTATGAGTAAATGTACGAATCAGCTAAGCAATCAACAACCAAATACACAGTGCATCCAGGACTTCAATAGAATTTTTAGAGAATTAAGTCTTCAGAAAATGATTCAAACAACATTAATGGTATATTTTGCAGATGTAGGAGAAACTAATATGTATTTTAGCTCTAGGATTCAAAGAGAAGGTTCTGGACCCCTTTAAAAAATGCCTAGATGGTTTATTTTATAGTAAACCCTTAGGGCATCAGATTTTCCTCTTGTTTTTCTTTTAGTCCTTAACTCAAATTTGCACTTTGCCTAAATAATCCTTCAATTCCCGACTTGTGCCTCCAGTTTGATATAGAAATTGTGCTTTAGTCCTTGCTAGAAGGTTCTAACAGATTACTATCAAATTTTCAAAGGTTCACATCCCTCTTATACCCTCACTTCCTTTCCTAAATTACCCCCCCCCCCTGAAGTTTTGACCTTAGTCAGTTCCTTGACCCTAGTTTAGCTATAATTGACCCTGGTCAATCAAACTTGGGTCACATTTTAACCTTAGACTAATAGGCTCATGAAAGTTCAATCAGCCGAAATTATCAAAGATTAGACACAAATGCCTTAACGTAGACTTTCACATCCAATCATTATACAGCATTATCAAAACAAAGGACCAGAAGAAAGAATACATCTATCAACACTTAGCTTTCAGAAATAGTTCAATCAAGGTGCTAAAAAATACTTAAAAATGAAAAGCACACAACAGGGGGTGAGTTCTTAGTTCATGAGCAAGATTATGAAGCAAGTAAAGGCTACCACTGAACAATTAAAGGTCCAACCCCCAAACTAATATCATTACTAAAAAATAAAAATCACTATGGCAATCAAATACTTAGGGGCGAACCAGAAATCATAGAATAAAACAAATGAAGAATCAGAAGATGGATGTCAATTAAGCCATAAAATATCACATTACTAAAGAATAAAATAGACTAGGTTTCCCAAAGTCAAGAGACTAATGCTAGCAAGATATCACACTACTCAGGAGATGAAAGGATTTCAGAATATTGACAAACAACAGCACATGACCATTAAACCCTACTTCAGGCGAGACTATGGACAAAAAAGAAGTTATTTAAAGAAATTGGTCAATCTAAGAGCTAAATAGAAGAAGATAAACTACTTAGGCAAATACATACAGAAGAAATCAAATAATCAAGATATATACAAAAGAGACTAATTACTTAGCTTCTTTATGCATGCCCAGTTCAGACCTTTTCAACAGCTCTTGACCACTTCCACAAGGGTTTCGAACCTCTTAGGACGGTGTACAACCAATTTTAAAAGTTTAGGAGGGGCTTTCATAGTTCTGAGACCTCAATGTGGTCTCAGATTTGTATTTATTCAGTGGTTGAGGATGTTTGGGAGTCATGGGTGGTATGGTTGGTGTCAAGAAGGACCAGGGATTACCTAGGAGGAATTTGAGCCATTTCCGACGGGTTGTGAGATTTAGGGTTAGGCTTTAAATTGATATTCGACGGGTTTCAGGTAGATTCGAGAGAGGTGACCTACACGGTTGGAACGATGAGATTGAGGTGCCTTAGGGGTAAATTTGGAGGGCTTTGGAACATGGTCGTCGGAGATAGGGTTTCCGACGACCTTTCTAAGAATATTTGAGATGATGGGGGGATTCGAAGGGAGTGGGATGCAGGATAGGGAAGGGGGTGTCCTAGTGGTTCTATGGTGTAAAGGTGGAAGGGTTTGGAACAAGGTCGCCGGAGATGGTGGTTCCGACGACCCTGTTTTTTAAGATTCGTGACGGAGAGGACTTGTTCGATGGGAGATAATTACAGGGTGGGAAAGAGGAGGTCGTGACGTTTGAGTGGTGTAAATATGGGAAGGTTTGGTTTCCGGCCGCCGCCGTGAGGCGATTTCTGGTGGCGGCATTAGGGTGGTAGGACGTCGGTCAAGGGGTGGTCAATAGGTGTTGTTAGTTCAGAGAAGACGGTACGAGGAAGGAGAGTGTTTGGTCTCTGATTGTATTAGAGACATTTGGACATATGTATACAAAAATGGGGGGAGTTCCGTGGCCCTTGGATTGAGGTGAGATTAACGGCTGTGATGGACTGGTCTTGAAACGGTGTCGTTTGGTTTGGTGCTGTATCGACTGGATCAGGGCTGGTTATTTGGGCTGGGTAGTGTTGTTTGAAAGGGAGAAGCAGGTTGGGCCACTCAGGTCTGGCCCAATTGTGGCCAGCCTGAGTGGCTGTATATGTGTAAACATGTATTTTTTTTTTGTCTTTTTTTAATTTAAATTAATTACTAACTTTATTTAAAAATCACAAATCACAAATAAAACTAAACCAAGTCGAAATTAAAAAAAAAATAATTTCAAATGCCGGAAATACATGTATATATTTTTTGTATTTTAATTTGCAAAAAAATTTATTAAATCCTAATCAATCTTAAAACACGCAGTAATGAACATGCGCATGCAATTAAGTCCTAAAAATTATAATCTTAACATTTTAAAGAAAATTCTAAACTTTAAAAGTCCTGTATAAGCTTGTTTCGACCGGATAAAAATTATATGCTCACACACGTTATGTAAGCCGGATATAACTCCTTATCACCTTGTGGTTCTGTGATATTATCTCTTTACAGGTTGAAGTTGATGAGGATCTGTTAGAAGCCAAGCAGGAAGGAGAAGATGCGACAACTGAGGTAGCTAGGAGTAGTACATATTCTGGGGGTAGCTTTGTTGATTCTACTATTGTCTTTTTCCATTTCTGATGAAATTTCCAACTATCTGCAAAAGAAAAAGAAGAAGATCAAAAAAATTGTGGAGAAATATTGGTACTGGGAGCTTACAAATGAGACTCAACCAATATGGGTTAGTCTCCAGATTACTATCTCCTGTTGCTATGCTTCAAAAGTTTATTCTTACTGATATAATGAGTTACTGTCTTTCCTTTTCCAGCTCCGAAGTCTTAACGAAGTAAGTAAAGAGGAGTACAATGAGTTCTACAAGAAGACTTTTAATGAATATTTGGAGCCTCTTTCTCCTTCACAATTTACAGTTGAGGTACTAAAGACATGTATTCTCGACTCATCTGTAATAATAGTCTGCTTTGGGATGTAATGGACTCATCTATTGTATTCTATAGACTAGAATGTAGTCTGCTCTGAACTCAAATAGCATCATGTGCAGTATAGTTTGAATTAAGTCGATAAATTGCCCGATAAGAGCTAAACTGATACTAATTCGCCTGATATCTTATTGAGTGGTAAACAGATTAATATATTTAAAAGCCGATAACCGATAAATCAAACCGTTAATAAGCAGCCCTATCTCTGGGTGCCACTGGTTCATAGAAGCCGCTAGAGTCCATCTTATGATGTACCCGGGTTCGATTAAAGTGCTTACAATGAGCCATAGACAGATTTTATAAAAAAACCTTTTTTTGATAAGTAATTGAATTGATTTAAATTAATATATAATATATCTTTTTTTTAATTAACATTACGTTGATCTACATATTAAAGTAATTATTGGATTGATTCTCACAGATTAGAAATTTAAAGCTTTTTGCAAAGAATTGTCACAAAATGTAATAATTAAAACGAAAAATTAACTCAAGAATATAAAAGGTAAATCAATATAATCATACAAAGTGTATGTAGATATTAATCTATTTTTAGCAAATTATCTAATTGGAGGCGCTCTTTCAAAAGTTATTATTTTTCTTTTTGTTTTGCCCTTTTTTCTAGAATAGAATTTTAAATTTAAAATCAAGTGCTACAGAAGTAAACTAAACCACACTTATTTGTCTATTTGCAAATATAACAACTAATATATCGAACTAGCCCAAAATTGATTGAACCTGCAAATTTTGGATCACTACTTTTTTACGGGTAAATAAAAATGAAGATAGTATTAGTTGCTACTATTCTCACTTCAGAGGGGAAAAGGACAACTGCTAATGACGCTCTTGTTAATTGTGGAAGTCTGAATCAGCATTGATAATTAACGAGAGCTACAGATTTATAAAAATAGATTTGTGAAGAACATCTGACCCAAAACTTTAAAGCTGCATTTTATAAAGTATCATACCTCATAAAGCCCGTTGATGTGACAATTACTATATTTCAACACACATTTCCAATTGTGAATCTCCTTAATTTATATCTAAGTACATGATGGTTCAAGTAATTAATCAATTTCAAACATATAATCGTTCTGTCTTATTTCTATCACTACTTTTTTACGGGTAGTTTAGGACTTAGGAGAAGGTCGAAGATGAGAAACTTCCTCTACCAGAAATGACTTTTATTCAAGACTTAGTTCAATATATATATATATATATATATATATATATATATATATATATATATATATATATATATATATATATATATATATATATATATATATATATATATATATATATATATATATATATATATACTGAGCCGAGCAATGGATCATTCAAGCACATTAGCACAGCGTACTCCAATGGAGTAAAAATAGAACGGACATAACTCGCGGAGTTCACTTCAGGGGGTCAGTACTAAAGAGTATAATACGGATAAGGCCTCATCACAATCAACTTGGATTCGATTAAATCTATTTCTATTGTAATGTAATCCCTAATAACATGGGATCTCATCTCATCCAAACAATATAGCCTTTGTACTATAAATACTAACCTACAAGTTGTGTAAAAATTCTCACAACATCTTGAGTTGTTTTATGGTATCAGAAGCATAACAAACTCCAACGAGTTAAACCCCTCTCTTGGTCCGTAAATATGGTTTCAGAAACTCAAATCAATTCATCTTCTACAACATACAACTCAACATCTCCTTCACTAGTTTGTTCAGTTATCCAACCTTCTCAGTTAGTCTCCTTCAACCCAGCATCCCAACTATCAGTTAAGTTAACTGGAAGCACCAATTACTCCACATGGAAAGCCCAAGTCACAACCTTTCTCTTCGGTTATGACTTAATTGGCTATATTGATGGATCCTCAGAGTGTCCTGCTCAATTCATTATTGAGAATAATCAGCAACTTGTTAACCCCAACTATAAACTATGGAAGCGCCAAGGCAGTTTGGTACGCAATGCTATTATGGAATATGCTGATCACTCTATTGCTCCAATAATAGCGCACACAGTGACAACGAAACATGCATGGGAGACTCTTCAGACAACTTTTGCAAGAAAATCACTATCCAGAATTTTTGGCCTTCGTGAGATTCTTGCCAATCTACGAAAAGAAGCTCGGCCAGTTGCTGACTACATGAAGGAAATCAAAACTATTGCAGATGATCTTGCCTCTAGTGGATCCACATTAATCAATGAAGAAACTCATTATCAAAGTATTTAGTGGTCTTGGATCGAGTTTAAGGAAATTTCAGCAGTTATTCGTGCTCGCGACAATCCTATATCTTTTGAGGAACTATATGATAAACTTCTCGCTCATAAAGTCTTTGTTCAATATTCATAGCCCAAAGTTGCTGCTCCAATTATCACAACCCAATTCAACCAGCGTGTTTCAAACGCCCAAATTTCTCATCAACGAAACTATTATAATATTGGGAATCAAAACCCACAGCGACGCAACCAAGGAGTTCCAAATTCAAATCATACCTTTAATGGTAGGAACTTTACTCGCCAAAATCAATCCTCCAAATCCTTTGGATCACGACATCGCGTTCAGTGTCAACTATGTGACAAGTATGGTCACATCGCCAAAGTTTGTCGCTCTCAGTCTCAGTAACACATTAAATATGAAGCCCAGGCAAATATGACATTTCGCTCCAACAATAATGATAATTCTTGGATCATTGACTCTGGCGCATCTCATCGCACTACAAACAACCTTGGGAATCTTACTCCTGCGACAGAGTTTTCAGGCAGTGATGACATAGTCATCGGAGATGATAACAGTATTCCTATTTCACATATTGGGAAAACTACTCTTCATTCTACTTCATCTGCTCATCCTTTCACACTTGAACATGTTTTGTGCTCACCAAAGTTAAAACGTAATTTACTTTCAGTAGCTCAATTTTGTCGCCAAAATCTAACTTCTATAGAATTTTTTCCTTATTCTTATCTTGTAAAGGATTTGAGTACGGGCGCAATACTGCTTCGCCGAAGGAGTAAGAATAATTTCTATGAGTGGCCAACCACCAAGTTTCCAATCAAGTCCACTACTGCCACACCACAAGCCCATTTTGTTGTCTCGCCGCCACCGGATCTACATTTGTGGCATGCTAGGCTTGGTCACTCTCAACCACGAATAACCAAGACTTTTATTTCTCATTTTGGTCTCCCAATAGCTTTGAATCAACCATTTACATTTTGCAATTCATGTCTTTGTAATAAAAGTCACCAACTTCCTTTTGGTGAAACTTCTCTTAGAAGCCATATAGCCTTTGAAATAATTTACTATGATGTTTGGGGACTAGATCCCACCACTTCCTTTGATAATTTTTGATTTTACACTGTACAAAATATACATGGTTATTTCCCATTAAACACAAATTTGATGTTACACAAATATTTATCAATTTCAAGAAACTAGCGGAGAATTATTTCTCCGCCACAATTGGTACCTTGTATACTGATGGAGATGGTGAATATCTTGGTCTCAAATCATTCCTTCAAAACTCTGGCATAAACACCTCGGGTTGTCGATACAGCACAACCAACGCAAGCATCATCATGTTCTTGAAACAACACTTACTATTATTCTTCACCATGCTTCTATCCCTGTCAAGTTTTGGTCGCTTGCTGTCCAAACAGTTGTGTTCATGCAGCAACCACAAGGATTTGTTGATCCTCTGCATCCAAATCATGTATGTCACCTTCACAAGCCAATCTATGGACTTCGCCAAGCTCCTCGTGCATGGTATAATGCTCTTATGCAGTTCCTCCTTTCTTATGGTTTCAAGAGGGCGTACTCCGACACTTCTCTGTTCATTTATCAATCCTCTAATGTTTTAGTCTTTTTGTTAATTTATGTTGACGACATTATTGTCATTAGTTCTTCAAACAATCACATTCGCTCAGTTATGGATTCACTTGGAAGTAGATTCTGTCTCAAGGACCTTGGGCATCTTCACTTCTTCCTGAATATTGGAGTTATTCCATTCAATGATGGCCTACTTCTCACTCAAAGTAAGATGATTACTTATGTTCTAAGTCGCTTCAACATGCTTGAAGTTAAAGGTGTTGCCACCCAATGTCCACCATGAACCTCTCACTCTCAATAATGGTTCTTCTGCTGCCAATGCAAAAGAATACCGTCAACTTATTGGTGCTCTGCAATACCTCACAAACACTCGGCCAGATATCTCATTCGCTATCAATCGTTTAGCTCAATTCATGCACTGCCCGTCTATGAAACATTGGCAAGCAGCAAAGCGTCTTCTTTGCTGTCTCAAACATACTATCTCCTGTGGGTTACATCTTCGACCGTCAACTTCAACAAAGCTTGTTGTATATGCTGACGCTGATTGGGGTAGGGACCCTATCTCTCGTGCTTCAACTTCAGCTTACATTATCCTCCATAGTTCTAATCCTATTAGTTGAAGTTCTAAGAAGCAACTTACTGTCGCACGATCCTCTACCGAAGCAGAGTATCGTGCAGTTGCAGTTGCTGTAGCTGAAATAAACTGGCTTGTCGAACTTCAACTTGAGCTTCATCTTCCTCCTTCCCACACCCCATTGGTTCTCTGTGATAATATCGGCATCATCTATCTATTTAAGAATCCAGTATTCCATACTCACATGAAACATGTTGTTATTGACTTCCATTTCGTTCGTGATCAAGTTGAAAAGAAAGATTCAAGTGAGCCACATCTCACCTGTTGCACAGCTTGCCGATGCTCTTATTAAGCCCCTATCAAAAAAGTTGTTCCCTACTTTATTTCCAAGATCGGTCTCCGTCCAATAGAGCCGATCTTGGACAGCATAAATGAGATAATAGGGATAAGTCATCATCCCAATCAACTCAAATTTACAACAACAACAACAACAACTACCCAGTATACTCCCACCAGGTGGGGTCTGGGGAAGGTAATATGTAGACAGCCTTACCCCTACCCAAAAGGGCAGAGAGGCTGCTTCCAAGCGACCCTCGGCGCATAGGACAGAATGGAGAGCTGCATTGGAAAACAAAGATAAAGTTAGGAACCAAGACAAGACAAAACACAATAACAAAACAAAGCATAAGTAATCCTGCAGAAATAACGTAAATGATTATGTAAACATAAGAAACATAAATACCGTCGCATGCGACAATAACAAGCGACAACTATCATATTACCAACCAAGAGGGGACCTACGCTAAAACACTAGTCATCTACGGGTAACCCTACTATCCCACACCCAACCCCGGGTGGGGCGAACGAAGGACTCTAAGAGCCCCTAGCCTGCAACCCTAATTCTAGACCTCCAGACTCCCCTATCAAGGGTCAAGTCCTCGGTAACCTGCATACTAGTCATGTCCTGTCTAATCACCTCTCCCCAATGCTTCCTAGGCCTCCCTCTACCCCGCCGACCACCAACAATCTCCAGCCGCTCGCAGCTCCTCACCGGGGGATCAGGACCCCTCCTCCGTACATGCCCGAACCACCTCAGCCTCGCTTCCCGCATCTTCTCGTCCACCGGGGCCACCTCTACCTTCTGTCGAATAACTTCATTCTTAATCTTATCTAGCCTGGTGTGCCCACACATCCACCTAAGCATTCTCATCTCAGCAACCTTCATTCTCTGAACATGGGAGTTCTTCACGGGCCAGCACTCTGCCCCATACAACATCGCAGGTCTAACCACGGCTCTGTAGAATTTCCCCTTGAGTTTGTGTGTGATTTTCTTGTCACACAGGACCCCAGAAGCAAGCCTCCACTTCGACCACCCTGCTCCTATCCGATGGGTGACGTCCCCGTCAATCTCTCCGTTCCCCTGAATCACAGACCCAAGATATCGGACACTATCCCTCTTGGCGATGGCGTGAGAACCAAGCATCACATCCCTGCCCACCCCACTCGGCTCGTCGCTGAACTTGCACTCCAGATATTCTGTCTTAGATCTGCTTATTTTGAAACCTTTAGACTCGAGGGTCTGTCTCCATACCTCTAACCTTTCACTAACACCGGCGCTCGTCTCGTCTATCAATATTATATCATCAGCAAAGAGCATACACCAAGGCACATCCCCTTGGATATGACGGGTTAGAGCATCTATCACTAAGGCGAACAACAGGGGGCTCAGCGCCGATCCTTGATGGAGCCCCATTACCACAGGAAAATGGTCTGAATCGCCACCCACCGTCCTCACCCTAGTCTTAGCCCCATCGTACATGTCCTTGATAACTCTGATATAGGCTTCTGGCACACTCTTCGCCTCCAAGCACCTCCCTCGGGACCTTGTCATACGCCTTCTCCAAGTCAATAATTAAACCTATTTCTATTGTAATGTAATTCCCAATAACATGGATCTCATCCTAATAGTATAGGATTGTACTATAAATACTAACCTACAGTAACTTTTCCTTTTTCCTTTTTATGAGGTGAAACAACTGATTGTTGTCTACCTTTTATTCTGTCTTCCGGGTGAAAGGAGTGGTGTGTGAGAAAATTCTCTCAAGTACAGCAATGAGAAGCTGTGTGAAAATTCTCACAACTTAAAAGTTGTTTTAAGTACTAATAAATTGATAATTAAAGTACCTAGTGAATTATGTAGTTTATTTAAGCTTTCAGCAGAAAAGGGGAAAAGAAAACACATCTAACGAATTAGTTATAGATAAACTGTTGATCAGAAATAAACACTAATAAATATAGTAAAATCTTACTGCTAGATTTGGTATATGTTAAGTAGAAGAAAGCACAGAAAACCTCGAGCTCCCATGGTGGAATTTAGAAGCTTCGAGAAAGAGAAGAGTCCGAGAGGAGTTAATTTGGAAATGAACTGTGCAAAAATTATTAGTTCAATATGTGAGTCAATATATACACGGATCCTCCACTCAATACATGTGTAACAAACTAATTAAGTAACAACTAAGCTAATAATTAATAATTAATGAACTGAAAACATATAAATACATAGCTCAATAGTATACATAGTGACATTATAATTTAGATGGCTGCTACATCAACTTATGCATTACTTGGATGAAATGAAAATGATACAATACCCAGGGTTCTGCCACACAAAAGGAAATTAAAACAAGATAGGTTCGAATTAAGTCCAAATCGGAAAGCTAATTTCTCAAAAAGGAAACATTTCTTCGATCACTTGTTACACCTAAAATGATCAGCTTGTTGGCATAGACTTTTGCATTTCTCGGCCAATTGACCCGAACCATCGTCGAATTCGCAAGCCTCTGCCGTCGCCTTCCTCTCATTCATCCCTTGTGTTGCCGCAATACCTTGGCAGTGCGCTTCACATAACCGCGACATTTCATTCACGTCTACTTCTCTCTCTACTTTCTCTTCTTCTTTCGTAGCCCTTTCGAGATTCGCTAATATCGGCTGATGTCTATGACTACGATCGCCGCCGCGCTCCGCCGCTTTGTCCGTCGCCATGACACTGTTCCGCTGAAACTTAATTGATTGTCAATTAATTGCTTCGGGAAAATTAACGTTGGTCAGTAGGAGTTAGGGAATGGAACATATATGAACGTCGTTTTCATCTTCAAGGCGGTTTGAAAATGACACGTGTATAACGTCGCATTGAGCTGTCAGTTTGTCAAAATGCTGTGGCCCATTTTGGAATAAGGTGACTAAGTAATCAGTATCATATCACCTGGACGATATAGACCCTAAGGGGTCGTTTGATAGAGTGTATAAAAATTGCGCAGAATAAGAAATATTAATAATATATGAATTAATAATGAATATATTAGTAATATAAGTATTAATTTTATAAATATTATCTTTTATCTATTGTTTGGTGTAGTGTATTAAAATTATAATATATTATATAATATTTAAAAAAATAATTGCTTACAAAATAACCATCAATATTCTATAATTTTAAGGGACTTTAAGGATAATTTTATCTTTAACTATGTTATTGCATATATTAAAGCCTTAATTTTATTAATATTATGATTTTTTATGTATTACTTATGCATAGAATAATATCAAATATGATGTATAACTAATACAAATATTAGTTATACACAAATTAAAAAAATATATCAAACAAATATTAATAATACATAAAGCTAATACTTACATTATTTCCTATAACATCTCCCGCTAAACGACCCCTAAATTAAATTCGAGTCCATGGGCCTAATTTTGAAGCCTAAAGCAAAGATGTAATATACTTTTAAGTTTAAAAAAAAAAGAAAAGAAGAGTTCAATGGTTTTGTTCAATGACCATATCTAAGTATTAACTCAGTGTAATTTTAAGTCGTCAAATACTTTTTTTATATGAACGTATTCTATGAGTCATGATAAAGTATTGAAAAAAATTAAAAATTAAAACAATATAGGAGATACTGGTTTGTTCTTGGACGTATGAGAGAACAACTCAATACATCTAGGAAGGTTGCGTCCAAGATTTGATAATCTAAATGTTACATTACTAATCAGTTCCTATTAGGTAATGCTTTGTTATAAGTAGTTATTTTTCCGTTTCTTTACTCTTTTGAGGGAACTTTTCTCTTAATCGCGATCATGTCTTGCCTCATTATATAGTGATTGTTTTTATGTTTTTCTCGAGCTTTCTTCGTTTCAAATTTAAGTGAACGAAGTACTTTGAGGAATTATATGTACCTTGTAATATATTACCTTGATTTGGAGCATCTTTTACTTATAGAGACTGCAATTCTTTTATTGGTTGTTTGGGAAAAGTTAATTCCTAGCTCATCCCCATGCTAGAGTTTGAAGAAATCTATTTTGGCCATTAAAACAATGGAAGCCCGCAAGTATAATTTCTCTTACACCGTAGTTCAATTATTAATATGGTCCAAACTCAACCAATATGCTCTTGAGCGGCTGCCTCGAGAAGCGTGGAGAACACTTTGTTTGTCCAAAAAATTTTAAATTCTTTTAGTTAAACTAATTTAATAAATAGTAAGGGGTGAATTTAAGGTAAAAGTATTAAATTCAAGATCAAATAATTCAAAAAGAATGGGTCCGTATTCAAGTCAAAAAATGCTGAGTTAATGCACACTGACTAATAATAATACGAGAATGAAAACATATAATAAATGTGATTAATGACATTAAATATAATAAAAAAGAAATTTATCACCCAAATATTGGATGAGATGGATGATTTTTTCCTCTGACTAAACCGTGCGACAGCAAACAAATAAAATTGACTATGTGTTCTTGGATCTTGTGAGTTAAAGAGGAATATTTTGTAGTGGAATCAAACAAAAGCGACAAAACAAGCTTTTTGTATATTCCTAATAGTCAACTCTTTACAAGATATTCTTTCATAAATACTTTGAATCCCTCCTCTCTCTTCCTATTTATAAGGGATATTGCTAAAAACCCTAAAAAGGTACAACGTGGGGAAATATTCAACAGAATATTTCTAGTCACAATCATAGGAATATTCTAACAATTATCGAAGTTTGCTTTCTACTCGACCTCGACACTAGTCTCCCGTTTGAGCGACTTTTTGCCACTGAACCATGCTTGGTTTCGACCTCGACCTCAGCTCGTGCGTCTTATTTGCTAAACTAGACCTAATTTTTACCCATACACACAACTTTTAGGGGAATCAATTGGTTCTTTCCTTCTTGGTTTAATTAGTTTTCGAATCTACCTTTTATTTAAGAATGAATTTCATCTTTGTTTGACTCAAAAGATGTTCGAACATTTTTGAACAAATCAATCAAAGATGAAGGGGTAAGTCTTAGCTGAAGGTAATAATCTATAAAAATATTGATCGAAAACAAAGAAAATGGATTACAAGATTTATTTTTATTTGTCCATCCTCCCTCTTCTCCCCCCAAAAATCCTCTATTTATATTAGTAGAGAAACTCTACTAAGCTGTACAAAACAAAATACAAGAAATCTATTAAGGAATATTCCTGATATCCCTTAATGGCTTGCATTGTCACAAGGGTTGTCCAGTCTTTGGTCTATTTCAGGGTCGTCCTTTTTAGGGCATCACTTTAAGGAGGCCTCGTCAATCATCGTACTCGTCCTCGGTCATGGTTGATCAAATTTGACCCCATACAGTTAGTTCCTCTGCTTGTCGAGGTCGCATTTGGGAACATCCTCGATATACGAACACCATGAGTTCTTATGGAGAAATTTGAGCCGTTGTGACGTCACGAAATGGTCAATGGAGGGAGGTCAACGTACTGAGCAAAATATCGGTAATATACTTTATCCGAAAATGATGTCATCCCTACGTGTGTCATCATTCTGCATGTTTTTGAGGTAGGAGTTGATGGCCTGATGCTTTGGTTTAGCGCTGCTTTGTGACTTTTCGCTTTGATTATGACACCACCAATCCTTATAAATATATGAAGGGTTTGTTTTTTCAAAACTTTTTCGGCTATTCTTCTCTTGATATCCTACTTCATTCATCTGAGTTTTCTATCACACCTTCCTGCTTCTTCTTACATTCTTCATTTGAAGTTTCCACTCTCCTTTCTGTGTTGATATCCCTTTGAACAATATTATGCCAAAGTCTCGTCGTTCTCATGAAGAGGTCACTGAGGCCACCCCATTGTCCACAACGCCTCCTTTTGGCGGTGAAGATACAGTGGTAGAGAAGGGTGACAACCTTCCTAAGGTGGAGGAGCTGCTGCTAAGGCATCCCTTGTCTCGCAGCGACTTCCTCAAAGATCCCCTACTCCGCCCCATATATTCTCCGAGACGGAGAAAATTCATATTGATGCTTTTCGTGTGAATTATGGCATTCCTACTCAAATAGAGTTGGTTCTAGTGAGGAGAGACTACGTAAATGTCTATAGACTTGGGTACTGTGCCTTCTATGAGTACCCTTTCATGATCGGTTATACCTTCCCTCTTTTCCCTTTAGCGGAAGAGTTTTGTCGATTTTACCAAGTTTACCTGGCGCAGCTTTCGCCGTATACACTCAAGGTACTTCTGTTGCTGACCAAGTATGCAGAGTTGGCAGAGTGTAACATTTCCATCCACCATCTTTTGCAATTGTTCATGCCCGACTTACACAGAGGTATCATGGTGCACTTGAGGCTCCATGGTACGAAGGGGCTAGTGGTCGGGACTGATGACCAGAAAAGTCACAAATTTTGGTAAAAATATTTCTTTGTCAAAATTGAGCATGTGGTTTCTGACACAGCCAAGTGTCCGGAGCGATAGAATGAGGCTCGTAAGTGTCGCCACTCATTTTATTTTCTTTTTCTCCATATTTATTATAAAGTTTGTTTGTTTCTTGTTTGTTGCTATGGGACGTCTGCCTCACCCTACTACGGATATCAGGGATTGGGTGGCCCGTCTACTGCAGCATGCAGTAAAGACTCAAGACTGGCTTGACTTCATAAAGCATTACGGCCCTAAAGTCTCCTCTGGTAAATGTCTTCCTTACTTCTTCCTTGGTTGTGCGACCTTATTTAATGATATGACCTTTTATGATGATAGGTGGAGGAGCTTCCAAGCGAAGGGCACCAGTCTCTGCATTTTGACAAGTCCCTACCACCGCAGACACGCAATTTGATTTGAGTGAGTCTGTTGGATAGGGTGGCCCTCATGCTATTCAATTAGAAGGCCAGTCTCGAGTCATGGTCATGAGAGAGAAGGCTTCCTCGGTACTAGCCTCATACCCTTTAGATGAATCCTCTAACCAGGACGAGTCGTTGTCCAAAAAAACGAGGAGGCTGGAGCTTGAGAAGGGCGTTATCATGGACGCTGATAGAATAAGGGCGTCGCAGACAGCCCCTATGCCTGTATTTATAGCTGACGCCATTTTATTGGGGAGATATCCAAGTGGAGAGAGTTTACCTAGGGGATGTCTTAGTGCGTTCTGCCAAAGGTGGTGCGTCATCTAATGTCTGAGCACGTCGTGTTGAGGGTTACGGCTCAGGTTTGGATGTCGACCCTGAGGATATCAATGAGTTCGTTGATCCACATACCAATGCAGAGGTTAGAACAGACAGGTTTGATCGTCATATAGTCGTTCGGGGGGACTACAACCTACTGCTAAACAACGAGCAAGTGGCGTCTGTCCTAGCTCCTCTATATGCTACTCCTGAAAACGAGATTCATAGGGCGATGAGTGACGTGGAGTTGTCTTTGAAGGTTGTTAGTATGGCTCTAAAGGTAGGTACCTTTTCTTCCCTTTTTGCCATTAGGTTTGTATGGTGACCATCGTTCTGCATTGTGTTTCTAACTTCTCCTCTCTTTTTTGGCCAGACCATCGTCATGGAGTTTGAGCGAGATGTCAGGAGAGGAGAAGGACAGGCCTTTATGAGAAGATGTCGTCCAAACATTAGCAGTATTGTGATAAGAATCGGGCGATGGCCGCCATTTATCATCAGGACCCTGAGTTTCAGAGCTTTTGTAAGGGGCTCAAACAGCGGGAGGACCAATTGGAGCGGAAGGTTGAAGAGTTGAGGGAGAGGGATGAAGAGCTCGTGAAGGCCATCGCTCGATGTAGTGAGTTGGAGGCCTCTCCTAAGGCGAAGGAGGATAAGCTCGAGTTGGGCTGGGGGGGTGATTAAGGCCGACTTGCAGGCGAAGGCAGCCAACTTGACTGCTAAGTTGATTGCTAAGGTAGTGAAGATTGAGGGGCTTAAAGGCGACCTGGACATTAGTGCTGATAAGCTGGCGGCATCTATTTCTAAAATGGTGTCATTGGAAGATGCCCTCTGTATTTCTAGGTCGGAGCTAAATGGGAAGAGGGAGACCTCTAATCTTATGGTTGTGGGGCTTGAGGGTCGTGTTAAAGAGTTGGAGGCAGTGCTATCTGCACTAAATGGGCAGGTGGCCTCGTTGAGGGCGTAGGATGCCACCTAATGTTCTTAGCCTTCTACATCTCGTACCTCAGCCAATCCGATCGTGTCTCGTCGTTTATATGAGCTGTGAGTCCATGCTGAGGCTCGACTTGATGTCAGTGGCCGATGCGCATGGGCACTTGTGGGTTCTTAAGCACCCAATAACTTTGATCATATTTAGTAAATCTACATAGGTAATTATATAAATATTTAGATAACTATTGGGAGAGCACACACAAATAAACTTATATTTGCTCTTCTTTTGAAGTCTTTATCGGTGAGCACCCATAACTTTATAATCCCTGATCCGCCACTGCTTGATGTGTACAAGGCTTTTCACGCCGAGGGAAAGGCAACTGAGATGGAGCTCCATGCCATGCACACTAGAGCTTCTACAGTCGTGAGGCTTGCGGGTACGACCCCCTTACGCCCAACAGGGGTGACATCAATTTTGATGATGCGAACCATCTTGCTTCGGACTCGTGGCACGAAGATGCTTAACCCACCAAAGATGATGTGTAGTCTTCGCTTGCATCAGATTTTATTTTGGCTTTTTTCAGGGAGGCATACTTGAGCCCGTTTTGGAATGTTGTAAATAACATTTTGATGTAATGTAAAAAAATATATTTTGTCGATTTGCTCTTCTTTGTAATGTTTATGATATCTGGGGTGCCTGTTGACGGCCTTGGCCATTGGAATGTTGCTTCAAACTGTCGTCAGAGTAGGATATCACGTCGTAGTTCTAACAAGGTCGAACTATATATATATATATATATATATATAGCCATCGACAACAACATAAGTTAGACCTTGTTCGAACTACAACAGGATCCTACTTTGATGACAGTTCGAAGCAATATCCTAATGGCCAAGGCCATTGATAACAACATGACTTTGACCTCGTTCGAACTACGACGGGACCTTTCTTTGATGATAATTTGAAGTGACATCCAAATGGCCAACGCGGCCATCGACAAACAACATGAGTTTGACCTTGTTCGAACTACGACGAGATCCTACTTCGACGACAGTTCGAAGCAACATCCCAATGGCCTAGGCCATCGATAATAACTGGAGTTGAACCTCGTTCTAACTACGATGGGATCCTATTTAAATGATAGTTTGAAGCAACATCCCAATGGACAAGGACCTCGTTCAAACTACGACGGGACCCTACTTCGACGACAATTCGAATCAACATCCCAATGGCCAGGCCAAATGGACCTGGCCATTGGGATATTGCTTCGAATTGTCATTAAAGTAGAGTCCCATTGTATTTCGAACAAGGTCAAAGTCATGTTGTTATCGATGGCCTTGGCCATTGGGTTATTGCTTCGAACTATTGTCAAAGTAGGATCCCGTCATAGTTCGAACGAGATCGAACTTATGTTGTTGTTGATGCACTTGGACATTGGGATGTTGCTTCAAACTGTTATTGAAGTAGGATCCCATCGTAGTTCAAACAAGGTCGAACTTACGTTTTTTGTTGATGGCCTTGGCCATTGGGTTGTTGCTTCTTATTTTCGTCAAAGTAGGATCTCGTCATAGTTCGAACAAGGTCGGACATATGTTTTTTGTCGATGGACTTGGTCATTGGGATGTTGCTTTTTGTTGTCGATGAAGTAGGATCCTATCGTAGTTCGAACGAGGTGAAACCCATGTTATTATCGATGGCCTTGGCCATTGGGATTGTTCTTCGAACTATCGTTGAAGTAGGATCTCGTTGTAGTTCGAACAAGGTCAAACTTATGTTTTTTGTCGATGGCCTTAGCCATTGGGATGTTGCTTCATGTTTTATCTAAGTAGGATCCCGTCGTAGTTCGAACAAGGCTGAACTTATGCTTTTTGTTGATGTCCTTTGCCATTGGGGTGTTGCTTTGTGTTGTCGTTGAAGTAGGATCATGTCATAGTTCGACCTTATCGATAGTCTAGGCCATTGTGTTGAGATTTGATCTTGTCCCCGTAGGAAGACGTGTTGACTTTATTCATGCAATGAATATTTATATTGTATACTTGCAAGGGTCATATGTCGACTAATGGAGGTTTGATTCTGCACATACAATGGAGATTCGATTATGTTGGCACAATGGAGGTTTGATTACACGCAATGGAGATTTGATTCTGTTCATACAATGGAGACGATTATCTATATCCAGTCCCTTCATTATTTGCCCTGGAGACCATGTCGACGCGTCGGGGTAATGAACAGAACTTCGATCCTCAAGGTGCCTGCCTTGCCGCCCCATTAAAAATCTCCCCGAGAAAATCCAATTGGGATAAAACTCGAGTGAGGGAAAAAGAGTACAACTCAGGCGACTCCTTCTTTTAGAAGTGGAAGTACTTGAGATGAGCGACATTCCAGTTGTTTTAGAGTAGTTTTCCTTCCATAATTTCAAACTGGAATGCTCATTTGTTTGTTGTGGTTGTGATTTTGTATGGTCCATCCAAATTTGTTCATAGTTTTCCAACATTAGGGTCTTTCGGTGCTTTTGTTTTGGCCTTGAGGATGTAACCTTCGACTTTGAGCAGTCGCACATTGGCCCTCTTGTTATAGTAATTGTCCACTTGCTGATTCTGGGCTACAATTCTTATGTAGGCCGTGTCTCTCTGTTCTTTGACTTCGTCTAGATCTTGTAGCCTATTTCCGTTGTTACTTGATCCACTCTTGTTGGAGTATCTCAAACTTGGTTCTCTGATTTTGACGGGTATAACAGTGTCAGTCTCATAGAGTAGTGAATATGGCATCTCATCTGTGTTGGTTTTTGGCATAGTGTCGTATGCTCATAATACTTCCGGTAGTAGTTCAGGCCGTAGCCCTTTAGCATCCTCAAGCTTCTTTTTCAATATATTCGGTATTACTTTATTGGAGGATTCGGCTTGACCATTGGCGGCTGGGTAAAATAGCTTGGAGAGTATTCGTTTGATGCGCCATTTCTCGAAGAATTCAGTCATTTTATTTCCGACGAACTGAGGCCCGTTGTCGCAGTTGATTTCTTTAGGGATGCCCAAATGGCATATTACGTTTTTCCATATGAACGTGATGACCTCTTACTCACGTATCTAAGTGTATGCACCTGCTTCCACCCATTTAGAAGAGTAATCAGTTAAAACCAAAAGGAAACGTACCTTACCTCGTCCTGCTAGAAGCGGACCGACTATGTCCATTCCCCACTTTATGAACGGCTATGGAGAATTGACAGAGTGAAGGAGTTCCCCTGCTTGATGCATCATAAGGGCGTAATTTTTGACACTGTTCACTTCTCCTGACATAATTTGCATCTTCTTTTTTCATGATGGGCCAGTAGTATCCGACAGGGATGAGGCATCGAACGAGGGCGCGGTTCCCTGTATGGGCACTGCAGTGCCCTTCGTTTACTTCTTCCAATACTCGCCTTGTTTGATTTGGCCCAAAATATTTTGCTAGGGGGGCGTCAAACGTTCTTTTGTAGAGGTCACTGTTTACGAGGCTGTATATGGCTGCCTGTACCCAGAGTTTTTTGGCTTCTTTTTTATCATGCGGGAGGGTTCGATCCTGCAAATATTCTACAAGACAGTTACGCCAGTCCCAAGTTAAATTTATGGAAAGTACCTCGATGTGGTCAATTGCGGAATGGAGGAGAGTGACCACATTTTCTTTGTTGATATTTTTGGTGGCCCCAACTAGTTTGGCGAGCCATCTGCTTTGATATTATGTGCCCTAGTCGAGGCGATATTCGTCGAATTCTGGTAATAGTTTGTGAATTTCTGACTGGTACTTTTGGAGTATTTGTTCTTTGATTTAGGAAGTCTTGGTGACTTGGTTTAATATGAGTTGAGAGTCACAATGGAGGAAGAGTCATCGGGTGCCATATTTGAGGGCTAACTTCAAACCTGCAATCACAACTTCATAATCGTCCTTGTTGTTAGTCATCTCGAGGCATCGCATGGACTGGTGAATAACTTCGCCTATAGGGACTTCGAGGACGAATCCCAATCCTGATCTCGAGGCATTAGCGGCACCGTCGATGTAAAGGACCCAGAGGTCGGTGTGCGAGGAAAAGCGGAATGCTTCATGTTCTACCTCGGGCAATAGTTCCGTACTGAAATCAGCGACGAAGTTGGCGAGCACCTGCGACTTAATGGCAGTTCGTGGTTGGTATGTTATGTCTTTTTTGCTTAGTTCTATCGTCCACTTGGCTAGTCTACCCGATAGTTTGGGTTTGTGTAGGATACCTCTTAGGGGGAAAGTGGTCACCACCTTTATGGGGTGACATTAAAAGTACGGTCTAAGCTTCCATGAAGCTACCACTAATGTCAGAGCTAGTTTTTCAAGGTGAGGGTACCATAGTTCACGCAGTCTTCGTGATCCTTCCTTAGCACATAGTTCACGCACTCTTCGTGATTTTTGGAGTTGGCTACCATAGTTCACGCTCTCTTCATTCTATTACAGTCCACGCTCCTTCCTTAGCACAGTGAAGAATTTGCGGCATCTATCTGAGGATCGTGAAATGATTCTTGATAGGGCGGCTATCCGCCTTGTTAATTTCTGCACCTGATTTTTGATGGTCAGCGTCTCCGGTATTACATCGATGTTTGATCCGGGTTGACCTCGATTGCCCTTTGTGACACCAAGAAACCAAGGAACTTTCTTGAAGTTACATCGAAGGCGCATTTTTTGGGATTCACTTTCATTCCGCACTGCTTTAATATCTTGAAGGCTTCCTTCAGTTGACTGATGTGATCCTCTTTCTTTGTCGACTTCACTAGTATGTTGTCGATGTAAACCTCCATGGTGTTACCGAGTTTTTCTTTGAATATTTTGGTGACTAACTTTTGATACGTGGCCCATGCATTCATGAGCCCGAACGGCATGACCTTATTGCAGTATGTTCCTTGATGAGTGATGAAAGTGGTCTTTCTTGATCTTCTCGGCCATTAGAATTTGATTATAGTCGGAGTAGGTGTCTAAGAAGCTTAGAAGTTTGTGTCCCTCTGTTGCATCGATAAGTTGGTCGATGTGAGGTGACGGAAAAGAGTCATTCGGGCATGCTTTTTTAGATCGATAAAGCCAATACATATTCGCCATTTCCTATTCTTCTTTTTTGCCATGACCACATTGACAACCCATTGGGGGTATTTTAATTCTATGATGGAACCGTTACCGAGTAATTTTTCAACCTCCTGGTTGACCGCATTATTGATTACGGTATTGAATTTTCTCTTTATTTGTCGTACTGGCGGATGAAGTGGATCGACATTTAGCCTGTGTGTGGCGATATCCTTTAGGATTCCTGGCATATATAAGTGAGAGAAAGAAAACAAATCGGAGTTGTTAATTAAAAATCACGATACTTACCTGGCTCTCAGAGGTTGTGTCCAATATAAGCCTTTTTGTGTTGCCGGTGTTATCCATTTTGACGGGATCAAGATTTTTCTATGGTTGGCTTGCAAGCCTCTATGATGTCCGGGGCTTTGATGTCCTCTTCTTGTACGTCGGGTTTGGTTCCCGACATGGCTGATTGTTATGCTTCCGCTCTTTCCCCCTTCAGTTGTTTGATGTGTGTGCAATCTTGGGAGATCCGGTAGCATTCTTGGGCAGTACGAGGCTCACCTGGGATGCTTAATATCCCCGACGGGGTGAGAAATTTGATTACTTGATAGAAGCATGAAGGGACGGCTCGCATGGCCTGTATCCCTGGTCATCCTATGATGTCGTTATAGGTCGTTTCCTAGTTCATGACGTGGAATGTCGTTTCCAGGGTAATCCCTCCTACCAGGACAGGTAACACTATCTCCCCAGATGTCTGCTCTACTACATTACTAAAACTTGTTAGTATTATACAATGCGGTATTATTTTATCCTCGAGTCTCATCTGCACGTGAACTCGTTGTTAAATAATATATACGTCACTTCCGTCATCTGCCATTATTCTTTTTACATCGGTTTCCACAATGCGTAATATTATAACCAAAGCATCATAGTGAGGGAAAGACAAACGGTCAACATCCGACTTATCAAAGATGATACTGTCTTGTCATACCGCTTATGGGAAACTGTCCGTTTGATTTTATGTATGGTGGTGAATTGTACATGGATGATTACCGCATCATCGCCACCGCTAATATTCATTTGTATGGTATGAGTTGGAGACCGTGGCTTTGGCGGTCCTTGAGGTTGATCGTTCCCTCGAGCGAAGTTGGACCACCCTTTATCGCTTAGCAGTTCTTTCAGATACCCTGGTTTAACATCCTCACTACTTCTTATTGCAGACCTATGCAATCTTCAATCTTATGTCCTCTCTCTCCTGGTGGAATTCGCACAGGAAGTTTTACCTCCTAGTACTTGGATCTGAGTTCATTGTTTGTGGCCACTGCAACTTCGTGCCCAGTTTTTCCAGAGCATACACTATCTCTGAAGGGGAAACACAAAAGTTATGAGCAGATAGTAGTGGAGGCATACTTCTTTCGTAGCGAAGGGGTGCAATGTGTCGAGGCACGCATCCGCGTTCGTGGAGGGGTGGATTGGATGTTCCGATATAGGGTTGATGACTTTCTCGATTAAAATGTGGTAATTGATCCCTTCGCCCATCGTTACGTCGATTTCTCAGTGGCTCGATTTGTACTGACATTAATCGCTGAAGTGAACCATTCAAGTCATCCTCGTCTACCCTCACTTCGGCACAATACGCGTCGTGGATCTCTTCCCGCATGGTAGGGGGCACTTCATGAGTCTACTGAGTAGTTTTTAGTTACCATTGATCTGTTCCTGTTTAGCCTGTTTTGAAAGGCTGCTACTGACATCCCTTCTGACACGTTCGGTAGGCTTATCCTTGCTCTGTTGAATCGGGTCAGGAAATCCCGAATTCCTTCGCAAGTGGCGTTTGCCTGACGGTGAAGATATTGTTAACCCTTGCCTCGGCCTTATTCGCTACCGCTGAATTTATCCGCTATTTCCTCGAACGTCGATATCAATCGTGCTGGTAGTTGAAAATACCATATCAATCCTCCCCTTGTCATACTTCCACTGAAATTTTTCAGCATTACAAATGGTATGTGTTCTTTTGATAGATCATTACCTTTCATTGTAGTAACGTAATAGATTAAGTGATCCTCTGGGTCTGTAGTTCCATCGTATATTTTCAGGTAAGGCGGCATTTTGAACGTCTTTGGAATAGAATGAGGAGCCGCCCCTTCACTGTATGGTTGTTCAATAAATCATCCCATATCGCGTTTTGGTAATAACTTCAGAGCGCCTTGTATTTTATCAACCCTCTCCCAGCATTCTTTCATCTGGTCGCGGAGTGTTCTGTTCTTACTTTCCATCTCATTCATTTTCTTTAAGATGGTCGTGAGTGTATCGTTGCTCGTATTGGTACCAGTACAGGTGTTACCTATTTGTGTAGCGTCTGGCTCATCGGCAGCAACTATAATTTCTGCGGGTGAGATATCTTCGGTATCTCTCTGAGCAGGTTTCTCGAGCATGTTTCTCAAGGTACTTGTCAGCCATTCTTCTAGTAGCTTTTTGACGGCTGGCGGCGTTTCTCCTGCCGCAGATGTTGAGGTTCCCCTTTCGCGCAAGATTGTTAGATCTCTATGCGGAGGAGACATGATCTCCCCCTCCGGTGCAACACTCGGTGTTGCATTGTCGTTGTCTTCTCTACTGGCTTCGTTGAGGGAATTCAGGAGGTTGTTCGTGTCATCCACTACTACCTTTAGCCTCGCTTCTCCTTTTCCCGCCATTGCTTGTTTTTATGAAGCTGAAGAAAAATGATTATTACTTTCAAGAATCTAGATTAAAACTACAATTTCGTCTATAGAAATCTCCACAGACAGTGCTAAATAATTTAACTCAAAAGATTTTCGTATATTTTTGAACAAATCAATCAAAGATGAAGGGGTAAATCTTAGCTAAGGTAATAATCTCTAGAAAGATTGATCGAAAACAAAGAAAGTAAATTACAAGATTTATTTTTATCTGCCCATCTCTACTAAGTTGTACAAAATAAAATATAAGGAATCTTTTAAGGAATATTCTTTATGTCCCCTAATAGCTATCCATTGTTACAAGGGTTGTCTGGTCTCTGGTTTGTTTCAGGATCCTCCTCTGTAAGATATTACTTTAAAGATATTACTTTAAAGAGGTCTCGTCAATCATCGTACTCAACGTCGATCGAGGTTTGTCAAATTTGAACCCATACAATCTTGAGCAAAACTAGTTTCTTGTTCACATGTGATTACGATTTCACAATACATTAATCCACTGTTTCAATCGCAAGGAATCCTTAGAGAATCTTCTTTCTTTTCTATCTTGTGTCCCTTAATACTATTCAAGATGCTCACGAAAGGTTGTGGAAAAAGAAGTTGACAGATGAACCGACAAGAGAGGGGCCAAAACCATGTATTACTCAAATCCAATGTGGAGACGCTCTAGCAGGTTAGCACGTGTGGTTGCCAAAATCTTCTTTCAAACACACCAACTATTGTTCCCTCCAATTCTTTTTTTTGGATTCTAACACTCTTTTATTAATATTTCATAAGTTATTCTTATTTTTCACTAATGTTATATTTTAAATACGTTTCATTTTAACACTTTAATCATATTTTATAAGTGTCATTTAGACATAAAATTAATAGGCAGTTAATTACAGAAGATGTGTGTAATTTACATGCCAAAATAACAAATAAGATACGGACACATAAATTTAACTTAAATAAAATAAAATAGAATAAAGCAACAACCCCACCCATTCGTCTTCTCCATGATCCCCTCGTCCCGTCATCTTCCGGACGACCCCCCTTCCCCCCCCCCCCCCCCTAAATCTTGTCTTCGCAAAACACTCCACCTCTTTCATTTTCTTCCCTAGATCTTAATCTGAGAAAGCATATCTAGAAATTGTCGGTGGCCTGTCAAAGCTTTGCTGGAAATTGCCGATGGTCAGTCATGGGCTTAGAGGATTCCGGCGAGATTCTGAACGCAAAACCAAGTTCGGCCGGAATCAGCTGAAGAGTCAACGACGTGAGATCTTCGGTGCCGGGAAGTCCGACCTCCCATAATACTCTGTCCTCATTATTACCACCGCTAGAATCGTACTCAGAAAGCTTCACTTCTTCACCCAAGGTAGCTCGTTACAGAAATGTTCTTCAACTGGACAAATTTCACTCTTAGAATTCTTTCTTAGTTCCCACTAATACAAGTTAAATTAAATCTTTTGCGGTTACAGTTTCGACGTGGGACAGAGCAGCAGATACCGATTTGATGAAGATTTCCGAAGGATTTCCAAAATGGAGGAGAGGAAGATAGAAAAAAGAAAAAAAAGAGAAAAGGGGTAAGTTGTTTGTGTTTTGGACCATTTCACGCGCCTGGAAAATATGAGGAACATTTGACTTGCCGTGTCAGCCTTTTGTATGTGAATTGCGCTTATGAGATATGGTTGAAGTGTTTAAATGAAATATGCCTAAGATAAAATGTGCAAGTGAAAAATAAGGTAAGAGGTTGCCGATGTATTTGGCATATTTTATATATCATTTTACAAAATTATATTTTGACCTTTGTGTTTTTCTTGATTGGTTGTAATTAGTTAGTGCTCCCCTTCGCTGTCACGGGGCCTATAAAATAGTCAATAAAAATTTCCATGCATAAACTTTTTTTGGGGACGGATCAAATTATCACCATCAAGTAGGGACTACTTTTTTTGGGATAGATTTCATCATACAAAACTACTTATATTTCTATTCACATTTGCAAATTAGAAAATAAAGGGACGTATTGCAACAATAATTCATCTATAATGTACAAATTGCTAACTAAACTTGTGCTACGCCCTTTTCCTATTATAGGAAAAAATGTAATGTGGAGGGATCTATATCAACACTTTTACTATCGCAAATTATAGTATGCTATTCAAAATACCAGCAATATCCAAAATGACAACAACAACAATCTAGTATAATCTTACTTAGTGGGGGTCTGGGGAGGGTAGTATGTACGCAGACCTTACCCCTACCCTGGGATAGGGAGGCTGTTTCCAAATAGACCTCAGGCATCCTTCCCTCCAAGAACTTCCCACCTTGCTCTTGGGGAGACTCGAACTCACAACATCTCGGTTGAAAGTGAAGGTTGTTTACCATCATAGCAACCCCTCTTGTCCAAAATGACAAAAAAGGAATTATTCCTATATGTTTTTTGCATCCAATTGATGCTTATGAGTTGTATGATCTTAAAATTGTAAACATAGGGAGCAAACCCCAAAAGGTACACATCATATGCTTAGAAACTGATATTTTCTTAGACGAAGATGCGACCCTAAGATAAAATGTTACTACTACATAATGTAGTAATCCACGCAAAAAGATAAATCAATCAATTAATTGTAACTCCAAATGAGATTAGTCAGAATCGGTTACTATAATAATTGTATGTATCATTTAATTCTATTTAAGTTCATTTCATTCGATATTTGGAGGATTCGTAATTAAAAAAATTTAACTAACCATCAGTACATTGTATCGGTATAAAAATTGATATGACACGTAGACTAATGGTACATTGACATGTGACATTCGAATAAGAGAAATGGAAAGGTGTGGGTAAGACCCCCACGGTATTGTCCCAAAGATACCGTATATGATAATTGAGAAATAAGAAATAGACACAAAATGTATGAGGATTACAAAAGAGAGAGATTCATAAACAATTACAAGTATAAAAAATGAATCCGCATAATCCCTGACTATATGCAATTGTTTATTGTTACCATAACGATTACATATAATTTGAGTAACATACAACTAATGTAGTTAATGCTAGTAACGGACAGGAATTACATATGTATAATTCGAGTAACATGCAATTAATGTAGTTAATGTTAGTAACAGAAAGGAATTGCATGTGGGAGAAAAATTAAATATTGTATTCTTATATAAACGTCCCTTACCTTACTTCATACGATCATCAAAAACTTTATAAATATGTGCAAGTCTTTTATTTTTACTTCTCTGCTTGGTTAAAGATTCTTACTCGTAATTTTTGAAAGGAAACATCAATCATCAATAAAATTTCTTTTCCTTTATTTGTTGAATAATAAAGTTCAATTCTTTTTACTTTTTTATATATGAAAAAGTGAAGTAAACTTGGTTATTAGAAAATTGATTTATACAAATATTAACTTTGACCACAAAAATTATTTTTTAGTTGCACAAATTTGTTCTGTTATTGGTGTTCACTTTCCATATTTTTATCTTTAGCAACAAAGTATGTCTATTACTAAGAAATTATTCATGTGGGTGAAGAAGATCAAGGAAGGAAATAAGGTGGAACTCCACCGCACCATACACTCATAGCGACTCAACAATGCTCACGAGACAATTCACCTGAAAGATTTGATAATCGTAATGTTGGACAACAAGTTGATGAGCAAACAAATGACCAACACAATTAGAGGCAGTTTATCGCTCAAAAAATTGGTGAAGCTTTGCGTGCTTTTACAAGTGAATTTCACAGTGTTGCTCCACCACCAGTAAATGCAACTCTGAAAAACCCTCGTTCAGGGCTTGAAAACTCTGAACATGGGAAAATGCCAAATGATTTTGGAGTAGGGGGCGAGGAACACTACATAATTCTAATTTGCAAATTTGATACTAACTTTGCAAGAGTAGTTTAAGCAACAAAATGAGCAGTAGGACAGATACTAGGAATACCACTTGTGATAAAAAGAGTGGACATTGACAAATATTCACAACAACACTAGAAATCGAGTGCAGCATCGTTGCCAATTTCCAAAAAAAATAAAATGTATGATATCCCTAAGTATGATGGAATAACTAACCCGTGAGACAAAGTTACTGCAATTACCTCAAGAGTTAAGGGAAATGACTTAACTAAGTAGGAAATTGAATCAGATTCGGCGAAAACCTCATAAAAGGAGCATGAACGTGGTATTCGCTCTTACTTGAAAATTTAATTGACTCTTTTCTAAGCTTGCTGACTCATTTATAAAAGCACATCTAGGAGCTCAAAAAGTAGAAAAGAGAATGGTAATATCTTCAAAATGAAGCAGGAAAGACAGAATTTCTCACCGATGGGAGAAAATCATATTGCCGTGTGTACCTGATAACTGGGTAGCTATGGCATTTGCAAGTAATTTGAATGAAAAAAGTACAGAAGCAACAAGAAGATTAAATTAAAGCATGCGAGAGTTTCCTTCAATCACTTGGAATGATGTATATAACATGTACAACACAAAGTTGCGAATAGAAAAAGACACGATGTCTCAGCCAAAGGTAGAGGAAATGTTCAGTTCTAGATGATCAAAAATAGAAAGAAGGTATGAAAAAAATAGATACGAGCCTTATATGGGACCCACTGGACGAGATTCAAGATCAAAACAAGAACAATTGCGATTTGATCAAATATCGAGGCAGAAGGAGACAAATTCTTCTTCCCAAATCAATAAGGAACGAGATGCAACAAAAAATAGCAATAAAAATTCCATATTGAAAATAGGAGATTATAATCTCAACGTCATCACATCCGAGTTGGTAGCCTCCCTAAAAGACTTGGTGATAAAGTACGATAACCGAAAAAGATGAGGACAAATCCCAACAAAGGAGCGAAGGATTCTGGTGTGAATTCCATAATGACCATGGCCACAGAATAGTAGATTGCAGACTCTTAGAAGGGAGGTTGAATATTTATTGAAAAAAGGTTACCACACTGATCGGTTTAGTGAAAAAGGAAAACAATCTTATATGAAAAATAGGCAAGAACAACCAAAACTTTCGTCACCAAAGAGGAGGGTAAATATTATAATCGATAGAGATGAGATCAAAAGAGTAACATATACATCAGGGACATCCAAGGTCTCAATTACCCACGGGAAGCGAGTTCGTCAAGTCTTGGAATGAGACATCATAACCTTTAACGATGAAGATGCGGATGGCTTGTTCGTTCCTCATATTGATGCACTGGTAATATCTTTAATTGTTCATGATACCAATGTCAAGAGATTTGTTATTGGTGTAGGTAGCTATGTTAATATCATACTGCTAATATTGGTGAATGAGATGCAAGCGACCGATTGTGTCATACCTAAGGCCCGATCGTTTTCTAGGTTCGATAATTGAAGTATCATAACGATAAGAGAAATTATGTTTGCAGAGAGCGTCTTCAAGGTTTATCGAAGATAAGTATCAAGTCCTCTATTGCTGAACTAGACTAGATTTCGAGGATGAATAGTGGATAAAAAGTCATCCCGAGGAATACTCTTCTCTAGGAGTATGAATTATGTTTCATGTAATGTAGTACACTATAACAGAGTTAGAGTACTGCAGTGGACATAATTCAAAAATAACCTTAAGGAAAGGGCTTATACAAAATAAGGAGAAATTTAAAAAAACTCATTGGAATTGAGATCTTATTCAAAGAGAACGATCTCAAATATCTGGAGTTTCATTCTGTATATTATATAGAGGATCCGTCCGCAAGGACCATGATTTGGAAATGTTTGATCATCTTTCTTTTAGGAAAAGTCAAGGTTACCAGTGGTTGTGCTTAACCAGATCTAAAAAGGGAGAGGGCACACACCGTTCACTGAGTGAAAGACGAGGAAATGTTGATTCCAGTGTCTCCTAGGAGACACCGTGCATCGAGTATACACCTGGTACCCAGCTTCCCGTAAACGATACGATAATGGAAGATCCTTAGACATAATAGCCCTCATTATAGGAACAAGATACCAAATTTCAAGTGGTGGCTGCAGACATGGCTTATAATATAATTTTAGGAAGGCCATGGATTCATGACATGGATGCAGCTCCCCCAACTTCGCATCAGGTAATCAAATTTTCATCGTAACTAGGAATTCATCCAATTAGAGGACATCATCAGGCGGCACAAGAAATCTATATAGTTGCAATAGCTAATAGAACACTCGATGATGGACACAGGAAATAGTAGTTACAAAATTTAGTAAGGGATAATTCACTTTCGACCTTACTGAAAATCCAAAAAATGAAACTGATATAAATTCAAGGCCTGATGTGATCCAAGAGCTAGAATGGAAATATCAAAACAACCATGGAGGAGCTCAAAGTTGTTATATTATTTAATCACTAGCCTAATAAAAAAGTTTACATCGGAAGAACCTAAGCTTGGAGATAGAAGGTAAATTAATTGAATTCCTACGTACTAATGTCGATTTCTTTGCTTGGTCGCATTCAAACATGACAAGTATAACACCTGAGGTAATAACTCATAAGTTGAATGAAGACCCATTACACCCCCTGTCAAGCAAAAGAAACAAAAGCAATTGACATTTAAAAAACAGATAATCTAAGACGAGGTATAAAAACTTCTGAAAGTTGGCTCAATTCGAGAGGTAAAGTACCTTGGCTTGTTAACTAATGTTGTTGTAGTCCCAGAAAAGAATGAAAAGTGGCGAGTGTGCGTGGATTATACTAATCTAAATAGAGCTACCCCTAAAGATGTATTTTTTTATTGCATATAGATCAACTAATTTTAGCTCGAACCTATTTTTTAAAGCTAAAAAAGAGATACAAATATTTACCGGATCTGATATGGGGACTTGGACCTTATATACTGATGGGTCCTTAAATATAAAAGGAGCATGTTTGAGTATTGTTCTTATTTCATCTTCGGAAGAAATTGCAAGCAAGCAAAAACATACCATCCAGTTACTAATAATAAAGTAGAGTATAAGGTAGTAATTGCAAGCTTGAAACTTGCAATAGAACTTGGGATTGAACAAATTAAAATCAAAGTGACTTGCAACTAGTGGTAAATCACATGCAAGGGAATTACATGACTAGAGAGACGCGAATGCAACAAAATATGAAAAAGGTATGAGAATTACTGAGGCAATTCCAAGCATGGAGAGCTGTCCAAATACCCAAGGAAGAAAACGCAGAAGCTGATGCATTAGCAAATTTGGGGTCTGTGGCTGATGTATCAGACGCAGAAAATGCAATTATGGTGTACTTGTTTCATTCAGCCGTTGATCAAGCCAAAAATGAGGTAAATTTTAATAAATTAACTTGGGATTGGAGAAATAAATTTGTGAATTATCTGCAGTATGGAGTTTTACCTGGGCATAAGAAGAAATCCAAATTGATGCGAATGAAATCTACTCAATATTGCTTAATAAAAGGCAATTGGTATAGCAAAATGTTTGGATGACCCTTAGCACGGTGCCTTGGTCCATCACAAATTGAATATGTGATGTGATAAGCACATAAAGGACATTGCAAAAATCACGTTGGAGGAACGTCATTGGTAAAAATCTAATAAGAGCGGAGTATTATTGGCAAAAAATGAAAGACGGCAAAAAGTTTTATAATAATGTGCGATAAATGTCATCAACAGGCGAAGTTGCTTCATTCAATCATAGAATCGTGGTCGTTTGTGAAGTGGGGGAAGGATATCGTTTTTCATTTACCTCAAGCACCAGGAAAGGTGCGGTTTCTACTAATTTTAGCTGATTATTTTTTCAAATGGGTAGAAGAAGGTACCTTCAAATAGGTATGAGAAAAAGAAGTTATTGACTTCATTTAGAAAAACATAATATGTCGATTTAGAGTCCTAAAAGAAATCATCTGCAATAATATGCCACTATGGGTGCCAAGGTTACTGGTTTTTTTCAAAAAGTTAGAAAACTAAACGAATTACTTCAGCACCCAATCAACTTGTAGCTAATGAGCAAGCAGATTCGACAAATAAAATCATTATCAACAATATAAGGAAATAGTTAGAAGGATCAAAAGGTAGGTAGTCTAAAGTATTACTTGGGTTGCTATGGGCTTACTGGACGACGACGAAAATAAGCACGGGAGAAACATCATTCTCACTTGTTTATGGTAATGAGGCCTTGATTCCAGTGGAAATAGGAGAACCAAGTACAAGGTACGTGCATTCAAAGAAAACATTAAATCAGGAAGAACTCCATACAAATTTAGATTTAACAGAGGAGGGAAAAAAGCAGCTTTAATATGAATAGTAGCACAAAAGCAAGGGATTGAGCAATATTACAACAGAAATGCAAACCTTCGATATTTCAAGATTGGGGACATTTTCCTTAGGAAAGTATTTCGATTAACATAAAAAAACTAATGCAAGAAATTGAGTCCAAATTAGGAAGACCCGTATCGAGTTAAAGGCATTGCTGGAAAAGACCATGGACGGGAAAGTATTACCATCCAATTGGAATGCAGTTCACTTGAAGAAATATTAATTTTAAGAGAGTACCCATGGTTATGTATCTTAAAAGTTCATTTTTTATTTTTTTCATTTAAATTTTTACTAACCATTTTAGATGATAGGCAAAAAGCTAATCCGTATCAGATGAAGACATTAGACCCAAAAGACACGTAAAGTACTTCATTATTTCCGGTCTAAGTTACAACAATTCTAATGGAAAGGATTAAGAAGTCATCATCTAAAAGGTTACCTCCGAGTCTTCTATATATTTTCTTTTTCATGGAAAGGACCGAAGAGAAGAGTTGATCTAGTGTTCAAATTTTCATGCTTCAAAGCTCAAACACTATAGGGCTATGCATATGGAAGAAGTATATAAGGGAATAAGATGTACACCACAAAATCATAGCTTAGCCAAAGAAAAAACCTTGAAGAAAATTTCAAATTTTCAAGCTCGCGGAAGAAAAGTGAAGTAATTTGAAGATTCAGCAGAAAACTCCCAAGAACTATTAGGTTAAGGCCATAAATTTAGCCACGAGATAAACCCGTACTTGTAAACTTGTTATAAAGAAAGGAGTTATGAAAATATTGTTCATGAATATTTCTTTGAAAGTTCAAATAAAACTTCTTCAAATTATTTCATATTTCATCACTTCACACTAACATGAAGATGAGATGTCATCTTCACCAGTGTTGTTAATATAAAAGGGCCCTATTTTATAAGTAATACCTTGTGTACTTAGACATGGCATATTAAAGCATTTATTTATTTGAATAATGCAAGAAAATACTCGAAAATTAAAGAGCAAAAGTGTACATAAGATATGCAACAAAATTACATTATATTGATATTAAAAAAATTGGGAGAGAAGGTTACCCAAAAGATCAACTTCAAAAACAAAATATCCCATAAACATCAGAAAAAAAACACCCAAAATAAAAATTACTAAAAGGATAGAAGCTAATTAGCATCATCAGAAGGGTAGTAGGATAAACTTGAGAAGAAGACGAAGGTTGTGCATCAACTTTATTAGCTCCGGAACTGTTTTTACTCAAATCACCCTTGTGTCACAATCCGAATTTTTCATCATCGAGAGTCGTGATGGCGCCTACTAGTGAAAGCTAGGAAAACTAATAATTTCAATTATTTTACCCTTATCATTTTTAATCCCTTAACAATTGAGACTTAACATAATAAATAACGGAAAAATTAAAGCGGAAGAAAGAAATTTAACAAGTTAAGCTAATACCGATACAAATCCATGACATAAACTACCCAGAGCTGGTGTCACATAATCTCATGGACTATCTAAGAATACTGCAAATAGGGCCCGAACAAAATAGATACATGTATGCCTTTGAAATAGTAAAGAACAGAAGAAAAACTAGATAGGAAGGAGAAGCCAAGCCCTGCGGACGCCTGCAAAACTACCTCGGGTCTCCGGTTAGACTGAAGAAATCAACCTCAATGTGGTCCAAGTGCTCCAACGTCGGGATCTGCACATGTGGTCCAAGTGCTCCAACGTCGGGATCTGCACAGTGTAGTATCAACCTCAATTCCCTCACAATTGCGTACAAGTCGTCGCAATTGCAATATTGTCCCTTCCCTGATGACTTCTCATTTGTGAATGGGTGTTCACAATTGCGAACACTGGCAGTCTGGGCTTTCTTCACAAATGCGATCAAGCCCTCGCAATTTGCAAACCTGTTGGACTCGCAATTGCGAGACCAAAGCCTGCAACACAACTGAACCTGCAACAGCCATTTCTCTAATTCAAAATTCACTCTGTGGCCTATCCAAAACTCACCCAAGCCCTCGGTGCTCCAAACCAAAATGCACGCAAGTACAAAAACATCATAAGGCTTGGCCGTGTGATCAAATCATCAAAATAACATCAAACACTGTGAATTAAACCTCAAATTCATGTAATCACTTAAGAACATCAAAATTATTATTTTCTCAACCACAGGTAAGTTTCAAACCAAACCAATTACAATCTTTACAATATTTTATAGATTCAAGTTAATTATTATTTAAACTTGTACCAGGCTCCGAAACTAAGATATGGGCTCGATACCATCAAGAAAATGCATCAGTTCACTTCTAAAAACCATTATGTTTTCTAGAAAGTAATTTTCTTTAAAAATTCATTTCTCGGTTTTGGAACCTCGGAGCTCGATTCTGGGCATACGTCCAAGTCTCATATTTTTCTACGGACCCTACGAGACCGTTGGATCACGGGTCCGAGTCTGTTTACCAAGAATCTAACCAAGTCAACTTTAGTCAATTTTAAAAGCCAATTTCCTTATTTTACTTAGTTTTCATAGAAAAGCTTTCCAAAAATGTGCCCAGACTGCACACGCAAATTGAGGCGAGACAAAAGGAGGTTTTTAAGGCCTTGGAACATAGAATTAACTTCCAAAATGAGTAAACTTTGACGATATTGAGTACTTTTAATGTTTTCTTGGCTTTGGCAATCTCAACCTTAAGGTCAAAAACATTCCTGGTTAGCCTCGATCAAAGTTTCTAGACGTGTGTTCAAGAAAGCCCAACTAACATCAAGTGTTAGTTTATCTTCAAGGGCCTCGTAGTCTTTCTCTAATTGTTCCACTTCAGCTTTCAAGTCTTTCTTCTCAGCCTTAGAATCTTCATAAGACTCTTTTAGAGGTTCAATGGTATCCTCGAGGAACTTAACTTTTTTTAGAAGAAGCACGGAGATCCTCTTAAGCTTGAGTCAACATTTGAACCAGATCATCAACATACACTTCCTTCTGATTTAGAAGTTCTTTCAAGTTCCTAATTTCTTAGTATTCCTTGAATGATGTTCAAAAAAAGAGGCTTACATTCTATCTTTCTCCTTTTTAACCTGGTTGGTAGAAGCTTTCAAAATCACAAGTTCAACAGTGGTAATGTTGAGATGTTGCTCAAAAGATCTCTTCTCCTTGACAATAACATTTTTCTCAAGCTGAAGGCATTCAAATTACTCCTTCCAATTGTCATATTCTATACACAACGCAACATGGTGTTCAGTCTAAGCTATCCTTCTCATTAGCTCCGTACTTGTTAAATTGATCTGCAAAACAGGCAAAGTGGGGCAACTGCAAAACTAAAGAATAGGGGAAGGGAAATAAATAAGAAAAGGAGAATATACCTTGAGGGAAGAGCGAATGACATCATTCATTAAAGTGATGGAAGTACGAGACTCAATCTTTTCCTTCTCCACAGGGCCAATCAATGGTTTCAACCAAACTGCAGCTCGGTTAGACTTCTTCAGCAAATTGGCACCCTCAAGGACTTCAATTAAAATTTGCTTCATGCCTCTTCTTCCTCTAAAAGGGCCAGCCTCTTCACGAGGAACAACAGCATCAGTTTCAACATATGTGGTAGCAGAAGTAACATAGGGGATGAAAAAAATGAGAAACATGAGTCATTGGAAGAGTAGCAAGGGGTGGCTCTTCAAAAATAGGGTCGAATTCTTCTTCACCCTCAAATCCTTGGGCAAAAAACTTCCAGTGGGACTTGAGGGGGGTTCAAACCAAGACCAACGTCCTCATCTCCTGAGATATCCAAAGGAATACTCTCAGGTTCATCAACTAGCTGGAAAGGCACGTAGCCTAAAGGTTGATCCTAGGGAACAATGGCTTCATTATCTAAAATCGCACGTCTCATGACTCGTGGCTTCCTTACTAGAGAGACTTCATCATCTTCTTCTTCTTCGAAGGCGCGAGTTTCTTTATTTTTCCTCTTTCAAGAAGAAACACTTAGAATATGTTCTTGGGCAGCGCTAACAATGAGTCAGTTGTAGGAACAGAAGCAGACCGAATTCCAAGAACAGGAAATCATAAGAAAAATAGAAAATATTAGAATAAGAGAAGTCATAAAAAGAGAAATTCATGGTAAAGTAAAACGAAATACATTGTGTTTTAACTTTCTACCCTAACTTTTGAGAAAGAAATTTCAAAGATCTTTGATCCGTGGGGGCAACATACAGCGCTATTTTACCCAATCATGAAAGCCGGAAAGTTCACCAAAAACTTACCTGATTACTGAAAAGTAAGTAAAAATGAGTGAGGAAATAAAAATTCTAACAAAGAATATGGTGAAGAATAATACTCACGTGCAAATTTTCACGTCTCAGGAAAAGGCATATTTTCATCACCCACTAAATCATGAGTGAGAACAACCACGAACTGAGCGTACCGGCCACGATCACGATCATCTTCGGGACTGGATAAGACTCTTTTGCTTCTCCCAATGATGGAGAAAATAACTTCGCGGAAAATCTTCTGGTAATATATATTAAGGAGGTACCGGAAAGTGAAAGGAGATGAGATTAAGCTTCACAAGTAAGGAACGCAAGCCACCGCCCTCCACATTATCGGACCTATTGGCCCAAGATACACATTAAAATAATGGCAAAACTCAATGATCATTGGTCGATATGAGGATTGAATCCTAAAGAAAAAGAGTAGGTGTAAATGAATGAATAACCCTCACGGTAAGAGGTTATTCGATAATCGCCACTAGAAGCTATGACAGGAATTTCCAATTACATTCATGGCACACTAAAGGTAGGAGGCCACGAGTGATTAAAGAAGAATGATTATCGGCGAGGTTAAGAGTTGTGATGGAAGAAACCCATTTTCTCCATGCTTCACAATCTGATATGAAAGAAAATTCCTAATGAACAATCTTAGAAACATGAACATGCTCAAGTAATAGTTTGTTTTGATCTGTAACTTTGGAAGAAGATCTCAGAGTTGATTAAGCTTTAGCTTTAGAAGAATAGTATTTAGAAGTATTCTTCTAAGAAGATGGGGTTCTATGGATTGGTGTGGAGCCTAAGCTACGAAATCCCCTCTTCTACTCCTAACTGGGCCAGTAGAAGGAGGAAGCTCATCGATGATGAATATTTTTTGTAGGTCTGATGATGAAGAAGGGTTTGAAGAAGGGGAAGCCATTTTTAGTGGTAAAAGCACGAAAGAAGAGGAAAATCACATAAGAAGTTTGGAAATGAATGCAAGAAAGAAGAGGTTTTTAGATGGTATGTGATGCAGTTTTTATAAGAGGGAGACGTCATTATGAACCGTCATCATGGAACCGTCACTTCAAACTGACGCAGCCATAAAAAACTCTAAAATGACGTTGTAAATTGCAGAGCCAGTCATCGTAAGACACATGGATCATGACCCAAATCGAGGGGCCACGGTGGGTACCCGGTGCTTTACTCAATCGAATACTAATATAACATATCTTTCTTATCATACTATCATAGATAAATGAGCCAAAAATATCGTCATGAAATCAACAGAATAAAACATAAGGGAATACGCAACATATAACGACCTAACATGATATACAAACTTATATATGTAACATATGGGCTTATAATGCTGATATGATCATTTGGATACTCAAAACATATGCCAACAAGGGCATACAAGGAGCTATATACACAACATCTGTCTATAAGTCTCTAAGAGTACATGAACATCATAAAGATCAGGAGAGGGCCCCACCATACCAATCAATGCATGTCCAAATCATACTGACCAACTAAGCAACTCCGGAGCAAATGGAATGCACTAACACCTTCTGCTAGGTTGATAGCCTACTAGGAGGACGTCAGTATTGAGTATGTAAGGCAGGAAATCATAAAAAAGAAGAGTAATGTAATGAGAGGCAGAGAAGATACAATCTGCAACATCTGAGTACCTCTAAGGGCAACTTACATAAAATGCATGATACATAAATATATACATATCCTTCTAAAAACATACGCCTCTATAGGCATCATTATCATCATATTGTACTTGGCCTCGAAAAGGACTCGATAAAAACGTACTCGACCATTATACGGCTCGATAGAATTGTACCCGGCCACGAGCAGCTTGGTAAAATTCTTGTTGATCAGTGGTTGCACAATAGGTATCGTACCCGATCGACTACAACACAGCTCGGTATTTGTAAAATAGATACATATATAATGCATCTTGGACTCATGGAATCATATGCTAAATATTTCAAGGTTGACTTAAGGTCATCGTACCCTCGATTAATATTATTGACACCTATACCATCAATATGAACATCAATAAGATTCAAGGATCATACATACTTTCATAAAGTAATTTTATAAATAAAAAAAACAATATTGACAGCCTTATTTTCTAGGAGTAGATCCATTATAAAATAGTGTATCGTTTATGTTCGTTTCACTTTAGATCATGCCAAAATAAAGAAGCACCTCAACATACCTTTGAAATCTTCTGCCCAATCATCAAGCAAGCTCAATATGATCTTCTTACACCTACAATGCGTAAACCGACTACGTAGCCATCTTATAAGCGTTGTAACTCTAATATTTGGAAATCAATATTCTACAAGAAAACAGACTGCACCTCCCATGTTTGTACTACGTCCCATATGTTATCAAAAGTTACCAAAAGTTACCAAACAATCCAAAAACAGTAATATAATTCACAATAAGCTCTCTAATTACTTCAACAATAATTTGAGTGGCAAACTCGATTTACGATTAACAAAATATGGTTTGAATCTAATTCCTTTTCTATGAATCTACATAAAACATCTATAACATCATACTTATGCTTAACATATCATTTTCAGCCCAAAACATCATAATAATAATCTTCAAATATAGTCCACATGCTTAACACATTAACCTTTATCGTCAACCTCTCATTTTTCATGTTATATTCCCCAATCAACTTAATTAGCACATAGATAACCTTAACAACAACAAAATGGAAGTTACCAGGGCAGTGAAGCAGTTCTTCCAAAATGGAAAAATCCTCAAACAGATTAACTGCACCACTGTTACTTTGATTCCAAAAGTTAAAATCCTAGCCATGTCAAAGAATTTCGTCCCATTTCCTGCTGCTCTACCCTGTGCAAAATCATCTCAAAGCTCCTAAAAAACAGACTGAAACTGGTTGTAGATCACTTAGTAGGGCATGCCCAGTCAACCTTCATAGAAGGAAGAAACATTCTGGATAATGTATTTATGGCCCATGAACTGATCAAAGGATATACTCATAAGACAATATCTCCTCGATGCATGATCAAAGTCGACATTATAAAGGCCTACGACTCTGTCGAATGGGACTTTCTGAAAGCACTACTTCTAGAACTTGGGATTCCATACAAACTAGTCGTGCTAATAATGAAATGTGTGTTCAACTGTCAGCTACTCCATTCTGATAAATGGGGGACTGACCAACACATTTGAAGCAAGGAAAGGATTGAGACAGGGAGATCCAATGTCACCCTACTTATTTGTCCTAGTTATGGAATATCTAACTAGATCACTAATGAAACTAAACAGGAATCCAGACTTCAACTTCCATCCAAAATGCACCAACCTACAAATCACGCACATATGTTTTGCAGACGACCTTCTGATGTGCTGAAGGGCTGATGAAATATCCATGAAATTACTGTTGAAGGAATTTGAACACTTCTCTAATGTATCACGACTTCAAACCAATATGGATAAAAGTTCTTTATATATAGCAGGTGTTTCAAATGAATTCAAACAGAAGATTTGTTCTGAGCTAAACCTCACGGAGGGCACCTTCCCCTTCAAATACCTAGGAGTTCCCCTATCTACAAAAAAACTCACTATATCACAGTGTATGCCCCTAGTGGAAAAGATAGTGGACAGAATCAGAAGCTGGACATCCAAACTCTTATCTTATGCTGGTCGAATACAACTCATCAAGAGTGTCCTGTTTGAAACGCAAACTTACCGGGCCCAGATATTCCTTATACCGAAAAAATCATAAAATTGGTTAATGGAATTTGCAGGAATTATCTATGGACTGATAGTCATGAAAATAGCCATATGAACCCAATTGCCAGGGAAACGATGTGTAAACCAAAGGCAGCAGGAGGTTTGAACATTATTTCCTATGAAAGGTGGAATAAAGCAGCCCTGTCAAAACTCCTTTTGGCCTTAATGGCAAAGAAAGACAAGCTCTGGATCAAATGGATCCACTGTCACTACATAAAGAAGAATGACCTTAATACAATGGAAACTCCTAAACAAGCTAGCTGACTCGTTAAGAAACTGATTGGCGCAAGGGAATGGTGGGCAAATGATGGGACATGAATGCAAACATGTACTCAAAATGGGCAATTTAGCATCAGAAAAGCATACAGTCATATCACCCCGCAATACCCCAAGGTCCGATGGAAAAACCTAGTGATGGTGACTTTTATGCTCCCAAAACAGAAATATATTTTGTGGATGGCACTGCACAAGCGACTGGCAACAGTGGACAGATTAGTTAGGTGGGGTCTTCAAATTAATACATCATGCATCCTATGTGGAAGAGATTGAAGAAACACATGATCATTTATACTTTGACTGTGTATATTCCAAAAACCTGTGGGAAGGTATGTTACAATGGTTGAAGTGTTAAAGCAATTGGTACATGGGAATCAGAAGTACAACAGCTATCGGATAATGTCAATAGCAGGAATCCCAGTAAATCCATCCTAGGGGTGGTGTTTGCAGCAGTAGTCAACACCATCTGGACGGAAAGAAATAACAGAAGATTTCAACAATTGAGCAGAATCAGCCAAGATCGAGCAAAGGAGATTACAATTCAAGTGTACATTGCTGGAATGAAACACTCTAAATGGGATCCCATTCTGCAGACTATGAAGCACTATCCCTTATGCGATTCTTCATAATCGTAACAATGTTTTGTCTGTAATAGAAATTTTTTTAACAACCATAGTTGTAGAGTTTTACTAATTTGATTGTAATTTGAGAACTGTTCTATCGTCCACATGAACAGCTGATGTAAATTGCTTATGGCTGAAATAAAATTTCATTTGACCAGAAAAAAAAACAACAACAACCATAACATAATCAAGTTATTTATAATAAGTTCCAGCCACAACAAACTATATATATAACCTCAACATAGCCCACAAAAAAATAATGATTCCTTATGCCATGTCAATCACTATCTTATAGATTTTCACTCAAACAACTAAACCAATGCATGATTAACCTTAAGCAAAATAAAGAAAATTATTTAACTGCCTTAGGCAGTAAATACAACTTGAAATCCCCATATAGTGAAGCTCACAACAACCCCAATCACACTACAACATTATAGGAGTTGTATTCTCTTCTTGAATCAATTTTTGTGCTCAAGTTGGTGTGTAAACATTTGTATTTCGTCTTGAAACACTAATATATATATAAAGGAGGGACTGATTATTAGCTTAATCAACAAGAAAAACATGAAATCTAAGAACTTACCTTTGAAAAACCCTCCAAAACAGCCATAAGATGAATAACTACGATCTAGTAAGCATTATGGGATTTCTAGCTGTGGATTCATATTTTTATCTTAGGTTTTCACCCTAGAATTATGGATGAATCCTTGGAGAGAACTTATGAGGTTTTAAGAACTATTTTGGATGAGAAAAATGAGTTAAAACGACTTAGACTTGACTTAAATACAAGCTAGAGTTTTGCACCAACTTTTTAGGTCCTATATGAGTGTCCAGTCTCGCGAAAATGCGAATATTTCTCTACTCTGATGTAATATCGATGAACGATTCAATGCGTTAGAAACTTGACTCGCAAATCTTCAATTAGGTATATCACCCCATAATTTAATTATATTGGAGAAAAACTCAGCTACATTTGACCTAATTTATAGCACATTTATGAATGTTACTTGTGATGACTTTTGCCAACTTTTGTTCCACAACTCGCTTGACTTCAAAACATAATACACGACTATCATACGACTAAAATAACTCATAATATAACCTCCTTATAATGTTAAGCACCCTAGTCTTACCCCAAAGTACATGTCATAATATTTCAACTTGTCGACTTTCGGCGAAACTTATTTTCTTTAAATCGTTTAGTTTCTAAGCCTTCCAACCCTCTTGATACTTGGTATCCGTGAACTTAAATATTTGTAACTTCCACGGTAATATTATTAACTTACTTTATAAAATTTTCAAAGATGATTTCATTTATGAGCTTACATGAATTGACTAACGACATACTCTTACGTGCGAAAACATGAGGTGTAACAACGAGTCTCAAGTATTAAATGGAAAATACGTACATTTCTTCGCTTTTGAAGAAAACATCATAATGCTAGGGAAAGACGTCAAGAGATTCCCACCATAAACAAATTTATCACTTCCCTAATATCCAGTTGAGAATATTCATAAAGTGGGGGGACTATCTCTATTGGTATAAAATAGATATAACACGTGGACTAATGATATATTGATAGGTTGCATTCGAATAAGAGCAATAAAGAGGAATGAAGAGGTGTAGGTTACAACATTCACCGGATTGTGCAGGTTACAACATTCACCGGATTGTGCACAAAGATACCACTTCTAACAATCCTTAATTATACGCGATTATCTATTATTAACATAGCCATTATGCATAATTTGAGGAACGAACAATTAATATAGTTAATGCTAGTAATACACCGGAATTAATGAAACGAGCTACCTTCGTAGCCAGAATTACAAAAAAGAGGGGGGAGGAAGCAAGATAAAAGAGCTAATGTTCTTTTATTATTCTAAAGTCAGAGAGGAGAAAAAGAGTACGTGTGATTTAAAGTTTAAACTTTAAACACATAAAAGCCGCAAAAAAGAGTACTAGGGTGACTAGACTAGTACCTTCAAAAGAAAAAATATATCTGAGCAACTGGTCAAAAGGCAAATAAGCAGCCCTCTCGCCGACTTGAAAATTAAGTGGGTGTTGTCATATACTTGGAAGGGAAAAATTTATCACTATACTGTATTTTATAATGATTAAATAAAAATAAAAATATATATTTAGTAATCATAATTAAGTATAAGAATGTAGGAAATCTTAGCTATATAGTTGGTTAACTATCTGAAATTTTACCTTGTTGGTGAGGGTTCTCCCGTACCTTGTAATCTTGTTTCTCTTCCCCCAATTCTGTTTTTAAAAGTATAAAAATATAAATCCACTTTCTTTTTAAAAAAGTATGAAACTATAAATAAAAAAACAAATATTAATGGCGTGTGATGAAAATTTCTTAATTAAATTTTAATTATTGTCGATGCAATTGCTATGTAGGCAGTACTAACGTCATTAATATTTACTAAATTAGTATAAATATGGAGTGAAATTAATTTTAGAGACTTCCTTTTAGATTTGCCTTTGAAATATTAACCTCTCTTGTTTTGTTTCGATTCTTTATAGCAATTCTTTTAAACTAATTGTCATTAATACAAAAAATTATGTTTGAACTAAAATGCCTATCTTAACCAACTTAGTGTATACGGTGGAAATCGGGGCTATTCGATTTCGTCATTTGATGGAAAAAATGATACCACGTCGGAAGGTCAGGATGTCGAGTTCGGGATCGATGTTTGTGAGCATGTGATTTTTGCCTTATATTTGAATTATTCTCAAAATTCAACCAAAAAAAGACTTTTTCTTTATTTTTACAATTTTTGTACATTTTTCTGTCCTTTTATTGATAATTGTTGCATTTTATTTGCACATGTTAATTCATAAAAATACAAAAATATGCATCTGCATTTAGGAATTAATATCATATTTTAGCATTAATTAGAAGTTAATCTATTTTAGCATAAAACATGAAAAATCATAAAATTAGTTCGTTTTTATCCTTTTTGAAAATTTGTTGTGAAATAGTTTTCAACAATTTTAGGAGTTAATTAGTTTAGCTTTGGAATGCATTAGAACTTTAGTTTTATTTTTGCACTTTTATAAAATCAGAAAATACAAAAAATAAATAATATAAAAGCAAAAGAATTAAAGAAATAAAAGAGCGAAAGAATAAACAAGGTTAAATGAGGTGGCCTTAAAAAGACCCAAAATTTGGGCCAATTTTCCCACCAGCCCAGAACACACAACCCATTTCGCCCAGGCCCACTTCCTCCGACCCGATCCGGTCCCAATTGACGTCAAACGATGTCGTTTTGTCCTAGATCATAGCCGTTCATTTTCAATCTAACGGACGAGGGCGTCCTAGGTTATTTAACATATATATGTCCGAACCTCGTCACCCCTACCCCAACGTCTCTCCCAACTCACACTAGAGACCCCTCTAAAAAAAAGCCTAGTTGCACTCAAATCCTCCACCCCAAACCATGGCGGCAACCACCCCAAACTAAACCAAAATAACACCACAAGACGCCCCATTACCCTCGTCTCAAAACCCTAATTGTTGTCCCTCGAATCACTCTCCAGTTGTTCGAATCTTGAGTTGAAGATTCTGGTCCAGATACAAGCTTGTCCAAATAGCATCCAATTAGTACCCTACAGCCCTGTAACCATCCTAAGAACGATTTCCATGCCAGGAACCTTCGAATCTCGTCGAAGCTCAACGAGTTTTGGATCTAGAGTTCTCGAAGTTTGAAGTTTTTAGTATATTTCTTGGTCGAGCCCCGTTTAAAGTAAGTTCTCTTCCACGCTCTGAGTTCAAATAGTTTAATAACTTCTTTTCTTCTTGTTTTTTTTTTCTGATCTGATCGATTCTGGAGACCATGCATTGTTAATATAAGTTCATGCCTGTTTGAATTTAATTTGTATGTTGATTCTTTAGTCCAGTTCCGTATTAATCATATATAACATCAATTCATCCTTGTGTTTTTTTTTTTTTACATATTTTAATAAATTTTTTTGTGTTAGCTTGCTTAAATTCTGGTCCTTTTTAGTTTCAATTTGATTTTTACTAGCTTGGTTAATTCTTGCCTCATTGGAATTGTTTGTGACTCAGTGCATTGGGTGTTCTATCTTCAATTTGGTGTTTAATATGTGTTTACTAGTTCATGATGTTGGTTCTATAATTGCATCTTGTGTGGTCAGCTGCTAATCTGTCTCGTTTGTTTAATTGCTGGTTATTTTGGTCTAGCAGTGATGTTAATCAAAGCATTTAAGCGAGTTATGATTAAAATTGGGTTGATGGGTTATAGCTGGTTTAGAATCATTAGGATTAGCTTCAGTAATTTTTAACTGGGGTTAAAAGGGTGGGTCGGTGAATCAGTCAGGTTTGTAATTTTCATATAAAATGAAATAAGGATAGTATAGGAATTGTAGGGGTAAAGAACATACTAGAATATGTCTATAGTGTAAATTTCAACAAAAGCTTAGGGAATACTTGGGAAACAAGTCAGAAAAATAAGGGTCAAAGTGAAAAATAAGTAGGGACCAACGGTGCAAACTGAAACTTGGGGGACTGCCCTATTTTAATTCTATGAAAAGGTATTCAATGTCTTGTAAAAGGGGTCTTCTTTTTCAGCCAAAAAAAATCCAAAAAAAACTACTGCTCACTTTTCATATTTAAAGTTGAGTTCTAGTTTAGAAATTAGCTCTTAGCTTCCTTAGATTCAAAAAACCCAAAAATAGATAGGAAACATCAAAAATCAAAAAATACTGTTCTACTAGACTTCTAGGTTAATTTCAGCTTTCAGCTGTAGATTTTTGCATCTTTCCAATCCAAATACCAATCTGCCACTGCTGCATTAGTCCTTTAAAGGCAGACACGAATTTAGTTGTGATTTGCCCTTTTCTAGCTTAATTTCTGGTTGTGAGAGCTTCAGAGATTTACTGGTGGATTTCAGAGTTGGTTTTGGGTTATTTCAAACTGGTTTTGAGCTGATCTGGTAGCTCTGCTGGGTTTTCTGAACATTTTTTATTTCTGGATTTCATCTGTGGTTGTTCCTGCTATTTTACTGCTGGAAATTGTTTTGTTGTGGTCGTCGTTGCTTACTGCTCGAATTGACTTCAGCACTTCATTTTTATTTCCATTCCAGGTACATGTTCGAATCTCCGATGTAGCTCCGAGCTTGGAAATGGAATAAATTTGTTTGATCTTGCAATCTTCTTACTGGACTATTAGTGTTTAGATAGATATGGCATGTAGAAAAGTGTCAATTTGATATGTATAATTGTGGACTTTGTTACTTGTAGAACCAAATTGCAGTTTTCTTATGAGCATAGACGTTATGTGATTGTTGATGATAATTGAATTGGATTAAACTCAAGTTGGTAGTGTTAACTGGCAGACGAAAATCAATGGTTTGTCTATTAAACGCTTCAATTTGTAATTAAGTAGGATTACGTTAGGACTGAAATGGGCTGTTGGAGCTTACGTTTGTCACTTCTGTGGTAAAAACCTAGTTAATATCATTTGAATCTAGTTAGTAGTACTTTGAATATAGGGATATGAGAGCACGAATGTAAATGATGATAGAATTTGGATAATGATTAATGTTTCTATGACTAATTTGTTTTGGTTTTTAGCCTAATTGTTGTTGGCTCAGAAGTATTAGTAGCAGTAGTTAATTTCACAGGCTAGTTCGTGGTTTCAATAATTTCACACGGACTGTAGTTGTATAGGCTCGAACTTGCATTTGAAATCCCATCCTGGGGTCTGCATTGAAAGCGAGTGAGTCTCATCTGGGATTTGGGCTTCATAAGCCCAGGATATTCAGCAATTGGTGAGTGACATCATTCAGAAAATTATTGGCCTATTTGGGTCTATGGGAATCGATTCCATGACGACTTTGAGCGGCGTCCATGATCAGCCACAGATTGGGCTCCTTGTTTGGGCTCTTTCCCAGAAGTCTGATTCAAGATCCTTTTTTTTGGGAATTTTGAGATTCGGGTTTTAAGTCGGGTAACCCGGATTTTGAATACATCTAGTTATGACCTTTCTTTCATTAGTAGAGATAAAAATCAAAGATAGAAAATCATAGTCGTACTATTAGGATTGCCTTGCAAAAATTTGAGATGAGCCTCGCCAAACAAAAATAAATGCGGGGCCCTCGATTAATATTTATAAGAATTAATTTAGAATTCGGAAGGGTCGTTTAGCAAATTTCACGGCCTTTCCCCAAATAATATTGCAATAGAATCTTTAGGCGCGTTTTAACTAAATTACTTTCCTAAATTCGGGTGTGCATTGATGCAACCATAATCCAAATCTTGACGAACTCGAAATGTGTCGACAATCACGTGTACATTGGTGGTGACGTGGTTAGAAGTACGTTTTCACGACGTCACAAGTCTTTAAAATAAATAATGATAAAAGCGGTATACAAGTAAAAAAGCACTTGAGTTAGCATGTAATAAAATTAGATAAATCAAATACAGCAGTTAAGCGGCCATGCTAGAACCACGGAACCCAGAAAAGCCTAACACCTTCTCCTTGGTTAACAGAATTCCTTATCTGAATTTCTGGTTCGTGGACTATAATACTGAGTCAATCTTCCTCGGTTCGGGATTCAAATCGGTGACTTGGGACACCATTAATCTCCCAAGTGGTGACTCTGAAATTAAATAACTAAATCCCGTTCTGATTGTCCTTTAATTGGAAAAACTCCTTTACGCCCCTTCTGCGGGGTGTATAGTGAAAAAGGAGGTGTGACAATGTTCCTTTCGAAGATCGAGGTCGATATCACTTACCGAGGTTAGATGAGGGCATACTTCGAGATGATACCGGTATAGTTTAGTAAAAGAAAGAGCGAAATACCCGCAAAAAACTAAAGATCATGGCATAAATTTCGGAATGGATTAATCCTCGGCGATTAATCAATTGTCAAATATGATTTCCTTCTATAATTAGAAATGTACCTTATTTGGGATTCCCTATTATATAAAGAGGGATCTCATTCATTTGCAAGCATCATTGTTCACTGATAAGAAAATAAACCCTCATTACTTTCTTAATTTCACATACTGTTCTTAGAGTTACTTTATCATTTGCTATTCCTAATATCACACCTCGAGACTACCGTAGGTCGAGGTCGAGATTTGGCGTGCATATTGGTTTGATTTATTTTATCCTCTAATTTATCTATTTAATTCCTTGTTTATCAATTGGTACTAGATTAAATCACATATCTTTAAGACCAAAATAAAAGTTTAATTGTTACTCGAATTTTAGGGTAAACAGTTTGGCGCCCACCATGGTGCTAAGGATAATAGTGATTCCTTAGTACTAATTTTGATAACACATGTTATTTCACGCTTGTTCTTGTCAAGCATTTTTGATTAAATATGTCAAACTCACAATATGCACCTATACATGGTGATGATGGACTCGGATTTCATGGGGAAAATGACAATGTAATTGCTCCAGGAGCCGGGGTGCCACCGACTAATCTTGGGGGAGAACCAGTTGTCGATCTCGTATTTTGCACATTGCTCTAAATGCGGACCTAGGTGCGGACCCCGAAGGAAGTGTATGCAGAGAAGGCCAATCTAGTAATCAAGGTACACAAGGCAAAGGAGACGGAGGAGTTATCTCCAGGTGATACTCGAGATGCTACAGGCTCAGCAGATCGCTATCGCTCAGTTGCAAAATCAACATACGACTCCAAGTGTGGTCGAGCTAGAAATCACACGCTGTACCGAGCCAGCATCTGAAAAGTCGAATGGTAACGAATCAGGGATTGATCCCGCAATAATAAAAATGCTCGAGGATCTTAGCAAAAGAATTGAGTCGGGAGAAAAGAAAATTGAAGATAATGATAAAAAATAGAAACAACTCCCGACTTGATCAAATACCGGGGGCACCCACGATCCTAAAGTGTTTGGAATTGAAAAAGTTCATGCAGAAGCCTTTTCCTCAAAGTGTGACTCCGAAGCCCATTGCAAAGAAGTTTCCTATGCCGGACATACCTAAATACAACGGTACCATAGATCTTAATGAGTACATCACTTCGTACGTGCAGAATAAAGGGAAATAACTTAGAACATAATGAGATTGAGTTTGTTTTGTTGAAAAAAATGGGGAAACTCTATAAAAGGGAGCAATTATTTGGTATCACAATCTGCCACCAAATTCCATTGAATCATTCACCATGTTACCAAACTCTTTCGTAAAGGCACAGGCCGGCCCCATAAAGGTCGCAACAAGAAAATCAGACCTTTTCAAAATAAGACAGAGGAATAACAAAATGCTAAGAGAGCTCGTACCCCGATTTCAAATGGAACGCATGAAGTTTCCACCAATCACAGATGATTGAGTTGTTCAAGCTTTCACTCAAGGTTGAATGAACAGAGTTCGATAGCATCACATCAGTTGATATAAAATTTGATCAAGTATCCAGCTATGACTTGGGAAGATGTGTATAATCGAAATCAATCGAAGATCGGGGTCGAGGAAGACCAATTAGGAGCCTCTTTCTGGTTCAGTACATGCAAATAGGTCAACAGTTAAGACCCAGAGAGACGTCGACAGGGAGCCAAGGTTGAACAGAGAACAGTATAAACCATATATCGCAGGTCGAAAGAACAATGGGTAAGGATGCAATTCCACCCGAAGTGATCGATGACAGAGTTCTTGGGGACTTATGAGCAAAAGTGGTTTTGATTAGCATGTTGATCCTAAAAAGGGACCTTGTTATCGGAATATAACTTTAGCATTGATGCATAAAGCATTGTATCGACAATTGGAAGGATCAAAGATACTAGGTGGCCCAGACCTATACAGACTGATCTTTCCCAAAAAAACCCAAATTTGATGTACAAGTATCATTGCATGCATGGTCACAAGACCGATGACTGCAGGCAACTAAAGAAAGAGGTAGCCTGTTTGTTCAATGAGTGCCACCTTCGAGAGTTCCTCAGGGATTGAGTAAAGAATCATTTCAGGAAAAGGGACGATAATAGGAAAAATGAACATGAGGAACCCCAACATGTCATTCATATGATCGTCTATGAGGTCGACATTCCAAAGAGACCTATATTCAAATTCACTAAGGTATCAATCACTAAGGAAAAACAAACCCGAGATAATATGCCCGAAGGAACCGACGAAGAAACAAAAGGCATTTCTAAGCTACGCAATGACACTCTAGTAATTTCTATCTTATTAAATAAAAATCAGGTAAAGTGTGTTTTAGTAGATATAGGTAGCTCTATGAATATCATCCGATCGAGAGTTGTGGAGCAGCTTGTCCTACAAGATCAGATCGTGCCCGCAACTCGGGCCTTAAACGGCTTCAATATGGCTAGTAAAACAACTAAAGGGGAGATTATTCTACCAGTGAACGTGGCTAGAACCATTCAAGATACCAAGTTCCACCTGATCGATGGAGACATGAGGTACAATGCCCTACTTAGAAGACCTTGGATCCACAACATGAGGGTAGTCCCCTCGACTCTCTATCAAATGATGAAATTTTCGACGTCGGACGGTGTAAAAATAGTATACAAGAAGAAGCATGCTACAAAGAAAATGTTTGTGGTTGATGAGGTAATTTCGATATCAATGCTATCAACCTTAGAAAAGTCGAGCATGAATGTTAAACAAGAAGCCAAATAGCAATCACAGACACATTCTCGACCGAATAGGGAATCACGTGATAGAAGAAGAAGAAGAAGATTTTCTAACTCCTCAAACCATTATTGTTCCTAAAGATTCGGACGCCACCAAATCAACGGTTGAAGAGCTGAAACATGTTATATTAATCGAGTACCTACCCAAGTGAAAGGTATACCTGGGAACGAGATTAACCCCCAAACTCAGGAAAAAGCTTATTCAATTTCTTATTGATAACATAGATTGTTCCGCTTGGTCCCATTTAGAAATGACAGTGATTCCACCGAAGATAAAGATGCATCGGCTAAACCCTGACCCCAGGTTCAAACCGGTGAAACAAAAGAGAAGACACCAGTGCGAGGTAAAGCACACATTCATAAAAGACGAGGTAACTAAACTTCTCAAAATAGGGTCCATTCGGGAGGTGAAATATCCCGAATGACTAGCCAATGTAGTCGTAGTCCCTAAAACAGGGAACAAACATAGAATATGTGTAGATTATAAAGATTTAAATAAGGCTCTCTCCAAAGATCCTTTTCCACTACCTAATATCGATTGCATGATTGACGCCACGACTGGCCACGAGATCCTTACCTTTCTCGATGTCTATTCCGGGTACAATCAAATTCAAATAAATCCGGTAGACTAGGAAAAGACTTCATTTATCACCAAGTATGAAACATATTGTTATAATGTAATGCCCTTTGAGCTAATAAATGCAGGAGCTACTTACCAAAGCCTAGTAAATAAAATGCTCAAAGAACAAATAGGTAAGTTAATGGAAATTTATACCGACTACATACTAGTTAAGTCCCTGTGCAGAGGACAATTTGGATCATTTTTAGGAAATGTTCAAGATTTTGAGGAAATATAACATGAAGTTCAACCCCAAGAAATGTACTTTAAGGGTCGGTTCAGGCAAATTCCTGGGCTTCATAGTTTCGAATCGGGGGATCGATATAAACCTCGATAAAATCAAGGCCATTGAGGACATCACTATCTTGGACAGTGTAAAAGTCGTGTAGAGGCTGACTGGACGGATAGCTGCATTAGGCTGATTCATCTCGAGGTCGGCGGATCAAAGCCACAGACAGATTTTTCTCTATATTTAAAAGATGAACGATTTCACCTAGACCCCGGAATGCCAATAGGCATTAGAGGAACTAAAGCGATGCCTATCAAGCCCACCACTACTTCACACTCCAAAGGCAGATGAGAAACTTTATTTATACTTGGAATTATCAGAAATTGCAGTAAGTGGTGTCCTAGTTCTAGAAGAGCAAGGTACACAATTTTCTGTTTATTATGTAAGTCAAACCTTAGGAGAAGTAGAAACTAGATATCCATTGGCACTTGCATTGATAAGCGCCTCTAGAAATTTAAAACCATACTTTAAATGTCAACCCATATGCGTGTTAACCACTTACCCACTTCATAATATTTTGCACAAGCCCAAACTATCAGGTCGATTGACCAAATGGGTTGTTGAACTCAAGTGGGTACGATATTGAGTATCAACATTGAACGACCATTAAGTCCCAAATTTTGGCGAACTTCATAGTCGATTTCATGCCAAATCTCATACCTGAAGTTGAACAAGAACTTTTTAAAGTCAGGCACATCATCGGGGGTATGGACCCTTTTCATAGACATTGCTTCGAATGTGAAGGGGTCCGGGCTAGGCATCATTTTGAATCTGTCCACGGGTAGAACTATTAGGAAATCTATCAAGACTTCTAGATTAACTAACAATGAGGTTGAGTACTAGGCCATGATTGTACATCTCAAGCTAGCTAAAATCTTGGGAGCAGAAGTCATTGAAGCCAACTGTGACACTCTACTGGTGGTGAACCAAGTAAACAAACCCTTCGAAGTTCGAGAGGATAGAATGCAAAGGCATTTGAACAAGCTACAGGCAACTTGCGCCATTTCAAGGAATGGAATTACAGTATGTACCTCAAGAACGAAATAGGGAGGCTGATGCATTTGCAAATCTAGGGTTGTCGATCGAGGAAGAAGAGATTAACTCGGGGACTGTCATTAAACTCTCGAGATCTGTGATCGAGGAAGGTCATGTCAAGATAAAGTTTACAAGCTTAACATGGGATTGAAGGAATAAGTATATTGAATACTTGAAGAATGGAAAGCTCCCATAGGACCCTACAGAATCGAGGGCCCTATGAACCGAAGCTGCTCGGTTCACATTAGATAAATATGGAACATTATATAGAATGACATTTATGGACCATTCGCAGTGTGTTTAGGACTAGGAGACACCGGTTATATTTTATGGGAGGTCCATGAATGCACTTGTAGGAATCAATCCGGCGCCAAATCACTGATTTGCAAAATCATTAGAGAAAGATACCACTGGGATAGCATGGAAAAAGATACTAAGGAGTTTGTTCGAAAATGTGATAAATGTCAAAGTTTTGCACCGATGATCCATCCGCCTGAAGAATAACTTCATTCAGTCCTATCCTCATGTCCATTCATGAGATGGGGGATGGATATCGCCGGCTCTCTGCCAACTTGCCCATGTATAGCTAAGTTTATCTTATTTATGACTAACTATTTCTCTAAATGGGTTGAAGCACAAACATTCGAGAAAGTGAGAGAGAAAGAGGTTATAGACTTCATCTGGGATCACATCGCATGTTGATTTGGGATACCTGCCGAAATAGTGTGTGACAATGGAAAACAATTTATCGGCAGGAAGGTAACAAAACTCCTCGAGGACCACAATATAAAAAGGATATTATCAACACTGTATCATCCAAGTGGAAACGGATAGGCCGAACCAACAAACAAGACAATTATTCAAACCTAAAGAAAATATTGAACAACGCTAAAGAGAACTGGAGAGAAATTTTACCCGAAGTCCTTTGGGCATATCAAACAACATCAAAGTCCAGTACAGGGGCAACCTTGTTCTCTTTAGTATATGGCTCCGAGGCTTTGATCCCCGTCGAAGTCGGGGAACCTAGCGCCAGGTTTCGGCATATAATGGAAGAATCAAATCACGGGGGTATAAATACTAGCCTTGAACTATTAGATGAAAAACGAGAAGCTACACTCATTCGGATGGCTACAAAAAAGTAAAAAATCGAGAGATTTTATAATAGAAGAACCAACCTTCGCCACTTCGGAATCAGGGACTTAGTCCTGAGAAAATCACCCTCAATACTCGAGATCTGAATGACAAGAAACTGGGCCCAAATTGGGAAGGACCATATCAGTTCCTCGGCGTCATCAGAAAGGGATCTTACAAACTTGGTACAATGGAGGGTGAACAGTTGCTAAACAATTGGAATATATCACTCCTCAAAAGTATAATTGCTAAGGTATGAATTCCCCCTTTCCATTTGTATATGATACTAACTTATTGTAGATGTTCGATTGAAGATGTCAAGAAACTCTTCAACAAGAGGACTTTAGGTTTTAAGGAACGCGTTGCACTCTTTTTTCTTAGATCGATTTTTATCCCAAGTGGGTTTTTCCGACGAGTTTTTTAATGAAGCAACAATTATCTGCTACCTGAGAAAAATTTAACAGTATCAAGGCTTCTTTTCAATCAACCTCAAATACTAGGGGGCATCACCCTCGGATGTTATATTTTCGAGAAAAGTACTTCATGTCAAAGAGTCTCGATAGGGAAACTTCATAAGAGGGCCAAATGGTCGAATGAACCGTGTTCAAATAGATTAGTGGAGCCTCGATGGCAAAACATGTATGCATGTATAAATTATTTCAAGAAGCATTTTTTTTATATCAAACATCTCGTGTCTCAAAGAAAATTTTCTACTATACGAGCTCCATACTCATGATTTGTAAGAAATGGCTTAAGGGACAAGTGTAAATATACCTCGAACAATTGGGGACTGTCATTGATGATTGACATATTCGAGTTATCTAAACTCGAATTCATAAGACCTCAAAAAGGGACCTCGATCTATAGGCCAAGGCCATCATTCTCGAGACTAACATTTCGAACAAGTTCGAAGTGTTATTGGGGAATAAGCCCAAGAGGCATACCCAAAGGCTGCGGCCATATTCATACGGCTCGGAGATATTTGAATCCCGCAATAAGAAACAAGCCTTCGAATTCTTTAAAAAAATGGTTAAAAAGGCTACTATCAGCAAATAAACAAAAGGGCTTCGATAAATCAGCCCCCAAAAAACCTTAAGAGGTGTCAAATTATCTTAACACAAAGGTGCTATGTCACAAAAAATATAGGGGTTTCAATTGACATTGGACCCTCAAAAACCCAATGGGTAAAAAAATACATGCTAAGGCATAAAGAAATTTTTACTAGTAGTTTAAGCCGAAAGAGGGGAATAATAGCCATCTGTTACAAGCCATATCGGCCTAATCTAAAGAGACTAAAGGTCAATACACTAAGAATTTGAGATATTGTCCTTACTCCATCCGAACCCAAGGGTTCGACCATCCCGAGCCCAAATAAGAATGACTTGACTATGGCTCGATGACTCACTATTATCCGACTTAAACCTATAGGGCCTATGCCTCAAGTTCGAACCTTATTCGAACTAGATTGTGGTGACTTCGCCACCCAAAACCAAAGTCTCGGATGCATCGTTAGATCATGCTAAAATTTTACAATGGGCAACCTCTTTATCTTTAGTATATAGCTCCAAGGCCTTGATCCCCGTCGAAGTCGAGGAACCTAGCGCCAGGTTTAGACATACAATGGAATAATCATATCACGGGGGTATGAATACTAGCCTCTAACTACTAGACGAAAAATGAGAATCTACACACGTTCGGATAGCTGCAAAAAAGAAAAAAATCAAGAGATGTTATAACAGAAGAACCAACCTTCGCCACTTCGGAATCGAGGACTTAGTTTTGAGGAAAATCACCCTCAATACTCGAGATCCGAACTAAGGGAAACTGGGCCCAAATTGGGAAGGACCATATCGGGTCCTCGGTGTCATTGAAAAGGGATCTTACAAACATGGCACAATGAAGGGCGAACAATTGCCAAACAGTTGGAATATATCACTCCTCAAATGGTATTATTTCTACGGTATGACTTTCCCCCTTTCCATTTTATTTTATACTAACTTATTGCAGATGTTCGATTGAAGACCTCAAGAAACTCTTCAACATGGGGACCTTAGGTTTTAAAGCATGCATTGCACTCTTTTTCCTTAGATTGATTTTTATCCCAAATGAGTTCTTCCAGTGAGGTTTTTAACGAGGAAACAATTATGTGCTACCTGAGGAAAATTCAACAGTATCCAAGGATTCTTGTCAATCAATCTTGAATATTAGAGGGCATCACCCTCGGATGTTATATTTTCGAGAAAAGTACTTCATGTCAAAGGGTCTCGATAGAGAAACTTTATAATTGGCCAAACAATCGAATAAACTATGTCAATATAGATCAGTCGAGCCCCAATGGCAAAACATGTATGCATATATAAATTATTTCAAGAAGCATTCTTTCTATATCAAACATCTTGTGTCTCAAAGAAAATTTTCCACTATACGAGTTCCATACTTATGATTTTGTGAGAAATGGCTCAAGAACAAAGTGTAAATATACCTCGAACACTTGGAGACTATCATCGAAGATTGACATATTCGAGTTATCTAAACTCAAATTCATAAGACCTCAAAAAGGCACCCCTCGATCTAAAGGCCAAGGCCATCATTCTCGGGGACTAACACTTCGAACATATTTGATGTTTCATTGGGAAATAAGCCTAGTAGGCATACCAAAAGTCTACGACCATATTCATGCGGCTCAGATACGTTTAAATCCCCCAATAAAAATAGGCCTTCGAATTCTTTAAAAACGATTAAAAAAGGCTACCACTGGCAAATAATCAAAAGGGCTTCGATAAAATCAGCCCCCAACAAACCTTAAGAGGTACAAATTATCTTAACACAAACGTGCTATGTCACAAAAAACAGAGGGGTTTCAATTGACATCGAACCCTAAAAAAACCCAATAGGTAAAAAATTACATGCTAAGGCATAAAGAAATTTTTACTATGTATTTTAAGCAAAAAAGGGGAATAATCGTCATCTTTTAGAGGACATATCAGCCTGATCTAAAGAGCCTAATGGTAAATACATAAAGAGTTCGAGATGTTGTTCTCACTCTATCCAAACCCAAGGGTTCGACCATCTCGAGCCCAAATAAAGAATGATTTGACTATGGCTCTACGACTCACCATTATCTGACATAAACCCTAAAGGGCCTATGCCTCAAGTTCGAACCTTATTCGAACTAGACTGTGGTGACTTCGCCACCCAAAACCAAAGTCTCGAATGCACCGTTCAAAACATAAAATCGTGCTAAAATTTTACAAGGAAATAAACATGATCAAAGATAAAATATGAGAAGAAATTCAAAAGGGAAAGTTTCTTTATATATTTATGGGCAAAAATATGTACAAAGGACCGATGGGGGTCTTACAAAAAGAAAAGGAAAAATAAAAAATTCTAACTATGTCGGGGGCTAGTTTCTCCCTCAGGGGCAGCTTCTCTTCCTGGCCCCTTATCATTATATGACATGCCTTGACTACCTTCGTCGCCATCGTCATCGTTATCGTCATCATCAGAGAAGATAATCAACATGGCATCAGCTTCAAGTGCCTTATCTTGAGCTATATCTTTAGAGAGGTCATAACCTCGAGCGTGGATTTCCTCGAGGGTCTCCTTCGCAAAGTCATTGCTCCATCGCTCTCGATTAGAAGTCTCCCTTAGATGCGTTTGAGCAGCCTCTGTGCCGGTCAAGTACACGGCTATGGACTTGTCAATCGTGATCTTCGTCTCCTCGACCTCCGCCTTAGCTTCAGCAAGCTCAATTTCAAGCTTCTCAATCCTTTTGTCATGTGATAAGCTTTTCTCTTTGACGCCCCAAAGTTGGACCTCTACTGATGACAATTTGGCCAAACACAACCTCTTTCTTCTCAGTAAGCTGATCCATTCTTCTTCCACCATTCACAGTCGGTTTTGATCTGATCGACTTCCCCTCGGAGCAGCTGGATCCTTTCCAGCATTTGTTGCAACTCAGATATTGAAGTATTAGCCCATTGTTGATTTGATACCAAACTCTTTCAGAAAGATAGTTACCTAATCATCTAGCTCGCCCGCTTCCATACGAGCCTAGGCCAAGTCTGATCGGATGTCCCTAATCTCCTATTCTTTCTTCACATAGAGGCATTTGAGGGCGTCTCTCTTCTCAGTAAGCTTCTTGAGATCAGCCCCACATCGGTTCAGCTTGGCTTGGGGCTTGATGAATGCTCAATGAAGCACTACAGCCTATGGAGAAAGGAAAGAAATCAACAAGAAGAAAATAAAAGCAAACGTAATACAGGGAATGAAGTTTACTTGGTTTAGGAGATGATGTGCCTCATCAAAAATGATAACCGCATCTAGGTTGGAAACATCATCAACCCCTGCAAGGCAGCTGCGGAATATGTCTTCCCCATCTTGGGTCGTTCCCATATCGTGGGTCTCCATAGATCGAGCCTCCCGAAACTGCCTTCTGAAAATTCAAGGTCGGGGCGAATCATCAATATTGATTACCCCAAGCAAGTCACTTGGGGCACCCTCTCCCTTCTTAAGAGCCTTAAAACCGGACCTTAAGGGCACACTCACTGTTGTTTATCACAATAGGAAGTATCTTTTACCCCCGATGACTCGGGGACTTTGCTCGGAGTACCTTCGAGATCTCCTCGATCCGAGGGTGAGTCTCCTCGACCATCACTGGCCCTGCTGCTGTTGAAGCTTCAATGCTCCCTCTCTTTCGAGGAACTAACTCATAACCAGTATCTTCCCCTTCCTCTTCTTCATCTTGTATATTTTGGGCTATGTTGGCATATAGAGCTGCGGAGTCGTCCTTCAATTTACGAGCCTTTCTCTTCTTATTTGGGGCATCGGAAGGTGAGGCCCTTTTCCTTTTCTTGTCCTTAGCCGGTTTAGGAGCCACATTTTCCCTAGGCGGGGCCGGACTCATTTGAGCAACGTCCTCGAGGCCTACATAAAAAGGAGTCAAATGTGAACAAAGATAAATGTTACATAAAGGGTCGTAAAGGTTTGCAAGATAGACTAACCATGATTCTTAGCCTCACATCTGCCACTTGCCAAGTTACGCCAGCGGCGCTCGGCATAGGAGGAAGTCGCAGCTAGCTTCTGAACCCAGTCTTTGAGGTAGGGGATTGCATGAGGCATCTAAGCAACCACTGCATAACAGATGAAAGTATTACATAAATAAAAAAATAGAACATGAAGATTAATGGGTAATACGTTACTTACGATCGGGGTTCCATTTCTCTGGAAACGACAATTTTTCCTCGGGTATAAGGTCGTGAATCCTTACCCGCACGAACCGACTCATCCAACCTCATTCCTTGTCCTTATCGATGCTTGTAAAAAAAAGACTTCGTTGATCGGCGTTGGATTAATCCTCGAAAAAATCAAGGTTAATATAATAGTATGAGGTGGCTGAGAGTGAATTCCAACCCCTTGGCCTTGCTAAAGAAGAAGCGGAGCATGATGACTATGCACTAGAACGAGGGATGCACCTGGTAGTGGGTAACGCGATATGTCTTGCAAAATTCAACGATAACTGGGTCAAGAGGACCCAATGTGAAGGGATAAGTATAAACACTTAGAAATCCCTCCACATGAGTGATGATACATTCTTCAGGAGCAGGAATTTGTACCACAACCTCGACCCCCCAATTGCAGTATTTCTTCACAGCCTCGAGTTATTTTACCGTTATTGAGCAAATATACCTCGATATGTGTTCACATCGGCCAGGGACCGACAGAGGGTTCTCGACTTTGAAGTCGTTTTTTAAAACACAAGGGTCGGGAATGTACTCGTGAGGGAGCGATTCTGCTAGCATTTTGTCACCTATCAACCTAGAAGTAGAAGAAGAAGCTTTCTCTTTTTGTGGGATAGTTTTAGAGGTTTTGCCATTAGATCATGTGAGATGAAGAGGAAAGAGGCAAAATTCGGTTTTGACACTAACAAAATTGACTCAACGGATGGTGAAAGAAAAGAGATGGAGAGAGGAAAAGACTTAGAAAAACTTGGTGAAGATGGAAGTAAAGTTTTGATTCAAATAATGAACATGTATTTATGGATCCGCAGCTAGGGTTTGGTGGCGCTAGTGAATGACCACCCACTGACAGTCATTAATGATTTTGGGAAATTGTACCGATGGGATGTTTCGGTTACCTCGGCCGTATATGTCAAGGGAATGCCATCATTATCGGGGTCTCTAGAAAATCGAGGCTCAAGTTACTCTAAGAAAAGAAGGGAATATTTGTATATGGTGAAAATCGGGGCTATCCGATTTCATCCTTTGATGGAAAAAGTAATACCACATTGGAAGGTCAGGATGTCAAGTTCACGGTCGATGTTCCTTTCCAAGATCGAGATCGATATCACTTACCGAGGTCAGAAGAGGGCATACTTCAAGATAACTCCGGTATAGTTCAGTAACGTAAAGAGCGAGATACCCGCAACCGACCGAAGATCATGGCGTAAATTTTAGAATGGATTAATCTTTGACGGTTAATCAGTTGTTAAATATAATTTTCTACTATAATTAGAAGTGTAAGCACCATTATTCTCTAATAAGAAAATATACCATCATTACTTTCTTGCTATTTCACTTAATGTTCATCAGAATTGCTTTATCATTTATTATTCCTATTATCATACCTCGAGACTACCATAGGCCGAAATCGAAATTTGGCTTGCATACTAGTTTAATTTATTTTATCCTCTAATTTATCTATTTAATTCGTTGTTTATCAATTGGTATTATCTCAAATTACATATTTTTAAAATTACAATATAAATTTAATTGTTACTCGAATTTTAGGGTAAATACCTAAACACTTCCATTTTGATCACTAGAAAACCTTCGCGGGAACAATTCTTCAACCAAGACTACCTGGCTTTTCTGTATTAGCAAAAAACTACAAATACCAGTGAATTTTCAAATAATATTATCTCTAGGGAAAAAAAATAGTTTTGGCCTCCCAAATATTTGGCCAAACAAACTATTATAAATTTCAATAGAATCTTATTAATTGAGGATGACATAGCTAATCCATATATTATTACCCTATCTTCAGCAACCTTTGTCTTTGTGCGTCTTCTTTTTCACCCAGCCTTTGCGTGCTCAAAGACAGAGTCAGCCTTTGGACGGTGCCATTTGCTGACTTGGACTCTCTCTCTCCTCTCTGATTAGCTGATGGAGTATACATTTCTATATTTGTCTTTCAACACACAGCTTTTTTAGCTTTTTCTAACTTTCAAACCATCACCCACCCCTCTCTCTCGGACCAGTGAACAATTCCTGTCTTTACCGTTTGAATTTTCTGCTTCTCTCTATCTCGGAGGTTGCAACTACCCATGCTTAATTTTTTTCTCCTTTCACTATACCAACAGTATTTCCCCTCATCCTAGTTTCTGCAAAATTCCTTTTTTTATTTACCTCTTGAAAATTAAAAACTTGAAGAAAGGGCTGTTTGGTTGTTGGGTTTATGTTGTGTAGTTAAAATATTGACTTTTGGATATCCGTTTAGTTGGGTCAACCACTTTCGCCTTTTGCTTCAGAATTTGCTGCTGCCATATCGACCCTTTTGGGATTCAAAAGCTTGACGATTTGTTCCTAGGGTTTATGGATGTGCCCTTTTTCCCCCTCTTTCGTACATGATTGGGGCTCGAGTTATCATTAGGTTAGCTCTTTTCCATGTTTACCCTTGCTTGCCTACCTTCTTTTTCCCTTCTTGCTATTATTAATTGTTGTTGTTGGCGTTGAATTTGTGCCGAAGCACGTTGAAGCAAGGCTAAATTTTAAGTCTTTGTAGACTTGGTAAATAGAATTTGTTCCGTGTAGTTGCTCTTGTTCTGGTTGGTAAGTGGTAACTGGTAACTGAGAAATGAAATGATTTTTTCTTTTTCGTACTCACATCTCGTGATGATTAGTATAAAATTAAATGATAGTATTACTTACTGGTTTCTGAGTGGATATCTTTGCATTATTTTAAAAAAATAATTCTTCTAATTTTATGAGCTTCCGATTGAGGTATAGTAGTTGTGTTTTTTGTTTTACGAGTTTCATAATTTGATGCCTTCCACTCACTAAGTTGATAATTTCATCTTTTAGAAGTATCCGAGGGGCAACCGGAAATAGCTTCTCTACCACATTCATAAAGTAGGGGTAAGATTTACATACATACTACCCTCCCCAAATTCCACTTGTGAAAAATTGGGAATATACTGGCTATGTTGTTGTTGTAATATGTACCAAGGCAATTTTACGCACTAAATGATTTTCTTGCTTATTATAACTATTTAATAGCAGACTTCAAATTTAGTTTACCCCAAAAATGCCGAGAAGACATGTTTGTATATGCAACTGATGCTGATTGCAATCTTAGAGGGTGTGATAATTACATTTCTGGCTTAGTGTACCATGTCAGCGATAGTTGTAGAGGTATTTGCTTTTGTGCATTAACTTTGCGTCTGTTTCTCTGTTTGTTTCACTTCCAAAAATGAATCTTTAGGTAGCTATTTGCAACCCATGACGTTGGATACACTTGGAGAAACTGAGTTATAGTTTGGAAAGTTTCTGCATTGTTTCACGTGGAGTTTATTTGATTTTACGTTTACATGCTGACTAGTTATACTTATATCCAAGGGATGTTGGAGTATAACCAAGTTTATTTTCGTTGCCATTTTCTGCCAAATAGAATTGTTGTACATTAGCCTTGCTATATCTCTTGTGTAATCTATTTCAGCCTTGGCATGATTCACCACAAAATTACAAATTGACTCTAAGACAAACTCGATGCAAAATGGGTTCTGTCAGGAGAAAATCTTATTGTGTTGGGAAGCATTTTAAGATTTGATTACTCCAATTTAATTGTTAAAATGATACTTGCATCAGCATGTCAGACAATTACTTCAACGGGATTTTGACATCTCTATACTTTCACACCCTCAGATACACCAAAGTAGAATTCAATATAGTGGTTTTGCTTTTAACTTGAAATGTACGGCAACCAAACTCAGCGTGAATACTTTTGATTTCACTAATGACTTAATGTGAGTGCTAATCTAAGGTGGCTTATCATTTTCAAGTCACTTATCTTTTTGTCATATAGGCACGTTGGAGGTTTTAAAGTGGTGATATGGCGCTTTTAGTGTCTAGAATTGGAGATTAGATTTATCGATTTTGAGGAATGAAGTACATTTTATAGACATGCATTCCATGTATACACACAGCTATCTGAGTATAACTTAACATGATATTTTCCAGATGAATGTAAAGTCGAAAACAGTCTACTCTTCTCAATGTAGAAAAAGGAAAGTGTCTTTATATTCATGTAGCTCAAAGGAGCAGGAAAAGTGCTTGATAATATTCTCATATTTGTGATTTCTTTCCCTATGGTGTGCTGTGAAAGTCACAAGGGTGCTAGTATCTGGGTAGTATATTTACCTCCACATGCTACTAGCAAATAAGCCGTTGCAGTGGCAGGTAGAATGGATGAGTATCTATAAGATTGGTATAGCGCACTAGTTGAAGCAACTAAATGACTTTTACACATTCGTCTAAAAAACTAGAATAATGGTTTTTGAGTGTTAAGGTCAAAAGTTGTATCATTTCAACCTGGATGGGTCAACAACAAGATTGATGGTTGAATGTAGTGGACATGTGATAGTTTAAGACAATACCTGGCATTTAATTCTCTCTATCAGGTGTCATTCTAGATCCTCACTGCATTTTACATCTATGTTGCACGTACTCATGTACAATTACAGGTACAAATCCCAACAAGTGCACGTGTAACTTTTTGGTACGTGTATGTGTAGTCTTTTCCAATTTGTACTGAAATTTGAAGAATCTGCATGACATACCAATGCGATGTCACACCTGTTTGACATGTGTATGATAAGGCAAATGAAAGGATCATTTTAACATAGTTGGCCATGACAGATCATTGATGATTGACCTACTCTGATGCACCATTATCGTGTTCTCATCCATTATTGTGCTGTAAGTGGGTCATGGCAAGTTTTTTTGATAATCTCAAACATATTTCAGTCTTAGGTAGTTGAGGTCTTGAGGAGGAATAATTTATCTGCAGTGATGAACTAAGAGTGTTGATTGATTGGTCTTGTAACATATTTTGGTAGATAATTGTAGCTTAAAACATTTTGAATTAGGTTTCAGTATCCTTGGGGAAGGGGATAGGTGCCATAAGAAAAAGAATTTCAACTCATCTCCAGAAGTTAAATTTCTCCATCTTCTTCGCATTGAATTCTGGGTTTACGCTTTTCTAATCTTCCCAATCTCAGAACTGCTTGAATGATATTGTGTATTTGCTTTTCATTGTATGTTAATGGACTAATGTGCTTTCTGAAGCTGTACTCATCCTTTTTGTACTATATTTCAATGAGGAGAATAAAGGGGAATTGAATGTTTAATATTTTCAAGTACGAGTAGGGACTCATACTTAACTATAGCTTATATTGCATGATGACCACTTGTAAACTGGTGTATCTCGAGCTTCTATATTATTCTTATCTACTAGGTTGAAAACTCTGACTCTGTTTTTAATCACTCCCAGCCAACTTTTCTTTGCTTTTCTTGATAGGTGATTGTGTCAAAAAGATTGCAATATGGTTGCAAAAGACCATAAGAAGATCACTGGATCTCCTATACAAGTTGGAGAGATAGATACAAGTGCACCATTTCAGTCTGTCAAAGATGCTGTTAACTTGTTTGGGGAAGGAGCTTTCTCAGGGGAAAAACCAGCAATCAAGAAGGCAAAACCTCAGTCCACGGAGGTATATGATATTGTGGTTCAAATATGTATCATTATCCTGATTGGAAAAGTTTGATGTTTTTATTGCGACTTACATTATCCGTGCTGCTTGTAGTAAATGTTCGTTTTATGATTAAGATTGATTATTAACATAGTAGACAAGGAAAAGTTAGAGAATGAACTTCTACTCCAAATTTCCTTTTGCCTGGTGCACACACTAATATTCTTGTTATCTAGTAAATTATAAAGATTTGTGCATGCAAGCATCTCAATCTATTCATCAAGGTTTTGTCCTGTATATATATCCTTGAAGCACCTTCTTTCTTGATTAATTTCTTGAAGCACCCCAGTCCACCTTACTTGGGTAGTGTGTATAAATTTTTTTTTCTGCTTCATTTGCAGACATTCAGAACTTTTTTTCTTTGGAGTTGTAATAGGCATTAGATGCTCTGAAGTGACTGAATACAGAATATTTAAATCTAAGCATTGGTTAGTGTCAGGGTCTGCAACCAGATAGCCTCACCTTAGTAACATTATTTTTTCTTTCTTTCAGAGGGTATTGGCAAAGGAAACACAGCTTCATTTAGCCCAGAAAGAGCTAAACAAGTTGAAGGAGCAGTTGAAAAATGCTGAAACCACAAAAGACCAAGCACTCACCGAGCTTGAAAGGGCAAAACGGACTGTTGAGGACCTCACCCATAAACTCAAACTTGTCTGCGAGTCAAAGGATTCAGCTATAAAGGCAACAGAAGCGGCAAAGAGTCAGGTGAACCATCTTGAAGAAGCAAATGATGGCTCTGTTATTGGGAATGATGGTTCTTGGAAGGCGGATCTGGAAACTGCTAGAGAAAAGTATATGGCTGAAATAGCTGATCTTAATACTGCAAAACAAGAGCTTAGGAAAATCCGTCAGGATTGTAATACATCTATGGAAGAAAAAGCTGTCGCTATTGAGCAGGCAGCGGAAGCTGAGCGTACTGCCAAAGCAAACATGGAAAGAGCTAGTGAGCTCTCCAAGGAAATAGCAGCTGTCCAGGAGTCAATTGATCAACTAAAACTTGCCTGTGTGCAGGAGCGGGAGGAGGAAGCAAATATTTATGCTGAAAAGGATGTTCAGAAGCAGTCCTACAAGGCTAAACTTGAAGAGTCAGCAGAGAAGTTACTTGCGTTGAGCAAAGAAACCAATGGGGACATAGCCAGGAGTCTGGAAGCACAATTGGCTGAAACAACATGCCAAATTGAAGCTCTGCAAAAAGAGATGGATAGCACGAAGTCTTCTGACCTTGATACAGTGACAGCTGTTACTGCAGAGCTGGATGATGCTAAGGAATCACTGCATAAAGTGGCAGAAGAAGAGAGCACTCTGCAGACCTTGTTAGAGACCCTTAAACTGGAGCTGGAGAGTGTGAAGAAAGAACATTCTGATCTGAAAGAGAAGGAGGCAGAGACAGAATCACTTGCTGTGGGTCTGCACATCAAGCTCCGGAAAGTCAAATCTGAGCTTGAAGTAGCAGTTGCAGAAGAATGCAGAGCAAGAGGGGCTTCCGAAGGAATGATCTCTGCTCTCCACCAGCTGACCTTGGAGACTGAAAATGCCAAGCTTGAAGCTGAAGAGATGAAAAAGCAAGCAGAAGAATTAAAGAGAGAAGCAGAAGCCACTAGAATGGCATTTGAAGAAGCAGAAAAGAAGCTTAAAGTGGCAATGGAAGAAGCTGAAGAAGCAAAATCAGCTGAGGCTGGGGCTCGTGATGAAATTAAGATTTTATCTGAAAAGAACACGACTGCACGATCCTCAATGTCCGAGTCTGGTTCTCGTATCACTTTATCAAAAGATGAGTTTGACTCTTTGAGCCGTAAAGTTGAAGAATTTGATAAATTAGCAGAAATTAGAGTGGGAGCTGTAACAGCTCAGGTAGAGGCCGTGAAAGCAAGTGAGAATGAGGCCCTCAAGAAGTTGGATGCTACTCAGAAGGAGATTGACAATATAAAAACTGCTACTCAGGAAGCTTTGAAGAAAGCAGAGATGGCAGAAGCTGCCAAGAAGGCCGTAGAAGGGGAGCTTAGAAGATGGCGAGAACGTGAGCAAAAGAAGGCAGCCGAGGCAGCTTCTCGTATTCTTGTTGAACAACAGATGAACTACGAATCATTTCCTCAGGGTTACAGAGTTGAGAAGGAGAAGCCATCAGAGAAGTTCATGGAGTCACATTCAAAGATGCACCCACCACCAGTGGAAACCTGGAAGCAAAACTCACAAGAGAAGATAATGGAATCACGCAAGTTGCAGAAAGCAAAGACATCTGTATCAAAGAAGAAGGTATTGATGCCTAATATCAGTGGCATTTTTCAGAAGAAAAACCAAGTAGAGGGAAGTTCTCCATCATATCTGCCTGGAGAGAAGCCTGTTTGGTGACACACTGCCGAAATTTTGTGTGCACAAAATATGTGTGGTGGAGAGGAACCGGTCTATATGCCATGGATTGTGTATATCTGAAACCTGTGGAACGGCATTTTCTTTTCCTTTTCACTTTTGGTATTTATTTTGTGTGTTTGAAAGTAAGTTATTAAGAGTTATATGCAATTGACTCGCATAAATAAGATGCTTACGAGACTCTGTTCTTGACCATCCTCAACTTCCACGGAAAAGATAAAATTATAGCACACCAAGAACAATACAGCTTACTAGTCTTTTTCCCCCTTTTATTTTACTTGCTCCTGCTAATATCTGTGTTCATTTTGACTCAGAATTATCAATAACATAGTCTTGTTTAGTATTTATCAAGAAACATGTTGAGTCAACGAAACTGATCTAATCATATAATTTAATTGATGGCTAATTAAAACATTAAGCTGCCTAATAGTCATTAGAAAACCAATGATAATGAATAGCAAGATAAAAACATTAGGTCCTTTCTGCTATACAACAACAAAAACAATAACAGTTCAGTATAATTCTATTTAGTGTTTTTTGTAGAGAGTTTTGGGAGAAGTGATTTTCTCGTATTGCTTACAAAGGTATATATAGAGTACAGAGAGAAACCAAATCCTATCAACTATAGGACTGTATAATAATAAAGGAAATCAAATCCTACCAACTATAGGACTGTACAATATATTCTAATACTGTACAATATATTCTAATACGCCCCCTCAAGATGGAGGGCCGGAGGACACGCCAATCTTGGACATCAACAGAAGAAGCCAAGGACGAGATAAGTGCTTGGTGAGAGCATCAGCAAGCTGATCAGCAGAGGATACATGACCAACACGAAAAGACCCATTCTGAACCAATTGACGAACAAAGTGATACTCAATAGAGATGTGTTTCATGCGTGAATGAAACAAAAGGTTAGCACAGAGGTAAGTTGCGCCAATGTTGTCGCTGTAAATGACAGGAGCAACCGGAAGAGGAACATGAAGCTCGCGCAGCAGGGAATGAAGCCAACGAACTTCAGCGGCAGCAGAAGCAATGGCACGATACTCAGCCTCAGTAGAAGACCGTGCAACGGAACTCCGCTTTTTGGAGCTCCAGGAAATAGGATTAGGCCCTAGAAAGACAACATAGGGACCAGTTGAGGAGCGGTCATCACAGTTTCCACCCCAATCAACATCAGAGAAACAATGCAGAGGTATCGCAGTTGAAAGACGTAGCCAGACCCCAAAGTCACGCGTCGCATTCAGATACCAGAAGAGGCGCTTAACTGCACCCTAATGAGTGACAGTAGGAGCGTGCATGAACTGTGAGAGTTTATTCACACAAAGGAGATATCAGGACGAGTGAAGGAGAGATACTGGAGGCCCCCAAGGGCCTGTCGATAGGCGGATGCGTCGGCAGGGGCCGAGCCGTCGGCCAGCTGAAGGCGGGTTGACGCCGCTGTTGGCGTCTGAACAGGGTTGGATTCTAGCATATTATGGCGAGTCAAAAGATCAACAACATATTTACGCTGAGAAAGAAAACACCCCTTGGAGCTGCGCAGAACTTCAACACCAAGAAAGTAGCTTAGATCACCCATGTCTTTAAGAGAAAACTGAGTCCCAAGAGAGTCAGTCACACGATTCAAGAAAGCAGAATCATTAGCAGTCAATATGAGATCATCAACATATACCAAAAAATAGGCCGTAATACCAGAATGCTGAAAGACGAAGAGCGAAGTGTCAGAGGTAGTGTTGACGAAACCCATGGTCAGAAGGCATTGGCGGAGCGCACAGTACCATGCCCGGGGTGCCTGTTTGAGACCATAAATAGCTTTCTGTAACTTACAGACATAAGATGGATAGGCTTTGTCAACAAAACCCGGTGGTTAGGCCATATAAACATCCTCTGTAAGCCTCCCGTGAAGAAAGGCATTGTTCACATCCATTTGACGAAGAGGCCAACCCTTGGAAACAGCTAGACTGAGAACCAAACACACAGTTGCCGGCTTAACAACCGGACTGAAAGTCTCCTGAAAGTCTACACCTGGACGCTGATGAAAACCCTTCACAACAAGCCGGACTTTGAACTTATCCACAGTACCGTCAGGCTTTCATTTGATACGATAAACCCACTTGCAACCCACAACATTCTGTGAAGAATCAGGCGAAACAAGATCCCAGGTGCCATTCCGTAGCAGAGCATCAAACTCTGATGACATAGCAGCTCGCCAGCGCTCGTCAGACATAGCAGTAGACAAAGTCTGAGGTTCAGTAACAGCTAGAGAGGTGAAAGCAGACATACCAAACTTCTTGTTGGGCGTAAAGATGTTATTTTTGATGCGAGTATGCATATGATGACCACCCTGAGAGGATGTAGGTGGCGGCATAATGGGTGTAGCGGCAGCAGGGGCCGCTGGCGGTGCCGGAAGGACGCTGGTGGCGCGGGCGTTGGCGCCGGCAGTGCGTCCGGTGAAGGATCGCTATTGGGAGCAGCGGCAGGTACTGGTGACGGCAGCGAAAGGACTTCTAGGGAGACCGGAATGGGTACAGAGGGAGACGCGGGGTTAGACAATTTGGAGAACGGGAAGACATCTTCATGGAAGGTGACATGATGCGAGACGAAGATTTTAGACGTTGAGGGATCAAAGCATAGATAGGCGCTTTGAGTAGTAGAGTAGCCGAAGAGGACACATGCACGAGATCTGGGTTCCATTTTGTGTGAGGTGTAGGGCCGAGCCAAAGGAAGCATTGACAGCCGAAGACACGTAGTTTGGCAAGGTTGGGGCGCTTATGGAAGAGAGACTCAAAGGAGGAGAGCATCGAGAGATTTGTCTTGGGAAGACGATTAATGAGATAGACTGCAGTAGCAAAGGCATAGGGCCAGTAAATGAGAGGTACATAGGCATGATGAAGGAGAGTGAGACCAGTATCGCCAATATGACGGTGACGGCGTTCAGCATAGCCATTGTGCTGGGTTGTATGAGGAGGTGAAGTGAGATGTGAGATGCCATTGGAGGCAAGAAAAGAGCATAAAGCGAGGAATTCACCCCCATTGTTAGTGTACAGAGTAATGATTTTAGCAGAGAAATATTTTTCTACAAGGGATTTAAAAATGGGGAAGGTTTGTAAGACATCAGATTTACGGCGTAAAGGAAAAAACCAAACATACTTAGAAAAGTGATCAACAAAGATGACATAATATTTAAATCCTTCATTAGAAATAATTGGAGAGGTCCATACATCGGAGAAAATAAGCTCCAACGGAGCAGTAGAAGATAAACTGGACTCGGAAAAAGGTAACTTATGACACTTATGAAGCTGGCAAGAGACACAAGCAAGATCAGACACATTACTGGACGCTATACTGCTAGAAGACACTAAATGACGCAGGATTTTAGCTGACGGGTGACCAAACCGAGAATGCCACAAAGACGCAGAGAGCTTTTGTGCCGTGAGGGCGGACGGGGGACTGGAAGCCGCCGGCCAGTAGTAGGTGTTGCCCCTAAGTGGGCCGCGAACGAGTGTTGCCCACGTACGACGATCCTTCACCTGAAAATCGGTATCAGAAAGAACAACATTAACATTACTGTGACGACATAATTGGGCAACAGAGATCAAATTTTTACGCATATGTGGAACACAGAGAGCCCCAGGTAATAAAAGTGAGGAATAACTATTAAGTTGTCCAGTATGTGTAATTGTCAAACCTTCACTGTTACCAATAACCACATTGTTAAAACCAGTGCAAGGACTGTGAAGAGACATGTTGGCAAGATCAGAGGTTATGTGATGAGAGGCACTAGAGTCCAGGACCCAATCGGATGTATAGGGAATCGTCGGAGAATGATGGGCTGTGTGAGCAGCCGGATAAGGCGGCGAAGCATAAGCTGGCCGCGGCAGTGGTCCACCGTAAGGGGGCTGATTGGCGTCGGAGATGGGATAGGACGGACCGTGGCGCGCGGAGTGGCCAAATTCACTGCAGAGCTGGCACTTCCCATTGTACCTGCGAGATTGGCCATTGCTGGAGTAACCACCGCGACTGGAGGCTGAACCGCGGCTGCTACGGTCGCGCCCGCGGCTACCAAAGCGGTTACGGCTGGACTGCTGTCCGGCGACGAAGGCAGCCGACGGAGCCAAATCAGATGCGGCAGAGGAGGCCGGCGCATGAGCAGTAATCTGAGCCTCCATGCTTAACAGCTTGTCATGTAATTCAGCAAAAGAGATTGGAGATTCGCGGGCTTGGATGGCATGAGAGAGTTCCATATACGGGACATCAAGACCATTGAGAACCTTAATGACAAGATCCTCAGAATCAACAGTAACACCCAGGAGAGATAATTCATCCACAATAACGCGAATACCGTGCATAAAATCAGTAATAGATTTGGAACCTTTTACCGGATTATGGAGTTGCTGTTTGAGAGCCATGATACGACCACGAGAAGCAGTGCCGTATGTGCGCGCGAGGATGTCCTAGGCCTCTTTAGAGGTTACCACAGCGGCAATGAACGAGATGATCGTCGGTGTGATCGACGAGATGATGGCACTGAGAATAAGATTGTCCTGGCGAATCCAGTAAGGATATGCTGGATTGGGGGAAGTTACCTCCTTGTCGATGATAGTGGTTGGTGGGCACGGCTTCGAGCTGTCCAAGAAGCCGAGGAGGTCGTAACCCGTAAGAAGGGTTCAGAATTAGAATTTCCACGCCAGGTAATTAGTGGAATCCAATTTGAGTGAGATCTGAGCCGATGCGTTGATGGCAATCGGCTGGAGAAGATCGTTTGAAGTCGTTGCGGCCATGAGGCGTGATGCAAAGGAGAGGAGGCGCTGAACGACATCGAGACAAAAATCAATATCACAATGAATAACTTCACAAGTTTCTTGATTCAAGCAATATATTTATATATATATAGCAATCAAAATCTTAAGCGAGCAGATCGATGAATCTCAATGGAGAAAATTTCTTTCATGCTAATAGTGAATCTTCGATGTCGGATTACAAAGAATCGCCGACAAGCTTGAAAGTGAGCAGGACGTTGACTGAAGCTATACCATACGACCTTGCTAATTCGACCGCGAAACTGCACCTACGACCTCAACTCGAACTCAAAAATGCTGCTGAGTTATTTAGAAAAGAGGAAGAGCGGCCGAGAAGGGCAGCAGCGGCGGTGACGGGCTGCCGATTAGTGCAGTGGCGACGACAGCGCGGGTAGGAAATAATTAGGGTTTCTTTGGCGATAAGCCACTGGCGTATGATACCATGTAGAGAGTTTTGGGAGAAGTGATTTTCTCGTATTGCTTACAAAGGTATATATAGAGTACAGAGAGAAATCAAATCCTACCAACTATAGGACTGTACAATATATTCTAATACTGTACAATATATTCTAATATTTTTTGGGGAGGGTAGTATGTACGCAGACTTTACCCCTACCCTGGGGTAAAGAGGTTGTTTCCAAATAGACCCTCGGTATTCTTACCTCCAAGAACTTCCCACCTTGTTCTTGGGGAGACATGAACTCACAATCTCTTGGTTCGAAATAAAGGTTGCTTACCATCAGAGCAACCCCTCTTGTTTTCTTTACGGTGTACATGGGGGAAAATCTCTGACCACAGAGATCAGTGTTTGTGCGATACTCTCATACCAAGCAAGCGTTGAGGGACTTAGTGTAAGATCAGATCAATAAGACATTTTCAACAATTGAAGCACTGTATCTTTTTAGTCAGTTTTTAAAAAATCTACTTTTTTTTTAGTAGAAAACTCTTTAATTTCAATATCCCACATACCGTGTCAACACAATAAAAATTCAAATTTTGCTACGTGATACACATAGGTAGGTTTAATATCACAAGATTCAACAGTTTTGTCTTACTTCCTTAAACCCGTATCAAGTTATATTGAAACGAAGGTACGACTCAAATTCATTGTTGCAAGAAAAAGCATTGAATTTTTTAGTTACCTCAATTCATACCGGTGACACGACAATAATTGTCATTCTTAACTATTGGGAAAAATAACTTAAAAAATTTAATTTATGTCCCATCCGATCCATTTTAATAGATTTTTTGGCCCCTTTTTGTGGTTACATTATTTGATTTTTTCAAATATCAAAAAGGAATTAACTATTTTTTTTTAAGTTATCCTTAAATTAAAGAGCTTAGGATTATTTGTTATATTTTTAATAAATAAATTAAGAGAAAATCTCACTTTATACCCATTAATTCTAAACTATTTACCCTTTAATATCCATACACAAACTATTTACTACTCCTACCCATGCTCCCCAAACTATTTATCCGTCTTTCTTCTTCTTCCTCCTCATTTTACCTTTCTCACTTTATACCCATCGGCTTTTTCCTCTATAAAATATAATCTGGTAACAATTTTGTACATCAGACATAAAAAATTAATATGGAAAGGTTCAGCATCTCAAGGCAACCAAATTCTCGACTGGGCAATAAGCAGATTAAGAAATGCAGCCACTGTAGCAAAGGCCTTAGCTTTCATGCATGAAGGCCTCCAGAATGAGGATATTCCTCACTGAAACATGAAATCCACCAATATGTGTATTTGAATATCCACTATTGTTGGGCTTGAAGCTCAATTTATTTTTGAAGATTTCTTGTTTGATTTAAAGTGGGTACTGTTAAATATTGCGTATAGTTCATACTGAAATTTGATAGCATTTGGAGTTGATTTGAGGTGATCGGGATTGAAATTTTCAGTTAAAAATCGAAGAACATAACTGCAGTATACGATATGCTTTAGGAGTACACTGCTATACTGCAACAGTATATTATTATAGTTTACAATATACTGCAGCGTTATATGGTAATATTGAAGAAGAAAATAGTTACCTAACAGTATACATTTACAGTATACAATATACTATTATAGTATACAATATATTGTTATAGTATATTGTAATAATACGTTGTAATAGTATATAATATATTATAATAGTATACTTATTACCCATAAATTTACTTGCCTTTTCTCTTTTAATTTGCTTTAAGCTTTTACCCAGCGTGAGAGGCAAATTGAAATGTAAAAGAAATAAAAAAAATATTATTGTATGTTATATAATGTAGATGTATACTCTTACAGTTAGATCCTTTTAGAATTTTTTGAAATTTTTATTGACAACTGATACTATTTCAATTTAATAATTGAATTAAACTTTTTTAACTCTTTGCGTACTATTGTGTACCATGTTGGTATAACTATATACTATACTAGTATCAAATGTTAGTTAATATTTTTTTTTGTTGTATTAACTACATTTAATTGGTACACAACTTGATTTTTCTTTAGTAATAATACAAAAAGGAATAATAAAAATAGTAAATAAAATTAGATTATGAAGAGAAAAAAAAAAAAGTTAAATGAAATTAGAATAGGAAAAAAGAAAAAAATAAGAAGAAAACGAGAAAAAAGAAAAGGAGAAAAGAAAAGAAGCATAGAATAAAAAAGAATTGGAGAATAAAGAGAACATTCTCCAAAAACCTACTATGGGTAGGAAATTTAATTAGTTTATGGGTAGAAAAATAAATAGATAGCCACAGGTAAATAGTTTTATTTTTGTGGGTAACTCTGTCAAAACTTGTGATGACCCAAAAGGTCATCACTTATTTTTAAATTAAATTTTGTATTTCCAAGGCCTTAAAATCTCATTTAGAGTCACTTCGATTTACGTGCATAGTCCGAGTGCATAGCGAAAAAGATTAAATATGAAAATTTATGAAAAATAATAAAAATTTAGCTATAAAATGAGTTAATTTGACTTCGGTCAATATTTTAGGTAAACGGCTCTGAATCCCGGAAGGTCCATAGGAAAATATGGGACTTGGGAGTATGCCCAGAATCGAATTCCGAGGTCCCAAGCCCGAGAAATAAATTTTTAAAGAAAATTATTTTCTGAAATTTATTTAAGGTATTTTGAAATAAAATTTGGTTAGAACATGATGGTATCGGACCGTATTTAGTTCCGGCATCTGGTACATGTTTTATATATGATTTAAGATGATCCTGCGAAATTTGGTAAAAAATGGATGTCATTTGCCGTGATTCGGACCTAAATTGAAAAAGTTGATGTTTTATGAAGTTTGAGAAAATTCTTTGATTTTGAGATTTAATTCGTTGTTATTGAGGTTATTTTGGCGATTTGATCGCACGGATAAGTTCGTAGGATATTTTTGAGGTTGTGTGTATATTTGATTTGGAGCCCCGAGGGCTCGGGTGAGTTTTGGATAGGTCACATGGTGCATTTTGAACTTAGAAAAGTTGTAGATTTCACTTGTGCATAGCATGCCTATAGGCTTCGCATTTGCGAAGCCTGTCTCGCAAATGTAATATCGCAAATGTGAGTGGTAGATCGCAAATGCGAAGGAAGCCAGGCCAGCTTAGTCTCGCAAATTTGAGATTTCTTTCGCAAATGCAAAAAATCCCTAACCCAGCCTTGAGTCACAAATCCGATGAAGTGGTCGCAATTCCCAAGTCGCAAATGCGACCAGCTATTCGCAAATGCGAAGATCCTATTTTTCTAAAGGATTCGCAGATGCGAACCCTGTCTCGCATTTCCCATATATACGACCTGCAACTTTTATACTTAGCCTATTTTAAAATCTTTTTTTTCATATTCTCTCAAACACAAACACACTTAGGCGATTTTTTCAAAGATTTCTTCTTCTCAAAATCAATTATAAGTCATTTTTAATTATCTTTCTTCAATTCTTAACATCTTTTACATGATTTCAACTTAAAATTAAAGATTTTCTTGGGGGAAATTATGTGTTTTGGGTAGAACCTAGGTTTTTCAAAATTTTGAGATTTGGGCCTTGATTTGAGGTTCGATTTCAAAATAAATTATATATTTGAGTTCATAGGAGAATGGGAGATCGGGTTTTGGTTTGAACTTTGGGTTTTGGCCATGTGGGCCCGGGGGAGACTTTTGACGTTTGGGAAAACTTTGAAAATTTTATTATAATGCATTCAAATTGATTCATTTAGCATTTATTAATGTAATTAAGTAACTTGTGACTAGATAAGAGCGAATTGGCGGTGGAATCAAGGGGTAAAGCTATAATTGAAACTTGAGTTGCGGTCTTAGAAGTTTGAGGTAAGTGTTTGATCTAACCTTAGCTTGAGGGATTAAGAGTTGAATGCTATTTGCTATTTGCTTCTTGTTGAGTACGACGTATAGGAATGGTAACGAGTATCTATACGTCGGTGTCGAATATGACTGTGAGTCTTAAATTGATACTTGTTGTATTCTTAAATGATACCATGGATGCTTTAGTGGGTAAATACTTGATATTGAGCAAAGGCTTAGTTTATTTTCGTGGAATCTATTTATGATTGAGTATTAATGATAATTGAAATGAATAGGAATTGAGCTGAGATTGGTTATAGCTGATTCTCCCTTGCCGGGACGTATATATACTTGTACTGTTGAGTTGCACTGCCGGGATAGTGTAGTCTATTATTGATCCCTTGTCGAGACGGTTATTATGATTATTGCTGACTATATATTTGGAACGGTTACACGCCGCAATATTTTTATTATATATATGGATCGAGTTGCAGCTGTAACAATTATATTATATGGATCAAATTGCACGCCGCAACAATAACATATTGGATCGCGTTGCACACCGAACAAATATTATATTGGATCGGGTTGCACGCTGCAACAATTATGTATGTGAATCGGGTTGCACGCCGCAATAAATACTTTATTGTATCGTATTGCTTGCCGCAACAGTTATATATGTGGATCGAGTTGTACGTTGCAACAGTGTTAAATAATAAGGGATCGGATTGCGCTGCAACAGTTTTATTATTGCTTTGTTGTAGATTTTGGGATTGTCCTCTCATATTTCTTTTAAGTTTCTGCTGGATTTGATATGTCTCCCGAAGTATGTACCCCAACCCATTTGAACTGTTTTTTTACGTATATTATATAATTGCACAAGTTTATTTGTAGTCTGGTCCTAGCCTCGTCAGTATCTCGCCGGGGTTAGGCCAGACACTTACCAGCACATGGGGTCAGTTGTGCTGATGCTACACTCTAATCATAAAGGTAACATAAATTTTCAGAAATGCATCATGATTGTATTATAATTGTGTATATATCATAATTATTGCAGGAATCGTATTACAAATGTATGATAATTGTATATTTACCGTATATTGTTACGAGTAGTTGTGATTTCATGACCAATTTCATATGATAATTGTATATTATTTTATTATTTTTGTATCGTGTATTATTTTGGACATTAATGTATCAGCTACAAGTTATATACAATTGTGATACTAGCATGATACAATTATGTTTTAGGCATTGATGTATATGATACAATTCAAACATAATTATGATATAGTTATTATATAATTTTTGCAACTTTTTCTTTTTCGAGTTTCAATATGAAATTTCATATAAAACAAACTTTATACTTAACTAATCTCCCTCAAAATTGAGATATAATTTTCTAAATATATTCTCAATGATTTGCAAGAATATTCAATCTAAATAAATCATAGAATCTGAAAATATGAGTATCAAATTCACAACTTTTTAATGAAAAGGCATTGCGAATAATTTTGGCAACAATGTGAATGTTTCTTTATTTTCAGTATTATCCATTCTTCCAGCAAAAGAACGATGCAACTGACGATTTTTTTAATAATATAAAGTTATGGCAATAGTGGAATGAGAGAAGATGGAGATTTTGGGCATAGATTAAGGGATTTTAACGTTTAAGAGAGAGAGAGAGAGAGAGAGAGAGAGAGAGAGAGAGAGAGAGAGAGAGAGAGAGAGAGAGAGAGAGAGAGAGAGAGAGAGAGAGAGTGAGAGAGAGAGAGAGAAGGGGAAAAAAAATAATACAATTGGATATTAATGTATCAGCTACAAGTTATATATTATTGTGATACAAGCATGGTACAATTATGTTTTAGGCATTAATGTATATGATACAATTCAAATATAATTATGATACAGTTATTATATAATTTTTGCAACTTCTTCTTTTTTGAGTTTCAATATGAAATTTCATATAAAACAAACTTTATACTCAACGAATCTCCCTCAAAATTGAGATATAATTTTCTAAATATATTCTCAATGATTTGCAAGAATATTCAATCCAAATAAATCATAGAATCTAAAAATATGAATATCAAATTCACAACTTTTTAATGAAAAGGCATTGGGAATAATTTTGGCAACAATGTGAATATTTCTTTATTTTCAGTGTTATCCAATCTTCTAGCAAATGAACGATGCAATTGACGATTTTTTTAATAAGATAAAGTTATGAAAATAGTAGAATGAGAGACGATGGAGATTTTGGGCAAAGATTAAAGGATTTTAACGTTTAAGAGAGAGTGAGAGAGAGAGAAGAGGAAAACGGAAAAAAATAATACAATTGAATCCCTTAATTGAAGGCACTAATAATAGGGCAGTAACTTTTAAGGAGCAATGTATATAATTTTTAAAAAATTAAATACTTATTAAAAATTACAAAAGATAGAAAAAATAGGTAATAAATTTCTTATATTGTAGAGTTAGGTAAAAATCTCTTATCAAAGAAGTTTTATTGACATTTTAAAGGAATATATACAAATCCTAGCACCACTAAGTATATTTCATTGGTGGCAATTTATTATTTACATAAATAGTAGAAACCTAAAAATAAGTTGGCATCCCTTTAATATTCATGAATAACCCAATTTCCTATCCCAAAAATCTCCCAAAATATCAGGACTTCAATTTTATCTCCTTAACTCTTGCCATCATCTCCTAATCATGCTCATTGCAAACGCATCATTCTCCTCACCCCATAAATTATTGTTTTCCAAATCAACCTCTTAATAAATAGCACAATATATATTAAGAATATTATACATATGTTATCCGTCTATTATAAGTACATATGTCCTCACGTATCTCTCATTTTACACCGAAAACTCGACATCTAAGTAGTATACCTAACCAAGTAAATTATAATCAAGTAAGTACATACCACTTCTATAACAAAACAAATTAAATAAACAAAAATATATCATATATTTTGAAGATGAAGTACATACCATTTTTATGCCTAGACACAATTAAGATACATGGCATATTCTGTATATTTAATTGTATTTAGGTATAAATTTTTTTTTACTTATTTTATCTTCAAAATACATGGTATATTCTATTTATTTGATTGTGTTTAGGTATAATATTTTTTATGTAATTTGTCTTCAAATATCTCGTATATTCTATTTATTTAATTGCGCTTGGTATAAAAATGGTATGCATATTCTCTTCAACGTAATTAACATTTAGTTATGTCAGGTATAAAAATAATGATAATATACTGATTATTAAATATATATTATTTTGAAATATACATTATATTTTGTTATGTTTGCATAGATATGAAGAAGTCCGAAAAATATTTTATATCAAATATACACAAAGTATATTCAGGTTGCATCAAAAAATAAATAAATTATACCTTCCTGTAACACAAAAAATAATTTTAGAGTTAGGCCTAAGTTCCAAATTAATTAATTATCTCCTTCAAATTTAAATATTTTTAGATCTGCTAATGAAATTTGTGACTGATTTCTCCATTTGTTTTCATAATTTTATGTTTAGATCTACTGATTCTTTCTTTGACTTCAAAATTTTAATTTTTCTTTTGAATGAGTATGAAGAAGAGGTTTATAGTGTCTTGCTCTAAAAATTAATAGCGATAATGGTGACCGCCATGGCCAACACTTAAAGCACCAATATTTTTTATTTTTTTATTTCTTTTTCCTTTTCCGTCAACGAAGTGCCATGCTGAATAATAAGATCGTTTGTTGAATACGTGAAAGGGTGTTCATCTTTGTGCATTTTCAACTTAAAATAAATTTTAAATTTACATATCGACAATTAGAAATTTTAAAAGTTGATAAGTTTGGATATTTCAATTGTATGAATACGAAAGTACTTGATTCAAGTGAATATTTTTTTCTGATAGGTATTTTCATGATTGTTAGAGTTTAGAGGAGCAATTCGACCGTATACGGGGCTTGAAGAAGATGAGGGGGGAGGGGGAGGGGTTAATTTTTCGTTTTTTCTTGTTTTTTTTTAAATATATTGGTGCAAATTTAGTTTTTTTTTTTTTGTTCTTTGAGTTAGGACATGTGTTACACTTTATTGGTGTATGATATTATATATATATTAAAAAATCGATTAAGAAAAAAGTGATATATTTTAATTATACTTTAGAAAAGTTAAGTGTATAATATAATATTTATCCCTAAACAAGTATAATAGAAATTTAGGGGTAACGTATGTATTTTGCCCAATAAAAGTATTGCTAACTCTTAAAAACGTTCATTGTCCACCCAAATGTGGAAAGGGACCCAAAAAAAAAAAAAAAAGGAAACTAAAGTAGAGGGTGTAATAAGAGAGGAGTCATCAATTGAATATGAGTCCATTTCACTATCCCAGAGGTCAAAGTTGAAACACACCATTAATACTTCCTCAGTCCACTCAGTAATGGCGAGTAGCAACAGGGACAACGATTTCATAAACCCTAACACTTCTTCTCCAATAACCGTCTCCGATGCGGACAGCTTCCTTCTAGATTCTTCTCAGATCGGTAGCGCTTCTGGAAGTTTCCCGAACGAGGGTTTTCTCTCCGGACTCGACGCCGCCGCCGGCACTTCCGATGCCGAGTTCGGTTTTTCCCGTCCTGATTTTCGTCAGACTCCACTCGTTGGGACTGTCGATTTCTATGACCGCCACGTCTTCCTTTGCTACAAAAATCCTCAAGTTTGGCCTCCGCGTATTCAGGCCACTGAGTTTGATCGCTTGCCTAGGCTTCTTGCTGCTGCTCTTTCTGCTCGCAAGAATGATATCAACAAACAGGTTTATGCCACGTGTCACTTTGTTTTAAATTTTTTAATAAGTAGCTATACTGCATTGTGTTAGCTGTTATTATCTTCTAGTATGCCCATGGATATAATTGCTAATGAGTTGCTGGAAATTCAATTAGTACTATATTAGAGTTTGACCAATACTATTTCTTTTATTAAAAAAATTACTAGTCTTTAACATCTAAATGTAATTTACCTGAAATAAGCCTGATTCGAGTTGAATGAATATGAAGGATTTGTATAGCTTAACCCTAACGGATTTAGACACGTGATTGGTTATTAGGTCTTTTAGCATTCTGAAATGAGTATATTTCTAATTTGTTAATCTTTTATCATGTAGTTTCAAAATGTCAAATTTTATTTTGGAAAAAATCAAATAATTTACATCTCATATCATCCTTAAACTTTTGGCTATGTTGATAAGCAACAGGCCCAACACGCCATTTGAATAGGGTGGGAAGAACTGCTTCCATCAGCTTTCGAGTTAAAACTTTCTTAAAGTTTTGCTGATGCTTTCTTTTAAAAGATGGGCATTCCTTGCTTTTTTACATTGTTACTTATTCGGATGTCTGAACTGAGTTCTTCCTGCATATAGCAATGGACTGAAAAGTAAAATGCATAGTTAGTTCCTACATTATTTGTTCGTATACACCTTTTGTCGTTACATGTACAATGGAGCTAAGACTAGGGTTAGGACGGTGGGGGGCGAATCAGACCATTTTCCTGTGGTAAGACTAGGGTTAGGACGGTGGGGGGGCGAATCAGACCATTTTCCTGTGGTAATGGGGCTCCATCAAGGATCGGCGCTGAGCCCCCTGTTGTTCGCCTTAGTGATGGATGCTCTAACCCGACATATCCAAGGGGATGTGCCTTGGTGTATGCTCTTTGCTGATGATATAATATTGATAGACGAGACTAGGGCCGGTGTTAGTGAAAGGTTAGAGATATGGAGACAGACCCTCGAGTCTAAGGGATTCAAAATAAGCAGATCTAAGACAGAATATCTGGAGTGCAAGTTTGGCGACGAGCCGAGTGGGGTAGGCAGGGAAGTGATGCTTGGTTCTCAGGCCATCGCCAAGAGGGACAGTGTAAGATATCTGGGGTCTGTGATTCAGGGGGACGGAGAGATTGACTGGGACGTCACCCATCGGATAGGAGCGGGGTGGTCAAAGTGGAGGCTCGCTTCAGGGGTCCTGTGTGATAAGAAAATTCCACACAAACTCAAGGGGAAATTCTTCAGAGCCGTGGTTAGACCTGCGATGTTGTATGGGGCGGAGTGCTGGCCCGTGAAGAACTCGCATGTTCAGAGAATGAAGGTTGCGGAGATGAGGATGCTTAGGTGGATGTGTGGGCACACCAGGCTGGATAAAGATCAAGAATGAAGTTATTCGACAGAAGGTAGGGGTGGCCCCGATGGACGAGAAGATGCGGGAAGCGAGGCTGAGGTGGTTCGGGCATGTTCGGAGGAGGGGCCCCGATGCCCCGGTGAGGAGCTGCGAGCGGCTGGAGATTGTTGTTGGTCGGCGAGGGAGAGGGAGGCCTAAGAAGCATTGGAGAGAGGTGATTAGACAGGACATGACCAGAATGCAGGTTACCGAGGACATGACCCTTGATAGGGGAGTCTGGAGGTCTAGAATCAGGATTGTAGGCTAGGGGCTCATAGAGTTCTCCGTACGCCTTTCCCGGGGTTGGGTGTGGGATAGTAGGGTTACCCATAGGTGATTAGTGTTTTAGCTTAGGTCCCCAGAGGGTTGTTAGTATGGTAGTTACTCCTTGTTATTATTGCATGCCACTGTATTTATGTTGCTTATGTTTCCATAATTATTTATGTTATTTCTGCGGGAGTACTTGTGCTTTATTATTTTGTTTTGTCTTGCTTGTGTTTCTAATTTTACCTTTGTTTCTTAATGCAGCTTTCCCCTTTTTATCCTATACGCCGAGGGTCGACTGGAAACAGCCTCTCTGCCCTTTCGGGCATGGGTAAGGCTCGTCTAAATATTACCCTCCCCAGACCTCACCTGGTGGGAATATACTGGGTAGTTGTTGTTGTTGTTATACACTTTTTGTCGTTGTACAGTTTCTTTTCCTTTGGATAAAAACTTTAACAGTCTCCAATTTTCAATTGCTAGAGTCCACCTGAATTAAGTTGATCATATGACTTGCCATTTCCATCCTACACAGGCTGTCTTAAGTTTAAGAGCAAATTGTTATCGTTTGACGTAATTTTGATTGAACTTGTGTAGGTACAGCAGAATTCTTTTAAGTAGCCACGTTATTGTACATGTTTGTTTTTCTCATAACTTTTGTTTACGGCCTCTAACCAATTTACCGTTAAGAAAGAAGCACTAAAAAAAGTAAAAAAGTCACTTATCCCACTATGGAGAAGCAGATGGCCACATGTTACTCTTCTGACCACCATCGTGAGTTTGATCCCATCTTTTTATGACGAAAAACTAGGAAAAAAAGAAAGAAAGAAAGAAAGAGAAAACATTCTACTTTTCTAATGATGGAGAAAATGAGGGACATTCACTCTTGAACAAGAACATTTAACGCTTAAGATGGGAAAAACTGATTAGTGGTGATAGAACTCCCATTAAGTATCCCCACAAGTCACATTCATCGAGTCGATCAGTGAAGATCTAATGAGCAACCTAACTTTTGCCTTATTTACGTTGCTACATATTGTACTATTGAGACTCTATCACTTTCTTAGCTTGCAGTCTACTGTACTATTAATGGAAAAATAAGCCATGAACACCCTTAAAGAAGAATTTTAATGGTGAAATGAAGAAAAACCTGCTTCATTGTGGTTGATTGCCCAGTTGCCCTATCAGTCAATCATGAAATCCTACACTGAGGAGTGGACACACAGCCTACTACTAGTTTGTTTTCAAGGTTGTGTATGATTTGCCACTAGATTACAACAACAACAACAACAATAACAACTATCCAGTATACTCCCACCAGGTGGGGTCTGGAGAGGGTAATATGTAGACGAGTCTTACCCCTACCCGAAAGGGCAGGGAGGCTGTTTCCAATCGACCCTCGGCTCATAGGATTAGAGGAAAAACAGTAGTAAAACAAAAACATAGACAAAAATAAAAACAAAAACAATAGAGCATTAGTGCATTAGAAATTCCAGCAGAAATAACGTTAATAATAATCTGAACAAAGGAAACAAAAATACCAAAATACAATAGCATGCAATAGTATCCTACAGTAAACACAAATCATCTACGAGTAACTCTGCTGACCCACCCCCAACCCCGGAAGAAGCGAACGAAAAACGCTAGGGACCCCTATCCTACAATTCGATTCTAGACCTCCAGACTTTTCTATCAAGGGTCATGTCCCCGGAAACCTGCATTATAGCATTGTCCTACCTAATCACCTCTCCCCAATACTTCTTGGGCCTCCTCTGCCTCGCCGACCGCCAACAATCTCCAGCCGCTCGCAGCTCCTCACCGGTGCATCGGGACTTCTCCTCCGCATATGCCCGAACCACCTCAGACGCGCTTCACGCATCTTCTCGTCCACCGGGGCTACCCCCACCTTCTCTCGAATAATTTCATTCTTAATCTTATCTAGGCTGGTGTGCCCGCACATCCACCTAAGCATCCTTATCTCCGCAACCCTCATTCGTTGAACATGGGAATTCTTCACGGGCCAGCACTCCGCCCCATACAGCATCGCAGGTCTAACCACGGCTCTATAGAATTTCCCCTTGAGTTTGTGTGGGACTTTCCTGTCACACAGGACTCCTGATGCCAGCCTCCACTTAGCCCGCCCTGCTCCTATACGGTGCGTGACGTCCCCGTCAATCTATCCGCCCCCCTGGATCACGGACCCAAGATATCGGACACTGTCCCTCTTGGCGATGGCCTGAGAGCCAATCATCACGTCCCTGCCTACTTCGCACGGTTCGGCGCTAAACTTGCACTCCAGGTATTCTGTCTTAGATCTGCTTATTTTGAAACCTTTGGACTCGAGAGTCTGTCTCCATACCTCTAACCTTTCAATAACACCGACCCTCGTCTCATCTATCAATACTATATCATCAGCAAATAACATACACCAAGGCACATCCCCTTGAATATGTCGGGTTAGAGCATCTATCACTAAGGCAAACAAGAGGGGGCTCAGCGCCGATCCTTGATGGAGCCCCATAACCACTGGAAAATGGCATGATTCGCCACCCACCGTCCTAACCCTAGTCTTAGCTCCATTGTACATGTCCTTGATTACTCTGATGTAGGCTTCCGGCACGCTTTTCGCCTCCAAACACCTCCATAGCACCTCCCTTGGGACCTTATCATACGCCTTCTCCAAGTCGATAAGCACCATGTGAAGGTCCTTCTTCTTATCCCTGAATTGCTCCGCCAGCCGCCTGACAAGGTGGATAGCCTCTGTAGTGGCGCGGCCCGGCATGAAACCGAACTGGTTCCCAGATAGAGATGTCACCTCCCTCAACTAGATTACCTGGCAGACAAACATTCCCTTCAACTGCATACGAAAATTAGTAAGCTGAAGATTAGCAATAAGTTAATTTTAAAATGACATTGTGAAGTCTAATTTCAGAGTATGAGGACAAAGGTGCATTTGACATGATACTGTAAGGGGCAGAAGTGCACTTTCTTATTAGAGAGAGCTGAAGAATTGAAAACATTTTATCCTTGGTTAGTTGATTCCATTTGCTATATCCTGTTAAGGTGAATTGCAGATCAGGATGGTCTCCCTGTGCACAATGTGCTAGCAATTTATAGAATGCTAAGTAACAATCCGGGTTATTGCTTTTGTTTTCATAATTTCTAGTCTGTTTCAACACCTTTACTAGCATGCCGACTTCTACTACTGGTATCCTTCTCGAGACATATATAATCTCTTTGCTTAGCTCTAAAAATTAGGTTCTGGCATCCTTCTTGACTCATCTATATGATCTCTAGGCGCAGCTCTTGAAAGATAAATTGTTGAATACCAAGGGTATTGCTCATATTTTTTGACTTTGGTCCTGGAAGTAGCTATGATGTAATTTAGTGTTGCCTTTGAAATGCTTTATGCGAATTTAGATTCCATCTTGCTATTATGTACTTCATTTTTTGTGATAAAAGTATTATTGAACATAAAACAGTTTTGCCTTTGGTCTGCCAGCTTTCAGAGATTTCTTTCTTAAGTAAATTGTTGAATTGGTTATGCTCTTCATTATCACAGTAATATCTATAGCAATTTACCTTAAAAAATTTCTTTCTTCAAGACTCGGTTAACAATATGTGAAGGGCATGATGGAACCGAGACATCAAATGGGGATGTGTTGATCTTTCCGGACATGATCAGATACAGGTCTGAAATACGATATACTATTCTAGTGCATCAGCTGCTGTTGATTGCATACTTATTAAGTGATATTAAATTCACCTATGTTGCAGGAGATTGACTCATTTTGATGTTGACACATTTGTTGAGGAGGTGCTAGTGAAGAATGGTGAGTGGTTACCTGGAAATCCTGAAGCTCTGACTGGATGGTACATATTTGTGTGCTGTCATGGTTCAAGAGATCGTCGATGTGGTGTTTGTGGACCAGCTATAGTAAGTAGACTTAGAGAGGAGATAGAGAAACATGATCTTCAAGGAAAAATATCTGTTAGTCCATGCTCACACATCGGGGGACACAAGTTTGCTGGAAATGTGATCATATTCGGACCAAACACTGACATGGAAGTCTCTGGACACTGGTTAGGAGAAACCTTATTCCCATTTTCTTTTGGGCTTTGTTATCTCAGATGCAGGCAGTTGATGTATTTGAGCTGGGTTGTTAATTATATATTTGATTTTGTTGTGCATTAGGTATGGCTATGTTACGCCTGATGATGTACCTCAGTTGCTTGAACAGCATGTTGCTAAAGGAGAAATTGTTGATTGGTTGTGGAGGTAATTCTCTCTCCCCTGTTGCTATTGTAATCTGACATCTGGAGAAATTGCATGTGGCTACTTTTAAATGATTTTAATGTGTCTTTAACTATTCTATACTTGGCAGCTCTAAAACGTTAGCAATGGCACTTTTAAAAGTGTGGGTAAGATTCAAGTTGTGTATCTTTCCAAGGCATTGTTGTGTCAATATTTAGTTACCTTTTAAACGCTTAAGTTTCATTAACATGTGCCCTTATCTGCTTGTGGAGCAAAATTTATGTTTTTGGGGAAACAAAATTTTTAGATGAAACTTTGCATTCAATGGAAATTCAGTGTTTCATAAAATTCTGAGGGTCTGCGAACACAATAATGTTGATTCCAATGTAATCATTAATGTGAAATACTAATGGGGAAGTGTTTTGTAAAAACAGTCCTAACTTTGTAGAGGTGAAAAAGTGGCTTTTCAAGCATCAATTGTCTTAACACTGCTTGCAGGGGTGCAGAAGGCACTTTGCATGCATCAATGAAAACTTTTCTGTTTATCTAGAATACCAAAATTTTATTTCAGGGGTCAGATGGGAATATCTGAAGACGAACAGAAAGCATCCCAAGAATATAGGCTCAGTGTTCATGGTGGAACATATATGGAAAGAGGCACCAAAAACTCAGATGATGTTGGTACTAGCACATGTGGCTCCCAATTAGAGCGTATTGACTGTTGCCGGGCAAATGGGAATATCTCTTGTTGTCAGAACACTCAACTACCAGTCGATGCTGAAAATTTCAGTCTCCAACAAGAAAACACTGACTTTACATCTGAAAAGAAAAAGAGCTTCAGGCGACAAATTTCTCGAAGTAATAGTGGAAAAGGGGCTCGCTCTCGCAAGGTGTGCTCAATGCCTACATGGTACGAGAGCTGGGAGCGGGAAGATACATATGCAGTCCTTGCTGTTATTGGTGCTGTCGTATCAGTTGCCTACGCCTTCAATTGCTACAGGCAGCTGAACTAATATTCGTAAAGAAACTCACGTTTGTCGTGCAAATTCCATTGTTGGGTAAAAAAACATCTTTCTGCTTCCATGATGTAAATTGAGGTTATTGCATGTGCTCACTGAAAGTCTAGTTTGATTTACTTGGGATGCGACTTGTGCCAGAACAGAGTAATGAAAGACAATTGGTGTTGTAAATTTAGGCATGTATTCTTTTATGTTTATGCGTTTCCTGGTGTCTAAATTTGTTTCTAAGGTCTATGAATGCTGGCTGTCTTTGTGGGAAAAAATAAAAGAACATGCAACTGTGATCCCAAAGGGCATGTGAATTTCCAATTTGAATACAGGTTTGTTCTATTTTTAGTTGTAAGACCACAGCCAGGCTCTTGAATCAAATTTTGATTTTTTTTTCTAAGTAGAACAACAATTTTCTTTGCCATTTAAAGTATCGGAGCACAAACTTAACTGCATGTCAGGATTCAGAGGAAATGGTTTATTGGGCACAACATCACCCATATCTTGGATGCTTCATGCGATAATATTAATAAATCAAAGCCAACAATAGTAAAAGCAATTCCATGCACCAGGTGAATCACGGGCATTTTAAATCAAGGTTCTTATTAATATTCTGCTTGGACAAGATCGCTATATCAGATGAACAAAACACAGAGAGACAGGAAAAGTTCCTCCGGCCCTTTTTATTTCATCATAGTTTCTCCTTTTTCTCCCCTTCCTTTACAGTCCTTCAATCAGAAGAAAGTTTATTCTATCTTGAGAAGATTCAGGAATCTTGAAAGCAGCAGAAAAAAGCAGATCAATTAAGCAAAATTCGCGTAAAATTCCTCGTGGGATTCTTTTAGTATTTTCGACCATCCATATAGTCCACTCCAAGGTAGTAATGCCATGTTACAACCTAGGTTCTATCTAGATCCTGCATCGAGATGATGCAAGCCATTAGTATTACAATGCTTACTTAAATCCTCTCCTTGTTTAAAAGCCGGATTAAGAATAAGCAATAACCAGGACTACAGTGAATCAGTCAAAATGCAAATTCATTTCCATTCTGCTTCAATCACCATTGATCTTAATTTCATGAAATGATTGACAAATTCCATTTTTCTTCCTGATCCTCTGAAATTCAGATTCTATTGTTTCAGCAATCTTCGCATCGTCTGGGTCTGGCTTAGGTAAGGTCACATGGACAGACCCTTCTTTGCTTGGTGCAACAGCCTCCAATGCTTCAGCTTGCTGCTTAATATAATCATAGAGCTGCTGATGAAAGGCATGATCCAACGAGAAACAATTATCATTTGTACCATTTCTAGAATGCTTAGATGAACCCGAGCCTTCTCTTTTACAAAAATGTGGCAGAGATGCATAATCCATTATCTGCAAGTTGAGAACTAGAGTTTTTTACTGCTCTAAGCAAGACAGATAAATCTAGTTGGACGAAAAGTCGGGTCACGTATTCCTTAAAAAATGAAGGTGTGTGACTGAACATTATTAATGTGCTCGTTTTCTGTGAATAATAATGGATCCTACAAAGAATAGTACAATAATTCATCTGTAACAGCAAGCTTCTCCTGAAGTGAGAGAACCGAGGGATAAAAAGCAATTGACTCAAAAAACATCTTACCTTCAAATAGTTCATCTCTTTAAAAAGCAACTAAAAACAGACATCTTACCTTCAAAAGTTCATCTTTTCCCGAGCCTGAGAGCACTTGGACTTTCTTTTTGGTTCTTTCTTGTAAAAGAGGTCTCACAACCTGCAAGTTTATATAGAGTTAGGCTTTAGGTTAAATGATTTAGGTCATAAAGAATTATGTATTAAGTTATACACTAACCTTCCAGCATGCTGAAAAAATGTATGGGGCATTCACAATGTAATACGTCTCTGTCTTCTCAGGATAATTTAAGTCATCGATGGTAGATATAGCAGTTAAGAGCTACAAGAGGAATAAATAAAATGTCAAGTTTAAGATCAAAGGACCATATTACTCCATTTTATAATGGATAAATCATTTCAATAATCATTATCAATCAAATGCTTCATCCCAAACTGGTCGGGTCCGCTATATGAATTCTCCACATATGTGATTCCATTATATTTGAATCCATTTTATTTCAGTACTAAGGGTGTGTTTGGTATGAATTTTTCCAATTTTCTCATGTTTTGGTTGGCTTAAATATTTTAGAAAATATTTTCCCCGTGAACTTATTTTAATTGGAGAAACATATTTTCCCTACCAAGAGTCCAAAACTCTTTTTCAACTTTCTCCACCCTATTCCCCGCCCATCACCCACCCTCACCGACCTCCACCACCCAATCCCCACCTCACCCCTCCACCCTTACACCCTAACCCCATCCCCCTACCATCCAACCCAAACCCTCGCCCCTCCCTTCGCATCCCCTAACCCCATAGTGTTTACTTAAATTATATATTTTCTAATAAAAAGAATTTCTACTCACTAACCAAACACTAAAAAATATTTTTCGGAAGAAGTTTTTTACTCACCAATCAAACATGGAAAAATAAGCAATAAAACTACTCATTTCGAGGAAAACATTTTCCTCTATAGCAAACACACTCTAAATAGTTTTTTCAACTAAAAGCTATTTCTTCCCACTGCCTAACTCTTGGTGGGCAGATATAAGCGGTGCCTGTGTTGGTGGGAGGTAGCAAGCACCAGGTGGAATAATCCAGGTGGATGCTAGCTGATCCAGAACTTTCAATCATTATTGTCGCACCACCTCACGCGACCTCCCATTTTATCTTCTGTTTGCTATTTGTACTCTCAGAACTGCTCATTTCTAGTCTTATCTAATTTTGCATGGCCACATATCTATCTTAACATTTGTATTTGTATGACAATCATTTTATTGATTTGTTGGGCTTTAGAAACCCGACACTCACTCCCATATAAGGTTGCTGGTTTCATAAAATCCTCCTATCGTATAGCAGTCCATTTCGGCTATCCAATTTTGACTTAAATACTATATTTTCATCTATCACGCCATTCTCCTACGAGACCCAGCTTTAAGTATTTGCATTGTCCGTTTTCATTAAAAAAAAAAAAGCATTTGCATTGTCCGTATTTAGGCCCCATTACCTATAGCACACTTTACTCGCCGAGTGTCGATTGGAAGCAGCCTCTCTGCCCTTTCGGACAGGGGTAAGGCTCGTCTACATATTACCCTCCCCAGACCCCACCCGGTGGGAGTATACTGGGTAGTTGTTGTTACCTATAACACACTTCACCTACATTATTCTTAGAATGACTAAACTTGTAGCATTATATATTCTGTCTTGGGTTACTTGTCCTAAAAACCTTATTCTCTAGAATACTTTCTGTATTCCGCTTTAGGTTGACTTTCTAGCTAGTCTCATCAATCAACACAATATGTCACTATCATCTACAAATACACATGCACTATAAAACCTCATCCTGCATGCTACTATTCAATAGCTCATCCGAGAAACAAAAAGTGTGGGTTCAAGATATCTCCCTGGTGTAAACTCACTAGAAGTCCTCTATAACCTCCTCCTATTGGTCTTGCACTTGTGACTGTTTCCTCGTTCATATCTTTCTGACATTTATGTATTTGATGCGAATCCCTTTCTTTCTCAAGCACCCACAAAACACTTTTCTTGGTGTTCTATTATATGGGTTTTTGAGTCATTTGAGTATTTGATGATTACAATTTTATTTTTCAGAAGTTAAAATTTTGTGAACAACAATATTTAGCAAATGAACTAATGCACTCAGAAGAGTCTATTTACCCCTGAAACTTGAACTTAATCTTCATTTGGATAAAGAGAGAAAATTGAACGTCTTATCAAACTTTAACAAGAAATAGCATTGTGGACGACAAATGCAGAAATAAGTGAATCAATATAACCAGGAGGAGTTTGACTAGAAAAAGATGATACCGCTATAAAGAGAGAAAATTGAACGTCTTATCAAACTTTAACAAGAATAGCAATGTGGACTTCAAATGCAGAAATAAGTGAATCAATATAACCAGGAGGAGCTTTGACTAGAAAAAGATGATACCGCTATAAAACAACAATTTCAAAACCAAGACATGCTGATAGTTTATTTCAGTGTGATCTCTGCTGGACAAGATTTTCTTTTACTTCCATCCTATTTTTCCTTGTATTTCCCACTCTCATTACTCTTTACTCAATTTTAAAGTTCAGATAGCCTCAAATGAAAATTTTAAGCAGAATAATCAGGTTGACGGATGAAGCGGTGAGAAGGAAAATAACATGGCAGGAATTTGGTAGGAAGGCTCAATGAAATATATTTACAATGTCAAACAAATTAAAGATACCTTAATTTGGTTCAGTGCAGAAAGCTTTAGACCAGTCATGTCCAAAACCTTTATACAGGTCCCAATGTATCGCCCAAATTTCTTTGATGCAGAAGGCTATAACATGAACAGCAGTCAGTCTACATTGCTATTGTTTTATTTATCTCGTATCTGAATAAACCAACATAGAGGACATACCAATATTACACGGTCGCGGTATTCATTCATTTGGATATGTGACTGAATATAGTAGTGAATCTAAAATGGAGAAAAGCAAAATGTCAGTACAATTTCAATTCCATCTATTGGAGACAAATGGTAAAATGTTTGAACAGCTGATTTTATGTTTTTGCTGAACTGACGCAGTTGAAGGTTGACACGTTAACAGGCTGAAACACAAAAAAAATTACCCTTACCGACGCTTTGTCATATGTGCTGAGCCCTACGCCAACAGCTACGACAGGAAGACCCTGTACAGAATAAAACCAAGTAGAAACCACACAATGAGAATTTTATTGGACAAGCACAACGGGAACAAGTTCCATAACCCAAATGAGAAGAGAGCTAATCGATGAAAATTTTATTTATTCAAATCAAAGTATTACATCTCTTGAATATCCAGACATCCCCACAAGCTGAGTGTCCCTAACTGCTCTGTACAAATCAGAGGGTAATATTGGCTTCTGCAACAATAAATGACAAATATCAGCCAAATAGTACAGTCAGAACCAACTTAGCCTTCACTTCTTTATTATTTCAGACTAACTGAACGTGTTTCATTCAAATATTACAGATGTATGTTTAACTGAGGTTTTTTAAGGTTTGTCGCTTTTTCAAAAGAATATTATTCTTTTTCCCATTTGGACCTCGAGATCAAAACTTTCGACTATGCAGATCTGTTGTATATGTGATGCAGTAGAATTAGAGCTAAAGGTAGATATCTTCATGATCGAAGCAGATTATATTGCATAATGTAGCCATTGGATCTGGTCAATACAATCTGACAATACATTATGCTTTTAACATCTAAGTATATCCCAGATAATAGTTGGGAAAAGCAAAAAGAAAAAGAAAAAGTAACACAACAGGATCTACAATGAACAGAAAATGCAAGTGGACTTTTAAGAAACTCAAAATTATGACACTCTCATGAGAGGAAAGAACACATATGCTATGATAAGAGAAAACCTACTGCAAGTATCTGATCAATCTCGTTGTCTATCCTCCAATTTAAACAGTCAACAAGCTGCAAAGTGCTGATTACAATTAGAAGATTACTCCAGATGAAAATATTCATCCTGAAGAAATATTTAGCTTCAAATGTGAATGAAAAGTGTATGCACCTACCATCTTGTGTGCTTTAGAGACACTACCATCCCTAGCTTTGAGAAACCTCACCAGTGTCTCGGTTCGGTACCCCTGATGTACATTCTGCAAAAATTATGAGACCTCATATTAGTATGGTCACTACAGGGTTATCCATTTTTGTTCCTCAAACCTATAATTACCATTGGCAACGAAATGACAGCTAACTTGCCCCTCACTATCAAACTATTGCACAAGCCAAAATGCTTAGCTCATCTTATTTTGTTCGGCCAGTTCAATAATATCCCAGATGTGTAAGACTTATATTTTTGTAAGAGTATTTTGATGATCGATCACCTTTCTCTAAAATACTATTAAACCCCTTCTGCAGTTCTGCTATGTGAGATTATAACTTTCTTTAGCCAAATAAAATTTTTTTTTTTAAAAAAAGAAGAGAAATACCGGTCACTCCCAGAGAGTTGATAATTAAGAATCAGACTAAAATCCCATATGCATGCCAAATGTTTTGAAGTCTCAGATAACCAAAAAGATCTCCCACCACAATAAGAGAGTAAAGGACCAATCTTTGGCTCAAAACTTCAATTAGCTACTGGTGCCATCAAGTTGACCTTTAGTTACAGATAGAAGTCTTTGGTGATAGCCTGCTGTTTAACTAGGCTAAACAATCTCCAACTGCATACTGTAAACATACATAAATAGGAACAAGGGTGTCTTCTTTGTTTTTTTTTTAACTCAACCAAAAATTAAATTTTAGCTGCATATTTTGACCAATTATCATTTAGGTGGCTTCAGATTCTGCATCAAGATGCAAGCTTTGACAGTTAAACTGTTAATATGCAAAAGCCCATCTAAGTCATTGCATCCTAATTCATAATTAGCCCACCACCAAAAAGAAAACAAAAGCAAATCGGTTGAAATCTGGCCAACAAACCAAAACTAGAATTTCTTAAGTTGAAAATGCAAGAAAGATAGAAACTATTTGACTTGGCATTGACTAACCAAGATTCAGAAAATGAGATTTATGGATATAATTTAATAAACCAATATCAAGAATTAGGCCAGATCAAATCATAACATTCTCAAATCATAAATTAGCAAAATCTTGAAAGTTGAAATTAGAAGCAAAACCTGGTAAGTTTTCTGAAGTGGCTCAGCAACTGCAAATAGATAATTGAGTTAAAAAAAGGAATGTTAAGTCTTCAGAGATCCAAAGTCAAGGAAATGTAGTAAAAGAAACGAACTTTCATCCATTAAGGTTTGCAACTGCTTGATCACTTCTTCCGTTACCAACACCATTCTTGAAATTACTCAAAAAAACTCAAAAAACTTGTATTTTTCCTGGGTTCTGGGTATGAATCTATGGACTATTGGACTAGATGTATGTGTGTGTGTGTGTTTCTGACAAAGAATGGTGTGAAAATAAGAGCTTCTTTTTTACTTTTCCTTTATTTGTGTTTGTTCTGAGTTTGCACCCTCTTCCGGTCTTCCCTCCTAGGACAGTAGTAGTGGCTCAAGAATTGAAGCTGCAGCTGCTTCATTGTCAGATCTTCTTAAATTGGGCAACACAATTTAAATAATTACTAAGTACTTCATATAATACGTGCTCCCTTATTAAAGCTTTAGTTAAAATAGTACTAGTTGCGTGATTACCGTCACGAGGTTCTTTTATTTTTATAAACTTGATTGACGGAAGAATTTTGTTTTTTGTAGAATAGTTATTATCGTTTTTCTTAGGAATATTAGACACTGCAGCATATACTGTTTTTAACTTTTTTTTTCTGCGGAGCTCTTTTGCTTTTTTTTTTCTATTTATAGTTATTACAGCTACCACTAATTTTAATTTTAAACTCAACCAATAAAGTTTCTATTGTTTTATACCTATTTATTATTTATGTTTTAATGATCATTAATCCCGCCTATTGATTTAACCGGAGAAATTTTAAAAATGTCAGATTCATAAGCTGTCATTTAAAAATAGCTAATTTTTCAAAAGTAATCGAAATTTAATTATTTTTTATGTAAAGATAAATTTGAACGAAAATGTTGTTCAAAATCCGAAAAATACTCCAGTATAATATACTGGAACTCCAATATATTATACCAGACTTCCAGCATAATATACTAAAGTTCCAGTATAATATATCGGTCCAACATAATATGTTGAAATTTTATGCATAGGTATTCCAATATCCAGTATATTATGCTGGAACTTTCTGTGTGTTGAAGTTCCAGTATAATATGCTGAAAGTTCATACATAGATGCACCGATTTCCAGTATATTATGCTGGAACTTTTCGTTTTGCAGCAAAATAGTAATTATTTTTCAATAATTACAAACACTGACTATTTTTGAATAATCAGTCCAAAAACTGACTAGCACATGCTATTTTTACGGTTCAATTGGGAGAAAATCCTTTAAAGGGGTCAATATCCGATGTAAATACAAATTTTCCGTAAGAGATTGCCAGTGAATAAAATCAAATAGTTAAACTAACAAATAACTTTTTTGGGGTCAACAACTAAAAAATAACTTCGCCAATGAAAGTTCAATACATAATCGATTTTACATCCGAATAAAGAAAAATATTACTCTAGATTAGGATAAATATAACAATATCCAACCATGGTGAGTAATCTAAATACTTTTAATAGAGAAGAGAAGATACATATGATTTTTATAATAATTAATTTGAGATTGTAGTATAGTCGATTGATTAATTGAATGAAAGTAGAGCATAATGACAATTTCTTAAAACAAAAATTTTGAAAAACCGCATGAAAATAAGTCAATGGAAATACAATATTATAGGCTTTATTTAACAATTAAAAAGGGATTTGAAAGTAAACTATTGAGTTGAAGAGCCTTAACAGTTCTAGTTGTATATACAATTAATGACCTTTAACAGTGATATATTGTTTTTTCAAGTAAGTTGTTTCCAATAAATATTTGAAATCATTTGTTTTTTTTTTTTTTGAACAAGTCTCTCTTTACAGTTTCTACATTATCTTTTGATGAAATATAACAATTTTGCAATATAATTATACTACTTCCTTTCCCACTTGTGTTTACCATATTCTTTAGGGAAAATATTCCCATTGTTTATCAATAATCCCTTTTCAATTCAATGGAAAAAAAAGAAAAAGGAATAGTGCTATTACCACTTTTATTTATATTATGGCAGAGTTCGCTTGAGCACGGAATTTAAGTTAAAAAAATTCGAAACTTATCTTCATGAATACATATTCCATGGGATTCTTGTAACTATAAAATGGTTAAATGAAAAGCTAAATATTAAATTATTAATATTTAAAAAAATATTTCTCTAGTGTTAAATTATTTTTAAATATGAAGATGTGATAGAATTTCCGGAAAAAATTTAATAATAAGGAAATAATGTTAAATAAAATTAGCTTCATGAATTTTCATCTTGTTTTTTTTTCTTTTTGGTAATTAAAGATTATATTAATCATCAAAGTGTTCAACGTACAATCCCATAGGTCAGTTACATACTCAAACTGCCTATCAAAATTTCAGGTAAAGCTAACTATCTTGACTATAACTAGAGCTCCAGACTTACAAAAAATATTGTTGGAGGTATGTCCTAACTCTAGGGGTTGCTCTAATATTACAAATGTAAGCAATGCTCCTAACTAAAACTTCACTGGGACAGTAAATATTTCTGAATATACGTGCATTCCTTTCCAACCAAATGGCATATGACATCTCTGCAAATACCATTTTGAACACATGAGCTTGGGAAGATTTGCCTTTAGACTTCTCAGTGATCCAGTTAACATATTGTGGCCAAGACTGTCTAGGAGGTTGAGACATGCCAAGCCATTGCAAAATGAGGTGTCGCAGTTGTTTAGCAAAGGGGCAGTACAGGAACAAATGATCTCTAGTCCCCATTGTGTGTTGACACATAACACAGCTACCATCAACACTCAAGTGCCATTTGATCAGCCTCTCTTTGGTAGGAAGCCTGTCTTTGAGCAGCAGCCAGAGGTTGAAGAGTGCTTTAGGTCGGGCAGCATTCTGCATGATTAAATTTTTCCATGGAACTCTAGGCAATTGACCAATTTGTTTAAGATAGATTAATCTTCCGGACTATCCAACTTGCTTGTGCAGGAATATTCATGTCTTCCAGTTGTTGATGTTTGATATACACTGTATGGATCCACTTTACCCATAATAGGTCTTTCTTGTGAGCCAAATCCCAGGCTAGTTTTGCAACAGCAGACTTGTTCCACAGCAGAAGGTTGATTAGGTTCAGGCCTCCAGCAGACTTTGGCTGACAGATCTTGTCCCATGCCGCATATGCTTTCCTAGTAATATTAGCTGAAGCAGACCATATGAATGATCTACACATTGCCTCTATCAGTTTTATGACCTTGGATGGGAAGAGAAACAGCTGAGCCCAATATGATTGGATACCAAAAATAACTGCTTGTACTAACTGCATTCGACCAACATATGACAACTGCCTAGCAGTCCAGGATATAATCCTAGCTGTGATCTTGTCGATTAGTGGTTGCCACTGGAGAACATATAGTTTCTTGGTTGATAGTGGAACCCCTAAGTATTTAAAAGGAAGATCCCCACGTATATAACCAAGATGAGTAAGGATTTGTTTTTGTTGGTCAGGCTTTACTCCTCAAAAGTATACAGCACTCTTCTGCATATTAGCTTTCATTCCAGATGCTGCAGTGAAGTGGGAAAAGTATGCAAACATGGTCTGCACAGCTTGGGTATCACCTTTAGAGAATAACAAGAGGTCATCAGCAAAACTGAGGTGTGTAATTCCCAGCCTTTTGCATCCAGGATGAAAAGTGAACCCCTTAGTTTTGTTCAGTTCTGCCAGAGATCGACTTAAGTATTCCATCACTATAGCAAATAAGAATGGTGATATAGGATCACCTTGTCTTAATCCTTGGCTGCTTGAAAGGGTTCTGTAGTTTCTCCATTAACTATCACTGTATAGCTGACAATTTGCACACATTCCATAATCCAATTTGTAAATCTGATTGGGAAATCCAGAGCCTCCAAAGTGGGTAAAGGTTCTATTCTCCACTTTGTAATTGTTTCCCCCATTTCCCCTTTAAAAATAAATGTTAAGTGTTGGTGCTAGACTATATTATTGAGCTTTATTTATTTATCTAGTTTATAAAAAAATGAAAATAAAAAACAAGGAATATCATTCCAAAGCCTCTCTACAACTGTTCCAATTAATTTACTTTAAGAGATTTGTCAACAAATAATTACTAGCCATTAAATGCACTTTGGCGAGATGCAGCAGCGCAATTAGGAGAATAATTAATTAAAGCAGAATCTTCTTTAAATTTAGGGGATTGTAGGTTATATTAGTATGGGATTCTCATTTAATCTTAATTTAATCGTATTATTAACTAAGGTTAGGTAAAAAGGGAATGTATAGTCCCAAGTGAAGAAAAGGACACGATCCTTAACAAATTTGGTCTTCTTTAACTAATAGGAGTAATATTCCCAGGCAGATCACTTTTTATCAATCTAGAATTTTTTTCAAAGAAAGTTGTGGCATCCAAGTTGAAGATACACAAATAAAAAGAAAGACTTTAAAATATATTATTTGTTATGAAATCTCCTATTTAAGGTGAATGTCTATAATTAGAGAGATTCTAGAGTTCTATTCTTGGTAGATAAATCATCCCCCTCCCTATAAATAAAGGGGTCTTCTACCATTGTAAATCACTCCTAACATTCTCTAAGTATCAATAAGAAGAACTCTCTCTACTCTTCTCTCTATTGCTCTTGTTCTTGCATTATTGTTCTTGTCTTTTATATTATTTCATAACACGTTACCAGCACGAGACTCTACCGTCTCAAGAAGCTCTTTAAGAAGATTAAGCCGCCGTCAATTTCTCCGCATCGGAGCCGCCGCCGTCTGCATCAGTGGAGAAAAGGAAGAAAACATTGAAAATATGATTGGTATACCTTAAAGGTAAGTAATTTACTTTTCCCTTTCAAATTCTTGAAATTCTACGATTTGATTTAATATACAAACAAAGTTTGATTATAACTCTAATGGAGTTTGTAAGAAATTATAACCACATGAAGTGGTAAAATCTCTATGTCCTGCCATGATTAAATTCATGTATGATTGTGGGCAAATAATTGAAAATCCGTCCCATTGAATTTGCTCCATTCCCTTTAGAGAATGTCCAGTATATGATAAGTCTGAAAGAAGACTAAAATATTACCATGAAGGTATCAATGAATGTGGACGTGGCAAAGAATTCCGTCCAATTGAATTTGCTCCATTCCCTTTAGAGAATGTGGTAGCAGTATGTGATAAGTCTGAAAGAAGATTAATTACCGTAAAGGTATCAATGGATGTGGACATGGCAATAGACGAAGTTATAATCGTCATTATTGTGGTAATGAGAACAATAAGGATTCTCAAAATAATCTTTCACTTTATGAAAGTAATATTTGACATGAGATTGTGTAAAGCACATGATCTTGATCCATTCCCTGAAGTGAATGTGATAATTGTAATAGAGCCCGTAAGTATGAACACGCTCTTGATGTAAATTTGTTTTATGTCTGACATTATGAAAAGAAAGTTCGTTGCCCTTGAAATTTCGGGCAAGAACTATATGACATGGGTGTTGGATGCTGTAATCCACTTAGATGCTATGGGTCTTGGAGACGCCATTAAAGACAGAAATAATGCATCCACCCAAAACTATGCTAAGGCCTTGATTTTCTTGCGCCATCACCTTGATGAAGGTTTGAAACTATGCTAAGGCCTTGATTTTCTTGCGCCATCACCTTGATGAAGGTTTGAAAATTGTATATATCACAGTCAAAGATCCACCCACCTTGTGGAATGGCTTAAAGAAGAGATATGACAACCTGAAGTTGGTCACTCTGCCACAAGCACGATAAGATAAGAATCCAAAAGCAAATAGTGTATAAACTATATATTATCGTTGCGGTGGAAACGGGCACTGGTCAAAGGCTTGCCGTATACCATGACATTTGGTTGACCTTTATCAAGCATCTCGAAAGAGTAAACGCCCTGAAACGAATTTTGTCCCTGACGACAACTTTGACATCACCCACTTGGATGTGGCAGACTTCTTTGAGCAACCCGAGGGGAAAATAGACCACCTAATCGGTGATGGATCCGTGATGAAAGAAGATGGAGCTATTTGATTTTATTTTACTTGTTTGTATTAGTGAATGAATAAACTAATAGCCATTAGTATTAGCTCGTATTAGTTAGTTCATGATATAATGTTGGTATTAGTTTTTTAGAATGTATCAATATGCTCAAATATCAATAATATTTTTACTTTCCAGTAGAGGTAATCGACTAACCTGAAAAACTAGTCGGTTATCTCATATTTCGCATAAAAACTGCAAAACAATCGATTGTCAATGATCAACAATCGATTGTCTTTAAAACAGTGATCTGGAATTTTACAAAAACAGTCAACAATCGATTGTCTATGATTAACAATCGATTGTCTTTAAAACAGTTCTGGAATTTTTCAAAAACAGTCAACAATCGATTGTCAATGTTTAACAATCGATTGTCGTTAGACAGTAATCTGGAATTTTTCAAAAATCATCCACAATCGATTGTCTATGTCTAACAATCGATTGTCATTAGACAGTGTAATCTGGAATTTTTCAAAATAAGCCAACAATCGATTGTCTATAGTTAACAATCGATTGTCTTAAGACTGTGCTCTGGAATTTTTCAAAATAAGCCAACAATCGATTGTCTGTATCTTACAATCGATTGTCTTAAACAGTGATTTGAAGTTTTTCAAAAATAACAAATAATCGATTGTGTGTGTTTAACAATCGATTGTCTATGTTCAAACAATCGATTGTGTGTGTTTAATAATCGATTGTCTTATGAAAAACGCTGAAAATTTTCAAACTGCAAAGTAATCAATTATGGATAACATATCTGATTTTGTTAGTCAACTGTTAGCAGCAGATTTTGAAAATATTATGTGACACAAACGAATTGAAGTTGTTTATTCTCATGTTCGTATATTTTCTTTTATATGTCAAACCATGGGAAGTAAATTGATTGAAGGCTCCGGAAGAGCAACTGTAACTCTGCCCAAAGGCACGACGTTTATCTTAGAGAATGCAATATTCTCCTCCAAGTCTAAGAAGAACTTGTTGAGTTTTAAAGATATCATTCAAAATGGATATCATATTGAGACAATAGATGAGAATAATCTTGAATTCTTCATGAAAACGAGGCTGCCCATTTCGGTTTGGGTTCACGCCATTTTGCATGCAGCAATGCTAGTTCGTCGGCTGCCCACTTTGGTTTGAGTTCACGCCATTTTGCATGCAGCAATACTATTTCGTCGGCTGCCCACTTCGGTTTGGGGTCACGCCATTTTGCATACAGCAATGCTAGTTCGTCTCTGACTGACGAATTGACACAAATATTCCCCGTTGCAATTGGTTTTGGGTCATGGACCCAATATATCCCATTTAAGAATCTTTGGATGCGCAGTATATGTGCCTGTAACACCGCCATCCCACACCAAAATGGGTCTGCAAAGAATGTTAGGAATATATGTTGAGGTTGAATCGACCTCCATTATTCGCTACCTCAAAACAATGACAGGAGATTTGTTCACTGCACGATTTGCAGACTGTCGATTTGATGAGACACTTTTCCCAAAATTAGGGGGAGAAGTTGGTGAAACCAAACGGGAAATTTTGTGGAAAAATGCATCATTATCTCATCTTGATCCACATACCTCTATTTGTGAAAGAGGCACAAAAGATTATCCATTTGCAAAGAATAGCAAATCAAATGCCTGACGCATTTATAGATTTGAAAAGGATAACAAAATCACATATCCTCGAAGTGAATGTGACAACATTTGATTCACGAATACATATTCATTATTGGAAGAATATGAACATGAAATTGGTATTAAATATACCACACTCACCCCTAGAAGGAGGTTTGAGATGATATATGGCATGAATGATCGTTGGTCATGTACCTATTGTACGCCAAAGTATTTTGGAAATATGACTATTAAAGGACAACGATAATGCAAGAAACATATCTTGCATATAAGTTTGACATGACCATAATGGTATAACTTTCTCTTTAAGAAAGATATTCACCACATGGATGTTGATGAATCTGTGGTAGTACAAAATTAATTGAGAGCTCTAGAAGAGCCAATTATTACTATGTTGGAGAAACACAATTGAGTATTGTGCTGTAGTAAGTCTCAAAGAAACTTATTCAGTTTCCAAAGTACACGCGAAAGCGATTGATTATATTGAGACTATAAATAAAGGAAGGATTTGATATCTCCTATTACTACAACTTGTAGCGGGGTAATTTGTATATGAAAAGCTACCCGCTTTGTTCTCCAGTTTGTACTACACAAACGAAATAATGCCACAATAAAGTGGATATCTATTGGTATAAAACCCATGTCATAATAAACCTGAAGTTTATTGATAATTGCACATGTCATGGTGTAAATTTGAAGTTTACAAATATTGATAATTTATTCAGTTGACATTCGTGTTAGCCATCTCATTTTATGTATGATGTGCAATTTCACATAGGTGAATATCAAAGAACTAGAAAGTTCTTTACGAATTCTCTTGTATCACTTGTTCTCATTAATGAACTGACCAACTAAAGAGTTCGGGTTGAAGCCCATAAATTCTGGAAATATCAAAGGTGAATATGGGCCCATTCACCTGCCATGTATACCACATATGATGCATCTATGATATGGTTACATGCGCAATTGTTATTAACCCGCAGCCTGGCCGGTGCTTGCGAGGTAAATTGCTCAGTAATCTAACTTCGAGCATAATTTCCAGATTTCCTACTCAAGATAGTTCATCTTGATAAGTTGGTTTATATCAAAGTTGGTTTAGCAAGATAATTATTGAGTGCTTCCACTTAATAGCTACACTGGTTCTTATGAGAACAAAGTTATATATATCAGTTTGATATACGTTGTATACGAGAGTATATTATATTCTCCCCTCACAAGTGGTTCAGGGTCAGGAACCAAATAATTTCATCTTATTATTAATGTGCCGTGTATATTGACATAATAATACACAAAGATGATTTCCCAAAGTTGAGGAAACAAGTTAGCTTTACTAACATGAGGGGGAGACATGATAAACACTTGAGAAAAGGTTACATGGGATGAATTATCATTTGTATATGTATATCCCCGAATATCATGATATGAACCTGAAGTTCATAAAAGGTATAATTCAATTACAACATATTGCAAAGCATGCTATACGCATTTGCTGACCCAAAGAAAGTAACTAAATGGAAGAGATACAATTCAAGAAGAATTGATTCCATATCAAAGACATGTAGTTTTGAACCTATAGTTCAAATGCTTGAAAGTATAAAGTCAAAGGTATGTATAATCAGTTTTCTTTATCTTATTTGTCTAGCATGACATGGAAAACTTGATATGCATCTAAAGTCTATTATATGGCTTATATGACTTAACTTGAAAGATTTAAGTTGCTTGAAGCATATGCAATTCTTGGTCCTGAAGTACCACATCCTTAGTACAATTTGTGTACATATGTATCTTGCTATAACTATAAGCATGATGGCATTGAGAATGCATCTATGGAGATATTGAAGAGTTATTCCACGACATTATATGAAGATGTTCATATCTATCAAGAATGATAATTTCAAGGTGCGGAATATTTATTCAAGTCAATATGGTTGATTTGTCAAACGTCTATCAAAGATCGTTTTGAAGATGATGCACAAGATTGGAATGCAAATGCTCAAGGATATAAATTGATGTACTCATTAGGGGGAGTTAATGCGCGTTGTACTCTTTTTCCCTTACAAGGTTTTGTCCCAATTGGGTTTTCCTTGCAAGGTTTTTAACGAGGCAACCAATAGGCGCATATTCAAACATGTGTACTCTTTTTCTTTTCTTTAATTTTTCCCACTGGGTTTTGGTTTTAAGGTTTTAATGAGGCACATTGTTGAATAGACATTCAAGGGGGAGTGTTATGAAATCTCCTATTTAAGGTGAATGTCTATAATTAGAGAGATTCTAGAGTTCTATTCTTGGTAGATAAATCATCCCCCTCCCTATAAATAAAGGGGTCTTCTACCATTGTAAATCACTCCTAACATTCTCTAAGTATCAATAAGAAGAACTCTCTCTACTCTTCTCTCTATTGCTCTTGTTCTTGCATTATTGTTCTTGTCTTTTATATTATTTCATAACATTATTATTATTATTATTATTATTATTATTATTATTATTATTATTAGCAGTGGTGATAGTAATAGTAATAGTAGTAATTCATCGATTTCGTCGATTGATTATTCTATCTTTAAAGCTTATTTGGATGATTGCTACATAATGGTTTAATAATAGTATATATTTTATTTAATTGTATTGTATTATATCGTTTGATTAATACAATGATTAGATAAGTTGTGTTATTTTATCGTCATTTCATGGTATCATGCAACACCAGTATTATGATAAATAAACTTGTAATATTATAAAAAAATTATGATGCAGTATATAAAAAGGTAGGGGAAATGATAAAATAAAATTATTTAATAATAATGAAGGGTGTTGCTGAGAAAAAAAGATAAAGTAACGATGCGATTACATCAAATCGACTGTTACATAAAATAGTATATTTTATCATTATATAATAAACTTAACGATACAATAAAATAAAATTTAAATATCAATCAAAACAAATATTATATATAAATTAATAATATAATACAATACAATACAATAGATAACATCCATCCAAATAAGTTGTTAGAAAAAAATATACGGTGATGGGCAAGAGAGTTTTAAAAAATATAGGGAGCTGATGCGAATTGGTTGAAGTGTGACACTTAACCACGTGTTCATGTGCCTTTATGTGTATGACAAAAATAACCAGCCAACTCCTAATGCCTCAACAAACAAAAAGTCTAATAAATACTTAATTATTAGGTCCATTAATATTACGTATTATTGGGTTAATATAAATATAACATGTCGACTTGAATTCAAATCTTATCGAGATACAAAAAAGCTTGATAATTTATTTTTATTTTCTTAAATTTTAATAGGCAAAGTTCATTTATATTTAGACACCGTTATTATAGAAAATGTTATGTCTAGAATATAGTTAGTGTACAAAATTGATGATGAAACAGATAGAAAAGCAACTTTGACTTACTTCCCAAAAGGGAAGGGAATTGGTAAAGGGACATCTTAACCTCTTTTTTTTATTTGGACAGTCATTAAATTTATTTCCGTATAGCAGCTGCAAAGTGCTATATGCATGATGTACCAAATGAATACATCTAACGGTGATTTTCGTCCTATACCCACAAAAAACAGAACTAAAAAAAATTATCAAGGGATGTAATAGGACGGATAAAATATTTTTATGCTTAACATGAGATTTTGAATTCAATATATGAAACTTTATAGAAAATGCTTCTCTCTTAATTAATGAACCCTACTCGATGGGAATGAATTATCCGAGGCATCAAATTTTAAATAGTAAATGTGTATTTGGTACGAAGTAAAATATTTTTTTAGAAATTATTTTTATGGAAAATGAATGATTTTATAATTTTTTTATTTGGTCGGTGAATGAAAAATTTCTTTTGAAAAATATTTTTTAATATTTGGGTAGAGAGCAGAAAATTATTTTTAAGAAAATAATTTTTTATGCTACTCTCTGCACCCCTTCTGCCAAGTCCCCGTGTCTCCTGTGCCTCCCACCACCCCTCCCCCCTCACCCAAAATACCTATATTTTCAGGATTTATTTTCTTCAAGAATTTAATTATTCTTCTAAAAATTTTCACAAACCAACGACACTAATGTGTTGCATTACTTTTTACGCAAAAATAATGTTGAAATTTGTACTCCACAACTAAAAATAAAATATAAAATAAAATAGAGTACTTATTTTGTTGAAATAAAAGAAAATATTTTTTTTATATCATGAAAAAAATACTCATTAGTTGAAATGAAAATAAAAAATAACTTATCTATAACATGAAAAGAAAGTACTACTAATAATATTTCTATTTAGGGTCGGGGGTTGGGGCAAGGGTGGGGTGGTGGGAATGGAAAATAAAATGGGGAATGTTAAAACAGAATTTTGGAAAATGTTTTCCCTTCTCACGATAGGAAAAATATTTATCTCCAATTAAAAGAAAATGAATTCAAAAAAAAAGTATTTTCTAAAATATTTAAACCAACTAAATATATAAAAATTAGAAAATGATTTTTGAAAAATTTTATTCTTCGTATCGAACACACCTTAAACAGTATTGTTTATGTAGTTCCAATATCAATTGTCAAAAGCGAACAAATGCTTAGGCTTGAAGGCAAGCTTTGCTCCTTTCCGGTGGAAATGGTACTACTTTTCCAACTTGATGGGTGTATTAAGTATTTTAAGAACTTTCCATGTGATACCATACCTTTTTTTTATAGGATATATCGATGTGTTGTGCACAGATTAAATAAAGAAAATAGACCAACATTAGGTGTGAATGATCTATCTCTTAAAGGAATCTTTCTTTCTACTAATAATAAAACAAAAACTGCTTGGATCTCAAAACAAATTAAAGTTCCAAGAGAAGCCGAAAATTCCACACCACGTTAACAAGAAAATAAATTGATTTTCCTTTATATGAATATTTGTTAAAGTCTTAAAATGCAACATAACAATTATATATTGTCAGTCCTTACTTCTGATGCTCCACATGCTCCCCAGACCTCAATTTGTGGGACTATACTGACTAATAGTAATTGTTGTTGTTATTGTTACTCCTCATGCTAAGATAAACCATTACAACAATAATACTAAGGGTATGTTTCGAAAGCCATTCGATAATTAAAATTGATATAGTTATTAAGGTAATAATTATACAGTCTAGTAATTATATAATATAGTAATTATGACGACCTGTTTGTTTGGCATAACGTAATTGTAGTGTAATTACAAACCTATTGTTCGATTGAACAAATGTAATTACATAATTAAATTAAATTTTAAATAAAATAAGTATCAAAATTTAAAAGTTAATATAATAAATATATGCATATAAATAATTTTTTATTAGTATAAACGATATTATATTAGGTATTTAAATGCATGTATTTTTTGGAATATATATTAATTAGTAATCATATATTTATAACTAATATTGTAAAAATAATTGATACATATTTTTGAAATTAATAATATTTAGTTTAATTAATTATAAAAACTAAAATTGTATATGTTTTAAAAATATCATGGAATACATGTTTGATAAAATAAATTAATAATTATAAATATAATGTCATAACATTATTCGGATGTTTGACAAAATTAATCTATCAATACTAACTAAATATTGAACAACATAAAACAACATGCAATATTAAATAATAAGTCAATACTACTAAAACAATTTAATTGGAATCATAAATATAACATAATTTTAAAATAAAATAAAAAATTAACATATGTCAAATTCTAACGTAATAACAATAAGTTTCAATACAACTTAAGATTAGAAAATATAATAATTTTATAACCTCATTCAACAACGAAATCCCGCTTTAATGATATCACTCATCATATGTCAAGTTTGTTAATGACTCACTATTTCTAATGTTAGGAGGTATAATTTTTTTTTTGGTAATAAATGTGAATATTACCATAACAAACCAAATGTTTTACATTCTTACGAGTCAAGTGTACTAGCTCGACCCAGTACAAAAAAACCTCAAAAAATAAAACCCTTTAAATACAAAACTTCATCCACTATGAAAGAAAAGAAAAATTCAGTAAACTACTGCCTAATTATACAATTTTTGAATCATCAATGGACATTGTTTTGCTCTTATGGGCTCTACATATATGCTCATTTTTTCTGCAAGCTCCTCCTTTATTTGACCTATACAAAAATTCATGTTTAAGTTGATTTGTTTAAAAAAATCCAATTCCAAGCTTGTGAGGTATGGTATACTATTGCTCATATGAGTGATGCTGCAACTTCCTCCCTGAATTACTCTCAAAGCCTCCTTCTAATCCACTATAGAATCTCTGGTATTACCATGTCTGGTAATTTGATTTCAGCCCAACTAGCCATTACATCTCCCATATTTTTCACCCAACAACAGTCTCCAAACAGATGTTGTTGTGTCTATAAGACTCCCAAGTTACACATGCAACACTTCGCACCTCCTATGATTAGAATGTGCATTTGTATCAGTTTTCCCTTTGTTTGCATTTTTTGTTGATTTGCTAACCATAACAAATCTATGCCTATGTAGCATCACTCTACTCCATATCAAATTTATTTCCCAACATCTTGACATATGCCCTAGTATTGTATTGTAACTGCTAGAAACAGAATAAGCTCTATTACTAGTAAGAGTGTATGTGTTTTCATTGTACCATTGAGCCATGCTATGCTTAAAACCATTAATCTTCTTCCAATACCAATTACAATCCAAGTGGATTATGATCCCAAATATTTCTACATAACCTTATATACACTCCATGTACCCATCTTACCCACAACACTTCCTTATTGGTCACTAGTTGCCATATCATCTTACCAATAGATGTTATATTCCACAGTTTACACCCCTTAATATTTAACCTCCATACTTCTTTGGTCTTCATAATATATCCCATGCTACCGGTGTTATCTTTCTATGCCTTTCTGTGCCGCCCCAAAGATACTCCTTGCATTTTCTGTCTACTTCTTTGATAACACTTTGAGGAAGTATAAATACAGCTTCCTAAAAATTGGATATGGCAAATAGCACTGCATTAGTAACTTGCAGTCTACTTGTATAAGATAATTATATTGCATAACCTGACTTAATTCTCATAAGTAATCTTCTCTACTAGTTTTCTACTTTGCTCCATTTCTTTGATGTTAAAGGTAACCACAGATACCTCATAGGTAATGTATCCACTGAGAACCCTGTGTTACTTAGGATTGTTTGTTTAGCTTCCTCATACGTTCCTGCTAGGAAAATATTTGATTTCTCCATAGTAGCCATCAATCCTGAAACTTCACGAAAGTGATTCACTACATCCATCATCCTATGTATGGACTGAATATTACCTTTACAAAACAACATCAAATCATTTGCAAAGATTAGGTGAGTCAGCTTAGTATTCTTGCACATAGGATGGAACTGAAAATCTGGGTGTTCATTCAGCCCTTTAGATAGATACTCCATGACAAAAACAAATAATAATGGAGACATAGGATCCCTTTTTCTAAGCCCTCTCTTCCCTTCAAAATATCCAAAACTTGCAACATTCAGTTTACTGTGAATATAGGTGTTGTAACACACACCATGACCAGGTGTATGAATGAAATTGGAAAATCATAGCCTTTGAGCACTTTATCTAGAAATTCTCATCTAACCATATCAAAAAATAAAAATAAAAATTTAGGCCAATCTTCCTCAAACATCTTGGAGTAGTCTTCCTATTGTAATTCCTCAATAGGTCATGACAAATAAGTACATTATGAACAAGAGATCTTCATTCTATAAATGTTGCTTGGTTGTCAGCTATAATTAGTGGAATGGCTCTCCTCAATTTCTTATATATGATCTTAGAAATGCACTGTTAGAGAATATTGCAACATGAAATAGGCCTGAATTGGCTAGCCTATAAGGGATACTTCACTTTTTGTATAAGAGCTATAATGGTAGAGTTTATCTGAGTAAGTAGTTACTCATTATTGTCACGATCTGAATTTTCCATCCTTGGGAGTCGTGATGGAGCCTACTATTGTGAGTTAGGCAAGCCAATTATTTGAAAATTTTACCTTTTTACCCATTTTATATCCTTTAACAGTTAAGAAAAAATAACATTTAAACAACGGAACCAACACAAACGGAAGAAAAACAATAAGCTATCTGAACATGAATATCTAATACAATTGTTTGAGTCTTGACTACCCAAAATTAGTATTACAGTTTCACAGACGGTCTAAGAATACTACAAATAAATGTCTGAAAGAAATAAATACAACAGTCTTTGGAAGTGCATGAAAGAAACATAAATAGTAGATAGAAGAAGACGCCAAGGCCAGCGAACGCCTGGAGGACTACCTCGGGTTGCCTGATGAGCTAGAATCAGCAATCCCACCACGATCCAAAGTCTACAACACCAAAGACTACACAAAAGAGTGTAGAGTGTAGTATCGGCACAACCGACCCCATGCGGTGGTAAGTGCCCAGCGTAACCTCGGTGAAGTAGTGACGAGGCTAGGATCAGACTATCAAATAAACCAGTGCAGTTATATAATATACACCAAAAAATAAAGCAGGTATAAGCAAGAAAGGGTGGGAGGGGGAAATATGCTTCGGGGAATAACAGGTAAAAACTGAATTTCAAGAGAACTATAAAGGAATCAAAATCCAACCACTAGCAAGAATAAGGAAAGCAAAGGGCACTTTCACTTTCTTTTCACATCTTGTTGCATGAGTGCAACCCGATCCCACTTCCTGTATCTCGTGGCAGGCATGCCACCCGCTCCTATTTCATGTATCTCGTGAATGGTGTGCCACCTGCTCCCAATTTATTTATCTCATAGCAGGCGTGCCACGCGCTTCCATTTTATTAAATCTCGTAGTAGGCATACCACCCGCTCCCATTTTATTTATCTTGTTGTTGGCATACCACACACTCCCATTTTATTAAATATCGTGGTAAGCGTACCACCCGCTCCTATTTTATTATATTTTGTAGTAGGCGTACCACCTGCTCCCATTTTACTATATCTTGTGGTAGGCATACCACCTGCTCCCATTTTATTATATCTTGTGGTAGGCGTACCACCCGCTTCTATTTGATTATATCTTGTGGTAGGAATACCACCCGCTTCCCTTTTATTATATCTTGTGGTAGGCGTACCACCCGCTCCCATTTTATTATATCTTGTGGTATGCATAACACCCGCTCCCATTTTATTATATCCTGTGGTAGGGGTACCACCTGCTCCCATGTATAAGCCAACAACAATCACAAGGAATCCCAAGAAGGGAAAAAAATATCAACAAACATCACAGTAAGGAAACAATGATATCTCAGCAATATCCCGTCAAGGGAGAAACAACTATAACCGAACTTGTTACAATATCTAACTACCCCATCTATAACCAAACTTGTTACAACACCTAACTACCCCAGCTATAACTAAACTTTTTACAATACTTAACCCGAGGAATCATCAACCTAAGCATCTGTAATATCAAATAAGACACAACGCAAGGGAACCATAACTCAACAATAGCCCGGCAAGGGGAAGCATAATGATCTCTTCTCTTTCTCACTTTTACTTTACATTTCACTTCACAACTCAAGCCAATGCTCTAGAGTTTCAATTATCACTTATACTTCTATAATTCATTATACAACTGGAGGCAACACTCCTCAATGTTCGTAGGTCACAATTCTTTCCACAACCTTTCACAACAAATATAAATATTCACAAAGGCATGAATAATACAAGTCATGAAAATCAGACTATAAGACTCACAGTCATGCTTGACACCAACGTATAGATACTCGTCACCATGCCTATACGTCGCACTTAACAAGAAGCAAATAGCAAATAGGACACAACTCTTAATCCCTCAAGCTAAGGTTAGACCAAACACTTACATCGATGCCACGAACACAATTCACTATTCAATTATAGATTTACCACTTGATTCCACCACCAACTCACTCGTATCTAGTCACAAGTTACTTAATTACATTAATAAATGCTAAATGAATCAACCCCAATTCATGAAAATAACTTTTCCAAAGTTTTATCCAAAAAGCCAAAAATCGCCCCGGGCCCACATGGCCAAAACCCGAGATTCAAACCTAATCCCGATTACCCATTCCCCTACGAACCCAAATATATAATTTATTTTAAAATTGGACCTCAAATCAAGATCTAAATCCCCAATTTTTGAAAAATTTAGGTTCTACCCAAAACACCCAATTTCCCCCATGAAAATCTTTAATTTAAGTTGAAATCATATTAAAAGATGTTAATGATTGAAGAAAACTTGTTAAAAATGACTTACAATTTATTTGGAAGGGAAGTTGCTCGTGAAAAATCGCCCCTAGTGTGTTTATGTTTTGAAAAGATATAAAAAATTGGTTTAAAATCGGCTAGGTATAAAAGTAGCAGGTCTAAATTATGGGAATTGCGGACAGGGGTTCGCAACTGCGAACTAACCTCTGCTGGCTTGGAAATTACAAAAAAAGTTTGGGAAATACGAACCTGGAAATTGCGAAAAAAGTTTGGAAATTGCGAACAAGCCTGGGAATTGCAAAAAAAGATTAGGAAATGCGAACTTGGGAATTGCAAAAAAAGTTTGGAAATTGCGAAAAAAGTTTGGGAAATGCGAAGCCTGCAGGCCTGCAATTCCTTAAGTCCAAAATTTCACCCCATGGCCTATCTAAAACTCACCCGAGCCCTCGGGGCTCCAAACTAAATATACACACAACATCTAATATATCCTACGGACTTATTCGTGTACCCAAATTACCAAAATAACATCATGAACATCAAATTAAACCTCAAGATCAATGAAATTTCTCAAAACATCTTTAAACATCAAATTTGCATATAAGGTCTGAATCACGTCAAATGGATTTCGTTTCTTACCAAACTTCACAAAATTATCTTAAATCATATATAAGACCTGTACCGTGTGCCAGAACCAAAATACGGGTCTGATACCAACATGTTCTAATCAAAATCATTTCCAAACCTTATAAACAATTTTAGAAAATAATTTCTTTCAAAAATTTATTTCTCGGGCTTGGGACCTCGGAATTCGATTCCGAGCATACTCCCAAGTCCCATATTTTCCTACGGACCCTCCTGGACCGTCAAATCACGAGTCCAGATTCGTTTACCCAAAATGTTAACCGAAGTCAAAATTATTTAGTTTATAGTCAAAATTTATCATTTTTCACAAATTTTCATATTTAGCCTTTCCGGCTACGCCCCCGGACTGCACACGTAAATCGAGGTAATGCTAAGAGAGGTGTTAAGGCCTCAAAATGTAGAATTTTATTTTAAAATAAGTGATGACCCAAAAGTTCATCACATTCTCCACCTCTAATACAATTGCTCGTCCTTGAACGGACAAAAGAAGGAAGTACCTTAGTCGGGGAAAAGATGGGGATAACGGCTCTGCATATCAGACTCGGACTCCCAGGTCGATGCCTCAGGAGGCTGACCTCTCCACTGAACATGAACAGTAGGAAAACTCTTCGATCTCAACTGAGGAACCTGCCAGTCTAGAATAGCCATCGGCTCCTCTTCATATGACAAGTCCTTGTCCAGCTAGACAAAGCTGAAACCTAACACGTGGGATGAATTGTCGTGGTTCTTTCGAAGCATGGATACATGAAACATTAGATGCACGGCTGATAAGTTCAGCGACAATATGAGTCTATAAGCCACCTCTCCTACTCGATCAAGAATCTCAAGCGAACCAATGAACCTAGGGCTAAGTTTGTCCTTCTTCCCAAATCCATCACGCCCTTCATAGGCGACACTCGAAGCAGTACCCGCTCACCAACCATGAAAGCCACATCTCGAACCTTGCGGTCTGCATAACTCTTTTTCCTGGACTGAGCTGTATGGAGCCTATCCTGAATAATCCTGACCTTGTCCAAGGCCTCCTGAACCAGATCCGTACCCAACAACCGAGCCTCTTCCGACTCAAACCATCCAACCAGAGACCGACATTGTCTACCATATAAAGCCTTATAAGGAGCCATGTGGATACTCGACTGGTAGCTATTATTTTAGGCAAACTCTGCTAAAGGCAAAAACTGATCCCATGAGCCTCCAAAGTCAATGACACAAGCTCGAAGCATATCCTCCAAAATATGAATAGTCCGCTCGGACTGACCGTCTATCTATGGATAAAATGATGTGCTCAACTCAACCAGTGTACCCAACTCTCACTGAACTGCTCTCCAGAAGAGCTAGGTAAACTTCCTACCTTGGTTCGAAATGATAGATACATGCACACAATGAAGGCAAACAATCTCCGGAATATAAATCTCAGCCAACCTCTCAGAAGAATAGGAGACTGCCACAAGAATGAAATGTGCTGACGTAGTCACCCTATAAAAAATGATCCATACTGCGTCGAATTTCTTTCGAGTCTGCAGGAGTCCAGCAAGGAAGTCCATAACGATTCACTCCCACTTTTCACTCGAAAAGATTAATCCTCTAAAATGAACCATCGGGCCACTGATGCTCGTACTTAACCTGCTGACAATTCAAACACCGAGCCACGTATGTAACGATATCCTTCTTCATTCTATGCCACCCATAATGCTGCTGCAAATCCTGATACATCTTCGTGGCGCCCAGATAAATAGAGTACTGGGAGCAATAGGCCTCCTCTAAAGTTAACTATCAGAGCCCATCCACATCAGGACCATAAACTCGACCCTGCATTCTCAAAATTCCTTCAACATCTAATGTAATTTGCTTGGCACTTCCGTGCTGCATCGTGTCCCTATGGACACACAAATGGGGATCATCATACTGCCGATCACAGATACATTCCAATAATGAAGAATGAGCCACTGTTTAAGCTAACACACGGCTAGGCTTAGAAACACCCAACCTCACGAACTGATTGGCTAAAGCCTGAACATCTAGACCCCTCCACGAACTGTCGATAGTAGCCTGCCAACCCGAAGAAACTCTGAATCTCTATAGCTGATACTGGTCTAGGCCAGCTCTTGACTGCCTCAACCTTCTTTGGGTCCACCTGAATACCCTCTGCTAATACAACAGGACCCATAAATGCAACTAAACTCATCCAGAACTCACACTTCAAAAACTTGGCATACAACTGGATATCTCTCAAAGTCTGAAGAACCACTCTAAGATGCTGCTCGTGCTCCTCCCGGCTGTAGAATATCATAATATCATCAATGAAGACTATCATGAACAAATCCAAATAAGCCCTGAACACTCAGTTCATCAAATCCATAAAAGTTGCTGGGGTATTTGTCAAACCGAATGACCTCACCAGGAACTCATATTGCTCATACATGTCACACCTCCTTTTTACACGGCTACCTCGAAGGATACAAAACGCATAAGGGAGTTTTTCCAATTAAAGTGATATTATTCGAAATGGGATTAGTTATTTATTTAGAGTCGCCACTTGGGATAGGCTAGGCCTTTGGTGTGCCAAGTCACCGGTTTGTTTTGAATCCCAAATCGAGGAAAATTCGACTTTCCTTGTGAAGTATGCATACCAGAAATTCTAAGTAAGGAATTCTGTTGACCCGAGGGAAGGTGTTAGGCACCCCCTGATCCCGTGGTTCTAACATGGTCGCTAAAACTATAATAAATAGCTAAAAATCTAATTTTACACATGTTCATCCTAAAAATTCAATTTTAATTGCTCATACCGCTTTAATGTTTTGTTTTTTAGGAAATTAGCGATGCAACTAAAACATGTCGCTAACCACGTCACATAAATGCGCATGTAGCTTTTGACATATTTCAACTTTATCGAGAATTGGATTTGAGTCACATAAATGTGCACATGTACTTAGGAAGATAAAATTATTAAAGACGCGCCTAAAAGCGACTTACATGTTATTATCTTTGCGGAAGGCCGTGAAGTTTGCTAAACGGCATGTCCCGAATCTCGAAGTACTTATATGAGCGTTTTAAAAAGGTCCACGCAATTCATGGGTTTTATTTGGCGCGGCGCACCTCGTTTTATTATTTAAAGGTCGACCTAAAGAAAATTAGGATTTTCTATAAGGTTCGTCTCTAAAAGACTTAGCTAATTAACATTGGAGTCCGGATTTCAAACTCAATTCTATATTTAAATAAGAAGAAAATTCACTTTACTCCAATATGTCATCTAATTTGTAAAGTCTAAGTTTAGCTTAGTCGGGTCTTCAATTAAAGTCGGCCGGTAATGACAATTTGCATTTGGGCCTTCGATCAAGCCCAAGGCTGAAAGGCACATGAAAACGGGGTCCATGACACCATTATCCCAAACGATCTAATGAGGAGGCATCTTTAGATCTCATCGATGCGTGAATAAGTCAAAACTGGGCTTAATATCATTGCTTGATTAGCCTATGCTAGCAAGGTTCAATAGGTATGCAAATGCCTGTAACCTTCCAGACCTCTATGTTATATCACATTTGAGACTCAACTTATTTTTTCCTTTGCATGTGAATGATAGATAAGCCAAAGTGATATGCAGAATAAAAGCCAAATCTCAGGTTCATGAATTTAACTAAACCATGCTGACATTATGTTGGACTACCATATCCATTTTATTTCTAACTATTCTATCACCTAAATGAGATTATGATGCAACTTGTACTTCACTAATAGAATCCAAAATAATAGTTATACAGAATGGGTAATGAGTTAATCAATACTATCAAATTAAATGCAAAAGAAAAAAATCCATCAGAACAGATTCGAATAGTATAATAGAGATAAAACAGGTTCTTCGATGTTTTTTCTTCAATACAAAACAGGCGTACATGTGAATCCAGTCCAACCAACACTTGGAGTTTTAAAGTGTACCTGGAGTTATAATTATCAAAGGAGAAGGGAGTCATCAGTGTTTCAGCACACTCAAATAGAAGTATAATGATAAAAATCAGCAGCTCGAATCATATTACGAACCCAGAAAATAAACATCAGTCAACCCAGGAAAACTTTAAAAACCAAAAACACCAGCAAATCAACTAATACAGCTTGAACAAAACCAATCCAATTTGAAATCAAACCCGGAATAGTTTCTGAAAGTTCTGACTTGTGCCTCAAGTTTTGACATTATATTACCAGAATTCTATTTTTTGAGCCTCCAACTAGAAGGTTCCAGGGGTTTGCTGCATGATTCTCACTATCCAAATACCTATACTACCCTTTTATTTATTCTGAATTACCAACCCCTCCTTAAACTTATTACCTTGGTCAGAAAATCACCATAGTCATTGAACAAGAGACCCCAACTACTGAACCAATTACCCAAGGCTGGAAATAGACTCTCACTAATATCCTAGGGTTAACCTAAATTGGACCAAGAACCCTTAGCAACACAAATAGGCCTGAAGCTAGCAAATAAACAAATCAAAAGTCATTTATTGAGAAGTAATAAAGGTTGAATAAGCAAAATCATGAAATCCTCAGCACGCAAGTCAAACCAAACAAAATAGAGCTAGTCATAACAGGAATCAATTAAAGCCCTGAGTTTCTAAATTAACTAATCATGAAGAAGAAATAATCTAATACAGGGAAACCTTGCTGATTTAGAACTAGAAAATGAGAACCTAAACTAAGCCCGGAATCAAGAATTAAGTGGTCAAATTCATGCTATCTATTAATGGAACTCACAATCAACTAAATGAACAAATAAAAGAAAAACAAAGAAGGACAAACTTGAACACTGAACCTAATGAATTGGTATGCAAAAGAGCAAACAACTCAATTGACTCATGAAAGCAGAAGAAGTCATTAGAAATAATTTACACAAAGCAGAATCATCGAACAAAAATAAGAAACAATAAAATCAAATAAGAAGTGAAACTCACAGATTCTGGTCTTCAACTGGACTGACTTCAAACTTGGTTTTCAATTGATGTTGTATGTTTATTTTGTCTGACATAGACATACAACATTAATTTAAAATCAAGGTCAAACACTTGAAGCTCCCAAAATAGGTTGGAACTTCGAACCTTAGATCTGAGATTTAGGGGGTTTTACTGAGATTTGAAGAGTTTAGGCTTGGATTTGGTAAGAGGGGTATAGAGGGTTGTGGGGTGTAAAATTGAGGTCGTTTGGTAGTTGCTCCGCCGTAGGCAGCATCCATACTTCTAAAGATTCGAGAAGTTGGGCCAACATTTGAGAGATAATGGGCTCGGATTTGGGTAGAGGAGGTCAAGGGGAATCAACAGTGTTAATATTGGACGGTTTGGAACACCGCCGGCGGTGACGACAATTTTCGGCCGGCAGCGAGGAGAGAGGGGCGGAGGTACGAGGAGGAAGAACTTGGTCTCTAGGGTTTGTGGCAATTCAGACAGTTTTATTGTAAAGTTGAGATCAAGTTTGGTCCGTTGGATGATCGAAGATGAACGACTGAGATCATGTACCTCAAAACGACGTTGTTTTGGGCGTCTTTGATGAGAGACTGGGTTGGAGGCGAGTTTGGGCCAATTGGGATGGGTTCCGGGGTTTGGGCTTCAAATATTTGGCCCAAATCATGGGTCTCTTATTAAGGAGACTCAATTTAGCCTTCTTCTCTTTATATATTTTTGTATATTTTCAGATTTTAAAGATAAACCTAGAAATAAACGAAAATAGATTTAACTTTCCACAAAAATAAACTAATTAATCCTCTAAAATAACCTTCCTCCTAAATTTAAAATAAAATTAAAACAAACGTAAAAATGACCATGTTTGTTATTTTTCTTTATTTTCAACATTAATTAAAAAAATATAAAATTCAAATCCTACGCAAACATGCTATTCATATATTTTATGATGCGAATTACTAGGTGCGACATGTAACTAAACACAAAATTATGTAATTAATTCCTAAGATTCAAAGAAACCCAAACTTACGCAAATAAATCCTAAAAATTCAAATAATAAAAGAAGGACGCAAGTGAACGCGAAGTCACACAATTATTTCACACAATCCATAAAATCACACAATTACAACAACAACAACAACAACAACTACCCAGTATACTCCCACCAGGTGGGGTCTGGGGAGGGTAATATGTAGACAAGCCTTACCCCTACCCGAAAGGGCAGAGAGGCTGTTTCCAATCGACCCCCGACTCATAGGATAAAAGGAAGAACAGCAGTAAAACAAAAACAAAGACAAAAACAAAAACATCCGAAACATAAATACAATCACACAATTAATTTCTAAAAATTAAAATAATAAAAGAAAAATCCTAATTTAGTGAATTTTATTAGAACATGTCAAGCGAGGCAAAAATCACGTGCTCACAGCTGCCCCTCTTTGCTCGGAGACACGAAAGGTTTCTGGGCAAAGATAAATGAGCAACTGAGAGATTTTTGCCTGCTTTGCATGCCATGAGAAGCATTTTGAAAATTGTCTGACCGAAACCTTCTTCAAAGGTTGCCTACATATCTTTGGCTATAAAGGAATCAGGTCAGCGTAGTTCTGGAGTGTTTGGTAGCTGGGACTACCATGAGCCGTGATTTCACTGCTAATGCTGCTGCTATACTTGATGACCCTTTATTACACCAAAAAAGAAATCAAAACTAAGCTAGCTGTGCCTATCAGCTATGAGTTACAAGACTCCTATATAAAATTCTCTTGAAGGCTTGATCTTGACTCTTAGCTGGATTCGCTACAAACTTCGATCTGAATCTTGATGCTCGCAAGCTGTAGGTTTCGGTCCTTTCTTCCGTATTGAAATCAGCTGGAATATGCATGACTTGTGATTTTGAATCAGACCTGGTCAGTCCACATCTTCTTTTTAACCATTCTGGATTTGTTTCCTTTTGTTCTCTTCTTCTTCTCCTTCGTCCTGAATTGAGATTCACACTTCCAGTCATCTCAGATCCTGTGCCCTGAGGTAAAACCTGTTCGGACATCAAAACCAGCAAATGAAATTTTCTGCCCCAGTTTTCACTAGGAAAATTTCGTGAGTTATTTGTAGCACAAATCTAAACTATTCCTATTGAAAACAATGAAAGACGGATTATGTATTTTTATTTTGGGGAAGATTACCAGGTTATGCTGGAGAATGGTCGGGTTATGCAGGAAGAGGAGACATGTCTCTGCTGGGGTAAGAGGAGAAACCGTGGGTTATGACGGGATAGGAGTAAAAGGTCCCTGCCGGGGAAGGGGAGGAAAGTCCACGGGTTATGCTGGGACGTATGAGAAAGTTTCCTGGGTTATGCCGGGATTGAAGAAAAGACTCCTGGGTTATGCCAGGGGGATCCGCGGGTTATGCCGGGATTGGAAGGAAAGATTTCTGGGTTATGGCAGGGGGATTCGCAGGTTATGCCGGGATTTGAGAGAGAAATACTCTTAGATTATGCTAGGGAAATCCACAGTTTATGCCGGGATTGGAAAGAGGCTCCTGGGTTATGCCAGGGAAATCCACGGGTTGTGCTGAGATTGGAAAGAGAAATTCTAGGTTATGCTAGGGAAATCCATGGGTTATGCGGGGATTGGAAAGAGACTCCTGGGTTATGCCAGGGAAATCCAAGGGTTATGCCGAATTGGAAAGAGAAATCCTAGGTTATGCTAGGGAAAATCCACGGGTTATGCCGCAATTGAAAAAGAAAAGACTCCTGGGTTATGCCAGGGGGATCCGCGGGTTATGGGATTGAAAAAGAGAACTCCTAGGTTATTCTAGGAGAAATCCACAGGTTATGCCGGAATTGAAAAAGAAAAGACTCCTGGGTCATGCCATGGGGATCCGCGGGTTATGCCGGGATTTGAGAGAAAAAGACTCCTAGGTTATGCTAGAGATAGAAGGAAATTAGCCTTAGGTTATGATGGGGACGGAGAAAAGGTTTCTCAAGTTATGCTGGGGAGAAAGAGAGGAGCCTTCGGGTTATGCGGGGGATTGGAAGAAAGAAATTCTCAGTTTATGCTGGGGAGAATGGAGTATGATCCTTGGGTTATGCCGAGTAGGTCCACAAGTTGTGCTGGGGAAGACTAGGGATGTGGCCCTAAATTTGGGGATGGAGTTAGAGATCGGAGTCCTATGCTATCACGTTTTATGATTCTCCCTTCCTTCTTTTTATAAAACTGCAGCAAAAGATGTGAAGAGAACTTCCCTTTTTGTTGATCTTTGGTGCAACACTATTCTTAGCCCTTGTGCCGTTCCTTTGATTGCATTTTCCATTAGTCCCCCATTGCTTCGGATTACACCTGTTTCAAATTTTCAAACAAAATAGGATTTGTTAGTTCGAACAGTGGTTGGTTTGTGGCCTTGATTTGTTTGATCCCGGCCTCATTTCTGTCGAGAAGACCTTTGACTTTTCAGACCGTGCCTCATAGGTTGGTCGGGGAACTCATCTTTCAGATTTGTTTTGCCTTTATAGGCCCTTGGTCACAGTTTCTTTGTCCCGACTTCCACTTCAGGGCCTGCCTTTTGAGAATAGCATTTTTGGGTTCCAAAGAGGATTCGAAAGAAACGTAGCCGGCTCAAAAGGTTTACGAAGGATTGATAGTGTTTAGGGGTGGCGGGAAATAAAAGCCTTCATGACTTCAAATGGCCAGAATCATCGCTGTAGGGAGTTCAAACGTAATACCTTTTTAGTGCGTCTGCATTCACTGCCATTCCGGTATCTTCTCCTTCGACGTCGCCAGGTACAATGCTCCTTTGGGCAATATCTTTATGATAATGTAGGGACCTTTCCAGTTTGGAGCAAACTTTTCCTTAGCTTCCTAATGGTGAGGGAGAATATGCCTCAATACAAGTTGTCCGACTTCGAAATTCCTGGGGTGCATTTTCTTGTTGTAAGTGCGGGCCATTCTTTGCTGGTATAACTGCCTGTGGCAAAACGCGGCCATTCGTTTTCATCAATTAATGATAACTGCTCCAATCAAGTTTTAACACACTCGCTATCCTCGATTTCCGCTTCGACAATTACTCGGAGCGAAGGGATTTCTACCTCTGTGGGTATGATAGCTTCAGTCCCATAGACCTATAAATATGGAGTTTCCCCTACCGATGTGTGCACTGTGGTACAATATCCAAGCAATGCAAAAGGAAACTTTTCATGCCATTGTGTTGAGATCTGAATCATTTTTCTCAAAATCTTCTTGACGTTCTTGTTAGCTGCTTCGATGGCACCATTGGCTTTGGGCCGGTAACAAGTGGAGTTTCTATGTGTTATCTTGAATTGTTCACATATTTCTCCCATCAGACGACTATTCAGATTGGCCGCATTGTCTTTAATGATGGTTGCGGGAATACCAAATCGGCAAACGATGTTGGAATGCACAAAGTCTACCACAACTTTCTTGGTGACTGACTTAAGTGTGATGGCTTCGACCCATTTCGTGAAGTAGTCGATAGCAACCAATATGATTCTATGTCCATTTGAGGCTTTTGGTTCAACGAGCCCAATGACGTCCATCCCCCAGGCAACAAATGGCCAAGGTGCTGACATAGGATGCAATTCATTTGGCGGTGCATGAATCAAATAATCATGCACCTGACATTGATGACATTTCCAAACGAAGCTGAAGCAGTCTTTCTCCATGGCCATCCAATAATACCCTGCCCGAAGCATTTTCTTTGCCAATACATACCCGTTCTTATGAGGCCCACACACTCCTGCATGTACTTCATGCATAATCCTCCCGTCTTCCTCGGCATCAACACATCTTAGCAAGTTGAGATCTGGGGTCCTCTTGTATAAGATATCACCACTCAAGAAGAAACCACTCGCGTGTCGTCAGATGGTTTTCTTTTGATCCCTAGTAGCCTGCTCGGGGTGCTCTTGTGTCTTCAGAAATTTCTTGATATCATAATACCAGGGTTGAGTATTGGATTCTTCCTCGGCAGCATTACAATATCCATGCCTTTCTTTGATTCAGATTTCCAAAGGAAGTCCTAAGGTTCTGTTAAAGTATCCTTAATAGCATCTCTTTCTCTAGAATCCTGGCTTGTAGATCTTTGGCGAATCAACAGGGGTTCTTTCGTAATTAGGTTGTTCTCCGAACCTTGTTTGTTCGACGTCGGCATTTCCAAGGTAAGGCAACATGGAAGCCAGAGTTGCGAGTGCATCTACTAACGCATTGTGACAGCGAGGAATGTACCTGAATTGTACCAACTTGAACTGTTTATTGAGATCCTCATAAGGGATGAGTTTGACATCTCTTTTCTCCCACTCTCCTTGGGCTTGCCGGATAATCAGATCTAAATCCCCCATAATTAATAATTCCTCGACGTCTTTATCGATAGCCATATTCATGCCCATGATGCAAGCCTCGTATTCAGCTATGTTATTGGTGCAGAAAACTGAAGCCTTGCTGTAGCCGGGTAATGTTGACCAGTAGGTGAGATTAAAATTGCCCTAATTCCTACGCCTTTCGCATTTACTGCTCCATCGAAAAATATTTTCCAAGAAGGGATGTCTTTAGATGTTACCTCCACCGAATTCACTTCTTCATCAAGGAAATAGGTATTCAAAGGTTGATATTCAACATCAACTAGATTCTCGGCTAGATGATCCACTAATGCTTGAGCCTTCATTCCGGTACGAGTGACATAGACTATGTCGAACTCGGTGAGCATGATTTGCCATTTTTCCAAGGGCATCAATTTTTGGAATATATACTTCAATGGTTCCAGCTTGGTTATGAGGTAGGTGGTGTGGGCTTGCAGGTAATGCCTCAGCTTCTGGGCCACCCAGGTCAAGCCACAACAGATTCTTTCTAGCAGCGTGTATTTGGCCTCGTAACTAGTAAACTTCTTGCTCAAAGTAATAGATGGCTTGCTCCTTCTTTCCAGTGGAATCATGCTGCCCGAGGATGCAACCAAATGAGTTCTCAAGGACTGTCAAATAAAGAAACAATGGCCTTCCCGGTTTCGGAGGGACTAAGACTGGTGGATTGGACAAATAATCTTTGATTCTGTCAAAAGCTTCTTGACACTCATTGGTCCATTTAATTGATGCCTCCTTTTTCAATAGTCTGAATATGGGCTCACATGTAGAAGTCAGCTGGGCGATGAATCGACTGATGTAATTCAGTCTTCCCAACATGCTCATTACATCCTTCTTGGTTTTTGGAGGAGGTAGCTCTCGAATGGAATTTATCTTGGTTGGATCCAGCTCAATACCTCTTCGGCTGACAATGAAACCCAGAAGTTTACCTGACGGGACCCCGAATGCACACTTGGCTGGATTCAATTTCAAATCATACTTGTGAAGCCTTTCAAAGAACTTTCTTAAGTCCTGTACATGATCACCCCGAGTCTTGGAATTCATAATCACGTCGTCCACATATACTTCTATCTCCTGGTGCATCATGTCATGGAAAATGGTGGTGATAGCCCTCATATATGTTGCCCCAGCATTCATAAACCAAAAGGATAACCTTGTAGCAATAAGTCCCCCAAGGTGTGGTAAAGGCATTTTTCTCGGCATCTTCCTCATCCATCAACACTTGGTGGTATCTTGCGTAGCAATCCACAAAGGACAATATCTCGTGTTTGGCACAGTTGTCAACAAGGATTTGGATGTTTGGCAGAGGGAAGTTGTCTTTGGGACTTGCCTTGTTCAAATCTCTGTAGTCTACACATACTTGGATTTTCCAATTAAAGTGACATTATTCGAAATGGGATTATTTATTTATTTAGAGTCGCCACTTGGGATAGGCTTGGCTTTTGGTGTCCCAAGTCACCGGTTTGTTTTGAATCCCAAATCAAGGAATTTTGTTGACCTAAGAGAAGGTGTTAGGCACCCCCCGATCCCGTGGTTCTAGCACGGTCTCTTAAACTATTATAAATGGCTAAAATTCTAATTTTACACATGTTCATCCTAAAAATTCAATTTTAATTGCTCCTACCGATTTTAGTGTTTTGTTTTTTTAGGAAATTTGTGATGCCACTAAAACATGGCGTGAACCACGTCATATAAATGCGCATGTAGCTTTTGGCATATTTCAACTTCATCGAGAATTGGATTTGGGTCACATAAATGTGCACCCGTACTTAGGAAGATAAAATTATTAAAGACGCGCCTAAAAGCGACTGACGTGTTATTATCTTTGCGGAAGGCCGTGAAGTTTGCTAAACGGCATGTCCCGAATCTCTAAGTACTTATATGAGCATTTAATGAGGGCCACACAATTCATGGGTTTTATTTGGTGGGGCGCACCTCGTTCTATTATTTAAAGGTCGACCTAAAGAAAACTAGGATTTTCTATAAGGTTCGTCTCTAAAAGACTTAGCTAATTAACATTGGAGTCCGGATTTCCAACTCAAGTCCATATTTAAATAAGAAGAAAATTCCCTTTACTCCAATATGTCATCTAATTCGAAAAGTCCAAGTTTAGCTCAGACAGGTCTTCAATTAAAGTCGGCCGGTAATGACAATTTGCGTTTGGGCCTTCGAGCAAGCCCAAAACTGAAAGGCACATGAAAACAGGGTCTATGACACCATTATCCCAAACGATCTAATAAGGAGGCATCTTTAGATCTCATCGATGCGTGAATAAGTCAAAACTGGGCTTAATATCATTGCCTGATTAGCCTACGCTAGCAAGGTTCAATAGGTATGCAAATGCCTATAACCTTCCAAACCTCTATGTTATATCATATTTGAGACTCAACTTATTTTTTCCTTTGCATGTGAATGATAGATAATCCAAAGTGATATGCAGAATTAAAGCTAAATTTCAAGTTCACGAGAGCATATTAAGTAACACATGAATTTAACTAAACCATGCTGACATTATGTTGGACTACAATATCTATTTATTTCTGACTATTCTATCTCCTAAATGAGGTTATGCTACAACTTGTACTTCACTAATAGAATCCAAAATAATAGTTTATACAATCCATTTTATACAGAATAGGTAATGGTCTAATCAATACTATCAAATTAAATGCAAAAGAAAAAAATCCATCAGAAAATATCGAATAGTATAATAGAGGCAAAACCGGTTCTTCGATGTTTTTTCTTCAATACAAACATGTACATGTGAATCCAATCCAACCAACACTTGGAGTGTTAAAGTGTACCCGGAGTTATAATTATCAAAGGAGTAAGGAGTCAGCAGTGTTTCAGCATACTCAAATGGCAGTATAATGACAGAAATTAGCAGCTCGAATCATATTACGAACCCAGAAAATAAACATCAATCAACCTAGGAAAACTTTAAAAACCAACAACACCAGCAAATTAACTATTACAGCTTGAACAAAACCAATCCAACTTGAGATCAAACCCAGAATAGTTTGTGAAAGTTCTAACACTTTAAACACATATATTTCAAGTTGTTTTCATCTTATATAACTAAAATTATGATTAGTAGCTGAGAATTGGTATTACCCTGAAGAAAAAGGCCTAATGGAACTGCCCAACCTTGTGAATGAAGGCACTAACTTGCCTATTTATAACCCAAACATAGGGCAACCCTTTTCTTTTGTGTTTACCCCTTAGTCCCTCTTCTTATTTTAGAATTATTCACTTAGTCCCTCATTTTCTGACTTGTGCCTCAAGTTTTGACATTATATTACTAGAATTCTATTTTTTGAGCCTCCAACTAGAAGGTTCCAGGGGTTTGCTGCAGGATTCTCATTATCCAAATACCTATACTACCCTTTTATTTATTCTGAATTACCAACCCCTCCCCAAACTTATTACCTTGGTCAGAAAATAACCATAGTCATTGAACCAGAAATCCCAACTACTGAACCAATTACCCATGGCTGAAAATAGACTCTCACTAATATCCTAGGGTTAACGTAAATTGGACTGAGGACCTTTAGCAGCACAAATAGGTCTGAAGCTAACAAATAAACAAATCAATAGTCATTGATTGAGAATTAATAAAGGTTGAATCAGCAAAAGCATGAAATCCTTAGCACGCAAGTCAAACCAAACAAAATAGAGCTAGTCATAACAGGAATCAATTAAAGCCCCGCGTTTCTAAATTAACTAATCATGAAGAACAAATAATCTAATACAGGGAAACCTTGCTGATTTAGAACTAGAAATCTCATAACCTAAAATAAGCCTGGAATCAAGAATTAAGTGGTCAAATTCATGCTATCTATTAATGGAACTCACAATCAACTAAATGAACAAATAAAAGAAAAACAAAGAAGGACAAACTTGAACACTGAACCTAATGAATTGGTATGCAAAAGAGCAAACAACTCAATTGACTCATGAAAACAGAAGAAGTCATTAGAAAGAATTGACAGAAAGCAGAATTATCAAACAAAAATAAGAAAAAGTAAAATCAAATAAGAAGTGAAACTCACTGATTCTGGTCTTCGACTGGACTGACTTCGAACTTGGTTTTCAATTGATGTTATATGTTTATTTTGTCTAACATAGACATACAACATTAATTTAAAATCAAGTTCACACACTTGAAGCTCCCAAAACAGGTTGGAACTTCGAACCCTAGATTTGAGATTTAGGGGGTTTTATTGAGATTTGAAGAGTTTAGGCTTGGGATTTGGTAAGAGGGGGTTGAGGGGATTGTGGGGTGTAAGTTGAGGTTGTTTGGTGGTGGCACCACCGTAGGCGGCGGAGGCGGTGTCCATACTTTTGAAGATTCTAGAGGTTGGGCCAACATTTTAGAGATAATGGGCTCGGATTTGGGTAGAGTAGATCAAGGGGGATCAACGGTGTTAATTCCGAACGGTTTCGAACACCGCCGGTGGCGTCGGTGATTTCCGGCCGGCGGCGAGGAGTGGATGGGCGGAGGTACGAGGAGGAAGAACTTGGTCTCTAGGGTTTGTGGCAATTCAAACAGTTTTACTGTAAATTTGAGATCAAGTCTGGGCAGTTGGATGATGCGAGATGAACGACTGAGATCATGTGCCCCAAAACGACGTTGTTTTGGGGTGTCTCTGATGAGAGACCGGTTGGAGGCGGGTTTGGGCCGATTGGGATGGGTTCAGGGGTCTGGGCTTCGAAGATTTGGCCCAAATCATGGGTCTCTTATTAAGGAGACCCAATTTAGCCTTCTTCTCTTTTTATATATTTTTGTATATTTTTCAGATTTTAAATATAAACCTAGAAATAAACCAAAATAGATTTAATTTCCCACAAAAATAAACTAATTAATCCTCTAAAATAACCTACATTCTTAATTTAAAAGAAAATTAAAACAAATGTACGAATGACCATGTTTTGGTATTTTTTCTTTATTTTCAACATTAATTAAAAAAATGTAAAATCCAAATCCTATGCAAGCATGCTATTTATATATTTTATGAATTATGCGAATTACAACGTGCGACATGCAACTAAACACGAAATTATGCAATTAATTCCTAAGAATCAAACAAATCCATACTTACGCAAATAAATCCTAAAAATTCAAATAATAAAAGAAGGACGCAAGTAAACGCAAAGTCACACAATTAATTCACACAATCCACAAAATCACACAATTAATTCCTAAAAATTCAAATAATAAAAGAAAAATCCTAATTTAGTAAATTTTATAGGAACATGTCAAACAAGGCAAAAATCACGTGCTCACAATACCGAGTATGGAAAGCTGCATATCTACAATTGACGGTAACCATATCTCAAGTCAATCTTTGAAAATACCTTGGCACCCTAAAGTTGATCAAACAAATCATCAATCTTCACCAATGGATACTTATTCTTGATTGTAACCTTGTTCATCTACGGGTAATCAATACACATTTTCATTGACCCATTCTTTTTTTTTAACAAACAGCACCGGCACATCCCAAGGCAAAATACAAGGTCTAGTGCAACCCTTCTCAAGAAAATCTTGCAATTGTTCCTTTATCTCTATCAACTTTAGCGGGGCCATACGATACGACGGGATAGAAATGGGTTGAGTGTCTGGAGCCAAATTAATGCAAAAGTCAATATCCATGTCGGGTGGCATACTCGGCAATTCTAAAGGAAATACCTCGGGGGACTCACGAACAACGGGCACAGAATCAATGGAATGAACCTCAGCACTAGAATAACAAACATATGCCAAATAGGCCAAACACCCCTTCTCGACCATACGTCGAGCCTTCATAGAAGATATAACACTACGGGTAGAACGAACAATAGTCCCTTTTCACTCTAAACGAGGCAAACCCGGCAAAGCTAAGGTTACAGTATTGGCATGACAATCCAAAAAAGCATGGTAAGGTGATAACCAGACCATCCCCAATATAACAGTGAATTCATCCATATCCAGAAGAAGCAAATCTATATGAGTCTAAAGACCTCCAATAACCACTATACATGAACAACAGATGCGATCCACCACAATAGAATCACCCACTGGCGTAGACACAAAAACACGAGCACTCAAAGAATCACTAGGCATGACCACATACGACGCAAAATAAAATCTAAGCATCTCTACCACAAACCAAGACAATACATACACCTCCACCTCTAATACCTTTACCTCCACCTCTAGCATCTCTACCCCCACCTCTAATACCTCTACATCCGCCTCTAGTACCTCTCTCTGAGTGATATGGAGAAACTTCTCCAAAAATAGTTGCGTAAACTACTCCCAAGTCAAAGTTGGCGATCTGGCTGGTCGCCAAGCAAAAATCTCCCCACCAAGCCTTGGCGGATCCAGATAAGAAAAAAGTAGCAAAATTGACCTCATCGGTCTCCATGATTTCCATGTTCCTAAGAACCTCATGAACTGTCTAGAAAGTCTTGGGGATCCTCAGAAGATGCTTCGTTGAAAGTAGTAGTGAAGAGCTTGGTGAAACTTATCGAACCACCACAAAGCCTCCGAAGACGTGACTGATCTATCACTAGTCTATGCTGCTGCTGCTCGGCTGAAGAAGCGGTACATGTCGCGAAAGGACAAGAATAGAGGTTTCAATTTAACATTAAGAGAACAAAATCGCACGACAAGGAAGAATAGAAGTGAAATTTTTCCTAACTCTGTAGCCTCTAAGGATAAATATAGACATCTTCGCACCGATCCCTTAGACTCTACTAAGCTTGTCTATGAACTGTGAGACCCATGTAACCTAGAGCTCTCATACAAACTTGTCACGACTCGGATTTTCCACCCTCGGGAGTAGTGGTGGCACCTACTAATGTGAGCTAGGCAAGCCAATTATTTGAACAATTTACCTTTTTACCCATTTTATATCCGTTAACAGTTAAAGAAGAAATAACATTTAAATAGCGAAATCAACGTAAACGGAATAAAAACAATGAGCTATCTGAACATGAATATCTAATACAATTGTTTGAATATCGAATACCCAGAACTGGTGTTACAGTTTCACAGAAGGTCTACAAATACTACAAATAAAGGTTTGAAAGAAATAAATACAACATTGTCTCTGGAAGTGCATGAAAGAAACGGGAATAGTAGATAGAAGAAGATGCCAAGGCCTGCGGACGCATGTAGGACTACCTCGAGTCGCCTGATGAGCTAGAATCAGCAATCCCACCGCGGCCCGAAGTCTAAAACATTGGGGTCTACATCAAAGAGTGTGGAGTGTAGTATCACCACAACCGAACCCATGTACTGGTAAGTGCCTAGCCTAATCTCGGCGAAGTAGTGACGGGGCTAGGACCAAACTATCAAATAAACCTGTGTAGTTATATAATATACATCGGAAAGTAAAGCATGTATAAGCAAGTAAGGATGGGAGGGGGAAACATACGTCGGGGAATAATAGGTTAAAACAGAATATCAAAAGAACTATAAAGGAATCAAAATCCAACCATTAGCAAGAATAAGGAAAATAAAGGCAGATTTCACTTTCTTTTCACATATTGTTACAGGCGTGCAACCCGATCCCACTTCCTGTATCTCGTGGCAGGTGTGCCACCCATTCCCATTTCACGTATCTCGTGGCAAGCATGTCACCTGCTCCCATTTCATTAAATCTCATGGTAGGCGTACCACCTGATCCTATTTCATTTATTTTTGGTAGCATACCACCCTTTACCATTTTATTATGTCTTATGGTAGGCGTACCATCCGCTCCCATTTTATTATATTCTATGGTAGGCATACCACCCGCTCCCATTTTATTATATCATGTGGTAGGCGTAACACCCGCTTCCATTTTATTATATCTGATGGTAGGTGTATCACCCGCTCCCATTTTATTATATCTTTTGGTAGGTGTACCACCTGCTCCCATTTTATTATATCTTGTGGTAGGTGTACCACCCGCTCTCATTTTATTATATCTTGTGGTAGGCGTACCACCGCTCCCATGTACAAGACAACAATAATCACAAAGAATCCCGAAAAGGGACAAAAATATCAACAAACATCACGGTAAGGAAACAGTGATATCTCAGCAATATCCCAACAAGGGAGAAACAACTATAACCAAACTTGTTACAACATCTAACTGCCCCAGCTATAACCAAAATTGTTACAACGCCAAACTACCCCAGCTATAACTAAACTTGTCACAACACCTAACCGAGAATCATCAACCTAGTATCCATAATCAAATTAGAACACAACGCAAGGGAACCACAACTCAACAATAGCACGGCAACTCGAGCCAATGCTCTAGAGTTTCAGTAATCACTTATACTTTCACAATTCGTTATACAACTGGAGCCAACACTCCTCAATGTTCATAGGTCACGATACTCTCCACAACTTTTCACAACAAATATAAATCTTCACCAAGGCATAAATAATACAACGAAGTCATGAAAATCACACTATAAACTCACAGTCATGCTTGACACCAACGTATAGATACTCGTCACCATGCCTATAAGTCGTACTCAATAAGAAGCAAATAGCAAATAAGACACAACTCCTAATCCCTCAAGCTAAGGTTAGACCAAATACTTACCTCGATGCCACGAACACAATTCACGATTCAATTATAGCTTTACCCCTTGATTCCACCGTCGATTCTCTCGTATCTAGTCACAAGTTACTTAATTACATTATGCTAAATGAATCAACCCCAATACATGAAAATAAGTTTTCCAAAGTTCTACCCAAAAAGTCAAAAATCGCTCCCGGGCCCACATGACCAAAACCCGAGGTTCAAACCAAAATTTCATTACTCATTCCCCTACGAACCCAAATATATAATTTATTTTGAAATCAGACCTCAAATCGAGGTCCAAATCCCTAATTTTTGAAAACCTAGGTTCTACCCAAAACACCATATCTCCCCCATAATATTTTTTTATTTTAAGTTGAAATCATGTTCAAAGATGTTAATGATTGAAGAAAACTAGTTAAAAATGACTTACAATTGATTTGGAAGGAAAGTTGCTCTTGAAAATTCGCCCTAGTGTGTTTATGTTTTGAAAAGATGTGAAAAATGGGTTTAAAATCAGCTAAGTATAAAAGTTGCAGGTCTCAGCTATAGGAATTGTGGACAGGAGTTCACAATTGCGAACCAACCTCTGCTGGCTTGGAAATTGCAAACAAAATTTGGAAAATGCGAACCAGAGAATTGCGAAAAAAAAGTTTGGGAATTGCGAACAAGCCTGGGAGTTACGAAAAAAGTTTGGGAAATGCGAAGCTTGCAGGCATGCAATTCCTTAATTCCTAAATTTCACCTCGTGGCCTATCCAAAACTCACCCGAGCCCTCGGGGCTCTAAACCAAATATACACAAACCCAAAAAAATATCCTACGGACTTATTCATGTACTCAAATCACCAAAATAAAATCATAAACATCGAACTAAACCTCAAGATCAAAGAAATTTCTCAAAACTTCTTTAAACATCAAATTTGCATTTAAGGTCCGAATCATGTCAGATGGATTTCATTCTTATGAAACTTCACCGAATTATCTTAAATCACATACAAGACCTGTACTGGATGCCGAAACTAAAATGCGGGCCCGATACTAACATGTTCTAATCGATAACCATTTCCAAACCTTATAATAATTTCTTTCAAAAATTTATTTCTCGGGCTTGGGACTTCGAAATTCGATTCCGGGCATACGCCCAATTCCTATATTTTCTTACGGACCCTTCGGGACCATTAAATCATGGGTCCGGATCCGTTTATTCAAAACTTCAACCGAAATCAAATTAATTTATTTTATAGTCAACACTTATTATTTTTCACAGATTTTCACATTTAGGCTTTCCAGCTACGCGCCTGAACTGCGAACACAAATCGAGGTGATGCTAAGAGAGGTTTTCAAGGCCTCGAAATATAGAATTTTATTTTAAAATAAGTGATGACAGTTTGAGTCATCACAATTATCAAGGAACTCCAACATTGCATTTGTTACTCTCCTCTCCAACAATTGACCATGATTCTTTGTAAAACCTACTCTCATAGCTATCTGGTCTTGGACTTGTTAGTTTCATTTATACTGAACATAGCAGTCTTTACTTCTCGAGCTGTGCAAGGTCTTACTAACTGCATTTGCTGAGTGGTTAACAATATCTTTCTATTGTTCATAAAATTTTGAAAGGCATGAGTCCCGAACCTATCCTTTGTTCCTAACAACGCTTGATAATATTCCATAAAAATACTTACAATCTCATCTTGATCTTATTTCATACTTCTAAACTTGTCAGCTAGTTGACTTATGAATTCCTTCAATTTTTTGTGTTTTATCACTGAAAAAAATATCTATTATTATTATCTCCCAACTTGATCCATCTAGTTTTGCTCCTCTGTTGAAAGAATACTTCTTCTAAGTAGGAAAATCTCTTGAACTTTTATAACTTCTGCAATTCTTCTGCCTGCAACCCAACATCCAATAGATTCCAATGAAGTTTTGCTTGAGCTGTAGCCATGACCATTTTATCTGCATCAGCTACTTCAATAATGTTGCTGAAATATCTTCAATTTAGCACCTTTAATTATTGTTTTAGCAACTTTTGTTTCTTAACCACTATGAACATACTACACCCTAATGTATCCTACTCCCATCCCTCCTTTACTACATCAATAAAGTTTGGATGAGTAGTCCAATATTATAGAATTTGAAAGTAGCTTTTACCCTCGTAGGTATGTTTGTATTTGATAGCTTGAGTGGACAATGATCACCTATCCCCTCCTCTAGATATTGTGCCATATATATTGGCATTAAATTGAGTCATGCTGTATTGATGAACACCCAGCCAATCTTTGATAATATCGTACTATCACCGTGTCTGCCAATCCAAGTATACTTGCTCCCACATATTGGTAATTCAACCAGCTCACATTGTTCTATACACTGATGAAACTCTGCTATTTCAGCCATAGTTATAGGATTACTTCCCACTCTATCTTCAGTATGCAAGACAGAGTTAAATTCTCCCATAACTATCCATGGACTCATCATATTCCTATTCAATGTATCTAAATAACTCTATAGACTTCTTCTTTCTTCTTTTGTATGGAAAACATACACTATTGTCATCATAAAAGTGATTTGCAACCTGTTGTGAGTCATCTCACATATAATTGCTTGAGCAGACATGGTGCTAAAAGTGATTTTGAAACACTCTCATCTCCATGCCAGCCAAATTCTCATATTATAATGTTCCCTCAAATTATTTAAACTCCCTCATCCACCAAATGGTTTATTGGCCACTTGGTTTATTTTCTCAGCTTTTATTTTTATTTTCACCATACCTATCAATCCTATCTCTTCTTTATTACAAAGGATTTTTACCTTCTTTTGTTTGTTAGATGCATTCATACCCCTAACATTTCAACATAGTATGTTATCCATTATCCCTAAGAGGAGATGCTTTCCCTCCCATATTTCTACCCACTTTGCTAATATGTTCTCAGCTACAACATTATCATTTATCTGCAACACTTGAAAGTTATTATGATAGCTCTTATCTCTAGCTCCCTTCCCCTGTTGTACCTATCTTATAGTAGTTCTTGCAGCATTAATAAGAGTTATCCATCCTGCATTGTCTTGCCTGACCTGAGTTGTTTGCTTCTATGTTTCAATGCTATTCCCGTGCTTTTTCATGTTTCCCGTCCCTGCCTCCATATCAATAGCTTGAATCACTTGGTTTGTTGCTACTTCAACCTTTTTCGCACTAGTTTCCTTTGTTGGTCTAGTATCTGCGATTTGTTTCTTTGCTCTACAAACTTGTTCATCATAACTATAATTCCTGCATAATTTACACAATGTTGGCTTCCCATCTTACTGCACTTTTTGTTCCATTAACAACTTGCTTTCATTCTTGAAAAATACTTTATTTGGCAGTTTAATATCCATCTGAACCTCAACTAGGAGGCGCACAAAACTTAGCCCCACCCTCTTTTCAGTATGTCTGTCTACCATCAATGTTCGACCTATTAAGCTCCCAATCTTGCTTAGGCCTTTAGGACTCCAGTACATAAAATTCAACCCAAACAATTTTACCCATATGGGGGACAATATACAACTCTTCTTTGGTGAATTCTGTGTCTGCATGCCATGCTTTCACAATGACTAGTTTATTTTCAAAGTGATACATACCACCTTGTCACACCTCATTCTTCCCTATCACTGAATTAAATCGCATTATCATTATCCCATTTGTTTAACAATGATACCTTCTTTATACCATGTTTACCCGCACCATCTACGAATATATGCATTAAGCACATTGAATGGTGGATAAGCGCCCATTACATAACACACTATTGCTGATTTCCAATACTTAATTTATAAACTTATGTCCTCAACCTCAATTTCACAAACAGGTGCCTCATCATGTATTTCAGGCTCAACAAATTCAAACTTAAAGCCATCCTTTGTTACCTTAGTTATATCAAAATCTTCCCAGATGGATCCTCTAGCATTCAACTCCAGTGAAGCTTCAGCTTCACCAGCCCATGATAATTTTCCACTCTCAGCTCCAGAATTCAGCATTTGTGGTGGTGCCAACGATATACCTTCACCCAATTCCCTTACATGCGTTCCTAATTGACTTGCAATTGGTGAGATTTCACTTCCTAGCTCTTCGACTTCACCTTGTTTGATCAGATCAACCATGCATGATATTGTTCCATTAATTTCTTCCTCCTCAAGCTGCTTTCCTAGATTTTCAGTTACTTTCATCTTGTCATCCTTCTTCCTTTGTTGATACGTACTCAAAGCAATAGTTTCTCGTGCCAAAATTTTCTTCTGCGAGGGATTTCGAGCTCTCTTCCCCATGGTGGCGCACGTTATGCTAACATACATTGAGACATAAATCCCTCATTTTTTTTCTTTTTCACGCCGTATTTTACAAATGTTTAGGTGTAGTTTCAAAACCTAGAATAATAATGCAGTTACGCTGAATGAAGAAAATAAATTAAACAAGAAATAAAAGTACGAGCAACTAAATAGAATTTCTAGAAGTAAAGGTAGAGAAATAAAAAATAAATAATGTACAAAAAATTAAATTTTGAAAAAGAAATAAAAAAATTAATACAATGGAAATAAAAATTTATAAAGAAAAAAAGTAAAATAAAAGCAAAAGGAAAAAATTAAAAAGTAACCTTGTAATAACACAATATAATTACCATCAATTCTCACCTTCCACTTGAGAATTGAAGTGTGTAATTACATATCTTTAATTGCCCTCAATTCTATGCCGACCAAGTAATTACTTAATCAAATATCATGCTAAATTATAATTATATCTGATTACACTCAAATTCAATTCTCATGTGGCTCTGGTAGTAATCACTTTTAACTGTTATTAAAAATACTAAATTGTCTTAATCATGGGGAATATATATGATTTGGGATGAAGACACTGTAACTAAAAACAGCGTTTTTCTGTGGTCCAGTTCAATACAATGATGCAATCCTTTTCTTTTTTCATCATTGGACTTTCTTCTTTTGTGTGTTTTAAAAAAAAGTAAAAAAATCTGGTCCTTTAGACACATCAATCCACTACTTGTTTTCAAATTAGTTGAAGCCTTTCTTTTGATAAATTCGATAGATAGTGTTGGAATGGAATATGCGTAATATAAACAAGAAAAATTACAGTCCTTTTTTTGCGTACGTTGATATTTTTGTGAGTGGACGTCACAGGCACATATAGGGAGACAACGCAGACTTTTTTGGTTTTTCTAATTCGATATTCGATATTCGTATTAAAGTAGGAGCGGAATCACTCATTGGCAAGATGAGTTAATTAACACCCCTTTATCAGAAAATTATACCGCATAAATAAGTTAATATTTTCTTTTTATGTATATATACTATGTGTTCGCTCCCTCTTAATTTTTTTCATATATTTATTTATATTTTGACTCTACATTGAAATTCGACTATATTCAAATTTACGTCTCGTAAGGCTCCATTCGAAAGGGAGGAGGGGAGAAAGGAAAAAAGCGCTCCCCATAAAAAAAATTTTATATTCAAAATTTAAATTCAAAACCTCTAATTATGAAAAGAATAATTTCATCGGTTGTCCCATATCCTTTGGTGGCAGAGAAGAGAATCACAAAGAGCACAAAAATATACTGAAAATATTACCAGCCATTCGATACATTAGATGCATGCCTGCCATTAACTAAAAAAATCATTATTTTGATAGATGACCACCTTTATCCTTCTAATTAATTAGCTCGGTTACCTTTATATCTGGTACATATATACATATACATATCGATGGTTGCGTGTAACGCATATTTTCAAGGTTAAAAGACTTAAACTTATTGATTAAATATTTACGATTTATGGCATATTTGGCCAAGATTCTAAGAAACTATACGTGCTTATTATTCAAAAGAATATATTTATCTTGGAGATTTTAGGTGTTCTGGCCCAGCTTCTCCTAGAAGTTAAATGCTTTCTATTAATAGAATACGTATATTTTTAATTTTTTTGGGGGGCGGGGGGGATAAAAATACCTTTAATAAAAAATTATATTAAATATATTATCCCAAGAATACATACAAAAACTAACCTCCTGATCTATATACAACCCGGTGATTACCAAAGTCTCTATACATTCTCCTTCTCTGATTTCATATTTTCCTACATATTACTTAAATAAAATTTAAAAAATCAAATAAAGTCTTTTAAATAAATAATTTAATTATTTATTTAAATACTACTATTAATCATAAATATATCTCTTTTTTTTCTTTGTAATTTACGTTGAAAAGAACTTTTAAAAAGATTAGCTAAACATTAAGTACCTTTATAATACTATAAAAGTATGATTTGACCGGACACAAATTATTCTTATAGAACTGTTTTTTCTAAAATAAAAATTAGCAAATTTTGAAAATTTGACCAACAATACTCTTATTGTTATTGTTGCATTTCCGAAGAACGGTGTTTGTCTAGAATCTTATTGGTCTAATTTGAAACTTATATAGATTAATGAAGGAATACGTGTGACGTTAAATATTTATTGGGGATAAATATTTGCTTACCATTAAAAGAAAGTTCGAATAAAATAATACTCTAGTATTGCAGGAAGTCCATAGAACCAACTAGTTTGGTAGAGTGGAGTTGATTGAAATAACAAATAACCCTCTACTCTAAGATCAAGGAAAATTGACTTTTACAATAAAGCAATTAAAGGAGTCCGAAATTTAATTAATAATTAATTAGAAAAAGATACATTATTAATGTTAAAAAAAAGTTATAAAACTAGGTAATTCGTAGTATTGTACTGCGAATTACTTAAGGGAAGTTTTGCCATTAAGCTAATTGGTAGTACAATATGCGAATTACAATAAAAAATTACGCAATTCGAAGTACTATACTGCGAATTAGGTTAATATATTTTTTTAATAAGTAATTCGCAGTATAGTACTGCGAATTACATATTTGGGCCCACCAATAATTTAACTGACATAACAATAATTCATATACATAAAACGCAGTATTATACTACGAATTCCTTCAAAAATTGCTTTATAGGCGTTTCAATTATATGAAAATTCATTCAATACTTAACTTCAAACATACGTTCATACTTCTCTCTTCTTCTTATCAATTAATTTTTTTACAATGTCCGAAGTGCCAAAAATAAGGGTTTCACTATATTGGGAGGGGGGGAGGTGAGGTTGTGGTGGAGAATAACTCTGTGTGGTGTAGCTCACCTACACAGTGTCATGTTAAATTGCCTCTTACTATGGAGTACGATACATTGATATCGTTGTTACGTAAAAAAATGAGTGAGAGGAGGCGTTCGGTTAACCTTAAAGTAACCGGTAGATTTCTGTATTCAGTGACTCCGCAGGGGTTTGCTTATTATTCTGAGTTTAACATCGAGGATGATGAAACTCTTAGAGATCTTTTGCAGATTTCTGGTGAATACAGGGAATGTATTGTAATAGAATTATTGGGAATGTACGTCAAGGTGGAAGAATTTCCCAGTAATGAGGGCGTGCATAGCAGGGATAACCCCCTATCATCTGGTGGTTATTCTGGAGCAGTTTTTACCGGACAGATTGCTGATGAAAGATCTTGCCTTGATTTGAACATGTCACCACCGGCGAATGAGCAGCCACAAAATAATTTTTCGACATTATATAATCAACAAGAGGACTGGTGAATTTCAATTTTACTACGCTTTAGCGATGTTTGTTTTATGTTTTAATTGGATTTGTATTAATACTCATATTTTTCATAGGGGGTACCGTCTGGATATGAATTTTACAAGTTATGACCCCGCCCCTAGTTGGAATATGCGTAGTTCTGGAGTATTGGACCACGGTGGTCCATCCGGGAGTCATGACCAACAAGAAAATATCCATCATGAAACGTCAAGACAATACCAGTTGTAAGTAAAGTGATATCGCGTTATCTAAAGTATTTTTCTGGAGGTTTGAGTAACTTATGTTTTTGTTCTTTTTCTGCAGTGAAAACGAGCTTGTTGAAGCTCCTGACCTCAGACAGTCGCCCATAGACAATGTATTAACTCGTGATTTGGCAGATGCGCAGAGTCAGGAAGATGATAGTGATTATGACAATAATGTGGATGAGTCTGGGGATCACACACCCTTCCATGATGAGGGTGATGAGGAGGAGGAGGAAGTGAATGTTGAATATGAGCTGACGATGGAGCATGTTCGTCCACCTCTCGCTAGACCAAGAGTATACGAGTCCCACGTACCATTTCATGAGCGGAATATTCCCTACCTTGATAATTTGCCAAGCATGCCGAACGTGGATGCCCTCACAAGGGATGATGATGAATTTCGGTCACAGATGTGGGATGAGTCTAGACCAGCTGTTCTGACAAAGGGCATGTATTTCCCCGACAAAGCTAGCTTAATTAGGCTGTAAAAATCTACAGTATAAGAGAGTGCCGTGAGGTGACAGTAAGTGAGTCAACTACGGAGAAATACCATGCTATATGCCGTAGGTGGTTTTTGGGTTGTAACGGGATGTTGCATGCCACCAAGAAAAAATCTGGTTTGTGGAAAGTTGGTAAATTTATTAGTGAGCACAGATGTGAAATGGACACATACAATGAGAATCACTTCAACTTGGAAGTGGACTTGATTTCTCTTGTCTTAATTCCATATCTGGAAGTGTCCATTAGGTTCAAGATTAAAGAGTGTATTACAGCCGTCCACCAGGAGTATGGTTGTACTATAACCAAAAGAAAGGCATATCTAACGTGCCTTTGAACTTATTTATGGCGACTGGGATAAGTCTTTTTCAAATCTGCCCAGGTACATGGCCGCACTGCAACACAAACCCCGGGAATGTTGTTGAATGGAGGCGTGAGCGGAGTCCGGAAAGACCCCGAATGTATTTTTAACTATTTATTCTGGTCATTTAAACCGGCAATGATGGTTTTGTGCATTGTCGTCCTGTTATTTCCATAGACGGTACTCATGTCTATAGAAAGTATGATATTAAGCTTTTGATTGCAGTTGTAGTAGATGCCAACGAGAAAATATTTCCATTAGCTTTTCCCATATGTTCCAACGAAAGCAAAGAGACGTGGACTCTTTATTTGAACCACATAAAGCAACACGTCATCAAACATCATTCAGGTATTTGTCTCATATCTGATTGGCATGGTGGTATTTAAGTTCTGTGCGTCACTTGCCTGAATGGAAGGAACCATATGCATACCACTATTACTGTGTGCGGCACCTGAATGCCAATTTGCAGAAGAAATTTCCTGACAAAACCTTGCATGATTTAATGTGGATGGATGCAACTGAGCACCACCAGTGCAAATTTACGAGGCGCATGGAAGTGATCCAGTAGTTAGAACCAAGAGCCTATAGTTGGTTGATGGGGCATGAGCTTCACATGTGGACATTGCATGCTGGTGGCGGCAGACGATGGGGAGCCCTCACAACCAGCATGTCGGAGTCATTCAAAGGCTTGTTGAAGTCTGCCCGTGGACTGCCTATCACTGCCATGGTCCGCATGACATTCAAATAGAGTGCGGAGAGGTTTGTTGAAAGTCATGCGGCTGCCTCAGTATTGATGGACCAGGGTGTTCAATTTATGCCAATACCCATGAGAACATTTGAAAGGTCCAGGAAGCGAGCACAATGGCATTTATTTCTTCATTACGGTCATGAACAGGGTGTTTTTGAAGTTAAGACAGCTATTAGCGAACATCGTGGGAATAATCTACATACGGTGAATGAAAATAGAAAGTTGTGTTCATGTGAAAAACGGACCATCTACCACATGCCGTGCGCACATGCGTTGAAGTGCTTTCAACAAGTTGGATATGGGGCAACAAACTATATTGATAGGCAATACAGTGTTGTTGCATACATAGACACGTATAGTGGAAAGCTGCAGCCATTAGGTACTGAGCATTACCGGCTTGAACCATTTAAGATGGTTTGTAATAAGGACTATTTGCGCAAGCTGCAAGTGAAAAGAGCACGCGCATACGTAACCAAATGGATGTTGGTGACACAGTTTATGCGCGTAAATGTGGCATATGCTTGCAAACAAGACACGATCGTCGTAAATGTCCTTCAGGTATTGTGCATGGCGGTGGTAATCCTGGTGCAAGTTCGTCCAATGTATCCAACTATCAAGGATAGCCTAAGTAAATTATTTTGGTATTATTTTTTGTAATACATGTCTGTACTTGTGTTTGTTTCAATATATATGGAATAAAATAAATTTTCACAATGTTGTTACATCTTATTTTTTAACGTAGGATTTTGATATGGTTGTTAGTAAACATGATCAAGAATGTGGTATAAAAAATCTCATATTAAAAAATAAATTAAATATGTAAAGCATGGTACAATAATGTGTTTTATCAATTGTGTTGTCGTTCTCAAAAAACTGTAAAGCATGGTTCAAAAGCTTGAATGATTGAAGAAAAAGCTCTTTTTATGCAGGAAATGTAAATATGTAAATCGCAGTATAATACTAGGCTTTGTTGAGTTGTCATGTCGTTCTGAAAAAGCTGAAAACCATGTGAAAACTCTTATATTTTTATTAGAATAATTTAATATGTAAATTAAAATATAATACTAGCTCTCCTAACACTGCCTAGTGGATTTTGCTATAAAAAATACTACGTTTTGTGTGAAGTCTTGACTCTAAATAACAGCCGCATGCTACTTATATTCTTTGCTTAACAATAACCAAAGTTTCTCTATAAGAAATGTTTGAACAAAACGTTTACGTCCCAAGGTGCTATTGCGGAGAAAAATGTAGTTTGTTCAAATGGCGGCCATATGGTGGGCGCTGCTACTGGGCATGTAAGAACAAGATTAACGAGCAACCTCACAAGCCTACATGTGAATTTGAGGTATGGATGGATGAAGAGTGTACATAAAAGTACTACAAAGACAAAATTTATGATCTTCATGTTATGTGTTCGAGGCAACATGAGCAGGAGCGCCAAACCAACCAACAAATTGAGGAGTTGAAGCCAAAATTCAATGAGGTATAAGAAGAGAAAAAGGCTGGAAGACCAACTCCAATGGTTAGAGCGAATTGTAGGAAGTGGATCATGATTAAGCAGTGTCTTGTACGCGATAAGAAGTAGTAGTTTATCTTTATGTTTCTCTTGTGTAGTGTTTTTATTAGTTTTACTGTTTGTATTTTTAGATTTGTTGTGTTTGAGTTTGTGTTAACCCGTTTAAACAAAAATGTTGTTCAAATTCTGTTAGAAAAAATATGTTGTTAAAATACAATTTTTTTTTTTTTACATAATGTATTATTTTCTTAATAGAATTGTTCAAATATTCAACTCATTATTGTTGCTAAAGAATACCAATCTTAAATTTTAAATACTACGTATCGTAGGTGTTTCTTCTTGCATCGTAGTATAATACTACATATCATTGAGTTGTCATGTCGGTCTGAAAAGGCTGAAAATCATGCGAGAAAATATAGTTTTTTCAGATGTGCGACGCTAAGCCAACAACTCGTCGCTGTACGGAGTCCAGATGAACTACCAAATAATAACATAACAATGAGTACGCGCAATACAACTCAATTTAAAATAAGCAAGTGTAGGTAAATATTTACCTGTCTGTCCACCAACATATCTAAAACATCCCTGAGAAGTGGGAGATTATGATGCGCATCGGTCCCTGGTAGTTCTCACGCTGGAGAATCCACCTGACAGCTAGAGGGAGAAATGGATAATCCTCACCGGGCAGAAGTGGTTGGCTGGCTGCAACAGCATGATCCGCTGTCAAGCCCAAACCTAAGATAAAAGGTTGATGTAAATTTTATGAGTCATTTCACGGTATAGAGGAACAAAGTATTCAGAAAGTTTGTCACCTGTAGTACGGGCAAAAAACCACATATACCCACTGCTGGACCTATGCTCGCCCGACACATGCTCCTATATAGGTATGCCAGAACAGCAGCACCCTAGTTGTACTGGGGTAACTCATCTAGCTGCTGAAAATAATAGAGAAAGCACATACTCATTCTACTCCCCGAAGTGTCCAGGAACAAGACACACCCAAAAAGCAGGAGCAACGCCAGCCGCTTGTACCTATCAATCTAAAGATCCTCCGTCTCGCCAGTAATGTCTGGGTGCAAAAACACCATCTGATCTCTAATGGCTGACAATGCAACACGAGTGCCCCCGGTGCCACCCTCTGGCCTAAAATTAGTGAACTCCCCCATCATATCCACAAACTGGGCACGCGTCATGCCTCTAATATAGTGGGGCAGTGCCACGGCGCGTCCATCTACGCGCAGCCCGTATAAAACCTGAACATCCTCCATTGTGATGGTGGCCTCTCCAGTGGGCAAGTGAAAAGTATGCGTCTCCCGTCGCCACCACTCTATTAAGGCCGTGATGAGAGACCAATCAAGCTGCATCCGTCCAAGCTCAAAAATCGTATATAACCCTGTAGCCTGGAGGCGCGCTACTATGCGATCATGGAAAGGATGCGCTGCGATAAACTCCCACAGATCGTCAGGTCTCCTGGGGCAGAGAGCCTGCATCAACAGTTCTCCCTCCATACAAAGGAGGACCTATGGTCACCCTGCAACACTAATAACTGATCCTCGACAGGTCCAGGATGCGTAAACGGAGGAAAGGCCAAGTTGTCTACTATAATTTAAACAAAAATAATTATTTGTGTTAGTTTAATAAATTAAATAATTAATTATATTTTATTAATTATTTCATGCTTGATTTTTGGGGCCTAGTAGCACCGAGTTATCCTTAATAATTATACGTGTCAATTTCAATAATTTTTATAATTTTGTAACTTTAAAGAATTAAATTACAAAATTTTTGAATTACTGCGAATAAACATGTAGGGGTTACAGGCTTGATTTTTGGGGCCAGATAGCACCGAGTTATCCTTAATTATTATGCCTGTCAATTTCAATAATTTTTATAATTTTGTAATCTTAAAGAATTAAATTATAAAATTTTTGAATTACTGCAAATAATTATGTATGGGTTCTAGGCTTGATTTTTGGGCCCGGTAGCACCGAGTTATCCTTAATTATTATGCATGTCAATTTCAACAGTTTTTATAATTTGTAACCTTAAAGAATTAAATTATAAAATTTTTGAATTACTGCGAATAATTATGTATGGGTTCCAGGATAGATATTTGGGGCTCGGACACTCGGTAGCACCGAGTTATCCTTAATTATTATGCGTGTCAATTTAAATAATTTTTATAATTTTGTAACCTTAAAGAATTAAATTATAAAAATTTTGAATTATTGCAAATTTTTATGTATGGGTTCCAGGCTTTATTTTTGGAGCCCGGTAGCACCGAGTTATCCTTAATTATTATGCGTAACAATTTCAATAATTTTTATAATTTTGTAACCTTAAAAAATTAAATTATAAATTTTTTGAATTACTGAGAATAATTATGTATGGGTTCTAGGCTTGATTATTTGGGTCCGGTAGCACCGAGTTATCCTTAATTATTATGCGAGCCAATTTTAATAATTTTTATAATTTTGTAACCTTAAAGAATTAAATAATAAATTTTTTGAATCACTGCGAATAATTATATATGTGTTCTAGGCTTGATTTTTGGGGCCTGGTAGCACCGAGTTATCCTTAATTATTATGCGTGTGAATTTCAACAATTTTTATAATTTTGTAACGTTGAAGAATAAAATTAAATTTTTTTTAATTACTGCAAATAATTATGCATGGGTTCCAGGCTTAATTTTTGGGGCCCGCTAGCACCAAGTATTCTTAATTATTATGCATATCAATTTCAATAATTTTTATAATTTTGTAACCTTAAAGAATTAAAATATAAAATTTTGAATTGCTGTGAATAATTATATACGGGTTTCAGGCTTGATTTTTGGGGCCCGATAGCACTGAGTTATCCTTAATTATTATGTATGTCAATTTCAATAATTTTTATAATTTTGTGACCATAAAGAATCAGATTATAAAATTTTTGAATTACTGCTAATAATTATGTATGGGTGCCAGACTTGATTTTTGGGGCCCGGTAGCACCGAGTTATCCTGAATTATTATGCGTGTCAATTTCAACAATTTTTACAATTTTGTAACCTTAAAGAATTAAATTATAAATTTTTTGAATAACTGCAAATAATTATGAATGGGTTCCAGGATTGATTTTTGGGGTCCGGTAGCACCGAGTTATCCTTAATTATTATGCGTTTCAATTTCAATCATTTTTATAATTTTGTTACCTTAAAGAATTAAACTATAAAATTTTGAATTACAACGAATTTTTATGCATGGGTTCTAGGCTTGATTTTTGGGGCCCTATAGCATCGAGTTATTAACCTTAAAGATTTGAATTATAAATTTTTTGATTGCTGCGAATATTTGAGGCACGGTAGCACCGAGTTATCTTTAATTATTATGCGTCTCAATTTCAACATTTTTAGAATCTTGTTAGCTACTAAATATCTACGCTAGAAGGCTCTACATTTTATTACGCTAAAAGTCTCTATATTTTGCTACACTAAAAGGCTCTATATTTTACTACACTAAAAGACACTATATTTACTATGCTAAAAGACTCTACCATACAAATTTATCAACAATAATATGAACATAACATTAACAATACAAATAAAATAAATAAATAATACAAATTCACAAAAATTGATAAACCAATCTGGGTATATAAAAGATACAAAATCAAACACAAACATAATATAAATTCACATGAAAACACACTAAATAATACAAATATGCTTGTACTATACGAGTTTTGCCATAATCTAAATCAAAATAGCTCGATTTAAAGATTTTGAATATTATTGAAATTGAATTTTTTCACCCGAAAGACGGAATCCAAAGCTTCTTTTGTGTGTGGGACCTTCACACCTTGCTTTTAGATGACGAGTGGGGCCGAATTTTTTTAAAAGCACAGGGTGGGGTGGGGGTGGGGTGGGGAGGGACCAGAGTTATTTTTTAATAGTGAAACAATTCTATCGATCCAAGGAAGAAGAAGGGGTCTTATTTTTTTAATGTTGTTCGCAGTATAATACTGTGAATTAGTAATTCACAGTATTATACTGCGAACAACATTAAAAAAAGTTCTTTATTAGTTTGCAATATAGTACTATGATTAACCTTTTTAATTAATTCGCAGTACTATACTGCGAATTACATTAATGGGAAAATTTTCGTTAAAGTAATTCGCAGTACAATACTGTGATTATCTGATTTTGTAACTTTTTTTTAACATTTAAAATAAATATTTTATCTAATTAATTATTACTTAAATTTGGACCCGCAATTAAAGCATTATAAGTAGATATAATAGACCGACCTAAAGTAATAGGTTATCTTAAAATGCAAATTTTTCAAAAAAGGTAAAAGTAGTATTAAAAAGTAGGGGCGAAACTAATGTTGGAGATACAGATTGCGGCGAATCCAATAACTTTAAATAAATTTTATATTTATTTTAAAATTTTATTTAATATATAAATTATTAATTTAAAATTTAATAATTTAAAATGCTGGAATTCATAACCGTAAGTTAAAAAGGGATTGAAGAAGAGCACCAAAAGGTTTGGGAATCCTTTATAGTAGATTGTGAGGTGAAGACAATCTAGACAAGATTTAAGACTAATTTAATATGAGAAATGAGTACACACAAGAAGAAGTTGTCTCTTCAAAGTATTGGTTTTATGGCAAAATGTTAAAGGCTAGTTTTGTAGGGAGAATCATGACATGTACTTTCCTAATTTAACTTAATTATATTAGTTATTATATATACCCTCTTTACATTATGTTAAGTCTTGTCCACTAGTAAGTTAACTCTCTTCAATTTACAATAAGTATTCAATTTGCTTTTAGCATACCTATTAAGAAAATACTAAATTCTATATAAATATATAATTAAACTATCCCTAATTAAACATTTAATATGAAGAATAAAAAAACTTTTTAGGGATATATACGTAAAGATTATTCTGTAAAAACAAATTAAATTCTTTCTTGATTACATAATTAGACACTTACTTTGAACCAAAATAAAAAAGTAAACTGAGCACTTATTGTGAACCGAATGAAGTAATCACGTAATATGCTAAGTAGTAATGTTACAATTTGGGGTTCCAATTCATGTTATTTAACCTATGTGCGAAAATAGTTTTTGTAAAAATAAAATAAAGCAGAAGCAAAATAAATGAAAGTTTCGAGCCAATAGAAAATTGTATTTTCTTAAGGAATTTAATTCCCTCATTGTTACCCAAGGTTATTGGATTATTCCCTACCAGAATAGAATAAAACAACTATTCTGTAAAACAGGAATGCAAATTACAGAACTTTGTCGAACTCAACAAACGACAGTAAATCACACTTATGCTTACGTTTGCTTTAGAAAAACAGTGCAGGAATACAGAAGAGAGGGAAGAGTATGCAGATTTTCGGTGCAGAAAAATGAGGCAAAACCTTTGAATTTAATAGCTAAACAATATGGGTTGAATAAGTGCGAAGGTACCTATTCATTTGAGGTACCACTTCGGTAGAAGTCTGGTCGCGAATTTTAAACTCAAAACGACCGTTGGCAACCTCAAATTTTAAACTAAAATTTCGCAAAAAAAAATATTAGAAAAGAAATTATATAACGAAAAACGAGAAATTAATTTAGTCCAAAAAATATAAGCCGAAGCCGAGAGATGACAACGCGAGGCACCACTTCTTCTTAACTCTTTAAAAGCTAAAAGATATGCTTTTCTATATAAACACAAAGATTTTCTCTCCATTTTTCGACGAGGGACAAAGTGCATTAGTAAATTAAAAAACTTTAAACTTTTGTTTCCCTCCAAATCTTTTCTCTCCTTTCCCCATTGAAATAATTACAAGAAAATACACATGACTTTACACCATAAGAAAAAATGTTCATATTTTTAAGTTTTACTCGACTTAGCCCATATTGTACATATTTTGAAAACACTAGCTCTTGCAAATTAAATATTTGTGTTCTTATAATCATTGCTTCTAAAAGCTATGCAATTAAATTTGTGTTCTCACAATTATTGCTTTTACTCTTTCTTCTTCTCACATCTTTTAAATATGCTTCATGGGATTGTCCGACATTATTGCTTCTCCCTGCAGTGTAAAAAAATTGAAGAATAGAAGTCAACCGTTGAAGGCCACTCATAGCTTTGCTTTCGAAAATAAAATTTTTTCTGAGTTTGTTAGTTGTTTGGATTGTGTGTTGTTCCAGTTGATTGCACGTATCAGAAGGAGTTCAAAATTTAAATTGGAAGTGATTTGACGTAGATTTGAGCAAGATTTGTGTAAAATTTCAGAAAAGAAGCAAGGAAGAAGACGAAGTCAGTTTTTTGTAATTATGTATAATCTTGTATAATTGTGTGTATGAGTGTATAAACGCATCTTATACAGTATTATATACTATTATACACATTTATACAAGTTTCTGTAGACGAAATTCTTCTACGATTGTTAGGTACAATTCTTGTTCAAAACCCGTCCAAATCTCCATTAAATGAGTTCAAATTTTATATACAACCTTCTTTCTAACTAGTTAAATAACACCCACTCCAAATTTCTCACAAAATCAAACTCGAAATTTAAGCTAGTTAAAAATTTTATTTTCACCACCCAAATGAATTTGCTTTGTTGAACTAATATTTGAGTAATAATTGCTGATTCGAAAATTAACTTAAAAGTTTGAGCAATCTTTTAAAAATTAAATAGTAATTTTGAGAACTTATTGGAATTGAATGTTGAATCTTAACCTATTATTTTTGGGCACGTTTATTGTAAATTAAAATACAGGCTATACAATGGAAAAGTAAGGAACCAAGTTGTTCTTATAGGATATTTCCCCTTTTTCATTCACACCTCTTATCTAATTAGATTAAAAAAATAACAATTCCATTGGAGAAATTCAACAATAGCCAGATTTACAACTGATCGTTCAAAAATAGCTCAATTTCAAAAGTAATTAAAATTTAGCCACTTTTTATGTAAAGATAAATCTGAGTGAAAACACTATTCAAAACCCGTAAAATACTCCAGTACATTATGCTGGAGTTCCAACATACGTATACTTGAACTCCAGCATATTATACTGGAGTTCCAGGATAAATATGTTGGAACTCCAACATAATATGATGGAGTTCCAGCATAAGTATACTAGAACTCCAGCATAATATACTAGGGTTTTAGTAAGTATATTGGTCAAGTATAATATACTGGAGTTTGAAGTACCGGTGCTCTAGTCGCCAATATATTATTCTGGAGCGGCAAAAGTATGTCGGTGCAGCATAATATGCTGGAGTTTATACACATAGCATCGAACTTTAGTATATTATGCTGGATCAGTCTTTATTATAATAAAATAATACATACTTTTTATTAATTTGATAAACACTAATTATTTTGAATAATAAATCCGAAAACTGATTATATCGTTCTATTTTTACCAATTCCATTGGTGGGTGATAAATTTAACTACTTTAATCCTTCTTTGAGCTTTCAACATCTCACTTCCAAAAATGACACCTGGTATTTGCATAGATAGAGAAGCCAACTTTAGCTTTCAACAAAGAAGAATGTATGTGTCTCGACCGATCAATGATGTGTTGACTGATCATAGATTAGTGGATCTGTGGGACTTTGATAGTGATGCTAAAATATACTAGTATTACATTAGAGGAACATGTGGTGACAGAGACAACAGGTGTAAAATATCAATGCACTCACTATTCCTTTGTGATAAAAAGTGCTTATTTTACATAATAATTAAGTATATTATACAAACACATGAGCAATATCGTATACGCACAAAACGTAGTCGTTGCTAAAATTGAATTAAAGCAAAAGAGGGTTAAATACTACTCCTATTATCTAGCTGATTCAAGTTAACTAGCCAACCCAACCCTTTAGAAACGGGGCGGCATGACACCCGCTAGCTTGTTAAATTTATTTATTTATGTTTTAAAAAAAAAATTAGGTTAAGTATTTGATTCTGTATCCCCAGTCGTAATGTAAATACATGTGTCAAGGGTAGTAGACCTTTTTGACAACTTTTTTCGCACATTAAGTTCGAATTTATCTTAAACTTTGTCTAATTTTTCTTTTTCTTTGTGCGTTTTATTTCCTTTTGTATCATTTATTTTTCTTTTCGGTTACCTTCCAATTTCCTAATTTGTCGTTTAATTATTTTTATATTTTTTTATTCTATTATTTTAAATGTGATCTCTGTGAGAATACTCAAAAAAAAAATTCCAAAATTTTAAAATCTCATAAAATAACCATTTTTCTTACTATCAAATTTGTAAGTTGTCGTTTCCCATAATTGAAAAACTTGCGTTTCACTAATGATCCCATCTGTCGTTTTGATACTAGCTTTTTTTTTTTTTTTTTTTTTTGTACTTAAAGATTTTTCATAGCTTTATTGATGATTTATGATTTATATCTGTTGTTCGTGTCGATTTTTGAAAAATATAAAATGTGATTTTTTTTAAAAAAAATGTGATTTTCTAACTTAATAAAATGACTAGAGTCGACTACGGTTAATTTTTTTGGTAAACAATTCGGACCGATATTTTGACTGTTTTGATACGTTCGCTGTGATGATCCGAAATTCTCACCCTCGAAAATCATGATGGCACCTACTAATAAGAGCTAGACAAGCCAACCTTTAACTACCTTTTTCATAACTGATTTACTCCTTTTAGCAATTATCGTTAATACCATGAAACAACTGAATAAAATAAATAAGTGGAAGTCTTAAGTTAAAGAATCTGAACAATAATACAGAAAAATCAATATAATCTCTACCCAAGAACTTGTGTCACATACTCACGAACCACTAAGAGTACTACACAAAACCATTTGAAAAGAATATAATATTGTTTGTCTCGGAATGCATGAGATAACAAAATGAAAAGAAAGATAGAGGAGATTCCGGGCCTGCGTACGTGTGCAAGGCTACCTCAGTGTCTTGGTGGACTGAAGGCTGGTTCCCGATTTAATACTGCTGCTCAAATGATACTCCGGCACCTAGATCTGTGCGATAGAGTACAGAGTGTAGCATCAGCACAACCGATCCCATGGGATTGTAAGTGTCTGGCCTAACCCCAACAAAGTAGTGACGAGGCTAGGACCATACTCCAGATAAGCCAATGCAATTATATAATATATGGCGGAAAGTAAACAAGTAATAAGCACTTAAAGCTGCGCAAGGGGAACATGCTGTGAGGATGACAGGTAAACAGAATATCAAGAATAATAAAGAAAAACTGTAATTTAAATTCTAATGCAGGTGAAGAGAAGTAAAGAAAACTTTCACTTTTTGTTTCAATCTTATTGCAGGCGTGCAACCATGTCCCATTTCTCATATCTCGTGGTAGGCGTACCACCCGCTTTCATTTCATCAAGTCTCGTGGTAGGCGTACTACCCGATCTTATTTCGTTACAGCTTGTGGTAGGCGTACCACCTGATCCCATTTCATTACATCTCATGGTAGGGGTACCACCCGCTCCAATTTCAATATTTTGTGGTAAGTGTACCAGCCGATCCCATTTTATTATATCTTGTGATAGGCGTACCACCCGCTCCCATTTCAATATCTTGTGGTAGGTATACCACCCGCTCCCATTTCAATATCTTATGGTAGACATACCACCCCCTTCCATTTTATTACCTCTCGTGGGAGGCGTACCACCCAATTCCATTTCATGTTATCACATAATCACAAGAAATCCCGGCAAAGGAACAAAGTAACATAATAACTTTCCGGCAAGGGAACAACAATATAGAAGCAATTATCTAGGTAAGGGAGAATCAACTATAACTAACCTTAACTAAGTTTGATTAATGGAGATGCTCAATCATAAATAAGATCTACACGGATAAACAAATCTTTGTTCGATACGGTAAATCATTGATTAAGGCATACAGGATGTCATTTAAAAATATGACAACTCCCAGCTTAGGACTCACAGTCATGCTTGACACCAACGGATAGATACTCATCCCCATGCCTATACGTCGTACTCAACAAAGAGCAATTAGCACATAAGACTCAACTCCTAATCCCTTAAGTTAGGGTTAGACCGAACACTTACCTCACTGTCTTGAATTGAACTCAAGCCTCAATTATAGCTTTACCCCTTGGTTCCACCACCAATTTGCTCGAATCTAGTCATAAGTTACTTAATCACATTAATAAATGCTAAATGAATCAACCCCAATGCATGAAAATAAATTTTACAAGGTTTTATCCCAAAAGGTCAAATATGCCCCCGGGCCCACGTGGTCGAAAATTGAGGTTTGGAACAAAACCCGGTTAACCATTCCCCCACGAATCTAAATATATGATTTGTTTTGAAATCGGACCTCAAATTGAGGTCCAACTCCCCAATTTTTAGGAAACTTAGGTTCTACCCAAGACACCCAATTTCCTCATGAAAATCTTTGATTGAAGTTAAAATCATGTTAAAAGATGTTAATGAGTGAAAAAGATGAGTTAGAAATCACTTACCAATCATTTTGGAGAAGAAAAACTATTTGAAAAATTGCCTCTTATGTTTTGGGGTTTTAAAAGTGTAAAATAACTAAAATTCACGTGTATTTATACCCCTCTAAAGTTCCTTGTATGGACCGCGCTAAAAGGACGGCAACCGCACAGGCTTTCTGAAGACCTGCGGATCATGGCCCAGTGTGGACCACACCAAGACGACCGCAGCCGCACAGCACCCACCACGTACTGCACAATGGTGATCGCGGCCGCGGTGGTCCCTCCGAGGCTGCACACGATTTCTCGCGGGCCGCGCAAGAGGGCTTAGAGACCTGTCAATTTCCTGAACTTGCAACATTTGATCTTTTTGAGCCTAAGGCATCCCAGAACCTACTCGAAGCTCACCTGAGCCCTCAAAACTCTAGTCTAAGCATACACACAACCTCAAATATATCTTACGAACATATTCGTTCGATCGAATCGGCAAAATAACATCATATGCATCGAATTAAGCCTCAAAGTCCATGATTTCTTCCAATTTTCATAAAACATTAAATTTTCCATTTTAAGTACGAAACACGTCAAACGACGTACATTTTCAACCAAACTTTACAGAAAGTGATTAAACAATATATAAGACCTATACCAGGCGCCGGAACCAAAATACGGACCTGATACCATCACTTTCTAACCAGATTTCATTCCCAATTTCCTTAAATATTTTATGAAAAATAATTTTACTCAAAAAATTATTTCTCGGGCTTTGGACCTCGGAGTTCAATTTCGGGCATACGCTCAAATCCCATATTTTCTTATGGACCCTCCGGGACCGTCAAATCACGGGTTCGGGTCCGTTTATCCAAAATATTGACCGAAGTCAAATTTATTCATTTTAATATCAAAATTTAGCATTTTTAACAAATTCCGCATTTAAGCTTTTCGGCTACGCGCCCCGACTGCACACGTAAATCGAGGCAACCCTAAATGAGGTTTTCAAGGCCTCATAGACACGGAATTTGATTAAAAACAGGTAAACAGAATATCAAGAACAATAAGGAAAAATTGTAATTTAACTTCTAACGCAAGTAAAGAGAAGTAAAGACAACTTTCACTTTCAGTTTCAATCTTGTTGAAGGCGTGCAACCCGCTCCCATTTCATCAAGTCTCGTGGTAGGCGTTGTTGGAAACACGTTCTCAAGGCATTATACTAAACGTGTGTTCATATTTGTAGGTTTTGATGAATGACAAACTATGCGCAAATTGACATATGATGCGGTCCAAGCACAAGCGCGAAATTGATATATAACAAGATTCAAGCACAAGACAAAGATCGAGATTAAGTTTTATATGAGTTGGTATTTAAGTGTGATCTTGATCCGACAACTTAAACTCAAGACTTGGCTTCTCTCGTAAAAATACTTTTAACAAATCATGCATATTTAATTTAGAGCAAAATGATTTTAAATAATGCATATTTACTTTTGTCAAAATGATTTTTAAACACGCCTCTAAAATCTGGACTATGATAATCGATTATGTTTAAGTGAGCTGCTTGACAATCGATTGTGAACTAATGACAATCGATTGTGTTAAGGCAGTGAGCATCAGATTTTTCAAATTTGCATGACAATCGATTGTGAACCTTATGACAATCGATTGTGATGAGGCAGTGTCCATCAAAGTTTTTCAAAGCTCAAAATAATCGATTGTGAAGCTAATGACAATCGATTGTGAAGAGACAGTGTCCATCAGATTTTTCAAAGTCACAAAATAATCGATTATGAACTTATGACAATCGATTGTGTTGAGGCAGTGTCTTCCAGACTTTTTCAAAGTTATTAAATAATCGATTGTGAACTTATGACAATCGATTGTCAAGAGGCAGTGTCTAAATTGATTTTTCAAGACTGATATATAATCGATTGTTAACTTAGTATAATCGATTGTATAACTGACCGTTGCCAAAATATTTTCAAATACCGTCAGGTAATCGATTATTGATTTCCTATAATCGATTGTTTTAGTTAAAATCTGGAAAGGATTTTTTGAACGTTGCTGAGTAATCGATTGTAGATTGTTGACAATCGATTGTTTTACGTAAAATCTGGAAAGGATTTTTTGAACATTGCCAGTAATCGATTATTGATCTTATATAATCGATTGTTATGCGTAAAATCTGGGACTGATTTTTGGAAGAACTGGCAAACAATCGATTGTGGTAACTTGACAATCGATTGTCACTGAGTAATTTCAGCAACTCTTAATTGGCAATTAGGCAACGGTAATACAAGGTTTTTCAACTATAAATACAGCTTCAATTCAGTCTTTTAAGTACAACAACACACAACAACTGATCATACAATTGCTAAAGCTTGCATACTTTATTGCTTATCATTTTATATTCATTTCATAAGCTTTTGAGAGCCAAATTCTTGTCTAAAGTTGTTGCGATCTTGAGCGTATTCTTTTACTCATCTCTACTCTTAAAGGAGTGTCTTGTTCGAGTGCTAAGTGTTTTTGTTCACTTGAAGGGAAGTGTTAGTCTCTTGTGTTGTAAGAAGGAACTTGTGTTTCCTTGGTTGAAGTCTTGGAGTGTTGTATCTCCGAGCAAAGGTTGTTGAGGCTTGTGTCCTCAAGTTGTAACGGTTTGTTGAGCACCCGTAAGCTTAACAAGTTAGTGGAAATCTCGAGAGAGTCTCTCGGGGACTGGACTAGCCACGGGTTGTGGTGAACCAGGATATATTGGTGCGTTTGTTCTAATTTATTTACTTATCGCACTTATTTATTTCCTGCAATTTTTAAATTCCGCAAGTTTACGCTAATTTTTATTATAACGCTATTCACCCCCCCTCTAGCGTTAAGCGTATTATCCAACAATTGGTATGCCCAACTCTCTGAAGACTTAACCGTTTGAGAGAAACATCCATGGCTTCTACTCGTGATTCTTTTGCAGGAATAGGTGAAGGTCACTTCAACTTGTTGCCTCCAATATTTGACGGAAGCAATTACTCATAATTGAAAGATCGGATGAAAATCTTCATCACAGCCAACAACTTTTATCTATGGCAATTCATCAAGCATGGTGAACAAATGACAACAAAAGTTGGGAAAGCAAAGGTAAGCGAATACAACACCAAGGCAATCAATATGTTGTATAGCGCTTTGAATCAGGAAGATTATCAGAAAATTTCCCACTACAAATCTGCCAAAGAGATGTGGGATAAGCTTGAGGATATGTACGAAAGCACACCTCAAAAAGCGGACAGCTCATGTGATGAATCGACTGGCCGATGTCTCATGGCAAACGAAGAAGAAGAGGTAAGTACTTCTAATTCTCACTCACTTGAAGAAATGCAAATTGCGTATAATAAATTATATAGTGAGTTTGTTGATGCTTCCAAGACTATTAAAGATCTGCAGAAAACTCTTTCATTGCAAGAAACAGATTTTCAAAAACAACTCTCTATGAAAGAAAAGGATTTGAAAAAACTGATTTTAGAAAATGAGAAGTTGAAAGAGGAAAACAAGTTTTTCGGCAAGAGAAGCGCCGACAAGCCCGAGAGCTCTAGTAAACATTGTACTTCTTGCATGCATCTCAAAAATGAAGTAGAAAGGCTTAAGGGCACCTTAGATAAGTTTAATTCTTCTCACAAAAATTTGAACGAGGTTCTTGTAAATTTGAAGTCAACCAAGCATGGCATAGGTTTTAAGAATGAGCCTAAAGAAAAAGTTGAAGCCAACCCCCAACCACCTAAGGCTCAACCTAGGATTAATAAAATGAATGTTCATCCTAGAGATCACAATTCTAGAACCAACATGCATGCTAGATCAAACACTAGGAGAAACATTGAACATTCTAGGAGACCTAGAAATGACTTTCCACCTAGAAATAACTACTCTAGACATGATGCATATTCTAGGCCAAACACTAGAAGGAATTTTGAACCTTTTAGAACATCTAGAAATGGTCCTCAACCTAGAAATAATCATGCTAGAAATAACGCACATTCTAGGCCAAACACTAGAAGGAATTGTGAACCTTTTAGAACACATAGAAATGACTTCCAACCTAGAAACAACTACTCTAGAAATAATGCATATCCTAGAACAAATGATAGGAGAAATGATTTTCATGATTTGCGCAATAGTTATATTGTCAAGAATAGAGCAAATGATTTTCGTCCGTCGAATTACTATCAACCTAGAAGGATGCATAATCCTAACGTGACTTGTCATTATTGTAGACGAATTAGACATATTGCTCCTGCTTGTTTTACACGACATAGACATATCACTCAATCGCATCACTATGATATGCCTAACCCCCAAGGACCCAAAATGGCATGGGTACCAAAAGATCATTAATCTGTTTTGCAGGTGTGCTTGAAAGACTACAATATTGTAGTAGATGCACCAAGCACAATACCGTATGGCATCAAAAGGGAAATGACGGTTAGTTACCATATTTTCGTTACATGTGAATTATTGATACATCCTAGTTAACATTCGATATTAATTATTTTTGTTAATTGATGTCTTGATAGCCTTTAGTTCAAACAACAATCGATTTCAATTATGGTTATGCTACTTGGTTGATAAAATCATAATTATACAAACCACTATGTGATACGTTTATTGATATATATTTGCTCTTCATTCATGATTTAATAAACGACAACATTTTACTATGGTTTGCGAAAACTAGCAATTAGCTTTGTTGATTCATATGTTGAAAACTTGTTGTTAAATAACAATTGGTGTCAATTATTTTTTGTTGATCCTTGTTAGTTATCTTTTGATAAAGATTCTAATTGTGGATAAGTGTTAACAATTAGTATCCTCTTGATAATTATATCTTTTGGTCTGAATGATGGTTGTCATATTTTTCAAAATTTGATTTACGGTTTCAATAAAATAATATTTGATACATTTGTTATGTTTTCCAATAAATGATTTTATCATTTTATAACAATTGATATATCTATGTTTTGTTGGTATGTCTTGATAAATTTCTTGCAATCCTCATATTGCATACTCCTCGTTGTCTTCCCTATCTTATTGTGACCTTTTGAAAATGTCGAAAAAGAGGCAAGTTACTTCAAGTAAAGGGGAATGCCTTTACATTCTAGTTTGCCTCATTTGAGGGGGAATTTCTCATTAAGGAGAAATAGATTGCATGAACTTTATTGATGATATTATCTTGATGACATTATTGTTGTATTTCAAAATAACTTTCTATGTTGGCAATGTTATTTTTTTTTAAAACTATGTTGATAACTTTTATGATATTAATATTTTGCATTCCAAAACATGTTGAAAATGATATTGTATTTCAGAAAATATTTTTATTATTTTGGAGCAACTAATGAGTGTTATGCAAGGAATCTGTAAATCGCATTTGAGATGTCAATGATAGACAAGCTTAATTTCTTCTTGGAGCTACAAGTTAAGCAAATGAAAGAAGGAACTTTCATTTGTCAAACTAAATGTGGCAAGGAGTTGCTAAATCAATTTGAAAAGAGCAACACCAAAGCAATGGTCATCTCAATGAATTCATATGACCATCTTGACAGAAATGTGAAAGGTAAGAAGAGCAATACCAAGAATTACAAAGGTATGATCGTTCCTCACTTTACCTTATTGCTAGTAGACTTGATATAATATTTAGCGTTCACTGATGTGCTAAATATAAATCATGTCCTAATGAAGTATCTAATTCGGTCAAACGTTGATCTAAATGCATACATTTTAGGTTGCATTTATATTCTGAATATTACTGACTTAAGCGTCGGAGACGCGAATTTTCTTTTGCAGGTATCGCCCTAAAAGCAGGGGGAATTATAAAGAAATGGCATAGAACAATCGATTGTTACAGCAAATAATCGATTATTTTACTGTGAGGACAATCGATTAGCAAGTATCACTAATCGATTATTTATGTTTGATGCTTATTATGCATTTGTGTTTAATAATCGATTTTTTAACCGTATAATCGATTACCGTCTCAGCCATTCAGTACTGCTTTCCTAAAATAATCGATTGTTTCATAAATATAATCGATTATTTTCCGAGTCTGAAAATCACCGTGATCGATTATCATATTTCAACAATCGATTATTTTTTGTCAGAAATTGAAATATTTGTTACCGTTTGGGTCCTGCAATCGATTTTGTGTCAGTTCTGAGTTCAAATCAAAATCTGCTCAACAATCGATTATTTCATTTCAACAATCGATTGTCTAACGGTCAGTACAATTTATTTTTTACCGTTTCTGACTATTTTGGCTCATAAATTTCAGCAGATTTTCATCATAAATGAAATGCCTTTCCTCCCATTATAAATAGGCATCACAAGTCTTCAATTTTATTCACTCAAACATCAATCTTTGCTCCCAAACTTTCAAAAATCTTCCAAGTTTCTTACAAAGTTCATTACTACTTTTTGAAAATGTCGGGCAGACACTCTAAACGTTCCCGTAGACAAGGTGCATCTTCTTCTGCTCCTCCACCTCCAAATTTCCCTTATCAAGATGGGTCTATTTTACATTTCAATACTGAAACCGAGCTTACTAGATTTTTGACAAAATTTGAAAAGCGCGACATTCTTCCTCCTCGCCTTTCAACAAGCAAATATCTTGAATCATACGCCCCCGCTGCAAACATGCTTAAAGAATGTCAACTTCTTGACTTTTTATATCTTACCTATCCTTATATTAATCCTCCATTGATTCAAGCGTTTTACTCAAACCTTCATGAGGATGACGATGGTGAGCTTGTGACAAATATTAATGGTGTTCAAATTCTTTTGTCCAATGAAAACTTGCATTCCATTACCCATCTTCCTCGAAGCGGCGAAAACATTACTCGCTATATTAGAGAGGCCGGCGCCTTATTTGATGAGAAAGCTCTCCTAAACCAAATAGGTATTACATCTTATGATCCTAATCTATCCACTCGGCGTCCTACTATCACGGGAATGCTCCCCGAGTATCGTTTGATTTTCTATTTCATCACCCGAGTCCTCAAACCTCGGAAGCATAATCATACCACTCTTTCCCAAGAAGACGCTAAGCTCATGCATGCCATTATAACCGGAGCTCACATCAATTGGTGTAAGTTCGTCAAGATTCACATGCGTGACGCCATCGGAGATGATAGACCTCTTCCCTATGCCCTCCTTATTATGAATTTTCTTGAAGCTTCCGGATTCAACACTTCCATCGGTCCTCTCAAAAAGAGCACCAAGAAGTGGGAAATTCAGAATCCTCATTTCCCCATGACGGCGATCATGTAGCTCCTGCTCCTCCTCCAACTCGTCGATCGCGTCAGCCTCAAGAACCTTCTCTTCAATCCATTTCCGACCAAATTGCTTCATTGACCACCTCTATCGGTCAATTGACACATGAGATCCATGGATATTTTGACCACGTTAATTATCCATATGCCGGTCTTGTTCCCTATGAACCAGTGCCGGATGATAAGGCAGGAAATGATGATGAATAATTTCTTTATTTGTTTTACCATTTTATTGTTCTATGTTTTATTGTTCCCGTTATGTAACCGTTTTTTTAATAAATAAACAAGTTTTTTGATTATTCTATATTTTTTTTGCTAATGGCAAAAGGGGGAAGATAACGGGTATGCACTCTCACTCAATACTTATCGGCATAAATTGAGGGGGAACAAATTGCATATCTATATACTTGTTGCATATCTTTACTTGTCTTGAATCGTCATTATGAATTGCCTAATATGCATATCCCGCTTAAAGTTTGCCATTATCAAAAAGGGGGAAATTGTTGGAAACACGTTCTCAAGGCATTATACTAAACGTGTGTTCATATTTGTAGGTTTTGATGAATGACAAACTATGCGCAAATTGACATATGATGCGGTCCAAGCACAAGCGCGAAATTGATATATAACAAAATTCAAGCACAAGACAAAGATCGAGATTAAGTTTTATATGAGTCGGTATTTAATTGTGATCTTGATCCGACAACTTAAACTCAAGACTTGGCTTCTCTCGTAAAAATACTTTTAACAAATCATGCATATTTAATTTAGAGCAAAATGATTTTAAATAATGCATATTTACTTTTGTCAAAATGATTTTTAAACACGCCTCTAAAATCTGGACTAAGATAATCGATTATGTACTTATGATAATCGATTATGTTTAAGTCAGCTGCTTGACAACCGATTGTGAACTAATGACAATCGATTGTGTTAAGGCAGTGAGCATCAGATTTTTCAAATTTGCATGACAATCGATTGTGAACCTTATGACAATCGATTGTGATGAGGCAGTGTCCATCAAAGTTTTTCAAAGCTCAAAATAATCGATTGTGAAGCTAATGACAATCGATTGTGAAGAGACAGTGTCCATCAGATTTTTCAAAGTCACAAAATAATCGATTGTGAACTTATGACAATCGATTGTGTTGAGGCAGTGTCTTCCAGACTTTTTCAAAGTTATTAAATAATCGATTGTGAACTTATGACAATCGATTGTCAAGAGGCAGTGTCTAAATTGATTTTTCAAGACTGATATATAATCGATTGTTAACTTAGTATAATCAATTGTATAACTGACCGTTGCCAAAATATTTTCAAATACCGTTAGGTAATCGATTATTGATTTCCTATAATCGATTGTTTTAATTAAAATCTGGAAAGGATTTTTTGAACGTTGCTGAGTAATCGATTGTAGATTGTTGACAATCGATTGTTTTACGTAAAATCTGGAAAGGATTTTTTGAACGTTGCCAGTAATCGATTATTGATCTTATATAATCGATTGTTATGCGTAAAATCTGGGATTGATTTTTGGAAGAACTGGCAAACAATCGATTGTGGTAACTTGACAATCGATTGTCACTGAGTAATTTCAACAACTCTTAATTGGCAATTAGGCAATGGTAATACAAGGTTTTTCAACTATAAATACAGCTTCAATTCAGTCTTTTAAGTACAACAACACACAACAACTGATCATACAATTGCTAAAGCTTGCATACTTTATTGCTTATCATTTTATATTCATTTCATAAGCTGTTGAGAGCCAAATTCTTGTCTAAAGTTGTTGCGATCTTGAGCGTATTCTTTTACTCATCTCTACTCTTAAAGGAGTGTCTTGTTTGAGTGCTAAGTGTTTTTGTTCACTTGAAGGGAAGTGTTAGTCTCTTGTGTTGTAAGAAGGAACTTGTGTTTCCTTGGTTGAAGTCTTGGAGTGTTGTATCTCCGAGCAAAGGTTGTTGAGGCTTGTGTCCTCAAGTTGTAACGGTTTGTTGAGCACCCGTAAGCTTAACAAGTTAGTGGAAATCTCGAGAGAGTCTCTCGGGGACTGGACTAGCCACGGGTTGTGGTGAACCAGGATATATCGGTGCGTTTGTTCTAATTTATTTACTTATCGCACTTATTTATTTCCTGCAATTTTTAAATTCCGCAAGTTTACGCTAATTTTATTATAACGCTATTCACCCCCCCTCTAGCGTTAAGCGTATTATCCAACAGGCGTACCACCCGCTTCCATTTCATCAAGTCTCATGGTAGGCGTACCACCCGATCTCATTTCATTACAGCTCGTGGTAGGCGTACACCCCGATCCCACTTCATACATCTCGTGGTAGGCGTACCACCCTCTCCCATTTTAATATCTCATGGTAGGTGTACATCTCCATCCCATTTCATTACATCTTGTTGTAGGCGTACCAACCACTCCCATTTCAATATCTTGTGGTAGGCGTACCACCCGCTCACATTTCAATATCTTGTGGTAGGCGTACCACCCACTCCCATTTTATTACATCTCGTGGTAAGTGTACCACTCCATCCCATTTCATGTTATCACATAATCACAAGAAATCCCGGTAAGGGAATAAAGTAACATAATAACTTCCTGACAAGGGAACAACAATATACAAAAATAATCATCCAGGCAAGGGAGAATCAGCTATAACTAACCTTAACTCAGTTTCATTAATGGAGAGGCTCAATCATAAATAGGATCTACACTAATAAACAAATCTTTGTTCGATATGGTAAATCATTGGTTAAGGAATACAGGATGTCATCTAAGAATATAACAACTCCCAACTTAGGACTCACGGTCATGCTTGACACCAATGTATAGATACTCGTCACCATGCCTATACGTCACACTCAACAAAGAGCAATTAGCACATAAGGCTCAACTTCTAATTCCTCAAGCTAGGGTTAGACCGAACACTTACCTCAATGCCTTGAATTCAACTCAAGCCTCAATTATAGCTTTATCCCTCGGTTCCACCATTAATTTGCTCGAATCTAGTCATAAGTTACTTAATCACATTACTAAATGCTAAATGAATCAACCGCAATGCGTGAAAATAAGTTTTACAAGGTTTTACCCCAAAATGTCAAATATTCCCCAAGGCCCACATGGTCGAAACTCGAGGTTTGGACCAAAACAAGGTTACCCATTCCCCCCACGAATACAAATATATGATTTGTTTTGAAATCGAACTTCAAATTAAGTTCCAATTCCCGAATTTTTAGAAAACCTAGGTTCTACCCAAAACACCAAATTTTCCCATGAGAATATTTGATTTGAAGTTGAAACCATGTTAAAAGATGTTAATGAGTGAAGAAAATGAGTTAGAAATCACTTACCAATCATTTTGGAGAAGAAGATTTGTTTGGAAAATTGCCTCTTATGTTTTGGGGTTTTGAAAAGTGTAATATAACTGAAATTCACGTGTATTAATACCCCTCTGCAGATCCCTATGCGGACTGTGGAAAAAGGACCGTGGCCGCGCAGGCTTTCTGAAGACCTGCAGATCATGGCCTAGTAAAGACCGCATCAAGCCGACCGCGGCCGCGCAGCACCCACCGCGGACTGGGCAAAGGCGACCGCGGCCGTACTGGCCCCTCCGCGGCCGCACGCGATTTCTCGCTAGCCGCGCAAGACGGTTCATAGATCTGTCAATTTCCTAAATCTGCAACATCTGATATATTTAGCCTAAGGCATCCTAGAACCTACTCGAAGCTCACTAGAGCCCTCAAAACTCTAATCCAAGCATACACAAAACCTTAAATATATCTTACGAACATATTCGTGCGATGGAATCGCCAAAATAACATCATATACATCGAATTAAGCCGCAAAATCCATGATTTCTTCTAAATTTCATAAAATATCAAAATTTCTATTTTAAGTCTGAAACACGTCAAACGACGTCCATTTTCAACAGAACTTTACAAAAAATGCTTAAACTATATATAAGACCTGTATCGGGCACCGGAACTAAAATACGGGCCCAATACCATAACTTTCTAACCATATTTTATTCTCAATTTCCTTAAATATTTTCAAAAAAATAATTTCACTCAAAAATTTATTTCTCGGGCTTAGGACTTTGGAATTCGATCCCGGGCATACGCCCAAGCACCGTATTTTCCTACGGACCCTTCAGGACCGTCAAATTATGGGTCTGGGCCCGTTTACCTAAAATATTAATCGAATTTAAATTTATTTATTTTAATATCAAAACTTAGCATTTTTTACAAATTTCACATTTAAGCTTTTCGGTTACGCGCCCGGACTACGCACGCAAATTGAGGCAACCCTAAATGAGGTTTTGAAGGCCTCGAAGATACATAATTCGATTAAAAACAGGTGATGACCCCTTTGGATCGTCACATTCGCATGATAATTTTGGACTTGTACGTATGTTTGGTTGGGGTCCCGAGGAAACTGAGTGCATTTCCGCATAATATGTGAGAAGTTGGAAAAACAAATTTTAACTTAAAATTCTTGATTTTAATGGTTGATTCTTGATACTTGATGTTCTTTTGATGATTTAATATTGGCAATCGAGTGTGTATGATGTTATCTTGTATGCATGCTCGATTTTAAACTCGAGGGGCTTCGTTGAGTTCCACATGTGTTACAGGGTAATTTTGGACTGTTGAAGAATTCTAGTGCATTGGGTATGCATATCTCGCATTTGCAAGGACCTGATCTAAAATGTGAGCCTCGAATATTGTGAGACAATGCTCTGCGATACTGGGAATAGGATAGGAGACTTCACAAATGTGAAGTCTGAGGCGCATTTGCAATTGGTAGGTTAATTGTAATTGCAACACTAACCAGATTGGGGAAGCTTCGCATTTGCAAAGGTGGGAAGTTCCTTGCATTTGCTTTATTTGTGATGCTCAGGCACTATTCTCAATTACAAATAATGATTCTCGTTTTGATGGTCGGAGTTGCGATATTTGCAGTTGGGTAAAATGTAGTGATTTCAATATTTAGCTTATTTTATATTATATTTCAACCCTAAACCCCATAAAGGTGATAATTGAAGAGAATTTTCTTCCCAAATTCATTTGTAAGAATCTTTAATTAGTTTTCAAACAATTTCAGCTACTTTTTCATGAATTTCAATATGAAAAAGTGTTGGAGAATTTTTCCTACTAAACAATATTGTTTACTACATGGGGGGGGGGGGGGGGGATGCATATACGGGGTGACAAGCATAAATGCATGTGCCAGGGTTTCCTTGCATGGAAACCCAAACTCGTTATTGTTCACTTAAGACCCGAGTTGTATTGAATTCAATTGTAGTGTCTAATATATATATATATATATATATATATATATATATATATATATATATATATATATATATATATATATATATATATATATATATTATATTATTTGGCACGGCTTACCTATCGGTTTAGGTTTGGTGTCATCATGACTTAGTGAATATTATCGTGACAATCTTGATAGGAATTTAGTTTTGAGAAATTTTCATAAAGTACTATCTTTTGATAGTAATTAGCCATCTATGATACCATTTGCTATATTACGGATTATAGATACATTTTGTGTGGTTATAAGATGTTTTTGATGTATTTAAGCTATTGTATTCATGAATACAGTAGCAAAAATAGGCGTGAACTAGGGAAGTCCAGCTAATCAGTTGTTGGGAATTTAGTTTTGAGAAATTTTCATAAAGTACTTTCTTTTGATAGTAATTAGCCATCTATGATACCATTTGCTATATTACGGATTATAGATACATTTTGTGTGGTTATAAGATGTTTTTGATGTATTTAAGCTATTGTATTCGTACAGTAGCAAAAATAGGCGTGAACTAGGGAAGTCCAGCTAATCAGTTGTTGTATTCGAGTATATCGTCTGTATTCATGGAGTAAAACATGGGATTATAACTGAACAGGTTATTGTATTCAATTGTATTTGACTGTATTACGGCGTGAAATAGGGGATTACGCTATTTTTAAAATATAAAGTGAATCAATTAACATAGTAGACTCGTAATATAACTCAACAAACTCAGTTATAACACACAAATTTTGAATTTTCAATTATAAAAATATTCTCCCAACCGAAAAATACCCTAAAAATACAGAATCTTTAGAAAAATTATATAATACATCAGAATACTTAAATTATATTAATTAAAAAATATGAATACATTCATGGTATATAACGAGACTGTGAATATAATAAAATTCATATAATACAACGTGATACATTGAAATACAATGAAAAAAAAGACAGTGAATATAATAAAATACGTGGAATGCAACGAGATATATTAAATTATAATCAAAAACCTTAAAACCCTAATGAATCTATTCAAGAAACCTGGAGCAAAGCGGCTAAAATGGGTCTCCTCGATATTTTCAGAGTTCGATCGATCATCGCTTCTGAAAGCTCGGCCAAGAAGGTGAAAATCCAAAACGCAAAGGGGAAAAAAATTGAGAAGTAGATGGAGAAGTACTATCAGTTGTTGAATGTTTAGGAGAAAACCAATTAAGAGTTCTCATTCCTTTTCTCGGCATCGTCTTCAGTTTAGATAAACTATTCAAAAATTTTAGTGTTTTGATATGGTTTTTGGATGAAGAAGGAAGAGTAAAGTGTCTATGATTGAAGTTTTGATATGGATTTCAATGGCGGTTGAGCGAGAGATACTGGCGTGTTGAGAGAGAAGATGGAGAAAAATCTGAAAGAATGAGAGAGAAAAATAATACAAAGAGTATTTTGATGGCTTAAGAGTAGGAGGTAACCATAAATAGATATTTGACTATAAAAATCAAAAGGTATCTGTAAAATAAATTTTTTTAAAAGAAGTATTTATTTAAAATAAATAAGATATCAAGTTTTGCTATAGGAAGTAAAAATTCGTTTAATTTTCATAATTTATTTTTTAAAATAGAAGTTTATGCTATTCTACTGTTTTTAAATACAAGTAAATCTCTTTACTATTACATTGTGATAAAAATTTCGTAAGTATTACATAGAAAAAAATAGGAGATCTGTGATTTTTATTTTTGGGAATTTGTAGTTTATCTTATTCTACATTTACTTATGGGGTATAATTTACTTGTTAAGATATTTTTTTCCTTATTTTGATTGGTGTAATTCTCTTATTGAAGATATTACTTTACTTGTGCAAATTTATATTTATTATACAAAAAGTATGTAATATTTCCCTAATGAAAATATTAATTTTACTTATGTTGTTAATACTAAAGGTGTGATTTTGTAGAAAGTTTTTGGAGAAGTGATTTTCTCGTATTGCTTACAAAGGTATATATAGAGTACAGAGAGAAACCAAATCCTACCAACTATAGGACTGTACAATAATAAAGGAAATCAAATCCTGCCAACTATAGGACTGTACAATATATTCTAATACGCCCCCTCAAGATGGAGGGCTGGAGGACACGCTAATCTTGACATCAACAGAAGAAGCCGAGGACGAGATAAGTGCTTGGTGAGAGCATCAGCAAGCTGATCAGCAGAGGATACATGAGCAACACGAAGAGACCCATTAAGAACCAATTGACGAACAAAGTGATAATCAATAGAGATGTGTTTCATGCGTGAATGAAACACAGGGTTAGCACAGAGGTAAGTGGCGCCAATGTTGTCGCTGTAAATGACTGGAGCAGCCGGAAGAGGAACATGAAGCTCGCGCAGCAGGGAATGAAGCCAACGAACTTCAGCGGCAGCAGAAGCAATGGCACGATACTCAGCCTCTGTAGAAGACCGTGCAACGGAACGCTGCTTTTTGGAGCTCCAGGAAACAGGATTAGGCCCTAGAAAGACAACATAGGCACCAGTTGAGGAGCGGTCATCACAGTTTCCACCCCAATAAGCATCAGAGAAACAATGCAGAGGTATAGCAGTTGAAGGACGCAGCCAGACCCCAAAGTCACGCGTCCCATTCAGATACCAGAAGAGGCGCTTAACTGCACCCCAATGAGTGACAGTAGGAGCGTGCATGAACTGTGAGAGTTTATTCACAGCAAAGAAGATATCAGGACGAGTGAAGGAGAGATACTGGAGGCCCCCAAGGGCCAGTCGATAGGCGGATGTGTCGGCAGGGCCGAGCCGTCGGCCAGCTGAAGGCGGGTTGACACCGATGTTGGTGTCTGAACAGGGTTGGATTCCAGCATATTATGGTGAGTCAAAAGATCAACAACATATTTACGCTGAGAAAGAAAACACCCCTTGGAGCTGCGCAGAACTTCAACACCAAGAAAGTAGCTTAGATCACCCATGTCTTTAAGAGAAAAAAGAGTCCCAAGAGAGTCAATCACACGGTTCAAGAAAGTAGAATCATTACCAGTCAATATGAGATCATCAACATATACCAAAAAATAGGCCGTAATACCAGAATGCTGAAAGACGAAGAGCGAAGTGTCAGAGGTAGTGTTGACGAAACCCATGGTCAGAAGGCATTGGCGGAGCGCACTGTACCATGCCCGGGGTGCCTGTTTGAGACCATAAATAGCTTTCTTTAATTTACAGAGGATGTTTATATGGCACAACCACCGGGTTTTTTTATGTCGGATTACAAAGAATCACCGACAAGCTTGAAAGCGAGCATGACGTTGACTGAAGCTATACCATCACCAACACCAACTGTAGTATGGGTAGCAAACAGAGACAAGCCTTTACGTGATTCTAATGGATTACTCACAATATCAGAAGATGGGAATCTTGTAATCCTGAATGGACAGAAGCAGATTGTTTGGTCATCCAGTGTTTCAAACTTTAGAAAAGAGGAAGAGCGGCCGAGAAGGGCAGCAGCGGCGGCGACGGGCTGCCGATTAGTGCAGCGGCGAGGGCAGCGCGGGTAGGAAATAATTAGGGTTTCTTTGGCGATAAGCCACTGGCGTATGATACCATGTAGAGAGTTTTGGGAGAAGTGATTTTCTCGTATTGCTTACAAAGGTATATATAGAGTACAGAGAGAAACCAAATCCTACTAACTATAGGACTGTACAATAATAAAGGAAATCAAATCCTACTAACTATAAGACTGTACAATATATTCTAATAGATTTAAGCTTAAAATGCTTTTTGCGTTTGTTGTTTGATATTTGAGATGTATTTATTTGTAAATAAAACAAGCCTATCAAATTAACTTGAATAAACTCAAAAAAAAAAAATGCTGAACAGAACGTAGACATTCCTAAAAACCTCTATATTAGTCGTATAAGGTGCACATTAAAGAAAATTATGGCACCAATTTTAGATCCTCATACATAAATTTGGAGCTGAAAATATTGAATATGCTCAAATCCCACTAGTAATAACAATGTACATCCAGACATTTGATGGGAGTGGAAGTTGTAAGGATGTCCAACGAAAGGGAATATTTGTTTTTATGGTATTCTCAGGAATATATAATTGACAAGTGATTTTTTTTCAAAAAGCTTGGTATATATCTATGGGTTCATGGGATTTTAAATATGCATTTAGGGCATGGTTAACCCTTTTTAGAGACATGGTTTCTGTTAATTATGCATATTTGTGTTTGGCTACTTTTATGATATATATATAAGGCATCTCGTGTAAGCACCTTCTACTTCTATTTGGAGAAATTAATATATATATATATATATATATATATATATATATATATATATATATATATATATTAATTTCTCCAAATAGAAGGAGAAGGTGCTTACACGAGATGCCTATGAACTTTGTTCGTGCCTAACATTACTTATAATAAATGAATACGTCACGCTTAATTTAATATATGCTATACATAATGGACGGTGAGACGCATCAATCCAAATTATATATTCTTTTCTTTATTTTGTTTCATTGTGGCAACATGCAACAGCACCAACATATAGAATCCGATGCTATCCCACAAAGTCCCCAAATCCAAAACAATTCCTACCTCTGTCAGTAACAATTCATAACATAGTGTTACTGTGTTTAATTTTCTATATATGTATTAGGGTTTATAAATAATTAAAAGAAAACAGTTAATCATTCATATTATTTACTAAATAATGGGTTGGATAATTATTTTTTTTAAAATGGATCGAATATAGATAAAAATTATATTATCAATATAGAAACGGATAACCAATGAGTAACCAATGGGTCTAATAAATATGAGTAACCAATGGATCTAACTTCTACATTTGTAAAGCCTCAAATTGGGGTTCCTCAAGTTAGGGAAAAATTATCTCAAAAGTGATCATATGTAAGAATTCATACCCATATTATTCTCCGATTTACCTGTTTTTTATCCGTATTAAATATGAGTCGGAATGGATAATTAATTTATATTTTCATTACTCATTTCCGATACAAATCATATCCGATCCGATCCGACCCGCCCGTTTGCCATTCTTAATATGTGTATATAATTCCAGACGAAGACAATAAATAGAATTGATATAATATTCAGATATTGACTAACATATATTCTCAGTGGTAAAGAATTACCAACAAGCTCAGTTGGGAGGGTGAAGATCTGAAGGTCACGTGTTCGATCCACGTTCACCGCATATGTGTTTTCTCTGCTCTAGTTTGTTAGTATTATTTGGTATTATTCTATGCATAACTAATGCATAAGAAACTATTGTATTAACAATGCAATAAATTTTAATGCATACATTAGCTTAGTTAAAAACAACATTACTTTTCAAAATCTTATGCTTGATTAAAATATATTATTATATTAATGCAAGTTTGATGTAAAATTTGATACTAAAATTGCTCCCGTTATTTATATCTATACTCCGCAATTTCTTCATTGTAAATTTTAAACTCATTTATAATCAACTCATTTTCCTTATATTTTTTTAATTCAAACTTTCTTTGTCTAATAATCCAAAAAAATAAGAAATAAAATTATATATCTAGGAGATAATAAATTCTTAGCATTTTTTATTAATAAATATTCAGTTCTATACGATAATATAGTAGACATATCAAATAATGCTTTTAAAACTTCTTTCATATTAAAACATTCATCAAGATATGTTCTTTATAAAAAGATAGTGATACTGGTTGTGAAGCTATTTTTGTAAAACAAAAAAGAATCTTTTAAAAATTAGGCAATGCATTAATACATCAAACCGAATAATAAAATAAAATTATGTGACCATAACTAATATCAGCATTATAATACACCATATTCAACATAAGTTTCTTATGCACCCTACCAAACGACCCCTTAATGAAATTGTTGAAACAAAAAAAGAGAAATCTAAGGAAGGAAACGTTCGTCCAGGCATAACATGAGAACTGCTTATAAACTACAACAAATTCACACTATGGATTAGTGCATCAAACTTGTAGTGTTTGCCATACAACAAATTTTAACAGTTCAATTACAACTCAAACAATAATATGATCATCAAACTACATCAAACCTTGACTTAACATCTTCCAAATGTTGTACAGCTTCGTATGTTTTCTTTTTGGTGAAGCTACACAGCCAATCATCTAAGTAAAAAATGATATAAATAAATAGATTAAAAGAAATCAAATTCAAGATAGTTATCTGAATTTTTCTGGTGAGGGACAGTTCCAGCTACAGCTTTCTCACTGGTGGATGCTACTGGAACTGAAATTCTCTCGAATTCCACGGGCCTTGGGATCTCAGGAGGACTCGCGCAACGAATCAAAGCCCAATTTACACCTTCAAAGAATGGATGCTGCTTAATTTCTGTGGCTCCTCTTTTGTATGCCAATCTATGCTGTGGCTCTTTCACGAGCAAGCCACGGATAAGATCCCTCGCTGAAAAACTGACCACCGGAGATTCTGGAAACCGCAGGGGCTGACCCACAACGTTGAAAAGTGTTTGCCGATTCCCTGATCCTTTGAAGGGTGTCTTGCCAAACAATAACTCATAGAGAAAGATACCAAAAGTCCACCAGTCCACTGCACTTCCATGTCCTTCGCCTTTGATTATCTCGGGTGCTAAATACTCGTGGGTCCCGACAAATGACATCGATCGCGCTCCAGTAGGCTCAGCAATTAGCTCTGGCAATGGGCTAACTTGGTTACCTATTTCATTCTTAGACTTCTTTTCTTTCTTTGACTTGCTAGAAAAGAGACGAGGCCCGAAACATGTTGTAGGAACAGCACAGGATGGCTGAATGCAAAAAGGCTCTATGCAAGCTGGCTGCACACAATAAGCTGAATTCTTCCGCAGCGGCTCTGTTTCAAGAGATGACGACTTGACAAGCGTTGGACTCACAGTGCAGCGAAGGGAAAGATCAAAATCAGAGAGCATTATATGCCCGTCATCTCTGACAAGCACATTTTCTGGCTTGAGATCACGGTACACAATGCCAAGCATGTGGAGGTATTCCATAGCAAGGAGCACTTCTGCTACGTAGAACCTGCAAGTTTAGGATAACTTATAAATTAATCAACCACAGTGACCAACAGATTTATTCATCTCACAAGAAAGATATACATATATTCCTTATATTTCATCTCCTCCTAAAAACTGCCATATCCCTATCAAAATCATGTCAAGAAGCATTACACACTAACTTGAACTTTCTCTAGATTCACAGAATGCAATTCGTTAAATCTCTCTTGTCCAAACCATCACCAATGGGAGCAATCACACCAGATTCTAAAAGAGATGCGAACTGCACCGGTGATTATGAGTAGGCAACTCAAATTGTTCATTACCTGGAGACTTTTAAAGTTCTTCAGCAGATCTACAAGTAGGAAACAAAGAGTTCTCTATACCAATGCCGTTTGGATGGACAGAAATTTCTCATTTAAGCATTTCACTCTTGGGTTCAAATAAAAAACAGCTTCACACACATGAAGAGGCAGGACTTGCTTCATTTTTTCCCTTTTTCTCTCTGTGATAAATATGAACACTCGCTTCATTCGTTACTAATCACAGACTAGAGAAGAACGTTGTGAAAGTCTAATCCAGAATCCCCATAAACCGACTTTGTTTTCCTTTTTCATATTCATATCATTTGCAGAGTGTTTCAAGATAGTTTAAAACAAAAATGACAGGACCAGATGACAAACACCATGACATATAAAGGGATAACTAATCTCTGATAGAGGAGTACTTCCTTTCTTTTCTTCATCCTTTTTTTTTGGGGGGGGGGGGGGAAGGGGTTGTAAGGAGGGGTAAAGCAGCAATGTATCACATGAAATTGGGCATTTCTGACGTCACAAGAACCATAAAGATTTGAACCAATCGTCATGGTGAGGAGATTAACTGATACAATACAGTCTAACACAGTGCAAACTAAACCACAACAGAAAAAACAGGTACGACAAGAATCTGGTTTCAGCTAAAAGATCTGATTCAAGTAAACTCAGATCCTTATCAAACTACATTTGACAGTAACTGTTTCCAGGAAATCAAGATTCATCACTCGCAAATCACATACTCGGCAACATGATTAACTTAATGTCCACATTTCAACAAACAGTACAGAAGTGCATTGAGAAAATACCAAAATTCATTCCATGCATTAAACTACAGTTCAAATTGAGAATTTAGCAAGCACTAATCATCAAATACATTTTATCAGCAATCAGAATAAGTTAATATAATTTATCAGCAATCAGAATAAGTTAATCATCAAATACGTATTTCACCAAAAAGAATCATTTTATTTAATAGATTCCAATTAAAAGATTCATACATTTTAGTACGAAAATTTTATTTTTTGAGTAGAGAGATGCTAAAGAAAAAGTAAATTATGTGGATCTGGGTATTTCAGATTAGAAGTTTGTATATTATGAAATCAAGGGTTAAGTTCAGAAGTATCAGCATATTTTCAATGCCAAAAAAGTTTAATGAGGTGTATAGAGCTAACATTGGAATGTACATGACTTATCCTTATAATACAGGGAAACATACAAGCAGACCGAGGACTATGCGCTATAAAAATCTTTTAGAAGAGAGACAGAAGATTGTCGCTTCAACATGGAAAAGAAAAAATATTAAGACAGAAAGAAGCATTGGTCCAATGAATAAATAATATTTCTTGGATTCGCTTGCTGACTATGGAGAAAAGCATAACATGAATGCAGAAGATTTAAAACAAAGTGGGAAACTTTAAAGTGCAATGAAGAGAGAACTGCCGACTAAAACTTCAACTCAAGAGCTGGCTAAGGCTTCATCATTGCAGTAACTTGGACGAGAGAGCAGGAATCATCAAATAAAGTAGCTGCCAGAGAGTTGTCCCAAAAAAAAGGAAAAAATATAACTACTGAATGGTAGTGACTAGCGAGCAAGTGATATCATTTGATAGTGACAAACTAGTTTTTCAATGCTCCAAAAAAATCATCTTTATCTATTTCCCTTTCAAACTCCTTTTTTACTTTTTCTCAGGGGCAGGGAAAGGAAGCACTTACCTCAGACCTTTGTTATTTAAATGCTTCCTCCATCTTATATTAACCAGCAGAATTTGACTTAAGCAAGATATTGAAAAGAAATTTGGATGGGTTATCTTATAAGAGCTTATTAGGTATTAAAAAAATTAATAGGTGAACGAGAAGAAAGGTCTTCAGATGTCATATCTTAAAGGACATAGAAATACGTTACGTGCCTGCACCTACAGAGCAGCAAACCTTGGTGTAGAATCAACAGCATTACAATGTGCAATTAAGCAAGCCTTTTTCTTTGCCCAAAATAGAGAGAAGATGAGAATAAATTGATAGCAAAATGAAGTGTATTATTAACTGCCAGACAGAGTAACTTTCCTCTAACTACTTCAAAGCTCTCTCCCTTTTTTTTTTTCAAAAAAAGCTCTCCCTTTTCTCGAGCAAATACACACAAGTAAGAAACTGAGACTTCTTATTGGTAATTTTCTTTTTTTGTAAAAGCAGTTAAAGAAGTAGTAACAGTAAATTGGAGCATGCGTCGAATTGGAAATAGTTGACAAGAAGAAGATGCAACAAACATCAGAGGACACAAACAAAGTCAGTTTGCTTCGATTAAATTTATTGAGTCAACAGCATAAAGAACTCGATGAAGAAGAAATCTATATCCCTTGATTGCCATCAGTATTTCTGTCAAGTTGGATAAATTATGTCTAGAGTTGTAACAAGAACATATCTGAACCTGAAAGTTAAAGCTATAGCCAATGTTGTAAATTATGGAATTAATTACTCCAGACCTGAAAGCAACAACAGATGCAGAACATTTCTAAAAGAAAGAAGAAAAACTATTTCAAGACTGTAAGGTTAGAGATCAAGTATCATACTTCACTGCTTGTTCTGAAAAATGCTTCCCTGGTTGCCTTTGACGAAGTGTGTGCAAGTCTCCTCCTGGGCAGAACTCCATTACTAGACATGAAAACTTTTCTGTTTCGAAATGGCTGTACAGTGTTGGGAGAAATGGATGGTCCAAGGACTGCAAAATCTCTCTTTCTGTCTGTGCACGAAGCAATTTCTTACGACTAGCTAATGATGCCTTATCCATAACTTTCATGGCAAAATAACACTTTGTACCACATAACTCAGATAGATACACACTTCCAATATCACCACTTCCCAACTTCTTCAGCAACCGGAAATGCCTCAAATCCAACATCCCATCTTTAGTTCGGATAGCTTGAATTGCTTCCCATCTTGAGTCATTAGCTTTATGAGGTTTGTTGATACTGCTGCTCAAGCTGCTAGAAGTACTCTCCTCACTTACATCAGTGCCTGTGCTCCCCCTACAGATGCTGCTCTTACCACTCTCAAGAAAATCTGCTCGATCACTAACTTTGGCACTTCCACTTGTTTTTGCAAGGCTACTAGCCCCATCACTAACTTTGGCTGATGCTGAGCTGTCCTTAATAGAACTCTTCCTTTCCTGATCAGCTGAGCTGCCTTGTGGGCCCTTTGCCTCGGTAGGGACTGTACCTACACCGCCTGGTGCTTCTTTCGAATTACCCAAATATAAGCTTGAACCGAATTTATCAGCAAGTGAGTTAGGAGTTCCCTTAGGCTGAGAGCTCTGTGACTTTTTGCTGGCTGTTGCTTCAACCATAAGCTGCTTCGATAAAACTTCTCGTTCTTTAGAAGTTGCGATATCTAATTTGTTACTTTTTGAAACTTGGGAAGGTGAAGACCTGCGAGAACTCTTGGTAGAAGGTGTTGAGGCCATCACGAAGAATACTAATACCTAAATGCAGTGAGCTGACCAAACCCATTACTCAAACTCCAAGTTCACGTCATTAATCCCCTTGTTATTAGAAAAAGAGATTAACATCAGCAGCTCCATCAATAACAGAAACTTCCTACACTGAAACAAGAAAACCATAAAAAACAAATTCCACAACACACCACAGTGTGAAAAGGTCCTAAACTGAAGCAAAAAACCAATAAAAGGACAATCCAGTGCGCTATCTCAAGATAAAAACAAGGGGAAAATGGAAAGAGAAAAGATCTGAAGCAATTAGTAAAAGGAGAAACACACAAAGGGTAGGAATGATGGAATCAAAGTCTACAATGTCAAAATAGACATTTTTTAATAAGTAGGCTACACAAAACATCATGTTATCCAAACACAGATTAAGTAGCAGGCACAGATCATTATTAGCAGTAACAATAAAAGGTCTAAAACAGCTAATGTCTAGGACATTTACCTCAAAAACTGGCCAATTTCTTCTCTCTTTTCCAGGAAACAAGAACCTAAGAAAAATCAAAATGCAGACATTAAAAGAGCAATCAAAGACCACAAAAGAAGGAGATAAGAACAACCCCACCACATAGATGAAAAAGAAATAGAAGAAGGGTCAATGAAAGCACACAGATCTTGTGCAAAAGACCAACCTTTTTCTTTCCAAGAAAACCCTACCAAGAAAAATCGTTAAACCCCACAAAGACCCATATGCTAAAAAACAAAGTAAAACCCACCCAGTAAATCACTGGACCAGTTCAAAAAATAGTACCTGAAGTCACAAAGATGATAACTTTCCTTGAGAAATGGACGAAAAAAGCAGTCTTTACTGTAGAGAAAGATAAAAGAGAGGGGACCTCTTATGAAAAAGAAAATGGAGTTGGGTATTTTGCAATTGTTGGGGCAAATAGTACCAAACTACTATTAGGAATTTTGTATAATAATAATGAGAAGAAAGAGAAGATGGAGGGGTCAAAGCTAAAGTAAAGCTTTTCACGTTCAATTATTTCATTGTATTTTGTCACAAACACAAGTGTCTGAATCAACATATGGGCCACCACCCCCTCTCCAACCTGTCTCTCATGCTTTCACATTATGATATAAAGCATTAAATTAGATCATCAATCTCCACAAAAACACTAATCAATATGACTTACTTTTTCTTTATCCTCCCCTCTTCATCTTCATACAAGAGTTACTCTATCAAATCCATAATAAGTGATATTTTAACTAATATACTTTTTAAAAAATACTATTTTTTATTTTAATTTTATATAAACTTATTTGATTGGGCACAAAATTTAAAAAAAATTAGAATTTATAATCATAAATAAGTCAAAAAAAGTCAAGAGTATTTATATGATTATAAAAAATTTCACTAAGGTTAAAATGAAAGTTTAAGCTAAATTATTTTTAAATTTAAAAAGGGATCATTCTTTTTGAAAACGACCAAAAAAGAAATATGTTCACATAAACTGGAACGGATAGAGTAATTTTTAGATATCTTTTTTTGACTGGATTACCCTTAATTAAAATTGACATATTATTAACTTGATAGATTGAGATATGTAAATAAGGGTAAACTTTTTTAAAAAAAATTAATTTCATCTTGATTATATAAAAATACACTTACTATGGACAAAAATAAAAAATATCAAGAAGTTACTAATTATAGATCGGAAAGAATAATAAGATGGTATATCACTTAGTTTCAGCTCAATTTTTTATAACAGTAATATCTGGTCAAATTGGTCTATCTCGACTTTTCCACCAATATATGTATGTGATAACTTTATTCACTAAAATTTAGATAAATAAAAATAAGTTACTAAATAATTTTTCTTTTGTCTCATATTAATATTTGATTCTTAATCTCTAAGATAAACTATTTCGGGATAGAAAAACCACTTAATATTTTTTCTCCTACCATTATAAGTAGATAAGCTCAAGTTAAAAATAAGTAGAGAACTATTAATATTGATCTCATGAGGGTAAGCTAATTTGGCGAATGCACCACAATGTTTGCAATTTGTCGTAGGAAATAAGGTAGAAATATTTCATTTCATTAAAAATCCATAAGCTTATAAATGAAATTTTAGATCATATATGGTTTTCAATTATTGTTTCATTCCCTCGGTAGAGGGCTTTTGTAAAGTATAACCATGTTGTGGTTCTTGGGTTGGGAAATGGAGGCTTTAATTCTCTTGGTTGTTAGCAGTCAAATCAGTTTAGATAGTGATATATGGTCCAACATTAGGTGCAAAATTAAGAACTAACATTTAAATTAGGCAGCCATTTATAAGTGATAATGACTTGCGTTGTGGATCATTGCTATTGTATTTATTAGCTCACCTCACACTACTCTCCATTCGGATCTAACAAGTAAATAAATATTTGTATAAAATTGAGAAACATAAAGTAGTAGTCACGGGCTTAGTCTTAATATGCATGTGAAGGGCAGGAAATGTCAAAATATTCCTTTCTAACCCAGCTTCTATTTTAAACCAATTAATTATTAATAGAAAAAATAATATTGTATTGTCGCTATAAAAATAATAGTCACAACAATATAAAAAATTTATATTTTAAATATATATATATATATATATATATATATATATATATTCATAAATTATATAAATTTTATATACTTTTTAATTATCAGATATAATTAGTTTTTGGCGCAACTAAAAATGATAATACCCCTTAAAAATTCTCTCACTTCTCCTAAAATTTGAAATCACAAGAAGTGATGTAGTAGATAAATACACTTATTATTAACGTCAATATTAAGGGGTATGCAAAAATTTAAAGGACAAATAATATGATTCATATAGATTATTTGATATCATTATTGGGCACCTGAATTTGAGGTACTCCACAAACATATAAGGGACATGCCATTATTTGGTCAACATGGTCTGACCTCTGCCTTCTAAGCCCTTGTTTATTTAAGCAAATATTACATAAGTTAATTGAATGATCCATTCACTATTTTTGTTTAACACTACAAACAACTGAACATTGTTGGCCACAGCTCTTTTGTTTAATTGTTTACCCTCAAAATAGGATAACAATTGAATTTATATGCGATTTTAAGAATATGTGATCTAACTTAATAAAAATTGAGAAATTAAATTAATATTAAAATTAATGATAAAAAAATAAATACAAACTACAAACGTTGGACAATCTTGACCTTAAAGGTAGGTCACCCTCCTTCTCAGCAATGTATATAGGAGGGTCAGCTTCTACTCACTTCCTTTTAGAGTCAAAAGTATCTTAATCGATGTCGGAACAAAATGATAAGATAATAAGAACTACTAATAACAACAATATATTGCTTTTGAATGTGTGTCGCAAAGAATCAGATATCATTTATATGGTAGGAGAATCTTGCTTTAGATACAATAATATAAAAGGTTAAAAAATTTCACGATTTGCTAATTAATCGGTCTCTCATTGATATGTGTCGAGATTTTTGATGCTATATCCAACCGGTTGCAGATGTTTCTGTCACGACCCCAACACTGGTCGTGATGGCACCCAACACATTGCTAGGCAAGCCTGGCCAATTATCAATCACAACCCCTCTCTTATAGAGTTCATTGCCAATTAACAGAGTTTTTAAATACTAATTAACATAAATAAAAGTCTGCAGCAGTAAATAAGATATGCGAAAAACATAACAATATCCCTATACTAGCCCACCGATCTGGTGTCACATGTCACGAGCCTCTATTACAAGATTTCAACAGTCAAATACAGAGATAGTCTAAGATATTGAAAGGTAAAAGATAGAGGAGAAATCGGATCTGTGGACGCCATGCAGTTACCTCGATGACTCCGATGGATGATAATCAGCAAGAAAAACTCCCACTATGCCTCGAGAACACATGAATCTGCACATAAGATGCATGAAGTAATGTGAGTACTCCGACTCAATGAGTAATGATTATAAATAATGACTGAAAGCATGAAAACACATAAAGGCACAACATAATTCTATGTCAAGCAGTAAAATCACTTAAGCAGTAAACCAGCGAAACATTCGAAGGAAATATCTCCAAATCAGGCAAAATAGGTAGTTTAACAGGTAATAACAAGTACAAATCCGCCCCTCGGGCTCATTCTCATCACTTAGCACTCCATCTCAACACTCGGCTCATATACTCTCATAGTAACAGAAATCAAAATAATCGCTGTGGCGTGCAGCCCGATCCATACATCGCTGTAGTGTGCAACCCAATCCATGTAGATAGTCTACTGTACTCACTAGGTGTGTGCAAACTCCGGAGGGGATCTTACAGCCCAAGCCCTCACGGGCACAATAATATAAGGTAGGGATCTCAGCCCACATGTTTCTTTCATTTAGGATTCGCATTTCTAAAACTGGTTTATACTGTTTAAACAATTAAAAACATGAGCGAGGATATGATTTTTAACAAGTAAGGTGAGAAAAATCGGTCAAAATGCCCCTAAGGTTCTACAGGTCGGCATGAGGCCCCAAACATGGCAACTAGCCCAAATCATAATTATAACAAGTAAGTCTCAGTCAAATAAATAATAAATTCATCAACCCGGACGGACAAAGTCACAATCCCCAATGGTGCTCTACCCCACACGCGCTAGCCGGCGTGCAAGTCACCTCAATATAGCACTATGATGTGCAAATCCGGGGTTTTAAACCCTCAGGACATCATTTAACATTATTACTCACCTCGAACCAGCTAAAGCTCTAGCTCGCTATGCCCTTGCCTCTCAAATCGGCCTCCTCGCGTGTCGAATCTGACCAAAATCACAACGAATATGTCACAATATGCAAAAGAAACAATACCCAATCGAAAACAATCCAAAAATATCAAAAATCCCAAAATTAGCAAAACCGGAGTCCCGGGCCCACTTCTTCAAACCCAGAAATATTTACATCAACGGGTTCCTTATCTTGCCATGAGTCTATGCATATAAAGAACACCAAAATTAGAGTACAAATGACCCCTCAAATCCCAATTTAAAATCTCAAAATCTCAAGCCCTAGTTCTTCCATTGTTGGCTAAATTTCTATGAGTCTCTAGGTTAATTCTACAAATAAATCACGTTTTTAATCCATAAAACTCACATCCAATAAATCCTCTTCGAATCCCTCTTCAATTTCTCCCAAATAGCTCTCAAAATGCTCAACAATGGTGGAAAAATGACTTAGGCTCGTAGATGAAATGTTTTAAAACCCTTCTGCCCAGCTAAAATTTCCTTCTATGTGATCGCGGCCCTAGGCTCGCGATCGTGAAGAGAAATTTTCCCAAGACCTCTAAAATATATATTATGCGAACGCGAATGAACCCCCGTGAACGCGATGCTCTAGTCCTCAAATCAATGCGAACGCGGCCTTACAGATGCGATTACGAAGAACAAACCATAGCCCCCCCAAATCCCTTTACGTGAACGCGAAGCACATCCAACTAGACTTCTGTGATCGCTGACCCACAAACGCGAATGCGAAGAGTAAACTTCCTTCCTCACAAATCTCTTCTACGCGATCGCAACATCCCTCCCGCGATCACGAAGGCTAAAATCTCTGCAACAAAAGGACTGAAAATCTGCAACTCCAAAATGCCAAACATGGTCCAATTGACCATTTGAAACTCACCCGAGGCCCCTGGGACCTCAACCAAAAACACCAACACCTCTTATAATATCATTTAAACTTGTTCCAATCATTAAAATACCTCAAAAAATGTCAAAACCATCAAATTCCATCGAATTCAAGCCTAAATTCTTCTAAAACTTCCGAAACACGCATTTGATAAAAAACCCAACCAAATCACTTCTGAATGACCTGAAATTTTACACACACTTCCCAAATCACATAACGAAGCTACAAAAACTCTCGGAATTCCATTCCGACCCTCAGATCAAAATCTCACCTATCAACTGAAAATTGCCAAAATACTAACTTCGTCAATTCAAGCCTAATTCTACGTCGGACCTCCAAAACCACTTTCGATCACACTCCCAAGTCAAAAATCATCCCCCAAAGCTAACCAAACTATTGAAATTCACATCCGAGCCCTCTAGCTCATAAGTCAACATCCGGTTGACTTCTCCAACTTAAGCATAAAACAGACTAAGTGTCTCATTTCTTATTAAAAAAACTCCAAACAACCTCGATAACATAAGACATAGATAATGAAGCATAAAGAATAGAAAATTGGGGAAACGAGGCGGTAACTCATTAGACGACGGGTCGTCACATCCTCCCCAACTTAAACAAACGCTCGTCCTCGAGAGTCAAGAAACATACCTGAAGCCTCAAATAGGTGAGGATATCTGCTCCGCATCTCCCGCTCGGTCTCTTAGGTAGCCTCTTCCATGGGCCGACCTCTCCACTGAACTTTCACTAAAGCTATGTCCTATGATCTCAACTTTCAAACCTGACGACCCAAAATAGCCACTAGCTCCACATCATAGGTCAAATCATCATCCAACTGAACCATGCTGAAGTCTAAAACATAAGACAGGTCCCCAACATACTTCTGGAACATAGAAACATGAAACACCAAATGCACACTTGATAAGCTGGGTGGCAAAGCAAGCATATAAGCCACCTCTCCAATCCTCCTAAGTACATCAAAAGGTCCAATGAACCGCGGGCTCAACTTTTCTTTCTTTCTAAATCTCATAATACTCTTCATGGGAGATACCTTCAGCAAAACCTTCTCGCCAACCATGTAGGACACATCTCGAACTTTGCGGTCTGCATAACTCTTCTGACGCGACTGCGCTATCCGAAGTCTCTCCTAAATCACTTTTACCTTCTTTAAGGCATCCTGAATCAAATCCGTCCCCAATAGCCTAGCCTCTTCGGGCTCGAACCAACCAACTAGAGACCTACACCGCCTCCCATACAATGTCTCATACAGTACCATATGAATACTAGAATAATAGTTGTTGTTGTAGTCAAACTCTGCAAGTGGCAAAAACTCATCCCATGAACCTCTAAAATCAATGAGACAAGCACGCAACATGTCCTCTAATATCTGAATGGTACGCTCAGACTGTCCGTCTGTCTGAGGATGAAATGTTGTGCTCAACTCCACCTGAGTACCCAACTCTCTACACGGCTCTCCAAAACTGCAAAGTAAACTGAGTACCTCTATCTTAGATGATAGAAACAGGAACACCATGTAACCGAACGATCTCCCGGATATAAATCCTTGCCAGATGCTCTAAAAAATAGGTAGCACATAAAGGAATGAAGTGCGCGGACTTGGTCAAACGATAAACAATCACCCAAATAACATCAAATTTCTTCAAAGTTCAAGGCAGTCCAACAACGAAGTCCTTAGTAATCCTCTCCCATTTCTACTCGGGAATATCCATCTACTGAAGTAGGCCACCCGGTCTCTCATGCTCATATTTCACATGCTGACAATTGAGACACCGAGCTACAAACCCCATGATCACTGCCAAATCGACACTACGCAATGGTAGGAAGAGAGGGTAGCAACAGCTTTTACCTGAATAGTGGTTCGGGATCGAATTTCCACATGGAGCTTGGAGTGGAGTTGTATTGTATGTCTAGCCTATAGTTGCGTTTGTGCTTCTTATTATATTTATCACATTTTTGGGTTTTTTTTGTATTTATAGCTACTACTGTAAACTAGTGATTAACAATAATTTAAGCTACGAGAATATTGCTAAGTTGTAATTAATGGGAAGAAAGACACTAGGGTCATGGCATCACCTAGGTGGTTAATTAACGGGTAGATACTACTAAGGATAGATTGACATATTTGGGGCTTATGCTATAATCGTTGCACAACTATACCCAGTCTCACACCTCTTGGTAGAGAGAGTGATTTTACCCAATTGACTCTCTCGAGACCAATTGGGTAGGCTAATTATACCAAGCAACTAGGGTTCAAGTAGAGTGATTACTCTCTCGAGATTTAACCCGTTAATTGGGACTACCATTTCTCGTGGTTCCATCCCAACTACTTGTTGGGTCAATTTTGGGGTCATGGACTCTCTTTCTCAAGAAGAGTTAAACTCACAAAGCTAGAATCAATATTTACAACCACAAATCCTTAATTAACACATAAAATTAACCCAAATAACAAATACCTAATATCAATCTGACCCTAGATAGCAACACCCATCAATTACCCATACTAGGGTTGAGCCACAACCCTAGATGATGAGTTTAGCTAGATATAATTAAAGAAGAAACAAAATAAATAGATGAAGAACTAAACATATTAATTGATTCCTAAGATGAAATTACAAGAATCTATTGAGAATATAAAGCTAAAGTGCCAAAAAGCGCTAGTATCTCGGTCTCCACGAGCACAGCTCTGTTAATAATACAAAGGTTGACCTAAAAATGGTAAAATATTCTATTTATAGTGGCTGCAAAAATTGGACAAAAATACCCCTAAGGGCCGCACAAATATGACTGTGGCTGCACTGGCTCTTTGACATCAATTTTTCATCTATCTGAACCGTATGTTGCAGGACATGTAAAAGGGTAGCACGACCGCGGAAGGCTCTGGCGCGGACCGCGTGAATGAGACCATGGTCGCGTGGCTTGCTTTTAACCAAAATGTTATCTCTCTGAATCTCTTGACACAACCCACATGAATAAGTAGCATGTCCGTGTAAGCCAAATGCAGGCCACATGGATCTAACCGCGGCCGCATTGTCAATGTTTTGAATATGCCCATCTCTGAAACTCCTAGTGCGGCTGCGTGCACTTTTGTGTGGTCCGCACTAGGTTCTCTATTTTCTTCACTTCACTTGGTCTTTGATACTTGAGTAGGTTTCACTCCGTTTTGATCCCTACTTAGTTTCCGAGTCCATTAATCATGTTTAGCAACAATTAAAATGAAAATAAGAAAATAATTAATCACCAAAGCATGAAATGTTACCAGGTATATGAAGAAGGAATGAAATCTATCCAAGAAATCAAGAAAAATAATCTCAATAAGGGATGAACAGTAGAAATAAGGCTCAGGGATTTCAATTTGCGAAAAGTGTAAAGTGAGACCCTTGGTCTCTATTTATAGAAAAACTCGTGGGCCTCGTACTTACCCATCAGCGCGGCCGGCGCTGGCTTTGTTCACACAGCCTTACAGAAGGCAGCCCACGTGGACCGCATTGACATGACTGCGGTCGCATGGAGAACTTCAGAGACTCTGTGTACTCCGCTCATGCCAGTGCGGAGCGCACGAAGCTCATTGCGGCCCCACTGGAATCTTCAGAGACTTTGCACCTTTTATACTTTATTTTGCACTTCTTCAACACAATCCCTGTAATATCTCACAAACAATTAGCTCAAAAATCCTAATCTACATAGAAAATCAAAGAGAGAGAAAAAGACATGGGTTGTCTCCTAGGAAGCTCCTGATTTAACATCGCGGCACGACGCATGTTACCATTACATCCCTTTAAATCAAGAAACAGCACCACGTGGCTCTCATTAAATTCTTCAAGAAGAAATAAAACGCACGTCCAGCAAGTTTGTTAACCATCTGATCAACGAATGGTAAGGGATAATGGTCACTGTGGGGAACTTTGTTCAAATCACCATGGTTCATGCAAAACCACCAACCTGTGTCGAGTCTTGTAGGAAGACACACATTATGAAGATTAGGCATCTTTTCATGCTCTATTGCAGGAAGTTTCCCTTGAAACTCCAAATGAGGTGTTGCATCATCCTTCCAGATAATATCAGGCTCAAAGATTGTGAGGCAAAGGTGTGGCTCAACTTGTTTGCTCTCCAGAACCGGAGGTACCTCAATTGTTTGCTTTTCCAGAGGAGCTTCCTGATTATCAAGGTCCAATGACCACTTAGTCGTCTCACTCGATTCCATGACATGTAAAGCATATATGCACATCACTCTACTTGCATCATCATTTACATCATGATATAGAGGTGAAAACATAATGGGATCTTCAATATTAATCACAGAATCCGTCGCCATCCATTATCACAATTGTGACAATGTCAACAAATGAGTATACCTCGGTGCCATCAGGTTGCCGCATGGACTCACAAACAGGGAAAATAACCTTCCATCACCCATTCGAAATGTCAACTCTCTGTCCTCGACATTAACCAATGCCTTCACTGTAGCGAGGAAAGGTTTCCCAAGAATAATTGGCACTTGAAAGTCTACCTCACAATCTAATATGACAAATTCGGACGGCAATATGAATTTATCAACACAAACAAGCACATCATCAATTATGCCCAAGGGTCGTTTCATCGATCGATCCGCCATTTGAAGTCTCATTGAAGTTGGCCAAGGTTGTCTGATTCCTAAAGTCTTGAAGACCGAATAAGGCATCAAATTAATGCTAGCCCCCAAGTCACAAAGGGCTTTGGAAAAATCCACGCAACCTATAGTGAAAGGGATAATAAAAGCTCTTGGGTGGGTCTTCAAGTTTTGGGGCCATTGAAACTATAGAACTCACTTGACGCATCATTTTAATTGTTTCACACTCCATCAACCTCCTCTTTGTTACCAAATCCTTCATGAACTTTGCATACCCCAACATTTGTTCTAGTGCCTCCACCAACGATACATTAACAGTAAGACTCTTTATCATCTCGATGAACTTTTTGAATCGATTGTCTCCTTTTTGCTTTGCTAACCGTTGAGGGTAAGATGGAGGTGGCCTAGGCAAGGGTGCCTTGGCTTGGGTACAACTGACTCGAGCATGTAAATAACGGGTTCCCTAGACGGGTTCATAACATCTTGAGTCTCTATCCCGGCCTCATCATCAATATCAATCCGCACATCATTGGTCACGTTTGGTTCAACCACATCTTCAACATTCAAAGGCATATCATTATCATGCAACTCAACTTCGTCATTCATAACTTATTTTTCATTCGAGGCATGCACATCACCACCCCTTCCACCCCTTGTTGTAACTGCCATCACATGATTGTTACCTCCATTTGGGTTCACTACCGTATCACTTGGTAGAGCGCCCTTAGGTCGAGTGTTCAACGATTGAGAGATTTGACCTAGTTGCACCTCCAAGTTCTAGATAGATGTATTGTTCGAAGCTAATTGTGCATTGGAATCTTGGGTCCTTTTCATCATTTGCTTGAACATACTTTCAATTCTCCCCATATCACACCCTGAAGAACTTGGACCTTGAGAAGGAAAAGGGGGTGGATTGTTCAGTTGTTCGTACATGGGGGGCTTTGAAAATCTTGCCCCCGGTTGCCTTGGTTTCCGCTATTATTCCACCCTCTTTGATTGTTGTTGCTCCAATTATTGTTGTTCCCATTCCAATTGCCTTAATTCTTACCTTAAGTACCCCAATTACCGCCTTGGTTGTTGTTGTTCCAACTACTACCACCTTGTTGATTTTCCCAATTATTTCTTTGATTGTTGTTGTTCTAATTGCCACCAGCTTGTTGTTGGTCGTTATTATTCCAATTTATGCCGCCTTGTTGATTGCCCCAATTTCCTTGGGGACGCCATTGTTGATTCCCTTGATTTCCTCTATTTCCTTGGTAGTATTGACATATTGACATTCCTCGCTTTGATCATCATAGCACTCATTCGAATAACCACCACCATCTTTGTTGTTGTCAAATTGCTCAAATTACCTTGAGGTTGTTGTTGCCCTCTTTGCCTCGTTTTTAACATAGAAACATTTTCCATTGCATTGACTTGGCGTGGGTTTTGGACTTGTTGCAATTGTGCCTTCGCCAATTGATTCATAGTTGTTGTAAGCTCGGCAATAGCTTGGCCATGATCATGCAATTCCTTGTGAAAATGGATGACTGTGGGGTCACCTTGGGGCATATTTGCTCAACTTTTCCATGACGAAGAGGTGTTGGCCATTTCATCAAATACATCGCATGCCTCTTGGTAAGAAAGTTTCATGAATTTTCCTCCGGCTAATTGGTTTACAATGCATTGATTCGTGGTATTGATTCCCCGATAAAAGGTTTGTTGGATCATCGCCTTAGTCATGTCATTATTAGCCCACTCCTTCACCGTTGTTCTATATCTCTCCCAGATTTCATGCAAAGGTTCTGTTGGCTCTTTCTTAAAGGATAAAATTTCATCCAAAAGTGCCGCCATATGATTTGGTGAGAAAAACTTGCAAATAAATTTATCCGCCAACTCATCCCAAGTTGTGATGGAATGCTTTACCTCAAAGAGAGAATGGGAAAAGCCTCAATCTCAAAGCATCCTCGGATACGTTTGTTTGCTTTCTGTCCCAACATGTATCAACGAACCCCTTTCAAGTGCTTGTATGCATTTTGATTGTGGCGCTCGTAAAATACCCTCTTCGCTCGAGCAAGGTCAACATGACATTTGTGATTTGAAAATTCCCCTCCTGGATTCGGGGAGGAATGATGGCACTCGCATATTCTTGATTCAGAGGACTCTTGGAGACACTCTTGGTAGTGGCGAGGGAGGGTCTCGAATATTCTCATTCGGATTAGCATTTGCATTGGCATTTCTACCTCTACCTGGAAGTTGAGGTACTGGAAGCTCATCTTGATCAAGATCTTCAACCTCCTACCCCACCATGGCATTGCCAAGAGGGTCATTTGCATTGAGAGCCATTTGTACCTGATTGATCGTCACAACCAAAATTAGTGAACTAGAAGGAAAGAGAAGCAAAACATAAAACTAGCTAAACAGATAATCAACACCGTAAGCTCCCTGGCAGTGGAGCCAAAAAGTGATCTCTGCCAACTTGACACTATGCAATGGTAGGAAGAGCCGGTCGCAATAGCTTTTACCCGAATAGTGGTTTGGGATCGAATTTCTACAGGGAGCTTGGAATGGAGTTGTATTGTCTATCTAGCCTAGAGTTGCGTTTGTGCTTCTAATTGCACTTCTAACATTTTTGGGGTTTTCGTATTTATAACTACTATTGTAAACTAGTTATTAATAATAACTTAAGCTATGAGAATATTGCTAAGTTGTAATTAATGGGAAGAACGACACTAGGTTCGTGGCATCACCTAGGTGGCTAATTAACAGGTAGAAGCTACTAAGGATAGATTGACATATTTGGGACTTATGCTATAACTGTTACACAATTACACCTACTCTCACACCTCTCGATAGAGAGAGTGATTTTTCCAAATTGACTCTCTCGAGACCAATTGGGTAGGCCAATTAGACCAAACAACTAGGTTGATTACTTTCGAGATTTAACCCGTTAATTGGGACTACCATTTCTCATGGGTCTATCCCAATTCCTTGTTGGGTCAATCTTGGGGTCATGGACTCTCTTTCTCAAGAATAGTTAAACCCACAAAGCTAGAATCAGTATTTACAACCACCAATCCTTAATAATACATAAAATTAACCCAAATAACAAATACCCAATACCAATCTGACCTTCGATAGCAACACCCATCAATTACCCACACTGAGGGTGATTACTCTCGAGATTTAACCCGTTAATTAGGACTACTATTTCTCATGGGTCTATCACAATTCCTTGTTGGGTCAATCTTGGGGTCATGGACTCTCTTTCTCAAGAATAGTTAAACCCACAAAGCTAGAATCAGTATTTGCAACCACCAATCCTTAATTAATACATAAAATTAGCCCAAATAACAAATACCCAATATCAATCTGACCTTAGATAGCAACACCCATCAATTACCCACACTGGGGGTGATTACTCTCGAGATTTAACCCGTTAATTGGTACTACCATTTCTCATGGGTCTATCCCAATTCCTTGTTGGGTCAATCTTGGGGTCATGGACTCTCTTTCTCAAGGATACTTAAACCCACAAAGCTAGAATCAGTATTTGCAGCCACCAATCCTTAATTAATACATAAAATTAAGCCAAATAACAAATACCCAATATCAATCTGACCTTAGATAGCAACACCCATCAATTACCCACACCAGGGTTGAGCCACAACCCTAGCTAATGGGTTTAACTAGACATAATTAAAAAAGAAACAGAAGAAATAGATGAAGAACTAAACATATTAATTGATTCCTAAGATGAAATTACAAGAATCTATTGAGAATGTAAAGCTTAAGTGCTAAAAACGGCTAGTATCTCGGTTTCCACGAGCGCAGCTCTGTTAATAATACAAAACTTGATCTAAAAATGGTAAAATATTCTATTTATAGTGGCTGGAAAAACTGGACAAAAATACCCCTACAGAGTCGGTGCGGGCCGCACAAACATAACAGCAGCCGCACTGTCTCTTTGAATTCAATTTTTCATCTCTCAGAACTGTATGGCGCGGGCTGCGTAAAAGGGTAGCGCCGCTGTGGATGGCTCTGGCGCAGACCGCGTGAATAAGACCGCGGCCGCGTGGCTTGCTTTTGGCCAAAATGTTATCTCTCTGAATCTCTTGATGTGGTCCGCATGAATAAGTGGCACGACCGTGTAAGCCGAGCTTGGGCCGCATGGATCTGACAGCGGCTACATTTTTTATGTTCTGAATATGCCTATCTCTGAACCTTTTAGTGCGGTTGCGTGCACTTTTGTGTGGTCTGCACTAGGTTCTCTGTTTCCTTCACTTCACTTGGTTTTTGATACTTGAACAGGTTTCACTCTGTTTTGAGCCGAGCTTTGACATTTCGTCACTTTTTCACTCAAACCTGCAATCAAGTACAACCTGTGAGCATTTTGGGACTATTGTTTAGCAATTTGTACTCAAAGCATAGGCAAGTAGGGGCATAAAGCACGTTAAAATCCTACTTATCACCCCACAATATCTTTCTTCATTTTCCGCCACCATTAATGCTGTCTAAGATCCTGATACATCTTCGCGGCACCTGGATGAATGGAATACCGCGAGCTATGGGCCTCCGCCAGTATCAACTCCCGAAGCCCATCCACATTGGGCACGCAAATCCGGCCATGCATCTTCAACACTCTGTCATCACCAATGGTCACATATCTGGCATCTCTATGCTGAACTCTGTCCTTAAGGACAAGCAAATGCGGAACATCATACTAATGCTCTCTGATGCGATCATATAAGGAAGACTGAGAAACCACACAAGCTAACACCCAGATGAGCTCCAAAATGTCTAATCTCACAAGTCGATTGGCGAAGGCCTGAACATAAACTACGAAGTGTCTCTCCCCAATTGGAATGTACTCCAAACTCCCCATACTCACTACCTTCTAGCTCAAAGCATCAGCCACTACATTGGCCTTTCCCGAATGATACAGAATAATGACATTATAATCCTTAAGCAACTCTAGCCACCTTCGTTGCCTTAAATTAAGATCCTTTACTTGAAAAAATGTTTAAGACTTGTGGCGAGCGATGAATAACTCACAGGATACATCATGCAAATAGTACCTCCAAATCTCTAACGCATGAACTATAGCAGCCAACTCCAAATCATGAACATGGTCGTTCTTCTCATGGGGCTTCAGCTGATGAGAAACATAAGCAATAACTCTACCCTCCTACATCAATACACACACAAATCCTAACTCTCGAGGCATCACAATATTCGGCATATGAACCGGAAGTTGATGGCAGAACCAATACTGGAGCAATGATTGCAGAAATAAATGCATGAACCAAATACGAGTACACCAGAATATCATCAATGAAAACAATGATGAACGAATCCAGATAAAGTCAAAGTACATTGTTCATCAAATGCATGAATGTTGTTGGAGCATTAGTCAGCCCGAAAGACATGATAAGAAACTCACAGTGACCATATCTAGTCCTGAAAGCAGTCTTAGGAATATCTGAATCCCTGATCTTCAACTGGTAATAGCCTGAACAGATATCAATCTTGGAAAACACCCTCGCTCCCTGAAGCTTGTCAAATAAGTCATCTATACGAGGCAGAGGATACTTGTTCTTAATGGTTACTTTGTTCAATTGCTTGTAATCAATGCACATTATCATTGTACCATCTTTCTTCTTTACAAACAGAACAGACGTACCCCACAGTGACACACTAGGCCGAATGAACCCCTTATCTAGGAGTTGTTGAAGCTGCTCCTTCAATTTTTTCAACTTATTGGTGCCATACTATATGGAAGAATAGAAATAGTTGAGTGTTCGGCACCAGATCAATACCAAAATAAATATCCTTGTCCGATGGCATGCCCGGTAGGTCTGCAGGAAATACATTGGGAAAATCCCGCACAACTGGAACAGAATCAATGCTAGGATTCTCAGCTCTAACATCGCGCACGAAGGCTAAATACGACAAACAACCCTTCCCAACCATACGCTAGGCCTTCAAGAAAGAAATAACTTTACTAGGAACATAATCAGTCACACCATACTACTCGATCTGCGGTACACCCGGCATAGACAAAGTGACTGTCTTAGCATGACACTCTAGAATAGCACGACACGGAGAAAACCAAGCCATGCCTAAATCACATCAAAGTCCCCCATGCTCAATAGCAATGGGTCTTCCCCCAATAGTCACAATACATGACCAGTACATACGGTCTATAATAATGGTGTAACCCACCGGGATAGACATATGAATAGGCAAAGTAAGAAGTTGTTGGGTCGCACCTAAATGGCGAGAAAAATATGAGGACACATAAGAATAGGTGGAACCGGGATCAAATAATACGGAGGCATCTCTGTGTCCGACTAAGACAATAACTGCAATGACAACATATGAAGCAATGACATCTAACCTGCCTAGCAGAGCATAAAAACAAGCCTGGCCACCGCCTGAATAGCCTCCCCCTCTAGGGAGACCCCAGGTTGCCCGACCCCCACCCTTAGATGGCTGGGCGAGTGGTGAAGTAGCTGGAGCAAAAGTCGAGGGATGATCCCTTTGCTGAAACTGACCGCCACGAAGTCGAGGACACTGCCTCCTTATATGCCCATACTCTCCGCACTCATAACAACTACCTGGCATTGGAGATGGGGACTAAAGGAAACCCCTTGCACCAGAGTGACTAGCAGATGCGCTCGGTGCAGAAGAACCCTGAGCTAATGGGGCATGAGACGAACTATGAGCTGGGAGGGCACTAAGTGAAGACTGGCTGTGCTGGAACCCCTGATGACCACGGCTTGAAGATGCCCCTCTGTACTCTTGACGGGCCAACTGGTCATACCCGAAAGATCGACCTTTACCCTGCTGAAACTAGCCCCTCGAGGGAGCGCCACTGGAACTTCCAGAACCTCGAGGCTTTTTGGTCTCTCTCTCCTCTCGCTCTCGACGGTGAACTGACTCGATTTCACGAGCGATATCCACCACCTCCTCGAACGTAGCACCCAATACTCTCTCTCTAGTCATTAGAATACGAAGATGGTAGTTAAGGCCACCCACAAATCTCCTGATCCTCTCATGATTTGACGGTATTATCCAAATGGTATGACGCGCCAAATTCGAAAACCTCATCTCGTACTGGGTCACGATTATATCTCCCTGCGTTAAGCACTCAAACTTCCTACGCAGCTCTTCTCTGCGGGACTACGGTACATACTTCTCCAAGAAGAGCGTGTAGAACTCCTGCCAAGTAAGGGGCGCTGCACCAAGCGGCCTACGCCTCTCATAAGCCTTCCACCAAGTGAAGGCAGCCCCAGTAAACTGAAAAGTGGTAAATTCCACACCACTAGACTTAAGAATCCCCGTTGTACGGAGCATCCGCTTACACCTGTCAAGAAAACCCTGGGAATCCTCGTCGTTAGCACCATTGAATGTCCGAGGCTGGAGTCTACCAAACCTCTAAAGATGACGATGCTCATCCTCCGGCATAACTAGGACCCTAAACTCCTGCACTGGTGAAACCGCTAAGCTGGAGGTTCCTCTGGAATCTGAAGTCCCTGCACTACATTCTCAGGTGTGCGAGCAGCGGGGGTCTGATAGCCTCATCCGGCCTATGAAGTAGTTGCTGCTGTAGTGGCTGAAACTACCCGAGCCAGGCCAGTTCAAACCGTCAAGATCTCTGTCAAGGTATCCTGTAGACCCGAAATCATGATGGGCATAACTGGTGCAAGAACTGGTGCTGCTGAAGTTTGATCTGGAGCAGCTGGTGGATCAACAGATGCTTCCCTTGCTACTCTACCTCTGACACGACCACGACCGTGTCCATGGACTCTAGTGGCCGTAGTGGGTGGCATTGGTGGTCGTACACCTTGTCTGGTAGCTCGTTTCCTCACCATCTGTGAGAGAATAGAATAATAGAAGTTTAGTTCTTGGTCCAACAAAGTCGCACGATAAGAATTTCAAGAATATGAAGTTTTTCTAAAGGTTTTGCAGCCTCTCAAGGATAAATACATATGTCTTCGTACCGATACGCAAGATCTACTAAACTGGCTGTTGACTCATGAGACTTAGTAACCTAGGCTCTGACACCAACTTGTCATGACCCCAACCCCGGTCGTCATGGCGCCCAACACATTGTTAGGCAAGCCCGACCAATTATCAATCACAACCCTTCTCTTATAGAGTTCATTACCAATTAGCAGAGTTTTTATATACCAATTAACATAAATAAAAGTCTGTAGCAGTAAATAAGATGCGTGAAAAACATAACAATATCCCTACACTAGCCCAACGATCCGGTGTCACAAGTCACGAGCCTCTATTATAAGATTTCAACAGTCAAATATAGAGATAGTCTAAGATACTGAAAGGTAAAATATAGAGGGAGAAGTAATGTCTGCGGATGCCATGCAGCTACCTCGATGACTCCGGTGGATGATAATCAGCAAGAAAAACTCCTACTATGCCTAAGAAATACCTGAATCTGCACACAAGGTGAAGAGAGTAATGTGAGTACTCTGAAGCATAAAGAAGCAGAAAGTGGGAAAAACGAGGCGGTAACTTATAAGACGACGAATAAGGGTCATCACAATTTCAGCCTTCCGTTATTAGGTCCGATAATGTTTCCTCGAGTTTATTCGGAGTCGGGGTCGGTTCCAGAGTCACTAGTTCGAAGACGTATGTTCTGACTTCCTACTTTAGTTCGATAGAACCCAAGATAGATATTCAATCCATCACGTTTTGGTACCGATCCGTCATGTAATAAATAAGCCCGGTTTCGACCGTATACAAAAATAAAGGAGCATTTGCGGAGGGAGAAAGAGAAAACGAAATTGAAACCCTTCTATTTTATGGAACCACAATCCAAATATATTCGACACATTTTGTTATATAGCGAATGTAGATAAGAGACCCGGAACCGAACATAGTTGTCTGCAAATTTACTAGTTTGAAATTTCGTTTTACTTATTCACAACTTTAAGTCAGTATGTGGGCCGAGCGCCACTACAGTTATTGAATTTTCTTGGTAGTATAAAAGTTCTGTGGAAAGACAATAAAGTTCTAAGTTATAAGAAATGAAGATGTGTGCAATATTAATCGACTATAACCATATAGTATGTTAGCAAAATTCTTGTATATATATATATAGATACATACATACATACATACATACATACATACATACATACATACATACATACATATATACACATGGGCAGAAGTAATAAACTCTATTAAAGATTTGGAAAAACCTCTTTTTAAAGGTTATAATACTTTCATGCTAGAGAAATATTAGGGCCAAACTATTACTCCAGTATGTTTCATCAAATCTTAGACAGTTCCAAAATCCAGATACCATTTCTTAGAATAATATCCAGAAAGATACAAATAAGAAAATTAATTTTGAGTATTATACAACCATGATAGAGAGTTTCAAAAGACTAAATCAGAAGAATGAACTTTTACGACTAGATATTATTAAATTTCCTGATCAAATCAAGACTTTAGAATCTATAATAACATTAATGCTTGAACTTGCACAAACTTAGAGTTCTCTATCTCCTTCAATAATGGATGAGACAGATGTGTATTCCCTACTGAATGCAGATAAACCTATTGTATCACATCTAAATATAACTAGTTTGGTTTACGTTCGAATAACTAATTGTGATAGTGTGGGATAGTTTCTGTTAGTTATTAGATTGGGTTATATTCTGTAACTGGACCTGGTCCAACTTGTTATGATTTTTCATTTTAGTTAGGACATAATGGGCTCATTTTGTGCAGAGAAGATAGAGTTCTTCTTCTAAAATATTCATTTTTCTCTGAAGCATTCTTTCGTTGATAACTGTAAATTTTAGCCGTGGATGATTAAATTTGAGCTTGAGTCTGCATTTTTAACATGGTATCAGAGCGGGAAGCATTAGTTTTGGCCTTTCAATCCTTTTTCCGATGCTAAGATTGTAGCAATTCATTCAAATCTTCTTAATTTCACACCTAAGATCATTTTTTTGGTTTTTACTTCAAGTTCGTTCTTTCGTCTCTCTATTTGAGGTTCGAACATCCAGGTTTCTTCATAAATTGTGAGATTCTTCGACAAATTGTGAGAATCTCTGCATCGATTAAACTTTTTTGGATATTTAGGGTTTTGATAGTTGATTTCCATCTGATTGAGTTTATCTGGTGTGTTAGGGTTACTCATTGAAGCTCATTTTGAATATTAGGGCTCCTCTATTCCTGCTAGAAGGCTGTCTCCTTGCGGCCGCGAAGGTGTTGGTAACATCGTCTCTTTCACCGTATGTTTTTTAATTATTGCTGTTCTATTTGATATTGTGTGGGGTTGACATTTCATTCGCTATGATGATTACTCTTCCTCCCTGTGATGCTACTTCTACTGTTGATAGAGGAAACTCTTTTTCCTTTCGTCCTACTACTTTTCATCCTAATGACTATACTCACATGTTCCATCCTCTTTATGTACATTCGTCTGATCTTTTAGGAGCCTCTCTAGTTTCCACTCCTTTTGATGGCACTAGCTATTGAAACTATCATCAAAATATTTTGGTTCTGTTTGTACGCAATAAATTAGATTTTATAAAGGGCAATACTAAAAAATCACCTATTGGTTCCGCTCTAGTCAGGCAATGGCAATGTTGTAATGATTTATTTGTGTCATGGCTAACCAGTTCTCTCACCAAGGAGATTTCTCGTACTGTTGAGTTTTCATAACTAGTCAAAGATATTTGGCATAAATTAGATGAGAGATATGGTATGGCTGATGGTGTAAAAAATTTTGAACTTAAGAAGGAGTTATCTCAATTTTCTCAGAGTCCTTTGGACATTGCCTCCTATTTGAACAAAATAAAACAACTTTGGGATAAAATAGCTTCCATTTCTGTTAATTGCCTCTCTGTATGCACATATGGGGGAAATAAAAAGGTTGACAAAGAGCACAAGGTATACCAATTCTTAATGGGACTCAATTATACTTACCTCCAACTCAGAAGCAATATCTTGATGCTGGAGTGTCCAAACAATCCTTCCCTTCTAAGGTGAATTTCAATCCTCAAAGACCAGACAACCAAAGGTCCTCTCTCATTTGCAAGTGCTGTAAGAAACCAGGGAATTCTATTGAAATTGCTGTAAGATGCATGATTTTCCCCAGAATTTCATGTTCACTAAAGGTAATACACCTAGGAGAACTGCAAAACATGTTGAGGTTCAAACTCTTGTTAACTCTGATGAGACTGGAAATGTTGGTTCTCCTGTCATTCATGCTGAATCTAAGTAGCTTTGCACTTTGCCTTGATTGACTAAGGATCAATACTCCCAGTTGATCAGTCTTCTTTAACAGTCTCACATTTATGCTTCTTCTGCTACTCCAAATATTTTGGCTTCTGCTAATTTTGCTGGTAAGTTATTGCCTGAGAATGGTTTGTTTGGAACTTGTTTACTTACTAACGTAGAGAATACTATTTGGATCATAGATTCTGGAGCATCTGATAATATGACCTTTGATAAGTCCCCTCTCTTTGATATTTAGACTCTACCCATTCCTTACTTAGTTTCTTTTCCTAATGGTTATAAAGTTAGAGTTACCAATATTGGTTCATTAACTTTGTCCCCTGACCTTACTCTTCATAATGTTCTTTATGTCCCTAACTTTCAACACAATCTCATTTGTGTTTATAAGTTAGTTGAAAAGCTAGGTGATATAGTTCAATTTACCAATACATGGTTGTACTCTACAGGGCCCTTCACTGAAGAAGCCATTGGTACTTGGTAGACCAGACAATGGACTTTACAAGCTGTTTCAACTTCCTGCAAATTCTGGCCCTTTGTGTTGTCATGCTACTTTATCCAATGTTTTTCTTGTTCTATTCCTTGTAATACTTCCTCTAGTGAATCTCCTAGTGCACCAAGTAGTACTGCAAACTTGTCTATTGATCATACTAATGGAGCCACTGTTGCACATGTTAATAAAGTGAATAAAGAGGATGTTATTTGGCATTACATACTTGGGCATTTGTCTTGTTCCATAATGAAATTTGTTTCTGCGTGTAATCCAAATTTGTCTTTTAAACAATCTTTTTCTTGTCCTATTTTCCGTTTAGCCAAACAAACTAGATTACCATTTCCTGATAGTTCAATACAATCAACTACCCCTTTTCAATTAATACATATAGATACTTGGGGACCCTACCATTCAACCACGTATATTGGATCCAAATATTTTTTGATCATAGTTGATGACTATATCAGAGCTACTTGGACCCATCCACTAGGGTCCAAAAGCAAAGACTTTGATATGTTGTGCTTTCATTGCCATGGTAAAGACCCATTTTCACACCAAGGTGCAAATTGTAAGAAGTGACAATACTTTGGAATTGGGGTCTAGTCTTTTTTGTAGAAAATCATTCTATCTATGATATGTGCGCTTTGGTTGTATTAGCATGATTTTCAGGTATATGTTTTGATGAATGACAAACAATGAAGTCAAGTGTCAAACAACGATATTATATGACAAACAATCAAAATTGAATGCCGAGAAGCATATTGATGGCGGAATTGCATAGACAAGCCAAAGACGAGCTCAAATGTTCAAGACCGAAGACCCAAGGCGTAGGTCGTTAGGTAGAACCAATGTAAGAGCAACGCTTAAGTTATCTCGTCTTTTGGCTCAACATAGGTCATCATAAATATGCATAAAATCATTTTATTAAATCATATTTTATTAAATCATATTTATCATAAACATATTTTAAATACTTCAAACAAAATGATGTTAAAGTTTTCTTTTTAACCAAAATGGTTTTTGAAGTAAGAGTTCAAATCTGTAACAGAATAATCGATTATGAAGACTGCATAATCGATTATGCTGTAGACCGTTGCCAGTGTTTGAACACTGGAACAGAATAATCGATTATGCAAAATCAAGTAGTCGATTATTCAGCAGAAAATCAGCTTCTGATTTTCGGAACGTTGGAAGAATAATCGATTATGCAGAATCAAGTAATCGATTATTCAGCAGAAAATCAGCTTCTGATTTTCGGAACGTTGGAAGAATAATCGATTATACAAATCCAATAATCGATTATCCTTGCATAAAATCAGCATAATTGATTGTCAATTAAGCAACGGACTTGCACCCCCTAACCCCTATAAAAAGAGGTCTTTTGAGCTGATTTTAAACACACAACACCTCCCAATATTCATATACATATTGACATTATTTGAGCATCATTTTAGAGCTTTTGTTGAGCCATTTGAGAGACAACTTTGAGTTGTTCATAGAGCTAAATTTGTATCTCTTTATCTACTCTTTGAGAGAGTTCTTGTTGTAAAAGAGAAAGGTGTTTGAGAAGAACATATCTTCTCATTGATTGTCGGGTTCGCTAAGTACCCTAAGTCTTAGTGTGTGAAGTCTTGTGGTGCGGTATCCACGAGCAAGGTTGAAGTCTTGAGGTGCGGTATCCTCGAGCAAGTTGAAGTCTTGTAGAGTGTACATCTACGAGCAAGTGTAACGGTTTGTTATGCACCCGAAAGCTTAACGGAGTTAGTAGAATCTCGAGAGAGTCTCTCAGGGACTGGACTAACCACAAGTTGTGGTGAACCAGGATAAATTCGGTTTATCCTTTCCTTGCTATTTTAATTACCGAATTTATTTTATTCCTGCAATTTTAATTCCACAATATTTATCAATATTCTTGTGCCGCACTATTCACCCCCCCTCTAGTGACGGGCATATATCCTAACAATTGGTATCAGAGCCTAACTCTCTGAAAGCCTTAACCGGTTGAGAGCGATATATATTTTTTTGTTGAGAATATTGAACGCAAGAATAATGAGCGAAGGACACTCCACCGAGAGGCCTCCATTTTTTGATGGAAGAAATTATACATACTGGAAAGAGCGGATGAGAATCTTCATCCAATCAAATAACTTTCGATTATGGCAAATCATCAAGAAAGGTGAACAAATGCCAACAAAGAAAGTTGGGGAAATCATGGTTCCAAAGGAGGAAAATGAATATGATGCCGAGGACATCAAGAAGGTTGAAAGAAACGCAAAGGCCGTCAACTTACTATTTTGTGCGGTGAATCCGGACGACCATCGGAAAATCTCTTGTTGCACAACCGCAAAGGAAATGTGGGATAAACTCGAGATCACTTATGAAGGTACGTCTCAAGTCCGAGAATCTAAAATTGATTTTTTAACACATGAATATGAACTTTTCAGAATGAGGGAAGATGAAAACATCGATAATATGTTCGAACGATTCTCAATGATCGTCAACGATCTTCATGCTCTCGAAAAAATATACTCGAACAAAGATCTAGTTCGAAAAATCCTACGGAGTCTCACTCCCAAATGGCGCTCCAAAGCAAATGCTATCCAAGAGTCGATAGGAATCACGGACGTCACTATTGATGGACTACGAGGTAATCTTAAAGCTTATGAAAGCACAATTCTTAATCCGTATCTTAGAAGTAAGTCGAATATTGCCTTCAAAGCCTCATCTTCTAAAAGAGTAGAGGTAAGTGATTCGGAAAGTGATGATGATATTATTTCCAATGATATAATTGAAAAGTTATATAAGTTTATGAAGAAGGAAATAAAGAAGGAAGAACCAAGTCCTTCATGTCAAAATTGTGGAAAAATTGGCCACACCAAATCACATTGTCCAAAATCAAAGGACAAGAAAAAGAAGAAACACCATAGGCGCGTAACATGGGATTCGGACAGCTCGGGCGATGAAACTGCCGCATTATGCCTCATGGCAAACGAAGAAGAAAAGGTAAGTATTTCTAACTCTTACTCGTTTGAAGAAATACAAAATGCCTATGATGAATTATATGGTGAATTTGTTAAAGCTTCCAAAACCATAAAAGAATTGAAGAAAACACTTTCTTTGCAAGAAAAAATTTTGAGAAAACACTTTCTTTGCAAGAAAAAGATTTTGAAAAACAACCTTCTTTAAAAGAAAAAGATTTTGAAAAATTGACTTGTGATAATGAAAAACTAAAAGAAGAAAATGATCTTTTAGAAAATGACATTACTTTTCTTAAAAATAAAATCAAAGTTTTAGAAGAAGAAAATAGATTTTTGGAAAATGACAATGTCAATCTCAAAAATAAAATCAAGGAGATGAATGAAGCCTCTTTAAATGTTCAAAGTTCAAATTGTTCTTCTTGTAGTTCTTTGAAAATAGAGAACATAGAACTTAGAAATACACTAGAAAAATGTAGTGTAAATGATTCTAAAACAAGTGAAGTAATTAAAAAGGATGATAGAAATGAGGTTAAACCACCTAGAAACGACTCTAGGATTTTTGTCAATAAGTCTAAAACTAATCATTTTAGACACAATTCTAGGATTTTTATTAATGTGTCTAGAATAAATAAATTCAGACCACCTAGAAATGACTCTAGGAATTTCAACGCTTCTAGGAATAACGACTTTAGATCACCTAGAACGCATTTGGCTCAACCTAGACATATGCACAACCCTAATGTTATATGTCATTATTGTAACCGGGTAGGACACATTGCACCCGTATGTTTTGCTAAACATAGAGATTCATATTTTGATTATAATTATTATTTGCCTAACCCCCAAGGACCCAAAAGAAGTTGGGTACCGAAAACCTATTTTTAGGTACTTTTGCAGGTGTGCTTGAAGACTACAATACTGTAGTAGATGCACCAAGCACGAAACCTTACTGCATCGAGGGGTAACGTCGGTTAGTTATCGTATTTTTGATAAAAACGTAATAGTTGATATGTGCTAACAATTGATATTAATTATTGATTCATATTTTGATAAGTGTTATTTTGAATAACAAATTGATATCAATTAGTTTTATGTTAAATGATTGATTCATGTTTTGATGAATACTTTTAGTTTAAATAATAGTTGGTATATTTGCGAATAATGACCGTCATTATGATTGGCATGTTTTTACTAACATTTGGTATTATTTGATATTGATATGATTTTTTTTAACAATTGGTATCTTCAATAGTTTCAATAACAATTGGTATACTCTTTTTGCTGCATCGAATAAGGGGGAATGTCTTCACATTCTAGAATATTTTAATTAAGGGGGAATTATATTAAATTGTTTACATGAATTGTATGTTGAGATATAGCATGAATTTAGGGGGAATCCAATATGCATATCTCCTGTTGTTTGTCATTATCAAAAAGGGGGAAATTGTAGAAAATCATTCTATCTATGATATGTGCGCTTTGGTTGTATTAGCATGATTTTCAGGTATAGGTTTTGATGAATGACAAACAATGAAGTCAAGTGTCAAACAACGATATTATATGAAAAACAATCAAGATTAAATGCCGAGAAGCATATTGATGACGGAATTGCATAGACAAGCCAAAGACGAGCTCAAATGTTCAAGACCGAAGACCCAAGGCGTAGGTCGTTAAGTAGAACCAATGTAAGAGCAACGCTTAAGTTATCTCGTCTTTTGGCTCAACATAGGTCATCATAAATATGCATAAAATCATTTTATTAAATCATATTTATCATAAACATATTTTATTAAATCATATTTATCATAAACATATTTTAAATACTTCAACAAAATGATGTTAAAGTTTTCTTTTAACCAAAATGGTTTTTGAAGTAAGAGTTCAAATCTGTAACAGAATAATCGATTATGAAGACTGCATAATCGATTATGCTGTAGACCGTTGCCAGTGTTTGAACACTGGAACAGAATAATCGATTATGCAAAATCAAGTAGTCGATTATTCAGCAGAAAATCAGCTTCTGATTTTCGGAACGTTGGAAGAATAATCGATTATGCAGAATCAAGTAATCGATTATTCAGCAGAAAATCAGCTTCTGATTTTCGGAACGTTGGAAGAATAATCAATTATACAAATCCAATAATCGATTATCCTTGCATAAAATTAGCATAATTGATTGTCAATTAAGCAACGGACTTGCACCCCTAACCCCTATAAAAAGAGGTCTTTTGAGCTGATTTTAAACACACAACACCTCCCAATATTCATATACATATTGACATTATTTGAGCATCATTTTAGAGCTTTTGTTGAACCATTTGAGAGACAACTTTGAGTTGTTCATAGAGCTAAATTTGTATATCTTTATCTACTCTTTGAGAGAGTTCTTGTTGTAAAAGAGAAAGGTGTTTGAGAAGAACATATCTTCTCATTGATTGTCGGGTTCGCTAAGTACCCTAAGTCTAAGTGTGTGAAGTCTTGTGGTGCGGTATCCACGAGCAAGGTTGAAGTCTTGAGGTGCGGTATCCTCGAGCAAGTTGAAGTCTTGTAGAGTGTACTTCTACGAGCAAGTGTAACGGTTTGTTAGGCACCCGAAAGCTTAACGGAGTTAGTAGAATCTCGAGAGAGTCTCTCGGGGACTGGACTAACCACAAGTTGTGGTGAACCAGAATGAATTCAGTGTGTTGTTTCCTTGCTATTTTAATTACCGAATTTATTTTGTTCCTGCAATTTTAATTCCACAATATTTATCAATATTCTTGTGCCGCACTATTCACCCCCCCCCCCCTCTAGTGACGGGCATAAATCCTAACATTTTTGGTTCTCAATACTTCTCTGATAAAGGAATTGTACATCAAACCTCTTGTCCCCATACTCCTCAACAAAATGGGGTGGTATAAAGGAAGCATAGACACTTGCTCGATACTGCTAGGGCTTTACTTTTTCAGTCCCATCTTCCCATTAGGTTATGGGGTGATTTTATCTTGACAACTGCCTATTTGATCAACAGGTTTTCTCCCCTTCTATCTCACACGAGTCCTTTTGAACTTCTTTATGGTAAGCCTCCTTCTTACTCACATCTTAGAGCTTTTGGATATCTTTATTATTATATTGTGATTAAGCCTCATAGGGATAAATTCCAACCAAGGATTGTACCATGTGTGCTTGTGGGGTATCCTTTGTCCAAGAAAGGCTACAAACTGTACAATTTGGAGTCTCATTCTTGTTTTGTTTCTAGGGATGTTGTATTTCATCAACACATTTTTCCTTTTCTCCAATCTTCTTCTATCTCTTCTAGTATGTGTCATTTCCCCTTCTCTGCTTTTTATTGATGATTTGCCTCCTACATCTTACCCTGTTCATACTCCTTCCTTGGGTGCAAGCCTTATTTCTTCTTCTTTTCATTCCCTTTCTCCTACTTCTATTCCGTTTGTTCCTTCTGTTTCCACTCCTCATTCTTCCTCTTCTGCACATTCACCTTCATCTTCTTCATCTCATTCCCCTCGTTCATCATCTTCATCTCCTGATCCTCCTCCTTTAAGCAGGTCCACCAGGGAACACAAACAGCCTACATATCTTCATAGTTATGTCTGCAACTCAACTTCAGTCGACATCTGATCCTCCATCTCTCATTTCTTATCAGTTTCCTGTTCTTGAGCCTTCAACTTATTCTCAGGAAGCAGTTGTTCCAGAATGGCGGGATGCCATGAGAGCTGAATTTGAGGCTTTGGAAGCCAACAACATATGGCAGGTTATTCTTTTGCCCCTTGGGAAGAAACCTATAGGCTGCAAATTGGTCTATAAGGTTAAGTATAGAGCTGATGGTAGTATTGAAAGGTATAAGGCTAGGTTGGTGGTTCGAGGTGATATTCAAGTTGAAAGTATTGATTTTCATGAAATTTTTTCTTCAGTTGTAAAATATCTACTGTCAAGACTCTTGTTGATGTGGCAATTAAGAAAGGATGGGCCCTATTTCAATTGAATGTTGATAATTCTTTATTTCATAGTGATCTGGATGAGAAAATGTATATGAGACTTCCTCCTGGTTTATGTGTTTCTTCCCCCTCTTCTTCTGTTCCTTTAATGTGCAAATTGTAAAACTCTCTTTATGGTTTGAGGCAAACATCTAGACAATGGTATGCCAAATGATGATAGGCTATAATTGTGTATTTTAGTTGATTATAACACTCTAATTTACTGCATTTTAGTTGAGTTTGCTCTTTAATTGCTAGTGTTTTTCACTAATAGTGTAATTTATGCTTTGTAGGAGTGATTTTGAGCTATATAGATGTTATAGAGTGAAATTAGGTGATTTGAAGCTTCGAAGTCTGAGTAAGAACTTAAGAAATTAAGCTGATATCGGGTTCGGGGGTCAAATTTGATAATTAAGCACGAACGAAGATTCGAGGAGGCATATTGCGCAATGTCTAGTAAAATAGACATAACATTTTGCTCATAACTCCATTTGGGCTCCACAATATATTGTTGGAAAGATAATTCAAAGAGATATAACTTTCAAATTTACAATTTTAAAAATTCTAATAGAATAGGGCGTAACAGCGGTAAGACCTCGGCAGAACATCGCTGCAGATTCTGTAGGCCACTCTGGCGCGGTTGTGCCAGGACTGCGGCAAGATATGTAAATTTCAGGGACCAAAGTGCAAAATACAGGATTTTAAGCCCTAAACCCTATATTAAACGAGGGAGGCTGGCCAAGAAAGGAGGGAGTGATTTTTGGAAGTGAAAAATATCAGAAGGAAGGGCGAGAGGCTAGGAGGTCATTGGGCATCAATCTTTAATATTCTTCTGTGTTCTTTTACCTTTGAACATGAATTCTTTTGTGATTTTTGTTATTTTCATGAGTATATAACTTTTGGTATCTAAGGTTGTGAAACCCATTGGGGATGAATTGGTTGTTATATTAATATAGTTTTGAGGTGGTTGTTAATCTCTATTTGTTCAACTATGTTTTGATTTTGGTTAATTGAAAGGATCCTCAATTAGTCGTTCCTATTTATTATGTATCTTCTTGAGAGAGAGTGCATATTTAGGTAGTTTTTTGAACAACATCACTCCCGGAGTACAGACGAGAGTCATAACCGAGGATTTAGAAGTTGTATTAGAGATAACGATACCTCGGATGCGTTCTAAGTGAACTGTAATGTGAATCTAGCTAGTGTAGCTTGAGAGGGTGCGTCTACTAAATTATCATAATTGCTTGAGAGAGATTTATGATAGCCGGAGAGTTCATGATTGATAGAGGCAACTAAGTAAAAGCTAAGAAACATACAACCAAGAAAATCAACAACGCGGGAAACCATTACCTTACACGTTTATTCCAATTGTTTACAATTCGAGCATAGTTAGTTTTCAACTGTTTATTTATTTTCAATCTTGTCTTCTTGGTAATATTAAACAGATACAACTAAGTCTTAGTTCTCTGTAGGATTTGACTCCACCTTTAGATCGGCTTATATTTGCGGTGACCGCTTATCCTTTTTAGGACTAGAGTTGGGTGTGATCACCAAACTATCACAAGCATTACAGTCTAGAGGGTACCACCATTCCTACGATGACTATTCTCTTGTTACCAAGGGTTCAGGTGATCCTTTAGTTATTATAGCTCTGTATGTGGATGACATTATATTAAGTGGAACTGATATGCATGAAATTACTGCTTTAAAGTGCTTTCTTCATGACCTTCGGGCATGAAGCGCAGCGTCCCCAGGCAAAAGGGACATCAGTACGAATAAATTATCGAGTATTTAAGACAGGAAAACATAAATAAGAACTGTAATGTAAAGAGAGATAGAGGAAATACAACCTGTAACATCTGAGTGCCTCTGGGGCTACTAACATGAAATGCATAATACATATATATATACATAAACTTTTAAGAACATACGCCTCTGTAGGCATCATCATCATCATATTATACTCGGCCTCAAAGAGGACTCGGTAAAAACATACTCGGCCATCATAAGGCTTAGTAGAATTGTACCCAGGCACGTGAAGCTCGGTAAACCCAACTGATTAGTGGTTGCATAATAGGTGTCATACCCGACCGACTATAGCGTGGCTCGGTAGAGTAAAATAGATACATATATATAATGCATGACCGACTCATGGAGACACGTTCTAGACCTTTTGGAGTGACGTAAGATCGGTATCCTCTGTACAAATATTAGGACTAACTCTTTGCCATGAACCTTATAAGAATCAGGAAGTACCAACAACATTGATAACATAAGAATAAGAGAAGCAATATCACATCAATCGTTCCAAGAGAGGGGAAACAATGTAAGTACCGCTAGCTTCTAAGAGTAGAGTATCTATGGAAGCTTGTTCATTACCTTATGTACAATCGGAGTCATGCAAAAGAAGGAAAGTGATAGCCTCATATACCTTGTATATTCTTCCCAACCTCAAGCTACGCAATTTCACTGATCCCTAGTCTACAATAAGAGAAATGACACTATCCTTATCGTTTAGGCGTCGCAACTATTATGTATCGAACACAACCTATTTCACGAGGAAACGGACAACACTTCCCCTGTATATATTAATTCACACGAGTCAAAACAATCACCAAACAGCCCTAACAACATCAATAATAATCATATTGAGCCTCCCAAAACAGTCCACACAACCTAATCACTTCATACATAAGACGACCACCTTAGTAGTGTCAAACGACCCGGAAAGTTTACAACGAACGACCAGCAAACCACCCTTCCATTATGTGATGTTTCTCCACATAATTTCTCTTCTCAACTCCATTAAAATAGTAGCAAAAGGTACTATCCAGTAGCAACAAGAAACGGCCCACAAAACAGCCCACAAAAAGTCGAATAATTCGAACTCACAGCTTCCAATCACTGTCCCGTGAGTTCTAGCTATTAGAAATGAATTTATCAAACTTCCTACATATTTAAAAGCTTAAATACAGAAATAAGTCATTTTTCTAACTATTAAATACCTTGAAAAACTCAAACAACAAAGAAAAAGAGAGGTAATATAGCGATAATTACGATATAGGGATCATTTTAATGTTATCGCTACTTGATTTCGTGCCCCGGATGATAATTGTTACACTCCATGTTTCGAACGTGAGAGTACATCATAAACCAATTGATATAAGCTCAGAAATGAGATCATTTTTGAAAGAGCGACAGCAGCGACACCGATAGCAGCAGTCGAAGCTTGGTCTCGAATTGGCAGCAAAAAAAGCGCCTTGGCCGAAAGCTGTACATAATGTAAGTTTCATCTTGTTATCTTGGAGGTTAAAAATCTTTAAGATCATGAATAACAAGTACCAAAAGGGTTGGAAATCTTAGACGCTAAACAAACAGAAGAAAATAAGTTTCGTTGAAACAAATTTGAAATGTTAGAACATGTACTTTGGGGTGAGACTAGGGTTCTTAATATGATAAGGAGGTTATTCTATGATTTATTTTAGTCTTATGATATTCATTTTCTACATTTTGAAGGCAAGAAAGTTGTGGAACAATAGTTGGCAAAGGTCATCATAAGTTACGTTGATAAATTTGCTGAAATTTAGGTCAAATATAGATGCACTTTTCTCCCAATATACTTTGAATCAAGGGATGATCTATATATCAAATTGAAGATATACGAGTCTAGTTTCCAACGCATTAAATCGTTCATCCATACGACATCGGAGTACAAATATATTCGAGTTTTCACGAGACTGCACAAGCAGCTCCTATTGGGGCCCACTTAGGTGGTGGTTGAGCTAATTCAATTTATAAACGAATTGGATGCCTATTTTTTCTAATTTTTCAACTCAACCTCGTCTCCAAACTTCTCCTAACCATTCTAAATAGATTCTACAAAGGTTTGAAGTGATTCCAAAGTGATTACACCATATTTCAACATCAAACCTAGTCCTAGTGAAGAACAACACCTCTTTGAGGTTGTATTATCATTGAGGATTGTTATGGGCTGTATTTGGATGAAATTCCAAGTTGTTGTTGCTTTGTAAGGTGATTCTAAAAGCCTACTAATTGTTTTTAAGCTTTCTTCTATGTTGGTTAAGTTGTTAGGATGATAAACTATAAGATAATACTTGGATTAGCTTAAGTCACTTCTATGGTGTTGTATTGCCATTGAGGGTTATTGTAAGCTGAATATAACTTGGATTTTGACTTGAAGTTACTGTAGGAGGTAGGTATATTATGTTCTTCCATGTTCCTAAGGTTATATTTATGTTGATTAAGTTAAATGGAGGGAGTAGACATGAACTAGTAAATAAAGTTACTAATCGAAGATAGTTAGAGTTGTGGATTGTTTCCTTTGTTATAAATATATGGTATATAGATGGAATCATCGATGAATGAATTCATTATCATGTTAATGATAATTTTAAGTTAATGTAAGAAGTGTGTAAGGGGTAGATGGGTTATACGGATTCCAATTGTAGCTTGTCGCTCGTCGTGAAGTAATTTTGACTTATTGTTGTTATGTGGTGTCTTATTATTGACATTTATACGTTGATGGATTTCTCTAGTTGTTATTATTGGTATATGGTATTAGTGGAGGCCCTTGTTACCAAGGATATGCTGCCCAAATTTAAGTAAAACGCGCTACTAGCTTAAGTTATAGACTCTTAGCCTTTGATCAACAGTGATTTTGAATCTCCTTATGCTATGATAGATCGAGTTGACTTGTTTGAAGAGTCACTTGGGAGGAATTGAGGACTCAACATGTTTAAGGTATGCTAAGTCTTAGCTCCGTCCATTTCTTTTAGCATGAATTTTGGGAAATTCCTAAGACGTCAAATGTGATATTATACTATTATATTGCTAGAAAGACCTTCTGTGAAAGGTACTGGGATCATAGCTGAAGTATTTTCATGACGCTATTAGGTTGATGTTCCACTCATTCAGTTAAATAGGGTATTCGACATGTATATATGTCATTTTGTTGGCTTTCTTAACTATATGTCTATATATATGCATTCTTATTCATCTTTGGGTTGTGTCTAAAAAAAATAAAGACATTTAGTATTTGCGATCAGTCCTTCTTCCTTATTAAAGTGTATTTTAAAATCTCTGAAGTGACACGTCGATTTCCAATAATCTCAAATATACATTTTTTTTATATAAACTACTAAAACACTCGCTTTTTTTTAAATACTTTCTTTTATTAAATATCAAGAAATCAGGTATAAGGACTAAGTGAAGCACCTTAAACTTTTTATGAACATCTTCAGAGTAAAGTTATCTTTCTAAAAGTCGAGTTAAGTTTTCAAGCTTATTCAAAAGAAAAGAAAGATATGAGGTTCCACGAGACAATTGTATGCAATACGGAGGTGATTATGAGATCATGAGAATAAGAGTACCTATGAGCCAAGATTGGCTAAGTTCTTATTATGTGCATTCAAAGTTCATATCATACATGGCATATTATGCATGGACTTCGAGCAATAATCGAAGAAGGGGCCTATTTGCGAAAAACTATATATTGTACAGATGGCCACAGGTTGGCAATATGATACCGGTTAGCTACCGGAAGAGACCTTCACTGCTGGCATTTGGTTGGGTATGTCATGCATTTGCATCAATATATATGTATTCACGACATGCGATTACACGAGCATACCATGCATATTTGATTACTATGAGGTCGGATGTCGTCCATGGAGGCTATCAGAGTTTCAGTGTCAGGTGGTATCTATATTATTTTTTTTACATCAGCTATGTATGATTCTACTTTCTGCCTTACATACCAGTACATTTTTATTCGTACTGATGTCCCGTTGCCTGGGGACACTGCATTTTTGTTTCGTGCGTACAGGTCTAGGTAGGGACTCTGATCGACCCCTCTGCTAGGATTTCGAGGTTCAGCTATGAGTTGGTAAGCTCCACCTATTCCTGGAGCTTTCATAGGATGGTTACTTTTGTTGTACAGTTTGGGAATAGTCGGGGCCTTGTCTCGACAACGCTTATGACACTCTTAGAGGATATTGTGGACATAGTATTTTGGGTTTCTTTTTGCAGCTTCTACTCTCCAGCCCATAGGCTTGGCGCGTATATATATGTGTGTAGGCATGTATGTCTCCAATCGCGGCCTCGTCGGCCAGCTAGTACTTTATTATTTTGGCTCGTCTACTTTTGGTTATATGACTTATTATTATTCAGGTCATGAACTTAATGGTCCAGGCATAGTATTTAAGATGTTGTGCTTCCCGATCTGTTGGGCCCCCAGTTTAGTTAGCTAGTATGTTTAGTGGCTAACTCGGTCAAATACAGTATCGAGGGCCAGTCGTGCCTCCCTTAGTTTGGGGCGTGACAATAATCTTGTTGGAAACCCTTGTAGAAAGCTTGAAGGGAAGGTTAGGGGTCTTATTTGGTCGAGCTATCTCGAATTATGAAGAAAGAGACGACATAGGAAGATAAATATCCACTTTGGTTGAAAAGTCAAAAAGGTGCAACTTGGCACCCTAGCATTGGTTTATATTCCAACGCTTATAAATTTTTATCCGGGTGTTGTATGAGCGAACGGTTAGGAGCGTTGGAGACTAGATTCCAATACCTTATAATTTGATATATAATATGGCCCAAAAAGACCTCATATAATACACGAAATGTATTGCTCAAAGAGCTTTAGTGGCATACCTTCTTGCAAACTATACAGTCTGTGCAGTCTTGTGAAACTACAAATATCTCTTTACTATGATATCGCATTGACAAACCATTTAATGCATAAGAAATTAGACTCATAGATCTAAAATTTGATGTGTGGATCATCTCGTAATTCCAAGTATATTGTGAGAAAATCTTCACTACATCTGACCTAATTTTTAGCACATTTATAAATGTAACTTGTGATGACCTTTGCCAACTTTTGTTCCACAACTCGCTTGACTCCAAACGTAACACGCGACTATCATAAACCTTAAATAACTTATAACATAACCTTCTTATCACGTTAAGAACCTTAGTCTCATCCCAAAGTGTATGTTATAACATTCCAAACTTATCGACTTTCGACGAAACTTATTTCCTTCAATTTTCTTAGCTTCCAAGCCTTTCCAACCATCTTGGTACTTGTTATGCATGACCTTAAATATTTGTAACCTCTAAGGTAACATAATTAACTTACTATATTTGTTTCTAATAGAATCTTATTTCTGAGCTTACATCAATTGACTTACGACGTACTCTCATGTACAAAAAAATTGGGTGTAACATCTATATTTCTAACAGTTTTTACGGTAGACGATAAAGACATATCAAATCCGTTAATGGCTGACACTTGCCCAAAAGTGTAAATTTAACTTCTGAAATTAAAGAAAGAAAAAAGTTGTCAAGTTATATTACTCGAGTAGAAACATCCAAAAGAAGATAAGTAATTTCAAGAGAAAAAAATGCTGAAAAATAAAAAATATCAAAGCAGAGGAGAAACTTCTTATTACGCTGCAAAATCTTGGTTACTTAAATCTGTTTGAATAATCAAGATGGAGATGGCAGAAATATCACTGCTCTTGTTTCTGCTCCCATGAAATTTATCACAAGACTACATTATTCATGTTCTTTTGACATTAATCCAAATCCTTAAATACTGCTCGATTAGCGCCATAAAATTAAGTGTTGGGTAAGGCTACTAAACATGTCCTCATGTTCCATATTAAGTAATTCACCAAAAGTTTCTATATAAGAATTTTTCTTATGAGGCTCAAATGAACTGATGACTTTCCACATACTGCAGTATACATTAAGGTCCTAGTGCAAGATTTGCTACCAGTAGTCCTTACAAGAGCAAAGACCATCTTTAAACACAATGAAATCTATTCCTATCACGCACAACTATCTGTCGCTTGACAATTTCTGATATTACTTTGAAAGCAGCATGGCAGTCTTCACAAACGCGAAGATTCTTCATTATCCTTATTGTTTCTCCTGGTTTGGTGTTCATCAAACCAAATACAAGGGCCAGTTTCTCACAATGGCGATACAAATATTTTTCTTTCTCATTCTCTTCCATGTCTAGTAGGACCACTGAAGTATTTGGTACATATCCTTTGACCCTCATCTGTTCTAGCAGCTTGTCCCATCTTTTAAAGATCTCATCTGCCTGAGGATGGTTATCGTCTCCGGCCACAAATTCATGCATTACTCCTGCTATAGTTATTGAACTCCAACCTGGAGTTATCTTTACTCCTCGATCTTTCATCAACTTCCTCATCCTTGCTGCATCTTCCCAGCGCTTAGCGTCTGCATAGATATTTGACATAATTATATAGTATCAGTCGTTAAGAGGGTCCAATACACCAAGGTGCCTCATAGCTTCCTCGGTCATGTCCCCATCCTTTTGAATTCTACATCCACCTAGAAAAGAACCCCATATGACACCATTTGGCTTTATAGGCATGCTTGCGATGAACTCATATGCATCTTTAAGAAGTCCTGCACGACTCAAGAGATCAACCATGCAACCATAATGCTCAATTTGGGGAGTAACTTATAGTCTCTAGTCATACTAGCGAAAAATTCTCGCCCCTCATTGACCAACCCCATATGACTACAAGCATGCAAGGCTCCAAGAAATGTGACCTCATTAGGGTTCATTCCCGTTTGGATCATGTTGTCAAAGAGTTCTAAGGCTTCATCAGCCTGTCTATGCATAGCTAAACCATGAATCATAGCAGACCACGAAACAATTGTCCGTTCCTTCATTTCTTCAAAAACAGCTTTTTTTTATTGAATAGTTATATCCATTAATAACAGAATATTTACAAGGTGAACTTTTAGTAGTAGCTTTGACTTGCTACTACTTATTTATATCACAATCATCTATATTAAGAATTTACCAATTTGCACTAATTACAACTCTGTATAGGGACATCTAATATAGACTATAGCTATGGAAAACTATTGAGTTGCCGCAAGTCATTTTGCCATCGACTACAATTCCTACCTCGAATATGAATATGTAAAACAACTTCTTTGCAAATCTGATTCTCCTCATAGACTTTCCTGTCAAATCTAATGCTATTCCTCTCCCTCCAGATAAGTGCAACAGTGTTGATAAATACACATGCTGTTATAGCACTAAGACCCACTCTGCTCTTTGTTTTACTGCATATCCATTTCAATTCTGTTTCCCAATCACCAACAGACATGTGATGCCCCAGCCAGAGACAGAGTCTAGACCACAAATTCCTTGTAACTGAACATTCAAAAAATAAGTGGTTAAAGGATTCTATACTCTGATTACAAAAACACATGTTACAGGAACTTGTATGCCAATTTTCTACAATCTGTCCACTGTTGGTAACCTTTGCTGTGCAGCAAACCACACAGTGAATCTATGCCGAGGATGAACATTTGCAAGCAACATCAGACTCTTCCATTCAACCTTGCTGAAGTTAGGAATCATTGTTAGATACAACTGCTGAATCTGGAAATGATCCAGTTTGCAGATCCTTTTCAATCTGCTAAGAAGACTCCCCTGAAGCAACTGATTCCCCATGATAGCATCCCTGTTGTCCAGTATTTTCCTCACAACCCAGGAGGCTGACTTAGGAGTGGTCATTGTTTCAATGTCCACCTGCTTGATATAATAGCAGTGCGCCCATTTTATCCACAGGCAGCCCTTCTTTCTGGCTAAATCCCAAAGATGCTTTCTAGTTGCTGCTTTGTTCCATACTGTCATATCTAAGATATTAAGTCCACCAGCTGTTATTGGTCTGCATACTCTTTCTCATGCAACTAGTGCTTTTTTGTATAGATTTGAATTTCCAGTCCACAAAAAGGTTCTGCAAATGGTTTCAATAGCTTTCAACACTTTTTTGACAGAATGAAAACTTGAGCCCAGTAAGTTTGGATGCCAAAGATGACATCTTTGATCAGCTGACATCTCCCTGCATAGGAGAGCAATTTAGCAGACCAACATGTTATCTTAGCTGTAATCTTCTCTATCATAGGTAAGTAGTGATAGACAGCAAACTTTTTGGAATCTAGATGTATCCCCAGGTATTTGAATGGGAGTTGGCCTTCAGTAAAACCCAATGCCTCCATAATTTCCTCTCTAATATTATGTTGTACTCCAGCCATGTATATTGCACTTTTGCTAACATTAGCTAGCAATCCAGATGCTTCAGAGAATCTTTGAAAAGCCTCCTTTAAAATCTTAATAGATACAAGGTCAGCTCTACAGAACATTAATAGATCATCAGCTAAACATACATGAGAACAATTAAGCTTTCTGCATTTAGGGTGAAAATTGAAATCCCCATTCTAGTGCAGCTGTCCCAGTTCCCTATTCAGATATTTCATAGCCAGCACAAATATATAAGGTGACATAGGATCACCTTGTCTAATACCTCTCTTATCTATGAAAGGTTTTGTTAATCCACCATTCAGAACTAGGGAGTATGAAATTGTTGTGGCACATGACATTATCCATTTAACAAATTTAGCAGGAAAACCTAGATCAATGAGGACATGTTTAAGAAACCTCCATTCTAAAGTATCATAAGCCTTCCTCAGATCCACCTTCAAGACACATCTGGGAGATATTCCTTTCCTAGAATAGCCTTTGAAGATTTCATGGCTGAGTAGAATGTCATCAATTATGCGTCTCCCTTCAATGAAAGCTGGTTGAGCCTGCCCAACCAAATCACCAATCACAGTTTTCATTCTCCTAGTAATGACTTTGGAGATGATCTTATACAAAGTAGTGCAGCAAGCTATGGGCCTTTAATCTTTAACAGTTGTAGGAGCTTTAAATTTAGGAACAAGTGCAATAGCAGTAGTATTGATCATGTGAGGCATTCTGCTTGTGGAGAAGAATTCCTTTGATAGCAGCAAGTGTATCATCCTTTACTATTTCCCAGTTCCTAGTAAAGAATTCAACAGGGAATCCATCCACTCAAGTTGCTTTATCCTTTGGCATCTCCTTTATTGCTTCTGCAACCTCTTCCATAGTAATCTCCTCTATCAGCAGTCTTTGTTGTGATATAGTTAGACAATTTCCTTCCTTAATAATAGCTGTGTTAACACAAGGTAGCTCCCCAACACAATCTCCCATCAACGATTGGAAAACATTTATAAACTCATGTTCCACAGATTTGGGGTCTGTGAGCTTCAAACCTGTATAAGTTTATATAGAAGTTATGCTATTCTAGCAAGTTCTGATTGTCCATTGGGCATGGAAATACTTTGTGTTGGCATCACCACATTCAATCCAGCAAGCATTTGTTCCTCCACACAACTCCATTTCTTAATTTCTTCTAATGCTACTTTTTCCTCATTAAACAGAGGCTGTGATAATGGACATTGCTGCAACTGAGTCTGGATAATACCCAGTGTCTCTCTAGCATGTACAAGTTTTTGCATATATGAAGCCATATAAGCATTTATCTCCTTTAGTTGCTGCTTCATGGTCTTTATTTTACTCCATATCTGCTGCATAGGTGCTCCCTCATAGTCTTGTCTCCAGACATTTTGTAACAGCTTATGGTCTCCACATTTGATAAGAACTGGAGAGTGGTCACATACTGATGGATTCATGAAATTAGATTCTAAGTGCCCATATTGTTGTATCCACTGGTAGTTACCCAATGCCCAGTCAATCTTTCTATACACCCTTGTTGTAGTATTTTGTTTATTAGTCCATGTGTAATGCCAACCTTTAGCTCTGAGAGGTGTAAGCTGTAAGTCAGCAATAACATCTTTAAATCCTTTAACTTCAGTATCAGTAACAGGAGAGCCAATTCTATCTTCAGAGCATAAGACATTGTTAAAGTCACCACTCAACAACCAAGTGTCCTGACTGGGTATATATATTTTTCTCAGATCACTCCACACATGTTCTCTTTGGTTACCATTATTCTGAGCATAGATGATACTTAAGTGAGTTTTGACTTGACTTTTAGAATCTTCTATGAAACACTGAATGATTTGGTCAGTTCAAGGAAAATTTGAACCTGGATGTGAGGTTTCCAAAGAAGCCAAATCCCCCCATTAACAGCCTTAGAATAGTTGCCGTGGACATTCCATCCTTTTACAATCTTTCCTTGGATTTTCTTTGCTTTATGCTCCTTTACTCTAGTCTCAAGACATCCCATAATATCTACTTTATTTACATCAAGAAAGGTCTTCAACTCTTTCTGCTTATGGGCTAGGTTTAGCCCCCTAATATTTCAAGTGACAATAATCATAGTAACAACTTTTGCAGCCTCTAAGCATCCACACTTAATGTACATGTCAACCAGAGTGTTGCAAACGTGAATATTTATTTTTAACCCGCTCTTATGTGAATACTCATGAATCCTCTGCCCAATTGAAGTGCACCCAAATCATCACAAGCTGCAAGAACAGCCACTACAGTCACCTCATTCGCCCTCAAGCCGACCTCTTCCATATCTGTGAAAAGTCTAATAGAACCAGTGATCATGGCAGTCCAAGACCTTAAATTTCTCTCCGGCATTTTGGAAAACAATTCAAATGCCCCATCAATATCACCCTTCTTCGCTAATTGTGTAATCATTATATTCCAAGACACAACATCTCCTTGAGGCATTTTATCAAACAGAAGCATGGAATCGGCCATTGCTCCACAACTAGCACACAAGTGAAGAAGTGCATTTAACAATACTAATTTCGAGTGGAACCCAAGTTTCTCTATATACCTATGAACAAATTTCCCACATGAAAGATCCAGTAATTTTACACAAGCCTTGAGAACAAAAGAGCAAGTGAAAATATCAGGTACAACATTGTAAATACGCATTTGATGAAACAAGAAAATGGCATTTGTTACACAATTGCCCTCAGCAAGATTTCTCAAGCAGCTATTCCACACAGCAAGTTCTTGAGGCTCAATACAGTTGAAAATCTGTTGAGCAAAGGGAAAGTTGGGAGTAAGTGCACAAATGGAGACAACACGGGAAAGTGAGAGTAGTGAGAGAGGGTTATTGGTTTTTACGAGAAAGGCAACAACTTGTTTGAGCTCGAACGGGGAGTTGAAATTGTAGGCAAGGATAGTGTAGTGGGTTTCTGAAGTGGGTATTTGCACATTGTTTTTGGCATCAAAGGATCGTTTGAGTTTTGGGGAGAGAAGGGTATGGTTGGGAGTGAAGATGCCAAACAAACAGACTGCAGCACGGCCAAGCGTCGATGTTAGCTGCATGGGAAGCATAAACCTTTATACGTGTCTGTAATGTAATTAGAAATGAGTTTTGACTCGTAACCAAGAAATCAGACTTTATCATGTTTAATCCCAATTCTCGCGGTTTGAATTCCAGACTTCTAGTTACATGACGAAAGATAATTTTGTTTAATATGGATTCTAAGATTTCTAGTTAAGAAAACAAAGATTTCGAACATTCTTGATTTTATCGCACCCCTTGATGGTGTTAACTTGTTAGTTAAAGTATAGATAGAGATTTAAACTTAGAATCAACATAACGTTTATCGAGATTCATCATAATACATTTTTTAGGGAAAAATTAAAAAATAGCTAGATTTATAATTGATCGTTTAAAAATAGCTTTATCTTTTAAAAATAATCAAAATTTTATCACTTTTCATGTAAAGATAAATTTCAATTAAAATATTGTTCAAAATCCGAAAAATACTCCAGCATAATATACTAGAACTTCAGTATAATAATATGCTGGAGTTCCGACATAAGTATACTGGAGTTCCAGCATAATATATTGGAGTTCGGTTAAAATATATTAGTCCACATAATATGTTAGAAGGTACTCCAATCTCCAATATATTATGCTGGAACTTTTGGCGCGTGGGAATTCTAATATAATATGCTGGAAGTTCATACATAAGTACATCGATCTTCAATATATAATTGTAACAAAATAATGATTATTTTTTAATAACTTTGCAAATACTTGCTATTTTTGAATGATCAATCTGAAAACTAACTAACTCGTGCTATTTTCATTAATTTCTTATCATTTTTTAAGCTGCTTCGCTAACCTACACAATTCTCTTTCTTTATTCGGACTTGGAACCAATTTATCAGTATTCAAAAGATTCGTCATAATTTCTTTATTTTTATCCATCCGGTAACCTATAACAACTCTCTTTATTTACTTGGATAAAAGTGGGCGGCTCACATACAAAAACTTAGTGAATAATTAAGGAGCATACTCAATCCAAAAAAAATTCAATGCTAGTTACAGAGACGTGGTTGAACTACCTAAATAAATTAATTAGACAAGTTGCTTTAAGAAGGTAATTAAGAGTTAAAATCCCATCAAAACTTCTACAATTTTTCTCATTTCAGATGCACCAAAAAATAAAAGTAGGCACAACTTTACCAAGTTTTTTTCTTGATGGATTTTCCAACTCTCCATATGCAACAGTACTCATAAGCATCTTATGGTAAGGCATGATCCAAGCAAGTCCAAAAACTGATAAAAACATATTTCATATGTCAGATGCTACTGTGCAACGAAAAAAGAGATGTCTCACACTCTCCAATTCCTCCCGACACATAAAATACATGTTCACTATCGAAATACTTTTTCTACTGAGGCTGTTTTGAATAAGGTAGGCTTCAGATGAAGTAAGATATTTATAAAGTATGAAAATTATTAAGTAAGATAATCATTATTGCATGTTGCAAAAGTTTATAACACGTTATTGACATCCCAAAACATAAAAAAAGATGAAAAAAAATTTCCCACGAAGTTTTGGCCTAATGGTAAGTGCTCAACACCATAGATATACATCACGGGTACCCTACTATTTATGAAGAAAGGTAGAGGTGTGCGCCTATTATCCACCGAATTTTAAACCACTAACAAATTGGAAGTTCGAAAGTCCCAACTTATAAAAGTATGCACAATGAAGAATCAAGAACCATAACGCCTAAGTTTTTTCTTGAACTTAGTCTGTCATATTGTAGAACTTAGAATCTGATGTATCAGAAACACCCCATACAAGCACACCAGAAGGACTTGCGTTGTTGAATATTGCTCAGTCCTGCTATAACTTAACAACCCAAAAGCTCTGCGTCGAACTTTAGCCCCTTCGAGTTGGCTACAATCTAACAGCCTCTAGTGCCCCACACCATTGCGACAGGAAGGGGGAGTCCGGTCTCCATGAAAACCCTTCTTGGAGACATAATTTTAAAGAGGAACTAAGATTAATGGGGAATTGCTGATATCGCATCTGGTTAATTGTTGCTTTTCATACCTAAGTTTGTCATCATCAAAAAAGGAGAAATTGATAGGCTTTCAATGTCTTAGCCTTAGCCTTATGCTTCTTATGTTTTGATGATCTAACAAACTTGTTATAAAGAACCAGATAGATAACCTTGTCCCACAGGATACACATCTCATGAGAAATGTTCGAAGTCTGAAAATCCGCAAATGGATGAATGACCACAGAGAGGAACACAACATGGACCCGATGCGTTGGTCCCTTAGATGTGTCCAACAACAGAACAAGTCAGTGACTGTATGCAACCAGTATAAAGAGAAACACAACATGGACCTGCTTCCTTGAGGTTCTCTGACAGAAGTACAAGTCAAGTGAACAGCTGGAACGTAGCAGAAGAAAGTGACCATCTAGCAACTTTTATAGATGAGGAACACAGTCATGACTAGGCCTGTTTGTGTGTTCTGACAGAAGTACAAAATCCACTATCCAGCTAGAATGCAACTTCCCAGAAACGGCTATATAGACAGTGCAGCAGTCACTTCTCACTGAGAAGAAGTACACCAAGAGTTGACATCACTAATCATTGTGATATCTTCTGTGATAAAACAACATGGTGCAAGACACACTTTTTTTGTGCATACAGCGATATTCTCTCAAGTATAAGAAGCATTCATCCAACATTGAAGTCACTGATGTGACAAGAACAAGAAGACAACTCCACTAAGGATCAGTTTCTAATAGAGTCCTATGTATATCGATAGTTGAGTTGTAATCTTGTTAATTGTTCTATATTGTAATTCCTAGTTTTCTTTCTTAGAAGCATTGTTTTAGGAACAAACCAAATTCATAAACTTAGAGTTATGTTGTCGTCATAAGTTAAATTCTCTGTAACTAGGAGAGTTATAGAGTGGCTTGTAGTGGTGCATCACAAGTTAGTTTGAAGTCTTTGCAAAGTGACTTGTAATATGTAGATTACAAGTTAGTTGAGTTTAAATTCTACAGGTGTAGGTCGTGATTTTTTAATCCCCTTGTGCTGGATTTTTCTACGTAGAAAATGTTTGGCCTTCTTTACATTCAGCAGTTACTGCATTCGACATATTATCTCATAGAGGACCAGGTACTCTATAGTTTGGTGGACTCGTATAAGCTAAATCAATTGGTATTAGAGTAGGTTTCTCCTATCAGGATAACACCTAGAAAAAATCCTTAATGGCTGCTCCACTAAGCTTTGAAGAAGGACAATCAACCAATAGACCTCCCAGATTCAACGGTTAATACTACAGATGGTGGAAGACCAGGATGCATGATTTCATCATTACAGAAGATTTAGAGTTGTAGGACATTATATGTGATGGTCCACATGTTCCCATGAGGAAGATTGAAGAAATAGGGTAAATGGTGCCTTAAGGAATAAAATAGTACAACGACATTGTCAGAAAAGCTGTAGAAAAGAACTACCGTACCAAGAAAGTCTTGATGTGTAGCATAGGACCTGATGAGTACAACAGAGTCTCAACTTGTGCAACTACCAAAGAAATATAGGAGGCATTGCAAACAGCTCATGAAGGAACCACCTAGGTCAAACAATCTAAAATTAACATGCTCACCACAAAAATGAGCTCTTCATGACGAAGGATGATGAGTCCATACAAGACATGCACACCCGATTCACCTTTATCATAAATGAGCTTCACTCGCTTGGAGATGTCATTCCCGGAAACAAGCTTGTAAGAAAAATTCTCAGTGTTCGACTTGGGTCTTAGGAAATTAAGGTAAATTCCATCATGGAAACTAAAGAGCTATAAACTCTGACCTTGGATGAGTTGATTGGTGATCTGAAAACATACGAGATGAAAATAAAGAAAGACAATGAAAGAAGAGAGCCTAAGAAGGAAAAGAACCCGGTGCTTAAAGCTGAAAGGAGTGATTCAATTGATGAAGATAGTGACATGGCCTATCTTACTAAGAGATTTCAAAAAATGGTTTGAAGAAAGGTGGCATACCAAAGTGGGGCAGTTCAAGTAAAACAAGTAACAATGATCTCTGTGACGGATGTGGATAGTCAGGACACTTCATCAAAGACTTCCCACTTTCGAAATAGGAGTAGTACAAGAAAAATCCTCACAAAGCAGGAAAAAGGAACCTAGTTCCAGAGAAAAGATTCAATCGAAAAAGTATTGCAGACAATATTATTAAGCAGGCTCTTGCTGCTTGGGGAGACTCATCAAGTGAATCCGAAAGGGAATTAAATGTAGAAAATAGTTCCATGATGGCAGTAGAAACTGAAGCAACAAGAAGATGAAGATGATGAGGTAAACTTTAGGGATGTTTAGAGAAATCTGAAATCCTATTCTTCTAAGAAACTAATGTCTTTATCATATGTTTAATTAATGCTTATTATAGTCTTGTAAATGATAAGGAGATCCTGACTATAGAACTTGGAGAGGCCGAGCAATCAAGAGACGATCTAGTGGTGTGTGTAGTGGACTTAAATGAGACCATAGCTAATCTTGAACTAGATAAGGAGGCCCTTAATGAAAAAATAACTAGTTTGGAGAATGAGAGACATGATCTGATGGTAGTAGTTATGGATTTAAAAGAAACAATAGAAGGTCTTAGCAATAAAAAACACACCTAAGAAGAAAAAATTGTCTCTACTGAAGAGGGAAGGGACGACCTTATAGTGATATGTGTTGATCTAGAGGAAACCAATGACTCAATAGAGACATAGGAATGTAAGTCTTGGAAAAGGGAAAGAAGTAGCTAGAGAGTCGCACATCTTGCTGGAGAAGGAGTTAACTGTTGTAAAAACTAGTCTTTACAGTGAACTCAAGAGGGATTAGCAACTTCAAGCTGAGTTGGAGAAAGTAAGAAATATCTTGAGAAATCCTTGAAGTGGACCTGGTCCTCAGATGTTGTTACTGCCATGTATCTCAAAAATAGTGGGAACAAGTAAGGCATCGGGTTCCAAAGGGAGAAAACTCCTTACAACCCACATAACAAGTATGTCATTGTACTTGATAACTAGCTATGTACCCATTGGGGAAACATTGGACATTTTAAAGAAAATTTTCAAGCCAGGGTTCAGTCTGTTCAGAAGAACAAATCATTCACTGATAAAGTGACTACTAGCAAAGGACCAGGTACAACTCGCAAAAAGTGGATTCTGCCTACGTGGACTACGAAATCCATACTTCACCTTTTTTCTTAGTAACAAGGGACCCAAACTAGTTTGGGTTTCTAACTCTAACCATTGATGTATAGGTACAAGAGTAGTGAGAAAAAGCAGACTACGATGGACTACAGATAGTAGATGCCTAAGCATGTAGCTAAAAACATCATGAATCTCTTCTCACTGAAAGCACTGCAAGAAGGGAATGTATCCTTAAGAAGGAAGTAAATGGTACATTCTCAAAGTGAATGAAAATGTAGAAAGGTTTGTTTGGCACTCAAGTGGAAACGTACACTATGTGAGTGGCTTAGAAAGTGCAGTCACCAATCTGATAACCCACCAAGTGATCTCAGAGGACAAAGGAAACAAGAACATCCACTCCAACTAAGTATTAATATCCACAAGTTGGTGGCATGAGATGAGTGAAGTCGCAATCATGGCCTGAAGGATTGGTATTTGCAAACATCTCACTCCGAATAAATAAACTCAGCAGGACCTAGTACGCGGTCTGCCAAACTCAAAGTTTCACCTGGACATGAGTTATCAAAATGAAGGATGGGAGAGAGAAGGGTGCACGTACAATTTCTCAACACCAAGGACTCAACAACTAAATGGCGTGGTTGAAGTAAAGAACGGAACTGGAAAATGATGCATGGATAGTGCGCATCGCCTATGGAATCACCAAAAGTTCACGACAAAGGGAATGAATATTGCTCTCTACTTTGAGAACAGGTGACAAACCAGGTTTTCCTAAAAACAAGACTCAACAGGAACCGCCAATTAGAAGAAAATGCCTTGTTCCTGACAATAGAAAGGATCAGTTTAGGAAGAGCAATGCAAATAAACGAGTGAAGGAGTCCTTCCTGGGCACAACTCATAAAAACAAGGCCTCAAGGTCTCCAACTGAGGTACACTTGTCATGCCTCATCCCTTGAGAAATAATCCCCTGATGATCAAAATGAAGAGGGGATTGATATTTGGAAAATATTGCAGTACAAAAAATCAACCTCCAGATATCTGCATCAAAGCCTCGAAGTAGGGAATATTCTGGATCAGTCAAGATGAACATGGGAGACCTGATCTTCTTTTAGTTGGATCTGTAAGACACCGTCAGGTAAAAATAGCTGAAGTGTTTCTAACCAAGTCTAACTCACATCAATATCGTTGTAGGTAAACGCGCATGACGATCATAGAAGCTAAAGATACAAGTGTGAACTGCAAAAAGGAAGCTGCTAAAACCTTTGTTTTTTTTTCAAAAATTGTTCTGGCATCAGGTTCCTGTACTCCAGGTTAGTAGTAATGTGCTTAATTTTTCATGTACTCTCTAAACCAAAAAAAGGTAATAAATTTCCTGTAATTCAGCTGCTATATCGTCCAACTTTTTAGTGTCTGAGCATCATGTCTTGTCCGTCAAATCCCTTCACCTCCTCTACACTGTAACACTTCCCCACAAACCTACCGCCCGTTTTTATGACTATTCAGAACCTATTTCTTTCTTCTCTCATCATTAGCCCCTCTATCAATAAAACTTCTCTTCCCTCTCACGACAAGTCATGAACCTTCTTCTTCGTTGCATAGATAGGATCCACTCTTCACCTCTTGCTCTCTCAAATTACTTGTTTGCAAAGTGCTCATCTAATGGCGAACAAACAGTTGTCTTAGTCTACCACTTCTAACACCGCTCCTATTTCGTCGCATTCATTAAAATAAATTCCAGGTCATCACTATTTCACGCACTCTACCACTTTACATACTTCTGGTCTCTTCTCCACTCCTACTGTCTTCCCGTTTTTGCTAAACCTCATTACCATTGTCTTAAGAACCCTATGTCCAGTCAATCTTATGAGTTCTCCAAAGAACATACAGAAGGTTTCACTCCTCCGGCTCCAGAAGCTCCTGAGGATGATCCTGACCAGTATATAAACTCCTTCATGTTAAACTCAGTAACTCTCAAAGAGTCACTTGAAAAGGAAGCAACTCACAACATCATGGCCATAGCTGCTGAAAGTCTGACGAATGAAGGAGTTTATCTCTCGTCTGAGTAACAGAGGGAAGCGATCTCGCTTCTAGAAAATTCAAGAACTGCAGAACTCCTAGAGTCCTTGACTCATGAGATATTCCCAGAAAAGCCTTCTGATGAACCCGTTTCTCTTCCATGAAAACTCACTCCTATACCCCTCATTCACTCCAAGATCTTAAGGTCTTACTCAAAATCACTCACCATCAGGTCACTACAGCAAGACAGCTCCACGTCTTCATTTCAGAAAGGTAAGAGAAGTGTCAAGCCACGAAAAAGGAGGAAAATGAATCCAAAGGATTTCATCAAGAGTGGGTTAGTAAACCAAGTAGACAAAGATGTTTCCAAGAACCTGGTTCCTCAGTACATCAATCTATGACAACTCAACAGTCCATTGAAAAGGCATTCGCTGAAACTCTTGAGAAACAAAAAGAGTCCTCTATGAAGTATAGTAGAAAGTCTAAACAGAGTCAGATTGAGCTAGCCATGTCAAAAGATGATAACTAGGGATTTTGATACTTTTGAAACTCCTTCTTGCTTATGTTTTGATTAGTAATTTGTACAAAATAGTCCCAAAAGTCTCACAAGTTGTTCTTGATTGCAGGTTTGATCAACAAAGTGATAAGATGTTAAAGATCAGCTCAAAAGGAGTGAAACATGCACAAATAACTAGACAAGACAAGGCTCAGGCAAAACAAGGTCAGTGCTGCCGCACTACATTCTATGCGGTCCGCACTAAGAGATTCAGAGAGGTCGATTTCTAGGCAAAGAGGAAGTACAGTCGCACTACCATTTTGTATGGTTCGCACTGAGATTAATGCGGCCGTAGCACATTCTCTGCGATCCTCAATGAGAAGAATCATAAAGCTGAAATTTCCCAGTGTCAAGTCTCCGCGGTCCACGGTCCATTTTATGCGGACCCCACTAGAAGCCTCTGCTTCCGCAATCCATTCTCTATGGTCAGCGGTGCCCAAGTTCAGAGAGCAGTTTTGTCAAGTCCAAAGCCCTAATGCGAACCACAATCCATTTTGTGTGGTCCGCACTAATCCCGCGGGGGTATTTTTGTCCAAAATTGTCAGCTTAGTTAAATAGCTTCTTTTCTATTTTTAGGTGAAGCAGATAGTATTAGAACATAGCTGCTCTCGTGGGTTCAAAGTTTTAAGTTATTTTGGGCAATTATCTACGTTTCATCTTTGAATCTTGTTATTTATCTTAGTGATTAATTATATGAGTTGGTTTTCATCTACTTTTTATTTTTCTTCTTTAATTATGAGTATCTAGACCCATAAGTTAGGGTTGTGGTTCCACCCTAGTGTGGGTAATCGATGGGTCTTGTATTTTAGGGCTAAATTGACTATTGGTGTTTGTTAGTTGAGCCAATTTCATGGTTAATACTAAATTAGTGGTTGCAAACACTAGTTTGTGTTGAGTTGACTTGAGCTCTTCTTGAGAAAGGGAGCCTAAGTCTCCGAATTTTGTCCAACAAGGAATTGGGGCATACTCAAGAGACTGATAGCCCTAATTAAAGAGTTAACCCTTGAGAGAGTACTATCCGACTTGAACCCTAGTTGCTTGTGCAAATTTGCATAGCAAAATCACTCGAACCACCGAGAGGTGTAGAGTGGGTAAAGTCGTGCAACAGTTATATCATACTCCCCAAATATGTTAAAGGTTCCTTAGACTTATGTACCCTCAATTGACCACATAGGCGGAAGTCACTACCCTGGTTCCTTTTAAACCATTTGAACAACCCGTATTAACATAACTCTTAGCTTAATCTAGTTTTATTTACCGTTTGTAGTTTGATAATAGTAGAAGTAAAACGAAAACCCCAAAAGTGATTGGAAGTGCAATCAAGAACAATTACATAACTCTAAATTAGGTAGATACTCGACTCCAAATTCTATCTCTCTATGGATATCGATCCCAACCCTAAATCGGGTAAAGGTTTCTCTGACCCTCTCTCGCTACTTAATTTGTAGAGAGAAGTAGGCCGCGATCACTTTTTGGCACCGTTGCTGGGGAGCTAACAGTTTTGGCTATCTATTTAGTTAATTTTGTGTATTGTTTTTCTTTCCTTCTTTGTTACTAATTTGTGTGTATCAATGCTTCAACTGCAAAATGGTGTTAAATGCAAATGACCCTCTTGGAAACGTGATTACGAGGGAGGCGGTTGATGACAACGGAGAGGAGGAGATGCCTCTTGTACCTTCTGGACAATGAAGAGACCACCGGGCCAATGTTAATGAAAATATTCCAGACCCTCCTCCACCACCTCCAAGAGTGGTTCCTCGGGTGCTCCCAAACCAAGAATATGCAAGTGCAACTGTCCCACCCCAAATCCGAGCGGACAATTTTCAAATTATTGCTTTGATGCTGACATTGTTGGAGTAGCGTAGGTACTTCACGGTTGCTACCACTTGAAATGCTTACAAACATCTCAAGGGGTTCGTGGATACCTGTTGGGTGCAAGCAAACCAATGTGTCCGAAGATACAGTCCGGTTGAGACTCTTCCCATTTTCACTTAGAGGGAAAGCTTTATATCGGATTGAGCGACTTCCCAACCATTCCATGACTACTTGGGATGAGTTGGCAGACAAATTCATAGCAAAGGTCTTTTCACCGGGACATATGGCAGCATTGGGGGATGATATCTTGGCTTTCAAGCATGAGCCCACCAAAACTTTGCATAAGATTTGGGAAAGATATAAAACGATGGTGAAGGAATGCCCCAACAATGACATGACAGAGAATATGTTGCAACAAACTTTCTACCGGGGCATCAATACTACAAATCAATGCATAGTGAATTAACTTGTTAGGGGTTAATTTCATGAAGTTGACTTATGATGATGCTTGTACCATTCTTGATGAGATGGCTGACACATCCTCACCTTGGAAAAAATAGAGCCAATGTGCCCCAGGGTGACTCCACGGTCATTCATTTGCACAATGAATTACATGATAATAGGCAAGCGATTACAGAGTTGACAACTACCATGAACCAAGTAGAAAAGGCATAGTTGCAACAAGTCCAAAATCCTCGCCAAGTGAATGCCATGGAGGGTGTTAACATGCTAGTGAGCCAAAGAAGGCAAAGGGGTCAATAGAACCAAGGGAATTCGGATCAGTTTGCCAATGATGGTAGTGGATTTCAAGATGATGGCTATGATGCAAAATGAGGAGGTACAATATGTGAACAATTATCAAGGCCAGAGAGGCAATTCTTCCAACCAACAACAACAATAGAGATCCTAAGGTAATTGGGTCAATAAACAACAAGGCAACAACAATTGGAACAATCACTAACAAGGGAAGAACAATTGGGGAAACTACAATCAAAATCTGAATTGGGGAAATCAAAATAACAATATGGGCAATCAAGGAAACTGGGGAACAAAAACAACCAGGGTGGATAGAACAACAACCAGGGAAATCCGGGACAAGGGTTTCAAAGGCCACCAATGTACCAACAACCGAGCAATCCACCACCTTTTTCCATCCTAGGGTCTTAGTTCTTCTAGCAATGATATGGGTAGAATTGAAATGATGTTCGAACAAATGATGAAGAAGAATGCGGATTCGGATGCTAAAATGTCCTCTCACAACACTTCCATTGGAAATTTGAATGTGCAACTAGGTCAAATCTCTCAGTCTTTGAATACACACCCTAAGGGTGCTCTACCAAGTGATACGGTAGTGAACCCAAAGGGTGGGAACAATCATGTTATGGCGGTAACCACTAGGAGTGAACGAGGTGGTAATGTGAATGTCTCCAAACAAAAGCAAGTTTTGGGTAATGAAGTTGAGTTGCAAGAAGATGAAGTTATTTTGGTGGTTGAGAATGTGGTTGATGAAAATGTGAACGAAGTAGTGAGGATTGATATTCAAGATGCCAAGGCGGAAACGCAAAATAGCGTGAACCCGTCTTGGGAACACGTAATTAACATGCTGGAGCCGGTTGTGCCAAAAGCCAAGGCACCCTTGCCTAGACTACCTCCACCTTATCTTAAAAGGCTAGCTAAGCCGAAAAGTGAGAATTAGTTTAAAAAGTTCATTGACATGATGAAGAGCTTATCCATCAATGTGCCTTTGGTGATGGCTTTTTTGGAGCAAATGCCTGGCTATGCCAAATTAATGAAAGATTTAGTAACAAAGAAAAGATCCATGGACTGTGGAACTATCAAGATGACCCACCAAGTTAGTGCTATAGTACATTCAATGGCTCCAAAGTTGGAGGATCCCCGTGCTTTCACCATCCCTTGCACAATTGGTTGCGCGAATTATTCTATAGCTTTATGTGATTAGGGGCAAGTATCAACTTGACGTCCTACTTAGTTTTCAAGACTTTGGGTATTGGGCCACCAAGGCCAACTTCCGTGATATTGAACATGTCGAATAGATCAATGAAGCGAGCATTGGGTATTGTTGATGATGTGATTGTCGGAGTGGACAAATTTATCTTGCTAGTGGATTTTATGATCTTGGATTGCGAGGTGGACTATGAAGTTCTGATCATATTGGAGAGACCTTTCTTTGCTACGGGAAAGGCTCTAGTTGATGTGGAAGCAGGGGAACTCACTTTTCGGGTGGATGATGAAAAGATAGTCTTTCATGTGTGCAAGTCAATGAAGCAGCCCAATTGTACCGAAATGTGCTCATTTGTGGATCTAGTCACGATTGTGATAATTGATGATACGAGTGCAATGATTAATGTGGAAGACCCTCTTGAGACTGTGTTGTTAAATCTTGATGTCAATGATGATGAGGGCCAAGTGGAATGTGTGAATGCTTAACATGGAATGGGCTCTTATTCTTATGAGCCTAGGAAATCATCCTTGGACCTTGAAAATAAAAAGGCTCCTCCAACAAAACCTTCAATTGAGGAACCTCCGGTGTTACAGCTGAAGTCATTGCATCCACACCTCAGGTATGAATTCTTAGGCCCTAGTTCAACTTTACCAGTTATTTTTTTCTCCTGTCTTACTAAAATGCAGGTAGACGCCACGTTGGCGGTTCTCAAAAGGCGGAAGAAGGCAATTGAATGGAATCTAGATGATATTTAAGGAATAAGCCCCGCATTCTATATGCACAATATTATTTTGGAGGATGATGCAAAACCCTCCTTGGAACATCAAAGGATATTGAACGAAACAATGCAAGAAGTTGTGAAGAAAGAAGTGATAAAGTGGTTAGCTTCTGGGGTTGTGTACCCTATTTCCAATAGCTCATGGACATCTCTGGTGCAGTGTGTGCTGAAGAAGGGTGATATGACTGTGGTGACAAATGATAAAATGAACTAATTCCCACTCAGACAATTACCGGATGGAGGGTATGCATGGACTACCATAAACTAAACAAGGTGACCTGCAAGGATCACTTCCCATTATCGTTCCTTGACCAAATGCTTGATCACATTGCTGGGCGTGCCTTCTATTGCTTTTTGGACGGATATTCTGGGTAAAACCAAATTTTAATTGAAGGATATTCTGGGTAAAACCAAATCTTAATCGCTCCGGAGGATCAGGAGAAGACCACATTTACTTGTCCATATGGCACCTTTGCTTTCTTTCAGATGTTGTTCGGGTTGTGTAATGCCCCGGCAACATTCCAATGATGTATGATGGCCATTTTCACTGATATGGTGGAAGATATCTTGGAAGTATTCATGGACAATGTTAGTATGGTGGGTGATTCATTTGATGAGTGTTTGAGAAATCTGGATCGCATGTTGGCCCGTTGTGAAGACACAAATCTTGTGCTCAAATGGAATAAATGCCACTTCATGGTTGAGGAGGGCATAGTGTTGGGTCATAAAATTTCAAAGCATGGCATCGAAGTTGACAAAGCGAAAATATAGGTGATTTCAAGGCTTCCTCCCTCCCTTTCTGTCAAAGAGGTGAGGATTTTTCTTGGGCACGGGGGTTTTTACCGGAGGTTTATAAAAGATTTTCGAAGGTGGTAAACCCCTTGAGAAAGCTACTAGAAAAGGATGCCAAGTTTGTGTTTGATGAGGGATGTATACAAGCATTTGAGCTTCTCAAGCTTAAGTTGACCACTACCCCAATCATTACCGCACCAAATTGGAGCTTGCCTTTAGAGATCATGTGCGACGCGATTGACATTATAATTGGGGAAGTTTTGGGTCAAAAAGTTAGCAAAATATTTCATCTGGTGTACTACGCAAGCAAGACCATGAATGAAGCTCAAAGGAACTACACGGTCACCGAGAAAGAGTTGTTAGCCATAGTGTTTGCAATGGAAAAGTTTTGGCCGTATCTTATAGGGGCTAAGGTCATAGTGTCACCGATCATTCAGCCCTTAGGTACATGATGAAAAAGAAAGACTCAAAGGCAAGGTTGATGCGATGGGTATTATTACTTCAAGAGTTTGATTTAGGAATTGTGGACCGGACGGATTGTGAAAACAAAGTGGCGGACCACTTATCCCGCTTGGAGGAGGAAGGAAGGCCATGTGATGGCCTCGAGATCAATGATGCATTCCCCGATGAGAAACTACTTTTTGTGTCAATGAGTGATATGTCGTGGTTTTCAGATGTTGCTAATTATCTTGTGACTGGCATTATCCCATGTGAGATCTCTTCTAACCAAAGGAAGAAGCTCAAACGGGATAATTTGGATTTTTATTGGGATGAGCCATATTTGTTCAATATTTGCACGGATGGTGCGATCCGAAGATGTGTCCCGAAGGAAGAGCAATTGAGTATTTTGGAGGCTTGTCATTCCTCTCCCTATGGTGGACATCATAGTGGGGCAAGGACTGCTTTCAAAGTTCTAAGTCGTGGATTTTATTGGCCAACTTTGTACAAAGATGCAAGTGATCTTGTGAAGAGGTGTGACGAGTGTCAAAGAGCGGGTGGAATTTCGAAGAAAGATGAGATGGCTCTCAATACCATCCTTGAGGTTGATATTTTTTATGTATGGAGCATTGATTTTATGGGCCCATTTGTTAGCTCGTGTGGGAACACATATATTCTTGTGGCGATGGACTATGTTTCAAAGTGGGTTGAAGTTGTGGCATTGCCCAACAATGAGGCCTAGAGTGTTGTTTCCTTTCTCAAAAAGAGCATTTTTACAAGGTTTGGTACGCCTTGAGCAATCATAAGTGATGGGTGGTCTCATTTTTGCAATAGAGCATTTGATACTTTGCTTTCAAAGTATGGTGTCAATCACAAAGTTTCTACTCCCTATCATCCTCAAGCAAGTGGTCAAGTTGAAGTCTCTAACAGGGAAATCAAAAGCATATTGTAAAAGATGATCAACGCAAATAGGACTGATTGGTCAAAAAAGTTGGATGACGCTCTATGGGCTTATAGCACTGCTTACAAGGCTCTGATTAGTATGTCTCTGTATCAGTTGGTGTTTGGGAAAGCTTTCCATCTACCGGCTGAGTTAGAGCACAAGGCCATGTGGGCCTTGAGGAAATTGAACCTTGAGTAGGATGTAGCTGTTAATCTTCGGGTGGAATAACTCAATGAACTTGACGAATTTAGGTTCCATGCCTACTCTAGTTCATCCCTGTTTAAGGATAAAATGAGATACCTTCACGACAAGTACACTCGGGGTAAATAGTTCAAGGTAGGGGATTTGGTGCTCTTATTCAACTCCCGGCTAAGGTTATTACCGAAAAAGCTCAAGTCAAAGTGGAGCGAACTATTTGAAGTAGTGTATGTAACCCCGTTTGGTGCTCTTGATTTAAAGAACAAAAGTGGGGAAGTTTTTAGAGCGGGCATACGGACAAGCACTACTTGAGAAAAATTTATAACAACCACGTGGTGGCACTCCTTCATTTCACATTATGTGATAGTAACTTGCGTCGTGCCGCAACGTTAAATTAGGCGCTTCTTGGGAGGCAACCCATGTGTTTTTCTTCTTTTTTTTTATTTGATTTTTATTGTAGTGTAGGATTGATTTTTGGGCTAACTCGTTGAGAGATTCTACAGAATTGTGTTGATGCAGTGTAGGACTTAGTGGGAAAAAGTGCCAGGTCTCAGAAATTGCCAATGCGTTCGCACTACATTCTGTGCGAATCGCACTACATTCTGTGCGAATCACACTGGTGAAATAAAAAATGACACCTCTCTAAAGTTTCCACTGCGATCGCACTACATTTTGTGCGGTCCGCGGTGGACCACTGTCCATTTTGTACGGACCGCAGTGAGTTACTTGGTCAAACTTGGCAAAAGCTGTGTAGTGCAAATCACGGTTCATTTTGTGCGGTCCGCACTGGTTGGTGAGACTGGGCCCCATGTCCTTTTCTATAAATAGGGCCTGAGGCCCTTCCTTTACCCTTTTCGAACCTTGAATCTTTGACTAAGTAAAGTAGTATTCATCATCTCATTTATTTGCAATTAACTTCATGAACTTGTTCATCTTCATTACTTCTTACAACTGGTAACATCACTTTCTTTTTAATTATCTTGTTTTGTATTTTTCTTTTATTTGTTGTTTTTCTTGCTTTCAACCTATTCTCCCCGTATTTCTTTAATTTAGTGGGATTAGATTAGTTCTTTTTGTGGGTAATGTGGGCTTAATTAGTCAAAAGCAGTGGGCAAACACTTAGGTGTTAGGTTGAATCCAAAATCAAAAATACTTGAACCCTAATTAAGCGCCACTACTGGGCACTCAGTGCGGATCGCGGTCATTTTTGTGCGATCCACGGTGCTCTTGTGCAGTACGCAGTACCATTTTGTGCAGACCGCATTGATGAACTTGTAATTGCTGAACCTCAAGCACTGCGACCGCACTACATATTGTGCGGACCGCCCCAGTGCGGTCGCACTACATTGTGCGATCCGCACTGCCTAGATACAGAGAGTGGGTAGTTTGAACCCTACCTCGGTGCTCTCCGCTGACCCCAATGCGGCTGCACACCATTTTGTGTAGTCTGCACTGTGTGACTTCTGCAACTTGTCTGCAAATTTTTTTCCCTACTGTTCTGCAACTTTTATACAATTTTTTTCCTTCTTCTACAACTCTATTCTTAACTACTACAACTCATACTAACAAGTTCAATTGAATTGTGTTTACAGACAATGGTGAAACAACGTTGAGGTAAATGATCCAAACAACCGGGCAGAGTGGAATCCTCCCGGGGTGGGAAGCAGAAAATGATAAAACTCATTCCCCAAGTCCGAGAAAATATAAAAAAGACAAGAAAGATAATAAAAGCAGCTGACAGAGCAATTGACATGTCGAGGAGTGAGTACGAGCCTTCTGGGGAGATTTTCTCTGACTCAGTACCAACACCATACCTGACTGGCCAGAAAGGCATAGGCTAAGAGACACACCTCCAACATCACCCACTACCCAAGCTCATTGAATATTTCTTCTGGGTCGTATGAGGGCTCAGGTGAAGGTAGTGGGAATACTCCACCTCTCCAACAACTTCATTATTTGGAGAAGGTGCAGTAGGCGCTGAGAAGGATGAGGAGGAAGTAGGGGGAGATGAAGAAGAAGGAGAAGGAGGAGAACCGCAGGTGGGGTGTTGCTAGAACAAGGAAGTCGGAGGTGTGGTAAGACCGGTTTGTTAGTGAAGTAGCATACCAAAAATTTCACGAATGGTGGCCGGTGCGGAAGTTGATCCCAGAGAGAAGCTTCATAGATAGAGACTTGCAACCCCACAACCCCAATGTGAGGAGCCAATTTAGGGGGAGAGTCGGATGGGAGTATTTTTTGGGGGATTGTGTGGATGCTAATGAGCACTTGGTCAACGAATTCTACACCAATGTTGCCCACATCAAAAAGGGTACCAAGGTGCAGAACTTTAAGGTGTTTTTTGATGGGAAGAAAATCAATGATTACCTTGGCTTTGATGAGGAGGATGAGACCCTATACATGGTAAAGATGGAACTGGGTGAGGAGGTCCGTCCATGGTTGGCATATGGCAAAGATGGAACTGGGTGAGGAGGTCCGTCCATGGTTGGCACAGTAACTAGCAATCCCAGGTACCACTCCGGATTGGTTGACTGTGAGCGTCAAGATATTGATACGTAGTTTGAATTTTGAGACGAGGGCAAAGGAAACATTTGTATGTAGCAGGTTGGACCCCACGACTCATGACAACACCCTACCTCTTTTCCGAGAAGTGTTGGTGGCCTCGATCGTGGTGGAATACCCAATCAATGTGAGGAATGTGATATCACAAATAATTTTAATTGTGAGTTCTGAGCATGTCAGAAACTTCCCGTTCCCCAGTTTTTTTACTATGTACTTCCGGGATCTGAGAGTGGACAAAAGGCCCTTCGACATCAAGGTAAAAGCAAAGGCCCCATTTTCTTGGTACATCATGCAGGGGGATGATAACCCCAAGAGCAAGACCATCAAGAGTACAGTTACTACTCCAACTGGCCAATCTGAAGAGCCAGTTGTGGTAGTGACTCCTGCTGAGCCTGCCTCTACTTCCACTACTATCCCTCCTAGTCCATCCACCTCAGCTGCCACAGAGATCCCATCTTCCCGTGCACATCCAATAACTGCCCACCAACTGAGCCAGGCACTTCTTAGTATAAACAACTGGATGCAGATTATGTCATCCAAGTTGTCCATCCTCACTGCAACGGTAGAGCCTCACTCGGCACCTCCACCCCCATAGGTTCCCCAATCGATAGAGGATGCTCTCAAAGAGATATTAGAGAACCAGAAGAAAATCCTCGACACTTAGAAGGTGCTTACTGAAGTAGTTGCTTCACATATCAAGGCTCTCAAGGAGCTTGCTAAGGAGCACAAGAAGTTGAGGAAGACACGGTCCTCTAAGGAGTCCGTGAAAAAGTTGAGAGCTGATGTTGACAGACTAAAAGCAAATCACCTACCTTTAGATTTACTATTCTAGAACCCAGTACCAGCAGTTCATCCCCAGACGGAGCAGTCATAGATGATGCAATCATCCAGTTGGTCAACCCACCGAAGGCTTCCTCCAGTCAGCCACAGGATGCACCTCCAGAGCCTGTTCAGGTCCAGGCTCAGGTCCTAGCAGCAGGCCACAGGGAACCAGTCTGAGGTCCTAGGCATAGTGAGGACCCATGGACCACTCATGATCCTATGCAGACAGATATGCCATATAGAGTCTCTATATCCTTCTTCATTATCTTTTTTGTGCTTATTATTGTTTAGTTGGCATTGGGGACAATAACAGCTTTCATTTGAGTGTGTACGCCTACTGTTTATTTCATGGTTTCATTCGGATGAATGTATATACCTTTGTTTTGTATATAGTTTTATCATTTCACTACATTTTTTGCACTTTTATTTTACTTTGGGCTTGTATATAAAGTTATGTTACATTGTAGACTTTCATCCATCTATTGTATATTCACATCCCCTATTGTATATATTCATTCTAAATTCCGCAATTTTTTCGATATTAGCTTCTTATTTGTGATTCGTAGCTTCTTGTTTTTAATGTTTGAAATAAGCATTTGGTTTTATTAATGCCACGATTCTTTCTAATATGGAGTTCCATTGAACCGGGTGGCTCTTCCCAGTAATGGATGGCGTGACAACCTTCATAAGGGTTTGAGTTCGATTTTCTTTTTTTTTTAGTAGTTAGTAGTTAAGGGTGTCTCAAGCAAAGCTTCACTTGGGCCTAGCATATTTTCCTTTGATCTTATGGTCAAAAATAAATTTGTTGGGTTTAGGATGGTGAAAGTCGTAACCTTGAGACTCTTGTGTTTACCGATAATCATCTAGTGGTTTTTCGGGACCATTGTGTGCTCAAATCTTATCTAAGCTCATTATGGGCTCCCGACTCTGTGTCTTTAGCAATCTCATAGCTTGTGTGGTGAGTAATCGCATTGCAAGTCCTAGTCCCGAACCATTTGTTGAGGTGAAATCCTATGTGAATTTTTACTTGAGATATGATAGGATCTCCTTGGTCCAAATGATAGTACATATCCATAACCTACGAATGATAAGAACCCTAGTCAACCCTTTTGAGCCTTAAACGTTTTTCCTTCAAGAACCATGATACAAGCCTATACCCGTCCTAAAAGATACCATCTCTTGACACCCGATCTTTCCTTTAACACATGGCAAAAGAATAACTTTGGGGGGGGGGGGAGACAAGGCTTGCAACAAAGTGGTAAAAAGGCACAAAAATGAAGAAAAGGAAAGGCAATGAAAAAGAAAGAAAGGCAAAAAGACAAAAAGAATGTTTAATGTGAAAAAAATAAAAAGGGATTCAAGAGAAGCAAAGAATGAAAGGTGTGGAAAGTTGAAAAAGGAGAAAAGGTTTGAAATGCATAAGAAAAAGTGACAGTGTGTCTCTCTAACCCCTTAGAAAGAAGTAAAATGTCTCAAAGAGTCAAGTGAATGAGTGTCAAATGAATCAAAAGAAGTGCTTAAAGGAGGATGGAACCGACCTAGACTAAAACATTTCCTAACCTGAACCAAAAGCCTTCACAATGTCTCCCCAAAAGCTCTATATGATCTTGAGTTGAATGAAGCTTACATTAGTGGATACTCACATTAGGGGAAAACATATGGTACCTAGATCTAGACTTGTGACTTTTTCTTTAGAGAGATGAGTGAACTTCCATTGACCTCATTGTGAGTGCCATTATTCTAAAGGTGAGGTTTGCTTAGGGAGAGTTGAGGATGTGTGAGATTGGGTTCCACAATAACCAAAGTAATAGAAAAGAGTTCTTTGACGTGTTGAGTCAATTCTTGATGCTTCACACTTAATCCATGAAGTTTCAAAGAGTAAAAGTTGTAAATGATTCATTTGTATTGAGGGCAATTGTTAGTCTCAGTTGATACTAGATGAGGTCACTTTAGGACAACTGAAATTTTCTTGGACATTCTCTTAAGGGGTGGGTCTTATTTTGTTTGCTTGAAGACAAGCAAAAACTTAAGTTTGGGGAGTTGATAACTAGGGATTTTGATACTTTTTATACTCCTTCTTGCTTATGTATTTGATTAGTAATTTGTACAAAATAGTCGTAAAAGGCTCACAACTTGTGCTTGATTACATGTTTGATCAACAAAGTGACAAGATGTCAAACATCAGCTCAAAAGGAGTGAAACTTGTACAAGTAACCAAGACAAGACCAAGCTCAGGCAAAATAAGCTCAGCGCGGCCGCACTACATTCTGTGCTGTCCGCACTAGGAGATTCAGAGAGGTCAATTTCCAGGCAAAGGGGAAGTGCGGCCGCACTACATTTTGTGCGGTCCGCACTGAGATCAATATGGATGCAGTCCATTCTCTACGGTCCGCAGTGAGAAGAATCAGAAAGCTAAAATTTCCAAGTGTCAACCCTTCGCGGTCCGCGGTCCATTCTACGCGGAACGCACTAGAAGCCTCCGCGGCCACAGTCCATTGTCTGTGGTCCACGCTGTGCAAGTTCAGAGAGCAGTTTTGTCAAGTCCAAAGCCCTAGTGAGGACCGCAGTCCATTTTGTGCGGTCTGCACTAATGCCGCAAGGGTTTTTTTGTTTAGAATTTTCAGCTTAGTATAAGTAGCTTATTTTCCATTTTTAGGTGAAGCAGATAATATTAGAATTTAGCTGCGCTCGTGGGTTCGAAGTTTTTAATTATTTTGGGCAATTTTATCTACCTTTCATCATTGAATCTTGTTATTTATCTTAGTGATTAATTAATATGAGCGGTTCTTCATTTACTTCTTGTTTTTCTTCTTTAATTATGAGTAGCTAGACCCATAAACTAGGGTTGTGGCTCAACCCTAGTGTGAGTAATTGATGGGTCTTGTATTTTAGGGCTAAATTGTCTATGGGTGTTTGTTATATGGCCAATTTTATGGTTAAATGCTGAATTAGTGATTGCAAACACTAGTTTATGTTGAGTTGACTTGAGCTCTTCTTGAGAAAGAGAGCCTAAGTCTCCGAATTTGGTCCAACAAGGAATTGGGGCGTACTCAAGATATTGATAGCCCCAATTAAAGGGTTAACCCTCGAGAGAGTAATACCCGACTTGAACCCTAGTTGCTTGTGCAAATTTGCTATACCCAATTTGTCTTGAGAAAGTCAATTCATGCAAAATCACTCGAACCACCGAGAGGTGTAGAGTGGGTAAATTCGTGTAATGGTTATATCATACTCCCCAAATATGCCAAACGTGCTTTAGACTCAAGTGCCCTCAATTGACCACCTAGGCGAAAGTCACAACCCTATTGCCTTTTAAACCATTTGAACAACGCGTAACATTACAACTCTTAGCTTAATCTAGTATCACTTACCATTTGTAGTTTGATAATAGTAGAAGTAAAATGAATAACTCAAAAATGATTAGAAGTGCAATAAAAAACAATTACACAACTCTAAATTAGGTGATACTCGACTCCAAATTCTAGCTCTCTGTGGATATCGATTCCGACCCTAAATCGGTAAAAGCTGCTCTGACCCTCTCCCGTTACTTAATTAGTAGTGTGAACTAGGTCGCAATCAAAAGACAATATTGTGGGATAACAAGCTAGAAAGGAAAGTCTGCTAAAGGGTGTAGCAAACGAAAAGGGGAAACTGTCAAGGAACCTGGTCCAATAAGGTCCATGACTAATGATGGTGGTCTTTGGCAGCAGAGAGTAAGAACTTAGAAAGTGTTATGGGGACGTACATTTGATCCAGCAATTTCGGATATGACAAGCATGCATCAAATTCTAGAGATTGTGGAGTTTCAATAGTGGAAACACTTGTTTGAAGATAGAATGCCTCTGGTATACGAAGATGTCGTACAAGATTTTTACGCTTCTCTTTTAACAATTGAGGGGGACCATATTTGTGCTCTTGTAAATGGTGCAGACATTGTACTTGATGCTTCAACATTGGGAAAGGTTCTCGGAATTTTGTGTAAAGGTATGGACTCAGCTAAGGGTATCTGTGGAGTAAACTTTCGGAGAGCCGTCATGAAAGAACAAGCTATTCAATAGGGGGAACAGGTGCACAAGAAGGTGCTGCTTCCTGAGTACCAGCTTCTCTTTGAACTGGTCAATAAAGTGCTTTTGCCCCGCTTTGAGAGGCGCTTTATTGCTACAAGATCGGACATGGTGCGCTTGATGAGTTTGTACCAATCAGTTTGCCAGCGATCATGATTGATCACATGCAGAAGGTGGCAAATTTTAAAGGTGGAAATCACGGGCTACCTTATGGCTTTCTCCTAATCAGGTGTTCAAGTTCTATAAGGTTCCCTTAGGGAATCCCAGAATGGGAACACACAAGCAGCCATTCTCTAAGAAAACTCTAAAAGAATGTGAATGTATAAAAAGAGTTAGTGGGAACATCTCGACTATATCTCAATTGATAAACGCTCAAATAGCCTCTAAGGAATTGAGAAGGCTGAGGGCTCGAAATGCTATATTGAAAACTCAGCTTAGCCAAGCAGCTAAGGGACCTGATTCTGTACATGAGGAGGTAACCCAACTGAGAAAAGAAAATGAGAGACTTCAGGCTCAATTTCTTGAAGAACAACTGGCCACAAATACTAGACTAGACTTGGTTCTCAAAACTATTGCTACCTCTTCCTCCAAGCCCCTGTCCTCCTGTGTTTCCTAGAATCCTCTTAGTTCCAAGTTGTTTTTGCTCCAACATCATGTGGCTACTATTTTATTTTTTTTGTTTGTTTTGTGATGGCATGTTGAAATTAACTATTACTGCTCCTGATTTACTCAATCCAATATAAATATTAATGAAACAGCTTCCCTTTTGTTGTCATGTACAATACTGTATTCCTCTGGCTTCTCTTTTCTGTCATGTTGTGTCCACATATGTGGCATGAGCTATCTGTGTTAGACTTCTTTATGCTTATTATCTAGCGGTTCTTTTTTATGATGCCAAAAGGGGAAAAATATGAGGGTAATATGCTTGTAGGTTGTTGACAGAAATCAAAGATTAAGGGGGAACTAAGATTAAGGGGGAACTGCTGACATCTCATCTGGTTAATTGATGCTTTTAATACCTAAGTTTGTCATCATCTAAAGGGGGAAATTGATGGGTTTTCAATGTCTTAGCCTTATGTTTCTTATGTTTTGATGTTCTAACAAACTTGTTATGAAGAACCAGATAGATAACCTTGTCTCACAGGATACACATCTCATGAGAAATGTTCGAAGTCTGAAAATCCGCAAATGGATGAACGACCACCGGAAGGAACACAACAAGGACCCAATGCCTTGGTCCCTTAGATGTCTCCAGAAACATAATAAGTCAGTCACTGTATGCAACCAATATAAAGAGAAACACAATAGGGACCTGCTTCCTTGAGGTTCTCCGACAAAAGTACAAGTCAAGTGCACAACTGGAACGTAGCAGAAGAAAGTGACCATCTGGCAACTTTTATAGATAAGGAACACAATCAGGACTAGGTCCGTTTGTGTGTTCTGACAGAAGTACAAAATCCACTATCCGGCTAGAACGCAACTGCCCAGAAGCGGCTGTGTAGACAATGCAACAGCCACTTCTCATTGAGAAGAAGTACACCAAGAGTTGACATCACTACCCATTGTGATATCTTTTGTGATAAAACAACCTAGTGCAAGACACTTTTTTATGCATTCAGTGATATTCTCTCAAGCAGAAGAAGTATTCCTCCAGCATTGAAGTCACTGATGTGTCAAGAACAAGAAGACAACTCCACTAAGGATCAGTTTCAAGCAGAGTCCTATGTATGTCCATGGTAGAATTGTAATCTTGTTAATTGTTCTACATTGTAATTCCTAGTTTGCTTTCCTAGAAGCATTTTTTTAGGAACAAACCAAATTCATAAACTTTAGAGTTTATGTTGTGACTAGGAGTAGTCATAAGTTAAATCCTCTGTAACTAGGAGAGTCATAGAGTGACTTGTGGTGGTGCATCACAAGTTAGTTTGAAGTCTTTGCAATAAGGTCTTTGCAATAAGGTATTTGCAAAGTGGTTTATAATAGATAGATTACAAGTTAGTTGAGTTTAAAACCTATAGGGGTAGGTCGTAATTTTTTGATCTCCTTGTGTGAGATTTTTCCACGTAGAAAATCTCTGACCTTCACTGCATTTTACGTATTATTTCATAAAAGACCATGTACTTTATAGTTTGGTGGACTCGTATAGGCTATCACCGAGGAAATATCCTACCCAATTCCGATACTAGGTAGGATTGTAAAAGAGTAAGAAGCTAGATTGACTTGCTTTTAAATTAAAAGCAGCAAGAGCAAGTAAGTAGGCTTTTCTCCACAAGAACAATCTTGACTTTCTTTATACTTTATAATATAAGTCCCTTTAAACGATCGTAAATGGCATGAAATGTAACGACCACCTATCATACAAAAACAAACAATGAACAAATTAACTCGATACTAAATCGTCCGCAAGAGACTAGGACAGCACAAATGCTGCAAACTCATCAAACTCGTTATTCAGAAGTCATTTGAAATGTAAAGGACAACGTGACTGGTATAGAAACTATCAGAAAACTCATTACAGAAGCTAGTAACTAAACTCAAAGTTTACATGAAATGCGAAGACCTCAATAGTCGGGGATTGAAGTAAATCGATAACCTTGAGCACCTCTCCAAGAATAATATGCAATCCGTGTCTCATAAAAACCTGCAAGTAATCATTAAGTGTCACAGTGGCTGTTGGAAGTTTCTTAATCAATATAAGGAAAGCGAAGAAAAATATAAATTAAGAACTTAATATGCAACAAAAAATGTAGTCAGTATTAGACACTAAAATCTAATAACATGAAGAAAACATAACTTGAACTAAAATCTAAACAGTCTAATCAATCTATCACTATTGCCTATTGCAAAAGTTTATAACACGTTATTGACATCCCAAAACATCAAAAGTGTTCAACACCTGATATATGGGTTACATCACCGGTTGCCTGGTATTTATGAAGAAAGGTAGAGATGCGCGCCTATTTTCCACTGAATTTTAGACCACATACAACTAGGTCTCGGGATTTCTTGGTTATAAAAAAATAATATATATATATACATATATCTATTTATATATATATATATATATATATATATATATATATATATAAAAATAGATATATATATATATATATATATGAAAAAAAGACAGCTCAGTGCACAAAGCATCCCGTGTTTATGCAGAATTCGGGCAAGAGCCGTACCCCAAGGGGGTGTGATATAGGCAACCTACCCTGATGCAAGTATTAATAGCTGAGTCCACGGCTCGAACACGTGACCTATAGATCACACGGCAACAATTTGACCATTGCTCCAAGGTTCCTCTTCAAAATAAATATATTGTATATATAAAATGTGTGGCCATTTTTAAGTCCACAGCACAATCACCTTCATATGGGGCTTCTTGAAACTATAGAGATAAGGTAGATAAATTAACAAGTAGTCCTACCATTTGCTGTTTCGCTTATTTAACATGCTCACAGATTCAATGGAAGTTACCTTGTTAGTTCAAACTGGTATTCATACCGTCAAACAATGGTGAAACTGTAACATGACTCTGAATTTAGTGGACTACTGCACTCTCAACAAGGATATCTTGAACAACCTTATACAAGATTTATAGCTTTATCATCCAAAGCAGTACAACATAGATGAATGTTTTACTTACCAGGGAGAAAAGTGAGAATTCCAAGTCCAAGAAGACCATATGCCTGTGAGCGCTCTCCTCCCATATGACCAGATAAGATGAAGTATGATAGCAAGAGAAGCAGACATCCCAGAAAGAGCAGAAAAAGAGCGAGGGCAATGGACTTCCAGGGGATTCTATCTAACGATTTTGGTGAATAATCAAATCTAGGGTCAGGTCGGCTGCCAGCACTACCATAATAGTCCTCATCTTCATCCACAGCGAGACGACTGTAAGGAATGTTCCGCCTGGAAGCCATCCACCAGAATTTCCAGTCTTTGAATTGGAAAAGATTAACAAATTTGGCAAAAGGTCAAATCAGAACAAGGCTGCTTGAGAAAACACCACCTAATTGAGAACACGGGGATCTGACTATCAGAATATATAATAAGTTGGCAAAGTGAGGTAGAATTTTAACAATAAATACCTTCTTGGTCAAGGAGGATACCCACAAAAGATGGTTCAATAATACACACAACTATAGGGTCGCGTTCTAAATTGTTCTGCAAAAATATGTCAATATTTGCCCCCTATATATGTGTGTGTTTGTATGTGTGTTTATTATATCTCAATCTTTGTCATCTGTTCCATATTGCAGCTCATGAGAGTCCATAACTTTTCCTGGCCTTTTACTCTGTTGTTACTACACTCATGACATTGCTGGGAGCCTGGGCTAACCACCAAAGAATAAGAAAAGAAATACCATTTTACAATGCATTTTTAAGTCAAAATTGTGGTGGTTTTGGCCATAAATATATCTCAAAACTCCTGAACACAATAAACAGAACATTTTGTTTTACGTGGTCAGATCCTCGTTCTGAAGCATCATCAAATTTTAATCGTCCGATTAGAGGATTTGATGGTGAGACCTTTACATGACTTCTGGCATTAGCTCTTATAATTTTGAAGTATAAGGGATTCATAAAACTCGTGAACCATTTTCGATAGTTCTTCAGGTGGTACATAGTTATACATTTGTTACTCATATCACCCAGTTTAGTCAGTACCACACCAATTCCATCACAGACAACCTTTTTCCGACATTGACTAATGAATTTTGACTTGGTACCACGGGGGAAGCCTCTCAAAACAATATAGTACCACCGCACTGATGTCCTTGCCTTTTTATGCAAATTGACTGGAAAGGAAAATGATGTCTTTTACATTGAAGAATTGTCCCTTATTAACTTAGAGGTACTGATCACGAAAGCATGTTTCCTAAGCGAAAAAAAAAAAAAAGCTATCCAAATTTATGTGGTGAACTCATTAGTTTTCTGGAGATCTCAACTAGTATAGTCGACTGTCCTAGATGACACTTTCCCTTTACCTCTACTTTGAAGACTTCTTCCTCCTGCCTTTGCAGGCTAGTATTTACTCTAAAGATCTGTACAAGGGATTGCATCCCCTTGATGCTACACTGATGAAACTTCCAAATTGTGTCCAATCAATTAACTGTGTCTCAAACTCCAAACAAATTAGGTTCGGAAAAATCCTATCCCCAAGCTTTCATATTTAGCGGGTGTACTGTTTTTCCTAAAACGTGTTGATTGGACCATAAGGGGATTTCTACCAAGGATTTGGTTAGGGAATAAGATTACATTTGCGGTGCTTTGCATTTATTAAAGGTGAATAATTTGTTTTCATTATTATTCTTCTCCTTACCTTTGAGAGCTTATACTTATAAATTTTTTCAATGGACTATCAAATGTTTCATGACTCTTTGAGTGTTTATATAAAGAAACATCAAAATCAAGCAATCAGAAATTCCAGATGCCATTTAATTATTAATAGCAAGTTTAAAAACCAATCTTTTTCAATTTATTTAGGGCCAAAACCATACTAATATCCATCAGAAATCAAGTTATACAGGAATCCAACTAAATCAACAAACAATTACGTAATTATCCGATAATACATATCAATAAGACATTCTACTAACTCGAAAAGCTTCGGACTAACCTTGAAGGGAAGCAAGTACAAATTCTCCGAAGAAAGTGACCCGGAACACTGACGAAAACCTAACCCGGCAACAATAGGAGTGGAACGTGGCTAAAACCCGAAAAAGTGCGCAACCAACTTTGACCAGATTTCTTTTTTTTCCTTATTTTGTGCTCGGAATAAACTTTGTCTGCGTATATGTTATTCTCCTCGTTTCCTCTCGTTTCTACTTTCTTTGTTTTAGGCGGAGCAGGATTTGGGGATTCTAAATATTTAAATTATTATATTCCTAAAAATTAATAATTTATATATTTTTAGTAAAAAATATAAAATAAATATATAATTAGAAACAAAGCTAATGGGTTTCGACCAAGTCGGTAGCTTCTATTCTTCCTCCGCTCACGCTAAATAAGTTACTATTGTTCAACAAAAGAAAAAATTACTAGTATTTCACAAGTGAAAACGATAAAAATTTCAAATCCAAAAAAAGGTGAGAAAAAAAAAATCAAATCAAAATGGTATTTAAAAATTAAAATTATGTTTAAGTATAAATATAATTTTGGATTATTTTTACAAAAAATTTGAAAAATAACTTTTTAAAGTTTTTATAAATTTTCAAAAAATTTTAAAAATTATTTTTAAGTAAAAATTAAAATTTTATGATTACCAACTCAAAGAATTGAACTATGAAAAGATTGTAGTTTCTATTCATGATAGGCAAGTTCAAAAGCTGAGAAACAAAGTGATTTCCTCTATGAAAGTATTATGGGAAAATCTGTTACATCTCGCGTTTTCATACGTTAAAGATTTGTCTTCAGTTAATCGACGTATACTTGGGGATGAGATTATCTTAAGGTTAACGTATTCATGCCATTTATAACAAGCAATAAGTAAGTGTCACAGAGGATAAATGATACACGAATTAAAGAAAACGAGCTTCGTTGAAGGTTGCCGATTTGGGATAAATTGGTCGAACGATGATACCCCATAATTATAAACTAGTACCATGCAAGGTATCATAAGACCACGGTAGTATGATGTATAAAGTATATTAAAAATAAATTAAATTTTAAGTAATTTAAGATAATTTTTAATTATGAGAAAAGTTGGTTAATTATCAGATTACAAATATTATCTTAATTAACTAAAGAAGATAATAATCCCCTCCCAGAAGACGTGACAGCAAGAAAGCTTACCAAACATATGACTAAGTAATCATATAAGATTAATAGCTACCTAGCATCTACGTGTAAAACACTTAAACACAAATGGTGTATATACAAATTTGGACTCTTCTAAAATTGAGCATTGTTATAAACTAAAGCAAAAGACAAGAACAATAGAACAAGAACAATAGCAATAGAGAGAAGAGTAGAGAGAGTTCTTCTTATTGAGTTGAGAGGGGTGAATTACAATGGTAGAGAGCACCTCTATTTATAGGGAGGAGGAAGATCTTGCTACCAATAATAGGACTCTAAAATCTCTCTAATTAAATACATTAAAGACATTCACCTTAAATAGAAGTGTAATAATCTTCTATTTCATAACACTCCCCCTTGAATGTCTATTCAATGATGTGCCTCGTTAAAACCTTAAAACAAAACCCAATGGGAAAAATTAAAGTAAGGAAAGAGTACACATGTTTGAATATGCGCCTATTGGTTGCCTCGTTAAAAACCTTGCAAGGAAAACCCAATTGGGACAAAACCTTGTAAGGGAAAAAGAGTGCAACGCGCATTAACTCCCCCTAATGAGTACATCAATTTAAGCCTTGAGCATTTGCATTCCAATCTTTGTGCATCATCTTCAAAACGATCTTTGGTAGATGCTTGATGAATAAATCAACCATATTGACTTGAATAAATATTCCGCACCTTGAAATCATCATTCTTGATGGATATAAACATCTTCATATAATGTCGTGGAATAGCTCTTTAATATCTCCATAGATGCATTCTCAAATCCATCATGCTTATAGTTATGGCAAGATTCATATGTACACAAATTGTACTTAGGATGCGGTACTTCAGGACCAAGAATTGCATATGCTTCAAGCAACTTAAATCTTTCAAGTTAAGTCATATAAGTCGCATAATAGACTTTAGCTGCATATCAAGTTTTCATGTCATGCTAAACAAATAAGATATCGAAAATTGACTATACATACCTTTGCCTTTATACTTTCAAGCATATGAACTATAGGTTCAAAGCTACATGTCTTTCATATGGAATCAATTCTTCTTGAATTGTATCTCTTCCATTTCGTTACTTTCTTTGGGTCAGCAAATGCGTATAGCATGCTTTGCAATATGTTGCAATTGCATTTCCCTTTTTATGAACTACAGGTTCATATCATGATATTCGGGGATATACATATACAAATGAAAATTCATCCCATGTAACACTTTCTCAAGTGTTTATCATGTCTCCCCCTCATGTTAGTAAAGCTAACATGTTTCCTCAACTTTGGAAAATCATCTTTGTGCATTATGTCAATATACACAGCACCTTAATAATAAGATGAAATTATTTGGTTCCTGACCCTGAACCACTTGTGAGGGGAGAATATACTCTCGTATACAACTTATATCAAACTGATATATATATATAACTTAGTTCTCATAAGAAACAGTTTAGCTATTAAGTGGAAGCACTCAATAATTATCTTGCTAAACCAACTTTAATATAAACCAACTTATCAAGATGAACTGTCTTGAGTAGAGAATCTGGAAACTATGCTCGAAGTTAGATTACTGAGCGATTTACCTCGCAAGCACTGCCAGGCTGCAGGTTAATAACAATGGCGCATGTAACCATATCATAGATGCATCATATGTGGTATACATGGCAGGTGAATGGGCCCATACTCACCTTTCATATTTCCAGAATTTATGGGCTTCAACCCGAACTCTTTAGTTGGTCCGTTCATTAATGAGAACAAGTGATACAAGAGTATTCGTAAAGAACTTTCTAGTTCTTTAATATTCACCTATGTGAATTTGCACATCATACTTAAAATGAGATGGCTAACATGAATGCCAACTGAATAAATTATCAATATTGGTAAACTTCAAATTTACACCATGACATGTGCACTTATCAATAAACTTCGGGTTTATTATGACATGGGTTTTATACCAATAGATATCCACTTTATTGTGGCATTCTTTTGTTTGTGTAGTACAAACTGGAGAACAAAGCGGGTAGCTTTTCATATACAAATTACCCCGCTACAAGTTGTAGTAATAGGAGAATCAAAGCCTTCCTTTATTTATAGTCTCAATATAATCAATCGCTTTCGCGTGTACTTTGGAAATTGAATAAGTTTCTTTGAGACTTACTACAGCACAATACTCAATTGTGTTTCTCCAACATAGTAATAATTGGCTCTTCGAGAGCTCTCAATTAATTTTGTACTACCACAGACTGAGGTTCGAGATCCTCACATTCTTGCATTCCGTATTTTCAAGAGTCTCAGGCTTAATAGATTCTTCGTGAATCTCGGAATTAATCAAATCATGAGCGTCCTCATGTGATTCTTTCATAGTATCATTTAGATCGTTCTTTTTCCTCTTTCTAGGATTTCGATCTTTGGAACCTAATGGTCTGCCACGCTTCTGGCGTGCATTTGACTCATTGGATATGACACTAGATATTTGTCCAATAGGGACTTCAATACGGATCGGAACATTTTCCGCGTGAATGTGGGATTTCGTTATCCTCTTCAAGTCCGTAAATGCGTCAGGCATTTGATTTGCTATTCTTTGCAAATGGATAATCTTTTGTACCTCTTTCTTTCAAATAGAGGTATGTGGATCAAGATGAGATAATGATACATTTTTCCACAAAATTTCCCATTTGGTTTCACCGACTTCTCCCCCTAATTTTGGGAAAAGTGTCTCATCAAATTGACAGTCTGCAAATAGTGCAGTGAACAAATCTCCTGTCAATGTTTCGAGGTAGCGAATAATGGAGGACGATTCATACTCAACATATATTCCTAACCTTCTTTGCCAACCCATTTTGGTGCGGGATGGCGGTGCTACAGGCACCTATACTGCGCATCCAAAGCTTCTTAAATGGGATATATTGGGTTCATGACCCAAAACCAATTGCAATAGGGAATATTTGTGATAATTCGTCAGTCAGAGACGAACTAGCATTGCTGCATGCGAAATGGCATGACCCTAAGCCGAAGCGGGCAGCCGACAAAGTAGCATTGCTGCATGCAAAATGGCGTGAACCCAAACCGAAATGGGCAGCCTCTTTTTCATGAAGAATTCAAGATTATTCTCATCTATTATCCATTAACTTTGCAAACGCAAGGTTGCGTGATGGCAACAAGCACACATTAGACCATCTACAGGATGCGTCTATCAAGACCATGAAATACCTAAACTACCCACTAGGTGGGTGAATAGGTCCACAAATGTCCCCTTGTATACGTTCCAGAAACTGGGGTGACTCAGTCCCAACCTTTGTTGGGGATGGTCTGATAATCAGCTTGCCTTGATAACACGAAGTGCAAGGATATTCATTACTTGAAAGAATTTTGAAATTCTTTAACGGATGTCCATATGAGCTTTCTATAATCCGTCTCATCATGGTTGATCCTGGGTGACCCAGTCGATCATGCCAAAGTACAAATGTATTGGACTCAGTATTCTTTAGATTTACTGTTGAATGTGCCTCAATTGCACTAATTCTTGTCCAATACAGGCCACAAGATAAAGACGGGAATTTCTCAATAACCCTCTTTTGGCCGGAGACATTCTTTAAAGTGAGGACGAGATATTCAAGATTATCTTTATCCATTGTCTCAATATTGTAGCCATTCCGGCGTACATCTTTAAAACTCAACAAGTTTCTTCTTAGACTTGGAGGAGAATATTGCATTCTCTAAGATAAACGTCATGCCTTTGGGCAGAGTTACATTTGCTCTTCCGGAGCCTTTCAATCAATTTACTTCCCATGGTATGACATACAAAAGGAATACATGAACATAAGAATAAACAAGTTCAATTCTTTTGTGTCACATACTATTTTCAAAATCTGCTACTAACAGTTGACTAACAAAATCAGATATGTTGTCCATAATCAATTACTTTGCAGTTTGAAAATTTCAGCGTTTTTCATAAGACAATCGATTATTAAACACACACAATCGATTGTTTGAACATAGACAATCGATTGTTAAACACACACAATCGATTATTTGTTATTTTTGAAAAACTTCAGATCACACTGTCTTAAGACAATCGATTGTTAGACATAGACAATCGATTGTTGGTTATTTTTGAAAAATTCCAGATCACTGTTTCAAGACAATCGATTGTTAGACAAAGACAATCGATTGTGGATGATTTTTGAAAATTTCCAGACCTCACTGTTTAAGACAATCGATTGTTAGACAAAGACAATCGATTGTGGATGATTTTTGAAAAATTCGTTATAAAGACAATCGATTGTTGATCATTGACAATCGATTGTTTTGCAGTTTTATGCGAAATATGAGATAACCGACTAGTTTTTCAGGTTAGTCGATTACCTCTACTGGAAAGTAAAGATATTATTGATATTTGAGCATATTGAGAACTAATACAAATATCATATCATGAACTAGCTAATACGAGCTAATACTAATGACTATTAGTTTATTCATTAACTAATACAAATAAATCAAACAGCTCCATCTTCTTTCATCACCGATCCATCATCGATTAGGTGGTCTATCTTTCCCTCGGGTTGCTAAAAGAAGTCTGCCACATCCAGGTGGGTGAAGTCAAAGTTGTCGTCAGAGACAAAATTTGTTTCAGGGCGTTTTCTCTTTCGAGATGCTTGATAAAGGTCAACCAAATTTTATGGTATACGGCAAGACTTAGACCAGTGCCCGTTTTCACCGTAACGATAATATATAGTTTATAAACTATTTGCTTTTGGATTCTTATCGTGCTTGTGGCAGAGTGACCAACTTCATGTTGTCATCTCTCTTCTTTAAGCCTTTCCACAAGATGGGTGAATCCTTGATGTTGAGATATTCAATCTTAAAACTTTCATCAAGGTGATGGCGCAAGTAAATCAAGGCCTTCGTACAGTTTCAAATCTTCATTAAGGTGATGGCGCAAGAAAATCAAGGCCTTAGCATAGTTTTGGGTGGATGCACTATTTCTATCTTTAATGGCATCTCCGAGACCCATAGCATCCAAGTGGATTTCAACATCCAACACCCATGTCATATAGTTCTTGCCCGAAATTTCGAGGGCAACGAACTTTCTTTTCATATGACACAATTACATCAAGAGCGTGTTCATACTTACGGGCTCTATTACAATTATCACATTCACTTCAGGGAATGGATCAAAATCATGTGCTTTACACAAGCTGCTACCACATTCTCTAAAGGGAATGGAGCAAATTCAATTTGGACGGAATTCTTTGTCACGTCCACATTCATTGATACCTTCATGGTAATTAGTCTTCTTTCAGACTTATCATATACTGCTTCCACATTCTCTAAAGGGAATGGAGCAAATTCAATGGGACGGAATTCTTTGTCACGTCCACAATCATACATGAATTTAATCATGGCAGGACATAGAGATTTTACCACTTCGTGTGGTTATAATTTCTCACAAACTCCATTAGAGTTATAATCAAACTTTGTATATAAAATTTATAGAATTCCAAGAATTTGAAAAGGAAAAGTAAATTACTTACCTTTAAGGTATACCAAATATATTTTCAATATTTTCTTCCTTTCTTCCTTTCCTTTCTTTCTTTCCTTTTTCCACGTTTTTCTTTCTTTTCTCTTTTTGCCGTTTTTCTTTTCGTTCCCTTTCTGTTCTTTTCTTTGTTTTCTTTCTTTCTTTTTGTTTCTGCTTCCTTCTTTTTTTTTTCTTTTTCTTTTTCTTTCTTCATTCTTTCTTTGAAGAAAAACCCTACACAAACAAAAGTTAAGACAATCGAAAATTTCAATTGGTTAGAGACTCGTGCTGATAACGTGTTATAAACTAAAGCAAAAGACAAGAACAATAGAACAAGAACAATAGCAATAGAGAGAAGAGTAGAGAGAGTTCTTCTTATTGAGTTGAGAGGGGTGAATTACAATGGTAGAGAGCACCTCTATTTATAGGGAGGAGGAAGATCTTGCTACCAATAATAGGACTCTAAAATCTCTCTAATTAAATACATTAAAGACATTCACCTTAAATAGAAGTGTAATAATCTTCTATTTCATAACAAGCATCTCTTTTAAAAGTTTAACTCATTTTTGGGCAGAGAACAACAACACTAAAATATAAGTCTTGCCTACTCATTCTCAATTTTTTTTTCTTTTGTTGGATAAATCAGTTTCTTTCTATTACATCAAAATAAAACAGTTACAAATCAATAGCTGCTAACCAATTACTCAATTTCTAATTTGTATTCTAGAAGAGTTATTACTAAGCCTATGAATATATATCAAGACATCAAAACACTATATATTGAAATCGACTCCATATCCTAAGGGTGGCTATTTATCCTTCGCAAGACATCCTTCCATTTATGAGTTGAGGATCCCTTTATGTGTATGTGGACTGTTATTTCCTTGCATATGTTACTGATAATCATTTTCCCTCCTTGAAATCTAAGCTTGTTTCTTTCTCTCCATATAAGATAGACTAGCATCCCAAAAACACAGGTGGTAATTGAAGCTAGCCCATTTCTCCTCTTGGAAATCTTGCTAACCCATCCAACCTCCCTATTCCAATCCCAAATGGTTCTCTGGTATCCCATCCTGCTTAACAATCTGTTCCACAGTTCCAAAGATGTCGGGCAAGCAAAAAAATAGGTGATCAAAAGACTCATCTGCTTGCCTGCAAAAAACACACTGTTGTGGAATCTGTATACCAAACTTTAATAATCTCTCCATTGTTTCCAGTCTTCTATGCAATGCAAGCCGTAGAATGAATTTGAATCTTGGGTGTAGCTGTGTCTGCAAACTGATGCTTTTCCAGTGAACTTTCTAGAGTTGGGGAAATTGCAATCGATATAGCTTTTTGATGCTGAAAAGATCCCCCCTCTGTAGTTGTATTAATCTGCATTCCAGATTACCATGGATACCCTGCAGCTCAGATATCTGTGCCCTTGTCTCAAATATTTTCCTCACAGCCCAGGCAGCATTCCTATGAGTAGGCATGTCTTCAATAGCTTTGTTCTGTATGTAGTATGTGTGCAACCATTTAATCCATAAGCTGTCTTTCTTCATTGTCACTGCCCATAAGTGCTTTGCAACAACAGCTTTGTTCCACAATAGCATATTCATTACATTAAGTCCTCCAGCACTATATGGTAAACATATAGTTTCCCAAGCCACTAATGCTTTCTTTGACACTGTAGCTGTAACAGTCCACAAAAAGGATTTGCAAATTGCTTCGATCATCTTCATTATTTCTTTGGCAGCAAGAAAATCTGAGACCAGTATGATTTCATTCCAAACAGAACAGATTTTATCAACTGGAGTCTGCCTGCATGCATATGATAGTAGTCTGGATGTCCAGTAGTTAATTTTTTGAGTTACCTTCTCCACTAGTGGCCAGCATTGTGTAATAGATAGGTTTTTGGAATCCAAAGGTACACAAGATATTTGAATGGAAGGGTACCCTCAGGGAATCCCAATTCTTTAGGATTTCCTCCTTGAGCCAATTAGGAACCCCAACTATATAGACTGCACTCTTGTCAGCATTTGCGTGAAGGCCTGATGTGGTAGCAAACTTCTGGAGAGTCTGTTTTAATAGTTTAACAGACTGAACATCAGCTTTACAGAATATTAGTAGATCATCAGCAAAACAAATGTGAACCACTCCCAACTTCTTGCATCTAGGATGAAACTTGAATTCTTTCCTTTTCATCATCTGCATAAATTCCCTGTGCAGATATTCCATAGCTATGACAAAGAGGTATGGGGACATTGGGTCCCCTTGCCTTATGCCTCTTTTGCCTTTGAATGGTGTTGTGAGACCACCATTTAAGCTTAAAGAGTATGTAATAGATGAAGTGCATTCTATTATCCAGCTTGTGAATTTGTAAGGAAATCCCATGTCCAGCAGTAGTCTTTCTATAAAACACCACTATACTGTATCATAGGCCTTCCTCAGGTAAACTTTTAGCACACACCTTGGGGAAATACCTTTCCTATTATACCCTTTGAATAGCTCTTGGGTAAATAAGATGTTATCTGTTATGCTCCTGCCGACAATGAAAGCTGACTGTGGACCTCCTATCAGATCACCAATAACTGTTTTGAGCCTTGCTGTGAGGACTTCTGTTATTATTTTATATAGTGTTGTGCAGCAAGCTATGGGCTTATAATCTTTTACTTGACTTGGATTTTGCACTTTTGGTATCAAAGTTACTGTTGTACTGCTTACTCCTCAATGCAGTTTGCCAGTCTCAAAAAACTCCTTCACAGCCTCAAATATATAATCACCAACAGCTTTCCAATTCCTTGTGAAAAATTCAATGCGGAACCCATCTACTCCTGGTGCTTTATCATGGGGCATATCTTTGATTGCCTGATGAACTTCCTCCCTTGTGATTGGCCTGATCAGTGATTGTTTCTGCTGCATGCTGAGACAAGGTCCCTTTTGAGTAATTCAGTATTTGGACATTGACATATAGAGTTACTTTTCCCTAGAATCTTGCTGAATGGCTTTATGAATTCTTCCTCCACTAGTTTAGGATCAAACAATTTGTCCCCTGAATCAGTGTAGATAGAGTTGATAGTATTCATGTTTGTCCTCATCTTCAGCTGTGCATGGAAATACTTGGAATTTGAATCTTCACAAGATATCCACTGTGCGTTGGATTTCTGATGAAGAATTTGTTCCTCTATGTTGCTCCATTTCTCAACTTCTATTAAAGTCATCTTTTCTTGATGTATCAGCTCCTGGTCCATATTGTTGCTCCTTTGTTCACTCTGAATGGCTTCAAGTTTCTGTCTAGATTTATTGAGGTGAAGTCTATAGGATGCCATATAAGTGTTCAGCTCCTTCAATTCCCGTTTCAAAGCTTTGAGTTTATTCCATACCCTCTGCATATTACCCCCATTACCACCCTTCACATCTTGTTTCCAAACCCTTTCAACTATACCAGCAAAGTCTTCATGCTCCATCACAAAATTGTACAGTTTAAAAGGTTTAAGGTGCAAATTCCTTCTCTGATCCACAACTTTGCATTGTATTAGGATAGGGGAATGATATGATACCTCAAGATTTAGAAAATCAGCTTCAATGTGGCTATAGTTCTGCATCCATGTCACATTTCCAAGTGCCCAGTCTATCCTGCAATATACTCTTCTCCCGGGTTGTTGTTTGTTACACCAAGAATAATACCATCCCAAGCTCTTCAACTGAGTAAGTTGAAGTGAATTTATTGCTTCCTGGAACCCTTTTATCTCACTCTGTGTGACGGGTGAGCCAATCCTGTCATCTGTGTGAAGGACATCATTGAAATTCCCACTAAGAAGCCAACTTTCCTGAATAGATGCTCCTATATGCACCAGACTATCCCATAATTGTTGTCTTTTATTTGCCTCATTGCTTGCATAAACCACTGTAATAAGAGTCTTGAATTTGGTACCTCTGTCCTGAACTTCACAGTGAATAAATTGTTCATCAATCAACAATATTTTCACCTCAATGTTTGGTTTGCACAATATCCAAATTCTCCCATTGAAATGTTCAGTATAATTGAAGCAGTTCCTCCAGTCACAACAGATTTTATTCAGTATCCTTCTAGCCTTGCTTTCTTTTACTCTAGTTTTTAAACAACCCATAAAATCCACTTTATTTTTCCTCAGAAAGATTTCTACCTCCTTCTGCCTGTGGGCCTTATTCAGGCCCCTAATGTTCCAAGTACAAAGATTCATTTGGGGGTGAAGCTGGATGGGCCAGCGTCCCCAGAATTAACATCCCTCTGTAATATAGAGAATCTGTTATTTGAGTTCAAGATATCAGCCACATTTTGCTGTACACTTTTTCCTTTCTGTTTCCTATTATCCACAGGTTTAGCATTTGCATTTGCATCTGGCTCTGTTTTATCCCCTGTCTTCTTTTCCAGTTGAACTGCCTCATTCTTACTCTTTGCTTTTGGAATCCATTTCACGGTTCCCCTATGCAGCTGTTTCATCTTTCATGTTTCTGTTGGTTGATATCTGTCTACTCTTGGCTTATCTTTCATTTCCTTATGCCAATACTCATCAGAAGTGTGCCCAAATCTAATGCAGTTAACACAGTATTTTGGTTTCCATTCATAGTCTATTTGTTGGACTATGATCCCTCTCTTTGTTTGAAGCTCAAAACTGTCTGGTAATGGCTTAGATATATTAGTCTCAACCATCACTCTAGCATAGGACACCTTTTCTAATTCTGCTGTAAACTTATCCGTATACAAAGGTTTTCCAACCATACTAGCTAATTTGCTTAAAGCTTCAGTAGACCAAAAACCCAGAGGTAAGCCTGGGAATATGATCCACAATGGAATTACACTTATGCTCTCCGGATCAAACTTGAAGTCCATTCTCCATTGTTGCAGCACAAATGGCTTATTGTGAAATGTGTAAGGACCTGCTTGTAATACAAGATACTTATCCTCAGCAGTCTCGAATCTGAATATATAGTATCCATCCTCATGGTACAGTATTTGAGGCTTTTCAACAAAATTCCACATGTTGGTGACATAATTTTCCATTGCTTTCTCTTACGGATCCTCCCCCAGCACAAAACCAATCAGCGCATTGCTCCAATAAGCCTCCAGATCCTTTGTATCCTCCTCATCAATTTGCACTACAAAGGTTCCATCTCTCATAGCAGGTGGAACGTAGCTCAGAGTGTTGCCTTTTTGGGAGCTCCTATTCTTCTGCATGGACCCTTTTTCCGTTCTTCTCCCCCTGGATCTGCTACAACTTGCTGGATCTGGGCTAAATTTGCATGTGCTGAGAATTGCAGTCGCCTGTGGACTAGTGGTTGCTCCATTGTTTCCGTCATTTGTGTTTGCTCTTCACATTCTTCGATTTCTTCCCTAATTGGATGAAATTTCTTAGGTAAAAAACTTCCAAAAGTTACCAGAACTAGCCTCTATTGAATGCCCGAGTCCGGCGTTACCATCATGCACAGTCGTCCTTCGTCTTCAGCAGGGTTTTGAAAAACTGTGGGAGCAGAGCCCATACCCATTAACCAACAATTTGATTGGTGGATTACTGGTGTAACCTTCTTACTATCATCTACCTTATCCTCCATTAACGTTTTCTGCTTTCTCCGTTATCTAGCCATGGCAGAAGTGCAGGTTAGCTGACTGCTAACATGCGCCTGCAGAGCTTCTCTCTCTCTCTCACTATAAGCGTATTCCACTCATTCTCAATATTCAATAGCAGAATGCTAAGCTCATCCGAAAAGAAAAGGCTTCCAACGAAATTTTGCAAACAATTTCAACGAGAATTATTACCATTGTAACATAAAAATTTTGTAGTTCTCAAGGAATACGGTATAATTTTTTCCAAGAATATTATACGGAGTTTTTCTTATTTCAGGTATGTTAAGGTCATTTTTTTTAGGCATGATCCAAATTATATAGAAGAAATGAGTATACGCACAATTTTCATAAACGGCTCTATTCATAGAAATACTAGGGAGCTTTGTTCTTGATTCTCCATATAGCATATTATTATATCTTCTGTTCATGGGTATCAGAATATGCAGTTGAAAAATTTTATCCGAAAGGAGTATTGTGATAATTTATTTTTCATGTATTTCATTCATTTACACATGTGCATTAACCCATGACCAGATGGCGTTATATACACGTATTTATATGTATGTATATATATGTGTATGAGCGTATATATATATATAGACGTATGTATGTATATATATGGATATGGGAAAAAGGTTACGGCGTTATATACGCAACCACCACCTGATCAATTAGTATATGTTGATGATGTTGCACATAGTGGTCGAGACGTTATGATGGGATGCCCTCAGAGGCTTGATGATATTATGTACACTTATACCTATACATGACATGACATTTATATGTACGTGCATGACATTATAAATATTTTAGAATTTATGAAGTTATGAAGTTATGAAGTTATTCAGATTGACAAATGAATTTCTTTATTCCAGGTTTCATTATGTTTTTTATATACTGATTTTCATACCTTACATATTCAGTATATTTTTTGTATTAACACCTTATTTCACGGGGCATGTGTTCATGCCTACATGTGCAGGTAGACAAGCTGACAGTCCCTCTTCTTAAGATCCTTGATCAGCAAAAGTTGGCGTGCTCCACTTGATTTGGAGCTGCTTTTGATTTTGGTACGATATGCTTGTACATGGGTATGGCATGGCTCAGTACCGTCTTTGTACAGTCATATTTCTATTAGAGGTTTGTAGACAGTCATATATAGTTGGATAGTATGTGGCCTTGTCGGCTTTCAGTTTTGGGTATATAGTTGCCTATAGTGACCTTGCCGGCTCGCCCACTGTTCTTTGTATGTATGTATATATATTCCTTTTGGATAGGTTTTCCCTCACACATGTTATTCTCGTAATTCAACAGATATTATTCATGTTTATATCTTATTCGAATGCTTAAGGGTGTTCGACAGGCAGAACTCGGGCACTCGCCGCGGCCCATCAGTTTGGGTCTTGACAAAAGCGGTATCAGAGCAGTTTTGTCCTAGGATTGTCTACAAACCGTGTCTAGTAGAGTCTTGTTTATGAGTGTGTTGTGTAACACACTTATAGATAGGAGGCTATAGGACATATAAGATGTTATCCTCTCTTTTTATCTTAGATAATGCGATATAAGAATTCATGTTCCTAACGATATGTTACGTTTTCATCAATTTCTTTGAAGACTACAATAGCTAGGACAGGTCAGAAGGATACAAAAATGTTAGAAAGAGATATAAGTTATATTATGTAGTCAGACCCATCAGATATCATGGGTTCCATTGAGGAAGATCTATCCGAGGATCCATATGAGTCATCCGTTCGAGCTATTTTGACCACTCTGGTAGAAGATGGGGTGAGAGGAGTTCGACTTCACTAGGCCCTTAGTTTCATTATCACATCCCATTGATCATGTTATGAGGGGAGTAGTGCATGTAATGGCACAGTCGGGTTCCCTCAGGCTCAAAATTATGTCAAGGTATTTGTGGATACTAGTTCTTCTAAGGTTCCAGATAGTCCACAATCTTGGGAGTCCGTCAACTAATGTTCGTCAATGTATGTTATGAGATACGTAGAGGAAGAAGATAGTAGTCAGGCTAAGAGTAGGAAGGTAACTGATAAGGACATGAAGATTTCGCTTTAAAGTGTGTCCGATGGATGCTCTCATATAGGATGCGGCAAGGACCTTCTACTCTAGACTTCCTCCAGATGTCAGCTTTTGGTTGGTGAGCTCCACTTCTTCTGGGAATATTACCAATTCACGGTTCTGCATATGTTAGGTTGTTTTATAAGGATGTATGGAGCTCAGTCCAGACTTATATATATATATATATATATATATATATATATATATATATATATATATATATATATATATATATATATATATATATATATATATATATATATATATATATATATATATATATTATAAATACATACATACATACTATGGTTATGTTTACTTAGAGGTTTGGCAGACATTATCTTGTATATAGTTTTGGGTATGACATGTCTACGGCCCACTCGACCCCTATGTATATAAACCTTTTTATAAATTAGTTATGCAAGTTATATTTTAATATTGTTACTTATATATATGTATGTGCACCGAAATGGACCGAATTAGATATGATAATAAGCAAGGATAAGGTACATGGTGTTCGGTTAGGTAGAACTTGATGTTATAATGGGTATGCATTAGTTGGTCTTTTGTTATGTTAACGTCAAGTGTAGATCAAAGATGGTTTGATTTCAGTTCCCAGGAGATCTATTTTATAATGGAAAGTAATACGACATTGCTAAGAGGTAAATTTATCTCATATCTCAAGGCAAGGAAGATGATCAGAAAGGACTATATTATCACTTAGTTTGGGTTTGGGATGTGGAAGTAGAGTTACCAACCATTCAGTCCTTCCATGTGGTTAATAAGTTTTCCAATGCTTTTCCCGATGAACTTTAGGGTCTTCCACCAGAGCGAGAAATTAATTATCCTATTAACCTACTACCAGCTACTCAACCAATATATATTCTTCCCTATAGAATGGCCCTCATAGAGCTAAAAGAGTTGAAGGAAAAACTAAAAAACTTGCTTGAAAAGGCTTTATTAGACCTAGTACATCACCGTGAGGAGCATCGGCGTTATCTATGAGGAAGAAAGATGGTTCCTTACAGATGTGTATTGATTATAGACAGTTGAATAAGGTGATTACCAAGAATAAATACTCTCTCCCGATGATCGATGATTTGTTTGATTAGTTGCAAGGTGCCAAGTGTTTTCCAAAAATAGGCATGAGGTACGCGTACCATCAGGTAAGGGTTAAGAAGAAAGATATCACGAAGATAGCATTCCGAACTAGATATCAGAACTTTGAGTTTCGTGTTATGTCGTTAGGTTTTACCAACGCCCAACAGTATTCATGGATTTGATGAACCATGTGTCCAGGACCTTTTTAGATCTGTCCGTAATTGTATTTATCAACGATATATTGGTGTATTCTCGTTCAGAGGCATAGCATGCAGATCATTTGCGTACTGTGCTCAAAGTCCGACAAAAAAAGGGAAGTTGTGTGCAAAAATTCTCTAAATGTGAATTTTATTTAAACACTCTAGCTTTCCTTAGGAATATCATTTCGGGTGAAGGCATCCGGGTGGATACACAAAAGATTGAGACAGTAAAGACTTGGCCTAGACCCATAACACCGACGGAGGTTCGCAACTTTCTCGGTTTGGTAGGTTATTACATGAGATTTGTAGAGGGATTTTCTTCCCTTTCAGCACATTTGACAAGGTTTTAGGAAGACATGAGGAATGATAAGAAAAGATGAGTCAAAATGTGACGAGAATGGATAAGTCCTTGGGGTTAAACTCATAAGAGAGCAAATAGTTTATCTAAGTTATAGAAGGCTCACTATAGCCTGAATGAACTCAAAGAAGTCTAAAACTAGTAACATTTAGAATAGATAAAATGATGCTATGGTATTGGAATAAGGGTGTAATTGTGATAGATAAAGGATGAAGTTTGGGCCTTCGAAGAAGGAAATTTCATGAATTGTAAAAGATTAGAATACCCATGTAAGTGAACTCAGAAGGGAGCCAAGTTTAATGGACCATCTTGCGAATGGAGTTTCCAGACATTAAAGAACATATTAACTTCAGTACCAATTCTAAAGCTCCCAGAAAGGACTTATGGTTACATTATCTATCGTGACACTTCAGGCATTGGATTAGGTTCTGTGTTAGTGCAGCATGGTAAGGTTGTAGCTTATGCTTCTAGATAATTAAGAAAGCACAAGAAGAACTACCCGATCCACGATTTAGAGTTAGCCGCGGTGATTCATACACTAAAGATGTAGAGGAACTACTTGTATGGCGTTTATGTTGATATCTATATGGATCCTAAGAGACTCCAGTATATCTTTAAGCAAAATGAATTGAATTTACGTCAAAGGAGATGATTAGAGTTGCTTGAAGACCATGATGTTGATATTTTATACCATCTGGTAAGGCGAAGTAGTAGTCGATGCCCTCATCCATAGATCTATGGGTAGCCTATCATATCTACAACCAGAATAAAAAAAGGAATAGCCTATAAGATTCATCAGCTAGCTAGTCTTGGAGTTCGGTTACTAGAATCAGACGATATTGAAATTACTATTCAGGATACGACAACATCCTTTTTAGTAACTAAATTAAAGGAACGCCAGTACGAGGATCTTATGTTAGTTCATCAAAGGGATACCCCCTCAAAAAGAGAAGACACCGGTTGAAACTTCACAAGATGGGGTCCTCAAATATCGAGGATGAATAAGTGTCCCTAATGTTGTAGGGCTGCATCGTTAGGTTATAGGAGAAACTCACTATTTTTGTTGTTCTATCCATCCAGGAGTGATAAAGATGTATCACGATATTAGGGAAGTATATTGGTGGAGCGGAATGAAAAAAGGATAAACGGAGTTTGTTGCCCAGTGCCCTAACTGTCAGCAGGATAAGACCGAGTACCAAAAACCCGATGGACTATTGCAGGCTATGGAGATTCCAACTTGGAAATGGGAAGTAATAAATATGTATTTCATCGTAGGCTTATCTCGTACCCATCATAAGTTCGATTCAATATAGGTGATTGTTGATAGGCTTACAAAGTTAGCCTATTTTCTGCCCGTTAGGATTACATATTCCTCAGAAGATTATGCAAGGCTTTGTATTAAGGATATAGTATGACTGCATGGTGTCCTTGTATCTATTATCTCGGATAGAGGAGCTCAATTTACAGCTAACTTCTGGAGGTGGGGACTCAGGTAAGTCTTAGTATGACATTCCGTACCCAGACATATGGACAGGCTGAGCGTACTATTCAGACACTTGAAGATATGCTACAAGCTTGTGTGATAGACTTCAAGGGTATATGGGATGATCATTTGTCATTGAGTTGGCAAAGAACAATAACTACCATTTCAGCATCCAATTGACTCCATACGAAGCTTTTTACAGACAGTAATATAGATCGCCTATATGGTGGTTCGATTTTGGGAAAAATACGTGAGTAAGATCAGGATTGGTACAAAAACAATCGAGAATTAAGCTTATACTGGAAAGGCCATTAGCAGCTCAAAGTCGTCAGAAGTCTTATGCGGATAATCGACAGTGAGACTTGGAATTTCAGGCTAACAACTGGGTTTTTCTAATAGTATCACCTATGAAAGGTGTCATAAGGTTCGGAAAGAAGGGAAAACTTATCCCTCGGTACATTGGACCATATAGGATCATACGTAAGATAAGCCAAGTAGCATATGAGTTAGACTTGCCTTCAGACTTGGAGTCTGTACATCTAGTCTTTCATGTGTCTATACTCCGTAAAAGTATTGGAGATCCTTCCAGAATCCTATCAGTTGATGACGTTCAAGTCACACAACAGCCATCATATAAAGAAACTCCCATTGATATACAAGACAGCCAAGTTCAGAGATTGAGAACTAAAGACATAGCTTCGATGAACATAATTTGGAGAAACAACAATGTGGAAGAAAATACTTGGGAGAGAGAGGAAGCATGGAGTCTAGACATCCCTACTTATTTCCTCCTCTAGAGAAGGTTCCGACTGAGACGTCATAACCTTAAGGTACGTATATAGATTTTTATGGCAGTTATTATTATTGGTAGTGTGAGGTCATTGTTGTTATTCATGATTGTGGTCCTATGTGGCATTGAATTATTAAGTTTCTATAGAAAGAGTTGGTAGTAGTATTGTTACAAAGGCGACTCTGTCAAGGTTATATATATCTTGTAGAGTTAAACATTCGAAAACGAATATTTCTAAGGGGGGAAGGATGTTACATCTCGCGTATTCATATGTTAAAGATTTGTCTTCAGTTAATCGATGTAGACTCGGGGATGAGACTATCTTATCTTAAGGTTAACGTATTCGTGCCATTTATAACAAGCAATAGGTAAGTGTCACGGAGGATAAAATGCACACGAGTTAAAGAAAATGAGTTTTGTTGAAGGTGGCCGATTTGGAATAAAATAGGGGTCGAGCGGTAATACCCTATAATTATGGACTAGTACCACACAAGGTACCATATGATGACGGTAGTATGATATATAAAGTATATTAAAAATAAGTAAAATTTTAAGTAATTTAAAATAACTTTTAATTATGCAAGTAATTGATTAATTACCGAGTAATATAACATTACCTAATTAACTAATGAGGGGATAAATATTAACCCCCAAAAAAATGTGGCAGCAAGAAAGCTTACCAAACATATGACTTAAGTAATCATATAAGATTAATGGCTACCTAGCATCAACGTGTAAAACACTTAAGCACTAAAGGTGTATATACAAATTTGGTCTCTTTTAAAAATTGATTTCTTTTAAAAGTTTGATTCATTTTTGGGCAGAGAATAACAACACTGAAATATAAGTCTTGCCTCCTCATTCTCAATATTCAATAGCAGAATGTTAAGCTCATCCGAAAAGAAAATGCTTCCAACGAAATTTTGCAAAAATTCCAACGAGAAATGTTGGAATCGTAGCAACGTAAAAATTTTATGTTTGTGAAGGAGTGTGGTATAATTTTTTCCAAGAATATTATACGGATTTTTCCTATTTCAAGTATGTTAAGGTCATTCTTCTTTCTTTTTGGCAGGATCCAAATTATACAGAAGAAATGAATAAAGACACAGTTTTCATAAACGACTCTATTCATAAAAATACTAGGGGTCTCTGTGTTCTTGATTCCCCATGTGACATATATATTATATCTTTTGTTCATGGGTCTCAAAATAATATGCAGTTGAAAAAGTATATCCGAAAGGAATATTGAGATTATTTTATATTTTTTATGTATTTCATTCATTTATACATGTGCATTGACCCATGACCAAATAACAATATATACACGATACACACACACACACACACACAGATATATAGATATATATATATATATATATATATATATATATATATATATATATATATATATATAGGCAAAAGGTCACGACCTTATACGCACCACTACATGATCAGTTGGTATTTGTTGATGATGTTTCCCACAATGGCCGAGACTTTATGATGGGATGCCCTCGGAGGCTTATTGATATTATGTACATGTACCCATGCATGATACGATATTTATATGCATGTGCATGACATTATAAATGTTTTAGAATTTATGAAATTATTCGGATTGATAGATGAATTTCTTTATTCTAGGTTTCATTTATGTCGTTTATGTACTGATTTTCATGCTTTACATACTCAGTAAATTTTTTATATTGACGCCTTATTTCAGGGGGCCTGCGTCCATTCCCGCAGGTACATGTAGGCAAGCTGACGGTCCCCCTTCTTAGGATCCTTGATCAGCGAGAGTTTTCGTGCTCTACTTGATATGGAGCTGCATTTGATTTTGGTACAATAGCTTGTATACATATATGGGTACGATGTGTCTCGGTCCTGTCTTTGTACAGTTGTATTTCAATTAGAGGTCTGTAGACAGTTATGTATAGTTGGATAATATGTGGCCTTGTCAGCTTTCAGTTTTGGTTATATAGTTGTCTATAGTGGGTTCGCCAGCTCGCCCATTGTAATCCGCATGTGTATGTATATGTGCCTTCTGGATAGGTTTTCTTTCATACATGTTATTCTCGTATTTCAACAAAGATTATTCATGTTTATATCTCAATCTCATGCTTAAGAGTGTTCGACATGTAGGACTAGGACACTCGTCGCGACCCATCAATTTGAGTTGTGACAAAACCAACAGGTTGAAGAGGCCACCTGGGAGGCCGAGGAAGAAATGAATAAGCAGTACCCTCATTTGTTTGAATAACTATTTAGTTGTGTTCTATGAAAATGTTAAGAGTTTAGTTTCGATGTATTATGTTAAACTTGTACAGTTTGCGTTGTGGATGCTTCTTTATGGTAATATAATGCCGATAAGATCAATGTTAGTGCTGTTTTCATGCTACTTTACGTCGCTATGTTATGTATATGTTGTAGAATTGGTTTCTAGAATTCTGTAACAAGTGGATAGACCAATTTAAAGGGGAGACTCTAGCAAAATTTAATAAAATCTAGAGAGTTGGTCAAAATTGGAATTGCTAGTGGGTGAAATAAGAGTTGGGTCACATTGGATGTTGATGGGGGATTTTGACCCGCATTTGAGGACGAATGATCCTAAGCGGGAAAGGATATAAGGCCCTATAAAATTTTACCTAGGACCTAGGGTTTCGTGATGCCGAGGTAGGCTAATGTGTTTGAGGACGTGGTACATACTTTTTGGATTGTGCAATGCGTAGGGGAGTTGGAGGAAAAATTGTTGCAGAACATGGCATTTCTGTGGTTCCTTATGTGATCGTAGAACTACTCCACTAACCGCAGATCTGTCACATAGCTGAGTAGAAGAAGAGCCAATTTTGGAGGCTATTTCGCAGTCAACTATGTGAACGCATAATCTTTTTGCGGGCCGCACATCCTCCACATATATGATGATGATGTCCACAAGGTGTATGTTTTTAAACGTTTATGTATGCTTATATATATATATACATATATGTATATATATACATATATGTATATATATATATGTATATATATATATACATATATATATATATATATATATATATATATATATATGTATGGATGTATATATATGGATGTATGTATGGATGTATGTATCATGCATTTCATGTCAGTACCCCTCAGAGGGCATTCAGATGTTACGGGTTATATCTTCTCTATCTCTCTTTATATTACGGTTCTTATATATGTTTCTTGCCTTACATACTCGGTACAATTCTACTAGTAGGTTATCAACTCAACGGAAGGTGTTGTCATACTCCACTTGCTCCGGAGTTGCCTATTTGGTCAGTATGCTTTGGATATGTATTTATTGGTATGGCGGGATCCTGTCCCGACTTATATGACGATTATATACTCTTAGAGGCTTATAAACATATGTCATGTATAAGGATACTTGTATGGCTTTGTCGGCCTATGTTTTGAGAGTACAAATGATTATGTCGACCTCATAGGCGCCTACATCACATGTATAAGTTTGTATATAATGTGGGTCGTCCTATATCGATGTCCCCTTATGTTTTAATTTGGTTATCTCATGATGGACTTTCTGGCTCATTTACCCATGATAGTTCGATGAAATATATATGTTAAGTTGGTACTCGCTTGAATAAGGAATCGGGTGCATGTAGCGACCCTTTGGTTAGGATCGTGACAATAAATGGAAGGAGACGCCAAGGACTGCAATCAGAATACAGTTCTACCTCGTCTATCAGCAACTCAACAACTGGTCCAACACATCCGTTAGCTAGGTCCTATACTTGGATCTGCACAATTAAGTGTATAGTATATTATGAGTACAACCAACTTTATGTATTCTATAAGTACCATGACTATCCTTGGAAAGTAAGCCGCAAGAAATCATCAATGATACTCACATGATAAAATCTGCACGTCATAATTACATACGAATACACAGTAACAATACAATAATCTGCGCATAATTATAGGTAAAGCTCATAGTGCACATAGAGAAGATATGCACAACATTAAATAGGATAATAATTCAGCATATATATGAGATATACGTAAAAGGCAAGTCAAATTACATAAAGGAGACATATAGAGAAGATATGTATTGTGTACAATTTTATTAACACAAACGACATATATATAAGATATACATAATGAGGCATGTATAACATAACCAATATAATAAAGGAGATATACAGAAAAATCATATATACTACATCCAAGGAATCTGCATATAGATAAGATATATGAAGACCGAACATTGATTAGGTTTCCACAGCTGTGTGCATGTATCAAGGAGAAACATGAGAGGATGACCCTAGGTTGATGGATTCTTATTCACACATTATACGGACAACTCACATACTATCACAACCATACGAAAAACTCATGTGCCACAATCAACTCAACCGACGCGGATAACTCACGTGTTGTCAAATCGGTCCAAAACATCGAAAGCAAATACAAGATTACATGTGTATAATCAATAAATATCAATGACATATTCCTGGACTATAAAATAACATGCTAAAGTGCATACATGTGCGAAACGTACTACTATGACTCACATTAGGCAGTTACGCCACAAAATATAATTATCATGTTTGATCAGGAGATTAACCTACACATGATCTCTAATAACGAGATCACATAGTCATACAACATATAAAGTATGATATTAAGAATCACAAATATTCAAAAGAAGACCTAATGTGGCCTAAAAATTACCTCGAAAATGAATAAATTTGGTGCGCATACATGGGCTCGACTCCTCGCATGTACGCCACTCTTAGCACGTAACCAACATGAATAACTCAAGCAACTAGTGCCACAAGCAAGTTTAGGCAAGATACTCACCTCAAACAAGCCAAGTCAATACTCCAAAAATACCTTCCCACGTGAATCTACCATCAAACTACTCGAACTAGCCAATAACAACTCAAGAATATCAAATAAAGCCAAAGAATATAACCCCAATCAATAAAGCTTCGATCTTTATAAAATACCAAAGTCAACCAAATAGACCCGAGCCGGCATCCTGAAACCTGATAAAAGATATAAATCTCAATTGCCCATTCGAATACGAATTCAAATTTAAAAGCCTTACCCAAATCTGACTTCAAATTGGGATTCAAATCCCAGATAATCAATCTCCAAAATATAATACAAAACCCCAAAATTTTCATCATTAAAACCCATGTTCCAAGCGCACAAAACAACGGGGAATCAAGATCCAACGTCAAAATCAAGTGTAGATTACTTATCCTCCAAAATGTGGTGAAAAAACTCTTTAGAAATCACCTTTTGATGCGCTCCAAATCTCCAAATAACGAAACAATGAGCTAAACCCTCAAGTTATATCACTACCCAACGATTTTCGCTTATGCTCGTAGATATGTTGCTTCTGTAGATAAACCTTCGTATCTGCAATGTTACTAAAATTCCCGACCCTCCAAATCTGTGAAGCCATCCTCGCTTCTATGGAGCCGCACCTGCAAAATAAACCGCTTCTAGCAAAAATATCCGCACTTGCGATCCGTTGTTCCAAGACAAACTGTCGCATGTCCGCTTCTGCGGAGTCGCAAATGCTCACCAAACCTCGCAGGTGTGAAAATGCTAGAACCCGACTGACAACCAACCTCAAATATGATTTAAAATTCAAACACACCTGAACCCTTCGGAACCCCATCAAATCATACCAACAACTCCTAATACTTTATCAAAATATATTCAAAGACGCAAAGCACTATAACTAATATCAAAAGCAAGAATCATTTATGAAGATCAATCTCTTAAGTTCATAAATTTCCAACTTCAAGCCTAGTGTCTGGTTCAAGCATAACCAATTCAGAAGGAACCCAACTTTGTAAACAAGTTTCAAATGATAAGGCAGACCTATACCAATTTTCAAAATAATAATCTGAGCCCGATAACCTCTAAGTCAACTCCCGGTCACATGTATGAACTCTCCAAACCTTAAAATTACTAACTTACAACAATTAGAGTCAAATAGGAACCTCCAAATTCAAATCTAAATATATGTCTAAGTCCAAAACCACCATAAAAACCTATTGAAATTTTCAAGACACGAATTTAATGTTGTTTACTCAAAAGTCAAATATAGGTCAACTCTTACACCTTAGGCTTCCAAAATGAGACTAAGTATCTCAATTCGCTCCATAATCCTTTTGAAACCAATCCCATCCCCAAAAATAACCAAATATCAAATATACATAACGTGAGGGCATCAAATAGGTGTACGAAGCTAGAATATACAAAACATCCGGTTGAATCATTATAGTAAAGTACTTGATCATGTTCAATTTTTGTTTGAGTAAAAATGTTTGTAGTGTCGTATATTTGATATTTGACACGACAACTCAATTTATTTATTTCAGTTATTTAAATTTAAATATCATTTTATATTTAAAAACTAATACGATGTGTCATATGTCGAGCTGTGTTCTCTCGTAAATAGTATTTTTGCTTGCACGTTCAAGGAACAAAAATAGTGAACGTACGATTAGATTAGCACCACGTGCTGTCTCTTAGATTGAGCAAACATATGGAGACAGAGACGAACCTAGCTATGCTTGGAGAAGCGGAGTCACTAAATCCCCTTAACTTTGACAAAATTTTTCAATATATAAGTATATATATATTAAAGATGATTTTGCTTGGAACTCTTAAGAATAAAAATCTGGTGGGGATATTTGTTGAAAAGATCATGAGCCCTCGCCACCTTCAAATCCTTGATCGGTCTCTGCATGAGGAGCTTAATGAATAGTTGTTTGCACGGGGGGGGGGGGGGGGGGGTCTAAGGCTAGACCAGTGAAGCCGTTGCCTTAAACCCTCAAAATTTGAAGGCCCCAAAATTATTTTATATTGTTCTTCTTGTTGTTGTTATTGTTGTTGTTGTTGTTGTATTGTAGAACTTATATAAATAATTATTATAAATAAAAGTGTTAGTATCTTCTTTTGTTATTTGATTGAGGTTATTTTATATCAATAAGTTCATAAATTATGATAATTTTCTTCGTTTATTAATTAGTATATTTGCTTCACTCTTCAATTTTAATTTATCGTTTTTATATATGAATAAAGTTATATAGATCGGCAATCTAATGAATTCCTTTTACAATTTTATCTGAAGGTGCATGAGTACAAAAGCATCCATGCACTGGTTGTTGATACCCATTTTTTTCTATATATTTTAAATATGCTTAAAAGCCTTCAAAATAGCATATATATACATATATAAGCATGCACATGAATTTTATTATTTTTTTAATAAATTTAGGATTTAAATTGACTTATTTTATCCCCTTTTTATTCATAAAATCTCCCACAGTTATTACTAAAATTATTGTTTTGATCATTCATTATTGAATTTCTATATTCATACCAAAATATGGCTGATGTAATTTTTACATAGTTTTATAATTACATTTAGTATTTTTTAAAGTTAAAGTTCATATAATTGCAATGTTAGCTCATTTTAAGATATAATTATATTTTATATGCATAAAATTGGGCCCTGTATTTTAAAATTTTTAATTATGTATATTAAATCGTTTTGGAATCTTAAATTATTATTCAGAAATTACCGATTCTTTTAATAAGTTAAAATAGGAAAATTGGCTATTTGAATTATAGCCAAAATTAGCTTTCAATTGTAGCCAAAATCGGACCACTTTTAAGTCAATCTCCTAATCAATTAACCCGACCTAGGCCCCAATTATTCCTACCCGAACCCGGCCATCATAAATCCTGGCTGTTGATCATTTAGATCAACGACCCTCACTCCCCCTTTCCCCTTTAATTTCCAAATGACCCATAACCCTAAGTCATTTTTTCAAAGGCGTCGCCTTCAGATGCTCTCTCATCTCCACTTTTCTCTCAAACCTATCCCTAGACTCCTCCACTCACCTCCTTCTCCGGTCATCTCCGGCGAATATTCCTCAAACCTCAAGCCTCCAATGGTCACTCCACCACCTTGCTTATCATCTCAAAAGCCCTCAAGGGTCTTGGGCCACGACGATTTGGACCTAGGTTTTCTGGTTCTGTTGTTCCAGGCTTTTCAGCTGTGATTTTGGGCAAAATCATACCATGTGCATTATGATTTGTGAAGTTACAACAGGTTATTTTGGTTTCTATCAGGTTTCCTTTTGAAACCCTAACTCTCTTCGAATCTCTCAGATCTAGGTTATTTTTATGCTTTAAGCATGCTTCCTTCTATGATTTTCTTACTCTCGAGATTTCTTCTGAAAGATCCTCTATTCTAAACCGTTTTTACTTTCTTTGAAAACTAGAGTTCTCTCAAAGTTCTTTTTATACATGTTTCTATCGATTTCTTCACGGACAAACCTTTTTCCCTTGTTTATTTTGACTGATTCTATATTCCTACTGCTTTTTAACTCAACTATATTAAAAGCTCTAATTTTTTTTTAAAAAGATTTTTTCATTTACTAGTTTCTATATGTTAGCATGATTTTTCTTTACTCGTTTATGTGTATTTGCATGATTTTATTTACTCCGTTTCTGTGTGCTAGCATGATTTTTTTACCTTGGCTCTGTGTGTTAGCATGATTTTCTTTGCCTTGGCTCTGTGTTAGCATGATTTCCTTTGCCTTGGCTCTGTGTGTTAGCGTGATTTTCTTTGCCTTGGTCTTGTGGATCTATCGTGGTTACCATGCTTCGAATATGTTCTGCTGAATCTTTAGCCTACTTATATCACCTCTATATCACTATGTTTGCTCATCTCTTATTTCTTTCTGCCTATATAATTGACCTTGTTTGTTTGCTACTTCTGTTCATTCATCTCTATTTATATGTGGAAATATGCAGAATCATGACTCCCCATGATTGATTCTAATTTTCCTTAATGTTGGTAATGGAAAGATTTTCCTTTAAAGCTTTAGAGTTCTACTTGTCTGTTTTTGAATTAACTGATTTCATTATCTTATTTGCTATGGTACTTTGTTTTACTTAGTCTTTCCTCAATTGGTCTTTCTGAATTTGATCCTATTTGACTACTTTATGCCTATTGAACTCTGGCTCCTTTCCTTATTTAATCATGCACCGATTCTTCTTATTGTCTTATATGGTACTGAATCTTTCCGTTTGATCTTAATACCCTGAACTTAAGGAAATACTTCCATGATTCTTTAATTGATTGATTTTGAGTTCTTAAATTAGTGTACTATTATGAGACTTTTACCTTATTCCACTACCTATTTTCGACTATAAATACTCTAAGTCTTTCACAAACAAGACACAGACACTTGGCTTTCAAAAACTCCTCTCTTATTAAAAACTTCTATTCTCCATTCTTCCTTGTGTTATTTTGCTACTATCGGCCGGCTGCAAGCCAAGGCTAATCATTTGTGCTCTTTGGTCCTTTCATTCTGGTTACTTCTATCTTCACTGGTATGTCCTACTTTAATTTAAAGCCTCAACAACAACATGTTTCTCTTCTTATTTCAATTTTTTTTTATTTCTAGCCTGCTTTTACTTGTGGTTCTGTTGTGAAGTTTGTAGTTAGGCATGCTAGTATAATTCCACTCCCTTTAAATTTATGTATTCCCTTGTGTGATTCAAGTATGACTGGACAACTGTTAACCTACTATGTGCTTACCATTCTTATGAGTCCCCAACTCCCTATCCCCCTATGTGTTTATATTCCCTCTAGTTAGTTTGTGATTAAACCAATTTCAATTATTGCTAAGCATGTCCAAGCCAGTCCAAATACCTTTGCCAGGGTTATATGTTTGCAGTAAATGGCCGTGCATTCCCAAATCATATCCCTCTTATGTGACTATTGAGCTCATTTGGGTTCTGTGTGGGATCCGATCCTGAGTTCTTGATTTTGTTTATCATTCCAATCTTTTCAAACAACCTATATTACCTTATTGACTGATTTCAAAAATAGACTTTTAAGTCAAGTCTTTAGTAAACTTCTTTCAACTTGTATCATGTACTTTCACTCTACTCTTAGTTAATAAGTTGTGCCCCCTCTAGTATGTGTACTGCCTTAGGATCCTCTTGAGAACCCTCTGAACTCTAGCATATTGAGGCTGGCCTTTCTACAGTGCACTGGTTCAATGCTTGGCTACTAAATCTAGGTGTAAACATTACCCCCCGGGTACTTGAGATCCTTAGGGAACTTTGATGCACCTAGGCTCTGATTCGTCTATGAAAATGAGGTTTGAAAGACCATTAGAGGCTTTGGGAAACTTGGGCCTAATTTCAAGCTCTCTATAGAATAACTTCTCGATTTTTCTATTTCCATATGTAATTCATTTATTGGCATGTAATAATTTATAAACAGATATTTCGGGTATTTAGTAAAAGGATGGATAGATGCATACTTTATGAGGTAACATAGGTAGAAATCTTGCCCTTAGGATTTATTTTCAAATCTTTCTGCTTCACTCAATATAAACTATGTCCATAGAATTTTTATTCTTGTTGAATCTTATTGCTTTTGCATAATAAAATCATGCCTATAGGGTTCCACGTTTAACTTCCTTTGCATCACAATAGAGAATCATGCCTATAGGATTCCACTTCTAATTTCCTTTGCATCAAGTAGAAATCAAGCCTATAAGGACCTCACTTTTAATGTCTTTTAATGTTGTTTGTATCTGATAGAAACCATGTTCGTGCATTCTGCATTTGTCAGGTTAGAAGCCATATTTCTAGATTCCAAGCCATCACTCTTAAGTCAATTGAAGAATAGATACCATGGCTATAGGACCTAATCTAATTTTAATTATAACGAGTGTTTATGTATGTTTTTACGTATGCAAATCGTCATAATCAGTAATACGCCTAGATATCATGCTTATAAGGATTTCTACTCGCAGTTATGCCTGATAATCTGATTAGCCTAATGAATCAATGTCATTATACCTAGTTCATCTTCTTAAAACTGGTCTTATTAAGCAATGATATTTCCTACAACTAGTTCTTTTAAAAGGGCTTTATTCTAATTAGATATCTTGTCTATAGATATTAAGGGGGCCTATTTCGAAAACTTGTTTATTTCTGCATTAACAAGACATAATACTGCATATAGGCAAGCCTTAGGGAATTTTCAAAATCTGCGTTCTCTGCAGTTGTTTATGTCATTCAACGTTTCTGATTCTAATAACCTTTATAAGAATCTCTAGGCAACTCCTAGGTTGTAACTTCTGGGTATAAAAGTTTGGTCTATTTCTGCATAATCACTTACAGATCCTGCTTTAGGACTTTGATTAATAAAGACCTTAATTGTGTTTGAGCCGTGCTGCTTGTATGTTTACTTGAGGAGGAAACTTGAGCCTTTTTATTTGCTCCCATTATATGAAAGTCCTGCATGTTTTGATTGTTGCCATAGATTCTTGCCTTTAAAACCTCAGGGGTACGTCTAGAACCACCTATAAGTAGAAGTCTTAGCTCCCTATGTGACTATCAAGACGGGACAGGTAGCAGCACGTAATAGGAATCAGTGACACCACACTCTCTTTGCATGACCAATAAGGGGATGGGAAGGGTAGACATGGGATATGATGACTACGCGTTAATGTCACGTGTAGCTCCTCATTGAGGAGTGTTTACCAGATATTGTGGGATGATCCTATAGGATAAACAACCTGGGACCCCTCCTTACCCCAAATCCTCTCCTTTTTTTAAAAAAAAAAAGAAAAGAAAAGAAAAAACTTTATTTATATAATTTGTTCAAACCTTTATTGCACCACGTGACTTGTTCAATGAGTTTTACAACTTATTTGATTTAACTATTTGTATGGACTAATGTGTAAATATAAGTTCGGTCGGTACTCACAGTTGTGGACCATGAAGAGTGCCTAACACCTTCCCGTCGAGGTTATTTCGAGCCCTTACCTCAATCTCTGGTAATGCAAACCAACCCAATGGTTAATTACTCTAGGTGCCCTAACGCACCATAATCCGTTAGGTGGTGACTCTTCTAATACCCAATTCCCAAATGAGTCATTACATCCCATGAATGTCGAAATCTGGACCTCCTCCCTGCGTAAGGAAGGAAAGAAAAAGGGGCGCGACACCAGTTTCTTTTCAGTGTAAATTAACATAATATATTGGATTATTCACAATTTATATTAGATATTCGCCAGTGAGTGTTACTTAATAAAATGAACTGCAATTATTGTTTAAATTGATTAGAAGATGTAAATATTTTTTTAGTCAAGTTTTGATACCGTCAATGCTCAAAACTTAAACTATTACGTTATGTACGTTAATTTTTTTTTTGTTTGTGATGATAGCCAAATCAAAATTTTCACTTTGACTTCCGCACCTCAATATCCGATAATCTACCACGTTATTCTTTGTGCTCTTTTTTCCCTTTTTTTTTTGAAATTCACTTTTATTTGTCTGAAATGATTAATTTATTGTTTAGAAAGTAAATTTTTTTGATAGTGTACAAATTTGATAAAATAAATTTAAGAATCTTTTAATATGGTTTAGCCTTAAGTCACGAGATAGTTGAGCCGTCCCTGTGTCTGCAGATTGAGGGCACTAGGAGAAAATCACACAAAAGAAATGATATTCCAAATCGGCAAAGCTGACTAATTTCCATTTTGCTTTAAGAAGCCTCTACTAAGCTTTTGAATTTAACATCATACTGGTAGATTGGTAGTCAATACAGAAAGAAATACATAATGATATTGGGAAGAGTTAAATAATATCTTCCCAAAAAAGGAAACAACTCTTGCACCATCACTTCTCTTGATTCTTCTCAATACTCTCACCAAGAAGCATAGTCACTGGTGAACTATAATTTACAATAACTTTTTGCTCACTCTAGTAATTATGTTTTACAACAACAATAATCCAGTATAATCCCATTTAATAGGGTTTGAGGAGGATAGTGTGTACGCAGACCTTACCCCTACCCTTTGCTCTTGGGGAGACTCGAACTCACAACCTCTCAGTTGGAAGTGGGGATTGCTTACCATCATAGCAACCCCTCTTGTCCTTTAGTAACTATGTTTTACATGCAATTTATATTGACCTTTTCTTTAAAACTTGGGCAAGAAAATTTAAAAAAAAAACAAATGAATTATCAGTAGTACTATCATGAGCTTTTCTTGCATTTTTACCTCTCTAATTCTTGTTTACAGAGAGGACAACAAGCTATAATTCTGAGCCATTGATCCACACATTTGAGATGGAATATATGAGAACAAGGCAACTGTCTCATCTCTTCTTTGTCTTTGTACTTGGCCAAACAGATACAGCATTCCTGTTATCCCACAAACTTGTTAGGCTTTAATTTGAGCAATGATGTACAAATTTCCTTGCTACTTTTTCAATAAAATAATTTATTTCAAGGGTTTGGTAGCCAGAAAATATTTTTTAGACGAAAAATGTCCTCCTTCACTTTTGGACGGAATTCATTTTCCTTCATAATTATGTCAAACTCTTAACTTCAAATCACTGCCTTAATTAACATTTAGACATTATTATCAATCTTTAGTACTAAAAAAATTCAATAAAACACTATCTGTTTGCTAATATTAGTATCCGTTTTTAATAAATATTCTTTATCAGAAAACATTGCCACTCTTCAACCAAACACGTAAAAATATTTTTAAGCGTTACGTATTTTTTTTTTCTTTCCAAAAATCACTTTCGTCATATAGAAAATATAATTTCTTAACAATCTGTTTCTTTCTCTAATTCTAGATATTTAATAAGGAAACTGATCACTTACAGCATTTTCATTATCCTGTTTATTTCCAGTTTCCTTGTATTTCCAGCTTGGTAGATTGTCGAGTTGTTCATCAGATGCGCCTCGATGGAGTGATCCCATATTCATATTATATCCAAGAAGACTACTCAAAAGTGGCACACAACAGCATAACAATACAAACAATATGAAGGGGAATGAGTAAGTGATAGCATTCCAAGCTAGCAGTGAGATGCAGAGGACATGAAGTTTTGGAGCACGATGGAATGATCCAAAGCGTGAATCAAACACCCAAACATTTCCCATTACAAACCATATGGCGAAGAACAATTCTATACAAGTTCGACATCTCTCCAGTAGAGGCGGCAAGGCCCTGGAAAAAAAAGTTGTTTAAACTATCAGATCATATAAAATATTAAAATTGAAATTAATAATCTTGATAATTTACCTCTTACAACGTATTTATTAAAATATACTGATAGTATAACACTTTTTAAGTTGTTAGTGCCTGTAAGTTAAACCCTAGAAAATTTATGCAAATTCTTGAAAATGCATTTTGTAGGGGTATTAAGTAAGTTTCTTGATAAAGCTCATGACTAGTTTATGCACAAACGTATAAATTCATCACTGGCGCATTGTTTAATGGTGTAAAAAGAAACAATTTGAGACATTTGGTTTTTGTAGACAATTTTTAAATCTTTTTCTTGCCACCAGCCGAACCACATGACTCAAAACAACAGAAGCAAGAAATGCAGCCTAGTCAAAATCAAATGGTGGTACGCACTAGAATACTCTCTTGCTTCACATTCAATGATTTTATTTAACCCCTCGACGATGTGATGCGGTAGATGAAACTGCTCTTTCCTTAATCAAAAGTCTCGGATTCGAGTTTTAGGTATGAAAAAATTTCTGGTAGGAAACGCTTCCCTCCGAATTGGGTCCAAAGCAATGCGAATCCAGATATAATCGGGCTCCAATGTAAATATCGGACACCGAATAGAAAACCAAAAAAACTATTTTTATTTTAGAAGACGACCATGTGAGACCAAAGCAAAAGGAACCTTAAGTTTGCAGAATGAATGAGGATTACGTTATTAAAATTGGAGCCAAGTATCAAAATCGAACAAGTATTGGGCTATGGATTAGAGTGATTTTTTATTTGTTTAGCACACGTTGAAAAATGAATACAAAAGTGAGACCTGTCAAACGCTTCATGCATGTCAACACAAAATAGAATTTGATATGTTCAAATTCAAGAAGGTATTGTGGATGGAAACCATGGCGTCTATTGAGCCTCAAATTACCCCTGAGGTAGCAAGGGAAAGGAGAAAATTAAAGTCAAATTTTTCTATAATATCATTGTTTGTTCCGAGTATTTTTAGATGTTACAGCAAAACGCTGATATAGAGAACATATATTATAACATAACATAAAAAAATTGGTTTTGAAAAAAATTTAGTTTTTATAGTAAAGTGTTATTATATGAGAATATTGTATAGAAATGTATGTCTGTACCACTTATTCCGTTCATGTTATTTGTCTTTTTTTAAATTTTTGCACACCTCCCAAAAAAGATATTAAGTCTTAGTTATAAAGATTATTTATCTAAATTAATCTATGAATGACTTCCTTATTTAATACTTCACTAATTGGATTAAGCGTATCTACGAAAAAAAATAACAAAAATGACCTTTATAAAATGTCAAATATTTTGAAATAGATTCATTTTGCCAAAACGACTAATATTTTGGACAGGGTGAAGTATTACCTTGATTCACCATCATGGTTTATTTGCTGCTCAATATCATCTCTTTGCCTGATATATAATTCCCAATAGCGCCAATAAAGCAAAATCAGACTAACTACACATCCAAAAGAATATCCAAATACCCAAATCCTCATTGGCCAAACTGGCCTTTCTTCCTTTGAAATAGCCAATGAGTATGCTGTGACAATTATCTGAATACTTAAAGCTATGCATTCCATCATCATCCAAATTACAGAATTAAAAGGATTTGAACCAAGTTCTGATCTTGAACCATTTTGGTAATGAAAAACCCTTCTTAAGAAACTGAAACACCTTGATCTTGATATTCTAATAGCCATTCTTATCAAGAATGAAGAAAAGGGTGTCCTTGATGAAGACATGTTTCTAACATTAACATCCATTGTTTCTTCCACGACTTCAGTTGCAATTGTCCGGAAAGGAACAACAACTCTAGAACTACATAACGAGTCTGTCGTAATGAAGTAACGGCTATTCATCGGGAATGATGAGGCGTATGTAGAGCATGAACCGAAACCACTATTTTCAATACGAAATATAGATATATAGTAAAAAAAGAAAAAAAAAGTGTAATGGGTTCGGTGATAAAAACCAAAATATTGAACAATCAAATTTAAATCATGGAGCCAACTCTGGACACTGCTTAGCTAAACATACTTATACCTCAGCTAGGAGGTGTATTTAACAAATTTGTCAACAAGGAGAAATTTCCAAGAACTTTCAAATTCTTACTGCTATCAAGTAATAATACCCTATAGCATGTGGATGGAGAGATAATGATTATTATAGAAGATAGATAAGGATAGAGAAAAGAGGAATGGAAGTAGGAATAAAAAGGGAGGAAATATTAAGAGGAGAAAGAGGTTATGGGGTTGAACAAACATGACAGAGGAAGGTGAAGTTTGGGTTCAGATGGTGACCAATAATCAAACAGCCCCTTTTGCTTTGATTTCAAGTGAATTTTTTAAAAGAGGGTGAGGAACTATAACCGTTGGCCTAACTTCCTCAGACGTTTTAGGCTTTATTTTGTTTTTCTTTTTGTTTATTGAGGAAGGAAGCAAAGTATGAAAGCTGAAAGCAGTGTGGGGTTCTTGAAATGCACATTTACTCTTTCAGTCGTTTCGTATGTGGATTAGAATTAGAACATCAGCAAAGAGTATTCTAATTTTTCCCTGATGTTAACGTTGAGTCAATCCCATTTTTTATACAAATGTTAACTTATTATTTGGTTACCTACGTAATTAACAATTTGAATTTCTGGCTGGTACACTAGCTAATCTCTTGCTGAGGTTATCAGTTGGCCATCTAATCAAACCCAGCAGCAAAAGCAACTTCGTCATTGTGTCACTGTCATGTTATGACAACACTATCAGAGTTAGCAGATTCAGAATTTTAACTTAATATTTCAAAATTTTATATTTTTATAATTAAACTCATTATACAATAAAAATTACAATAAATATAAAATATGTATATATTTAATGAATTTAAATTGTTCTTTATATTATATATATATATATATATATATATATATATATATATATATATATAAGTTTAGTATTGAAATTATTGGATTAAATAGAAGCCGTAATCTGCTAGCTATATCTGACCCTGCGTCTTCCTGCCGACTTGCCAAGAGAACATGCGGCTTAATATCTTTGGTCAGCCACTGTCAGGGCTGGTGCCTTGATTTTGTGCAAAGAATACTATAGGGCTTAATATTTGATTGCGACATTTTCTTTTGATTTTCTTCTAAGGTACAATGCCTAGTCATTTTTGTATTTATGTATTTTGGATTTTAGGAAATCATTTTTATATATGCACACATAGTATCCATTAAATAATACTCATTGAATTGTTTTTAAAAATTAAAACACGTTAAATAAGAAAACCAAGTGTAGCATCCTAATGTGCTCTCCCTCTAAGTTTTTCTTTTTTCTTGTGAATCAAATGAATTTCATGTGTTATGTATTGTCGAACTTAGGTGGCGGCTATTAATCAACATTAGCTAATATAATGCTGATATTTTATGTGTTATTGGTATCTATGTATCTTTTAACTTTTGACACTCACGTTTTTTACAAAAATAATTTTCTACATCATTTTGGTTCTAAAATCATTATAACTGATAACGAACGTGTAATTAAAATCAAGATTATTTGAAAATATATAAAGATGTCAATCATGTAACCAAGGCCTGTTGTGTCATCGGCATCAATAGAGATGGGTTGTCAGCCTCACTGGTTATAGGGTTACATGGCTTCTCCAAACTAATAGTGACTAATTAAAAATCAAAGACAACAATAAAAATCAAGAAATTGGTCCTCTATTTAGATATTTGTTCCTTTCAATATTATTTGTCAAATACTTCACTTATCCAACTACAGAAGCATTCCACTTCATTTTATTTGATGGGTGAATAAAATTAAACATGATTGGAGCATCAAACACGAGAGTCACTGAATTCGACCAATGCCAGATTTTTTCACGCGATTGGCGTATGCTTCACAAACAGACGCCAATTTGTTTAATTTTTATTTTTTTTAAACGCCATTAAAAATAGTTTTTAAATTTTTTTGCAAAATGTTGAAGATCCACTTCGAATATGTTTTTATTTTTGCAAAAATTGAAAATAAAATCTCTGTAGTGCTGTTTAGTTGGATGATTTTTTAGCAAAGTAATGTATCAACTCTTTTTCCCAACAGTTTCTGAATTAAAACAAATAAATTTATACAAACACGTCGGAAACATCAAAACTGTAGGTTTCAGCCTGACCTTCCAAATGTTATTCAATTCAAGAAAAGCTATCCACTCGAATCTCGGTTATCTGGTTTCTGTATGATTTTGTATTATTTGTGATAAGAAATTGGATTTAACTTAACACCAAAAAAAATAGTTTAGGAACTTATGATTGTTAAAGATCATATAAAAAGGCTATCTTTTTCTTTCATATGAGATTCAACAGAGACAGTGATTGAAAATACTAAAGATAAATTATAAAAGGATATTTCGTTCATTTTAAGTGATAAAAATTTCACGGGACGCTTTATTGGTCACCCAAATTTAATGTGTAATCACCTTTTACTAATACTTTATTTTAAGGTAACTTCATATAGTCATGCTTTTCTCTTCTTCTTTGCTGCCGCTTTCTTCTTCATTGTATTCATGTCACATATATTCAGAAGTTTCGATGTTGCTTTCTTCTTCTCTGTATTTATGTCTCATGTATCTAGGAGTTGTTTGGTTTCTTCTTCTTCTTCTTCTTATTATTATTATTATTATTATTATTATTAATTAGTTGCAAAATACCATTGTAAGTTTTGCTTAGAGTTTCTTATTATAATTATTAGTTGCAAAATGAGTTTGTTAGATTTGTTGTTGTTTTGACAATTTAATGATTGTGTTTATTTTTTATGATAATTGAAAATTATGTTTCAAAATTGAGCTTATTTCGAATAGCTTTGGGCGTTGAATCGTGTGTTGAATTGTTGAAATTTGAAAAACAAGTTTATGTTTCAGAATTTAAGATTCGATTTCTTAAGTTGCGCTGAAGATATAGAGCTATTTAAGATTCAATTTTTTTGAAATTGTATTTGAAAGATGGAAAAACTTAAGATTTGATTTTTGAAGTTGCTTGAAGGGATAGAATTTCTTAAAATTCAAATTTTGTGAACTATATTTGAAAGATAGAAGAACTTAAAATTTGGTTTCTGAAATTGTATTCAAGAGGTAGAACTATTTCAAATTATGATAGGTAAATTTTACAAATTTATATACAATGCAGGTATAACTTCAATAACGACCCCAAAAGTAAGTATATATAAAAATGCCCTCTTAAGTCTTACGTGACATGCCCAACTTGGTTTGCCTCAAGTCAATTGACTTTGGTATGGAGTGGATTATGTCCTAACAAATTATAATTGTGAGTGTTTGACCAAAAATGTTGAAACCTTTTTGATTAAATCAATTAAAAAAATTAAAGATGTAAATTTTAATCAAACGTAGTAAATTCTAGATTTATAAACAAACAAGAAAATGATATATAAAATGAAGTAGAATCGGTAAATTATTGAAGCGTTTCATTTCTTCTTTCACCAATCGGTGAAGATGATTGTTGTAGATATATATTGGAAGATTGTTTTTCTTCCTTTTTACTAAGGAGAATACAGAGGAGAAGGAGAGAAAAAAAAAACCCTTTCCAGGAAGGTCTCATCCCTATATATAGTCATGGAATTCTTGCCATGTATTTGGGCCATAGCCCCTGTCCATTTTCGTTGTTCAGTGAATGCATGGTTTGGAGTAAATGATGTCGTCTTTCCTTGTTCCATTGTTTGGACGTGGTACCAATTGGGTCGATCACAACGGTCACATTTTAACCAATACACCTCAGTCTGCAGGGGTCGTCCCTTGTCGGGCCTCGCAGTCGGATGATAATTTTCGCTTATCTAGGAGAAATCTGACTGTGTACCCCTTGGGTATGTTTCGGCCGTTTCAAAATCGAAACATCGTTTTAATCTTGAAACGTTATTCGTGGTTGCCGCCATTATGACATACGTTCCCAAGAGATTGAACCCTTTCGTGCCCCATCAAATTCGATTGGCGACTCTTGGGGTTCGAGATTGGAGAATTTATGTCTCTTATAAATAGGAGGAATGCATCATTCGAGTGATACACTTCCTTACCTTTACTTGAAAAAACTTTGCGAATTCTCCTTTCTCTTGATAATTCGGATCTGTGATTTTCTTTGGTTAGATAAGAACTTTCTTCTTTTCTTTTCTTTTCCCATTTCCTTCAACAAACTAATATAAATGGCTGGTGATTCTTCTCGTGCTGACCTTCCCATCATAATTCCAGCACCGGAAAATGATGTTTCGGCCACTGGAAGGGTAGAAATGGTAGAAGATGAGGAAGTTCCGTCGGTGGCTGAAATCTTACCTCGCCCTGGGAAGGCATGGACCAATTTCCAAAGTCCCACCGGAGAGGAACCGGAACCTGCTTCCTCTGTCATAAACGAGGAGAGGATCAAACTTGAGGGATAAATGGGAATTCCTCCTTATGTCAAAATACTGTCAGCGGTGGGGGACGACATAGTCCATTTTGACCGCGCAGGGTATTGTGCATTCTACGCCTACCCCTTTATTGTTAGGTATACGCTTCCTCTTCCTCTCTTGGTAGTAGATTTCTACCACTTTACGAGGTATGCCCGGCTCAACTTACGCCGTACATATATAAATTGTTCCTTATGCTGCTCAAATTTGCGGAACTTGCTGCTCGTGATATAACTTTGAGGAACATGCTCAATATTTTCTCCCCTCAACTCATTCGTGGCACGATGATTCATATTCGCCATCGAGGGTCAAAAAAATTGGTGGTAAATACAGACAACAGATCTAACTGTCGGTTCTATGAGAACTACTTTTATATGTGGACCGAGCATCTTGTGGTGGATCCTACGGGATTCCTTAAGAAATAGAATTTTGCACGTAAGTCCCTATACTTTGGGTTGGAATGACAACCAAATGCTTTTCCTTTGAGTGGCACTAAAACTATTTCTATTTTTTTACAGCTCATAAATTGACTCCTACACTCGTTGATGGTATCCCGTGAGTGGGTGAATGCCATCCTTCCTCATACGGTGGGGGTCGGCACGTGGTCGTCCTTCTATGGGAGATATGGATGCAAGCCCCTTATTGGTGAGTAATATCATTTTCTTTCGCTGGCCATCTTCCTTCCTCTTTTTTTTTAATTTCTTATGTGTTGTTCATCGATGCATGGGAGAGTGCAGAGAGCAGGGCTCCCTCATTAGAATTTTGTCAGCCTTCGTCGTCTGCCCGCCTATTTTAGCATCTACTATCCGGCCTTCGTCGAGGGCTGCCTCAGTTGAATCCTCGACTGCGGTTGTTTGCACGGTGGCTACCTCTCAATCCAGGACTCCGACCTCTGTAATTTATCCAGCGGAGGGACTTTCCCGTGTTGCACAATGGGGACAGGCTAACAAAGAGGCACCGAGTGGAGACTGAAGAGGCTTCTACGGCTGTGATAAATTTGGAGGAAGATCTTCCCTTGACGGGGTCTGAGGTGGGGGTAGATGCCATTCCACCATAGAGATAGAGTCAATCGTTGCGTCTGCCCTACCGGCGAAGATTCTGGCTGCTATGATTGACCAGCAACCTGCCAGAATGGGGGTCAGACTCTTGAGACCACTTTTGTCACTTTGAACGGGCCTTCATCTTAGGTGCCGGGTCGTGCTTCCTCATCAGCCGCAGAAAGGGGGAAGGGTGTCGTGGTTGACAACTATGAATCTGAGTCCGATCTTGATGATATTAGGATATTTGAAAAGGACCTTACCTATTCGGTAGTTCATGCAGGAGGTTTGTCCCGTATTCTTGAGATATCATTGGATATCAATCTCCTGGGGGATACAGAGGACCTGGTTCCGCAGTTTGACATCTTGTGTTCAGCTGCTGATAATGAGGCTCTTCGGGACGTTCCCGATATTGATTTGATGCATGGAGTAGCTATTATGGGCTTGAGAGTACGTTACATTTTTCTCTCGTGTTTATCTCGTTTTTCTTGGTGATATGGTGTTAACCTATCTTTTAATTTTTCAGATGTACATGGTGGATATAGAGAGTGCTCGTAGGACCAACATTCGGGCAGAGATTTTCTTGAAGATGTTGGAGAAGTACCAACGCTATCACAACAAGTGCCATGAGATGCATGAGCGAATGAAGTCGAACCCTAGTAATCGATCTCTCAATGACGATTGGAGAAGAGGGATCAAGAGTTGATGCAAGCTATTTGCAGTAAGAGTGTACTCGAGGGGCAACTTCGTGCAAAGGACTAAGAGCTAGAGTTGGGCAAAAGGGTTACTGCAAAATGTGAATATCTTCAGGGGAAGCTGAGGTCGATGCAATCTGAGATGGATCAGAATCTTATCAGGGTCGAGGATATGAGCGCGGAGTGAATGAGAAGATTGGCTGAGTTAGAGAGAAAGGTCGCTGGGTTGGAGAACATTGAGAGTGCCTGGTCGGAGCCTTATGCGATGGCGGCAGCTCTAGAGAATACTATGCTTGTCCTCTGGTCCGAGTAAGAGTTGGAGAGAGCGACACCCACGCTAATGGAAGTAAGGCTTGAGAGCGTATTGGTGAAATCGACCGTGAGGCATTGTTCTTAGGATTCTGGGTCCTTGCCCTTGAGGCTGAAAAGGAGAACCTATTGGCTCAAATTGAATTTCGCTTTGTCACTGTTCCTCATCATTTGCACGAGCTTTGGGTTCATGCGGATGCCCAGCATGACATATATATGAACTTGTGGGAGGCGGTCAATGTTATCAAGGCTGCATATGAAAGAGCTCGGGCAAAGGCGCGAGATGCTCATGTCAACTATGGATATGAATTTGCGATGTTGAAGGCCGGTGAGGGCGCAAATGATGAGGGAGGACTTCCCAGAGATGTTGTTGATGATGGTTGATCGCAGCCAGCTCCGCACTACTAAAGAGTAGCAAGAGAGGGTCGCAATACCTTTTACCCGATTTTGGGTCGGGACCAAATCCGCAGAGAGCTAGGATTGGAGATAAGTATCAATCTAGCTTAGAATTATGAGTGTGTTCTTAATTGATCTTCTCATAATTTTTTGGGTGTTCTTTAACAATCTAAGATTATCAACTACTAATTATAACTAATTATTCTAAGTGAAAATTGCAATGAGTTGTATCTAATGGTTTAAAAGGCACTAGGGTAGTGACTTTCACCTAGGTGGCTAATTGACGGGCAATTGCTTCTAAGGTATGCTTGACATGTTTGGGGAAATATGCTATAACCGTTGCACGATTTTACCCACTCTCACACCTCTCGGTAGAGAGAGTGATTTTGCCCAATTGACTTTCTCAAGACCCGAATGGGTAGGCAAATTTGCTCAAGCAACTAGGGTTCAAGTCGGGTAATTACTCTCTCGAGGTTTAACCCTTTAATTGGGACTATCAATTCTCTTGAGTCCATCCCAGTTCCTTGTTGGGTCAATTTTGGAGACTTAGGCTCTCTTTCTCAAGAAGAACCAAGTCAGCTAAGCATAAACCAGTGTTTGCAACCACAAATTCATATATTAAACCATAAAATTGATCCAAATAACAAACATCCATAATCAATCTAGCCTTAAATTGCTACACCCCATCAAATACCCACACTAGGGTTGAGCCACAACTCTAGCTAATAGGTTTATCTACTCATGCTTGAAGAAGAAAATGGAGAAATAGATGAATAAAAAAATATATTAATTAAAAACTAAAGAAAATACAGAGAATCTATGTTAAAGTTAAGCTAAGATGCAAAAAATGGCTACAAAATAACATCTCACGAGCGCAACTGAAGTTCTAAAATGTCAGATACCCTAAAAATGGCAAAATGTTCTATTTATACTAAGCTAGAAAAACTAGACAAAAATGCCCCTGTGGGTTCAGTGCGGGCCGCACAAAATGGGATGCGGCCGCACTAGGCTCTTGGACTTGCAATCTTGGCTCTCTGAACTCAGGCTCGCGGACTACGCAGAATAGACCGCAGCCGTAGAGGTCTCCAATGGTCCGCACAATAATGACCATGGACCACGATGACTTGAACCTAGGCATATTTCCTTTCTCTGAACTTCTCTTCCGCGGACCGCACATTATGGTAGTGCGGCTGCGGAGCCTTCACCGCAGACCGTACAAATTGGTGTGCAGCTGCATTGCTTGAAGCCTTAGATTCCGACTCTTCGAATCTCTCTAGTGTGGAGCGCACAAAGAGTAGTGTCGCCGCACTAGGCCTGTTCTCCTGAGTTTTACCTTGTCTTAGGTACTTGAGAAGGTTTCACTCCTTTTGTGCGATCTTTGATATTTCGTCACTTTATCGATCAAACCTGCAATCAAGCACAACTTATGAGCTTTTTGGGACTATTTTGTAAGAATTTATAATCAAAGAACAATCAAGAAGGAGCATGAAACACGTCAAAATCCCTAGTTGTCAACTCCCCAAACTTAAGCTTTTGTATGTCCTCAAGCAAACAAAATAAGACCCACCCCCTTAAGAGAAAATCCATGTATTTTCAGCTATCCTAAAGTAACCTCAACAAGCATCAAATTGGACTAACAATTTCCCTCAATACGAATGAATCAATTAACAACATTTAACCTTTGAAAAACCATGGATCTAGTGTGGCACAAGATCATCAAGAGTTGACTCATTACATCAAAAAACTCTCTCAATTACTTCGGTCATTATGGAGCCCAAACTCACTTATCCTAAACTCTCCCTAAGCAAACCTCACCTTTGATAGTGTTAGCACACAAAACTAGGTCAATGAGAATTCACTTATCTCTCTCAAGGAAATGTCACAAGTCCGGCTCTAAGTACCATATACTTTCCACACCTTTCTTTTTTTCACTTTTCTTGAATCCCTTTTTATTCTTTTTCACAATGAGCATTCTTTTTTACTTTTGATTTTCTTTCTTTTTTTCATTGTCATTCCTTTTCTCATTTTTGTGCCTTATACCACTTTCTTGTCATCCTCATCCCCCCCCCCCAAACGTATATTTTTGCCATGTGCTCAAGGAAAGATCGGGTGGCAAGAGAGGGTATCTTTTAGAACGGGTATAGGCTTTGTAACATGGTTCTTGAAAGAAAAAAGGTTTAAAGCTGAAAAGGGCTAAATAGGGATTATATCATTGGTAGGCTATGGAATTATTCGACTATAATTTGGATCAAGGAGAGCTTATAATCACTTCTCAAGTCAAATTTCACTTAAGATTTCGCCTCAACAGACATTCAGGGCAAGTTCTAGACTATTGGCTCGGGACTTGGACTCGCAATTTGATTTCTCATCACACAAGCTAAAGGATTGTTAAAGACATATAGTGGTGGGCCTACAATAACCTCAGAATACGATTTGAGTACACAATGGTCCCGAAAACCAACTTGATGATTATTGGCCAACACAAGAGTCTCAAGGCCACGAATTTCACCATCCTACACACAACAATTTGTCTTTGACCATGGGATCAAAGGCAAATGTGCTAGGCCCAAGTGAAGCTTTCCTTGAAGTACCCTTAACTACAATCCACCAAAACAAAAAAAAAAACAAATCAGACTCAAACCCTTAAGAAGGTTGTCACTCCATCCATCATCAGGAAGAGCCACCCAGTTCACACAATACTCTACTTTTGGAAAGAACTGTGGCGTTAAGTAAACCAAAGACTTATTGAAAATGTCAAAAACGAAACAAAAAGCTACGAACATAAATAAGAAGCTAAAAATGAAAACTTTTTGCAAAAATAGAAAGAATATATACAATAGGGCATTTGAATATACAACGGGAAATGAATATATACACTGAAATAACTTTATATACATGCCAAATGAAAGATAAAAAGTGCGATAAAAGTTACTAAATGTAAGATTATATACATGCCAAATAAAAATCAAAAAAGAATAAACTAAATCAGTATATATGTACAATTATCCAAAGATAAAGGGCGCACCCCCTCAAATAAAAGCTGGCATTATCCCAAATGCCAACTAAAATAAATAAGCACAAAAAATAAAATAGCGGAAGGATATGAAGACTCCCTAATCCATGTCCGCCTGCATAGGATCATGAGTGGTCCTTGGGTCCTCTGTGTGCTTGGTAACCTCATACTAGTTCCCGATATCCTGCTGCTCAGCTGCTGGGACCTGGGACTTGACCTGTACTGGCTTTGGTACATCCTGTGGCTGACTGGAGGAAGCCTTTGATAGGTTCGCCAACTAGATGATGGCATCATCTGCTCTAGGGATCTTCCTCCTCTTCTTCAGAGGCCTCTGTGTATGCTCCGGATCTGTGGATACTACTGGAACTGCTGGTGGAGCTGGGTCCTCGAACAATAAGTCTAAAGGCAAGTGGCCTGCCTTTAGTCTATCCACATCTGGCCGTAAAAGCCCGTGTCTTGTGTATATTCTTGTGATCCTTGGCAAGCTCCTTCAGAGCCTTGCCATGCGAATCTGTTGCTCGTTCCAAATCAGCCTGGGTCCTGAGGATCTTCTCCTACTGCTCGAGTATCTTCTTCAAAGCATCCTCTATAGACTGTGGAACTTGTACGGGCTGTGGTGTCGACTGAGCCGCAATGGTGGATGTCAAGGTAGACAACTTGGATGATGTTGTATACATCTAGATGTTCAGGATCTGAAGCGTCTGGCTCAATCGATGGGCAGTGATGGGATGTGCCCCGAATGATGGGATCTCCGGGCCTGCTGATGTGGATGGAATGGTGAAGATGTAGAAGGGTCGGGAGGTAGGTCAGCATCAATGGAGGCAGTCTCAGTAGGGGCCTCTATCACAACGGGCTCTTCAGACTAGCCAGTTGGGGCAGAGGTAGGCGCCTTATAGTTCTTGTCCTTTGGATTATCATTCCTCTTCAAGTTGTACCAGGAGAATGGGTCTATCACCTTACCTTTGACATCATAGGACTTCCTCTTCACCCCCAAATCCCGAAAATACACAGAGAGGGAGTTAGGGAAAGGGTAATTCCTATCGTTCTAAGCTCCTATCAAAGAAATAAAGTAGGACATCACATTCCCCATATTTATGGGGTATCCTGCCATAATTGACGCAACCAATACAACCCGATACAGAGGAACTGTCGGGTCATGTGTAGTAGGGTCCAACCGGCTGCAAATGAAAGTTACCCACCCCCTCTCCTCAAAGTTCAGGGTCCTTCTCAGTATTTTCACCCCAGCTGTCAACCAATCTGGAATGGTACCTGGGATTGCCAGGTACTGGGCTAACCATGGACGGGCTTCCTCGCCCATCTCCAACTTTGCCAGATACAGAGTCTCATGCTCTTCATTGAAGCCCAAGTACTCATTCAGAGACTTCCTATCGAATAATACCTTTTTGTTTCGAACATTGGTCACTTTGGAGCCCTTGACAATGTGGGCTACGTTGTAATAGAATTCTTTGACCAAGTGTTCGTTTGCATCAATGCATTCATCCATGAAGTGTTCCCAGCACACTCTAGTTCTAAATTGCCTCTGGACATCAGGGTTGTGGGGTAGTAAGTCTTTGTCAATGAAACTCTGCTCCGATATCAAATGTCTCACCGACCACCACTCCCTGAATTTGTGGTAGGCTACTTGGCTCACAAATCTATCCTCCCAGACTTTGGGTTTCCTAGTACGTGCGATCTCCCCAACCTGGGTTCACCCCCATCAAATACTTCTTCTGCCCCTTGTACCTCCTCCTCACCTCCATCTGCACTCTCCCCGGATAATGAAGCTATGGGGGAGGTGGAGTACTTACCGCTGCCGGTTGCTGAGGCCTCAGACGACTTAGTGGGGACATGATCTGTTGCTTAGGCAGGGGGTGATGGAGGTGGAGTATCATCAGTAAATCTCATTTGACTGGGCCAATCAGGAATCTGCGTAGGAATAAAATCTGAGGAAACCTCCTGAGATGGCTCGTACTCACTCTCTGATTTGTCAGCTGACCTATCAGCAACTTTTATCAACTTCCTTGTTCTTTTTATGCTCTCTCGAGCTTGGGGAGTGAGCTTAATCATCTTTTGTTTTCCACCCCAGGAGGATTCCCCTCTGCCTAGTTATTTTGATCTTTTCCCTCTCATTGTTTAACCATTATCTGGAAGCACAAAAATCTAACCTTGTTAGTATCAATAGAGGTAATGAAACCTATGTGCATACTGAATTGCAGAACATAAGCAAATACAGTTGCAAAATATGGCCTGTGCGGAATGCACAAAAAGGAGTGGGTTCGCACTAGGACCACCACGGACCACACAAACACGACCGTGGTCCGCACAGGTTGGAGGCCCCAAAAGCAGGCTCTCTGAATCTCACAACCGCGGCCCACACAAAGTAGCACCGCGGCCGCGGTGGGCCAGCGCATATGGAACAAAATGTAATGCGGCCGCGCTGGGCAAGATATCAATTTTCAAAAAAATCATCACTGCGGTCCACACATAAAGGACCGCGAACTGCATCAGAGCATCGTGAACCGCACAAAAAGGACCGCGGTCCGCGGAGGATGCTTAGTCATGGCACTGAGTTAGGGTCTGGGATTTTGCATTTTAGTTCAAATTTTTACCTAGTTGTGGTCCCTACTCATTTATACATGTCTTTTTTTACCTACCAAGCACACGAGAATGAACCTTTAATGTAAACTAACCTAAAAATTGAAGAAATAAGGGAGGAGAAGAGCAATAAAACTAAAAGAAATGAAAATAAAATAAAGACAAGTGAACTCAAAGGTGAATTGTGGGTGAAATTAAACAAGTAAACAAGTGGGTTAATTGTTACCAGATATTGAGAAGAAGTGAAGCAACACAATGCAATTAAGCTATTACAATGAAGAGAGAAGATGAATAGTAGTCAAATGCGCTCTGAAAGTAAATTTTTCGAAAAGGGTAACAGGAGACCCTTGAGGTCTATTTATAGAATAACTTGTGGGGCCTAGTCTGACCTACCAGCGTGACCGCACAAAATGAACTGCGGTCCGTGCTGCGTTTGTTTAGAAGAAGTTTGATAAGGCAACCTCTGCAGTCCCCACAAAACAGACCGCGGCCGTAGAGGTCCACCGCGGACCACATAAAATGTAATGCGGCCGCTGTGGCAAACTTGGGAGAGCCTTCACATTGGATCACACTACTGCGGACCGCACAAAGTGCAATGCGGTTGCACTGGAAACTTGAGAGACTAATAAATTTCTCCACTATATTTTGCACTACATCAACTCAATCCCCAACATCTCACAACCAATTAGACCAAAAATCAAACAGAAACTACAACTAAAATCAAAGAAAACAAGAAGAAAAAGACTTGGGTTGCCTTCTAAGAAGCGCCTGATTTAACGGTGTGGCACGACGCCTGTTACCATATCACTTGAGATGAATAAGCGCCACCACATAGCTGTCATATATCTTTCCTAGATAATACTTGACCCGGTGCCTGTTAACTCTAAAAACTTCACCATTTTTATTCTTGAGAACAATAGCACCAAATGGGGTCACAAGCACAACTTCAAATGGCCCACTCCACTTTAATTCAAGCTTTCCCGAAAACAGAAGTAACCGAGAATTGAAAAAGAGAACCAAATCACCAACTTTGAAATCCTTTCTATGAGCATATTTATCGTGAAGGTACTTCATCTTGTCCTTATACAAGGACGAACTAGAGTATGCACGGAACTAGAATTAGTCAAGTTCATTGAGTTGTTCAACACGAAGATTGGCCACAACATCTCACTCAAGATTATGCTTCCTCAAGGACCACATGGCCTTATGCTCTAACTCCACTAGTAGATGACATGCTTTCCAAACACTAACCGATCCGAGGACATACCAATTAGGGTCTTGTAAGCGGTCCGGCAAGCCCATAGAGCGTCATCCAACTTTTTCGACCAATCGGTCCTATTAGCATTGACCGTCTTTGACAAGATACTCTTGATTTCCCTATTGGAGACTTCCACCTGGCCACTTGATTGGGGATGATAGAGGGTAGAAACCTTGTGATCGACACCGTACTTGGAAAGTAACATGTTGAAAGCTTTGTTGCAAAAATGAGACCCCCCATCACTAATAATAGAACGAGGAGTGTCAAACCTTGTGAAAATGCTCTTCTTTAGAATTGCTACGACACTCCTAGCTTCATTGTTGGGCAAGGTCATGGCCTCAACCTATTTTGACACATAATCAACCGCTACAAGAATGCAAGTGTTACTGCACGAGCTAAAAAAATGGCCCATAAAATAGATACCCCATACATCAAAGATATCAACTTCAAGAATTGTGTTTAGTCTTTCTTGAAAATTCTGCCCGCTCTTTGGCATTCATCACGTCTCTTTACAAAATCACATGCATCTTTAAACAAGGCTGGCCAATAGAATCCACAATTAAGCATTTTAGAGGCCGTCCTCGCCCCGCCATGATGGCCACCATAGGGAGAGGAATGCCAAGACTCTATGATACCCAATTGTCCTTCCTCCGGGACAAATCTACGAATCACACCATCCATGAAAATCTTGAACAAATATGGCTCGTCCCAACAAAAATCCAAGGTATCTCACTTGAGATTCTTTATTTGGTTAGAAGAGAGCTCATATGGGATTATACAAGGGCATAACAAGGCCTCCCCTCCTCCTCCAAATGGGATAAGGTGTCCGCTACTTGATTCTCACTACCTTTCCGGTCCACAATTTCTAGATCAAACTCTTGAAGTAGTAACACCCACCTCATCAATCTTGCCTTTAAGTCTTTCTTTGTTATCAAATACCTAAGGGCGACATGATCGGTGTGCATTATAACTTTTGTGCCCATGAGATATGGTCAAAACGTTTCCATAGCAAACACTATAGCCAACAACTCTTTCTCGGTGACTGTATAATTCCTTTGAGCCCCATTCATGGTCTTGCTTGCATCGTACACCGGATGAAATATCTTATTCACACGTTGACCCAACAACGCTCTAACCACCACATCGCTGGCATCACACATAAGCTCAAAGGGCAAGATCCAATTTGGTACAGTTGTGATAAGAGTGGTGGTCAACTTCTACTTGAGAAGTTCAAAGGCCTCTGTGCATTTCTCATCAAACACAAACTTAGCATCTTTCTCTAGAAACTTGCAAAAAGGGTGTACCACTTTGGAAAAATCTTTTATAAACCTCAGGTAAAAACCCGCGTGCCCAAGGAAACTCCTCACCCCTTTGACAGAAATAGGGGGAGGAATCCTCGAAATCACCTCTATTTTGGCTTTGTCCACTTCAATTCCTCGTTTTGAAATCTTGTGACCCAATACTATACCCTCTTCAACCATGAAATGGCATTTTTCCCAATTGAGTACAAGCTTCGTGTCTTTACACCGGGCCAACACTTTATCCAAATTACCTAAACACTGATCGAATGAATCCCCAAACACATTGAAATCGTCCATGAAGACCTCCAAGATATCTTCCACTATGTCGGTGAAAATAGCCATCATGCATTTTTGGAAGGTCGCCGGAGCATTACACAATCCGAACGACATCCGAGAGAAAGCGAATGTGCCATATAGACAGGTAAAGGTTGTCTTCTCTTGATCCTCCGGAGTAATTAAAATTGGGTTGTACCCCGAGTAACCATCCAGAAAGCAATAAAAAACATGCCCCACAAGACGATCTAGCATTTGGTCAAGGAATGGCAATGGGAAATGGTCCTTTTGGGTCACCTTGTTTAGCTTCCGGTAATCCATACAAACTCTCCATTCGGTGACCATCCGAGTAGGAATAAATTCATTGTATTCATTGGGCACCACAGTCATACCACCCTTCTTCGGCACGCATTGCACCAAAGAAGTCCACGAGCAAATGGGGTACACAACCCCATCATCTAACCATTTGATCACCTCTTTCTTCACCACCTCTTACGTAGCATCATTCAATCTTATTTGATGCTCCAAGGGAGGCTTTGCATCATCCTCCAAGATAATTTTGTGCATGCAAAATGCAGGTCTTATTCCCCGAATGTCAGCTAGCGTCCATCCAATTTCCCTTTTCCTCTTTTGAAGCACCGCCAAAGTGTCCTCAACCTACATGTTAGTAAGGCAAGAAGAAAGAATAACTGGTAAAGTAGAACTCGAGCCCAAGAATTCATACCTGAGGTGTAGAGGAAGTGGTTTCAACTCCAACACTGGTGGATCCTCAATTGATGGCTTTGTTGGTGGAGTTTTCCAGTTTTCAAGATCCAAAGACAATTTTCTCGGCTCATAAGAATAAGAGCACATCCCATGTAGGTAATTCACGCACTCCACTCTGCTTGCATCGTCATTGACATCCATATTTAACAACACAACCTCAAGAGGATCCTCCATATTAATCATAGAACTTGTGACATCCACTGTCACAGTTGTGACAATGTCCACAAATGAACACACCTCGGTGTTATTGGGTTGCTTCATGGATTTGCAAACATGAAACATGACCTTCTCATCACCTACTCGGAAAGTGAGCACACCATCTTCAACATCAACCAATGCCTTCTCTGTTGTAATGAAAGGTCGTCCTAGAATAATTAGGACTTCAAAGTCCACGTCATAATCCAAAATGACAAAGTCGATCAACAATATCAATTTTTCCACCCGGACAAGCACATCATCAATAATTCCGAAGGGTTTTTCATCGATTGATCCACCATTTGAAGCCTCATTGAAGTTGTTCTAGGTTTCCCAATACCTAAAGTTTTGAAAACATAGTACAACATCAAATTGATACTAGCTCCCAAGTCACATAAAACTCTAGCAAAGTTCGCACTTCTAATAGTACAATGGATAGTAAAAGCCCCGGGATCCTCTAACTTCGGGGCCATTGAATGCACTATAACACTAACTTGGCGAGTCATTTTTATAGTTTCATAATCCATAGAACACTTATTTGTAACCAAGTCCTTCATGAATTTTGCATAGCCCGACATTTGTTCAAGTGCCTCCACCAAAGGCACATTTATAGACAAACTCTTCATCATATCAATGAACTTCTTAAAATGATTATCATTTATTTGCTTTGCAAGCCTTTAAGGATAAGGTGGAGGCAGCCTAGGCAAGGGTGCTTTGGCTTTTGGCACAACCTGCTCGGGCATGTCAATATTGTATTCCCTAGATGGGTTCACTACATCTTGAGTTTCTTCCTCGGCTTCATCAATGTCAATCCTCACATCATTGTTCACATTTTATTCAACCACATCATCAACAATTAAATGTCTCTCATCATGCCGTAACTCAACATCATCATCTACAACCTGCTTTCCTCTTGAGGCATTCACCTCACCGCCTCTCCCACTTCTTGTTGTAATCGCCATCATATGATTGTTGCTTGGTAGAGAACCCTTGGGGCGAGTTTTCAAAGCTTGAGACATTTGGACTAATTGTACCTCCAAGTTCCGGATGGAGGTATTGTGTGAAGCCAATTGAGCATCAGAATCTTGGTTCTTTTTCATCATTTGCTCGAACATACTTTCAATTATACCTATTTCACTTCTAGAAGAACTAGGACCTTGGGGAGGGAAAGGGGGTGGATTGCTCGGTTGTTGGTACATTGGGGGATTTTGAAAGCCTGGCCCCCGGTTGCTTTGGTTCCCATTGTTCTTCCACCCGCCTTGATTTTTGTTGTTGCTCCAATTATTGTAACTTCAATTCTAATTTCCTTGGTTGTTGTTTTGGTTCCCCTAATTGTTGTTTGGTTGTTATTGTTCCAATTGCCACCTCCTTGTTATTGATTGTTGTTGTTCCAATTGCCACCACCTTGTTGTTGATTGCCCCAATTTCCTTGGGGTCGCCATTGTTGGTTTGAAGAGTTGCCTCTATTTCCTTGATAGTTGTTACTTTGGTCATCATAACACTCATTTGAAAACCACCATCATTGTCATATTGTTCACAATTCCATTGAGATTATTGTCCTCTTTGTCTTCTCTTAAGCATATTGACACCTTCCATGGCATTGACTTGTCATGGATTTTGGACTTGTTGCAATTGTGCCTTCGCCAATTGGTTCATAGTAGTAGTAAGCTCGGCAATAGCTTGACAATAATCATGCAATTCCTTGTGCAAATGGATGACCATATGGTCACCTTAAGTCACATTTGCTCTACTTTTCCATGCCGAAGAGTGTCGGACATTTTATCAAGTACATTACATGCCTTGTCATAAAAAAGTTTCATAAAATTGCCCACGGCCAATTGGTTCACAATTAATTGATTTGTGGTGTTGATGCCCCGATAAAAAGTTTTTTGAATCATCGCCTCGGCTATATTGTTATTCGGGCACTCTTTCAGCATGATCCTATGCCATTCCCAAATTTCATGCAATGGTTCCGTTGGCCCTTGCTTGAAGGCTAAAATTTTATCCCGAAGTGCCGCCATATGACTCAGTGAAAAGAACTTGCAAATATATTTATCTGCCAACTCATCCTAAGTTGTGATGGAATGGTTGGGGAGTCTGTCAAGCCAATCTAATGCCTTTCCTCGAAGTGAGAACGAGGAAAGTTTCAATATCAGCGCATCCTCGGACACATTCGTCTGCTTGCTCCCCCAGCATGTATCTACAAACCCCTTTAGATGTTTGTAGGCATTTTGATCTGTAGCACCCACAAAGTATCCACGCTGCTCAAGTAAGGTCAACATCACATTGGTTATTTGAAAATTCCGCGCCCGGATTCAGGGAGGGACAATAGCACTTGCATACCCTTGATTGGCAATACTCCTTGAGTCGCTTTTGGAGGTGGTCGAGGAGGGTCTGGAATATTATCATTTGGAATATCATTTGCATTGGCATTCCAGCCTCTCCGTTGTCCCTGAGGTGCTAGAGGCACCTCATCTTGCTCAAGGTCATCTACCTCCTCCCCTGCTATCACATTTCCAAGAGGGTCATTTGAATTTAAAGCTATTGGGTACCTAAATAATTGACACAAACAAATAATAAAGAAGGAAAGAAGAACAACACACAAAACTAACTAAATATATAGCTAAAACCGTTAGCTCCCCGGCAACGGCACCAAAAAGTTGATCGCAACCAACTTCGCACTACTAAAGAGAAGCAAGAGAGGGTCGCAATAGCTTTTACCCGATTTTGGGCCGGGATAGAATCCACAGAGAGCTAGGATTGGAGTTAAGTATCTATCTAGATTAGAATTATGAGTGTGTTCTTAATTGATCTTCTCATCATTTTTTGGGTGTTCTTTAACAATCTAAGATTATCAACCACTAATTATAACAAAATATGCTAAGTGAAAATTGCAAATAGTTATATCTAATGGTTTAAAAGCCACTAGGGTAATGACTTTTACCTAGGTGGCTAATTGGCGGTTAATTGCTTCTAAGGCATGCTTGACGTGTTTGGGGAAATATGCTATAACCGTTGCATAATTTTACCCACTCTCACACCTCTCGGTAGAGAGAATGATTTTGCCCGACTTTCTCAAGACCAAATGGGTAGGCAAATTTGCTCAAGCAACTAGGGTTCAAGTCGGGTAATTACTCTCTCGAGGTTTAACCCTTTAATTGGGACTATTAATTCTATTGAGTCCATCCCAATTCCTTGTTGGGTTAATTTTGGAGACTTAGGCTCTCTTTCTCAAGAAGAACCAAGTCAGCTAAGCACAAACCTATGTTTGCAACCACCAATTCATAAATCAAACCATAAAATTGACCCAAATAACAAATACCCATAGTCAATCTAGCCTTAAATTGCAACGCCTATCAATTACCCATACTAGGGTTGAGCCACAACCCTAGCTAATGGGTTTAGCTACTTATGCTTGAAGAAGAAAATGGGAAATAGATGAAGAAAAAGACATATTAATTAAAAACTAAAGAAAATACAGAGAATCTATGTTAAAGTTAAGCTAAGATGCCCAAAATGGCTACTAAATAACGTCTCACGAGCGCAGCTGAAGTTCTAAAATGTCTGATACCCTAAAAATGGCAAAATGTTCTATTTATACTAAGCTAGAAAAACTGGACAAAAATGCCCCTGTGGGGTCAGTGCGGGCCGCACAAAATGGAATGCGGCCGTACTAGGCTCTTGGACTTTCAATCTTGGCTCTCTAAACTCAGGCTCCCCATACTGCACAAAATGGACCACAGTCGCGGAGGTCTCCAACGCGGTCCGCACAATAATGACCGCAGACCGCGATGACTTGAACCTGGGCATATTTCCTTTCTCTGAACTTCTCTTCTGCGAATTGCACATTATGGTAGTGTGGCCACGGAGCCTTCATCACGGAGCGTGTAGAATGGTATGCGGCCACGTTGCTTGAAGCCTTAGATTTTTACTCTCCGAATCTCTCTAGTGCGGACCACACAAAGAGTAGTGCGACCGCACTAGGCCTGTTCTCCTGAGTTTTGCCTTGTCTTAGGTATTTGAGAAGGTTTCACTCCTTTTAAGCCGATCTTTGACATTTCGTCACATTATCAATCAAACCTTCAATCAAGCACAACTTATGAGCCTTTTGGGACTATTTTGTAAGAATTTATAATCAAATCATAAGCAAGAAGGGGCATAAAACATGTCAAAATCCCTAGTGATCAATGGTGGCAGTGATGATGCCAACTGAAAGAATGTTGTCATTGTCTATTTTCTATCTCTTTTTTTATTCATTGTTGGTTGTCGTTGTTTATTCCCCCCCCACCTTTAGACAGCTGGTTCGGGCTGTATGTAATTTGCAATATTTGCGCAATGATTTTGTATAAGAAGAAATTTTCATTTTATATGCCCTTTGTATTTTTTTTTTGCTTTTCATACTTTGATGCAAAGTAGATTCCTGCATGACGAGTTCCCTAGTCTTTGGGAATTTAATGTCACGCGGGCAGAATGGGACCTTGATGGAGGCTTTGGCTAGTGAGACGGTATTTTTGAACTTCTGTCGAGATGCTGTCTTATCATAGTCTAAACGTACCAAACTATTTTTCTAATAGCGACCTTAGCCGTAAGGATATTACTTTCAGGCTTATATCTAAGTGTTATCCCGTCTTGAGTACCAGTCATTCTTTCCCTTTCTTTTTTTCCTGATAAAGTATTGCCCTGTCATCATTTGATCGAGGTCGAACTTTTCTTTTTGGCGAAGGCCCTTGGCTTTAAGGGTATTATTTTGAACTTCTGTCAAAATATTTAACCGTTGCTTGTTCGATCGAGGTCGAATTTTTTTCTTTGCGGGAGGCCCTTGGACTTAAGGGTGTTATTTTGGACTTTCATCGAAATATTAACCCGCCATTGTTCGATTGAGGTTGAATTCATCACTTTTACTGAAGCCCCTTGACCATACGGGTATTATTTTGAACTTTCGTCGAAATATTTACCTGTCGTTATTAAATTGAGGTCGAACTCATCTCTTTTAGCGAAGGCCCTTGAACTTAAGGGTGTTATTTCGAACTTGTTGATATATTAACCCGTCGTTTGTTTGATCCAGCTCAAACTTTTTTCTTTGGCGGAGGCCCTTGGCCTTAAGGGTATTATTTTGGACTTTCATCGAAATATTAGCCCGTTGTTGTTCGACCAAAGTCGAACTCTTTTCTTTGGGAAAGGCCCCTGGCCTTAAGGGTGTTATTTCGAACTTTCGTCAAAATATTAACCCGTCGTTGTTCGGTCGAGGTCGAACTCTTTTCTTTGGTGAAGGCCCTTGGCCTTAAGGGTGTTATTTCTAAATTTCGTCCAAATATTAACCCGTCGTTGTTCGATCGAGGTCGAACTCTTTTCTTTGGCAAAGGCCTTTGACCTTAAGGGTGTTATTTCGGGCTTTCATCGAAATGCTAACCTATCCTTGTTCGATCGAGGTTTAACTCTTTTCTTTGGCGAAGTCCCTTGGACTTAAGGGTGTTATTTCGACCTTTCATCAAAATATTAACTCGTCATTTGTTCGATTGAGGTCGAACTCTTTTTTTTTGGCTGAGCCCTTGGCCTTAAGGGTGTTATTTCGGACTTTCATTGAAATATTAACTTGTCGTTGTTCGATCGAGTTCGAACTCATCTCTTTTAGCGAAATCCCTTGACCTTAGGGGTATTATTTTGAACTTTCGTCGAAATATTAACCCATCGTTGTTCGATTGAGGTCGAACTCATCTCTTTTAGCAAAGGCCCTTGACCTTAAGGGTGTTATTTCGAATTTTCGCCAAAATATTAACCCGTCGTTGTTCGATTGAGGTCGAACTCTTTTCTTTGGCGAAGGCCCTTTGCCTTAAGGGTGTTATTTCGAGCTTTCGTCGAAATATTAACTCGTCGTGAGTCCCAATTTTTTGGAGAGTCGGGTATCTTTTGGGAGAGTCCCAGTCGCATGATTTTATTTGCATCGAGAGTGTGATGTCGGGGAGCAGGGAATGTTGTTGCTTTACTCGCACTGGAAATGTCATTGTTGGGCGGGAAGATAAATTATTACACTTTAACTTAGGGGATCTCCCCCTTGTCGGCCCAGCTGTTAGGTCCACGAGAGGGCTCTTTTGGGACGCCTTCTTGGCGAGGACAAGGGAGTACTACTCAAGGGGTATCATTTCCTAGAAGTTGGGCAAAGATGGCCTTCTCCTTATTCTGATTCGATGAATTGGAGAATGAAGGTGGGTATGTAGCATTGCTCGTCTTTGCTTGACATTTTAATAGTTGATGGAGTGATGTTTTATGAATTCGTAAACCAAATTCAGCTTTCTTTCCCCTCATTTAGTCACGAGGTGCTTAATTCTCGTTTTTCGTCTCCTCTATTTTCTTTGAAACAGTTGCAAGCGTATCCTTACCGTTCTCTTTGGTGGGCGGCCATGTTTCCGGTTTTTGATCTGGAGAAGATTAGGAAGTTTTCACTAAGAAATTCCCACAGACAGCGCTAAATTGTTTGACCAAAAGATATTGAAACCTTTTTTTTTATTAAATCAATTAAAAATTTTGAAGAAGTAAATCTTAGTCAAAAATAGTAAATTCCATATCTATAAACAAACCAAAAAATGGTATATAAAATGAAGTAGAAGCTTGAAAATTATTGAAGCCTTTCATTTCTTCTTTCGCCAATCGGTGAAGATGACTGTTGTAGATATATATTGGAAGATTGTTTTACTTCCTTTTTACAGAGGAGAAGGGGAGAAAAAAGCTCCCATTTCCAAGAAGGTCTCATCCCTATATATAGTCATGGAATCATTATTATGTATTTGGCCATATCACCTTACACCGCGTCCATTTTCGTCGTTAGGTGAATGTATGATTTGGAGTAAATGATATCGGCTTTCCTTGTCCCATTATTTGGACGTGGTCCCAATTGGGTCGACCACATCGATCAGATTTTGATCAATGCAGTGAGTTTAAAAATTGTACGAAGATACAACAAGACGCAAACTTTTCCATTAAAATTTTCTAATATATTGATTGCAACTAAATTTAGCTCTTCCCTCATAAAATAAGACATTTTATTTATTCTGCTTGTGCAAAACCCTGCTACTGGACTTTGGGGTAACAAAAACTATAGGGAGTATATTGGCAAGAGGGTCTTTCTATATACATAATGGGTGCTCTTGCGTACATGTGACATGATGCTTTGATAAAAATAGGATAATTGTCAACTTTACATACACATAATAAGATTTAATACAATTAAATTTATACATAATAAGTATTTAATACAATTAAATTTATTTTTTATTGCGGAGATATTGTTGGGATTTTAGTGCCTCCCTTGATTTCTAGCTAGTTTTCTTTTGTTGCTTTGTTACAAGAAAAAGGAATTAAAAGAAATCATTAATGTTATAAACTAAAGCAAAAGACAAGAACAATAGAACAAGAACAATAGCAATAGAGAGAAGAGTAGAGAGAGTTCTTCTTATTGAGTTGAGAGGGGTCTCAAGGGATGATTTACAATGGTAGGGGGCACCTCTATTTATAGGGGAGAGGAAGATTTAGCTACCACTAATAGAACTCTAAAATCTCTCTAATTAAATACATTAAAGACATTCACCTTAAATAGAAGTGTAAGAATCTTCTATTTCATAACACTCCCCCTTGAATGTCTATTCAATGATGTGCCTCATAAAACCTTAAAACCAAAACCCAATGGGAAAAATTAAAGTAAGGAAAAAGAGTACACATGTTTGAATATGCGCCTATTGGTTGCCTCGTTAAAAACCTTGCAAGGAAAACCCAGTGGGACAAAACCTTGTAAGGGAAAAAGAGTGCAACGCGCATTGACTCCCCCTAATGAGTACATCGATTTATATCCTTGATCATTTGCATTCCAATCTTGTGCATCATCTTCAAAACGATCTTTGGTAGACGTTTGATAAGTAAATCAACCATATTGACTTGAATAAATATTCCGCACCTTGAAATCATCATTCTTGATGGATATGAACATCTTCATATAATGTCGTGGAATAACTCTTCAATATCTCCATAGATGCATTCTCAATGCCATCATGCTTATAGTTATAGCAAGATACATATGTACACAAATTACACTTAGGATGTGGTACTTCAGGACCAAGAATTGCATATGCTTCAAGCAACTTAAATCTTTCAAGTTAAGTCATGTAAGTCACATAATAGACTTTAGCTGCATATCAAGTTTTCATGTCATGCTAAGCAAATAAGATATCGAAAATTGACTATACATACCTTTGCCTTTATACTTTCAAGCATATGAACTATAGGTTCAAAGGTACATGTCTTTCATATGGAATCAATTCTTCTTGAATTGTATCTCTTCCATTTAGTTACTTTCTTTGGGTCAGCAAATGCGTATAGCATGCTTTGCAATATGCTGCAATTTGAATTATCCCTTTTATGAACTTCAGGTTCATATCATGATATTCGGGGATATACATATACAAATGAAAATTCATCCCATGTAACACTTTCTCAAGTGTTTATCATGTCTCCCCCTCATGTTAATAAAACTAACATGTTTCCTCAACTTTGGAAAATCATCTTTGTGCATTATGTCAATATACACAGCACCTTAATAATAAGATGAAATTATTTGGTTCCTGACCCTGAACCACTTGTGAGGGGAGAATATACTCTCGTATACAACTTATATCAAACTGATATATATATAACTTAGTTCTCATAAGAAACAGTTTAGCTATTAAGTGGAAGCACTCAATAATTATCTTGCTAAACCAACTTTAATATAAACCAACTTATCAAGATGAACTGTCTTGAGTAGAGAATCTGGAAATTATGCTCGAAGTTAGATTACTGAGCGATTTACCTCGCAAGCACTGCCAGGCTGCGGGTTAATAACAATGGCGCATGTAACCATATCATAGATGCATCATATGTGGTATACATGGCAGGTGAATGGGCCCATATTCACCTTTGATATTTCCAGAATTTAGGGGCTTCAACCCGAACTCTTTAGTTGGTCAGTTCATTAATGAGAACAAGAACTTCTAGTTCTTTGATATTCACCTATGTGAATTTGCACATCATACTTCAAATGAGATGGCTAACACGAATGTCAACTGAATAAATTATCAATATTGGTAAACTTCAAATTTACACCATGACATGTGCACTTATCAATAAACTTCGGGTTTATTATGACATGGGTTGTATACCAATAGATATCCACTTTATTGTGGCATTCTTTCGTTTGTGTAGTGCAAACTGGAGAACAAAGCGGGTAGCTTTTCATATACAAATTACCCCGCTACAAGTTGTAGTAATAGGAGAATCAAAGCCTTCCTTTATTTATAGTCTCAATATCATCAATCGCCTTCGCGTGTACTTTTGGAAACTGGATAAGTTTCTTTGAGACTTACTACATCACAATACTCAATTGTGTTTCTCCAACATAGTAATAATTGGCTCTTCGAGAGCTCTCAATTAATTTTGTACTACCACAGATTCATCAACATTCATGTGGTGAATTTCTTTCTTAAAGGAAAAGTTATACCATTATGGTCATGTCGAACTTATATGCAAGATATGTTTCTTGCATTATCGTTGTCTTTTAATGGTCATATTTCCAAAATACTTTGGCGTACAATAGGTACGCGACCAACGATCATTCATGCCATATATCATCTCAAACCTCCTTCTAGGGGTGAGGGTGGTATTATCTCAAGCCTCATTCTCGGAGTGAGTGTGGTATATTCAATACCAATTTCATGTTCATATTCTTCCAATATTGAATATGTATTTGTGAATCACATTCACTTCGAGGATATGTGATTTTGTTATCCTTTTCAGATCTATAAATGCTTCAGGAATTTGATTTGCTATTCTTTGCAAATGGATAATCTTTTGTGCCTCTTTCTTTCAAATAGAGGTATGTGGATCAAGATGAGATAATGATGCATTTTTCCACAAAATTTCCCGTTTGGTTTCACCAACTTCTCCCCCTAATTTTGGGAAAAGTGTCTCATCAAATTGACAGTCTGCAAATAGTGCAGTGAACAAATCTCCTGTCAATGTTTTGAGGTAGCGAATAATGGAGGACGCGTCAAACTCAACGTATATTCCTAACCTCCTTTGCAAACCCATTTTGGTGCGGGATGGCGGTGCTACAGGCACATATACTGCGCATCCAAAGCTTCTTAAATGGGATATATTGGGTTCATGACCCAAAACCAATTGCAATGGGGAATATTTGTGTCAATTCGTCAGTCAGAGACGAACTAGCATTGCTGCATGCAACATGGCGTGACCCCAAACCGAAGTGGGCAGCCGACGAACTAGCATTGCTTCATGCAAAATGGCGTGACCCCAAACCGAAGTGGGCAGCCGACAAACTAGTATTGTTGCATGCAAAATGGCGTGAACCCAAGTCGAAGCGGGCAGCCGACAAACTAGCATTGTTGCATTCAAAATGGCGTGAACCCAAACCGAAATGGGCAGCCTCGTTTTCATGAAGAATTCAAGATTATTCTCATCTATTGTCTCAATATGATATCCATTTTGAATGATATCTTTAAAACTCAACAAGTTCCTTTTAGACTTGGAGGAGAACACTTTGATTGATATCATTAAAACTCAACAAGTCCTTCTTAGACTTGGAGGAGAACATTGCATTCTCTATGATTAACGTCATGCCTTTGGGCAGAGTTACAATTGCTCTTCCGGAGCCTTCAATCAATTTACTACTTCCATAGATTGTAGTAATGTTTGCCTTACACAATTACTCTTCTTTTCTTTGAGTATTGTATGTGTAGTACATGAATCAACTAGGCAAATACTTTTACACTTAGACGTTGGTCCAAGTTCGCTTTGTTAGATATCTATATTTGCTATCCCATAGTTTAACATACAAAAGAAATACACGAACATAAGAATAAACAAGTTCAATTCTTTTGTGTCACATAATATTTTCAAAATCTGCTACTAACAGTTGGCTAACAAAATCAGATATGTTATCCATAATCAATTCCTTTGCAGTTTGAAAATTTCAGCGTTTTTCATAAGACAATCGATTATTAAACACACACAATCGATTGTTGGAACATAGACAATCGATTGTTAGACATACACAATCGATTATTTGTTATTTTTGAAAAACTTCAGATCACACTGTTTAAGACAATCGATTGTTAGATATAGACAATCGATTGTTGGTCATTTTTGAAAAATTCCGGACCTCACTGTATCCGACAATCGATTGTCAAATATAGACAATCGATTGTTGGTCATTTTTGAAAAATTCTGGACCTCACTGGATAAGACAATCGATTGTCAAATATAGACAATCGATTGTTGATCACTTTTTGAAAAATTCGTTATAAAGACAATCGATTGTTGATCATTGACAATCGATTGTTTTGCAGTTTTATGCGAAATATGAGATAACCGACTAGTTTTTCAGGTTAGTCGATTACCTCTACTGGAAAGTAAAGATATTATTGATATTTGAGCATATTGAGAACTAATACAAATATCATATCATGAACTAGCTAATACGAGCTAATACTAATGACTATTAGTTTATTCATTAACTAATTCAAATAAATCAAACAGCTCCATCTTCTTTCATCACCGATCCATCATCGATTAGGTGGTCTATCTTCCCATCGGGTTGCTTAAAGAAGTCTGCCACATTCAAGTTGTCGTCAGAGACAAAATTCGTTATGGGGCGTTTACTCTTTCGAGATGCTTAATAAAGGTCAACCAAATGTCTTGGTATACGGCAAGACTTAGACCAGTGCCCGTTTTCACCGCAACGATAATATATAGTTTATAAACTATTTGCTTTTGGATTCTTATCGCATCGTGCTTGTGGCAGAGTGACCAACTTCATGTTGTCATCTCTCTTCTTTAAGCCTTTCCACAAGATGGGTGAATCCTTGATGTTGAGATATTCAATCTTCAAACTTTCATCAAGGTGATGGCGCAAGAAAATCAAGGCCTTCATACAGTTTCAAACCTTCATTAAGGTAATGGCGCAAGAAAATCAAGGCCTTAGCATAGGTTCAAACCTTCATCAAGGTGATGGCGCAAGAAAATCAAGGCCTTAGCATAGTTTTGGGTGGATGCACTATTTCTGTTTTTAATGGCGTCTTCGAGACCCATAGCATCAAGGTGGATTTCATCATCCAACACCCATGTCATATAGTTCTTGCCCGAAATTTCGAGGGCAACGAACTTTCTTTTCATATGACACAATTACATCAAGAGCGTGTTCATACTTACGGGCTCTATTACAATTATCAGATTCACTTCAGGGAATGGATCAAAATCATGTGCTTTACACAAGCTGCTACCACATTCTCTAAAGGGAATGGAGCAAATTCAATTGGACGGAATTCTTTGTCACGTCCACAATCATACATGAATTTAATCATGGAAGGACATAGAGATTTTACCACTTCGTGTGGTTATAATTTCTCACAAACTCCATTAGAGTTATAATCAAACTTTGTATATAAAATTTATAGAATTCCAAGAATTTGAAAAGGAAAAGTAAATTACTTACCTTTAAGGTATACCAAATATATTTTCAATATTTTCTTCCTTTCTTCCTTTCCTTTCTTTCTTTCCTTTTTTCTTCACGTTTTTCTTTCTTTTCTCTTTTTGCTTTCAAGAGAAATTTTGTTTTCTACTTCTTTTGTTTTTCTGCTTTTGCTTTCCAGAGGCACGTTTTTCCTCTTTTTTTTTTCTTTTTCTCTCTTCATTCTTTCTTTGAAGCAAAACCCTACACAAACAAAAGTTAAGACAATCGAAAATTTCAATTGGTTAGAGACTCGTGCTGATAACGTGTTATAAACTAAAGCAAAAGACAAGAACAATAGCAATAGAGAGAAGAGTAGAGAGAGTTCTTCTTATTGAGTTGAGAGGGGTCTCAAGGGATGATTTACAATGGTAGGGGGCACCTCTATTTATAGGGGAGAGAAAGATTTAGCTACCACTAATAGAACTCTAAAATCTCTCTAATTAAATACATTAAAGACATTCACCTTATATAGAAGTGTAAGAATCTTCTATTTCATAACAATTAATATAATATAGTGATTTTTTGGACTTAAAATGTTAATGACTGCGCCTATTATTGGGCCCAAGCGCGTCTCGATGCGTCGTGCCAACCGACTATGGCAAACAAAGGCAGTAATAAAGCAAAGGAGTAAAATAATTGGTCTGTTATAAACTAAAGCAAAAGACAAGAACAATAGAACAAGAACAATAGCAATAGAGAGAAGAGTAGAGAGAGTTCTTCTTATTGAGTTGAGAGGGGTCTCAAGGATGATTTACAATGGTAGGGGGCACCTCTATTTATAGGGGAGAGGAAGATTTAGCTACCACTAATAGAACTCTAAAATCTCTCTAATTAGATACATTAAAGACATTCACCTTAAATAGAAGTGTAAGAATCTTCTATTTCATAACACTCCCCCTTGAATGTCTATTCAATGATGTGCCTCATAAAACCTTAAAACCAAAACTCAATGGGAAAAATTAAAGTAAGGAAAAAGAGTACACATGTTTGAATATGCGCCTATTGGTTGCCTCGTTAAAAACCTTGCAAGGAAAACCCAGTGGGACAAAACCTTGTAAGGGAAAAAGAGTGCAACGCGCATTGACTCCCCCTAATGAGTACATCAATTTATATCCTTGAGCATTTGCATTCCAATCTTGTGCATCATCTTCAAAACGATCTTTGGTAGATGCTTGATGAATAAATCAACCATGTTGACTTGAATAAATTTTCCGCACCTTGAAATCATCATTCTTGATAGATATGAACATCTTCATATAATGTCGCGGAATAGCTCTTCAATATCTCCATAGATGCATTCTCAATGCCATCATGCTTATAGTTATGGCAAGATACATATGTACACAAATTGTACTTGGGATGCGGTACTTCAGGACCAAGAATTGCATATGCTTCAAGCAACTTAAATCTTTCAAGTTAAGTCATGTAAGTCACATAATAGACTTTAGCTGCATATCAAAGTTTCATGTCATGCTAAACAAATAAGATATCGAAAATTGACTATACATACCTTTGCCTTTATACTTTCAAGCATATGAACTATAGGTTCAAAGCTACATGTCTTTCATATGGAATCAATTCTTCTTGAATTGTATCTCTTCCATTTAGTTGCTTTCTTTGAGTCAGCAAATGCGTATAGCATGCTTTGCAATATGTTGCAATTGCATTTCCTTTTTATGAACTACAGGTTCATATCATGATATTCGGGGATATACATATACAAATGAAAATTCATCCCATGTAACACTTTCTCAAATGTTTATCATGTCTCCCCCTCATGTTAGTAAAGCTAACATGTTTCCTCAACTTTGGGAAATCATCTTTGTGCATTATGTCAATATACACAGCACCTTAGTAATAAGATGAAATTATTTGGTTCCTGACCTTGAACCACTTGTGAGGGGAGAATATACTCTCGTATACAACTTATATCAAACTGATATATATAACTTCGTTCTCATAAGGAACAGTTTAGCTATTAAGTGGAAGCACTCAATAATTATCTTGCTAAACCAACTTTGATATAAACCAACTTATCAAGATGAACTGTCTTGAGTAGAGAATCTGGAAACTATGCTCGAAGTTAGATTACTGAGCGATTTATCTCGCAAGCACTGCCAGGCTGCGGGTTAATAACAATGGCGCATGTAACCATATCATAGATGCATCATATGTGGTATACATGGCAGGTGAATGGGCCCATATTCACCTTTGATATTTCCAGAATCAAGGGGCTTCAACCCGAACTCTTTAGTTGGTCAGTTCGTTACTGAGAACAAGAACTTCTAGTTCTTTGATATTCACCTATGTGAATTTGCACATCATACTTCAAATGAGATGGCTAACACGAATGTCAACTGAATAAATTATCAATATTGGTAAATTTCAAATTTACACCATGACATGTGCACTTATCAATAAACTTCGGGTTTATTATGACATGGGTTTTATACCAATAGATATCCACTTTATTGTGGCATTCTTTCGTTTGTGTAGTACAAACTGGAGAACAAAGCGGGTAGCTTTTCATATACAAATTACCCCGCTACAAGTTGTAGTAATAGGAGAATCAAAGCCTTCTTTTATTTATAGTCTCAATATAATCAATCGCTTTCGCGTGTACTTTGGAAACTGGATAAGTTTCTTTGAGACTTACTACAGCACAATACTCAATTGTGTTTCTCCAACATAGTAATAATTGGCTCTTCGAGAGCTCTCAATTAATTTTGTACTACCACAGACTGAGGTTCGAGATCCTCACATTCTTGCATTCCGTATTTTCAAGAGTCTCAGGCTCAATAGATTCTTCGTGAATCTCGGAATTAATCAAATCATGAGCGTCCTCATGTGATTCTTTCATAGTGTCATTTAGATCGTTCTTTTTCCTCTTTCTAGGATTTCGATCTTTGGAACCTAATGGTCTGCCACGCTTCTGGCGTGCATTTGACTCATTGGATATGGCACTAGATATTTGTCCAATAGGGACTTCAATACGGATCGGAACATTTTCCGCGTGAATGTGGGATTTCGTTATCCTCTTCAAGTCCGTAAATGCGTCAGGCATTTGATTTGCTATTCTTTGCAAATGGATAGTCTTTTGTACCTCTTTCTTTCAAATAGAGGTATGTGGATCAAGATGAGATAATGATACATTTTTCCACAAAATTTCCCGTTTGGTTTCACCAACTTCTCCCCCTAATTTTGGGAAAAGTGTCTCATCAAATTGACAGTCTGCAAATAGTGCAGTGAACAAATCTCCTGTCAATGTTTCGAGGTAGCGAATAATGGAGGACGCGTCAAACTCAACATATATTCCTAACCTCCTTTGCAAACCCATTTTGGTGCGGGATGGCGGTGCTACAGGCACATATACTGCGCATCCAAAGCTTCTTAAATGGGATATATTGGGTTCATGACCCAAAACCAATTGCAATAGGGAATATTTGTGTCAATTCGTCAGTCAGAGACGAACTAGCATTGCTGCATGCAACATGGCGTGACCCCAAACCGAAGTGGGCAGCCGACGAACTAGCATTGCTTCATGCAAAATGGCATGACCCCAAACCGAAGTGGGCAGCCGACAAACTAGTATTGTTGCATTCAAAATGGCGTGAACCCAAGTCGAAGCGGGCAGCCTCGTTTTCATGAAGAATTCAAGATTATTCTCATCTATTGTCTCAATATGATATCCATTTTGAATGATATCTTTAAAACTCAACAAGTTCCTTTTAGACTTGGAGGAGAACACTTTGATTGATATCATTAAAACTCAACAAGTCCTTCTTAGACTTGGAGGAGAACATTGCATTCTCTATGATTAACGTCATGCCTTTGGGCAGAGTTACAATTGCTCTTCCGGAGCCTTCAATCAATTTACTACTTCCATAGATTGTAGTAATGTTTGCCTTACACAATTACTCTTCTTTTCTTTGAGTATTGTATGTGTAGTACATGAATCAACTAGGCAAATACTTTTACAATTGGACGTTGGTCCAAGTTCGCTTTGTGAGATATCCATATTTGCTATCCCATAGTTTAACATACAAAAGAAATACACGAACATAAGAATAAACAAGTTCAATTCTTTTGTGTCACATAATATCTTCAAAATCTGCTACTAACAGTTGACTAACAAAATCAGATATGTTGTCCATAATTAATTACTTTGCAGTTTGAAAATTTCAGCGTTTTTCATAAGACAATCGATTATTAAACCCACACAATCGATTGTTGGAACATAGACAATCGATTGTTATACATAGACAATCGATTGTGGATGATTTTTGAAAAATTTCAGATTACACTGCCTAACGACAATCGATTGTTAGATATAGACAATCGATTGTGGGTGATTTTTGAAAAATTCCAGACCTCACTGTTTCAAGACAATCGATTGTTAGACAAAGACAATCGATTGTTGGCTATTTTTGAAAATTTCCAGACCTCACTGTTTCAAGACAATCGATTGTTAGTCAACGACAATCGATTGTTGATCAATTGTTTTTCAACTTTAATGCAAAAATAGTTGATAATCGACTAGTTTTTCAGGCTAGTCGATTACCCCCACTGGAAAATAAAAGTTTTATTGATATTTGAGCATATTGAAGATATTCTAAAGAACTACTGCTAACATTGCTTTATGAACTAACTAATACGAGCTAATGCTAATGACTATTAGTTTATTCACTAACTAATACAAATAAGTAGAACAAAATCAAATAACTCCATCTTCTTTCATCACGGATCCATCGCCGATTAGGTGGTCTATTTTTCCATCGGGTTGCTCAAAGAAGTCTGCCACATCCAGGTGGGTGATATCCTCATTGTCATTATAGACAAAATTTGTTTCAAGGCCTTTTCTCTTTCGAGATGCTTGATAAAGGTCAACCAAGTGTCTTGGTGTACGGCAAATCCTAGACCAGTGCCCATTTCCACCGCAACGATAACATATAGTTTCTGAACTATTTGCCTTAGGATCTTCTGGACCCCGTTTCTGCTTTCGGTGGTTATCTCTCTTTGGGGGGTGACGGACTTCTTTGGAATTTCTTCCTTGTCCACGTCCTTGGCTTTGACCCCGTTTATGACCGTGATCATGGTCCCTTTTATGTTTGGCATAATGCGAGTGCACCATATCTGCTTCAGGCAGTGGTGTAGACCCAGTTGGTCTATTTTCGTGATTTCTCGTGAGCAGATCATTATTTCGCTCAGCCACTAGTAAGAGAGAAATCAGTTCAGAGTACTTCGTAAAGCCTTTCTCTCGGTACTGTTGCTGCAGTACCATATTGGAGGCATGAAACGTTGTAAACGTTTTCTCAAGCATATCGTAATCGGAGATGTTATCTCCACATAGCTTCAGTTTAGAAGTAATTCTGAACATAGCAGAATTATATTCAGAAACGGACTTAAAGTCCTGTAGCCTCAGATGGGCCCAATCATATCGTGCTTGTGGCAGAGTGACCAACTTCAGGTTGTCATATCTCTCCTTTAAGCTGTTCCACAAAACGAGTGGATCCTTGACGGTGAGATATTCAATCTTCAAACCTTCGTCAAGGTGGTGGCGCAAGAAAATCAAGGCCTTCGCACAATCTTGGGTGGATGCTTTTTCTTTATCTTTGAGGGTGTCTCCGAGACCCATAGCATCTAAGTGGATTTCAGCATCCAACACCCATGTCATATAGTTCTTGCCCGAAATTTCAAGGGCAACGAACTTTCTTTTCATAATGTCAGACATACTCGAAAATTAAATTAGGAAGAGGGAAAATACCTTGGATTTTCGAGAATGATACTTGAGACGGTAGAGTCTCGTGCTGATAACGTGTTATAAACTAAAGCAAAAGACAAGAACAATAGAACAAGAACAATAGCAATAGAGAGAAGAGTAGAGAGAGTTCTTCTTATTGAGTTGAGAGGGGTCTCAAGGATGATTTACAATGGTAGGCGCACCACTATTTATAGGGGAGAGGAAGATTTAGCTACCACTAATAGAACTCTAAAATCTCTCTAATTAGATACATTAAAGACATTCACCTTAAATAGAAGTGTAATATTCTGTTTCATGACATGGTCAAATAAAATACGATACTCCGCTTGGTTTTTTGTATCCTGCCGTGTCTTCTTCCTTTCTACCTCCGGTGCGAATTGGGTCGAACCGAATCCGAAGTTCCCAGCTCAATCATCTCTCTGATTCTGCCGTTGATTCTCGTCACTCGTTAGGTAATCGAAAAATCCGATTTTCTGATTCCAATTTTAGGGCTCATCGATCATACACTGCGACAAATCAATATGTTTTCAAGGGTTCCACTGCATTGAATTATCTTAATGTTTGTTTTGCCCTAGTTTGTTTTGCATTTAATTTCTTGCCTTGTGTTGTTTATACTAAGTAAACAAGTTATTTTTATTGATAGATTTGGTGGAGGAGAATTTTGAATTATGACAACAGCAGCTAGGCCTACATGGGCGCCAGCAAGGGTGGCAATGAACAAGGTGGAACTCGAATTTTTGGTCCATCTCAGAAATATTCTTCAAGAGACATTGCATCTCACACTACTTTAAAGCCCAGGTTTTTGTTCTTGTCCGATTCTCTTCTTTTGTTTATTTAATGCTTCTTTTTAAACTTTTATGCCACTTCTTTTATTCTTTATATGGGGTAAACGAACAGAAGAATGTCGTAATCCAGCTGGTTTGATCGAAGGGAGGTGCTAATGGTGATGATTCTGTAATTTCGAGGTTACTTTGACATAGTTCTTAAGTGAATTTCCCCCGCCCGCCCCCTACAAAGGAGAGTCTTGTCAGTAGGCTTATGCTTATTTGTTAAGACTGGTATATTTTATCTTTTTAGTTTCTAGAAGTTCTAGCAAAAAATTTGCATGACTAGAGATATTCTTGTGTTAGAAGCAACACAGAGACATAACTAGAGTGTAATTTAAAAGCAAAAGTTGCATGACTTTGATTTATCCTACACTGTTGGATGAACTTTGTTAGAGGTTGTGGCCCTGTACAAAAGCTGTGACGATCCTAAATTGAATTGGATGAGGATCTTCTATTTCCTTTTATTGTTGTGAGGGGTATTGCTGACTTTCGAAAATGCAAAAGATGGAATTTTTTTGTCGCTTGCACAAGTTACATAGCTCAGTAGTGAGATTTTTGGTTATTGTGTGCGTAGATTTCTGATGTGAATTGGCGTATGCTAACACGCAACTAAGCACAATTGGAAGGTTACATTGAATATAATTGTTGAGGGACTTGTGAATTAGGTCACAGGTTCGAGTCCTGCGTCATGCAAAGTAAGCCTGGAGAAGGTAGAGGGATGGGCCCATTATCCCTGAGTTTCAAAGGCTGCGGGATTTCTTGGTCTCAATAGTAATTGTAGCTGGGATTTCTTGGTCTCAATAATGATTGTAGCTGGGATTTCTTGGTCTCAATAATAATTGTAGCTGATAATGATAATGTGTACTCTTTTAGATTTTGCAATGGTTGGCAACTCCATTGATATATATATATATATATATATATATATATATATATATATTCTCTCCTTTAGTTGTAGCTTCCAAATAGACATGGTTTCCGCATAAAAGTAGCTGGGAAGTCCTTGTGAAAGTCAATATTTGCAAGAGAAAGATCACATTTATGATAAAAATAAAAATATGTATTCTTATTTCTACCCTGTATGGGCAAAATGGTAGGTCTTTCTGCATTCCAGTTGTTGAAAATTTGTGTGTCAAGGGGAGGTGAAGTAGGACCTCTTCCTACAATCTTCTTTCAATATGAACAACAATTCAACCGATTTAATGACCCAGAGCCTCCGGTAGCACAGCCGAGACAGCGACGGGTTCTCTGCCCCTGCGGGGATGGAGCGACAGAAGTTTTTTTGAGAATTCAAGAGAAGGTCACGGCGAGACGAGCCGTTTATCATTACGATAGGTGTCAAGTGGAAGTGCAGTGATGTATGCAGCTGAGAAATTCTTCAGAAAAAATTGTGTCTTCCACAATGGAATCTGATAAGTGAGATCTCGAGTAAGTGTTTACATAATCTTCTTCTGTCCGAAGAAATGATTCATCGAAATAATGAGTCACCATTAACTAATTTGAATGAAACTTGACTTCTGAGTTCTTAGCCAAAATTGACGAAATAAAATGAAAAAGATTCTAATTTCATGTCTTAAATGAAATGAGTGGACTAGAATCGGCAGTATTCTAATAGATAGATAGTATGGTAGAAAGAAGGATTCATCTATTTATGCCATTAGGTGCTAAGTCTTAGTCTAAGGAAATATGGAACAGTCATTGAAAAATGTGAGTAGAAGCTATCTAGATGGAAAGCACAATATCTAGAAGATTGACTCTGATAATCTGATAAACTCTATACTTGACTCACTTCCAACCTATATGATATCACTCTTTCCAATCAATGTAAGTATCACTTAAGAGACTGGATAGGTTCAGAAGATCTTTCTTGTGGCAAGGAAACAAAGAAAGAGGGGTTTTCACTTAGTGAGATGGAAACTTCTCATTAATGGTAAGAACAAAGGTGGGCTAGGTATTAGGAACTTAAAGAATCAAAGTAAGGCCATGAAGATGAAGTGGTTATGGAGATGCTCTCAAGACCCTCAATCCCTTTCCCTATGGAGTAATGTCATTAAAGCTAAATATGAAGAAGAAAACAACTGGGTCTCAAAGGAAGTCAACACAATATATGGGGTTAGCTTATAGAGATCTATCAGAACACTTTGGCCTGCAGTGAAGAGCCAATCTTACGTCAGAGTGAAAATGGTACCAAAACTTCCTTCTGGAAGGATAATTGGTTGGGATCTGGAAGCTTGATGGAACTATTCCCTGATATGTATGGTCTAGCTCGTCACAAACAAAAGACAATTGCTGAAATGTGGACTCCTCAAGGTTGTGATCTAATACTTAAAAGAGGGTTGAATGACTGGGAACTAAGTAGGCTGATTGAGCTCTACAAGCAATTGGAAGTATTCAAAGGCCTACAGAATGGAAGGGATACTTTTTGGTGGAAGGGCCACAAAAGTGGCATATATAAGGTGAATAAAGCATACAAGATGTTTAATCTTACAAACATAAGATCACTAATTGGCCATGGAAACATATTTGGAAAGTCAAGATACCTTACAAAGTATCTTGCTTCACTTGGTTACTTGCAAAGGAGGCAGTTCTGACACAAAACAATCTTATGAAGAGGTGGATCCCATTGTGCTCTTGGTGCTTTTATGTGGGGAAAAAGCTGAGACAATTAGCCATCTATTTCTACATTGCAGGATCACAGATCAACTATGGAAGATATTTATTAATCTCAGAGGCTTCTCATGGACAATGCCCTCTAAGATTACTGAAGTGCTCACTAGTTGGGATGAAGCTGGAACTGGAGCTGGTAGCAAAGATAGATGGAGGACTGTCCCAGCATGTATATGATGGACAATCTGGAAGGAGAGGAACTCTAGATGTTTTGAGGATAACAACAATTCAGTGCAGAAGATCAAATGAATTGTGTCCTGCTTTTTTATTTTTGGTGTAAACAAAAGTGGGTAGAAGCTACTGTATCAATCCTAGAAGCTCTAGAATACTGCTAGGACAGTAGCTAAGTAGCCTCCCTTCTTTGTTTTCATGTAAATATGGTTTCAGTACAACCTATGTATTGTTATATAAATATACACAAATGTTACCTTCTAAAAAAAAAAAATTTTTGTGTCAAGGATGAATTTAGCAAAACCATAATATGACAAGGATCTTTGTATAACATGAATGCTAGAATTAGAAAAGGATGCGTAGTTTATGATATCTTATGTCCTTGTTATCTAGGTACTGCAGTTCATGGTATGAATTGGATCATTAATAGGTGCCCGAGGGCTTTGATTCAACCTTAAAAACGTAGCTCATGACGTGTGGATTAGGTGCGCATCACAAGTTCGAATTCTGCCGCGAACAAAAGCTTGATATTTAAGTGGAGAAGGGTAAAAGGGACCCGTGTACATCACGTGTTCGAATCCTGCCACGAACAGAAGTCCGGTATTTAAGTGAGTAGTGTAAAGGGGGGGCCATTATCCGTTGAATTTTTAACCGTGCGGCTGCTGGATAGATTTCTCGGTTATAGAAAAGTAGATCATTTATTGGTGCTGTAGTGAGTTTTATTTGTGTCACTTTCATGTAGAAACAATTTCGATCTAAGTTGTCTGAGGGCTGAAGCAGTATATTTGCATGAGAAACAGGCTGAATTATGCGGTGTACTTTGTGTCGAACTGTTTGATGAACTTCCAGTAGTCGTACTTCATGGTATATGAAATTGAGACATTATTTTTTAACTCAATTGAGTTCATTAAGGCAATATAGCTGGTTGTCTTCTGATTTGTATCATGAGTCTAAATTACACTCGATATATCATGCATGGAAGAAACAGCCAAACAGGCATTTTTCTATCCATTAATGATTGTGCCTTATTGGAAGTCCTCTAACTTGTCTCATCATTCCAAATTAAATTACATTTCCATTGTCATGCATGACACAGAAAGGATGGACAGGACACTCAGGATGAGTTGCAGAGGAGAAACCTCCGGGAAGAGTTAGAAGACCGTGAGCGGAGACACTTTTCTTCAAAAGATAAAGGCTATAGTATGTGAAATGTGGACACTCCCTATGTCTTGCACACAGACACACATGCACACATGCAGAAACAGATACAAACACAAATATTGATGCATGCTACCTTTACCTGATTAAAAAACACATACTGACGCATGCTAATTCCAATCTGATTTCATTCAATTCTTAAACTTGTACTCTATTTTGTTGTAGAGGACAGAGACCGGGGAAAGGGTGGTCAACTCCTTTTAGAAGGTGAGTGCTGTTTGTTCATTAGACTGGTCTAGGATTTCAAATTTGACACCGAGTATCCATTATTATATGACATTGTGCTGCAGGGGGGAAAAGAGAGATTGAAGATCGCATTGTTCCACGCAGTGCTGACGCTGATGATGCTGATACTGACGTCAAAAGTGATGATGAGAGGTTTGTACCTCATTCCCTATTTGTACAAACATGCATATGCCTGATAATTTTGCATTGATATATTAGGGATAATATTTTGCAAAGAGGCAGTGGTGGGTATGCAGTTTTTGTTGTACAATCAAAAAGTTGTTATAGAATGCATGTAGCCATGTATCAGATGCATACTACCAGTCTGTCCTTGATGTGGTTCCCCCTTACTGTAGCTTTGCTTAGGTTTGTATTATTTTGTTACTTCAAAAACTTAAAAGTTGTTTAAACTAATTAGTGAGGATGATGATGATGATGAAGATGATACAGAGGCTCTCCTGGCAGAGCTTGAACAGATAAAGAAGGAAAAAGCTGAGGAGAAGCTTCGGAAAGTAAGTATAACTAAATGCTCAATAGTTTCTTTATCAATTTATATGATGGTTCTTCAATATTTTTTTGTTTGTTTCTTGAACTATATTTCTCTGTAGTTTAATATTAAATTGGTGGTATTCATTCTCTGTGGGAATCGCTTAAGGAACTGTGTAAATTTCTGTTCAGAGATTTTAATAACAATGCTTTAAACTCTAAATTCTGTCTTTTTGGCAGGAGCGGCAAGAGCAAGAGGAGGAGCTTAAAGCAAAGGAAGCAGAACTGTTGAAGGGAAAGTGGGAAACCCTCTATTAAACCACCCAACATCTTTCAGTGTGAAGAGAAGGTTGACCCCTTAAGATATGGCTTCTTTAAGATTCTTTAGCTTTACTTTTAAGTGTACAATTTACTACATTTGTCTTTAATTTATTCTCTTTAGGTGGGATGATGATGTGGTCTTCAAGAATCAGGCTCGCGGGGAACTGAAGGTGGCCAAGCGGTTTATAAATGACACCATTCGGAATGACTTTCATAGGAAGTTCCTCCAGAAATACATGAAATGATAGTATAATGTGAAAAAAGGCAATCAACAAACTTTAGCGCCTAGTGGATAGTTTTGTTGAGTTGTTTCTCAAATGTCCCTACCTCATTCTGTTGAAACATTCAACTATCCCTGTAATATTGTCATTTTTAAACTAGCTATTCACAATGAGAAATTGTTTTGGGAATACGTTTCTGTTTCCAATTTCGTCCTTCTCTTATAATTTGAATTGATTAGGGGGAAAGCAAAAGAAAAAGAAAAGAAAAGAAATTCTGCAGTTAATTTAGCATGTATCAATAACAACGCAGTATAATCCCACTTAGTGGAGTCTGGGGAGGGTAGTGTGTACGTAGACCTTACCCCTACCCTTAGGTAGAGAGGCTGTTTCCAAATAGACCCCCGACATGCTTCCCTCCAAGAACTTCCCACCTTACTCTTGGGGAGACTCGAACTCACAACCTCTCGATAAGCAACCCCTCTTGTTTTAGCATGTATCATGGTTTGAAAATGCATCTGATTCAGAAGTCATGCAACTTGCGCTGCTTTTATCACTTGGAAACACCTGTCACTGAGATGTATTGAATCTAACTGTAGGTGATAGCATTTGACGGAGAATTGGTTGAAATGCTAAAGGTGATCTTCAGCACATGTCACGAGCTAGACATAAAGGCATTCGAAACACTGAAAAATTTTCTCTTCAAACGATCAAAGTTTTACAAAGAGGATACACAATTGTATACAAATTAAATATTTAAAGGAGCTAGCAACTTCTGCACACTATCAACAGAGAAAAAACCTCAACCCAATTTGTAGAGAACACAACACGGATGATAAAAGCCTATCACATGTGGGATACAGTTGACTGGGAGAAAAAAGAATTCAGTTTCTATTGCAATGTATTTCCATCAAGCAAAGTGGCAGCGCCTTCTTCAAAGGCCAAGACTTTGCACATATGGACTTTTTTCTACTCATTCCTTCTGTTCTTCCAATACAAACTCAACATACAAATCTTTAAGTGCAATCACAACAGTAGTCATAAGTGGCCCCATTATTGCTCCCTGCGCAACATATACACAAAAACCTAATATCAAAACTTTTCAGACAACTTCTTGCTCGGGTAGCTTTATCGTATGCAACTCGTGTTAATTGGGATTCCTGAAATCTTTCTTTATACTGACTCATTATTTTTGCAAGGACTCATATCATTTGGTGCTAGAGATTCTGTAAAGGTATTCTATCAAGCCACTTGAAACACTTATGGTAATAAATTCATCTTAAGTGAAATAAGAAGACTCTAGTTCCAAGACCATGATGATCTATAGAATGATTGGAGTTAAGAATAAGGGACTCGTAGCTTCTTTCCCTGATGGTATTATTGCCGTTCCTGTTATGTTATCTTACGTGACAGTCGGAATATAAAAGAGCTGAAATCTTGTTCCCTTTTTGACAGGTAAATAAAGGATTAAAAAAGGTTAATATTTATCAGTCAAATATGGAAGGTATATTAATAGATGATCCATGGCAGTTGCAAATTCTCCAGGTTCACTTCTTTTCTCATACTCTCCAAGAGGACAACATGACAAACCTTTCTTAGCTAACACAACTGATGTAATGGAAATTCAAGAGAGAGTGATGTCGGTTAGTTACCTCAACTGCTGAAGGGAACAATGTCATTCCCCCAATAATGCTGAGACCAGTGAGATACGCATTATAGCCAGGGATATCCTCCATAATTTCAGATGTACCATAGTCCATAAGCACAAGATGTATAATGAATAAGCTGACGGCCAATATGTATCGACCTTCAAGCACCAACTGCAGAGCTGCTGGGATAGTTGAGAGCAGTGAGGGGAAAATAGGAAACAAAGGACTAAGAAATGCAAGGATTGTCGACATGTACAAAAAATGTATGGAGAATAATCTGAACAAGAGCCAAGTCAGGCATCCCTGAAATAGTGCAATCTCAACAGTTGCTAAAAGAACCCCAGAAATAGCTTTGTCAAGAACCTCAACACTTCGCCTCTTTGCAGAATGTGACATAGGGAGCATACTAATCACCTGTTCTGTTACGCCACCAGAATCCGACGTGATAAGATAATAAAGTACCCATATGAATACCATTAGCTGAGATACAAAATTAAAAAGACCAGCAGCACCTGAAACTATGGAATTCCCAATCAAGAATACAACTTTCATGCTTCCACCTAAGATGGATGTGCTACTAACAAGTATCCGTTGCATTACATTTACTGCTTGAAGAGCAAACCCCTTAGCCTTCTCAACCAAGTCCTCTCTAGTGATCAGCAGTTCCCTGAACATAACATCCACTTCTGTATATATCTGTGCCCATTCTCGATCCTTAATCCTTCTTTTTAAACTTAAGAACTTCTCTGCATATGGAGAGGGGGATGCCAAAGCCGTGGAGTGATTAAATGAGTTGTTTGCAGGGGCTATTAAAAAATGTTTTATTCCTGAAACAAACTCTGTCATATTATATTGCATAGCATAGCTATCTATTTGGGTAAATACTGTCTCGTACATTTGAGAGGTGTACTTATCCACCATCCCCGGGACATCATTTTCATCCATCCATTGCTTAACACCAATTTTCTCAGCATAATTACTTTCCTCTACATGGGATTTCAGTGCAATAACTGCATCTTTCCCCTCAACACCAATTTTATAAGAGAAGAAAATCATACCTGCCAAAGAACCCACACTCAATCCAACAATCAAACCAATTGCCACGATAGTCTTCAATTTTTTCAATATCCCCCTAGTAAAGAAAGCAGTGATAGGAAATCTACGAAAGCTATGACTTCTAAAAGATGTTACTGCATTCATAGTGGAATCCACACTGTTAGCCGTAAACATAAATCCCAAAGCAAGAAGAGCAACTGACCCCATTCCACCAATTTGCTCGTAAGCAATCACAAACACCCAAAAAGACACAAGCCACCTCAACAAAATGAAAAATCCACTAGTATGACGCCTCGACGCGTTAACTTTAGGTCTCCTAAGAACAACCCTGAAAATCTTATCCTTAATATCAACAAGGGTCCCAAGAAAGACTCTAAAAACAGCAACAGGAACAGCCAAAATGGTCTCAGTAAGGCCTAACTTTAAAGGTTCGGACCAAAATGCAACAAGGGTTTGCTGAATTCCCCTTAAAGGAATTGAACATAGTACAGCCCATAACATAGCTCTTAAATACTCTTCAAGCAATTTACCAACTCCATAAATAATGAAAATTGTGAATACAAGGCCAGCATGAGCCATAGCTATGTAAAGGGCTAAACGTACCTGAGGATCAGAAGACAAAGAATTCTCATCTGTTGAGTTATTTTCCTTTGTGGGGTTAGTTGGCTGAGGTTCAGAAGGTGGCTGGTTCTGTGGTTTCGGTTCATCTGGTTTCCTCATTGAGGCTGATCTAAACATATCTTCCCAAGGTGGATTAATACAGCTTGATTCAGACTTTGGGTCTGAGTAAGGTATCAGTTCCATTAACTCAAGAATCCTTACAGAAAAGTGTTTGAAAAAATAATGAAATTCAAGACTGAGCCTTTTTGTCAACACATGTGCTTCTTCAAAATGGAGAAAATTCCTAAGATTGACTTTCTTGACTCACCATTAATGGTGCTTTTAGTATCTGTACAACTTCTTATACTGTAAGATTTTGAAGGAAATTGATAAGGAGAAAAGGGTGTTTCAGGATTAAGCTGACAAAAATTGTCAGAATTTGTGTATCCTCCAATGGGAAATTTTAGGAAGAACCAACATGAATGATGTCTTTATTAGTATCCACAACTTCAAACTGATACAAAACAGGTTTCAATGATTTGAGAACCTCTTAGTTTCTTAGCACATGGTCTATTCCTATTTCTTTTGCAATGACGGCTTTGCCCTTTGCTATTTTCTTGTTCAAATCCTTGAATTTGCTTTTTTCTTCCGTGATATCTTAAAGTAATAATTATCTAAGCAATCTGTCATTTTAAAATTTTAAAATAAAATTAAGTTTTTTTCTTATTTTACCTTTAATAATAATTATTCTTGGAAATGGAGATAACATATAATTCAAATAAATATTTAATAAAGAAAAATTATACCTTAAGACATAAATAAGGATAAAATTATTCAAACCCCTTATAATTAATATTTTCTTAAGGGAGAGAAATGCAACCGATGATTTGAGATTGAGAAAGTAGCACCTTAATTAAGTTTCAAATCCTCATATATGAACCTACTAATTCCAATATATACCCCCTTTTCTAGGGTGAAATTAAAAAATAGCCACAGTTTCAAGTAATCGAAATTTAGTCATTTTTCATTTAAAGATAAATCTGAACGAAAACACTATTTCCAATCAAATAGAAAGAACTAGAAAATTCCAATTCTGGAAAGTGCCTACACCTAATGGCTTAAGTCGTTGTTCCCATTTTCTCGCTGACCCATCATGCAAAAGGCAAAATATTCCATTATAATATACTGAGTTTCCAGTATAATATACTGGACTTCTAATTTAATATACTGGAGTTCCAGTATAATATACTGCACTTCCAGTATAATATATTAGAGTTCCAGCATAATATACTGGTCCAACATAATATATTGGAAGTTCATACGCAAGTGTTCCAATCTCCAGTATATTATGCTGGAACTTTCCGTGTGTTGGAGTTCCAGCATAATATGCTGGAAGTCTTTACACATATACACTAATTTCCGGTATATTATGCTGGAACTTTCTATGTTGCAGCAAAATAGTGACTATTTTTCAATAACTTTGTATATAATAATTATTTTTCACTAATTAATTTAAAAATTAACTAGTCCATACTATTTTTACTCATTTCCAAAGGTCGTACGATAAAATGGAAAGATAGCATCTTTGTTTTTGCCTGTAGACGCAATGAAAAAGATGTAATTATAAAATAGAACTTCATTTCTTTGAGTATAGTGTTCCAGATGAACGAATCTTGTTAAAATTTATAATCTTCATTTGTCAAGAGATTCATACATTGTTTGCCTCTTTTCCATATGTGCTTACAATAGTCTCGTTTGCTTGCAATTGTATTTTAACTAGTCAATAATAATCTTTGGTACTCACGAACCCAGAAAGGTATGAATGGAGTGGATATTTTGGTAGATAGGGATCATCGAGAATTATAATTGAGGTTAGACGAGTAAATGTAGGTTGATGAGTATTAGGTTGGTGGTAGGTCAGTGCACCCCAAACGTCATTAGCGCCTATGCGCCTCATGCGGGCCTAGATGGGGATGTTAAACGACGCTTTTGGGAGGGGTTAGATGAGATTGTTCGTCAAGTACCACTTGCTGAGAAGGTATTTATAGGAGGAGATTTCAATAGTCATATTGGGTCAACCGCAGATGGGTATGACGGAGTGCATGAGGATTCGGTTTTGGGGAGAGGAATGGAGGAAGAACCTCGTTACTGGACTTCGCTGAGGCTTTTGAGTTGGTGATTGCAAACTCTAGCTTTTCGAAGAGGGGAGGAGCATTTGGTTACTTTTTAGAACGCGGTGGCACAAACTCAAATTGACTATCTCCTCCCCAGGAGGTGTGACAGAGGGTTGTGCAAGGATTTCAAGGTGATTCCAGGTGAGATACTCGTGATGCGACATAGACTATTGGTGATGCACGTTGGTATTATGGTGATGAAGAGGAAAATGTCTGCTCGAGAAAGACTGAGTATCAGGTGGGGAGCTTTAACTAAGGATAAAGCCCAAGAGTTGGAGGGGCGGTTGTCAGCTATGGGAGCTTGGAGAAGCAGTGGTGACGCAAGCACTATGTGGTCAACGACAACTGACTATATAATGGAGGCTGCGAGAGATGTGTTAGGGGTCTCGACTAGCGTTGCCAGAAAGCAAAAGGTAACCGGTGGTAGAATGAAGTGGTACAAGGTAAAGTGGAAGCGAAGAAGGAGGCGTATCGGACGTTAGTGGGGAGCATATGTGAGGAGGAGAGGCGAGCATGCCTGGAGAGGTATAAGGTAGCTAAGAAGGACGCTAAACTGGCGGTCTCAGAGGCTAAAATGGCGGCTTATAGTCATATATATGAGAAACTAGGGGAAAAAGGTGGAGAGAAGAAGTTATTTAGGCTGGCCAAGCGGAGAGAGAGGAAAGCTCGAGATTTAGACTGAGTAAGATGCATCAATAACGACGATGGTAGAGTATTGTCGGAAGATTCCAAATTAAGAGGACATGACAGACTTACTTTCAAAAACTTCTTATCGAAGTAAGGGATCGGGATTTTGTGCTCGGTGAATTGGAGTATTACGAGAGTCACAATGACTCTGGGTACTGCAGGAGCATCAAGGTTGAGGAGGTCGCGAGAACTATGAGTAAGATGAGTAGGGGCAAAGCGAATGGGCCTGACGAGATTCCAGTAGAATTTTGGAAGTGTATAGGGAAAGCAGGTTTGGAGTGGTTGACTAGGTTGTTGAATGTTATTTTTAAAGTGAAGAGGCTGCCAGAAGAGTGGAGATGGAGTACGGTGGTCCCACTGTATATGAACAAGGGTGATATTCAGAGTTGTAACAATTATAGGAGTATCAAATTATTGATACATACTATGAAAGTATGGGAGAGGGTGGTTGAAGCGAGGTTGAGGATGACGATGTTAGTATCCGACAACCAGTTTGGTTTCATACCAGGTCGTTCTACTACAGAAGATATACACATTGTTAGGAGGTTGGTCGAACAGTATAAGGATAGGAGGAAAGACTTGCACATGGTGTTTATTGACCTAGAAAATACGTATGATAAAGTTTCTAGACATGTGAGGCGAAGAATTTGGGTTAGGACAGTAGGAGGCGACTCTGAGGATTTTCCAGTTGTTATGGAGTTACACCAAGGTTCTGCGCTCAACCCATTCCTATTGTCCCTGGTGATGGACGCATTGACATATCACATTCAAGGGGATGTTCCATGGTGCATGCTATTTGCCGATGACATAATGCTGATTGATGAGTCAAAAATCGGTGTCAACGATAGGCTGGAGGTTTGGAGATAGACCCTTGAATCTAAGGGTTTCAAGCTTAGCAGGACAAAGATGGAGTACTTGGAGTGTAAGTTCATTGCTGAGCAGAGGGAAGTGGGCGTGGATGTGAGGCTTGAATCACAGGTCATTCCGAGTAGAGACAATTTCAAGTACCTTGGGTCGGTTATCCACAGGGGAGGGGAGATCGACGAGGATGTTACACATCGTATTGGGGTAGATGGATGAAGTGGAGACTAACATCTGGAGTATTGTATGACAAGAGAGTGCCACTGATACTCAAAGGTAAGTTCTATAAAGCGGTGGTTAGGCCGGCCATGATGTATAGGAATGAGTGTTGGCTGGTTAAGAAATCACATATCCAGAGAATGAAGGTAGTAGAGATGAGGATGTTGAGGTGGATATGCGGGCATACTGGGATGGATAAGATCAGGAATGATTTTATTCGGGAGAAGGTATGTGTGGCTCCCATTGATGACAAGATGCGGGAAGCAAGGCTTAGATGGTTCCGGCATATTCAGAGGAGAAGCCCAGATGCTCGGGTAAGGAGGTGCGAATGGTTGGTTGTGTAGGGCACGAGAAGAGGTAGAGGGTGACCAAAGAAGTACTGGGGGGAGGTGACTAGGCAGGATATGGCGAGGTTGCAGATTTCCGAGGAAATGACACTCGATAGGAACATGTGGAGGTCGAGTATTAGGGTTGTAGGTTAGGAGGTAGTTGAGTCTTGTCTTATACCATACCTTTATGAGACTAGTTTGGTAGGAATACTATTTTGCTTCTGCTGTGCGTTGTATCTTTCTTCTTGATTTCATATAGTTCATGTTTGTCATATTTGCCATGTTTGTCAGATTTGTTTCATATTATTTTGGTGGTGTTACTAATATTGTCTTCTTTGTCTTTTTGTCTTCTTGAGCCGGAGGTCTCTCAGAAACAACCTCTTTACTCTTTCGGGATAGGGGTAAGGTCTGTGTACACTCTACTCTCCCTAGACCACACTAGTGTAATTTCACTGAATCATTGTTATTTTTATTGTAATAATAATTTGTGTAAAGAGATAATATATGTCTTTCTTGAATTAGTTTAGCAAGAGGTAAATAATCCATTTCCATCAACAACCTTTTATCATATCTATTTAATTTGACACTGTTTGAAGTTGTAGTTCTATGGTGAATCTTGATATATGTTTCATTTTACAGGAGTATCTCAAAAACGTCAACAATAAAATAATTCTTTCTTACTTAAAATGTTTTTATTTATCGAGTTAATGTTCCTCATTTTTCTTTTTTGAAAAAAAAGATGAATGCTACTTTTTCAAGTCCATCGCCCCGCAGGGGTAGACCTAGAACATAGAATACGAGTTTTTAGGAATTCAGTAACTCTTTCATAGACCCTATATTTATATTAAAAAATTTATTAAATATTTATAATAATCTAATCGTGACCACATTTATTATTATATATTAATTTAAAATTACAATAAAGTTATTAGCGCAGTCAAAAGTGAGTCATATCTATTTTTCCTTCTTGCAAAAGTAAAATATAACGCAGAAACAGTTTCATTTTTTTATTTTGAAGGTAAAAATTAGAACTGATTTGAAAGGAGTTATGTATACAATATTATAATTATAGGGGTGTGAATGTGATTAAACAGTGAGTCATGGGACGATAATTAAGAGTAGCGCAATTAGGGGTGTGCATTCGAATCGATTATTTGTTATCGAAATCGAAAAAATCAAAATCGAAAAAATCGAAACTTTATTGAAACGATAACGATAAGTATATGTACAAATCGATAATCGATAAGTAATTATCGATAAGGGTCAAAATCGAATCGATAAATCGAATGCACACCCCTAGACTGTAGACATTTGTAAAATAAGTAATTACCTATTTGTGTAGATTAATATAACATACAAAATGTATATATATTCTGCTACTATTTTGAAAGCGACTATACAATATCATTTTCCCTAATCTATACCCTTTCCTTTACCCTAAGTCCCTTACCCTACTATTTCCTCTACCACATTTAAGAAATGATAAAGATTAAGGGAATGAAGTTCAAATTAATGGAAAACATAATTATCCGTGATGATGTATTTTGTTTTATTTTATTTTATATATTGTTGGAGTGTTGGTGGCATACATTTGATCCCTTACTTTAGTTTTGTTGCATGTGCTTGTTGATACAATTTTTATGTTATAAATGATGTTCGTCTTATTTTAGCTTCTTTTTGTCCATATAAATTAGGCGCGTTTATAGAGATATACTTTCCTTGGAATCCCGAAAATTTTCTTATTGGTGTAATCGATAACCGAATCGATAAGCCCCCAAAATCGATAAATCGAAATCGGAAAAATCGAAACCTTATGGAAACGATAACGATAAGCATATGTACAAATCGATAATCGATAAGTAATTATCGATAAGGGTCAAAATCGAATCGATAAATCGAATGCATACCCCTAAGCGCAACAGTTAGAACGTGGGATGTGGGACCTACAATGAGGATGGCAGATGTAGACATGAAAACAACGAATTATTCAACATGCATCTATGACTTTGAATACTATTCCACTTGGACATTTATCTCCATTATATTTAAAAATAAAATAACATCTTTTTAAAGATATGTAATGTTAAATCTATTCAGTATTTGATTGTGAATACTAGTAAGATTTACACCAAAATTACAAAATTATATATTTCATATAAAAGATGAAATTATCTATTCTGATTAGAATTTTAGATTATTTTGGGCCAAGCGACCCCTTACAATTTAGTTTTGTGTTATAGTAGAACACACAAAGGATAAAATTCTATTTGAAAGAAACAAGGTTTTAATTAATTTTTTCTGGTGATACTGAAAATGTCGAAGGAGTAAAAGTTAAACAATATTATAAAGGATTTAAAGCTAATCAATGTAGTTTTCCTGTTATAGCTTAATTAGCAGACAAAAGAATGGAATTATGTTACTCATTCTGTCTCATATTAATAGTCATAGTTACTAAAAATAGTTGTTTCAATTTATTTGTTATTTTAAAAGTTCAAGATAAAAATAATTATTTTTCCCTTTTTATCCTTAGTAATAATTGTTTTTGAAGATAGAGATAACACATAAATAGAATAAATATTCAATGAAGAGAAATTGTATCTTAGACTTAATAAGGGTAGAATAGTTTAATCCCTTTCCTAATTAATAATTCCTCCGGTCCACAATAAGTGATCAATTTACTTTTTTTTGGTCGAAAATAAATGTATATTTATATAACCAAGAAACAATTCAATTTGTTTTTCTAAAATTACTGTCATGTACGTATCCCTAAAAAGTCTTCACCTCATATTAACTATGTTGTAATATTTAATTAAGGGAGTTTAGTCATACTAATTACTTTTGTCTAGAATTTAGTATTTTTTTAATGGGTATGACAAAAACAAATGAGTCACTTAATGTGGACTGGAGAAAGTATTTTTTTAAGGGGCGTTTAAAAGAGAAACACGACACGTAATATGAGACTGATGGAGTATAAAGATGGTTTAACTAAATGAGTCACCACCAAAGGATATGATACAGTGGATGAAGCTGCTCCTCCCTTAACCAGAGGTCTCGGCCTGGGTATCGAAAAATCCTTGGTAGGGAGCATTGATGCCCTACATAGCGCGAATCCTCCCAATATAATTGGACTTCAATACAAATACCAAACACCGGATGAAAAAAACAAAAAAAAAAAAACTAAATGAATCAACATTGACATTAGTAAAAGAGAAGCATCTTTCTTTCCGGGAGGGGGAATTAGAAATGAAGTAAAGAAAAGATTGTGAAATTAAAAATGATTGCCTATAGTCAATACCGAAGTGTGAATATGAAGAGATTAAGTTTCAGGAATTAAAGATTACAAATATTGATTTTTCTACGAAGGCAAAGGTACGCTAAGAAACGATAAGCAAGAGCCATTGCTATCAAAACCCAAACTTCTTTTAAGCCACCTTTTAAATTGACAGTGTCAAATGATGGAGAACTCTGTAGGGTTCTGCATCCTCCTTTGCTTTCACACTCATATAATTCATCTCCTGAGTATTGCACTTTCAACAGCAGCCTAAATCCATAGTACATGAATGATAAATACTTTAGCCACCTCATGGATTTTGGAATATGCTGCAAAACAATACACAAGTTCAGTTACTTACATGTGACACAAAAGATTATTTTTTGACTTCACCGAGTAACGTTCAATTACTTTAATGTGACAGAAGATAGTTTTGTGACTTCGTTGATATAGTGGATAAGAATTCATGAACGTATAAGAAATTAATCTCATGCATTTACTTCTATTAACAAAGTCTCAGATTGGTAGGTTGGGAGCCTACATATAAGTTGTAGGGGTCTCTTAATGGTGTGAGGCTTTTAGCGGACAATATCACACCATGTTAAGACTATCTTTGGCCTGTTTTAGCCCAACAATTATCAAGTTATCCCATTTGTTGACAAGTTTGACAGATTCTTGAGCAGAATGTTTCTCAATCCTTTGCTAGCAATCATATAGTAATAGTGATTTACTGTTTGCAAAATCATTTACCAAAGGAGACATGTTTTATTTTCTGAGCTTCATTTGTTATTGACATATGATACAAGAAGTATCATCAATTTTAACTTGAGCAGGATTCACTTGGGCCGACATATCCTTTCCGACAATGATTAAGAATGTAATACTACTACTATGTTGTAATTTGGATACCTGAACATAGTAACCTCCAGTGAGAAGAAACAACATCAGTATCAGGGAGGCGACCATCCCCGCCCTTCTGATACTCATAACTGCAGCTCCAAAAAGTTCTCCAGCTCCCTATCATCAGATAACAAATCCATTTATCTTTCCCAAAAATGAGAGCTTTTTTGGTTCGCGAACTTAAAATGATTGGATTTACCTGGCTGGTTATTGCAATTAATAGTGTTGCACCCAATGTTAAGAAAAAACATTGGACAGTTCTCTTGAAATCAGCCATGAAGTAGAGAATGCACATGAAACATGTCGGATATAAAACATGCGCTACCATGTCACACAATGTGCTGCAGACATAGTAGACGCTTAATCTATACATGTCTGCTTTCCTTTCCTTCACCAAATAGATCTTCTCAAATGGGAAAACATATACTGCTCCAAATATTGATGAAGAAGTCCAGAATATACAGATGTAGAACATTAAACCAATCTGCAGTGCAGGTTAAATTAAACTAAACTTTCTTGAATAGACTATAACAAGGAAAGAAAAAAACTGAATATTGGGATTTGCCTGATCACGAAGTTGAGCTTCAGTTGCAGTTGAGGATTTCCACCAAAGAAGGCCAAGCAATACTGCAACTCCAAGCGATTGAACTAACCGCAACTTGTCAAAATAATCCCTACATCTCTCCTTGTATGTTCGCTTTGACAGTATCCTGAATTGTTCCCACCAGGAAATAGTCCAATCTTTCTTTACTTTAACGGCCATTTGAAGATGCTCTGGCGCCTTAGCGATTTGACGGTTCTCTTTTGGTTCCAACTGGATTTTGTACTTGTGTTGCAGATACTAATTATGGTCATAGACACAATTCTGTGAAAGTATGTCCAATAAAGAGCTTTCAAAGACACTAAAGAAATGTAACATCAGAACAAGTACAAATTAGAATCTTACTCTAATTACAACCCTCTCTTGTTCAGATGTGCATTGAGGTGGAAATAGATCATCAGGAATACTAATGTCGTTTACTTGTCCGGTTGCTAAATCCAGCAAGAACTCTGCTGGATTCATGGAAATTTCCGGGATGAAACCTAGAGATGAGAAGTAATCCATTGATTCCCTGGCCTTACCATAATATACCGGATAACCTTCTGATATCAACAAGATTTTTTCAAACATGTGAAAAATCCTGCTTGAGGGCTGGTGAATTGTTGTTATGATTGTCTTTCCCATCTGACGAACAAAATAAATTAGTACTTCGCCAACTTAATCATAATGCAGAGCCTAATGGTGCTTTAAAAAATTGCCACCTTCGGCTATAGCTAAAACAAGAAAAGAAACTAGATATAGGAGAGTATTGTAAGTAACAAAATGAAATAACTATATGAATATATTGCAATAAATGAATCCATCCAAAAAGATGGAGTTCTGTAGCAAATTGTGAAAATATGGCTGAAGTGTTTACCTCAGCAAGCCCTTGAAGAATTTGAAGTAGTCTATTTGCGGAGGTAGAATCAAGGCCTGAAGTTGGTTCATCGAGCAAGAGGAGAGAAGGATCAACAAGGATTTCATGACCTATGCTAGCTCTTTTTCTTTCTCCCCCTGAAACACCTTTAACGAGTCCTCCACCTATTCTCGTGTGACGACATCTATGATTTTGAAATTCATGAATGAACAGTTGCAACAATCATGTTAAGTTTCTTTTAGCGGAGGTGCAGTATGTATTGAAGTTCATGCAAAGGTAGCTCACATACCTTTCCAAGCCTAAATCCTTAATAATAACTTCTGCTCTTTCATACTTCTGACGTCGACTCATCTTACTTGGAAGTCTTAAAAATGCAGCAAAAACTAAGGTTTCTTCAACAGTCAATTGCGGAAAAAGCACATCATCTTGTGTCACGAAACCCACCCTAGCGTTAGCACACATCCCAAACAAAAGTCAACACAAAATCATCTACATTGAAAGAAAAACTTGTACCTACTCCTGGTTTAAAGGCAACAGAATAAAGAGACAAAAAGAAGTTATTGTTGGATAGGTATCACCTTCTTTTAAGAGCCGGATTATATGGAATGTCATTGTAAGTGACGGTTCCTCTGACATTTTCGTGCAGTCTTCCGCCCAGTATCTTTAACAAAGTTGTTTTCCCACTGCCAGAAGGCCCCATTAAGGCAAGAATTTGACCAGGACCAACGCTTCCTGTTATACCCTTGAGTATATGCTTGTAATTGTCATGCTCAAACTGGGAAGCAACCTTTGATACAACTGCCTTGACAGAATTGTTGGAGAAAGCTTGGTTAATCTTCACTTTGTACTCCACATTTGCAAACTGCATTTGTAGCCACTCACATTACATAAGCCAAAACTCTAAAACTTATATCATTAATTTAGTGATGCCAAATGAGGCGGCAGGGGCAAAGCCTTAATTGACCATCCTTCATCGAAATATTACGAAAAAAATTACGAAAAAATTACATTATGTATATAAGTAAAATATTAATTTTAGATATATACAGCATTTATTACCCTTTGTTGAGATTCTTTTTTACTTCTTTTAAGTCTAAATACTCTTGGAGAAATTTTTGGCGTCGCCACTGTGAGACGGGTGGGACCAGAGCAGAGTGGGTGAAGCTTTGGTCCGCCGATCATGCCCTGCCGCACCGTATTTAACATTTTTTCCTACTTACAACCTGCCCGGCATCGTTATTTTTTTCATAAATATCTAATTTATCTTGTCCTTTATTATTTTTTGCTCTTTATTGAGCCAAACTACTAGCTTCTGGGAGAAGGGTTATAGACTCATTCAGGTTGAGAAGGACTCTCTGGTTTCTACATAGAAGCATCAGTATAATGTCGTATATTCGCCTATTTTCCACGAGAATTCTGATTTATTGTCGAAAAGGCGAAGAAATAAATTCATCATTCCACGCCATGATCCGCAGGGGAACAAATCACTCATTCTTCCATTAGGGACAGATGCACGAACGACAACTCCAAACGCTGCTCTGCTCGGTTTAACTTTTTTCCCTACTTACAACCCGTCCCATTCTGTCCGCCTCGCTTAAGTTTCCACATGGCATTTTTATATATCTCTTAATATAAACACGAAGTAAAACAGATAGAGAATAGAAATGTGTTCAATAAAATTCATATATATAAGCTTCAGGAAATAAAATTCTGTTCTTCGAAAGAAGGAATACCCAGCTTAAAAGGACATAATAACAACAACAACAACAACAACAACCCAGTATAATCCCACTTAAAAGGACAAAGAAGTAGGGAATAAAAGAAGAACACTTAAGAAGCTCACAAATAACTGATAATTTTAATCTAAATGAAATATTTGGTTGGAGCAAAATGTACCTTGAGAAATATGGGAAGGGGTTGATCATTATGAGTTATAGATGTATTATGGTCTACTTCTATATCAATTTCAGAACAGCTTCTGTTTCTAAGATAAGCTTGAGACATGAACTCTATGTTATGGCCGAAACCATTGCTTCCAGCAATCTGCATGGAGCCAACAGTTGGAGGGGACAACGACAGATCCTGGATTTCATCTTGTGCTACTTGCTCCATTGTATCAATGGTGTTGGGCAAAGTTCACGGCTATTATATATGGTAGAGAAGCTGATCCAAACCAGAATTTTGCCTAAATCTTGAAACACATGCTTTCTATTTAAAAAATAGAAAACTTGTTGGTGCTCTTGATGCACCGTGTGATCTTTGAGGTTATTTTCTAGTTATGGCACAGCCTTGTTGCTCTTCACTTGAATAAATTTATTTTTATACCCTATGTCTGAACCACATTTAATTTTAAAATAGTAACAAAATTAGCTCTTTTAATCACACCTGAAAACTCTAGGAAATGAGTATCTCTAGAAAAATACAAAACATTTTACAATTACGACAAATTACATAAAATTAATAGAAATAGGCAGTACTGTCAGGAAAAAATGGAGGATATCAATAAAATATTAAAGAGGAAAATTATTAAAGTATTCAAAATGAAAGAAAGTTTAAAAGGAACTATACTCCTCGGAGTAAAGAGGAGCTAGCTTATAAGGTGTGAGTTTGGTCGAACTCATTCACTTTTGCTTAAATATTATATTTGTACTAAAAAATTTATTAAATATGTGTAAATATTTAATTACGAACTCAATAACTAAGGCTGTAAATATAGGTTCTGCGGCAAAATTAAGAACCTATAAACTTCAATTCATGGCTTCATCTCTTTACTCTTGGGAGATAACTTGGAAAAAAATGACAAAGAGGAGATAGAAATACTTAAAAGTTGTTATAAATAGAACTCTAATTAGAGTGAATGTCTGTCTTATAGAATTATAGAAGAGTTTTACTTTGAGGCTAAGTCTTTTCTATGCCTATAAATAGATGGGTCTTACCCCATTGTAAATCATCCCAAAGTATCAATAAGAATACTCCTCTCTCTACTTCTCTCTATATTGTTCTTGTTCTTATATTATTTCATAACACGTTATCAGCACGAGTCTCTAACCAATTGGAAAAACCTCTTATTTCTCGAAGAATCAATGGTCATGTATCCTCAAATGTGGTCTTGAAGGCTACTGCAGGAATTGGAGGTAGCTAGTGCATTAGGACTGTTGGCACTAGTAAGATGAATGTGGTTGGGAGTATGGGTATGACCTAGAAGTCAAGCATCCACGGCAACCAAAGGTGTTGTACAGAAGTCACAAGTTACACAAAGGAGAATAAACGAAGCAGTGAGGACGCAAAGTCTAGCGATTTGACGAATTTCTATACGGAAAAATAGAAGAGATGGTATCATCATAAAGTAATGCAACGGGATGGAAACCCAAGAGGTATATTGATATCACAACATTTATTGGTATACCTTAATGGTAAGTATTTTAATTTTCTCTTTCAAATTCTTGAGATTCTACGATTTGATTTCATATACAAACAAAGACAACAAAGTTTGATTATAACTCTAATGGAGTTTGTAAGAAATTACACTCACATGAAGTGGTAAAATTTCTATGCCTTGCCATGATCAAATTCATGTATGATTGTGGGCAAAGAATTAAAAAAATCCGTCCAATTGAATTTGCTCCATTCCCTTTAGAGAATGTGGTAGCAGTATGTGATAAGTCTGAAAGAAGACAAAATCCGTCCAATTGAATTTGCTCCATTCCCTTTAGAGAATGTGGTAGCAGTATGTGATAAGTCTAAAAGAAGACAAAATTATTGCGATGAAGGTATCAATGAATGTGGACGAGGCAATAGACGGAATTATAATCGTCATCATTGTGATAATGAGAATAATAAAGATTCTCAAAATAATCTTTCACTTTATGAAAGTAATATTTGACATGAGATTGTATATAACACATATAGATAATTATAATCCATTCCCTAAAGTGAATGTGATAATAAAGCCCGTAAGTATGAACACGCTCTTGATGTAATTTTGTTTCATGGCTGACATTATGAAAAGAAAGTTCGTTGCCCTTGAAATCTCGGGCAAGAACTATATGACATGGGTGTTGGATGCTGAAATCCATTTGGATGCAATGGGTCTTGGAGACGCCATTAAAGACAGAAATAATGCATCCATCCAAGACTAAGCTAAGGCCTTGATTTTCTTGCGCCATCACCTTGATGAAGGTTTGAAAATTGAATATATCACTGCCAAAGATCCACCTATCTTGTGGAATGGCTTAAAGGAGAGATATGACAACCTGAAGTTGGTCACTCTGCCACAAGCACGATGCAATCAGAATCCAAAAGCAAATAGTTCATAAACTATATATTATCGCTGCGGTGGAAAAGGGCACTGGGCGAAAATTTACCGTGTACCAAGATATTTGGCTGAGCTTTATCAGGCATCTCTACCCTGAAACCAATTTTGTCTCTGACGACAATTTTGACATCACCCACTTGGATGTGGCAGACTTCTTTGAGCACCCTGATGGGAAAATAGACCACTTAATCGGTGATGCATCTGTGATGAAGGAAGATGGAATTGTTTGATTTTATTTGTATTAGTTAGTGAATAAACTAATAGTCATTAGTATCAGCTCGTATTAGTTAGTTTATGATATAATGTTAGTATTAGCTCTTTAGAATGTTTCAATATGCTTAAATTTCAAAGATATTTTTATTTTTCAGTAGAGTTAATCGACTAACCTAACAGTTAGTCGATTATCTAATATTTCGCATTAAAACTGCAAAATAATCGATTATATACTTGTTAACAATCGATTATATTAAGACAGTGTGATCTGAAGTTTTTCAAAATAGCAAACAATCGATTATGTATGTTTAACAATCGATTATATTAAGACAGTGTGATCTGAAGTTTTTCAAAATAGCAAATAATCGATTATGTATGTTTAACAATCGATTATATTAAGACAGCGTGATCTGAAGTTTTTCAAAATAGCAAATAATCGATTATGTATGTTTAACAATCGATTATATTAAGACAGTGTGATCTGAAGTTTTTCAAAATAGCAAATAATCGATTATGTATGTTTAACAATCGATTATATTAAGACAGTGTGATCTGAAGTTTTTCAAAATAGCAAATAATCGATTATGTATGTTTAACAATCGATTACATTGAGACAGTGCTTAAACTGAAATTTTCAAACTGCAAAGTAATCGATTATGGAAAACATATAATCGACTATCTGATTTAGTTAGTCGAATAACCTCAGCAGATTTTGAAAATATTGTTTAATTATGAAGCAACGGATTAAATTTGTTTATTCTCATGTTCGTATATCTCTTTTGATTAATTGATTCATGTACCACACATACGATATTCAAAGAGAAGAGATATTACTCTCATTTAAGTATGTGTAAGGCAGATGTTACTACAATTTCTGGTAGTAATAAATTGATTAAAGGCTCCGGAAGAGCAACTATAACTCTGCCTAAAGGAACGACATTATAGAGAATGCAATGTTCTCCTCCAAGTCTAAAAGGAACTTGTTGAGTTTTAACGATATCATTCAAAATGGATATCAGATTGAGACAATACATGAGTATAATCTTGAATACCTCATTTACTCATGAAAACGAGGCTGCCCACTTCGATTTGGGGTCACACCATTTTGCATGCAGCAATGCTAGTTCGTCTCTGACTGACGAATTATCACAAATATTCCCCGTTGCAATTAGTTTTGGGTCATGAACCTAATATATCCCACTTAAGAATTTGTGGATGTGCAGTATATGTGCCTGTAGCACCGCCATATTGCACCAAAATGGGTTTTGCAAAGAAGGTTAGGAATATATGTTGAGTTTGAATCGCCCTCCATTATTCGCTACCTCGAAACATTGACAGGGGATTTGTTCACTGCACGATTTGCAGACTATCAATTCGATGAGACACTTTTCCCAAAATTAGGGGGAGAAGTTAGTGAAACCAAACGGGAAATTTTGTGAAAAAATGCATCATTATCTCATCTTGATCCACATACCTCTATTTGTGAAAAAGAGGTGCAAAATATTATCCATTTGCAAAGAATAGCAAATCGAATGCCAGACGCATTGGTATTGAATATACCACACTCACCCCTAGAAGGAGGTTTGAGATGATATATGAAAATAATGTCATTGTTATGGCATGAATGATCGTTGGTCACGTACCTATTGTACGCCAAAATATTTTGAAAATATGACTATTAAAGGACAACGATAATGCAAGAAACATATCTTGCATATAATTTTGACCATGACCATAATGGTATAACTTTCTCTTTAAAAGAGATATTCACCACATGGATGTTGATGAATCTGTGGTAGTACAAAATTAATTGAGAGCTCTAGAAGAGCCAATTATTACTATGTTGGAGAAACGCAATTGATTACCAATAAGGTATTGTGTGGTAGTAAGTCTCAAAGAAACTTATTCAGTTTCCAAAGTATATGCGAAAGCGATTGATTATATTGAGACTATAAATAAAGGAAAGATTTGATATCTTCTATTACTACAACTTGTAGCGGGATAATTTGTATATGAAAAGCTACCCGCTTTATTCTCCAGTTTGTACTACACAAACAAAAGAATGCCACAATAAAGTGGATATTTATTGGTATAAAAACCCATACCATAATAAACTTGAAGTTTATTGATAATTGCACATGTCATGGTGTAAATTTGAAGTTTATCAATATTGATAATTTATTCAGTTGGCATTCGGGTTAGCCATCTCATTTTAAGTATGATGTGCAGTAATAGAGAATTCACATGGGTAAATATTAAAGAACTAGAGAGTTCTTTACGAATTCTCTTATATTACTTGTTCTCATTAATTGATTGACCAACTAAAGAGTTCGGGTTGAATCCCATAAATTCTGGAAATATCAAAGGTGAATATGGGCCCATTCACCTGCCATGTATACCACATATGATGCATCTATGATATGGTTACATGTGCGATTGTTATTAACCCGCAGCCTGGCCGGTGCTTGCGAGGTAAATTGCTCAGTAATATAACTTCGAGCATAATTTTCAGATTTCTATTCAAGATAGTTCATCTTGATAAGTTGGTTTATATCATAGTTGGTTTAGCAAGATAATTATTGAGTGCCTCCACTTAATAGCTAAACTGTTTCTTATGAGAACAAAGTTATATATATCAGTTTGATATACGTTGTATACGAGAGTATATTATATTCTCCCCTCACAAGTGGTTCAGGGTCAGGAACCAAATAATTTCATCTTATTATTATTGATGTGCGGTGTATATTTTCATTAACACCATAATGCACAAAGATGGACTCTCAAAGTTGAGGAAACAAGTTAGCTTTTCTAACATGAGGGGGAGACATGATAAACACTTGAGAAAAGGTTACATGGGATGAATTATCATTTGTATATATAGATCCTCGAATATCATAATATGAACCTGAAGTTCATAAAAGGATAATTCAATTGCAAAATATTGCAAAGCATGCTATACGCATTTGCTGACCCAAAGAAAGTAACTATATTCTCACTGGAAATGCTCGTATTAAGTCCTAGAAGGACAAAGTCTTTGATACGCTTAAGGCGTATAGACAAATCGGTTTCAAAAGAACTTCTTAATAAAGAAGATGAGCAAATGATCAATGTGATCATAATAAGGAGGCAAGTGATCTAGAAGATCACATGACATAACACTTTATAAAATCTCATGAGAGATTCAGGTACCTGAATATATGAATAAAGAGATCTCCATGTTATGTCTTTATGAAAATTTATTGGAACCGATATAAACTGTTCGTCGACGACATCTATGATAGCGCTAAATATCGATGAGGATCTTATGTTTGTCGAATACAAAAAAAAATATTGGCTAAATGGAAAAGATACAATTCAAGCAGAATTGATTCCATATGAAAGACATGTAGTTTTGGACATGTAGTTCAAATACATGAAAGTATAAAGTCAATGGTATGTGTAATCAGTTTTCGATATCTTATTTGTTTAGCATGACATGAAAACTTGATATGCATCTAAAGTCTATTATATGGCTTATATGACATAACTTATATGTCAATCCATGAAAGATTGAAGTTGCTTGAAGCATATACAATTCTTGGTCCTGAAGTACCACATCCTAAGTGCAACTTGTGTACATATGTATCTTGCTATAACTATAAGCATGATGGCATCGAGAATACCTCTATAGAGATATTGAAGAGTCATTCCACGACATTATATGAAGATGTTCATATCTATCAAGAATGATAATTTCAAGATGGTGCACAAGATTGGAATGCAAATGCTCAAGGATGTGAATTGATGCTCTTTTCAGGGGGAGTTAATGCGTATTGCACTCTTTTTCCCTTACAAGGTTTTGTCCCACTGGGTTTTCCTTGCAAGGTTTTTAACGAGGCAACCAATAGGCGCATATTCAAACATGTGTACTCTTTTTCCTTTTCTATAATTTTTTCCCATTGGGTTTTGTTTTAGTTAAGGTTTTAACGAGGCACATTATTGAATAGACATTCAAGGGGGAGTGTTATAAATAGAACTCTAATTAGAGTGAATGTCTAACTTATAAAAGAGTTTTACTTTGAGGCTAAGTCTTTTCTATGCCTATAAATAGAGGGGTCTTAACCCATTGTAAATCATCCCAAAAGTATCAATAAGAATACTCCTCTCTCTACTTCTCTCTATATTATTCTTGTTCTTATATTATTTCATAACAAAAGTAGCATATAGAGATAAACTATAATTTATTTATTCTTACTCAGGTAACTTTCAATTTATGTAATCACTAATTGATATATGTGATTTTAATTGTCATAATCTTAATATACCTATAAAATTTTTAAAATATACAATCTTAAATATCAAACAATACTTATGTGGTTATAAAATAAAATTCACTATGCATCAAATAATAATTTTAAAGTGAAGTTGTATTTAAATATAAAAATATGTCACTTTATTAAATTATTAATAAAAAAAATTATGTCACATAAAATAAAATATAAATAATACTACTACCTAAGAAAATGAACTTTATAGAGGATGTCAAACGAAAATGAACTGTATAAGCTATCCCCTCTAGATGTAAAGGTCTGCAGAGAGAGAATGGAAAAATCTCAAGAGATTCTACTCAACTCCATCGCCAACTCGGGGGTGACGATACCTCCCGGCATCTCATCGGTCAAAGATCTCACGCCGGAAACATTATTCTTTATCTCCTCCCAGTCATTGCACCTCATTGACCAAAATTCATCCTTTACCTCTTCCTTGCCGGAGAACTCAGTGCACCGCTTAAAGCTTTGCTCCGACCTTGCCTCCGCCTTCAAAACCCTAGGTTTTGTCGGTGACATCAGCTTCCACAAGGTTTTACTTACTACTACTGTTATACCTCTCCATTTTCTTCTTCTTCTTCTTCTTCTTCTTTTGATCTTATTTCTAATACGTCGTCGTTTTGCTGGCATTGGGCACAATTAGGAACTGCTTTTGCTAATGAAACCGAATTTGATACAGTACTTTTGATGAGCTGGATTTTTTTCTTTTGCTTTTCTACTTCCAGAGATCTCAATGTTTATTCTGTTGAAGTTTTGTTTAATCTGTCAAATTATCTTCGTTCGTAGTAGGTGTTGCATCTAACTGCGTCTTGTTAAAGGAATTAATTGATTTTGATGTGCATTAGTGCTTGATCAGGCAGTGTTACTAAAAGCCTTCTCTTTGCCGCTTATATGAAGTAATGCGAAACGAGGGGTTATCGCTTCCTAGGTGAAGACATGAAAGTTATCAGTTCTTTAAATCTCAACTTTGAAGAATGGGATTAATATTGACATTATTGTATATTGGAGGTTGAAATTTGTTATGTTAATTAAAATTTGACTAATATATTACGAAATTAATTTTTTTTTAAATGACAATGGTATTTGGGCCAACTTGCAAGCAATTCGATAATTCTACTAAGGTACCAGATAACTTTTTCAACCAAGGTTTAGGCAAATGGAAAGAAATCACGTAGTGTTTTTCGGCGTCCATTGGGATTTGATTTGGAGATGTCATGGTTCTCCTCCTATTTCATTGACCACTTGGCCACATTACTAAATTCGTATATGTCTAGTTATCTTCTGTGATTGTGCGCTTCGCTTCTCTCTTTCCGCTTCAAGCTCCAAGGAATTTGTCATTTTCAGTTTTCACGCTGCTTTTAAAAATGCTGTGTTGCTATATGTGTCTGTTAAATTTGTCTACATTTGTGCTTAGAGCAAACGTTATGTCTATTGCTTAGGTAGTTTCTTTATCCATCGGAAGAGGACTTGTACGAGTTGGTCCGATTCTTGGTTGGGAGGCTATCTGATGTTGAAGCTCGAAAAGATGCAGTTAGTGAATCTAAAAGACGCCTTAAGACTCCAGAAGAAAATGTTGATGATACAGGACCACTGCCACATAAGGAACTTTTGGGAAGAGTGGGTGATCCATTGATGATGACACAAACACCAGAATCATCACAGCAATCTTATCTTGCCATGAATAAGATGGATGAGTTTTATAATGGCGTTCATATACCTGGAGAAGGTAGAGTTGACTCCAGCGAGGAGATATCAGGCGGTGAACAAGACGTCCTGGATTTGGTGGAAGGCGTGAGGAGTTCTTTGATGGAAAATGAACATGATTCTGAATATGGACAGCAATCTACTTCGCCGTGCGTGAATTTGCCTCAGGTACTTAAAAGTAGGTGGATTGCATCTGATCTTTAGTGAATTTTTGGTAGACCTTTTAGGCTTTAGGTAGGTCGATGGTATGGAGCGGACAAGCTGACATTTAGAATTGGAGCATACTTAGGGAACAGACAATGATATTTGATTTTGTGGTTAGGCTTTCAGAAATACTCCAGCATGTTAACTTCTCTTATTATTTCATGCCATTCTGCAGATGAACTGTAAAACAGAAACTTTACAAGACCAAAAGGAAATGCTCACGGAGAAGTCAGTCTCAGGGTCTGTTGAGTTACAAAAACTACAAGAAAAGCTTGGTTTGTTGAGAGCAGCAGTTAATATGGCTTCTAATGAAAGTCGTCCCTCTAACTTTTATGTGAATCAACTAAACGATCCGGTGGAATTGAAAATGGACAGAATTGTCGAAATGGAGAGTCACTGGTAGTATAATGATCTGTCTCTTTATTAAGCATCCTTAGAACACCTCAAAAAAAAAAAAAAGAGTGGAAAGATTCAGTCTCATGCATTTTATAGACTTCTAACATCATTTCTTAAATTTTTCTTTTTGAAACTTGGATAACTATCTCAACTGTAGTTCTGCCTAGTGCCTACATATAAAAATGTTTTTGCTGGTTACGGATGCAAGCTCGGGATAACTTCTAAAGTCTCTTGCAGGAATGATAAGAGAAAGGCCCTTGAGCAGGAAAAGAGTTATCTTGAGGAAACATTAAAAGCAACAGAGCCAGAGAGCTATTTAAAATATAAAAAGTTGGAAGAGATTGAGTTGGAGCTGGAGTTTATATTAGCTGAAAAGAAAAAAAGGTAGGTCATCATCAATTAAGTCATGCAGACTCTCCATCGCCTTTTGGATTACCTAGTTTGACTAGGAACAATATTGAGTTGTGTTGTAGGCAATGAAAGAAGTAGCAGAAGAAATAATAGAATAGGAAACTCTATTTTTCAATTTTGAATCGGTAAATGTTTTAGAGGATAACAATTAATATTTGAAAAGTGGAATGTTTAGTTGAAAATATGATACGGCATGATTAAGTTACTATACAACATTATTGGTTCTTATCGGTTGGATTCTTTGAGAATAGAATCTGTCTTTACTCATTAGAGTAAAGAGGCTAAATAGTGTGGGATAGAGGGATATTTTTCTATATATAAATCAGAGCTTTTTACGCGGCTTAAAGCCTTAACATCTTACTGCATGTAAACTGTCAAGAATCTTTGACTGGAACAGACAGTAACTGCATTGCAGATTGTCATGGTTTTGTGAGCCTTGAAAGCTGCTAGACTATATGGGTTACGAAGTTAACTCATTTCTGTAAGTATGTTGAGAAATTGCATCAAGGTGGTAACTTTGTCTGGATGTTTGCTATCTGTGTCACTCTGCAGAGAGGAGGAATTTATTATACTCTCAGCAAAGGCCGAGAAGCGGCCCAAATTGGAACCTAGGAGTACCTACATTCAGCATATTGAAGAGATCACAAAAAACAGCCGGAAGCAAGATGCTGACATAGAAAGAATCTTAAAAGAAACAAGGGAGCTTCAGTTGGAGAGAAACTCTATCCAAGAACGGCTTAATCGAACTCATGCAGTGGTGGATGAGATGGTGTTCAGGTACAATCTTTTGATATGCTGGTGATTACAAAACTGGCTGTGTTAATGAGAATGTAGATTTCTCTAATAACTATATTTTTTTACAAGGGAGGCAAAAAAGGACCAGGTAGGACGGCAAGCTTACAGGATACTTACTAGCATCCATGACAGCTTTGAACAAATAGCTGAAAATCTTCTTGCAACGGATAGAGCCCGAAGAGAAGTGGCTGATTATGAAGGCAAGCTTGCAACTATGGCATCTCGGACCGTTGATATTGACAAGTTGAAAGCAGACCTTGATACCATCAGGAGGGAAAATGATCTTCTTGAAGCACGTCTGTCCGAGAATTTGTCCAAAGACTCGTCACAAAGTGTAGGGTAGAACGGCCGAAGTTGATTGATTCTTTAAGATGACAAGCTTGAATGTTGGGAACTCTTTTGCCGCTTTTTTTGAACTGTGACACCACACTCACACAGTGAGTTGAGTGATGAAAATAAGGCTCCCCATCTGACTATATTGAGACTTGCTCTACATGTTCTCACCCGAGTAACTATAGTTGACGTTGCCTGTAATCATGAGCCTTGAAGCAAACGTGAGGTTGCTTCCACATTCTGAAATGTGGGGGTCTGCTCTTCTTTATTTTTCCTTCAAATAATGAGAAGCCTGACTAAGGTTTTACCATTTTAACCATACGTCCATGCGACTTTTTGATTCTTTTTTCTAAGCGAAATATTTTAAATTGTTGGACATGAAACTACTCTTGAACATTACAGGCATTCTTCAAATAGTGACCCAATACATTTCAGAAAATAAGATTAAGTTGATACGACCATTCCCTTTATTATCGTTTAACCGAGTGGATGGAAGCAGCCAAGAAGGGAAGTTTTACCAAATCCCCACCTCACTCGAGGAGACTGATATCTGGGATAATTTGGTTGCTCACTCACTACTTTAACGAGTTCTTGATACTGTGGCTGAGTTGCCTCCTGCTCCTTAAAAATTCAAATTTCTATTAAAAATGGAAAAACTATTTCTCTTTTAAGAATTTAATTACAAAACTATTGGTTGAATATCAGCTTACACATACCTTAACCTGAAAGAAGCAAAAGAAAAGGCAAGTAACAATTTCCACAGCACAGTTTACCTCCTTCAAAACTCAGTACAGAAGATGACCAACACAAAAGAATCGATTTCTGGATGCAAGATTTTGTGACATATCAGCAGCTACTTTTGTCTTTGTTAATTGCATAAAAGGATCTTATTCATTAAACACGCAAAGTTGGTGAAAATTAGCTCGCATGCACATTACCATTTTGTTGGAAAGAAAAATCAACACATCCAAGAAGAATCAAATACCACCACGAGTAAATTGGAGAGAGGAGAAAGGGGAATAGCGGATATGTGCTATCTTTATAGTTTCAGAGGTGCAAATGTCAAGCGTTTCAAGATGTAATAGTATCTGTCAAGTCAAAATTTGATATACAAGCTAGAAGGGGCAATGGAAACAATTAACATATTTCACCTGCTTCACTCATACTTCAAAAAACCTCATTCAGTCTCAAGAAGATTAGGGAATTGAGGAAAGCTAACTGCTAACTATAAAAAGCAAGAAACCCTGTTTTAGCTCCAAAGGTTAAAAATTCTACGTTCCAAAGAGATCTCACTGAGAGTGCCTAGTTTCCAGCCACATCTTATATACACTTGGAAGAGGATGGCTTTGATCTATCAGTGATGTCTATATTGCATACTTGATTAATGCAAACAGAAAGCGTACGCATGGTCTTTATTCTTAGATGTTTTCTCTGTTCAACATTTATTGTTCCAATGAATATTTGCATGAGGTTGTTGATAAGCACCAGATGTAGGAAGGTCAGATTCAACTGATCCGGTAACTGTTTGAGGTTGCTGGGCCAGAGGCTGAACATTTGATGGTACGGCTATTGTCTGAGATGGATTAATTCCAGGATAAGAACTATTAGCAGAATGTGCTGGTGCAAAAGCGACGTGCTGGTCCTGAGGGAAGTTGTAAAAATAATTAGCCTGCAGCATTGATAGATCACGTCCAGGTGCAGAGGTTCTGGAAAAGGAATCTTCATTCTGCACAAAAAAACAGGTGATATCTCGGTATCAGAATTGGACATAAACCAGTATACGCTTTATGATAGATTCACATAATATGCTGTATTTAAATCAAACAAGGATATGAGCTTGTAATATAATAAACTTGAAATTCAAGCATAACGGTAAAAGCTTAGTTGCTCGGACAGGGGTGCAGGTGTCCGATACGGGTACACATCAAGAGGTCGGATCCTTTGAGATGTTAACTTTAAGTTTCAGGGATATGAATTCTAGTGCGGATACATGTGCACGGATCCGGTTAAGAATAATTCAAAAAAATAAAAACATAAAAATATCTCAAAATTATGAGAAATTTTGTGGAATACTTAAGTATAGCTTATAAAGTGTTAATTTCTTTTTTATTCTCAAGTTGTAGATAAATAACAGATTGATTTCCTAGAGAAGGTATATTATTTTCTTCAAATTTACCTTAGTTTTTGTTCTAATTTCGGGAATCAAGTTGTATCTTTTTTTATTTTTTCCGTACGTCGTGGTCAAAGTACCCAAAATTGTTTGACCAGATCCGGTACGGATTCCATACCCACACCCATACTAGTGTTGTGTCGACACGGATGCGGCACCTAAACTGCCGTGTCGGAGCAACTTAGGTTAGAAGTACAAGAATCATTAAGAGTTTGCTATTGAAGTAAGAAGGAATAGAAAGGAGATGTGCAATCCGTTGCATGCTAAAATTAGTTAGAAAAGGAAAATGGAAAAAAGAAACACAAACCTGCTTTTGCATGGAGTAGACATTATTTTCATTCAGCTCAGATGCAGTGAGATCTTCATTGTTAGCTGGACAAACCGGAGCTGGAGTTGCACTGTATGGGACAGTTGAGGACCCATAAGAACTGTAGCCAGTAGGAACGCCCAAGTGGTTCAAGTTTCCAGCAATAGCTGCTGGTTTGTAGAGAGACGGAAGGGGTAGTTTGACACCTGCAGCAGTAACTGATGGTGACATATAAAAGTTGGCAGCAGAAGGTTGCTGAAGGAAGCCACTCGGGCCCAAAAACTGGTGAGCACTCTGTGGCATGTAAAGATGGGGAATGTAAGGGTTATAGGGAATATAATTAGGAGGAAATGGTTGCCGGACTAAAGGAAACAAGTGCGGAGGCACGGTGACGGAACTCTGCCCAAGGCCTATGGGTTGAGCCACAAATGAATTAGAGCACGACATTGAAGGAGCTTGAGAATTCCCACCCAGCTGCAGCCAATGGATACATAAAAACTTAGTCAGACCAAAAATAGCAGACACAAAAAGAGAAGAGATAAGAGTGGGTGGTGTGGGGAGGGAAGGAAGATAAGGATTTCACTACTTATTGAACATTCCAAAACTCCAAAGTAACTGTGGGAAATAAACAGCTGACAAGCGCAAACAGGCACCAAATAGACGCATAAATTATGTCAAATAGCTTTATTATCAAGCAGAGACAAATATTCTTCTACAAGTATCACAATAATGGGAAGCGAGGCTGAGGTGGTTCGGGCATGTACGGAGGAGGGGTCCCGATGCCCCGGTGAGGAGCTGCGAGCGGCTAGAGATTGTTGGTGGTCGGCGAGGGAGAGGGAGGCCTAAGAAGCATTGGGGAGAGGTGATTAGGCAGGACATGACTAGAATGCAGGTTACCGAGGACATGACCCTTGATAGGGGAGTCTGGAGGTCTAGAATCAGGGTTGTAGGCTAGGGGCTCATAGAGTTCTTCGTACGCCTCTCTCGGGGTTGGGTGTGGGATAGTAGGGTCACTCATAGATGATTAGTGTTTTAGCTTATGTCCCCTTATGGCTGTTAGTATGGTAGTTTCTGCTTGTTACTATTGCATGCGACTGTATTTATGTTTCTTATGTTTACATAATTATTTACGTTATTTCTGGGGGATTACTTATGCTTTATTATTTTGTTTTGTCCTGCCTTTGTTTCTAATTTTGTCTTTGTTTTAATGCAGCTTTTCATTTTATCCTATGCGCCGAGGGTCGATTGGAAACAGCCTCTCTGCCCTTTCGGGCAGGGGTAAGGCTCGTCTACATATTACCCTCCCCAGACCCCACCTGGTGGGAATATACTGGGTAGTTGTTGTTGTTGTTGTTGTTGTAAGTATCACAATAATCTTCAGCAAAATAACTTCCCTAGCAAAAGTAGAGAAAATATTTTCCAAAACTTTCTTTCAACCTTCCCCAGCTCCACCCCCACCCTCATCCCCAAATCTACACCCCCACCCCCAGACCTCACCTTACTAGGGTCTGGTCTGAGCAAAACCCCTACACCAACACCCTGACCCCACATTGACCCATCCTCTCTCATAGTGTTTGCCTAGATTATATATTTTTAAAAATTATTTTCTACTAGCTAACCAAACACCAGAAAATAAGTAAGAAAACCACTTATTTTCAAGAAACTTTGAGGAAATCATTTTCCATGAAAAACATTTCCTTCATACCAAACACGTCTTAAATGTATTTAAGAATTTTTCGTCCATATCCATTTCTGTTGGTATAAAAGAAAGCATCCGCTGCGTATTAAGTGTCTTACCCTGGACATACACAAGTATAATTGTTTTAAGTCAATTGTTGTCCAACACAAATGAAGCACCACCACTCAAGATATGATGTCTACTCTGACTAGTCATGGTCCAGATCAGATCTTGTGGAATGAAAAACTACATAAACAACTAATCTGCAAGTGAACCGAGAAGTTATGCCAAATTTGTTCTATCTTAAAGTAATCCTTCAATTGCCCACACAGCAAGATCTACTCATTCAAATTATTTATAGAGTTAGCATTGTCTTATGTAACATGAAATTTGACAGCACAGACAGAAGCCAGGGCAAAAGAATACTTTAGAATGAAACATGGAGAGTAGAGATGTATTAGGGCCATAATGACATACCTGCTGTTCTGGTCCCTCAATACGTACAAGTTGGGGCCCTGGCGTGGGTGGTAGAAAACCCAAGCTATAATCAAGAGGTGTCTGCAAAGGCAACTGTGAGCCTGCATATACCTCCGGCTTTGACTGATCATACACAGAAGAGGCACCAGATACCTCAAAAGGTGATATATTTTCAGATCCATGCTGGTTTGAAAGCGGATTATCAGGATAATCGCCTCCCTGAGCTGCTGAAGATGCATCCTGATAGCTGCAATTAGTTCTGTATGGTGATGAGAGGTCAAGTATAAGATATAGAGAAAAGAGTACTCAGTGTACAGTTACTGTCCTACAGACTAGCCCAGGATAAGCATAATGACATGGCCATCCTTGTGTGAATATAAGCTACACTAGAAAAAATCTTGACAGTCCAGAGGCAGTTTTATCATGGAATCTTCATCAAAATGTTATACATGATAATAAAGAATATTGGCATTCCCTCAGACCACAACAAATCAGTAAAAATGCTTCAGTAGAGACACATTAGATATATAAAATCACAAATGAATAGAAAAGCATGACATGTCACTCCGTTACCGACCTCCCGGTTTCCATGGAAGTTCTATCATTAGCTGGAACAGTCTCCACAAGCATCGAGTCTTTGCCGCAGCTTATGCTTGGATCAAAGTGTGGATCCAAACTACCGAAAGTCAATCCACTCCTAAAAGATTCAGGTACTTGAAGATGATTCGGGAAAATAACAGGCTGACAACGGGAAGAGATATTTAATTTCTCCAATTTCATGTCAAGCTGTGGAACTGCTTTTTCCATGGCAGAATTTAGTTTAGAAAGTGAAGGTAAATGGGCTCCCTTTGCAACAGCTGCAGCCTGAGATGGCAATACTGCATAAAATTATGATAAAGTGAGATTACCGTAAAAGGAAAAAAGAAAAAGAAAACCTGAATCACAAGACTCTTCTTCCTCCTCTACAAAAGCAACCATGGGTAAACTCATGAAGGTTATGTTATTATTATTATCTGATTTTGCTTGAAAGACGACCAAATTCCATGGTCCAAGTCGGACGATATAGCTAGGTAGCAGTTATTATCGTTTTGAAAGCCAACCAAATTCAATGGTTCAACAAATGATAAGGCCAGGTAGCAGTTATCAACATCTTGAATTGATGGCAATGAAATGGATTTGTAAGATAGCCAGCTATTTCTCACAGGTATATCTCAAAAACCACATTAATAATATAATACTTAGACCTTTGCCATTAAGCAACTTACACAAATACAAGAGCTCCATCCTATTACTTAACTGAAGGAGGTTTTAGTCCCCTTAAATTCAAACTATCAAAAAAGATAAAATGAATTGAAGGAGACTCAATATAAATTGAGGAGGTACCTTCTGAATGACCTTTAACTTGATTGGAATGCTGACTTTCACGATTAATTGCAACAACTGGTTCTATAGAAGGTGCTGCTGTGTTTATGCAGTGGACAGTTCCAACGACTGAATGAGTATTCCGAGGAGGACTTTGACAAGCATCTAATCTTCCTTCATTCACAGTGGACTCGGTAGCAGTGCGTTGGCTGCCTATCTCACGTTTTATTGTGCCAACTATTCCTGAGTTTCGGGTATTCAAGGCTGGAACTAGGACAGGATCTGAGGCAGAGGAGTAGACACCAGATACCAATGCTAAAGTTGTGCTTGTCACAAGCTCATTAGGTCTTGATATGACAGTTTTACTTTGGAATCTGGTTCCAGGTGCAAAGGTGGGGGTGGGGGCAGGAGTGGGGCCAGGATCCAAGTTTGGATGATGATTTATTAAATTAGGAGGTAGAGTTGAAACTTTTGCCAACTTGTTTACATTAACAAATGAAGCAACTCTACTGTAACTAGGATCATCTGCAGATACCTCAATAGCAGATTCCTTGCTACGATGTGGATTAGTTTTATGTGCAACAGGCATGGAGGTCTTAGAACTTCTATCCTTCAAACTATTGACTCCATTTTCTTTATTAACGTGTCGTCTGCCACTGGAATCTGATGACAATAAAGGAAAGGGGGTAAGCTAACCCTGCAAGCCATAAATCGATAAATACATCTCTGTCCACCAATAAGAAACACTTTTTCTAGTTCCAACAGATGCCACGCCATATAAGTGATAAGAGAACGTGCATAAATCGAAATATTGCTCATGAAGGCAGGACTACCACTACAATAGGAAAAGAAAAGGAACATGCCCTATCAACCTATCAAGCAGGATATAAGAACTATTGATGCAATTTGAACCATGAAAAAAATTCTAGTTCTTCTCAATATACAAACATATAATAATAATTGTAAACCAAATATATATCCACGATCAATCATCCTTAAGGCAAACCTTCATTTTCTTGTGTCTTAACCTTGTGACGGTGAAGAATATGAGAAATTTTAACTTTTATCTTTTCAATAAACTTGACACCAGTTCTTCAAATGACAAGTAAAAGTGCAGACCCCAGCTATGACAGTTTAAAAAGACGGAATACTTGTACAGCCAGCAAACGAATATTAAAGAGGAGAGGACAACTGATCTTTTTTTTGCTCATGAAAGTTTTCATTCTTGAATTATATGTTCAAAGGCTGAAAACATAATTCAACACACAACATCCTGGATGCTCAAGAAAAGCAGGAGACTTAATCGATCAAGATCATGACCACATTAAAGTAAACCCTATATACCATCAGTGATGTAATTTGCAGAAATTCTCTCACGACCATTCCTGGCCCCTCTCCGCTGCATGACTGACATCCACCTGTAACCCTCAGAAGATTGGTTGCTGGCTTTCTGTGATAAACAGATGGTGAAAGTATGAACTATCAAGCTAAGTGAAAATTTTATAATCTAAGTTGATGGAAATGCTTACTGCTTTCTTTCTGTCTCGTTTCCTTTTGACCTCATGGAAAGTATCTGCAGAATTAGGTAGTTTTTGCTTGAGCTAAAAGAAAAACAATAATGTAATAGGCTAAACAATTACTCCATATGAATGCTGATATTCGAAAAATTAGGAAAAAATTATATCAATTAATAAACAACTATGGTTGTTTATATTGAGTTGGAAGTAAACAGTGAATACAAATAATATTTCTAAAGAAAGAGATATAGGTTTCAGAATTTCCTACTTGATTAGCATGGTAACTCTAGCTAAAGCACGGTACACTTTAGAACATAGAAATGGAACATTCTTGCATGCAGAAAACAGGATATTACCAATGCTCATTTATCCCCCCCCCCCCCCCCCCCTTGGTTGGAATAGAAGAGGGCGAGGGGCTGCTATTTTGGACAAAAAGTAGTAATACATTGATCTAAATATACCACAAAGAGATTGAGAATTGTTTGATACTTAACTCCACAAAGGACGCTCAAAGCTTAACTAAAGATAACTCTATAGGCAGCTGCTTATGACAAATAAATTGAGAAGCAGGTATTAAGTACAAAATGTCAATCAATTATGGGTATATCAAGTTCTTTATGTTCCCGTGGCAAGTAGACACATTTGAGCCTATCAAAAAACTGAAACACAAAACAAAAATCCTATTTTTATCTCACCAAAAACCAACCTAATAATTTCAGCTAAGCGTAGAAAATAAACACTTGGAATTAAGAACATGTACGATGGAGCCAAGACCCTGTGTACAGACAGTGGGAAGAGACTCCGGTCCACTTTTCGGGGTTGCACTGGTATCTGCTCTCAGCCGGTTCTTCTTTGCCCTGGTGATAGATGAGTTGCTGCGACATATTCAAGGAGATGTACCTTGTTGCATGTTATTTGTACATGATATAGTTCTTATTAATGAGACGCGGAGGCGGTGTTAATATTAGGTTGGAGGTTTGAATGCAGACCCTAGAGTCTAAAGGTTTTAGGTTTAGCAAGACTAAGACGAAATATTTGGAGTGCAAGTTCAAGGACGTGATTTAGAAGGCTAACATGAAAGTGAGGCTGGATACACAAATCATACCAAGAGAGGAAGTTTCAAGTATCTTGGGTCTATGATCCAAGCCTCTAAGGTAAACAGAGATTGACGCTGATATCACTCATCGTGTTTGAGCGGCGAGGATGAAATTGATGCTTCTGTGTGGCATCGTGTGTGATAAGAAAGTGCTATTGAGACTTAAACAGAGTATTTATCAGACCGACTATATTGTATGGGACGGAGTGTTGGCCAGTTAAAACTTCTAATGTTCAAAAGATAAAAGTAGCGGAAATGAGGATGCTAATATGGATGTGTGGGCATGCTAGGAGAGATATGATTAAGAATGAAGATGTTCGGGATAAGGTGGGAGTAACCTCTGCAGTGGACAAGATGGGGAAGTGCGAGTAAGATGGTTCGGGCAAATGAGGAGGAGATGTACAGAGATGCCTCAGCGAGGAGGTGTGAGAGGTTGGCTATGGTGAGGCCAATGAGAGGTAGAGGTAGGCCGAAAAAGTATTCAGGAGATGTCACTAGGCAGGACATGATACATCTTTAGCTTGCCAAGGACATGACCCTTGATAGGAGGGCATGGAGATCGAAGATTAGGGTAGTATGTTAGATAGTCGTCAAGTGTAATTCCTTTTGGTACCTGTATTGCGTTTCTATACGTGTAGTACTAATGTATTCTTGTACTTCCATTTGTCAGATTTCTAATATTACTTGTTGTTTCTTTTGTTTCGGTTATCTCTTTTCTAATCTTGATTACTGTTTCTCTTTACATAGATTCTTCTTTGTTGTATTTCCTTATCCTATTTATTGTGATTAGGTGCCTAGGGTCTATTGGGAACCGTGTCTCCTACCTTCTCAAGATAGGGGTAAGGTATGTGTACACACTACCTTCCCGAGACTTCTGGAAATGGAACTATGCTGGGTATGTTGTTGTTATTGGAGAAAGTAAACACATGAGAAACCCCACGTCATAAGATTAACATAAAATGGTCGTGAGCATACATCAATCAAACAACACCGTAAGTTGAGATTCATGATCATCAAAAGGGTTTTTATTGCACCATTCATCATATAAATGCATAAAGCTGATTAAGAAAAAAGCAAGAGGTTAATTGAAGTGGATATATATATATATATATATATATATATATATATATATATACACGAACCGAGATACAAAAGCTTCTGAGCGGTGTCATTGGGATCCATGTTGCATTCTTTGAGCATGGCGTAAATGTCATCGTCGCTGTGCTTGCCACCAGCGATCTCCTTTATATCATGGATCGTCTTCCCTACATTGCTCGGAATCATCGAACCGCCGGTGCTCATGACGATGTTGTCAATAGGAATTGCGGCAATTATTCAAGGAATGATCAGCATTACAGAATATAATTAGCGAGTTCAATTAGAGATTCACATGTACGAGAGACAGTCCCGATTTAATAGAGCTTGGTTGAATCTATCGCCTCTGCATGTTTATGCAAATCTTTATTCTATTAATTTTTCCTTTTTTCCCCCACAATATTGAAGAGTTAAGATAATAAGGTTTGGTTAAATTGAAAGCTTGCAAGAATGTGGTGTAATTTAGAGTAATAATAGTTTTATTTTTTATTTTTTACTCGATGCCCGACAAATGATGTATGTTATCTACTGATACCGATGATATTGTATTAACTAGTTTTTGAATACGTCGCTTTGCGCGTGTGCCGAATATTTTTTTTTTTAAAATTACATAACTACAGTATTTGTGTTTGAGTTTTAAAATAAAAACCTAAGAAAAAATTTAACTTTTTGTAAATGAGAAATGCTTACCTTATTTAGTTAGCTCAATAAAGAAATAAAATAACCCTTTAATTACTTTGTGTATAAATTAAAAATTAGGGATCTTCCTCTTTGACTTTATTTTGGGAACACTCAACCATAATTTTAATCCATCTGAAAAATGTCAGTCACCTTCATCATTTCATAAATAAAAAAAATTATGCTTTATTTTCTACTTTATGTTTAATAAAAATATTATAAAATATACATATAATTAATTAAAATTTATTATTTTTTGTAAAAGTTAAGTGATGATTCATAATTAAATTACAACTTGTGTTGGTTAAAACTGTAACGTAGACTTTGAATAAATTATTATTTAGAACTTTATAGTAACTTATGTATTTGTTGGTTTTCCTAGTCATGCAAAATCAAAGAAGAATTCCTACGGGGTTAGAGAAGAACACTTATAAAAAGGGGGAAAAAAACTTTCGTAAGTTGGCCACATCGAAAACAAATTAAAAGCTTATTAATTATTTATATTATAGTATTTTTGAAGCTTTAAATATTAGAACTTCTTACATAACTTTTTTAGTAACATTGTGAATATTACTATTGATTAACCAAATGATTACATTTATTGAATGTAAGATATATAGATTTATATCTAGATATATGGACTTATATCTACACATATGAACAATATATGGATAAATTATATGTTATGTGCTATCTTTTGGTTTGGCCTAAATAAGTGGTCTTATGGACATAAGGTTAAGGGGGCCAATATATTGTCATATAAAGTGTAGGACTAATGTGTAGATACCCAAAAGGGTAACCTTAGTTGATGATGGGCTAACTAAGGTTACATATATGTAACCATGGTTACATGCTTGTGACTCTTGAGTTATGTAACTCTTGTGACTCTTGGGTTATGTAACTCATTTGTTATTAAGTGGGGGTTATGGTTCCTACATTAGTGCAAGACAACACTCTTCTTCCTCCCATTGAATCAAGAGCCAAAAGCTCCATTGTTGTCTTGCAAATATTGTTGAAAACCATATACCAATTTGATTATTGTCATAACATTATTATTGTGAACCATTCACATATTGTTTAAGTCTTGTGGAGCATACTTGTGGTGATCTACAACTTCAAGAAATCTTGAAGAAAGGATCAAGGAAACACAAGGACATAAAGACAATCATCAAAGGAGGTTCAACAATTTCCACATATGGATTCAGGTTAGCTTCCGCTCATGTAGTTTTAATTCTGAATTGTTCAATATGAAGGTTATTGTCTTTAGTATGAATCATAATCCTAACAATTGGTATCAGAGCCGCCTTCATTTTTGGATAATTTGGATGTTCATAATATTCATGTTTTGTTAGGATTCATGTTCAAGTTATGTTAGAATTTTATTTATGAAATTCTAGTACCATGAAATAGCATGATGTTATGAATGTTATGTTTTGTTGGAATTTGATGTTTTAATACCATGTTATCTTTACATGTACTAAAATATTGTATTAAGCATGATTTTAGTTGGTAAACAACACGTTTTCTTGTTTAAGATGCTTGTTGAAAATCATGTTTTAATTCTGTAAATTCTGTCCAAAACAGTTTAAAAGTTAGTCGAATAACTTTTCAGATAGTCGACTAACTTAATTTTTCTGGAATTTCCGCAAGCCTGGTTAGTCGACTAACTTAAAGTTGGTCGACTAACCTGATCCAGTGAATATTGAAACGTTTTCCAGGTTAATCGACTAACTTAAAGTTAGTCGACTAACCTGGTCCAGTAAGTCTGAAATTTTTTTTTTATGCCAAAATAATCGATTATCTGTTTTAGATAATCGATTATCTCGGTCCAGTAAGGTTAAAAACGTTTCAAATTTTTTAAGTTTCAGTTTTTAATTGACATATCAATTATTATAAAGTTTTTTTTTAATGTATTATACATTAAAATAATTCAGTTTTTGAATATTAATTGTTTTAAAGTCCATCAATTCTAATAATTTTTGGAACTGTCCTCTCAAGTATACAACAATTATTATTCAAAAGTTGCATGTCAAAACATGTAACTTATTAAGTTAAAGATTCGTGATATGGCTTAAGGAACTAAAGTTTATAGCATCTAATATTTTAATTAGTCAATTGAAGCATTATGTTGCCAAAGTAACCTCTATTGTGTAGATTGATTAATCTTAAAATATAAGATGACTGTGGATGTTAGTCTTCCATGCGTTTAACACCGGCCCAAAGGAAGGTCGTTATTTGGCAAAAATTCGAACATGCTTGTGGTGGTAAATATGAGACAATTATTTGGTTTTCCATGTGAATATTAAATCGGCCCAAAGGAAGGTTTGATATTTGATAGGAGTTTATTGTCTATGTTTGATCACTACACCAAGAGTACCACTTACAAGTTGTTTTTCTGTCCAAAGACTAAAATTAATATTGTGCTAGGTATCTTGTAATGGGAAATGCCTATTTTGAATGTATAAAGTAATGTTAAAGTTCAAGTATATGTAAGCATGTATTCAGTAATCCTTTTGTTCTATTTTCAGTTAATTCTTCTGCTTCTACGATCTCTGCCAACATCAATAGCATCCCTGTGCTTAATGGCACAAACTTTAAGGAATGGAAAGAGAACGTCATGATCGTTCTCAGTTGCATGGATCTTGACCTTGCACTTCGGACCGAGCAACCTACTCCTCTTGAGGATACATCCTCTCCTGATGAAAGGAGGGTGATGGAGAAGTGGGAACGCTCGAATCGCATGAGTCTAATGATCATGAAGCGTGCAATTCCAGAATCATTCAGGGGCACTATGAATGATGAACCAAATGCCAAAGTTTTCCTTGAAAACCTTGAAAAGCGTTTTATTCAAAACGAAAAGGCGGAAACAAGTACACTATTGAGTAAACTTGTTTCCATGAGGTATAAGGGCAAGGAAAACATTAGGGAGTACATTATGGATATGTCTCATCTTGCTTCGAAACTAAAGTCACTCAAGCTGGATTTACCTGAGGAACTGCTTGTGTACTTTGTTTTGATATCTCTTCCTGCACACTTTAATCAGTTTAAGGTCAGTTACAACTGCCTGAAGGAGAAATGGACTCTTAACGAGCTCATTTCACACTGTGTGCAAGAAGAGGAAAGGATAAAGCTAGATAAGACTGAAAGTGCTCATTTGGCATCCTCTTCTAAGGAAACTAAGAAGAGGAAAGGTAAGGAAGTTGCGGTTGCAAGGCCCAAGATTAAGCAACATAAGGAACCTAAGGTTGAAATCACTGAATTAGGTTGCTTTCTCTGTAAGGGGACTGATCATGTGAAGAAAGATTGTACCAATTACCATGCCTGGCGTGCGAAAAAGGGTACATTTCTTTCTCTTATTTGTTCGGAAGTTAATTTAATTTCGGTACCTAAGGATACTTGGTGGGTAGATTCTGCTGCTACTACTCACATAAGTATATCAATGCAGGGTTGCCTGAACTGCCGAAAACCAAATGATGGTGAAAGATACATCTATGTGGGTGACGGCAAGAAGGTGCCAGTTGAGGCTATTGGCAAATTTAGGCTGTTGTTTAAGACCGGTTTTCATTTAGATTTGGATGAGACTTTTGTTGTACCGTCTTTTAGACGGAATTTAATTTCTGTTCCCAAATTGGACATATCCGGTTATACATGTTCTTTTGGTGATAATAAAGTTAGTCTCTTTCAGAATTCAAATCTTATTGGTACTGGTCTTTTATCAACATTTGATAGCCTATATTTGGTTGATACAATAACCTCAAATAATGAAACCTTGCATACAAGTTTAAGTGGTACCAAAAGAAAATTAACTAATGAGAATTCTATATCACTCTAGCATAAACGTTTGGGTCATATATCCATTCAAAGAATTCAGAAACTCGTGTCAGATGGAATTCTTGATTCTCTTGATTCCTCAAATTCGGATATTTGTGTTGAGTGTATCAAGGGAAAACAAACAAACAAGACGAGATTAGGTGCTAAGAGAGCTTCGGACGTCTTAGAATTGATACATACGGATATTTGTGGGCCATTTCCTACTCCTTGTAGGAATGGTCAACAATACTTTATCACATTCATAGACGATTACTCTCGTTATGGGTACCTATATCTTATTCATGAAAAGTCCCAATCCATAGACGTGTTCAAATCATTTAAGGCTGAAGTTGAAAATCAACTAAGCAAAAGAATTAAATCCGTTAGATCTGACCGTGGTGGTGAATACTATGGTCGATATGATGGTTCCGGTGAACAACGTCCAGGGCCTTTTGCTAAATTCCTAGATGAGTGTGGGATCGTCCCTCAGTATACTATGCCAGGCAGTCCTACGATGAATGGTGTAGCTGAGAGACGAAGTCGGACCCTTAAGGATATGGTAAGAAGTATGATTTCTCGTACTACTTTGCCAGACTCACTCTGGGGTGAAGCATTAAAAACCGCAGCTTATATTCTTAATAGAGTTCCAACTAAAGCTACAATCAAAACTCCATATGAACTTTGGACTGGGCATAAACCCAGTATTCGGCATTTACACATTTGGGGTTGTCCAGCTGAGGCAAGGCCTTATAGGCCGAATGAAAAGAAACTGGATGCTAATACGGTTAGTAGCTATTTTGTTGGATACTCTGAAAGGTCCAGGGGTTTTAAGTTTTATGATCCCACTTCTAGAACTATTTTTGAGACGGATAATGCTAGGTTCTTTGAGGATATTGAGTTTTGGGGGTGGGGAGATAAAGTTGTTAGAGATTTTGTCTTTGAGGAAGAACATGTGTCTTTCCCTCAAGTTGTTGATCTTGGTCAGCGAGTTCTCATTCCTGACACGGCTCATACAACTCCAGTTCAAGACAATCTCGAAAATCTCCCCAATCAGGATCCTGTAATTACTAATGAAAATCAAACTCAACAACCTCAAGAAACTGAAGTGCCATTAAGGAGATCCACTAGAGATAGGAGAGATGCAATTCCGGATGATTATGTTGTATTTCTCCAAGAACAAGAAAGTGATATTGGACTTGAGGAAGATGATCCAATCAACTTCCGTCAAGTCATTAAGGGTTCTAACTCTCAAAAGTGTATTGATGCCATGAATGATGAGATGAAGTCTATGAGCGATAATGACGTTTGGGAGCTTGTTACATTGCCCGAAGGTATTAAACCTATTGGTTGTAAATGGATTTTTAAAACCAAAAGGGATTCAGAGGGCAATGTTATTAAGTACAAAGCTCGTCTTGTCGCAAAAGGCTACACTCAGAAGGAAGGCATTGATTATAAAGAGACTTTCTCTCCAGTTTCATAGAAAGACTCTTTCAGGACTATAATGGCATTAGTAGCACATTTTGATCTTGAGCTTCATCAAATGGATGTTAAGACAGCGTTTCTCAATGGTGACATTGAGGAAACAATTTATATGGTGCAACCTGAAAACTTTGTTTCGGATGAATCAGAGAAGAAGGTTTGCAAATTAAAGAAATCCATCTATGGGCTCAAGCAAGCTTCTCGTCAATGGTATTATAAGTTCCATGCAGTCATTACATCTTTTGGTTTTGAACCGAATATTGCTGATGACTGTATATACCATAAGTTCAGTGGGAGTAAGTATATTTTTCTGGTTTTATATGTCGATGACATACTGCTTGCCTGTAACGATATAGCATTATTACTTGAAACTAAGAAATTTCTTTCAAAGAAATTTGAAATGAAAGATCTTGGTGAAGCTTCTTTTGTATTAGGAATTCAGATACAACGAGATCGCTCCAAAGGTGTTCTCGGTCTATCACAAAAGGGCTATATCGATAAGGTTCTGAAAAGATTTGGCATGCAGGATTGTAAACCAGGCAACACCCCTGTTGCTAAGGGAGACAAATTTAGTCTCAAACAGTGCCCAAATAATACTTATGAAATTTCGGAAATGCAGAAGACGCCTTATGCTTCGGCTATAGGTAGTCTGATGTATGCTCAGGTATGTACACGACCTGATATAGCATACATTGTTGGGATGTTAGGCAGATATCTAAGCAATCTTATAGAGAACAAAGGATTACATGTTTACATATCGGAGTTCGGACCAGCTTGAGATCATCGGGTATACCGACTCCGATTTTGCCACTTAGTCTAATAACAACAACAGCAATTTGACGAAAGCAAAATATAAGGACGTCAAATTTCGGGTTGTTAAAGAAAGAGTACAAAATGGACAATTGTGCATTGAGTACATAAGTACAAACTCCATGCTTGCGGATCCGCTCACTAAGGGATTGATACCAAAAGTATTTCATGAGCATATTGCTTGTATGGGTGTCAAATCAGATAAGGATTATGTATGTTAGTGGGAGTTTGTATTGCACATTTATGTATTGTTCATTATATTCAGAAATTCAGTAATGCAGTTATATCTGCGCAGATATTCAGTTTTAAAGTTTTTGTACTCTTACAGTCTATGTTTGATCTCAATAAAGAGAACCAGTTGGAAATAGACATTCTATTGACCACACTTTATGTTATTTCCATGCTACATACCTACACTTGATCCATGTCATTGGTTATATTGATATACGTGAGCTATGATTGGTTCTAGTTACGAATGAGTAACGACGAGCACATAGTTCCTATGTTGGTATGATTGATGGACCGGATTGTTCATGACAATTTTATTATGATAGCAATTTTGAGCTCCTAAGGTTATTTCGTAAAATATAATGCTAAGGTTTGTACATATGTATGTGTATCTCATCCAAGTGGGAGATTGTAAGATATATGGATTTATATCTAGATATATGGACTTATATCTACACACATATGAACAATATGTGGATAAATTATATGTTATGTGCTATCTTTTGGTTTGGCCTAAATAAGTGGTCTTATGGACATAAGGTTAAGGGGGCCAATATATTGTCGTATAAAGTGTAGGACTAATGTGTAGATACCCAAAAGGGTAACCTTAGTTGATGATGGGCTAACTAAGGTTACATATATGTAACCATGGTTACATGCTTGTGACTCTTGAGTTATGTAACTCTTGTGACTCTTGGGTTATGTAACTCATTTGTTATTAAGTGGGGGTTATGGTTCCCACATTAGTGCAAGACAAGACTCTTCTTCCTCCCATTGAATCAAGAGCCAAAAAACTCCATTGTTGTCTTGCAAATATTGTGGAAAATCATATACCAATTTGATTATTGTCATAACATTATTATTGTGAACCATTCACATATTGTTTAAGTCTTGTGGAGCATACTTGTGGTGATATACAACTTCAAGAAATCTTGAAGAAAGGATCAAGGAGTTCACAAGGACATAAAGACAATCATCAAAGGAGGTTCAACAATTTCCACATATGGATTCAGGTTAGCTTCCGCTCATGTAGTTTTAATTCCGAATTGTTCAATATGAAGGTTATTGTCTTTAGTAGGAATCATAATCCTAACATTGAACACTTTACATCATAATCTCCTCCTCACGGGATCTATGAATGCTCTATCTCAAACTAGGCTATACAACAGTGATGTTTCTCAAGAATTCTCTACAGCTATAGGCCTTCCTTGATTTATGGATATTACTTACTCTAACAAACATTTCCTGCTTAATCTGTTCTAATGTATCTATGCTATTTACATTAGTTCCTTTAAAAATCTTCCAATTTCTTGCCTTCCATGTATGATAGAAGACAACACACATTGATGCTGCAACCACTTCTTTCGTTAGCTGTTCCCACTTCTTCTTTTTGATGTTGTTCATTGTGCTTGCTATGTCTCCTTCTTGCAATTGTATACCAAGCCATCTTAGCACCTCCGCAGTGCCTTATAAAAATAATTAAGCGGTCGTTATAAATACAATTTGGTTTACAAGTCCGGAGTCGAATCCCACATAGAATTAAGGTTTAGCTACAGTTGATTTATATTACTGAGAAACACAAGTTCAAACAATTTTCCAATTAAAAATATTATAATATTTATTTTTATCTAATTAACTAACAAATACTAGAAAGAAGTAAAACTATCAATTAACAAGGACAAGGATTGAGACAAAACTAAGGAGGTCTAGAGTCATGATTTTTCTTATTGTCGGAATCTCTTCCGCTATAAATTTGCCTAAGTCCGCTCTACCAATCATGAGCACTCTGACTGTTGTAACTCTTTTTCGAGTAATTATCACAATTTACTAGACATATTCTCTCAAATTATACTAGTTAGCATTAAGTACGGCTCACTCGGAACGTACCAAGGTTTTATTATCCCTAATCTCAGCTTTAAACCCTTCGTATTGATTTCTCACATACGTTAAGAGTGATGTTGTTCAACAACTACCTAAATATGCATTCTTTCCCGAGTAATACATACTAAATAGGAACAGTCGATTGAGATCTCTTCAACCAACCACAATATAAATATAGTTGAACAAATAGAGAAAAAAAGCTACAACAAATCTATATTTACGTAACAGGAAAATCATCCTCTAATAGGTTCCATTAAAACCCTAGATAACAGATTAGCTATTCATAATAGTATGTATAACTACAATACTAGAATTTATAACCAATAATAGAAATAGGAAGAAGAGAGCGAAAAAACTCGTGGAAAAATTCTCCATCTTGCTCCTAGTATGCTCTTGCCTCCTTACGTCGATCCCCGGTCTTGTTATCCAATCTCCACGGAGGCTCCGTGGTCTCCCTAGGTCGAAATTGTGTCAAAAATCTATTTCCCTAGAAAGTGGCATTTTTAGGTATATTTATATGTGTAGGAAAAGACCTAAACGTGTAGGCCAAGTCCTAGTTAAACCAGGAGACGAAATAAGCCTTCAAAACTCGGACTGGATCTCGCCCCAGGCTTTGCGTCACCAGCCTAACACCTGGTGGACCTGGCCTTTTTCTGGCCTCGGCAGCCTGATACCAGCTTCAAGCGTGGCCTTTGCCTGGCCTTGCCAGCCTAACGCCAACTTCAAGCCTGGCTTTTGTTTGGCCTTGCCAGCCTAACGCCCGCTTCAACCCTGGCGTTGCCAGGGTTTCTTATTCATTGTTCTCGAGCACATTTTCAATGTTTAAGTATCCTTTTTGTTCTACTTTTATCTTCAATTCACCTACACACAAAATAGACTCCATTACATGCAAATAAAGTAATTTACCATTAAAGCATATAAAATGCAAGGAAAATATACGAAACTATGGAATTATAGCCACACATCAATACCCTGCACTTAAACATTGTTCGTCCTCGAGCATTCAAACTACACTTATAGACACAACCTTGAGTACTTTGTTTTTACACAATTGAGGCACACAACACCAATGATCATAGTTAATAGCAACAATTAAACTCTATCATATGCAATTACATATACTTCCCTATTCTTATGCCTTACTTCACAAATATTCACAACAAAGACAACATGCTTCTAACAATCCTAGTCCCAAAAACCAACTCAATGTCACAATTCACTCGTGGCTTGAACACCCAACATCATACAGAGAAGTCTACTAATGTTACCTATCCCTCGTGAAATCATGTGCCCTCACATCCACATATTCAAATCAAATGCTCAAATATATTTTAAGGACTCATATATATCAAAGAATACTGCTCAGTCTCACAAAAGAAGTCACATGCATGCAATTGGTACCATAGGCTTAACCATAATGTAAATCTCTACTAATAGCAGTTCACCCTCCTAAGCACTTTACACATCACTTAATAATTTTTATGCGCAAATTTCTCAATCCCCTCAATTTCACAAACAAAATCATCCCTAACAACCTACCCTTCTTCTTTAAGAACTACTTTAATTCATATCTACTAGCAATAACAGGACAATAATGTATTAATCTCTATTTTACTTTCTTTCTTTTTTTCTTCAAATTTTTCTCTCTTTTTTTTTCCTTTGCAATTTTTGCTAGTGATGTATTACTTTACAGAACAAGTGAACCTTTCTTCCTTTCATTGGTTTCACTCAACATTCACCTTACACTTAGTCCTTTCTTACTTCTTTTAGTGCTCATTTCACAATTAACGTGCTTTAAGAGGTAAAAGGATAAAAAAAATATCAATTAAGAATAAAAAGGGTATAGACTTGTAATATGGGTGCCAAATAAAAGTCTATCGGATCAAAAAGGTTAGCTAGGGACAAATTTTATTTATGATAACGATAAAGCTCGAAAAGACATCAAAGATAATATAAAATCATTTTTCACATAGAGCTTCACCTGAAATTTCGCTTCAACTCACATACCATACAAGTTCTAGACACAAGTACATTACATGAACTACAGAAAATCTCACCACATGTAGAACATGATTCACTAAGGATGGTCTCATTTCGATTCTCAAACTAATGCAAGTATTCACACAGCTACACGATATTAAGCATTAAGCACAAAGTAAATATAAGTCAAGAAAATAATACGTAGGCGTCACAAGACATGATATCCAAATAACTAAGTCATCATAAGCCATTTTAGCTCATAGGGAAGATACTACACATGTGAAAGTCTCAATATGCTACTATCAAACAAGTCAAGGACGCCTAGGAATCTCATCTTTCTTTCTTCATTTATTTCCCAATTCTAATGTACACTAAAAAAGGAAAAACTACTATCCGATTCAAGCAAAACTCTTGGAAAAGAACCGCGGCACAAAGAAAAACTAAGGGAGAATTACTACACTACCTATAAAGAAAATCCTTTTTTTAGAGTTAAATAAATAAATTTTTAAAGAAATTTTTTTCTAGAAAATTAAAGGCTTTTAGAAGTGAATTGATATAATTTCTTGATATTATCATGCCTGTATCTTGTCTTGGAGCCCGATACAAGTTTGAAATAATAATTAAGTTGAATCTGTGAAGTTTAGTAAGAAGTGGAGTTCGTTTAGTATAAATCGGGCCTTTATTTGAGAAAATAGTAATTTCAAAATTCTTGAGTGATTTCATGAATTTGAGGTTTAATTCATAGTTGTTGAAGTTATTTTGATGATGTGATTGTACGAGCAAGTCGGTATGGTTTTTTGGACTTGCGTTCATATTTGTTTTGTAGCCACATGGGCTGGGGTGAATTTTGGGTAGGCCACAAAGTAAATTTGGACTTAGAGAAATGGAAATTGCAGGTTCAGTGATGTGGCAGGCTCTAATCTCGCAATTGCGAGGTCAAGTGAAGAATATGATGACCCAAAAAGTCATCTGTCGCGACCCCCACCCTGATCGTGATGGCGCTCAACACACTGCTAGGCAAGCCCGACAAATTTACCACTTTAACCCAATTCATTAAACAATTCATTTTTAGCTAAAGCAATTAAATTACTAAACCAACGTTTTAGCAGTCTGAAATAGGAGTTAATCATGCAAAATCTCAAATAATACTTCTACAATATAGCCCATAAGGATCCGGTGTCACAAGTTCGAGCTTCTAACACAGGTTTATCAACCTAATACATGTCCATATAGGGAATACGAGATAAAAACAAGGATAGAAGGATAAATCAGGGCCGCGGACGCTATGCAACTACCTCGATGCTCCCGGATATACGCTGCTCAACAGAAAATCCTCACTCAGCCTCAAATGCACAAGGATCTGCACACAAGGTGCAGAGAGTAATGTGAGTACTCTGATTTAGTGAGTAATAAACATAAATAATGGCTGAGAAAAAGAAATCATAGAAAAACACAAACTAACATATACATCAACAATTTTTAAACAAATAATATGGAAGTGATAACCAATGCAAACGAAATATGAAAATACTACAATAGATACAAAAATAAATGACAACCAATAAAAGAATGCAACACATAGAATGGTACCTTATAGTACCCGCTGCAGCGTGCAACCCGATCCATTTATTTATCGTCGACTTACGCTCACTGGGGGTGTGCAGACTCCAGGAGGGGCCCCTTACGGTCCAAGCACGAAATCAAGCCATCTCGTGGCATCAACTAGGCCTTCAGCCTCATATTAATATCAATATAATATAGCTGCGGTGCGCAACCCGATCCCATACTCAATCCACAAATCGCATAGCCCATAAGCAATAATAAAATAGTAGTTCTCAGCCTAAAACATCATTTAATATATCTTTTAGTTTTAAAAATCTGTAAATATAGTAGAAAACGGTACGATTGAATTCAAGTAGTAAATCTGTACAGTGAGGATTTAGCGATAAAAACTCCCTGTAAGGTACAAATAATTGGTGTAAAGCCCAAACATGACAGTTAATCCAAATAATGATGAGATTAAATAAGCTTCAATCAAATAAGCGGTAAAAACATCACTCGGGACGGACCAAGTCATAATCCTAATAGCAAACGACCATGCGCTCATCGTCAAGCGCGTGTCTCACCTTAATATAGCACTACGATGTGAAATATTGGGGTTTTAAACCCTCAGGATATCATTTACATTCATTACTCACCTCAAGCAGGCCAAAACTCTAGCTCGCTAGGCGCTTGCCCCTTAAATCGACCTCCTCGCACGTTGAATCTTACCAAAATCACAACGAATACGTCACAATAGGCTAAGGGAACAAAACCCAAGTGAAAACAATCGAAAAATATCAAAAATCTCGAAATTAGCAAAACTCGAGCCCCGGGCCCATTTCTCGAAACTAATAAATTTTTATATCAACGGGTTCCTTATCTCTCCACTAATCCATACATATCAAAAACTCTTAAATCCGACCTCAAATGACCCTTCATATCCCAATTTAAAATCTCAATATCCCAAGCCCTAGTTCGTCTAATTTTGGCTAAGTTTCCATGAATTTCTAGGTTAATTTCACATAATAATCACATTTTTAGGTTCATAGAACTTACCCCTAATCAATCCTCTTTAAAATCCTCTTTAATTTCTGCCAAATAGCTCTAAAAATGGGAAAAATGGAGGAAAATATGACGTAGCTCGCGGAGGAAACATTTTAAAACTTTTCTGCCCGTCTGATTTTATTTAATGCGATCGCAGCCCTAGGAACGCGATCGCGAAGAGCAATTTCCCAAGACTCAAAGAATTTTTCTATGCGAACGCGATGCTTTGACTTTTCAACTTACGCGAATGCGGTCCAGATAATGCGAAAGCGATGGACAAATATGTTGGGTCCCCAAGTCCTTTTACGCGATCGCGGACTTCTCACTGCAAATGCGAAGTACGAAGAATTCACCTTCCGCGATCGCGGCGCGATCGCGGACCCCCTATCGTGAAAGCGTAGAACAAAACTCTAGCCCGCCAAAATCCTTCTATGCGATCGCGGCCCCAGGCTCACGATCAAAATACCCCTGCATAACTGCTGCAATTTATGCAATAACTCGAAGTCAAAACCTCCCGTTTAGCCACCCGAAATCACCCCGAGGCCCCCGGGACCTCAACTAAAAGTACCAACACACCCTAAAACATCATCCAAACTTGTTCCAATCATCAAAGCACCTCAAACAATACCAAAACCATCAAATTACATGAAATTCAAGCCTAAGTTCTCAAAAATCTTTTGAAACACGCATTTTATCAAAAACCCAACCGAATGACCTGAAATCTTACACACACATCTCAAATCATATAATGAAGCTACAACAACTCTCAGAGTTCTATTCTGACCCTCTTTTCAAAATATCACCTACCAATCGAAAGTCGAAAATACTAACTTCGCCAATTCAAGCTCAATTATACTCTGGACCTCCAAAATCACTTCCGATCACACTCCTAAGTCACAAATCATCCCCCGATGCTAATCGAACCATACAAATTCACATCCGATCCCTCTAACTCATAAGTCAACATCCGGTTGACTTTTCCAACTTAAGCGTTCTTAAAAGAGACTAAGTGTCTCATCTTTTATCAAAACCGCTCCAAACCAAATCGACCACATAATATACGGATAATGAAACATAAAGAAGCAGAAAATGGGGAAAACGGGACGGTAACTCACGAGATGACGATTTGGGTCGTCACATCCTCCACAACTTAAAGATACACTCGTACTCGAGCTGGTCAAGAAACATACCTGAAGCCTTAAATAGGTGAGTGTATCTGCTCGCATCTCCCGCTCGATCTCCCAAGTGGACTCCTCCACGGGCTGACCTCTCCACTACACCTTCACCGAAGCTATATCCTTCGATCTCTTCCGAATCTGACAACCTAAAATAGCCACTGGCTCCATATCATAGGTCAAATAATGCTCCAACTGAACCGTGCTGACTTCTAAAACATGAGACGGGTCCCCAACATACTTCCAGAGCATAGAAACATGAAACACTGGATGTACACTCTTTTTTTTTGACAATAAAATTTGTTCTTCATCTACAAAATTTCTACATAAATACTACAATCTTGTGTCAAAAAAATATTGACAATAAAATTTGTTCTTCATATACAAAATTTTTACGTAAAAACTACAAATAAACTACACTTTATTGTGTTCCACGAGAAAATCATTTCCTTTACAATTGCACAACCCAAATACTCCTTTATCACCAGAAAATTTATTTCCTTTTGATGGCAAAAGCAGTGATACCAAATGGAGAGGTATTGTACAGAATTCTTTATCAGATGGCCAGTCCATAGGAGACCATCGATTAATGGGGTGAGATTTAGCTGATCTCAAATGTTTCAACCACACATAATCAGTGCTGCCCAAGTGGATACATATGAGTGAAGTTGACTCTGAAGGGAGATCAATGTCAAATGGTAATCTTCATGGCCTTCTCAACATATTTATAAATTTGTGGCCCTTGTTGAATACATACCTGAAACAAGATGAACCGGCGGAACATGCAAATGGAAGAATCAAAACTTAACGGAATCGCTCGACGGAGCTTCGGACAGTACCTCAAGCAACAAACTCAAAGTTGACGTCTTCAATGAGATTTCAAAACCAAAACAAAAGCGGAAAACGGACCCCGACTGAATATAAGCCACCTCTACAATCCTCCTAAGTACCTCAAAAGGTCCAATGAAGTAGGAGCTCAACTTTTCTTTCTTTCCAAACCTCATAACACCCTTCATGGGCGAGACCTTCAGTAAGATCTTCTCACCAAACATGTAGGACACATCTCGGACCTTTCGGTCTGCATAACTCTTTTGACGCGACTATGTTGTACGAAGTCTCACCTGAATCACCTTCACCTTCTCTAAGGCATCCTGAACTAAATCTGTCCCCAATAGCCAAGCCTGGCCGGGATCAAACTAACAAACTGGAGATCTATACCGCCTCCCATAAAAGACCTAATATGGTGCCATCTGAATTCTAGTTTGATAGCTGTTGTTGTAGGCAAACTCTGCAAGCGGCAAAAACTCATCCCACGAACTTCCAAAATCAATGACACAAGAGCATACAACATCCTCCTTTATCTGAATGGTACGCTCGGACTGTCCATCCGTCAAACGTTATGCTCAATTTCACCTACGTACCCAACTGTTTCTGCACGGCTCTCCAAAACTGTGAAGTAAAATGAGTACCTCTATCTGAGATGATGGAAACCAAATCACCATGCAACCAAACAATCTCTCGGATATAAATCCTTGCCAGACGCTCTGAAGAATAGGCAGTACACACAGGAATTAAGTGCGCGGACTTGGTCAGTCGATCAACAATCACCCAAATAACATCAAATTTCTTCAAAGTCCGAGGTAGTCCAAAAATCCTCTCCCACTTCCACTCGGGAATATTCATCTGCTAAAGCAAGCTACCCGGTCTCTGATGCTCATATATCACTTGCTGACCATTGAGACACTGAGTTACAAACCCCACAATAACTTTCTTCGGTCTCTGCCAAAAATAATACTGTCTAAGATCCCGATACATCTTCGTGGCACCCGGATGAATGGAATACCGCGAGCTATGGGCCTCCTCTAATATCAACTCCTGAAGCCCATCCATATTGGGCATGCAAATCCGGGCCTGCATCCTCAACATTCCATCATCACCAATGGTCACATCCCTGGCATCTACATGTTGAACTCTATCCTTAAGGACAAGAAAATACAGATCATCATACTGACGCTCTCTGATGTGATCATACAAGGAAGACCGAGAAACCACACAAGCTAACAACGGATGGGCTCTAAAATGTCTAATCTCACAAGCCGATTGGCCAAGGCATGAAATGGCCTCTCACCAAATGGAATGTACGCCAAGCTCCCCACATTCAGTGCCTTCTGGCTCAAAGCGTCTGCCACTAAATTGGCCTTCCACGAATGATACAGAATAATGATATCATAATCCTTAAGCAACTCTAGCCACCTCCGCTGCCTCAAATTAATATCCTTTTGCTTGAACTAATGATGAAGGCTGCGGTGATCAGTGAACACCTCACAAGATACGCCATACAAGTAGTGCCTCCAATTCTTAATCGTATGAACTATAGCAGCCAACTCAAAATCATGAACATGGTAGTTCTTCTCATAGGGATTCAACTGACGAGAAGCATAAGTAATAACTCTACCCTCCTACATCAATACACAGCGAATCCCAACTCTCAAAGCATCACAATATACAGTATATGAATTGGAAGATGATGGAAAAACCAATACCGGAGTTGTGGTAAGAGTTGTCTTAAACTCGGAAGCTCTCCTCACACTCGTCCGACCATACAAATGAAATGCCCTATTGAGTCAACCTGGTCAAGGGCGATGTAATAGAAGAGAATCCCTAAAAAAATCGTCGATAATAACCTGCCAAGCCGAGGAAACTACAAATATCCATGGCTGAGGATGGTCTAGGCCAACTCTGAACTGCCTCTATCTTTTTTGGATCGACTATAATACCCTCACTGGACACCACGTGCCCCAATAAAGCCACTGACCCTAGCCAAAACTCACACTTCGAGAACTTTGCATAAAGCCTCTCTTCCCTCAATCACTGCAATACCACTCGCAAATGCTCTGCGTGCTCCTCCTGACTATGAGAGTACACCAGAATATCATCAATGAATACAATAACGAATGAAACCAGATAAGGCCAAAATACACTATTCATCAGATGCATGAACGCTACTAGGGCATTGGTCAGCCCCAAAGACAACAACAACAACAACAACAACTACCCAGTATACTCCCACCATGTGGTGTCTGGGGAGGGTAATATGTAGACGAGCCTTACCCCTGCCCGAAAGGGCAGAGAGGCTGCTTCCAATCGACCCTCGGCGAGTAGAGTAAAAATGGGAAAGCTGCATTAAGAAACAGAGATAAAATTAGAAACACAAGCAAGACAAAATCAAATAATAAAGCATAGATACTCCCACAAAAGTAACGTAAATAGTTATGAAAACATCAGCAACATAAATACAGTCGCATGCAGTAATATCAAGCAGGAACTACCATACTACAACACTAATCACCTATGAGCCCCTAACCTACAATCTTGATTCTAGACCTCCAGACTCCCCTATCAAGAGTCATGTCCTCGGTAACCTGCATTCTGGCCATGTCCTGCCTAATCACCTCTCCCCAATGCTTCTTAGGCCTCCCTCTCCCTCGCCGACCACCAACAATCTCCAACCGCTCGCAGCTCCTCACCGGGGCATCGGGGCCCCTCCTCCGAACATGCCCGAACCACCTCAGCCTCGCTTCCCGCATCTTTTCGTCCACCGGGGCCACCCCTACCTTCTGTCGAATAACTTCATTCTTGATCTTATCCAGCCTGGTGTGCCCACACATCCACTTAAGCATCCTCATCTCCGCAACCTTCATTCTCTGAACATGCGAGTTCTTCACGGGCCAGCACTCCGCCCCATACAACATTGCAGGTCTAACCACGGCTCTGTAGAATTTCCCCTTTAGTTTGTGCGGGATTTTCTTGTCACACAGGACCCCTGAAGCTAGCCTCCACTTTGACCACCCCGCTCCTATCCGATGGGTGACGTCCCCGTCAATCTCTCCGTCCCCCTGGATCACAGACCCAAGATATCTCACACTGTCCCTCTTGGCGATGGCCTGAGAACCAAGCATCACTTCCCCGCTTACCCCACTCGGCTCCTCGCCAAACTTGCACTCCAGATATTCTGTCTTAGATCTGCTAATCTTGAAACCCTTAGACTCAAGGGTCTGTCTCCATACAAGAAATTCGTAGTGACCATATCTAGTCCTGAAAGCAGTTTCGGGAATATTTGAATCCCTGATCTTCAACTGGTGATAGCCCGAACGGAGATCAATCTTGGAAAACACCCTCACTCCCTGGAGCTGGTCAAATAAATTATCTATACGAGGCAGGGGATACTTGTTCTTCACTGTCACTTTGTTCAATTGCCTGTAGTCAATGCACATTCTCATTGTTCCATCCTTCTTCCTTACAAACAACAACGACGCACCCCACGATGATACACTAGGGCGAATGAACCCCTTATCTAGGAGTTCCTGAAGTTGCTCCATCAATTCTTTCAACTCTGCTGCTGCCATACGATATGGCGTAATAGAAATGGGTTGAGTGCCCAGCACCAGATCAATACCAAAATCAATATCCCCATCTGGTGGCATGTCCGGCAGGTCTGCAGGAAAAAATATCGGGAAAATCCCTCACGATTGGAACAGAATCAATGCTAGGAGTCTCAGCTCCAACATCCCGCACAAAGGCAAAATATGACAGACAACCCTTCCCAATCATGAGCTGGGCCTTCAAGAAAGAAATAACTCTACTAGGAACATAATCAGTCACACCATGCCACTCGCTCCTCGGTACACCCAGCATGGCCAAAGTGACTGTCTTAGCATGACCGTCTAGAATAGCACGACACAAAGATAACCAATCCATGCCCAAAATCACATCAAAGTCCATTATGCTCAATATCAATAGATCAACTCGGGTCTCCAGACCCTTAATAGTCACAATATATGACTGGTACACACGGTCTACAATAATGGTGTCACCACCGAGGTAGACACATGAACAGGAAAAGTAAGAAGCTCTCGAGTCGTACCCAAATGGTGAGAAAAATATGAGGACACATAAGAATATGTGGAATCAGGATCAAATAATATGGAGGCATCTCTGCGGCAGACTAAGACAATACCTGTAATGACAGCATCTGAAGCAATAACATCTGACATGTCTGGCAGAGCATAAAAAAAAACCTGGCCACCATCTGAACGGCCTCCCCCTCTGGGCAACCCCTGGCTGCCTGACCCCTACCCCTAGCCGGCTAGGCCGGTGGTGAAGTAGCTGGAGCAGAATTCGAAGGCTGATCCCTCTACTGAGACTGACCGCCATGAAGTCGATGACACTACCTCCTTATATGCCCAAACTCTCTGCACTCATAACAACTACCCGGCTTGGAGATGGGGACTGTAGGGAACCTCTCGCATCGGAGTGACTAGCAGATGCGCTCGGTGTAGCAGAACCCTGAGCTGATGGGGCATGAGATGAACTCTGAGCTGGGAGAGTGCTAAGTGAAGACTGGCCCTGCTGGAACCCCTGATGACCACGGCCTGAAGATGCCCTTCTGTACTCTCGAAGGGCCGACTGAGCATGCCTAAAATAACGACCTCTACCATGCTGGAACTGGCCCCTGGACGGAGCACCACTGAAACTACTCGGTCCTCGAGGCCTCTAAGCCTCCCTCCCCTATCACTCCCTACGGTGAATCGTCTCAATCTCACGAGCAATAATGACCACCTCCTTGAACGTAGCACCCAATACTCTCTCTCTAGTCATCAGAATCTGGAGATGGTAGTTAAGGCCATCCACAAATATCCTGATCCTTTCATGATCTATCGGGATCATCCAAATAGTATGACAGGCCAACTGCAAAAATCTCATCTCATGCTGGGTCACGGTCATATCCCACTGCATCAACCGCTCGAACTATCTGCGCAGCTACTCCTTACGAGACTGCGGTACATACTTCTCCTAGAATAGAGCGGAGAACTGTTGTCAAGTAAGGGGTACTGAACCAATAGGCATACGCCTCTCAAAATCCTCCCACCAAGTAAAAGCAGCCCCCAAGAACTGAAAGGTGGTAATGCTACACCACTCGGCTCAAGAATCCCCGTTGTAAAGAGCATCCGCTAACACTTGTCAAGAAAACCATGGGCATCCTCACCCTTAGCATCACTGAATGATAGAGGATCAAGCCTACCAAACCTCTCAAGACGATGCTGCTCATCATCTGGCATAGCTGGAATTACAAAGTCCTGGACTGGTGCAACCGACTGAGCTGGAGGTGCCTCTGACGCCTGTACGGAGCATCTGCTGACACTTGTCAAGAAAACCTTGGGCATCCTCGCCCTCAGCACCACTGAATGACAGAGGCTGAAGCCTAACAAACCTCTCAAGTCGATGCTGCTCATCATCTCGCATAGTTGGAACTACAAAGTCCTGACTGGTGCAACCTGCTCAGGTGTGCGAGCAGTGAGAGTTTGATTGCCTCCCCCGACCTGTGAAGTAGCTGCTGCATCAGTGGACGGAACTGCTTGAGCCATGCCAGTGCAAACTGATAAGATCTGTGCAAGACCTCCTGAATACCCGGGATCACGATAGACATAGTTGGTGCTGCTGGAGCCTGATCTGGTGCTACTGGAGCCCGGTCCAGATCTGGGACAGCTGGTGGATCAACGGGTGCTGCCCTCGCTACTCTGCCTCTACCACAGCCATGACCGCGTCCACAGCGTATGTTGGCCTCAGTGGGTGGCACTGGTGGTCATCCACCTCGTCCAGTAGCGCGAGTCCTCGCCATCTGTGAGAGAACAGAATAACAAGAATTTTAGTTCTCGGATCGACAAAGTCGCACGACAACAATCTCAAGAGTATGAAATTTTTCCTAAAGGTTCTGCAGTCTCTCGAGGATAAATACAAACGTCTCTGTATCAATCCGCAAGACTCTACTAAACCGGTTTATGACTTGTGAGACCAAGTAACTTAGGCTCTAATACCAACTTGTCACGACCCCAACCCCGATCATGATGGCGCCTAACACACTGCTAGGCAAGCCCGTCCAATTTACCACCTTAACTTAATACATTAAATAGTTCATTTTTTGCTAACAAAATTAAATTACCAAATTAATATTTTAGCCATCTGAAATAGGAGTTAAACATGTGGAATCTCAAATAATACCTCTACAATATAGCCCATAAGGATCCGGTGTCACGAGCCTGAGCCTCTAATACATGTTTATCAACTTAATACATATCCATCTAGGGAATATGAGATAAAAACAAGGATAGAAGGGAGAAATCAGGGCTACGGATGCCATACAACTACCTCGATGCTTCCGGATTTGCGTTGCTCAACAAAAAATCCTCACTTAGCCTCAGATGCACTTGGATCTACACACAAGGTGCAAAGAGTAATGTGAGTACTCTGACTCAGTGAGTAATAAACATAAATAATGACTGAGAATAAGAAATCATAGAAACACAAAGTAACCTATACATCAGCAGTTTTTAAAAAAATAATATGGAGGTGATAACCAATGCAAATGAAATATGAAAATACTACAACAGATACACAAATAAATGACATCTAAATAAAGGAATGCGACACATACAACGGTACCATATAATATCCGCTGCGTTGTGCGACCCGATCCATTTATTTATCGTCGACGACGCTCACTGGGGTGTGCAGACTCGGGGAGGGGCCCATTACGGCCCAAACGCAAAATCAAGTCATCTCGTGGCATCAACTAGGCCCTTGGCCTCATATCAATATCAATATAATACCGATGCGGCGTGCAACCCGATCCCATACTCAGTCCAGAAATCATATAGCTCATAGGCAATAATAAAATAGTAGTTCTCTGCCCAAAACATCATTTAATTTATCTTTTAGTTTCAAAAATCTGAGTAAAGATGGCTGAGTTGTAAAAATAGTAGAAAATGGTACAACTGAGTTCAGGTAGTAAATCGTACAGTGAGGATATAGCGATAAAAACTTCCCGTAGGGTTCAAGTAGTTGGCGTGAAGCCCAAACATGACAGTTAATCCAAATAATGATGAGATTAAATAAGCTTTAATCAAATACGTGGTAAAAACATCACTCGGGATGGACCAAGTTAATATCCCCAATAGCAAACGACCCCGCGCTCATCATCGAGCGCATGTCTCACCTTAATATAGCACTACGATGTGAATACGGTGTTTCAAACCCTCAGAACATTATTTACATTCATTACTCACCTCAAACCTGCCAAAATTCTAGCTCGCTATGTACTTGCCTCTTAAATCGACCGCTTCGCACGTCGAATATGATCAAAATCACAATGAATACATCACAATAGGCTAAGGGAACAAAACTCAAGCGAAAACAATCGGAAAATATCAAAAATCCTGAAATTAGAAAAAACCTCAGCCTCGGGCCCACTTCTCGAAACTTAGAAATTTTTATATCAATGGGTTCCTATCTCGCCACGAGTCCATACATATCAAGAACTCTCAAATCCGACCTCAAATGACCCTTCAAATTCCAATTTAAAATCTCAAAATCCCAAGCCCTAGTTCTTTCAATTTTAGCTAAATTTCCTTGAATTTCTCGGTTAATTTCATATAATAATCACGTTTTTGGGTTCATAGAATTTACATCCAATCAATCCTCTTCAAAACCCTCTTCAATTTCTCCCAAATGGCTTTCAAAATGACCAACAATGGAGGAAAATATGACTTAGCTCGCGGAGAAAATGTTTTAAAAACTATTCTGCCCAGCTCTAATTTTATTCTATATGATCGCGGCCCCAGGCACGCGATTGCGAAGAGCAATTTCTCAAGCCTAAAAAAAGTGCTATGTGAACGCGATCCTCCTGATGCGAACGTGATGCCTTGAATTTTCAACTTTCCCGAACGCGGTCCAGATTATGCAAACGTGATGGACAAATATGCTGGGTCCCCAATTGCTCTTACGCGATCGCGGACTTCTCACTACGAACGCGAAGTACCAAGAATTCACCTTCCGCGATCGCGGGCCCCCTATCCCAAAAGCGTAGAACAAAATTTCAGCCTGCCAAAATCCTTCTATGCGATCGCGACCCCAGCTCGCAATCGCGATTACCAAAATACCTCTGAACAACTGCTACAATTTCTGCAATAACTCGAAGTCTAAAACCTCCCATTTAGCCACCCGGAATCGCCTCGAGGCCCACAGGACCTCAACCAAAAGTACCAACACATACAAAAACATCATTCAAACTTGTTCCAATTATCAAAATACCTCAAACAACACCAAAACTATCAAATACATCAAATTCAAGCCTAAGTTCTTCAAAAACTTTCGAAACACACATTTGATCAAAAACCCAATCGAATCACCTTCGAATGACCTAAAATTTTACACACATATCTCAAATCAAATAAGCTACAACAACTCTCGAAATTTCATTCTGACTCTCGGATCAAAATCTCACCTATCAACCGGAAATCCCCAAAATACTAACTTCGCCAATTCAAGCCTAATTCTACTCGGGACGTCCAAAACCACTTCCGATCACACTTCTAAGTCACGAATCATCCCTCGAAGCTAACCGAACCATCGAAGTTCATATCCGAGCCCTCTAACTCATAAGTCAATATCCAGTTGACTTTTCCAACTTAAGCATTCTTAAAAGAGACTAAGTGTCTCATTTCTTATCAAAACTACTCCAAACCAACTCGATCACATAAGATATGGATAATGAAACATAAAAAAGCAGAAAATGCAGAAAACTGGGCAGTAACTCACGAAACGACAGGTCGAGTCGTCACATCATCACTTGTATTGTAAGTAAATTCAGTGTTCCGAGAACTAAAAATCTCCTTTTTATTTCACTTTCATTTGCGTGCGTGGTCGAGACTCATATCTGAAAAGCCTTCTATGTGAAAAGATGAGAAATAGAAATTTCTCGAGTTAAAAATTTATTTTTTTGGTTGACTTTGGTTAATATTTTGAGCAAATAGACCAGGATCCGTGTTCCGACGATCCCAGAAGGTCCGCAGTATCTTAACGATCTATGGCGGGCCTAAACAGTCCCAACGGTCAAAAATTTAAAAAAAAAATTACTCGTTTGGGCTGCCAAAATAGTCGTTAGCTATTTACAAAATAGCCATCTAACTCTCCCTCCTCCCTCCCCCCAACTTTGTTTTGGCCATATCCGTTGGGCCCACTTAGGACCACCAAGACCAAAATCGCGAAGCTCGTTTAAATTAGGATTGACCCACTTAGGCTCAGAACCGGCCCATATGCCACCCTTATATGGAAGTAGTTTCACAATAATTTGTGAACCAAATTGCTTCTTATCCTAATTGATACCTTGTGGCTCATTCTTTTTACCCCAACAATACAAGTTCAACTTGGTGCAAGTGAATCTTGGCAATAAATTCTTGTGAACCCTATTCCAATTCGTAAACAACTTTCTCGTGTATATTAAAAAATCCAAGATAAATACTGTTGATGGACGTGGAAGCGCATAAGTTTATATTCATTTGGTTTTAGTTTTTTTTTTCCTTAGACGCTAATTGTGCTTATAAAAGATGTGTTAGTAAGTTGTGGTGACATTTGAATTTTTTTAGTTCTTTCTTTACCGTTTATTTGGATAGTTGTTACCTTTTATATCGTATTGTATTGTTATTCTAAAATAATGTATATTTTGATTATTTGGATAAATTGGTGTATATTTTTTTAATCCACTACGGAAACTTGGGCATCCATAAGTTTTAGCTTAATTGAACTCATCCATCTTTATTATGAACCAATTGTGAATATTGTAGCTTCTAAGTATATTTCTTTGATCAAGTAGAATTTACATATTACTCTCCCCAAACCTCACCTGATAGGAATATACTGGGTAGTTGTTGTTATTGTATTATTCTCCTTGTATAAAGAAAACTTGCATTTTATTTTCTATGTTTTGTCTTCACCTCAATGTTTAATGACGGGATGTCTCATGTCCTTCTGCTTTCTAGGAGAGTTTATAATGTAGATATTGGTGATACTATGCAAAAATATTATTCA